>OX578227.1:2863420-4295131 GCA_951216915.1 Tetheella fluctuosa | reverse complement strand
CATACTTTTAAGTAACGTTTTGTTTATAATAGTTTACCATATTCGCAGGATTTACGCAGATGTGGTAGTAAACCATATGACTGGTGACAATTCGAATAATATCGGTACTGCAGGTAGTACTGCTGATTTTCACGCCTACAGCTACCCCGCTGTTCCTTACACACAAGAACACTTCCACCATCCGTACTGCTCTATCAATAACTATAATAATGCAACTGAGGTATGACATCATAATATTAAGTTAACAATTGTAAGTAGCTTTCAATCATCAGATTGGGTAAATCTATGAGTATTCAGAAGAATTCGGATGAAGGCGAGCGTATATTCAAATCAATGGATCGAACGAAACAATCAGGTTTGCAAACCCAGCTCCAATCAGGAATTTTCTTTAGATAAATAATTGAACATGAACAGAAAATGTATAAACATTTATTAGTTTTGGCCTACGAATAAATAATAAGTCTTATTTATTCGTAGGTTTTGGCTGAGAAAGGACTGTAATAAAATTGTAGTCAAAGGAAGGAAATTTTCACACAATTTAAAAAAATCCTTTGACTACAACTCTTACCGTTTACCTACGTTTACCACTGCTTTTTGGTGAAAAAAAACATTTGAATGAAACTTGCATGCCAGATTATTCAAATTCAAAGGCATGTCATCCGGTAATCAACACTGGACACGCGTGCCATAATCCCTCTCGTTGTTCAACGTAGGATTTTTGAGTTTAATCTGTTTTTGTTATTAAAAGATTTTTGCTTATTTTACCATAGAATAATATAAGCAATCCCTTCTATTGTAATCTTTATGATTAAATCTGTAATCTATATTTAAACCAAAAATACAAAATAAAACTATAATAAATAAAAAAAAAACCTCGAAGCTATCGCCGCTGCTGATGGGCAAGGTTCCAAAAAGGCTGACAGCATTTCCTCTTTGTAAGCTTCCCGTCCGTGCTGGTCTCCCGAAGCCTCGTTGAGTTTTCATGATAAAATCCGAATGAATCGGCAAGCTTCGGACCCCATAAACATAGTATAGAAACAGTAGTCGCTCAAAGAGCAGCTAGACTGGGGAAGTACCTCCACCTTACAGAATACCGCAGCCAAATAACTTATAGTTGTGTTCCTGCGCGTGAGTAAGGTCGCTAGAGCTTATCGGGGCGGGGGGAAGGGTCAGCAAAGCGCGAGTGATACGTCTGGTGTTGCAAGCGTTCATAGGCTACGGTAACCGCTTTTAACATCAGGCGGCCGTATGCTTGTTTGCCGACAAAGTGGTTTAAAAACAAAAAACATAGTTTGGTGCAATGCAACCGTATTTTTTGAATTTTGTTGTAATAATTATTAGGTTCGCGACTGTCAACTAGTACAGCTTAAGGATTTAAATCAGACAGTTGAATACGTTCGTAAGAAGATTGTCTCTTACTTCAATAAATTGATTCAGCTAGGTGTTGCTGGCATCAGGTACCTCTGAATGTTACATGTATTTTCCGTTGTGTTATACTAATCTGGTTTTTAACTAGGTATACATTTTTATATCTCTACTGGTTCCTTTGCATGATAGCATGTATATTGATAGTTTCAAGTTCCCGGAATAATCACCGATATATTTTGATACATCCATTTATTTCTTTTTCTATTTCGACGATTTTTACAGTATCAAATTATGAACCTTAAAATATTATATCTTTATGGCATATGGATTATATTGATAGATTTTTTTTTCTTTTTTATTGATAATAATATGATTGGCCCTCGATTTAGGATATGTGATGACGTCGATGTAACTCGCTAACCCAAAAATATTGTATCCTTGAAGACCGTATGTATGTTTTTGAAGGCCACAGCTATTTCTTACGACACTAACTACACCCCAAAAAGTGTATCAATAGATAAAACGATGGATTAGATATACTTAAAATTATATCACTTAACAATATCTGTTGAAAGACAACTTACCAATAACAAATTGACAAGATGCTTGTTGCCTGTGTGTGCTATTCATTGTTGTTGTGTTTTGTTTTTGTTGTGTCTGAGTTTGTGTGCCTAATATTTCTTCGTTGTGACTATGTTCTTCGTGACTTATATTTCGCAGACTAGAAGATGTGAACTAGTTGGCTTGAAGGATTTGCATCAAGATTTACCTTACGTACGTAATAAAATAGTTCAATTCTTGAACCAACTAATTTCTTTTGGGGTAGCAGGCTTCAGGTAATTTTCTTATAAAATGTTATCCAAATCAGAACAAAATATATGAATAAAAATGGGGTTTAGAAAATTTAAGCCATAGTCTACTTAAATAAAGTGCTTTGAACATTATTTTCATTATTCAATATACCTACCCTTCAGCTATGTGATTAATAATTTCTAACTATGTTTCTAGATTAGCCTCGTGTTACTTCTATGCAGTGCTAGTAGTATTTACGATAGACGTCCAATTTTTTTCATTTTATGTTCCATAAAATATTGTAAACGTTGTCAATTTTTGTAATAAAAGTTTTATGATAATTTTAGGGTAGACGCAGCAAAACATATGTGGCCAAATGATTTAAGAGCGATTTACAAAAAGATCAATAATTTGAATACGAACTTTGGATTCGCACCAAATTCAAGACCTTACATTTACCAAGAGGTTATCTTTTATGGTAATGAAGCGATACATCCTACAGAATATACGTCCCTTGGAGATGTCACTGAGTTTAGGGTAAGAATTGTTCTTGCTATTTTAAAGATTGCAGCAAATTACTTTAAATCAGACTGAAAATCCCATAGCTCATAATAAATTTTTTCGCGATCTTTTAAAAATATAGAGCATTGCCTCAAACACTTTATTATTAATATAAAGAATCGTTTACGAAATATCATGTTATAAATTTTATTAGCCAGTTCTCTTAGCCGGTATACTACTGTTACTTCTTATAATCTAAAAATGTTCAAAATAGTAGCATATACCATGAATTTAAAAGGAAAAGTACCTATCACATTTTCTGCACGTGTTCCAACATGCAAATGGACGGTTTTTTCATTCAAAAAATTTAAACATCCAAACTTGAAAATAAAATTTTACCTATAGACCTATAAAAAAGGATCCCTTTCATGACTGTGCAAGGTTCCTTACTGTTGAATAATGACTCGCGTACAAATTAATTTCCCTTAACTGCAAAGACGTGACAAGTCATTGTAGACCGTAAAGAAAACTCTCTGTGATACGTCTTCATTAAGTTTCTTGTTTGACTTGATTCTTCGTTTTTGTGGACCGGTTTTACAGAAATTGTACACGGTATTAAGATGCTATGATAATAGTTTAACTTTTTAAGTTAATGATGAGTAAATTGTTTGGTACTTAAGGCTCCAGTCTCCCTAAAATCAGTGTTCTTGCGGAATTTATCAGAAAAGAAATATTGTTTTTTAGTCATCAGAAAAGCAATAAATGAAATATATTTTACGTTATTTTTAAGTGTGAGATTTGAAGTTTCCAATACATATTTAATTTTTTTATTTGACGCCACTTTTTTTAGTTTTGTGAGGCTTTAAACATACCTCTATTTACGTTCCACGCGTAGAGGGTCTCATTCACGCACACGCCACGAAAAAAATATAACAAAAACAAGAAATGTATTCAGATTACATTTGTCGGCAAATCCTCTACAATAATCTTATCTAGTTACTTTTTTTCAAAATCGTCTCAATTTCTTATTTAAACTGCTTTAAAAAGTTATAAATTTCTGAATTTGACCCTTACAACATATATTTTTTTCTATTACAAAGTAATGGTTTAGAGAAATCACAATTTAACCACTCCTAAAGCAACTACTTATCTGTTGAATAAAAAATATATGCATTCAAAAAATCATTTGAAATCAATTTACCGAGACTAAACATATAACACAACGAACGCTGCAATTCCCAGCGGAATTGAATGGAATTTTGATGCGATTTATGTTTTATTTGTTTAGTTTCGGTAAATTTATTTCAAATGATTTTTTGAATGCACATATTTTTTTTTCGACAGATAAGTAGTTGTTTTTGGAGTGGTTAAAGTGTGATTTCTCTAAACCATTACTTTGTAATAGAAAAAAAAATATATTGCAAGGGTCAAATTCAGAAATTTATAACTTTTTAAAGCAGTTTAAATAAGAAATTGAGACAATTTTGAAAAAAAGTAACTAGATAAGATTATTGTAGAGGATTTGCCGACAAATGTAATTTGAATACATTTCTTGTTTTTGTTATATTTTTTTCGTGGCGTGTGCGTGAATGAGACCCTCTACGCGTGGAACGTAAATAGAGGTATGTTTAAAGCCTCACAAAGCTAAAAAAAGTGGCGTCAAATAAAAAAATAAAATATCTATTGAAAACTTCAAATCTCACACTTTTAAATAACGTACAATTTATTTCATTTATTGCTTTTCTGATGACTAAAAAACAATATTTCTTTTCTGATAAATTTCGCAAGAACACTGATTTTAGGGAGACTGGAGCCTTAATAGACAGATAGATAACACAATTACACCACATATGATTGGAATATTAGGTAATACACAACATAACGTAAAAGACTTACCTAATTATTGTTTAGTCCAAATGAAGGTAAATTCAGCCGAAAAAAGTTATGAACTTAGAAACATCAAACAAAGAAGTCTCTTTTTTTATATCAGAAGACTGATAAGCAGGTAGGCGGTGCACCTGATGGTAAGTGGCTACCGTCGCCTATAGACACTACCAATACCAGGAGGATTACCAATGTGTTGCCGACTTTTATAACGCCTAAAGGCAACTGGCTCTCAAGTACGACTGTCGGAACACACCAGTAAGTACTTTCCGACAGACTTTCAACTTGAAGGTGGTCCAGCCAAGTGGGTACTACCAAAGTACCCTACCACCGTGCTATGGTTTCCTCACGATGTTTTCTTTCACCGAAAGCTCAAGCTCATTGTACGATTCGTCCCCTTCACCGCTGCATACGACGTCACAACCTATCATCGCTTTATACTATATAACTTGATTGATTCCATTAATAAAGAAAGTGCATGGATTTATAGAACATATTTCTAGCTTACTCCAGTACTACCAGTACTTTATTTGTTTCGCTTAGTATTTTCTTATATACCGCTTACAGTCACATATATTATTTGATGCTACAGTTTTAGGAAATAGTACTAAAGCAAAAGTGAAATTACTACAATTTTGCAATTTGGTGTTCTAAGGTTGGAGCAGAATTAAAAAACGTTTTCCGTGGTCAAAATGCTTTGAAGTGGCTAGTATCATGGGGTGAAGCGTGGGGTCTGCAATCAAGTGAAACGGCTTTTGTATTCATCGATAATCATGATACACAAAGGTCAAATGATGTCTTGACGTACAAGGAGTCCAGAGCCTATAAGGTACCAATAACTTGATTGTAACGATTGTATACGAAGATTGGTCTAAAAATAACAGTTATCATTTTCACAATAAGTATCCGAGCTAATTGTTAATCTAAACTGTTAAGCTAATCAGCAGAAACAATGATTCTCGCTTGGCGAGATGGTTTCATACCCTATAAGGTTTAATAGGTACGGAAGATTTCAAATCACCTGTTGTAACTGCATAATAGTCAACCTCCCAGATTTTTCTCTCTAGTTTGTATCTGTTGAGGAAATTACTATTGTTGTTACTTCTATAGGCAGCAATAGCATTTATGCTGGCACATCCATATGGAGAACCTCGTGTGATGAGCAGTTACTTCTTTGATAGCAGTGATCAAGGACCGCCAGATGATATAAATGAAAATATCCTCTCGCCAACTATTAATCAGGTAAATCAATTTAATTGAAAATTTTAAATAAAATATACCATTCACCCCACGGCTTCAGACCCGCATCACGTTCCAAGAGTGATTAACGATTTTATCAGTATAAAAAGCTTATGTAATAAATCTGTTCTAGGTAACAACCATTCTAAATTTAATTATAATTTATTCAGCCACTTAAGTGGATTTCCACATTTATATTACAGATAGTAAAATTTATGATTGTGGTTGACGTCTTTGACCAAAAGAAAATTTAAGTTTAATGAAAACTGCATCATTAAGAATTATAATATTTATCCCTTCTTAAGTAAGACCCAACATAAGGACCTTTTAAAATGACAGACCCCTTTACCAAACTATTTAATCCAAAATCACATGGTTGAATATTTAATTTTGAGCGAAATAGAGTGAAGCGGGGATCAGTCAAATTGTATAAATTCAACATTACGTCGTTTTTGTCAAAGGAATGCCAATAAATTTTCTATACTCCACTAGGATGATACCTGCGGTAACGGATGGGTGTGCGAGCACCGGTGGCGTCAGATTTATCAGATGGTTGCCTTCAGAAACGCTGTTAGGAAGACAACTATACAAAATTGGTGGGACAATGGAAATAACCAGATTGCTTTCAGCAGAGGCAATAAAGGATTTATCGTATTTAATCTCGAGAGAAGTAATTTGGATATGTTATTACAGGTAAGAGTAGCATTTAAAGCAAGCGTTCCACGGCACCAAGAGGGCTGTGCAAAATGAGAATAAACAACTTTATTACTTAAGGAATTGGACTTCTAATTGATATTGAACCATTAAAGAATGTGAGGCATTATGACATGGTTGGAGATTATAAATATGATTGTTTTACAGACTGGTCTTCCACAAGGTGATTACTGCGACGTTATATCTGGCAAGAGACAAAGTAATGCTTGTACAGGAGATAAGATCACCGTCGACTCCGTAGGTAAAGCATCAATCAAATTGGCTGCTAATGCTGAGGATATTCATCTGGCAATACATGTTGGGAAAGAGGTGCGTTTATTATCTAATCTTCTTCATAATCAGCGGCTCATATACCTACGTCACATTATTAGTGTTTACCCTCTCCTAAAAACGATAGGTATTCTCAATTTATATACGTAGGTATATCAATTAGATTGATAAATGATATAACATTATTGAATCATCCTAATAAAGTTTTCATGTTGTTATGATGTGATTTATTAAACAGATTAATTGATTACAAACGAAAACATTAAAGGTTTTCTTCAATTTAGAAGTAAGAAAAAAAGAAAAAATATTTGACACATTATAAAAATTCGTTGAAAAATTTATTTATCCAAAAAATTCTGTCTTACATAATTATTAACGTCATTGTCATAATATTGTTTATTGATAAATTCTTATTATTTACAGTCATCATTGCAGAGTTCGTGATCCTCAAAAGATTTCAATTCACGGGGCAATGTGAGATTCGCGACAGTTGCATTTATAATTAACGACAAAAAATAATACCTGGTTTAAACAATGTTTCAAATAAATATACTACTAATAAAAATTATACCTATTTAAAAAAAAATATTGCATAACGATTCCTATATTACAGAAAAATGATTAACATTATCACAAAGCAATTTTAGATTGTAACCTATCTCGGATTATGTCAATTACATTGATAATTTACAAAAACAAAATCTGTTTTTTTATCTTAACCTATAAAAGACCATCGTAGTGGGAGGCCGTTATCAGATTGTTTGGAAACTAACGATTTACAGGGGTCCTGAAAACAAAATTCCGGAAGGTGAGTCATTTATAATATAATTTTAAATTCAGTTTCAATTGTGTAATAAATATAACCAAACGACTCAAGAATAGATTGCGCTGATTGAAAATAAGTTTACTGGTAAATTATACTGTTTGTAAAAGACATGATGTAATAAAAAAAAAAGCGAAAATCGTTTGGGTCTCCAGCTCGCTGATTTATCTGCGATAATACGAGACTTCAATTGGATTAGTAATTGCGATTGTTTGAGTTGTCTTGTGTGTTTTGAAAACAAAGGAATAATTGGAATAACAGGTAATTCATTGATTTCTCGCATGAAAATTTAGTTCGATAGAGCTATTAATATCGTCATTTGGCATCGAATTGGATCCATTAGTCAACATTTGGCATCGAATCCTTCTCAATTTATATAAGATTCTTATGCTTTTTAACTTTTAGGCATTGATAGAATTTATAAAACTTTAGTGTTCATAACAATTGAAGTTAACTTATTTTGTTGAATCACTTTATACTATTATATTTTGCTACTTTTAGTTTTGGTTACCAAGTACTGCTACTTTCGTAGTGTAAGAGCCCTTGGGAAATAAGCAGAAACCCTTAGTGCTACTAATCTACGCTAAAACTTTGCTCAAACATATTACCACAAATATTTGCTAAATTAGTTTTAACAAATAAGAAGACGGTCAAGACCGTCTAATTACCAACAAGTTCGTGAACGTTTGTCTCGTAATATTTCACGTGGGATATAAAATTTATGATATTTAGATTTATTCTTTCACTCGTACCGAATTTCTAAATTGTAGCGGATATGTTTATTTTGTTTAAAATAATTAGGAAAGCCAACAAATATAATATTATATTTGATGTTGTCGGTGAGTGATTTAATTTACTTGCTTACTTTTACAATTCGTAGAGTTATCAAGTTAATAGAATTTATTATCGACTAGCGGTTTCACCCGCGTTCCCGTGGGGTATTATGTTTTTTCGGGATAAAATTTATCCTTTTTTATTCTTGCGTACGATCTATTGTGTTTTCATCACGATAACTTGTTCCATAGTTTTTTGCCGGCTCTTCTCTGTAAAAGCAACCTTCCGAACCGAGCGTTAGAGTCAGACTATTCATAAGTGCTTGTGAAGGCCTATTTGAATAAAAAATATTTTCATTTTCATTGATGCGTCAAGAGGTAACAAACAAACAAACATCCAAACTCACATTCGTATTTATCTATATATACCTTACTGGCCATAGGTACTTGCAGGGGTGGAAGTACAGATCAATATAAACAACTTTTATCACTAACTCTCGTGATCACAAAAAAATATCAGCTGTCCATACAAAAGTTCGATACCTACTCTACCAAAATGTATGAAGGAACCATTTTATTTTTTGCGATATCAGAGTTGGTCCCATAATAAAAGTTGTTCATATTGACGAGTACTTCAACCCCTGCAAGTATGGCCAGTGAATAAAAAATCGTCCTGTATATTTTTCGTATTAGTATGATGACTTGACATTTTTCTAAATTTTTGTCGACTTACGTTTATTATATAGGTATCATTACCAATAACTACCTAATTTCTATTTAAATGTTACATCATGTCAGCAGGTACTTTAATTCTGTTTGAATTTATTGTATTACCTAGAATGTTCCGGATCATACTTTTGCTTTCGGTCGCGACCTTGGCGCTGGCCTACAGGAACCCTTACTATGCCTCCGGACGGTCCACAATGGTGCACCTTTTCGAGTGGAAGTGGGACGATATCGCTGCTGAATGCGAGAGGTTCTTAGGTCCTAGAGGATTTGGTGGTATTCAGGTATGTAAATGAGTTTTATGTATTTTTTTACATTAAACAAAAAAAGTAATAATGGCAGTTAATTGCGGATATTATAAAGTATCGTTTAACAAATATTAATGTTTCAAATTAAAATCAAATTCCTTTAACTATCGTGTTTTTTTCAACAGGTAGGTAGGTTTTGTAAACTTTTTGAAACGAAGACGTAAAACAAAAAAATGTTTATAAAAAGTGTATTCAGTATCTCGTATTTCCTCCCCGGGCTCTAATGTCTGACTCCATGCGGTTCGGTTTCTATTTATCTATTCTTTTCAATTATCTGGCATTATTACTTTTTTTTGTTTAATGTAATATCTTGAGTCTTCTCAGTCCAAGTGTTTTCCGAACCGGTGGTAGAATCAATTGTAACGTTCATAAGTGCCTTATTAGGGCCTAAACTGAATAAATGATTTTTGAATTTTTGAAAATATAACATAAAATTCATTTAAAACCAAAATTCAGAGGTGTTGTTGCACTACCGTTTCGATTTTTTTGATGATAAGTGTATTATTTTTATTTCAAATATCTTTCGCAACATTGTAACAATGTTTTACCCCTCTTCATTCCGCGCTTTGATAAAGATCAAGCAATATTTTTCTCCAAAGCCCATGGTATGACCCAAGTTCTGTTGCAATCAAATGTTTCTCATGAAAAAAAATATACCTACGATGTGACATTGTCTGTCGGACAGCGCAGCGAGTCGTATCGCGGGCGCAGCTACCTACCTACCTATTCGCCAGGAATATTTATAAATTTAATAGTTTACATGAATTTTGGACATTTTGGATTTCCTAATAAATTAAACGATGAAATAATTTTCTAAATATTTATTTATGAATTATAGTTCATCCCTCAAAAGTACCTCAGTTAATTTATTAGGACTTGTGTGCGCTATTTATTTATCATTTATATTATTTTCTACTTAATTTAGATTTCTCCACCCAACGAGAATCTTGTGATCTGGGCACAAAACCGACCATGGTGGGAGCGCTACCAGCCCATATCTTATCGTCTTATAACACGCTCTGGAAACGAGCAACAATTCGCCAGCATGGTCCGTCGATGCAATAATGCAGGTGTTAGGTCAGTATCAGTATCAGTTGGCATCAGTACAACGTAATAAAAGCTTTGGAATCAAACCAAAGAACATTTTTTTTGCATAAATAGGTACAACGACTTTCGAAAATTTTCCCAAACTTTTAAATTGGGTTATAGTTCATTCAACCATTATTATTCTTTCCTCAGGATATATGCAGACGCAATCATTAACCACATGACAGGAACATGGAATGACAATGTAGGAACAGGAGGTAGTACTGTCGACTTCGGTAACTGGCACTACCCTTCTGTGCCTTACGGCAGAAACGACTTCAACTGGCCCCAATGTGTCATTTCTGGCAACGATTACGGCTGCTGTCCCGATAGAGTAAGTAGATTCTCAACTTTGATTTGGTATACTAAATAAAAACATATATTCCTACTCGTCAATTTAGTCAAAAGTGCAAGCGCTTGAAAGGCAAATATTTTACATTCCTAATATTTTTTATATTTAGGGTTTTTTGATGTAAAATACTATTTAGGAATATTATTTACTTTTACTTTTGGGATAAAAACATACTGGCCCATAAATTGCCGCTCCCAGATAGAATAAGAACAAAATAATTGAGATAAAATATATTAATATAATATTATTACTGTTTTCATTAGGTTCGCAACTGCGAGCTCTCTGGTCTCAAAGACTTAAATCAAGGCACCGAATACGTTCGTCAAATGATCGTCAACTACATGAACCATCTCATTACCTTGGGTGTAGCTGGTTTCAGGTACGATTTCAATTATCTTTACTCCAGGTTTATTTCCTAATTGTGTTGAAAATTTAAGGGCCTTTCCTGACTTGTAAAATCAGCGCAGCATTGTTTAGCTGGATACCGAAACAATACTGTGTCACCGTTGTCACTTATAAGTGGCCATTTTGTCGCACTGCACGGAGCCTTTTGCCGGTCACAGGATGTGCGTGTCAAGACGCAACATACCGGGACGATCCCCGCCAATTAGTAAACGCATATACAAATGTATAAGCGCTTGAGATATTGCACCGCACCAATGATTTACTGACAAGTCACGAAAGGGTCTTACTCAATTTTATATGATTATTGCAAATAAGCTGACTTTCTATCCAGAATTGACGCTGCCAAACACATGTGGCCCGGTGACCTCCGCATCATCTATGACCGTCTACACAACTTGAACACCGACCATGGCTTCCCCTCTGGTGCCCGTCCATACATATACCAAGAGGTCATCGACTTAGGTGGAGAAGCCATCAGCCGTGATGAATACACCAGTCTTGCACCAGTAACAGAGTTTAAATTCGGATTAGAACTTAGCAGAGCATTCCTACGTAATAATCAATTGCGTTGGCTGGTTAACTGGGGACCTGCTTGGGGTCTTCTAGCTTCCGACGTTTCTCTTGCTTTTATTGATAACCATGATAATCAGAGAGGTCATGGAGCTGGAGGAAATATCTTAACGTACAAGCAGTCGAAACAGTACAAAGGTGCCATTGCTTTTATGTTGGCACATCCATATGGAGAGCCTCAGTTGATGAGCAGTTACGACTTCCATGATACTGAAGCCGGTCCACCTATGGATAACAGTGGAAATATTATTTCTCCTTCTATCAACTCGGTAAGTATAGCTATAATAACTTGAAATAACTAAAAGATTTATTTTTGACTCTTTACATCCCATTTAGTTTAAAGGTAGTCTTGTTTCTCGATCTGAAATGGATCTTTATATATTTAAGGGAATTTACCTATAACTTATGAACCAGCATTATGGGGTTGTCAAATTTTACTTTATAAGATGGCATACCGCCATTTTAAAAATCGATTAATCGCAGGCTGCAGTCAATTCTATTACAAAAGTATTAATGAAGATTAAAAAAATATATTTTAAAACGAAAAATATATTTTAGAATCTTTCATTAGATGAAAATTTTTCTATCGATTTAGATACGGCTTGAGATACAGATTTTTCAATATTTGAAAATGGCGATATTACTCTAATGTATGTAGAGTAGAGATATCTAACCAGGCGCTCAAAACATCAACATGACATCTTGGTTTTTCAATTGATAGAAAGGATTTTATTATTTTCCTTTACACATACGATACTTACAACTATTAATCGTGTTTTAGGATAACAGTTGCGGCAACGGCTGGATATGCGAGCACCGATGGCGTCAAATCTTCCAAATGGTTGGCTTCAGGAATGTGGCAGGAGATACTGGCATTAATGACTGGTGGGATAACGGTAGCAATCAGATCGCTTTCTGCCGAGGTGGACAAGGATTTATCGCTTTCAACAATGACATTTGGGATCTAAACCAGAATCTTCAGGTACCATATCTTAACATGTTTCTTGATGCTCCTTAGGAAAAAAATCCTGTATCAAAAAGGTTTCTCGTTTAAGGGCCAATTCTCGAAAAAGAATCGGTGTTTTCCGTGAGTCATATGCCTTCGAGATTTTGTATATTAATCAGCACCTTCGTTAACATAATCACTTACTATATGCCGATTAGATTTAGGAAACATTGCATAATATTCTCTTGACGTACCAAATCTCTATTCACGGATCCTTCTTTCCAGACCTGCCTACCAGCCGGTTCATACTGCGATATTATCTCTGGTTCAAAGAGTGGCAATAGCTGCACTGGTAAAACCATCACCGTAGGCAACGATGGACGCGCCAACATTAATCTGGGAGCCAATGAATATGACATGGTTCTTGCTATCCACAGAGGAGATGACGTGAGTATTTAGACGATACCCTGTCTTACTGAGCAGATCTGCTGATAGCACCTTTATCTTACTAACTATATTTTTTCTTTTGTTTTAGTCACGACTATGAAGAAACGCAGGCAAATTGTATTCAGATGAAAAACATTTAATTGTATAATTAAATGTCACAATTCTTTAAGTACCATTTGAGTTTGTCAAATAAAATGATGACAAAAATTAATTGTAGTCTCATTGTGATTGTCAAGCTATCTATTGATATAAATTAAAATTACAAAAATGATCTTTATAACAACGGCATAAAGTGCATAAGATCACCATAAACACTTGTCCACTAAATCCATCAGAATTATTAACAATTCCTCAAAATATGCATTACGATAATAAACGAGGTCACCATACGGTTATAAATTGGATAATATCACAAACAAACTGACATTTGTGTTCTTGCTAACCCGCTCGTTGCCAATGTAAATATTTTGCCTACTGGATAAAACCTACGACTTCTATTCAGATTTCGCTTTGAAAACATCCATGATTGAAATGACATTATTTGGTCATGTCAGCCTATGGATTAATATCAATTAATATTACGGACTAATGTGTACGTAATCCTGCCAGGGCCACTATCGCAGATTGAATTCGGAGTGGACTAAAAAAAATCAGAAATTAGATAATTAGATAGGTGGTCTAGTTCTTGGTATATAGCGGTATAATATCGTTATTACTTTTGAACCAAGAAATCACAAATTCTGATATTTGTCAATAAATAAGATAAACAGAAGATGAAAGATTTCTTATCCACTCAGAATTCAGATCCATGATGATGGTCCTACCAGAAAGTGTCACACCGCTTAGGCCTACAGTGAACGGGTTTGAGTACAGAGTTCCAAGTAACAAAGCGAATGTACGTTTCACGAGTGGACATTTTTTTTCTTTGAACTTGGAACTTTTATCCGTCGCTGTGTGAAGCCGCCTGTACATCAGTTATTTCACAATATCGATCTTCGCGTCAGCCAACGATTTTGCGTCAAAAACATTTGCATATTTTTGTGAATTACTAGAAGATAGGGTAATACTCAGGTTAAGCTGGAATTTTAATTTATTCTTTTGATGGTAAAATAAGCTTTGTAGAGAAACTGTAAAACCTATTTAATATATTTATTTCAAGCAAAAGATTGAACACAGAATTCACGGTTTTTATTGGAAAACGTTATAAAAACGTGTCACGTGCCAATAAAAAAATTCAAATGTTAGAAATTTGTAAATTCCTTTCGTTTAGATACATAACGTCAGCGCCACCTGAAAGCCTCTTTTGCCCTGGTTAGGCCTAAATTCTCTTTGGCCAGGGTTCGTCACGTAGCAAAAATCACCTACCTTTACTGCATGATTCAATAACGAGTATAATAAATATTAGAAGAGGACATTGAATATTTCAAAACATTAATAATAAGCATTATTTGCTTTCTGTAACGAAGGAAGATTTTAAATTATTCAAATTATCGTGAAAATTAAGTGGAAAATAGATTTCATGGTACGATAAGATGTTAAATAGGTACCTACTAGGTAATACGATTTGAGGATGGTATAGAAAGACAGAGCCAACCAAGGTTTTATCTAAATCTCCTCAAATTTAATTTGCCGCCTAATCTACTCAACAAAATGATATTTTGTGCTTCCAAGAAAAAAATATGACGAGGTTTGTTGTCTTACAATACAATATTGTATTTTGTAAGAACTTATTGAATCCATTGTTATTTCTTATTAAGTACCTAATAATAATAATATGTTTGTTTCCTAACTACGAACTATCAATTTTATTTTTTTATTTCCCACTAATATAATAAATGTGAAATATTCAAGGAAATTTTGTATAATTCGGATTTTGTATTTATATTGTGAATACTTGTTTTAAATTATAAATGATGTCCCAAAGTAAATAATAATAATATAAATGCGAAACATATACACGATATTTGTATGAATCCCGCGGATTAGGAAGAAATTTAGTATATAGATAGGTATATCTATATCGTACAATGGTATAAAAAATAAATATAAAATACTCTATCTCGGAAAACATTAGATTCCTCGAAAAAGAGGAAAAACCGTGAGACGGAAACTAGTTTGTAATAAAGATGTCTTCATAAAAAAATAACATTTTCAATATACCTACCTTATACCTAAAACACTTTCCGAACTGAGCACAATTTCCAACAATTAACCTTTGAAACAAAATTCTTCAAAAGGAACACAAATTATTGCTTTTCAAGCTTATTTTCCTTAAAGAAAACTGAAACGATGGTCAAGAAACTTAACAAGAAACTTTGCCCAATAAAACAGGGCATCAGGAACATTCGAAACTTGAAATGCTGCAGGCAATATTTGAAACCACTACTGTCTGTAGAAGTTGTGAAATACGAACGCTTATGATTTTAAAGCGGTTATATGCGGGGTACAAACGGGATTTCTGATATAGTTGTGTATTATATCAATTTTTCAACACGTCGCATGTTGCACGGATAGGTCAGTTTTATCGATGGAAACCCAATGTTTTAATTTTAGTTTCAATCCTTATTGTATTGTACATTTTTTAAAATTACAAACAAACACACCCAATAACTTTAAAATAGGCAAGCCTTTGGTTTATTATTACTGAGACAATCTTTCAAAGCTTTTAGTATTTATGAAAATCCAAGTGTATACCTTATCAAAAATATTTTACTCTCGGAGTAAGTAATCTAGGTAACTCAACTTTTGAATAGTGTCTGGAAAAATTTATATTAAAATATTATGTTTTTTTTTGTTAGGTATAGATACTTATTAAAATGCTTAGTATGAGTACCTTTATTTACACAAACATACTAGAGGTTTAAAAATGTTGATTTAAAAAAATACTACCCAATGGTATATTTGTAGAATCCAATACAATCCTTGACCCAGTAACCCTGTAGATACCAGTCCTACCTACCTTCCTACCGCAGGTTTTTCTTAGAAGGAACTAATTACGACTATTGATTCCAACCAATACTCAAGGTGCTGTAATTTATCGACTCATTGGAACCAAAGACTCTCAAGTGCAGCTGCCGGAAAATACCGGTAAGCGACAGATTATTATCGATTTTATTTATGTCTAGCATTTAGAATAGGCTCAGTTTTAGCCTTTTGTTTGGTAAGACCGAATATGATGAACGAAGATGTTAAACCGATGATGATGAGTTGTTGTGTGAAGCTACGCATGAATCTAAGGAAAATATAGTTAGGAACCAAGTCATCGATAGTACCTATACGTCCTATACTTGAGGTATAGGACGTATAGGTAGGCTAAGAGTAATAAGAATATTAAATTATACAAAATAAATTTGAGCTTTAAATATCTTCAAATGTTGAGATAACATTCCGGCAACGTGTAACACAAACTATTTTATAGATTCGCATGACTAAATAGAGAACCTTCCTTTTTTGAAGTCAGTTAATAATCCGAACAAAATGGTATTTTTTATATAGAAAATCATATTTTTTTTCCTCGGTTCTGAAAATATTTGAAATGACTCAATTTTTTATGTTGGACGTATTAGCTACACACCAAATATCAATTTATCGTCATTCTAATTCCTCTACCTTAATAAAAAAACAAAATCTTGCCTTTACATAGCGAGTGAACTCCCAGAAGTAGTAAATTTATAACTTTTAATGAAAATTCTAAATAGTATGAATCTGAAACTAATAAAAATAAATATGCAATAACTTGAGGAAGAACAGAAACAACTACATAATATCATCATAATTATATATATCGTACTACATAGAGACATATTTTGGTTGCATGTAGACTACCAATTTGCAATGGGTTTGCATGTGTGATAGCCTTAATCCCTTGTTCTAAAGGCTTTGTGGAGGCTTTTCCTATCAGTGGGTATATCTAAGAGTATGTAGGGAGGAACTTTCTCGATGTATGTAGGTAAATGTCAGTACTCGTCAGTCACGCATCACATAAGTAAATAATATGATCAATATCTTTTAATATCCGGTTGTAATGATATCGATATACTGTAGCTATAGGTACGTCTCTACTTACTCAATCTTCGATAAAATTGCGTGCTTATTAGACTATGGTTAGTTTGCGAACATTATTAATAATTACTGTTTCAATTAAAACGTCTATATAACGACTAATAAACTACTTCCTACATTTTTAAAGTTCAAAACATACTTTTATCCCCCGTCACTATTCAAAACCTCAAAATAATTGTCGAATGATACAATTTTACACTGGTGTTTTAAGTTAAGACATCACTTGATTGACACAAAAATGATACTCGTTAATTTGCTCATCGTAGCAAACAAACGTCATAGCCTGACCACTCCAATAATTTTGAATCCACATCGTCAGAATTACAATTCTTGTACTGAAACCGCCCTAGTCTACGGCAATCCGCCCATCGGCCCCTGCTCAGTCGAAGTACGCTCACGAAGACGTACGAACGTGCCCGCGGCAACACTGCGCTACGTAAATTTTTAATTTCCGAACGAAAGGCGATTACGTTTTTAAAAAATAAAACTCGTTCGAAGTTCAAATTACCTTTTAATTCTTTTTAGTGTTGTGATAGTGTAATTATTTTATCGTTTAAAATTCATCGATGAATGATTATTGTAACGTTGTGAACTGTATCGTACGATTCGTTTGTAAAGTGTGTTATTTGTAAGTTTTTTTGAAGTGAACGCGTGTGTTGCTCTTTGGGCGGGCGTCCTGAAATTTATTCTTCGGAAAGGTGAGGAATTTTATGTAAATAACCTTCTTTACATGTTTTACAAAGGGTTACCTTTGATGAAAGGACTGTTGGGTTAAGGAAATACCTTTATTTTTCTATACATTTATTCCACAGTAAGCCGTTGGTAAGTCCAACTTTAACTTCAGTTCAGTTTATGTATTATGGAATTATTACCTGTTGTCGATATTGTCAATCATGAAAATTACGGATGTGGGTGTACTTATCTTTGAATTATATCCGATTCGTTCATAATTGGAGGAGAAAATTGTGTGGGTAGTTAGGAATTATTCGTCATTATGTCATATCATATTTCTCTAGGTTTAATAAGTTCCTCTATATGTCTTGGCGATGATAGCACAGTGGTAGTGACGTGCCATGCCTCAGCTTGAGCCATTGGTGAAGGAAAACATTGTGAGGAAGCAATAGCGCGATGGTAGGGTAATATAGTAGTACCCGTTACGTAGTACCTACCCGCCTGGCTGGCTACCTCTACGGGAATCTCACTATAGTAGGTGATGATGTGGCCGAAGGTGGTAAGCACACAAAGCCTAGAAGGATCTGGCTCTCAAGTGCAGCTGCCGGAACACACCAATAGGTGTTTGGCGACAGATTTTCAACTTGAGATAATCTTGATAAACTTGATAATCGGTTATTTTGAAATCGTTTTAACGCCATGGTTAAAGATAATAGGTTGTAGAGATAAAAACGACAAAAACTCTTAATACATTTCTTTCTCTATACCTATTAGGTTTACAGAATAAACTATTTCTACTTATCTTTACACAAATGCTCTGATAAAGTATTATTTTCTCTTCAATAAATACTGCATGTATTTCAATTCTGTTGGAAGACTGTATTGTTTATTTGTATTACCGATCATATCTTCTCGCTTGTCCCATTTTGCTTTCTATCGTACCTACTGGAGGCGCTTTTCACCTTTTCACAGTTGAATATATATTATCTTTCTGTCATATTTATTATAAATTGGCTAATTATGTGCTAATTGGAATCTTTGTAGGCAATCATATACCTATATGTACAAAACATGTTATAATTGTGTGGCTCTGTTGTCCAAATATAAAAGCTATATCTAAAGGTTTTGTTAACGTGTACAATATCGATACTCCGGGGTACAAAGGGCCTAAGGGAAAAAAACACGAGAAGCAAAAAAACTACAAAAAATATTTCATTTTGATGTATTTTTTTTGGTTTCATGGATTTTTATCTTTAAATTTTTTTATGAATTAAATGATGATCGTAAATGAGAAATTTTGGGTGGTAAAGATGATGATAGTAATTCTTGGTTTCCAAACAAAGTGTGTAAGGGATGAATTAAAATTATCAGAAGACTAGTATTCACTCCGCGGTTTCACCCGCGTTCCCCAGGGATCTTACGTTTTCCCGGGTCAAAAAGTAGCCTATGTTCATCTCCGTACCATAGGCTATCTGCATACTAAATTTCATCGCGATCGGTTCAGCGGCTTAAGTGTGAAAAAGTAACAAAGAAACAAACTCACTTTCGCATTTATAATATTATTATATATATATATACTAGCTTTCGCCCCGCGGTTTCACCCGCGTTCCCCAGGGATCTTACGTTTTCCGGGGATAAAAAGTAGCCTATGTTCTTCTCCGTACCATAGACTATCTGCATACCAAATTTTATCGCAATCGGTTCAGCGGTTTGAGCGTGAAAAGGTAACAAACAAACAAACAAACTCACTTTCGCATTTATAATATTAGTTAGGATTAGGAAGTTAGGATTAGGATAAACAAATGATTTTGAAATAGTCAATGTTTGTCGACCTACCTTTAGAGTTTAGAAAAATTATATAAGTTACTTTTTTATACAAAATATTCTATTCTAGAACAAGACGTTTTGCATTGTTTCCGGTATCTATAACATTAACAAAAACATATTGAGGAAGTTGAATTTTTTTTTTGTTCACATGAGATGACAGTAATCATAAGTAAATGTATTTTGTAGGTAGCTGTTCCCCGCGGTCGATTAGCCGTAGCAAACAGACGGAAAGACAGACAGAGATTTTTTTTTTCTTTTTGTTATGAGTACCGTATATACTTTCATAATAGGTATGCATTTAGTAAAAAGCTCTTATTTTGGCTTTTGGATGATAACCTATCATTATAAATAAATAAAAATTAACTCTGTTTGTAAAATTATTTAGGTGTACTATCGTATCAAACATGATTAAATTTCCCTTATCTATATAATGTTTTGCGAAAAACTTATGGGGTTTTGCGAGAATCCATAAAATATAGCGTAGACTATGGGATGTTTCGAAATAATTATACCAAATTATTTATACAACATTAAAATAAATATAAATTTTATATAATAAAATAAATATATCTAATTCCACGACAAAGTGGGCATACTGTTCTGTATAATTCCTTCTCAAAACCTGATATTAGACCAAGGTATTAGACGGTGTTAGGTAGGTATTTCAGTTTACTTGATTTATGAAAGCATATTTGTTATAAATATTTGGTTTGTGGAAAACGGACAGGAAAGCAAATGTTTGCTTACGCGCATATTTATACACAAGGATGAATTGCTGGAATTTTAATAGGGACGCGTAAAAATGCTCACAACGATAATTTTTTGAAGTCCTGCTAGCAACATGTCACTTCACACGTGCATACATATTATACATAGTAATAAATTTAAATTAAGTAATTTAACTGGTCAATATTTTGGTTTTTATAATATACTCTATACTTATAATGGCCAAGTTTGTTTGTCAATCTATCTTGAGTCATGGTTGACCGTAGATAGTTTTTATTAATTTTAATTACGAGAAAGGGCGCACTGCGCTCTTTGAACTGGACATTTTGCCACGAACGTGTTGAATGAATTTAAATTCTTAGTTGTGTGTAGTAATTAGAGTTAAATTAACTTGCACATCGCGAACGGTGTGACACGTGCCGAAAGCAGCATGCGGCGTCTTTAGTAAAACAATACCTATTGTGCCCGCGGCTCCGCTCGTGTGGTCTCAGTGTAGTAAGTACCTATCGAAATTTTGGCGGTAGGCTTGCGCCCTTAGGTCTCTGCGCCCGGGTGCACCGCACCCTTTGAACCCCCGGGTAAAGACGGCTCTGGGACCTAGTGATAGATAGGTATAATACCTGTGCGGAAGTCATTTTAAATTCTGTCACTATTTAACCCCCTAGCAGGTTTTTTGTCCACGACCTAATTTTAGCTCGAAGAAAACTTTAATATTTAAAATAAAAACACAAAGTAACAATCTATAATATACTAGCTGTCCCGACAGACGTTGTCCTGTCCAACTCATACACAAAATTTCATCCAAATCGGTCCAGCCGTTTATCCTATCTCTCAAGTTGGACCAGACTGCTCACGGTGTGCCAATTTAATTTATATTTATATATATTAAGAAGATAGCTGTCCCGACAGACGTTGTCCTGTCCAACTCATACACAAAATTTCATCCAAATCGGTCCAGCCGTTTATCCTATCTCTCAAGTTGGACCAGACTGCTCACGGTGTGCCAATTTAATTTAAAATCGGTTAAGTAGTTTAGGAATCCATCGCGGACAAACATCGTGACAGGAGATTTATATATATTTAATATATAAAAATGTCCTCTAAGTTACCGCCATTGCCCATGGGCAAGGTTCCCGGCAGGCTGGCAGCGTATACTGCTAGTAATAATATAATAAATGTGAAAGTCTGAATTTTTGGATGTTTAAGATAATAACGTCACAGGCACATATAGAACATAATTATTATCTTGGAATAAGACATAGCATAACTTTTATCATGCATGAAGCTCGGGTAAAATCGCGCGGCGGAAACTAGTATCCTACCATAATATTGTAAGTTTGTGTATATATTTTTTGTTAACACTCAGCTTCGCAAAGGGTGAACGGATTTGGATGAAATTTGGAATAAAACATAAGATAAATAAAAATATTCTGGAACATTATTCCCCACACACGGCCATCTGACCCCAAATTAAGCAGAGCTTGTACTATGGAAGCCAGATAACTGATATACTACATATACCTACTACTTTTCTTTTGTAAATACATACATAATATATAAATAATTACACCCAGACTTAGTATAAACAGACATGTTCATGCACACAAATGTTTGTCCTGAGTGGGAATCGAACCCACGACCTGTGGCGTGATAGATAGGGTATCTTACCAACCACGCCAACCGGCCCGTCAAAGGTAATTTTATATTGAAAAAAAAACATTAAATACCTCGGGAACACGGGTGATACCAAGAGGCGGAAGCTAGTATTTAATAATTTCAAAGTAATTTGCCATAAAATGGACCTATGTCATGATAGTAGTTAAAAGTTAAGTTAATGTCGTCCTTTTTGAATTATAGGTACTTACAGTGAGGGTAAGACTACAAACATTATGTTAATCCACTATCAAGCTTACTGCGAAAATTTGCCTTTATTTTCCATTTGAATACTAGCTCTGCTCTGCGGTTTTATTTGTGTTCCTGGGATGAAAAGAGTAACTATGAACCTTTCATTAAAATCCGTTTAGCCGTTACGGAGCTGAGTGGTAACATACAAACACACGCACACACACACAAACATATTTTTATTTATGTAGATTAGAATTAGGATATCAAAATACGGTTTATGAAAGGATATGATAGGGTGGTACTATGTATGTACCTAGTATTTCAATATTTAGTGGTTTATAGTTCGCTGGTTGGTGCCTTTTTTTAAATCTAGGTACTACTTGAAATCTATATATAATTTTTTCATCGCCCCAAATTTACATCTTAATATATATATTTCTTGTGTGCGTGTGTATGTGACTGAACTCCTCCTAAACGACTGGACCAATTTTGATGAAATTTTTTGTGTGTGTTCGTGGAGATTCGAGAATGGTTTAGATTAAACGGCTGGACCGATTTGGATGAAATTTTGTGTATGAGTTGGACAGGACAACGTCTGTTGGGACAGCTAGTAACTATATAAAACTAAAATTATTAGGTAGGCATATTCTCGATCATAGATAAAAAATGTTTATATATACGATTGGTCAGACCTTCCACGAATGACAAAATACACGCTAGGTACTATAAATACTACTAGTAGTTTTTTGTATGGCTGAGAGTTGTTGCGATTGTAGATATATAAAAAAAAACTGATGACTATGTTGCTCTGATAATTTATATTATGGCCTATTAGTAGGTACTAACTCATATTTATCGTTTTATATGGAACCATAGAACAATAACGCTCAGAATCCGAGTAGGCCCAAGCGGAGTGAAGCCATTTCAAGTTAGCTTTAAAAGGCTAAGTATGATGTTTCTCGTCGCGTCAGTGGTCACGATACAGCCTCATTATAAACAGCTCACATTATTTTATTTAAAAATAATTTACTGTACAGTGAAAGGGTGACACAACGTGTCTCATAATCACAATAGGGAATTAATGTAGCTACGAGATGCTTACGCACACATAAATTTTAGTGCTTCAATTTGGAGCGGCACTATGTATGAAACTATCGTTCTGAGCGTTATTGTTCTATGTATGGAACAATTTTGATGTACAATCAGCGGCAAAAGTAGCTTGGCATTTTAGTACCCTTTCATAATAATCTATTGACATTTTCTTGACAGTTTGTATGAAAATTATGAATTGTGTAATGTGACACGGTACTAAAGTGCCAAGATACTTTTGCCGCTGACTGTACCTAACTAGTCAACTTGAAAATAAGTGACTCAAGCTAAAAAGTTAACGTTTTTGAGTGGAATAAAAGGTAAGTAGCTCGTTTCAAATATAATCTGTTTATTGATCCGCAAAACTCAATAGAGCTCATCATTGTTAAGAGTAAGATTATGGGGCCAACATTGTAGGATTTTTTCATAATAATAATATTTGGCGTCGATTCAGGATCAGTATTTTCATAAAAGTTGCTTTATAATGAGTATTTATGTATAATGTAGTATTTTATAATAATAAATGGACTTCCTATATACTCAAGAATGTCACATTTGATACAAATATGTTATTTACTTTTTATATCAGACTGTAAATATTAAAATTTATTTGCTATTATATACTTCAATAATGGAATAAGGCGCTTTGCACATGGAGCAACTATTGCAGCAACTCGCAACTGGCAACTAGCTTTTTACACATTATCAAATGGGATTGCGCACACATAGCAACTCGAGTTTCAAAGAAACCTTTAAAAAAATTGATAGTTGCCTCAACTAAAGTTAAAGGCAAAGCGCTTAAAAGACAAAAAGGGGGCCCTTTCAGCACATCAAAAAATTCATCGCACCGCACCACTGTCAACAGGAAAAGTGCCCAAAAGGCTGGCAGCATTGCCACGTTGCATGGCAATATATTCTTGTAACATATTTCATGGCGGTTTTATCCTATACATAATATTGTTCTATTTTTGAATTTAACTTGAGTATCTCAGTATGACGTCACGTTCCCATTCCTAGTTTAAATATAGGCACATTGTGTCTTAGCTGGACTGTCGTACTTTAATCATTAGATTATAGCCTCATACGTTGCACAATTAATTCCGTTCAATACGAAATGTCCTTTCTTTTCCAGTCCCCGGGAAATATTTTATTTCATTATGGGTTATAACAATATGCATATGTGAGCATTTATTCAGATTTGGTGAAGTAGATATTATTTAATTAAATTACATGACTGTTGCCCTTTAAACATATAAAATACTAGTCTCCGACCAGCGGTTTAGCTCGCGTTTCCGGGATGAAAGATTTTACTGTGTCACTCTCCGATTTATAAACTATCTCTATGCAAAAAATCACGTCAATCCGTTGCCGCTTGGTACGGAAACATACCAACAAACACCCTTTCGTATTTATAATAGTAGGGATATAGAGATAGAGGTTATTTAAATAAATTGCGTTCACTTTAGACCTTTATCATACTTCTTACATTTTAAGAAATAATAATGTACTTAATTATAAAAAAAATACACCTACAATTTTGTAAAAATAAAAACTTTGACATTAAAAATCCTTCGTGCCGAATCACGCGGTCACTCAATAATTTGAAGCCCTATATCATTCTAGTACTCCCACTTAATTAATTATCTGACCTTGCTCAATCGATGACACTTGATCGAAACAGAGCGATATCGCTGAGGTGAGTAGGTACATAGAAGGTATTTTTTTATGATTAATATAAATAATCAAAAAATTCTAAATAATTTCTGCCCCGCTGTTTTAGCTGCAATCCTGAGGGATCTAACGGTTTCGCGTGAAAAGTCATATGATGGATTCCAAGGTAGGTATGATCCATTACATCGTGTCCACACTTTGTAAATAGTTTTTTTTTTATTTTTTTTCTTTGGTGTTAAAGTTTTGTACATACAATCCAACCCAACCAACTCACTCATTCACGCCAAAATATCTGTAACACAGTGACGGAAAGTTGCGAAGAAAATTTACTTAGTAACATTGTTAAAGACCTTCTTTATGATTCATCTGAAGGAGACATTCAACATAAAATGAAAATATTATTAGCCACGCTAAATTAAATCAACCGGTACCAAAAATTCTGATCCTAACCTGCCAAGGCGTGAGAGGCTGTATTATTAATTTAAACTGTGGAATCGTCAGTGTCGACACAAATCAACCCACTTACATTTTTAACGATAAAATCGTGCAATTCTTGCCGCTACGTGACTTGGTATCCTAAATCTAGGATACATAACGTCTTGAGGTCCACGTCGATCTCTGGACCTTAGGGACCTCAACCGGTCTACGGTTAATCTAATCTGTGTTGAAACATTGTATAGTAGTTACCTCACGTAGTGTCAGATTATAATATAAATAAATAAATATTTTGGGACATTATTCCTCACACACTGCCATCTGACCCCAAACTAAGCAGAGCTTATGCTATGGAAGCCAGATAACTGATATACTAAAATACATACATATATAGATAATTACACCCAGACTCAGGACAAATAGACATGTTCATGCACACAAATGTTTGTCCTGATTGGGAATCGAACCCACGACCTGCGGCGTGATAGATAGGGTATCTTACCAACCACGCCAACCGGCTCGTCAATGATAATTATTTTTTAAATTACTGGCTAAGTTAAGCAGATATTCAATCAATCAATTACGGTGCGGTAATTATAGCCGAGGATGGAATAGGAAAACCTTCATGCAATATGCATTTAAAATCTTCTGTGAAATGAAATTGATTCGTGCCAATCGTGCCCCGATAGCTAACATTTCTATTCACAGAGTGTTTATTTAAGACAAAGTTAAATTATTACCGGATGCGGATCAAATGTTCAAACTTTCCTATTGGTGTACGTTACCTAGTAATTCTATGGTTTTGAATTGTTATTATGTATCCGTATGCACTCTAAATATTTGAGTACCTACTTTAGATTGAATGCGGTATTGATTATATTTTTTTATTCATTTGCTATCAACAAAATGGAAGTGTTTACCTCTAAGCTTTGACTAATGGTTTTGCAGGTTTTTAAATTAATCGTATTTGAATTTTTTACACAATATGTTTTTTTTTTTATAAAATTGTTGGAGGGATTTTTGTCGTTATTAATTTACACAATAAATCACAATTCGCTTACCAGTCACATCCACACAACCCATTATACAACATTACGTAAGTTCAATGTTTTGTGTTCAGTTTTTACATGGTGGTTTACTTTATTGCTTCAGGAACGACTTTCTTTGTTTAAGGCGACGATATACCTACGCAAAATGATGATCTATCTAAATTAAGTTTTTCTCTGTATTCTTTAATGCGAGAGATTTGTAAAAAATATATGTTAAACTAGAGGTTTTATGCCAGGGAACTTTTTTTTAATAATTAAAAAAAACATTAGTATCATTAGAAAAACTCGAGAATATGTGCGGTTTTAAAAATGTAAATGTTTTTTTCTCCTATAGATTTTATCCATCCAAATAACTTGAAAATATTAACTGATATTCTAATACAAAGGGAACTATTTTGTTACTTTTCCAAAAAACTATCTTTTTTTTTTATTAAATTGGAACGTGGTTTTTACTAGGAAATAGTCATTATTCCTTCTCTCTTTCACCCGTTAGTTTAGGGCGGGACAGGGCTATTCACGTAAATCGTCACCTTAAGCGACCATACTTCAGTTCTTACTATTATAGAGTAGATAGAGCTAGTGATGAATGAATTCCTGGAAAAATACAATTGTTCATGGTACTCGCAATAACTGTAATCAATAGAGAAGTATATGACGTCATTAGGTATTTTAATATAGCTTGGTGCGTGACAATGTGGGGTTTATCACCCTATATTACTTTCTACGTCAGCGTCGTACATAATAATTATATAGAAACATACAAGGTTATATTTTTGTCCTAAAATTTTGTTTATTGTTTTTTTTTATGTCAGACTGACAAGTAGACAAATGGTCCTCTAGTGGTTTGCAACTGACCTTTACACAACCTAAAAGGCAAATCTCAAGTGCAAGACAATTAGACTCACGTTTATTTATATTCAGGGACATTATTCCTCACACACGGCCATCTGACCCCAAACTAAGCAGAGCTTGTACAATGGAAGCCAGATAACTGATATACTACATATATTACTTTTCTTTTGTAAATACACACATATATAAAGTCAAAGTCAAAGTCAAAGTCAAAGCCATTTATTCAGTTTAGGCCCTAGGAGGGCACTTATGAAGGTCGAATTTACTGAAGCTACCACCGATTCGGAAATCAGCCTTCAACTGAGAAGAACCGGCAAGAAACTCAGCAAGGTTACATTTTTTATATATATTTTTCTTTTTTTTTTATAATCTGACTATTGGCTATATTTTTTCAATAACAGCAAAATGTACAATACAATATACAATTAAATCAAAAAGAAAAATACATAATAAAATAATAAAATGAAATGTAACGCAAACAAGTTCTTATTAAATAATAGCGAATACGCTACATAATGGCTAAAACTAAAAAAATAAAATAAAAAAAACAATATGCGAAGTGCACCTGTGCAGAGTGAAACTATTTCCAAACATCCCTATCTTCAATATATTGAGCTACCTTGTAATAAGCCTTTTCCTTCAAAACTTTCTTTACGTAAAATTTGAATTTAAAATCGGTCATCTTGGTTACCGAGTTAGGTATTTTATTATAAAAACGAACGCAATTACCAAGGAATGACTTGCTAACTTTGGCTAACCTAAAATATGGAACAACTAATTTCTCTCTTTGCCTTGTATTTATATTATGGACATCTACTTTTGTATTAAACATTCCTATATTTCTACGTATGAGCATTATATTTTCATAAATGTAGAGTGAAGGCAAAGTCATTATATTTATTTCTTTAAATAAATGCTTTAATGACTCCCGAGGACCCATACTATAAATTGCACGAATTGCCCTTTTTTGTAGTATAAAAATAGTTTCAATATCGGCTGCTGCTCCCCATAATAAAATACCGTATGATAACAGACTGTGAAAGTAAGCAAAATATACTAGTTTAGCCGTCTCGACATTCGTCAATTGTTTAATTTTTCTTACAGCAAATGCAGTAGAACTTAATTTACCTGCCAAAGAATCTATATGAGGACCCCATTGTAATTTATTATCTAATGTTAAACCTAAGAATACAGTTTTATTAACCATGTCCAAATTACTGCTATCTATTATTACTTGACTATCTACTTGTGCTACATTGGGTAGAGAGAATCTTAAACATTTAGTCTTCTTAGAGTTGAGTAACAAATTGTTTGCAGGAAACCATTTGGAGACTATTGACAAGGTATCATTTACTCTTATAAGTTCTTTGTCTTTTCTATCAACTTTAAAAATCAACGAAGTATCGTCAGCAAACAAGACTATATCTGAGAGGCCATTTACAATAGATGGTAAATCATTTAAATAAACTAAAAACAAAAATGGTCCTAGTATTGAGCCCTGGGGTACCCCCATTTCGATTAAAGAGCCCTCAGATGTTGTACTACTAATCCCTACCTTTTGTTGACGATTAGATAAATAAGATAGAACAAGATCATAAGCAGTTCCACGAATTCCGTAATAGTCTAGCTTTAGTAGCAGTGTACGGTGGTCGACACAGTCGAAGGCCTTGGATAGATCACAGAATATACCAATTGCATCCTGTGAACCCTACCAAGCCTCATAAATGGATTTCAATAATTTTGCAGCTGCATCGGAAGTAGATTTTCCCTTCGTGAAACCAAACTGACCATGCAGTATCTCATGTTCATTAAAGTGTTTTAACATTTGATTGAGTAACAGTTTTACAAATATTTTACTAAGTGCTGGAAGAACGGACACTGGTCTATAATCGGATGGATTATACTTACAACCGGATTTAAAAATAGGTACTATTTTACTAAACTTCATTAAATCGGGATAATTACAACCAGATAATTAAATATAGATAATTACAACCAGACACAGGACAAACAGACATGTTCATGCACACAAATGTTTGTCCTGAGTGGGAATCGAACCCACGACCTGTGGCGTGATAGATTGGGTATCTTACCAACCACGTCAGCCGGGCCGAATAAGGTTAGTAGAAAAATTACTAATTTGACAAAAATCTATAACAGCTCTTAGTATAGTTGCCTGATGAGCATTGTCCGTCGTGCCAAGGCACTGCGAACCAAAAACCAAAATAGCTAAACTATACTACAAAACCCTACATTAATAGTAAGTATCGGGTCATGACACTCGAAGAGATAATCGATGAAGAAGGAAGGATTTCGATTGGCAGTCCACTTGCCAAAAAGAGGTATACCTTCAAATTTAAAAAATAATAAAAGCAGTGATACACTGTCAAAGTGACCTTTCGCCAGTACTTAGGTTAAAATTTCTGCTCATACTCTAAAATATGGGTTGTGGCTTGACCCTGTTCTAAAATAGGAATAATTTTAGGTCATACATTTATAGAAATAAACATGAAACTTATTTTAAAAAGGATAATAGCCTAATTCGTGGATTTTTTCCATTTGATAAGTTAAAAACTCTATTTAAAAAAACGTTATTTTCTATGGCGTTACATTACATCTATGGATCGGTTATTTCATTTCGCTGAAGAATAACATTCTACCATTGTTGTCAGTTAATTTGCTCAAAGGCAATTTGTTAAGCGACCAATTATAAAAAAAAGTGAATTACCGACACGCATGGCTCTTGTCAAGGGTAAAATAATGTACGCACGGTAATATTTCGTTTATCGAGCGAGCTTTTAACAAAATCATAAATTCCCATTTAGATACGCGCATTTGTGTCAAAGAAAATAAAAAATATTTTTGCTACATTATACCAAATATTTTACGCATAACAAAATATTTAGTTGTTAGTTGAAATTATATTTGTGAATCAAAAATCTGATTTCCTATGAAAAATCATTCGAGTTGATTTAAGATATTACTAACTTTTACTAAATAGTAAAATTATAAAACGATTAAGTTGTTATCATTTTCGGATATCGCGATACATTTCGTGATATTTATAATACCCCTGACTTCAGCACTCAAGCTTAAAATCTGTCGCCAAACCGGCGTGTACTTGCACTAGCAATTGTAAGCCAGTTGCTTTCTAGGCTTTGTAAATGTCGGCAACACATTGGCAATCCCCTTGGTATTGCTATTTAAGTCCTGTGATGGTGGCCACTTATCTACGATTACCTGATGGACCGGCTTACTTCAGCCTGCTGACATTACAAAAGCAACCATACGGCATTATGTTTGACTTTACGTACATAGTACTACATTCGCCTCAAAAAAATTGTAGGTACATATTATGTAAGCCATGTTTCAGGCTTTTTACATGGTAATACAGGTCGCATGTTTGTGCGTAGCTATTTGAATTGCTTATTTTTCATAGAGAGAACAATTTCAGAGGCCCTAGTATATAATAATTTATTAAAACACCCGCCGTGTGTACTTGGACATTAATTAGGTATTATTTATTGCGTGACAGTGGAAAACGCGACTAATGTTTTAGCTTGATCAATTATTTAATAGTAATGTAGGTATAATTCGATTCCAGTAGAATGTTAATTAAGAGTATTTACATTAAATTATACATAATTGCATATGAGTAAATATGTCATAATATATTACAAGGTTATTTGTAATTCACCTGCAGTGATTACAGTTGCAGAGGTTATAGTAATCATTAAAAGGAACAACTTTTATTAACGGACCAACCTTGAAATTGCAAAAAATGTTACACAAAGGGCAAAATATATAATCAATACCTGGGTATTTATTTAGCCCACCAAGTTGAGAGCCCTCAGCCACCATACTTGTCGGGGAAAGGATCGAATGTTATGGCTATTATATATTTTTAACGTCTAAATTCCTATTATTATTTCCTATTATTTCGACGGATCAATAATTACGGGCCACAACAAAAGTTGTGGTCACCACTGTTAATCATAGATATGGAAGTTATACTGGGTGGTGGAAAAGTGATTGAGCTTGTATTAGAAAGATGGCTACGTGCAAAGGACTTTTACATGTCTTTAGTTTTTTCATAATAGAGGCACAGTACTACAATCTCTTGTAATACTGTGGTAGACTTCAATTTTAGACAACCCTACCTTTGGCGCAAATATCATTCGTAGATACATAGGTGGTCAGTACGTTAGCAATGCATTTTAGAATGGCGTTTTGGGAGTGGCTTGAATTGATTTAGACTTTCTTTTCTATTTATTGATTTTAAAGAAAAAAGGGCAATGCTAAAGTACAATATTGGTAACAATTTTCAATCTAACTTCCAGTAATCTCTGCATATTTGCCAACTCACCTGACATCTGATCCCGAGGGAAATTATGTATAGTGCTCAAGTTGACGTGTGACTGAAGAATTGGTTTCAAACTTAACTATAGGTAATTACATGTTATCTTGATATATCAGTGATTTCAGAATTCTCCTTTATTCTTGAAAAGTCACTGTAAATCTTGTTATAAATTTTGGTGAATGTTTGCAAAAAAAGAAAATATAATCTATACTGTATTACTATCACTACATAGTATAAAATGTGGTATAAAACAAAGTCGCTTTCCGCTATCTGTCCCTATGTATGCATAGATCTTTAAAACTACGCAACGCATTTTAATGATTTTTTTTATAGATAGAGTGGTTCAAGAGGAAGGTTTTGGTATATAATTTGTTATGTTTTTGTATACATTGGCTAAAATATAATGATATTTGTTGGAGGTGTCGGAAAAAATAAGCCGTCTGGGAGCTTTCAATAAAAACGCTGTCTCATCGCGCTCCACTGCCCGCCTGTTGCCACGCAACAAGCTGATGTAAAAAATTTAGTCATAATATATTATTATTTAATATTATAATGCTGAATTCCTTCTATGTATATCCTTGAAGTTGCAGTATTTGTTAAGACTCATAATGGGTATTTTAAATCAGCTCAGGACATTTTTCCAAGAAACACAAGGAATCCAGATCGATTGGTCTTTGACATTCCGCCTAGAATGGCTCTTTATCAAAAGCAATGTTATGCAATGTGTATAAAGGTGTATAACGCGATACCAAATGATATTAAATCACTTCCACTGACACGTTTTAAATGTAAATTAATTAAATGGTTAAAAACTTAACAATTTTATGATATAAATGAATTGTGTTCATAATTATTTGACATCTGGGTTTTTCGTATTTGTTTGATTATACATACTTGACATATTGTAGGTAGATGATAATTATGAGTGTTTAATATTCTGTTTTATTTTGAAATATTAATATTTTGACCTAATTATAATTTTATAAATACTAATATATAATATAATAATAATACTAATCTTGTTAAAAATAATAATAAATAGATAGTGTAATTGAAAAAATATTAAAATGTGTTTGCATGCTTATTTTAGAAGCTAAATTTGCTGAATCATATTTTAACTGTAAGACCTTATTGTAAAACCACATATAAAGCAAATAAATGATTCTGATTCTGATTCTGAAGAGTTTGTTTGTTTGGTTGAACGCGCTAATCTCAGGATCTACTGGTTCGATTTAAAGAATTCTTTCAATGTTGGATAGCCCATTTATCGAGGAAGGCTATAGGCATTCATCCCGGGAAAACATAATATCCCTCGGCAACACGGGTGAACCCGCGGGGCGGAAGCTACTAAGAAATAATGTTAAAAAAATGTTTTAGATAAGATAAACTCATTCAAACATTAACTTACATCACTTTTCAGATGATCTTTCCTTTTCAAGCGGAAAGTCAATATTTCGCAAGTTTCATAGAGATAGAGCCCGTCGTCCCGGAGGGGCAGTTGGGATGGCAGCAAAAGAAATTTGTTATGTAACCTAACTTATAGCCTATCACGTTTGCCCACTTTATGCTGGACATGTTTATAGATAAATATCAATGTGTATTTCGTCTCGGGTGTTTATGTTTTGATTTCTTTGGTTGAACTTGGTAGGATACATATTTTAATAATATCCTCATATTATTATCCTAACTAATATTATAAATGCGAATGTGAGTTTGTTTGTTTGTTACTTTTTCACGCCTAAACCGCTGAACCGATCGCGATGAAATTTGGTACGCAGATAGCGTATGGTATGGAGAAGGACATGGGTTTACTTCTGTTCTCGGGAACGTGGGTAAAACCGCGGGGCAGAAGCGAGTATAATCCTAACTAATATTATAAATGCGAATGTGAGTTTGTTTGTATTGTATGTTTGTTTGTATGTTACCTTTTCACGCTTAAAACGCTGACTGATCGCGATGAAATTTGATATGCAGGTAGCCCATGGTATGGAGAAGAACATGGGCTACTTTTTATCCCGGGAAAACATAAGATCCCTCGGGAACAAGGGTGAAACCGCGGGGCGGAAGCTAGTATATAAAAATAAAAGCTTGTAAAAAACAACAGAATCCATATAATGCTATAATAATGAAAAGCCTACAATTTTTTAGTTTTTATGTAGTATATACTTAATCTATGGTAATTATTGATTTACCTTTCACGTTCAAAGCAACACACCCAATTTTAATACGCAATGAAATTGCACAATCTTGACTTACAGAGGAGAAAGCAAATTAAAAAAATGATCCATTTATTTCTTGTTCCACTTTCCAATACCCACATTAAATTACGTACAAGATCGTATTCCCGATAAGCTTTCAATAGAACAATTACTACTTGATTCAATAAATCCACTCTAGGAGGATTTGAAGAATCCACGGCCATTTTAGATACTCTCTTGCTAGGGAAAAATATACCTTTTCACACTTTATTGAAGGGTTTAATTATATAGACAGATGATTATGTCATCCTTTAATATTATCGTCATATTTTAATATGATTGCCTTAATCCACCATTTGCAGTCAAAGTATTGCATCAAGTTCGGAAGTACTGTGAAAATACTTCGTAAAACTACGAATATAACTGAGTATAAACCTGTTTGTATAGTAATAATACCTGTACTAAATAAGTATTTTTTTACTATGTATTGGCTTGTGTTTGACCACATTTTAACTATGGTATGTGGCCAAAGGTAGTAAGCCTAGAAGGAACTGGCTCTCAAGTGCAGCTGCTGGAACACACCGACAAGTGTTCGGTGACAGAATTCCAACTTGAGGGTGGTAGCCAGCTAGGCGGTTACTATAAAGCACCCTACCACCGTGCTATGGTTTCCTCACGATGTTTACCTTCACTGAAAACTCAAGTTGATTGTAAGATTCAAACCCACGACGTTCGCCGCGGCGTCCGACGCCAATATGCTAATCATTTATCATCGCCTTAAAATCTGAGTTTTAATTAATTAATGTTTAAAATGTAAATAAGTATCTAATAAAATATTACAGACTAGTTTCCGCCAGGTGTTCCCGAGGGATCGATTGTTTCCTAGAATAATAATTATCCCATCTTATTCCAATGTATGATTTATTTAGTACGGCGTGATTGAGTAACAAACATCCAAACAATCTTTCGTATTTGGTATCCAATATTAGAGGTTTCATATATTATATATCTGTACTTTATAATTATCTAAAATGATGTACAAATTTTGGCGATTAATTAAATTGAACGTCGCTTTTGGTATTCGAGTATTCTAGGCGGATAAAAATTATGACGGGTCAGTTAGATATTATTGACCAATTAGCTATCATAACACTTACAACACTAATATATTTTATGTTAAAAAATCGGTTACAAAACGTTATTAAACAAATTTATACTCAACTAGCTTACCGCCCCGCGGTTTCACCGCGAACCCCTATTTTATCCCCTTAGATTATGGTTGAAATTTTCCAAAATCCTTTCTTAGCGGATGCCTACATCATAATAGCTATCTGTATGCCAAATTTTTGCCCGATCCGTCCAGTGGTTTGAGCTGTGCGTTGATAGATCAGTCAGTCAGTCACCTTTTCCTTTTATATGTCCCACTGTAAATGGGCCCGTTAAGTAGGTGAGTAGATATATCAGTTAATCTCCATAGAGTAGGTACTTAATTGTTTAAATAATATCTATTATTTTATTTTATCAGAGAACAGCAAAACATGAGAGCAAAGCTATAAGTAATTTCAAAAAATATTTAATTATATATTCTTTGGGTTAAAATAATGCCCTCCCGTTATTTAATATTATGTTATTTATTAAATATAAATAAATACTAGAGTAAGTTATATCTCTCGCAGCACAAACAATTACCAAAAATTGCACTTCATTTAGCAGGTAATTTAGGAACATCATAATATTCCTTCATATTCTTACATTTCTGTTAGATAGATACTTGTTTTTGCACCTGGTTATTGGAATTTGGAAACAGGTTGATAACCTCTGAGAGCGCAATTGGATATAAAATTACTCCCCGCATACAATGTAAACAAAACACATATAATTTGAACGTACAGAAACCAATTTTGCGACTGTATTTGGTGTTGGGTTTTATTGTCTACGTTTATACATATGACATCCATTCTAGACATATGGAGCCACATATTAGATATGGAATACGAATATAATTTGAACTCTGATTTTAAAGATGATTTATAAAGAGAAGTTTTGCACAATATCCTCTATTGGGGTCTCCTTTTAAGTATATGAAAGGTTTGGTCGCAGAACTAGAGATAGATCGAAGAAAGTATAAATGGAGTTAAAGGTAACATCAGTAGCATGTTGGCTGAGATGACGTCAATCATGGAGGAATAGAAAAGGATGCTGCATCTCATGACTCAAAGATCCAAGTTGGGGTTGCATCTGAAGATAACTAATACGACCTACTAAAGGTCATGAACACACTATGTTGTTAACTTTTAAATATTCCTACCTATGTATACATACACTAATGTACATAAAATACATACTTTATCAAAACAAAGCTAAGTATATGATATTAGGTAGGTATGTAATAATTTCCGAACCATTGTCTTTAATTATTCACAAAATCGATATGGATAGTAGTTCGTTCTGTTTTTTGTTTGTACAGTGAACGCTGTCTACTATGTACTTGAGAATTAGTTAGAATATAATGCGTAAAAGAGGCCATGCCTTATGATACCATATTTTCACACAAAATTAATTAATATCGTGAGATTTTTGTGTAGTTATAAATTTGCCATCCTGGGATTTTCTTCATGCTCAGCAATCTAATTTCAACCTCCAATATATCTTTATAATATGTGAGTGAATATCATGAATTAAAAGTGCGGTAGCGGAGCAGGAAGCACTTAGTGCAATGACCTTTGTGCCTACTGTCAATGAGAAAAGATTTAGATCTGTGATGACAATCGTTATCGCATCTGTGCGAGCGCAATGGCAATATATTTGTAAGCGTACGATAGAGATAAGTAATGTCGGGTCATTGCACTAAATCCTTTTTGCTTCGCGACCGCAACTCAAAATCATGATGAAAAGTTAAATCCATCCACATGATATGTCGATGTTTAAATCTGGAATGTATTCGGTACCATACTTATGCATTAGCTCTCTTTACGCTTCCAAACCTAGCTGTCTTTTCGATTGAATCCAGAATCAAATCAAGCTGTCTTACAAGGTGTTTCATTGGCAATAAATATTGAATTATATAAGATAAGATTAAAATACATTTTGAAGAACATTCAAATTTTTTTATCGCAAAAAAAATCATACTTCTGGAAGTTACGCAACTATTTACCTATAATAGATACAAGTAATATGAATGACATTATTCCAAAATATTCAGATCCAGTTTCTCTATACTATACAGGTATACTATTACTATATAGGTCAACGTATTACCGCCATGTGACTTCTGGTTGATTACTTATTGATCGTCTGAGGTGACTATGTTTATGTACCTAAATATCTAACATTGAATGTGTGGTGACTCCGGGACAGGTCACTCACGTAAAATCGATATCAAAAACATAATGTAAAAAAATGAAAAAGTCTCGCCACGCAGTTCTTCTGCCGTAAAAAGTGAAATTTAATGTAAACCAAGTTGGTTAATTCAGTGCCTACCTAACTATGGAAGCAGCTATCCAATCACTTTGTCATGAATTGATAGTTAGCTAACAGCATTTTATTATAGTATGTAACCATAATATCAGTTTTTTTTTCTTTAATAAATAGAGTGACTTGGCAATTGCACACGGCAAAAGAATCTACATAAAACAAAATCTATCTAATATTAGCGCTTTGAAAGTACCTATGTGGAGGACTATTTAAATTACTTAGTAGATTTACAATTAAAGTATAAAATACATACAAACTATGATATATAGAAAACATCCTCAAAGCCCTCACTGCTGTCGATAGGCAAGGTTCCCAACAGCCTGGTAGCGTTCCCTTTTTGGATGGCCAAGCTTATGCGTTGACGGATAGATCAGATAGATTATGTTGATGTGTGCATTTGCCAAGCTAGCTATGTAATTCCCTCTAATGTTTTTTCCACAACGAAGTTACAGGGGGTCGAAAATGGCTCGCGAGAAATGAATGGTACGGCCGGCCTTTTCTTTTTGCTTGACTTGGCGATGGCACTTCCGTGTCCCCAGATATAATTTAGTCAAGTTGCTTACATTAGGTATGTAAATTGTATATCTAAATCTATCTACGTTGTGAGTGGGTGATATTTTTTCGTTTGGAATTATAATGTTCAGATTTTAAGTGTAGGTTTGATACAATTTTATATCATTTTAAAAGTGACAATGTTATTTGAAAAACATCCAAACCAACGTTCTATTCGACTGGGTACCTACTTATAAGATTCCATACATTGAAATGAACTTAGAAATAATCCATCTTCGAAATTATTTAAAAAATAATCAAAATGGTATAATTTTAAACAATAATTACGCACGGGAAAGGGTGGATTTTGTTGTCTGATATTGCATGCTGTTTACTAGGCTTTTAAACATTTATTATTTGGACCAATAAAGTACCTAGTTAAAAGTGCCTTTTACTACTCTTACAAAATATGATGCTATCAAAAGTTCTACTCAATATTTTAAGTCATTTTGATACTGACTTTACGAGCATGAAATAACGTAGCGCACTGTTTATTAATATATGCTTCGATTACTCTTAGAACATGTCAAAGTTGAGATCTTTGTAATAATATAACTTCATAATAGTATAGAAACTGTACTAAACTTCATACATTTGACACAATACTTTAGTAATATAAAATGTATTTACTTACCAACATTATATTGCTTTATGGATTGATTTTGTATGTCGCTGTTGAATGAATAAGTGTAATATTTATTGATATTCACTCTTACAACGCACTTTAGAAAATGAAATAGCTAACTTATCACTTTACATCGCTTTATATCATTATTGCATAAAAATGATTGATTATTAAATGATTGACATTTATTCATATATTTCCTATTAAATTACATTTTTAAATATAAGTTATAAAAAAACATTTAAAAATATAAAAAACAGTTCCCCACTGGTATCGGGAACAGGGTCCTAGTAACCGTTGGTCAAGGCTCCAGAGTGAGGAAGTTCCTCACTATGCGTGCCGTCTCCAGGAGCACTGACTTCGGAATTTGGCCCTTGATCCAGCCGCCTAACTCGAGCCTCTTGAGGTGTTTGTCGAGGCCTTTGGACATAAGGCCACGGGCTGAAACGATTATCGGTACAATGGTTGCCGAGTCAATATCCCACATGTCGACAACCTCGTTATTATTATTTTCTCTTATGTTTGTGAGTTTCATAGCAATCTGTTTACTTAATCAATGAGCTACTTCTTTGGCTGGTGTTACTCTGGATGTGTATTCTACTGCATGAAGTGTCCAGTGACGCACTTCCATCATTTATTGGGAGATATCAAATCTGGTTTTTGATTATTATTGTCAAAGTATAAGTGCAGCTAATTTTATTGTACATCAATATGGTTTTACTATTGACGTACCTACAAAGAAGTCAGTTTTGAAAAATTAATTTCTATTGACCGCCAAATGTCAAGTGACAACTTATATATCGATACAAGCTTCCGCCCCGCGGTTTCACCCGCGATCACCAGGGATCTTATGTTTTCCCAGGATAAAAAGTAGCCTACCTATGTTCTTCTCCATACCATAGGCTAGGCGTGAAAAGGTAATAAACAAACTCACTTTCGCATTTATAATATTAGTTAGGATTAGGATGTTACAATGTCGCATCAGTCACTCACGCAATGGTTCCATTATAACTTTCTATTATGGATATAGAAAAATAAATTAATAAACATAGAACCTCCTTCTCCTTCTTTGAAGTCGGTTAAAAAGAGCTCACCATTAAGGTTTTTTCGCAGTGTTATAACTTAAACTTAAAGTCATCAATGATGTTCGTAGGTTTTATAAAAATTTAAACTTTAATTATGTATAGGCTAGTTAGAAGTGCGATTCTAGGATTCGATAGGGTGGCGCCCAAATATTAATACATATATCGTTATAATTAGTTAAAACAATAAACTATTAGAAAAAAAATAAAGGATAAGCGTTTGTTAGTTCCAGGAGGACCTTTTTTTACCAGTTCACTCCTAAGACTTCATGTCATTACAAAGGTAATCTTAAGATTGGACTCAAGTTTCTTGCCAGCACTTTTGTCATAGCGTTAACAAAAACGAGGCAGCATTGAATTTAATTGTTCGCTTTAACCTTTAACAGTAAGGATTCTTTGCGTAAAACACTGTCTTTCTTTGAGATTCTAACAATAGAATCTTAACCGACTACTGAAATTATATTTAAAAAAAAACCATTTTCATTTATGAATTAATAGAGTAATTACCAGACCACATCACATTTAAAATTTTATTAAGTAAATGGGAAGTTTGAAAACGGAATAAGATACAATATGAAAAATGGAGCTAATTTTTGGATATTATGTACCAAAGTTAAATTTGAATATAAATACTGGTCGGAAAACACGGAAGAATTTATAAACAGAATTTAAAAAAAGGGCTACATATTTTTTTTCTTTTAGTACCTAAATTATTATATTATTGTATATTTGCCGGTTTAAAACTGTTTTATCTTTTACATAATGGCTATTGTTGACTGATTAATGAACTGATTTTTCAGCGTTTACATCACATGGTCGTTAATTTTCGTTTCCAGTTTCCTGTCAGTATGTTGCCATTTCCACGGTTTGTAATTAGCTTGGTGAAAGGACTATACGCTGCAGTGTGACACCCCTTGCGGAATTCCGTATTTATAAATACATGCAACGAGAAATTGAACTTAAACTTTTTGCATTTAGAAAATGTGTAAGTAGAGGAAAGTGACCAAATATGGAATACCATTTTGTTTTTTATGCATAATTTGCACAAATGTTATAAATAAAAAACTACTTTGTACTAATTATTAAAAATCATATAAGTATTTGTCCTTAAGTTTGTAACAATTTTAGGTTATATTGATAAGTTCGAGGTAGCAAAAAATTTCAAAAACTTGTGTGAGTTTGCATTTGAGAGAAATGGGGGTATTCCATATTAGGGATACTATTCCATATTTGGTCACTTTCCTCTATTATATAAGATTAGTGTCGATATTTTTTGAAAATTGAGCTACAAGTGTTACTTTTCTAAATAAAATTAATCATAAGATTTGATAAATTTTCTTTTTAATTAATTTTTATTTTGAATGATTTGAGCGTTAACAATTCTTCCTTAACTTAGAAGTTATTGTACTCCTCACAGTTATTTATGCGGTAGTTACTTACTATAGTTGGTAGGCAGTTAACATGTAAAGTTAGCTAGACTTCACTGTAATATACGTAGCAGAACAGCCCTTCAAAATTTGAGCGTTCAACGAACCGCGAATACTGCCTGTATTCGCAGTTTAATTTCTATAATAATTTTGTCTAACGAATGACATTGACATTGTTAAGTTTCTTTATTAAGGCTCCAGTTTCTCTAAAATCAGTGTTCTAGCGGAATTTATCAGAAAAGAAATATTTTTTTTTAGTCATCAGAAAAGCAATAATTGAAATATATTTTACGTTATTTTAAAGTGTGAGATTTGAAGTTTCCAATAAATATTTTATTTTTTAATTTGACGCCACTTTTATTAGCTTTGTGAGGCTTTAAACATACCTCTATTTACGATCCACGCGTAGAAGGTCTCATTCATACACACGCCACGAAAATAATATAACAAAAACAAGAAATGTATTCAGATTACATTTGTCGGCAAATCCTCTACAATAATCTTATTTGGTTACTTTTTTTCAAAATCATCTCAGCTTCTTATTTAAACTGCTTTAAAAAGTTATAAATTTCTGAATTCGACCCTTGCAACATATATTTTTTTCAATTACAATGTAATGGTTCAGAGAAATCACACTTTAACCACTCTGAAAACAACTACTTATCTGTCGAATAAAAAATATATGCATTCAAAAAATCATTTTAATTAAATTTACCGAAACTAAACAAATAAAACATAAAACGCATCAAAATTCCATTAAGTTCCGTTCGTTCTAAAACATGTTATCACAGCTTTTCAGTTATTTCCCTTAGTTTTGTGTGCTAATGTACCTTCGGTTTTATCATCACTTACTATGGTAAGGTTAAGGTCAAACACTATCCACAAGAAAAAAAAAACATATTATTATATAGATTTTTTCAATACATAAACTTTATTTGACAACAAAATTATAAAATTACTAGCTGTCCCAACAGACGTTGTCCTGCCCGAACTCGATTGCAGCGCCATCTACCGGGTCCAATTGTCAATCAAAACCATTCTCGAATCTCCACGAACACACACAAAAAATTTCATCAAAATTGGTCCAGTCGTTTAGGAGGAGTTCAGTCACATACACACGCACACAAGAAATATATATATTAAGACTATCAAATGAGACAGGTATGTTGATATACTTAGTACATTACACATCTAGGGAGGTAAAATAAGAGATGTCTCAGATCACATGTAATTAATTACTACCGAGGTGAAGCCGAGGTTGAGTAACATGTGATCTGTGGCTTTCTTTTTTACTTCCCGTGGTGTGTATACTATTTTTCTGCTCGACGACGGTGGAAAGGGGCAACTTCGGTTCGCGCATCGGGCCGTTAATTGCCACTTTCCGCCCGGCGAGCAGAATGAGATCCTACATACAATTTCAATGTTATAATTTTTTGAAATCTTCGTGAATATTTTGTTAGGTACCATTGTTATGCAATAACATTTTACATGGGACTTCTCTCACTATACATAGAATACCGATTTAGAGACTCTTTCTCACGGTCCAAATAGTCCTCAAATTGAATCGATCACAAACTCCATTCGGTTCATTAAAAAATTCATGGAGTGTGACATCTTCGGTAAGTTCAAGTGATTTGTGGTTTAGCAAGTAAATCAAAGTTGAGAATAGTTTGGGATATTGAGTGCTAAACATTGTTAATTAGTTTGAGAATATTAAGTTAAGGAAACTTGGTGTCGTAGCTTCTCATGTCTTTAATAATGTATCTACATTGTCAGCATTGTCAGCTTTTAGATAAAAACGAAGTTCAAAAGTTTATAGGCAAATATTATTTATGTTAAATTTATAAATGGTAATTATGTGTATGTAAATTGTTGTGTGGTAAATATTTGAAACAATTAGCTGTATAGATAAACAGTGTTTTATGAACGGCTTGTTTGCTTTGTACCGTGGTGGTGGGTGGCTATATTACCCAAAGATCGATTTAAATCTCTGGTATTACCCACCTGTCTGGCTACAACACTATAAAGTCCGATTTAGACTAAAATGACATTTGGTGTGTTGCCACGTTATCGTAAAGTAAAAATAGTGTTGTATCTTGAGTGATGGAGTATTTCGATAGAGAATCGAACATTGTGATTGTGATTCATTATCTTTTTTGATAAATTGTCAGTGCGATGTAGAATATTGTTGCGCCATCTATCTACGGATAGCGGAGGTCTTGATAGATGTCGCTACATCACTCCCTTCCTAGACCAGAGGTCGATTCGTTGTTGCTGCGTCGTTGCTGATGTAGCTTGCAAGTGCCAGTGCTGCTCAGAAGTCTGCGGTGAGTCGAGACTGAGCGGGGTTGCTGCGACGGGTTGAGCCATGGTAGTTCACGTGTGCAGAGACTGCCACGCCGGAGAGTGAGGAACCGGCCCATGAAGATCCGGACGTGGGCTGCGGTGGACTGTGCAGGCGATGAGTGCTGTCGCTGGGAGTGTGCCTTGCAGGACCAGGTAGCACGGTGCGTCGGCTGCATTGGAACTGATTGAGGCGAAGCTGGCTTGCTGTGTGACTGAGCTGAGACCAGGTAGTGGCTTGGAAGTGATGGAGATGGAAATTCCAATCACGTCGGGTTCACCAATATGGAGGAGCAAGGTGGTAAACTCCTCCATTGAAAAGGGAAGACCTTCCGCCAGGCTGGGACATCGTACCTGGGGACCGCGGTCCAACTGTAGTTGTTGGAATCTTGTATATATGCAAAGTTGACAGAGAACTTTGTCAGTGCGATGTAGAATATTGTTGCGCCATCTATCTACGGATAGCGGAGGTCTTGATAGATGTCGCTACATGTTTATCAATTTTGTTATATTTATTTTATTACGTTTATATTTGTTAAACATTTATTTACACCAATGAGTAAAATTTAATCGCAAGGTCAGGTGACAACAGTTCGATCAATCATTCATAATGAGCCATACTACAACACTATGCTCTACGCTTGCAACATTAAAAAAAAAAAGGTGTCAATTAAAAATCGGAGTATAGTTGAAAATCTGTCAAGCACCTATTTACCTTGTTCCAGTAGCTGCACGATTACCATTTCCATCTAGCTTTGTATGCTTACCACCTTCGGCCATATCATCACTAATCATGGTGAAATTGTGGTCAAATCACATAACTTTTTATATTTTGATAAGTTTGTTATATCACTCAGCAGTTCAAATTTGTTAACTTCTAAACAAAATGTGTATCTTCTCTATCATAGACATTTATTACTAAAAAGTTATCAATACCTAATTTACGCTTGCAAATTAATCAAATTATACTGTGCTGAAAAAAGTCCATAGACAGTATGGAGTATCTACTCTAATCTACACATAAAATATTAGGAAGAGGTAATGTTTCTATATTTGTATGTAGCAGGCATTTCCGAAACAAGGTAGCTATTTGATTTCAAAAATTATTTCATCAATATTTAGAATGGACCTTTAGGGTAGCCATAGAAATTATCCTGATAACGTAGGTAAAACCGTAGAGCGAAAGCTATTTAAAATGTGAAATGTTTAAACAAACGCAAATTAAGCCTGCAGTAGCTATTATTCTTTATTTACTTCATAAATGTATCCTTTTGCAAAAGGCCTACAGATGTCAGCAAATTGAAATATACTGCAGTAAATGTGCTTGCCCCAATTAGTCCGCGAGCTCGGCTGGCCTGTGTATTTTTACCCAATGCAGACCCATTAACGATTTGGTCTGAATCAAGAGAAAAATTGGCCACTATTTATGTACATTCGTTTGTTCTAGTTTCCAGCGCCTAATGATTACTGCTATTTGATCTAGAAAAGTAAATCTTTCTCCATACAATAATATTATTGCGAAAGTAACTGTCTGTCTGTTACTTTTTGGCGCCTAAACCATTATGTTATGGAGAGGGACAAAGGCATTTTTTTTCTCGGTAACGCGGGTGAAATCGCGAGGGAGACTGGAAGATTTTTCGTTGTGTGTGAATTTCAATAATCATGTTGGCTAATTAGACATTAGTATCTGCGTATTTTCCAACAATGTGTGGGAAAATATTTTCCTTCTTTACTGAGCATGAATTCCTTATTTAGCGATAGAACAATTTTGCTTCATTTCATATCATATGATCAATGTATTATTCCATAATAAGAATATGTTTTGAAGCACAGAAATGTTACGGTTTTATGCGACTTGTCTCCCCCTTGTATCCCATGTAATTTCAGGTTTTTTTTTCATTAAAAAAAAATATATCATTTTCGGAATACTTATGACCTATATCATTCCTCAAAAGGACCGTACTTCATTTATTAGGATCTTATATAAAATTTTAAAGCAATTTTCATATGAAATGAAACATTGACATACCTAACCTACCCTACATATTGCAATAGCAATGGTTTGATACTATGCTCGTAATAACATAACATTTCAATCAATATTTTAAGAGAAAATCTTTTTAATTTTTTTTAAATGTAATTATATATTTACCTATATTTATTTGAATTGTGCTAATAATTAAACAAAATATATCAACACAAACCCACACTTAAACATCCACACATGCCGGGAGCTGTCCCAATGGGGCGAGTAATTTTAACTAATTACTTATAGGCTTCGCTCTGAAAAATTAATTGCCTTTGAAAATTTTACGTCTCATGTTCATTAATTATCGAAGTGTTTATACCTATCACTCAAAAAATAATAGGTATCAAAATGTATATCCTTTTATATGTTTTAATCATTTCGTTAAAAACATATTAATTATAATTAATTACACAATTGGAAAACGCTGGATGCAGGCCGCCCAAGACCGGTCCTATTGGAGATCATTAGGGGAGGTCCAGCAGTGGACGTCTTGCGGCTGAGATGATGATGATGATGATGACAAAATTTAAAACATATAAAAATAACAAGTACATAATAACCAAAATTCATAACAGGTATTACTCGTATTTCCAAAGTTGAGAAAAAGTTAAGAAAAAATATTATAAAATTTAATACCTACTTAGTATAGTAAGTACTTACTTATAAGTTATAGTATAAACGAAGGCCTGTAAAAGCCACATCAACCAGAGAATTGACAAAGGACAATACGAATAGAAATGGTTTTCCCTAATAGCAAAGCAACACAATTTGTTGATTCTATCTCTACTTCAGTTATTAGGTGAGAATTGTTATCTGTTTTCTTTCGCTTTTTCCCTTTGATGTCTTTTGTTACCAGCCTTTGAGCAACCACTCTGATAATTGCCTTTTACTTTACCCTTTACTATTTTCTTATGAGTACCTTTTAGATTTACTTTCATCGGGAAATAGGTAAAATCCGATTCATTTTTGTTATTCTCAATTTACAAATGAGTATAACCACGGTGTTAGTTTGCTTAGTAGTACCCACCCGGCTAGCTACGGCCCTCATATTGAAAATCTGTCTTCAAGTACCTACTGACTGAGTGTTCCGGTAGATGTACCAGAGAGCCTTCTAGGCTTCGTAAGGCTCGGCAATATATTGGCAATTCTTTTGATACAAACCCATTTTTTTTTATAAAAATGCGATATTGGATATGTTTATTTCTCCTTTCTTCACATCTTACTTCTTCTGGGAACTGGGAACAATTTTAAAGGGGTATAACTGGGGTTACATACTTTTGAACCTAATGCCGTAAATTTTAATTATAAAATTAAGTACTTATCATACAGTTTAAATAATACAATAAAATTAATCTTAACATTTATTTTGACAGTCTATTTTTACGAGAGAGGAATTAATACAGTTTTTATCAGGTATTAACCGAAAGGGCGCTAGGATTAAAACTTAATGACTAACTTTTTGGCCGCCAAGAAGATTTATGTGAACTATGAAATTAATCCTCTTGAATTAAAAGCTTTGTTCGATACGGGATTTAGCTTTATAAGTTGTTTAAGCCCGTTGTTTACGTAGCGTAGGTATATATTTCATAAATTTTAACAGTTCAATATCCTTTATTTATATAGATTACGTAGGTATATACTGTCTAGACTGGATCCAGATCTATCCATGTAATATTGTATGTATTATGTATATTTTCAGGAAGCTATTCTTTAAAATTTTTAAAGTCACTTTGAGTCTGTCACGTAGCAAACAGTCAGACGACGATTTCGATAAAAATTGGCGAATAGTTACTTTGGAACACGGAGATAAACATAGGATACTTTACAGCAATTTATTTACTTAGGGCCGATTTTTCAATAGCTGGATAAACCTCGAATAAGCTATTCCTCTGATAAGTCCATACAAAACCTGTTCTAATTTCAAATTAACAGCCAGATACAGTTTATCTGGCCATTGAAAAATCATTGACTTAAAAAAACAATAAATTTATACTATACTTTGGTATGATTTAATTAGTATTCTATTTTTGAATTGAATATCGAAACAAAAATAAGCGAGAATGTTATTCTATAATGTTTGTTTGTTTTGTATGTTTATCCTCCTTCCTTTGATATAAGGGTAGACATTTTTTTAAAATCGGATAATATAGGAAATTAGGAAGGTACCTACCACTTTTTTAAACTCAATTTATTGTAAATAAATCAATATTATTGATATTCATAATTTTTATTTTTTTAGTAGTAGCATAATTATGTACAGTTTACGAAAATCGTTAGTAAATTGACACATAGACCCACTGCGCTAGGTACGGAAATGAGGTTTCGGGTTCCAACAGGACCGGTTAGTTTGGTCAGTTATGCTAATGGTACTGTGCAAAAATAACTAAGATTTGTTACAATAAAAGCCAAAATTAAGAAAATATTAGCAAAATACAAAAACACCTTCCTATATTAATAAAATTGAAACACGTTATTCATGATAATGAGTATCAGGTTTGGCTGTTTAAAAATTAAAAGCAAAAATGATTTATGGAAACGACCTATTTGTACCTATTTATTATGCTATCAACAAAGCTTTTCAATGAAAAGTATAAACATATCTACTTGAAAAAGATATTGATATTTCAGACACGTTTGACTATTGAACCAGAGTAATCCAATTATTCTGCCTGCCTCTCATGTAATATTAATACCATATTACAGCAACTATTGAAGCTGAAGACTTTCTATATTTTAAGTCTTATATAATTAGCTGAGGTCCTATTAATATGTACGGAACTTAGAAATAAGTATAACCAGAGATTTAAAAAGCAAAAACAACATTAAAACAAGGAGTCACGCGCAGCTTAGCGCCCTCCGAGGCGCTAACAGATAGCAAAATAAAAAAACTTTTTTATTTATCTTTATTAAGCTAGTTTAGACTTTCATGTGAATGTTCACGCGTTAAAATGATCTCATTTAACAATATTAGACTTTTTAAATTAGTATTTCAGGTACAGGCAGCGGCAAAAGTAGCTTGGCATTTTAGTACCCTTTTATAATAATCTATTGACATTTTCTTGACAGTTTGTATGAAAATTATGAATTGTGTAATGTGACACGGTACTAAAGTGCCAAGATACTTTTGCCGCTGACTGTACCTATGTATTTGAATGAAATTTGCAGCCAGATAGATAGATGGTAATTCATGAGAAGCGAGAGACAATTACTGTTTCCGATCCAAATGTATTAGATGCTATAATATGACATATATATGGAAAATCTGTAAGTTTTCTATAGATAATAATATAATAATAGTGGCCGCCACACTCGAGCCCCGTGGCCTCATGAGAGACGATGGTAAGAGGCCCGACGGAATGACTCTCATGCCCTGGAAGTTGGGATGACCCTTGGTTTGGGATGCCACCTGCGTTGATACCTTGGCGCCGTCTCATCTTCAAGGCACATCAGAGAGAGCCGGCTCCGCAGCAACATCAGCGGAGTGCCTCAAGCGGCGCAAGTATGCACATCTCGACAGAGGGTACTTGTTTGAGCCGTTTGGGGTAGAAACTCTCGGCCCGTGGGGGCCAGGGGCACACAGTATATATAAGGACTTGGCGGAGCGGTTAAAGGAACACACGCGTGACCAGAACGCTGGCTTTTATTTCGGTCAACGGATAAGCTTAGCTATCCAACGTGGAAATGCAGCCAGCATTCTGGGCACGCTCCCATTTGGTGACGGTCTTCCTTTTTAGTTGTTAGTGTTACCCTTTAAGTAATTATAGATAGATAATTAATAAATCATATAAATATGAATAAATTAGTTTTGCAAAAGTCAATAATAATCATTATCTAGATATCTATACATATAGTTACATAATATATAAAATAGCAATGTAGTGAGAGACCAACGCAGAGCCTGAATCACAAGATTTCGATTAATGCATGTAAACCACTTACACCAAAGCTTTCAATTACAAGCTCAAATCCGATTAACTTTAGGTCTCGAGTGGTCAAGGTAATCTGCTAAGCGATGATGTGCGGAACATACAAGATGATACGTTTACATATACTAGAACCAATTTCGAAAGAAGAATAGTCGAAAATAAAACTATTGTAGCAAAATAAATATTGTACCTACCTATTGAAAGTTGTTTTCTATATTTGTAGGTCGCTTGGTGGTAGAATATTTTATAGTACCCGTCTCGTTGGCTACCACTCTCAAGTTGAAAATCTGTCGCCAAATACCTATTGGTGTGTTCCGGCAGCTGCACTTGAGACCCAGTTCTTTCTAGGCTTTGTGTGCTTACCACCTTTGGCAACATCATCACTTACAATAGTGAGATTGTGGTCAAACACAAGCCTATACAAAGTTAAAACAAAAATAAATTACTTTAAATAGGGTTACATTGCTTTATTATCATCATCATCATCATCAGCCTTTTTCAGTCCACTGCTGAACATAAGCCTCTCCCAAAGCACCCAGCTCGCCTACTTTTTTGACGGCTGTGGGCGTCCCACATTACGCTGCCAATTGTCATTGCTTCATCTTGATCATCATTGAATTCAGCTGAGGGATGTCCACTGCTGAATATAAACAATCCTTATAGATTTCTATTACGAACTATTCTCGTTCGATCGAGAAGTATACAATAATTTCAACTAGATCGTTGGTCTTCGGCTCTTTGATCTCTGTATAATGTCACTTCAACATGCTGATTCTACGTGCTATATTTATAACTTGTTCTACAAATGTCCTCTTTCCAAGTCATATAACCGTACCAGCATTATTTATACCAGAACACAAAATAGCTACAACTCTAGCTCTATAGTCTAGTTATATTGCCAGCCTGTTGGTTGTAAATCACGTACAGTGTGTGTACTTAGGTTAAGGTTGTGTTGTTACAATCTAGTCACGGATAAATTAAACGAGGCAGAACAAATGAAATAAAGAAAAGGGCACATAGTATAATTGTTATAGAGGTTTTGGTTACAATTTGCTGGAATTCTATTTATAAATAGTTGTAAGCTAGTGTGGTGGAATAAGTTAAGCAATCTATTTTCATGTGGATGTTTTCCTTGTGGACTACGTCTGTTAATATAGATAGACCCAATTTAGATAAGTAGAAATGCAAGCCAGTTTTATCCTCGGACGTGCAATTTTCCAAGATTATTTTTACATTGAATAGTCTTACTACAATCTGTAGTAAGAAAGACATCACAACTCAACAAAAATACAAGTAATATAATAAAAAATATAAGTAATGTAGTAAGATAAATATTTTGGTATATAACATTTTTTTATGTTTTATGCCGTGTCAGAATCAGTCAGATCTTGAATTAATTTGTACAAAAAAATTACATAAAATAAAATTATATAAATAAATTTTATTTAAACAAAAGTTGATCAAAAGGTAATTAGTATAAAATTATATTATTGGTATAAAACGTGAATTTGAAATTAAAAAATCTAAACCTATTTGAAAATGGCGGGTCTATGAACTTGATTAAAATACATTGAATTTAAAATCTGTGTTCGTACTTACCTATAGTTTAAAATCAAAAACTATGTAAGTATTTCGTTTATTTTATATAGCAACGCATTCAAATTGACTATCGTAAAATTTATTACAATTTAAAGTCATGTGCTATAAATTTGCTCTGTTTATAGGGGTTATTATAGCGTAACATGAATATTTTATTAGTCTAGTAATTTTAAATTTAACTATAATTTATGTGCAGTATACAAAATTAAACTTTAGAGCCATATAATGTTGCGTATGAATATATAATGCCTTTACATTTACAACAGATGGCGTTGATGTTATTTTATCTGTTCATAACTTTAATGTTGCTATTTTATATAAATTACTTAGTAATATTTTCATCTGAAGATTCTCACATAGTACCCCTATGTGAGAATCTGTTGAACCTAAAGAGGTAGTATTTTAGGTTCAACACGTTTTGGACAACTCAAATAGGCCATGAAATAGTTGTTCCTTTTATTTTTTATTTACTAAGAAATTTCCCAATTACTTTATAAACTTATTGCGAATCAATGATTTATCATCCATTAAATTGGTAAATTGAATTTCTGCCAGTGAGCTGAATCACCCTGAACTGCATCACTATTACAATAAATATGGCAACATTATTTTACAAAGTGACATAAGCACCTGTCAGTTTACTCCGCTGAATTAATGATTAGACTTTAGGCATGTCTGCTATAATTTCCAGCTTGACGTCAAGTGTCCTCCCTGTCTCATTTTGACGTAATTTGTTTTCGGTAGTATAAGAAAAGAGACTAACATGGTTTTCAAATCTAAGTACGTCTTTTGAACTCTTATATGGCTACGCAATTTTTTGAAATGTTTTTAAAGTTGTTACGCTAGTATATTTGTAAGCTCACTGTTTGTAACTATACTTTAAGCCATATTTTTTTATAAATACATTAATATAAACACATAATTTATAGTTATTTTTACTCGTATTTTTATTTATTCTAATTCTTTTACTCTTTCTAAACAAGTGAAGATATCAAATAAAACAATGAGCTAACTGTTAACAAAAAATACCCTCTCTCTATAGGTATAGAGAGAGGGTATACTTACCAAGACAACAAACAACTTACAATTTAGATAAAAGCTTAATTTTTATTTATTGGACCGTAAGTGAAGACTAGCAAACTAAAGCACATGGAAAATTATATTTCCATTATTTTCAACTCGACTAACTAACTAACTTTAAATGAAACTAGAGTTGACAAAATGTTCTGTTTGAAAATATCGCTTTCATTAAAATGAAAATTTTGTTGGTTTATTTGTTCAAAACTTTACAGGTGTAGTTTTTAAAATCTCTACAATTTATTATCTCATGGAAATAATAGGTCATTAGTGCAACGTGAAACTCCTTGGTGAATTCTACGATGAACTTAAGTTCAATAACAGCTTCAACGAAAGCTTAAGTCACTAAGTTCCCAGTAGTATATTCGGCAGCTGCAATTGAGAGCCAGTTCCCTTATAGCCTTTGTGTGCTTACCATCTTTGGCCTCGTTACCACTTACCATGGTGAGATTGTGGTTAGATAAAAACCAAGTTAAAGGTTAGACAAAAAACTTATTTTAGGATTTTGTTTTAGGTACCACAACTTTACCAATATAAGTGGTGATGTGATCGAAAATGATGATTAGATAGATACCTACGTCAGGTAGGAGCTTGAAATTTTGAAGCTAGTTTTTTAATGTACCTACCTGCCATAATGCTTTGGTTTCCTCATGATGTTTACCATAATGGACAATAGCAAATACACCGACAATCGACGTTCAAATCACAGTACCTAATAACATTTACCTGACCTTTTGCCTTAAAAGTGCAACGCTGTTAGGGGGCGTCCATAAATTACGTGAGGTGTTTTTTTAAATTTTCTGTCCCTCGCCCTCCCCCTGGTGAGATGTCGTGAGATTTTATTCAACCCCCTCCCCCATCCCCCAATCTCACGTGAGATTTTTCAAAATGTGGGTTTCTTACGTAAACGCGTTGGATTGTTATTGTAAAAAGAAAAAAAAAATGCCTCGTGCTTTTATTTACGACTAGTTAAGACTTGTAATCAATATTGCTGAGAGTTTAAATTATAAGTGTAATAAAAATTTAACAATAGAATACTTAAATCGTAACTACTGTGATTCAAAAAAGAATATCTACTCTAATTCAGTCCATGGAGAATCATGCGCGGTCTCAAGAGAGACTATGGGAACTAACATGTTCATATGATTTTCAGTATGGTGGTTTGACAGTCAGTAGATGTATAACGTCGAAGTATGAATGAAATTATTTTCTTTTGAACGAATTAGTGAATGATTTTAATTGTATTACGATTACGCTTAAGATTAAATCTTAAGCATGTACAATCTGGATTAAATGGACCAAAATAGTATTTTTTTCTTTGTTTCAATCAGAAAAAAAATTGCGTGATATTTGCCGAGCCCCCCCTCTCTCCAACGTAAGATTAGATGAGATTTGACTCGACTCCCTCCCCCCCTTAAACACCTCGCGTAATTTATGGACGCCCCCTTACTGTAAACTGCTTTCAACTTAGAACATGAAATTTTCATACTATTATTATGCAAAAATGAGTTCGTCGGATTGTTACGTTATCATTTAATAGTTAATATTATAATATCTATTCAAACTAGCTACATATATTAGGGGCCGTTCAAATTAAACGTAAGCAGAATTTTAGTAGTTTTTTTTCCCCCTCTCCCTTATCAGCGAAAGTAAGCAAAGCTCATACACATACAGGCGGGGGGCCTAGTAGGGTTGCTATTATGTGTTAAAATCAGAATCTACTAAATTTGAGAATTAAGAAAAGTAAATAAATAAATATTGCTGACGTACTTAGTCACCATTCAGACCCCCCCTGGCCCCATGTCATCAAAAATAAGCAAAGCAAAGACCCCCCCATCCCCCTTTTGTGCTTACGTAATACTTGAATAATCATGTTTATAAACTCGCTTCAATTTTATTTCTTATATTTTAAACTAAGCATAGATTTAAGGCGATGATAGCTCAGTGTAAGCGTCAAATGCCTTGACGAAGGTCGTGGGCTCGAATCCTACAGAGAGTTTGAGCTTTCGGTGAAAGAAAACATCGTGACGAAACCATAGCTCGGTGATACTCTATAGTACCTGCCTGGCTGGCTACCACCCTCAAGTTAAACATCTGTAGCCGAACACCTACCGGTAAGTTCCGGTAACTGCACTTGAGAGGCAGCTCTTTCAAGGCTTTGTGGGTACGACTCAATTCTCTACGAACGATGGCGAAGCACACCTTGGAGCGTTTAATGCTTCAAAAATTATTTTTTAAAATACGTAATCGATTCTGATAATAATACTAGCATGATACCTTTTTGTACCAACTTTAACTAATCTACAATGTTATCTAGCGAGTAAAACCACACGGCAAAATATAGTAACAAATAAAATCCGATTTTACGTTCAAATTTTCACATTTGCACCTATTGATGTTTGCGATCAGTATCTAGATGTAATTTTTTTTATTTGTATTTTCAAGTTTGGTTTTGAGCTTTTAAAAGTCAATTATTCATGAATGTTCCAACAAATAGTATATGGCGTTGATATTAACAGAAGTTTCCAGCGAAAGTTAATAGCCTCTTGTGTTAATAGTTGGGAAATAAATATGCAAATATAAGAAATACCAACGAAACTATAGGTAGTTTACCAAAATAAACACGTTAAGGCAATTCTAGCAGAATACTTTTTTTAACCAAATTCAGAACAAACTGACATGTATTTGTACAATTTTTTTATCTTAGGTGGGAATCAAACCCACGACCGGTAGCTTGGTCGAGGTAACTAATCATATAACGAACCGTCCATGTAAATCATTAGAATAATAAGAACAATTAATTGATAATTTAAATTGATAGATTTTTTTGCTAATTGTTATATTTTAACAATCCGTTAGCATAGCATACATTTGAAGAAAACACGATTTCTAATTGATATCCATAAAACTTTTTAAAATAAAAAAACGATTGTCTTCTTCTCGAAAGAAAGGTGCCGCCGACAACTTAAAAATGTTTACTGAATAAAAAATCACTGTAACTAATTTAGTGCACCGATTTTTCCACTGAAATCGTATGTTTCACAAAATCGTTGCTTTAATTGGATTTTTCTCTGAAATGTTACGTATTTCCTACGTCCATGGACAGTTTCTTGGAATAACTTGTGATACCTTGTATTTGAAATTGTTTTCTTGATAAAGTCTATTGATGAGGGCGCTACAATGCAATTATTAATTAAAAATACCGTCGTATATAACTTTAACTTGAGGTACTCCACGGCTATAATGTAAGTATGTATGTGATGTATAATTGGGTAATTTTACACTACATTAAAAAGAAAAAATATCTATTTTGAAGATACACACAACACTACAAATACCTATACCTAAAATAAATAAATATATGTATAAACACTTCAAAATTAGTCAGCGTCTCAGTAAAATACTGCTAGACTATCTGACTTTCATTATACATGTTATACATAAGTAAAAAATAACATTAGAACACTCATAGACTAATTTATATATTTACATAAATAATTTGTATACTTAAAATTTTCTAGAAACCTCTCACAATAGAATAAAAAAACTGTTCGTTCTAGCAAAGTTTTCATCAATAGACTCCAGTCTGAAGGCACAAAATAAAGCTGGAACAAGGTACATCGAAACCACTTTCTTGAGTAAAGTGAAAGCCTTGCATTACACTAAATTAATTACAACTGTGCTTAACTGTAAACTCTTGAGCTTCTACAAGAGTAACTTAACTAAGTACAGCAAGCAAGAATGTTAATTATTCTTTAAAAGCTTTTGTCCTGGTCTTACCCGCATTGAGGGAACTAATGATTTTTTTAGGATACGTTTTTTACTTTTTTTATTTTTATAGTATACTAGCGCCCGCCCCGTGGCTTTACCTAGTTATTACATTTATTATATTTTCTAGTACGTAATGATTACTAGATACTATTTATAAAAATATAATTGAAAAACTAACTTGTATTGGTTTATCATCTTTGTATAGATTGAAAAGTATCGTTAAATCACTGCTAGTGTAAATTATTTATTTATCAACGTAAATCGAGTTTGTGTAAAGAAAGCCACTAAAATAGCGCATCAATTTGATTTTATCGATTGAACATTCAATCGAATCGAGTAGTAATAATAAAGAATCGAATGTAACTTGTTGAAAACTTTCATTTGGATCGGAACCATGTAGTAGTGATTTATTTGTCATAGGTACAATAGTGACGTATCATCAAAATGAAAAGTGCTTTATCATTTCCTTGTTAATATGTACTTTTGTTCCTATTATAAAACTACATCAAACGATTAATCATTACTTCATTATAGTGAAGTATTTATAATACGTCAATTATGTTTTCTTTATTTTCTATTAGACATTTATTTTTCAGTACTAGAGGTGTAGGTTAACTAATACTAAGCTTAATTATTATGTTACTATTTACTACTCAGCGTTTTCAGCTTGAGATAAATTCAATGAATATAAATAAAAACAATTGAATTTGTAATCTGGAACTATGATATAATGTTTATTTTCAATTAACACAATCTATTCTTTGGATCTAACTGATGTTTATCATTATGTTATACGGGCCATAATCAGTCTCAGAACCTTATATTATTATAATGATAAATTATTATATAAGTTAAAAAATACACATAAAATATAATGTTTATACTCGAATTTAGACTAGAAACAGACATAAAGACTATAATTTACAATGAAGTTCATCAGTATAATTAATTATTCCACATAACTATAGTTCTGAAGTTACCCTACATACATTTATGTCACATATTTGCATAGCAAGACCGTGGACGACCTCGGCCACGTGTGAAGCCTCTGAGGTCGCACTCAAAGATATCTAAATACATACAAGAGTCAACTTATTTCATTTTTAACTTTAGTGCAGTCCCACACGCACTGTAGTTGTGTAGCTACTTATAATATAAATACGCACTTTTGTGAGTATGTTTCAAAATATAACTTTGGTAAAACTGTGTCGTAGAATTTAGTTTTTTCATAAAATTTGACCTTTGACATTGCTCCCTTGCGTATTTACTAACTCAGTTAACTCAGCCGCCCAAAAGTGGCTCTGCGATACCTGTATTGTATTCAATATAGAAAATTATATAATACGAACCCTTTTTTGCGCATTAAAAAACCAGTAAACCTTAATAAACGGTAAATTAAAAAATATACATTCGGTACAAGTATCTAATATTTATCTATTGCAAATTCCATCTTTCACGGCTTAAGTAGGTAAGTACTTTTCTAGGACGTATCTCTAACCTATACTTTACTCAGACAATATCAATGTCAGTTTTATACTTATTTATCAAATTTCTATGGTGCCAAACATTATAAATGTTCAAATTTAGCTGAAGTGTGATGGCACTTCCGCCCCTTTTGAACCTTATAACATGATGGGCTCCCCATTTCGGTTTTCGACATAGCGAATTTTTTTCTTCATTTCCTAGACGACATAGAAGCTGTTCAAGGTAGGCCCTGGCCTCAATCCCCCTGGTATTGCAAATGTCCATAGATGGTGGTGACTATTTACCATCAGGTGGAACGGGTGTCTGTTTGTCAACCTGTTGACATAAAATATGTAAGTTCAACAAAAAAGTATGTAAAAGTTATAGAATGTAGTATTATGGGTATAAATAAATTAAAAAAAAACTGGTATCTCGAATGTTTTTGGTATTTAGTATATTATTAAAATTGTATGTACTCGATCCTTACAGCGAAGGATCAAAAGTTAATAGTTAACCACGCGGACCCAGTATGAGATTCACATTCCTTGGAAGTTGACTTTTTCACCGTGAACATTTTTTATTTCATACATGTTAAATATAATAATTGCTTATAGTCTAACTTCTAGATCCGTCCCTTTTTATAGCTATTAAATAAACAACAATGGGTATACTTGCATCTATCATTAAATTCAAATTGACGTACCTGTGTATGGCAGTTAATCTATCGTACTTTTTTTTTCAGTCAAAATTAAAAAGAATATCCTGTAAACTAACGTAAAAAGAGTGATTAAAATCGTTTCATAAATAAAGAAGTTATGCCCGAACATGATGTCGGTAAAAATTGTGTAGGTAAATATATTTGTTTATCCAGGAAACATTTGATTTTTAGATAGGTGATAATTTATTTTGTTTGTAGTTCTTGGCCACATTAGAACCATTTGCGTGATAGCTGCTTATGCATGTTTGATGCACAGCCGCGCTAACTGTGCCTCCGAATGTTTTATTATTTTTAGGCCGGCTTATAGGTACACATCGTATTTAGTGCAATAGGTCGATGTTGATCGATTACCACGGAAATGGAACGTCCTATACACGGTTAGTTTTATTGTTGACCCAATTCTGTTATGTTATTAAAATGATTAAATGCGTGGTAATTGGTTCGGTGTTATTGTAGCCCGCGTGTTTGTCTATATAAGTCAGTACCTTTATTTGTAAACTGAGATTTGTTATAAATTAGTTTTTTTTTTAAATGAAATAGTGTTGTAAATTTTCGATAAAACTTTACAAACTTCATTACCTACGCCAATTTTCATCGATTTTTAGTACACTCAAAGTCAAATAAAGGTTCATAGTAGGCGATAACCATACATCGAAATGTTGGTAGATTGGTAGCAGGTATATCTGATATTTTGGTTTGAAATCCCTATTTGATTAGAAACTCGCAAATAACAAGGATATTGGGATGCCTACCGTGTGTGCCTATTGCAATTTGAAATCAAAATACTCGTCGGTTCCCCGAAATACACAAACGGACGACATACACAAACGGAATATACGAGCATTGAAGCCTTGTTCATTGAGTAATAAATCCTAAGGTGTTTTCCATATTTTCAATACCGATACCTTTCAGTGCGTTGAAAAGTTTTTGTATGGAAGTTTTTTTATTAAATTGTTTCCAATAACTTAAAAACAAATTCGCAACATAAAAAAGGAAACATAAAATGTAGGTATTTATTATCTTTATGTCGTTACATAAATGTGACTCGACGATTCTCAAAATTGAAAATAATTAATAAAAAAATATTTATTGTATCCTATATAATATACCTACATAATAACGAGAGAAATATTAATAAGTAAGGGATACAATCTAGCTGCGGCCTTTTCGGCAAAATAATTATATATAAGCAAGATAAATATTAGACTTAGGTATTGCTTATAAGTAGGGCTGACCCAATTTAATGAGACATGAGGAAAAGAGAAAATTACCACTAAGTATAATGGAAATAAAGCTAGTAATAGCCCTAGCGAAAATTGGCCCCGGATATTTCATTGCAACATAATATCCATTTTTTAATTTGTAATTGAGATATAACAGCTTCAATTAACTGTGAAGTACCTATCCAAGTTTTAATATTAGAGTTGATCGAAGTATTAATGGTTAGAAGTTTAGAATTCCTCCAAACATATTTGGTAGTCACGACCACCTGAGCATGACTAGTAATAAAAAAAAAAACATTATGCATTGTGAGATAACTTTTATTGTAATTATTAATTGAGAAACAAAAATAAAATGTCTTATGGTCCTTCGCGTTGCATATCAATCGAACTATTTAATAAATTCCTGGAATTCCATAGTTTTTGAGCTTTTGAGACGCGCGACCCATTCGCGAGGCAAAGGGATATCTGAATTCAAAGTTTTAAGGAAAAATGCAAAACAGAAGTTGTGATAAACGTTAAGATATCTCATCATCATGTAATCAAAATATAAACAAAAACTAGGTCAAATATCTACAAACATCAGTTGTTCAGCAAACAAATAACATGAGCATAATATTGTTATCTTCCTATTGCTGAACCGCAACAAATGAAGTAAACGTTATTGAATGAAGTCTGAAGGTCTCCAGTTCCGTTGACGTAGATATCACGGCACAAATACTGCGTTATATGCAGGGAAATACTGCGTCATATCGAGCTATGCCTGTCGCTCTCAAAGCAAAGCGTTACGTTGGTTCGTGCGTCAAGATTTAAGCAACTCCATAACGTTGTGAGTTGTCGGTTTTATAGTTTTTTGATAAAGAGACTAATCCCCCTTAATACGCGCTAATGGCTTAAAACAAGTCTAGTAAAACCCAGCTTTTAAATATATCTGTCATTTTCTAATGTCATATAACAAAAACCGGCCAAGTGCGAGTCGGACTCGCGCATGAAGGGTTCCGTACCATTATCTATAAAAACGGTAAAAAATCACGTTTGTTGTATGGGAGCCCCCTTAAATATTTATTTATTCTGTTTTTTAGTATTTGTTGTTATAGCGGCAACAGAAAAACATCATCTGTGAAAATTTCAACTGTCTAACTATCACGGTTCATGAGATACAGCCTGGTGACAGACGGACGGACGGACGGACAGTGGAGACTTAGTAATAGGGTCCCGTTTTACCCTTTGGGTACGGAACCCTAAAAAGGGCTACCGTGAAAGTCCTCTGAATGATTGATTCATGATATATATATAATTGAACAAAATTACCCAGGCCTTAATATCTTAACTTACTCGTAAGACTTGCTTTAAAATCATCTCACGCAATGAAACTGTATTTATTTAAACTTTAGACGTAGGGTTTAATTTTGTTCAATTATATATCATGACTCAATCAATGTGAGGACTTTCATGATACGTAAGTCCAAAGTACCATAGTCTTAAAACAATCCTCAGTCGTTATAGTCATAGAACCAAAGATTGATGAGTCCACAGAAGTATCTACTGACTTGAAGTTACATAGATTATTCAAGAAGGGTGTTCTTGGTCATGTTAAATTGGACACAGGAGCAAATTGTCCCAACCCCAATATTAGATATTATAATGTCGGGTTAAGAGGAAGTTGAATTGAAAACCCCGAAGTGACCCCGAAGCTTGAATGCCAAATGGAAGAATAATGGAACATAAACCTTTGTCAATATGTCAACATGGTTTGAGTCCAGAAAATTAATATTCTATTTGATTTTTAAACATTTAATGTAAATCGAAATAATTAAGGTAGTCATTTTCTCTATACATAAAACATGTACCAAATATTAAATAAAACAGAAAAAATATCCAATGAAATACCTATGCTTATAAATCCGATTGAAATACGAGTATGATCCTCATTACGCCTATAGAAATGCAAACTGAGTGCCTACTTATAACTTGGAGCATGAAAATTCCTTTATGAAGGATAAGTTTTTTATTGGAAGGATGCCACACTTAACTGGGTACAAATAAAGCTGTAATTTCAATGACATGTTTTTATGGAAATACAGTCAGACCATATAAATTACTGAGCTTCGTCGACCCACCTGCTATTTGTAGTGAAGGTTTTCATTGAATATTCTATTGGAAACAACCGTAAAGTAGACACATTTACACATTCTAGGGTTGTATTTTTTCCATTCAATGGATGTTATCTAGACTTCATGTCTTGGAATGAAATATTTCTATAGGTTGTGATATAAATACTCTGGGACATTATTCCTCACACACGGCCATCTGACCCCAAACTAAGCAGAGCTTGTACCTACTATGGAAGCCAGATAACTGATATACTACTTATACTACTTTTCTTTGGTAAATATATATATAGATAATTCCACCCAGACTCAGGACAAACAGACATGTTCATGCACACAAATGTTTAATATAAGTAAAAGAGTTTTTTTATGTCCTCAGATATTCCTATTTATTTTTTTGAATACCCAAACATATAAGAAATATTATTTTTAGTATTATTACTAAAGAAATTTTAAAGTAATAAATAAATTTCATTTCATTTCGTTCGAATTCAAAACATCAATTAAAATAAATCATCCACTATTTCAGTATCAAAGAGTTTATTTTATGCAAGGTTATCTTTTATTTCTTTTTCGAAGTAAAACTATTTTTATATAATTTAAAAATAAGGTTTTTAGTTCCGTAGCTTAATCCTGATGTTATTTCGTCTTCATCATATTTATTATTGTTTTTTTTTACTAAGAATCAGTGGCAAAAACAAACTCACGTTACGATGAATTATTTTTGTTAAAAAGAGTGTGTTCAATCATTATTGGTACCACAAATTTAATTACTACGTGGTATTAAAATAATTTATTTTCATTTTAAGGAAATAAATCTATCATAACAATTTGGATATTATACCTAATTTGATCAGTGTACCCGCTGCGAATATTCGATATAGCCCCTTTGAGATTATCTGCCCAAGATCTTTTAAGTAAGGCAAGAGTGATTTATTATTTACCGCAAGCTCAGCGTTTAAAAGTGGCTTCCGATAGCTACTCAAAGAACGTTGCTCTCTATTTTATGCAGCGTCAAGTCAATTAGTTACTTGTAACTTCGTTTTCAAGCAAGTGGCTTGGCGACACTTGCTTTACATGTCGTTTGAAACAAGTCTCCAAGCGGTAAACGTGGTTCCATACGGTACACTTTTGCGGTAAAATATTTAAAAAATAAAATATTCCAGAAAAGATATTTAGAGTCATAGGAAAGGCATAAAGTGTATTTATCGTTTGATATTCATTCATTACATTTGAATATCAACATTATTTTTGGGTAATAAAACATACTATTAGAAAAAAGTTATTGAGAAAAATTCTAAAAACTCAGGCTGATAGTGATAACATTAAATTAGTTGTATTAAGTAGTAGGTTTGAAAACCATACGGGGCAGGAGCTAATTGCCACCAACAATTGCGTCCTGCATCAGACATGGAATTAATTGAAAAATGGAACAAAACATGAACTTTTAAATGAAAATGTTGGACCAACTTTAGCGTCCATGTTTGTTTGTACCGAGTTGTATGTAATTTCGTAGTTGAGTTTAAGACAGCGTATGTATAATTATGTTTGAGTTGTTGTTGGTCTTACGTTTTTAATAATTGAGTTTGCATGTTCTAATTTGTCATGGTATGAAGTGGATTTAAGTAGAATCTTTTTATGTTGTTTATCTTTAAAGTATACATAACCTTACAATACTTCTTAATTATTTTAACATATCTACATGTACGAATTACAAAATGCGTAGTAAAAAATGTTCCAATTGTATAGGCGTGTGCTTGGTCACAATCTCACCACAGTAAGTGATGATGTGACCAAAGGTGATAAGCACGCAGAGCCTAGATAGAAACTGGCTCTAAACTACAGCTGCCGGAACGCACCGGTACCGTTTGGCAACCGCTTTTCAATTCGAGGGTGGTGCAAGCCAGGCGGGTAATACAAAGTACTCTAAGAACGCGTTTTGGTTTCTTCACGATGTTTTCCTTTACCCGAAAGGTCATGCTCATTGTAAGAATCTACTTATTAGAAATATCAAGTTCAGCGATAGTTAAGCAATACGACCACCATAGCATTCAGTGCTATCAGCATTCGATGGGCGTAGGTAAGCGTAAGAAATAATTACTTGTATAGGAGGAGGAGAAGAAGCAACGCAAAACCACCTCATAGGCCTTTTAGTGATCCAAATGGAATATGCATACTCTCATTTTCCCTGTTATCCATAAACATCGTAAATGCCACTATCCTACCCAATTCTTCTACCTTAATAATAAAATGAGCCACCCGAGTCGAACAAACAATCCAACTCTCTGACATATTATATAATCTAAGATTAAAATCAACCGTCTGAATAACATCAAATTTAAAAAGAATTTTAGATAAAATCGAGCATACTCTTCCTTACGTATATTTATTCTCATCTTTGCTCATTTCAAAGCTCTCCTTAATGTAAACATCAGAAACGAGATATACATATAATATAACGATGAAGTTAAAAGAAAAATATTAAATATTGCTAGAATTTATATTTCCGTTGTTATATGAAATAAAATGAAAATGAAAATATATTTTATTCAAATAGGCCTTCACTTTGTATAGGCTTGTTTGACCACAATCTCACTATGGTAGGTGATGATGTGGCCGAAGGTGGTAAGCACATAAAGCCTAGAAGGATCTGGCTCTCAAGTGCAGCTGCCGGAACACACCAATAGGTGCTTGGCGACAGATTTTCAACTTGAGGGTGGTAGCCAGCCAGGCAGGTACTACAAAGTACCCTACCACCGTGCTATGGTTTCCTCACGATGTTTTCCTTCACCGAAAGCTCAAGCTCATTGTAGGATTCGAACCCACGACCTTCGCCGCGGCGTCCGACATCACTACCACTGAGCTATCATCGCCTTAAAATTCTGAACTTCAAACAAACTGGGACCAAAGGCCACCTCACACAATTTTACCGCTTACCGGGCGAGATTTTTTGGTAAATAAATAAATAAAAGTGATGTATAATTATTATTCCCCCTCGGTTTTATGCGCATAAAAATACCTACTCTATCTTTTTCTTCATACTATAGGCTACCCGTGTGTCCAATTTCGTCACGATTGGTTTTGCCGTTAGATAACTTTACCATGGATGAGGCGTCAAAAGGTAACATAAAACTTACTTTCACGTAGGTATATTATTACTTGCTAATCCCCCGCGAAATAAAGTTTCATCGCAATAAACAAACAAACAAATGTACAGGCAAACATGGATATTTAAATGTATACCTATTGTGTAGTAGGTACAACGTATTTGAATATTTGTTTTTAAATATAAAAGAGGTAGAACATATTTCAAGTCTATTGGTTATGTACTTTAATTAAATCCATGTCAATTGAATTTTATCATATACCTAAATACTTTTAGCGAATATCCGCCAGGCACGAGCGAGCCATTTTGGTTGACGTTACATTTTAAATATGCACACGTAACCTACATTAAAACGAATGGAAATGTAATGAAAAGGTGATATACCAATAGAATAGGATGAGGTAAGAAGAATATTATATGTTAAATGAGCATGATACTAACACAAATAAAATAATAACGATCATTCCATATTAAAAAAAAACATTTATTGATATTCATGACGTCATCAAAATCTATTACCTACCGTAAAGGCCTTTTCACAACGCGTATTTCAGATTATTACAAATAAGGGTCCATGTACCTAAATATATTCCAATTGTCGCCCTTTGGACGAGGGACTAACAACTCAATTTTTCCTTTGGGTCCGTTTAGCCGTACCCCGGGTACGGGTACGTATTGGAAAGACCGACTTTCATTAAGTCCCGGTCAAAAACGGCAGTTTTCAGTTTTTAGGTCAAGCGTTCTTTTGATTGGACTCGAAGGACCTATTGTTGGGAGAGTTTATATTTGGTTAGGTACCTACACAACGGGAAAGTTATGAACAGTTCATTGCGATGTGTTACTGTATTGTTCGTATGTATGCGATACAATAGGGAATTAACATTTTGGTTCTAATTTTTTCCTGATATGGTGTAAAACCAGGAAATATATTACATTATTTTCAATGCTATTAGGTACCTACGTTGTTAAACAGACAAATTGTTCATCTGTAGACCTACTATCAACTTTTACTAAACGATTCATTTCCGACGCAAATCAATCTAGGTTCCTAAACAGAACCGCTAAAATTCGTACTGTTGACGCCTAGAAAGAAAAAAAACCTTTGTAGGTATATTAACTTCGTCCTTTATTCACTTGGAAAAGCAATCTTTCGTATTACCTAAATATAAAATGAAAAATACTCAGAAAACAATATATTTCGAATCTTATACTTTCGTACGGTTTGAAAGTCGCTTAATGTGATTTAGATGCTTAATAATAAAAATAAGAGTATTATTGAAATGACTTTAATGTTCTTATTGCTATTCCACGAATTTTCCAATTATTCATTGCGAATCATAATAAAGTTTTAAATTATTCGGTATATTTTTACATAAGTTTTTTAGTAAGACTTCATGATACCGTAAAGTATAACTTTATCTCTATTGTTATGGTACTATACGTAGGAACCAAACAGACCTTAAAAATTTAAACGCTTTAAAAAGGAATTAGTGTTCATAACTAGGTATATATTTTTAAACAAACATGTCATAAATAAATTACTATTAATGGCTCGTAAATATTCTACAAAATTACCACTATACTTTATTCAAATGAAATCCTATACTTAACTAAGTACTTTCATAGCTAATGCACGTTCATTTTATTATACCTCGACTAGAAGAATTAAATGTAAAAACCATTTTCAGCGCACGTGCTTAGAAAAGCTCAGGAAATTATTATTCCCCTAAAGAGTCGCGGGGAAAACATTCACCTGGACGGATTATTACATTTAAAAGGCGATGTAATATTACATATTTTGTTACGTAAAATTTAGGAAAGAATTTTGTGACATTTTCATAAATGATTTTGATATCGATATAGCTTATATTTTTTTGATAAATTGGTAAGTATAGGACATTGATAAGAATGTAGCTACTTGTCTATTGAAAAATTGTAAATTGCCCAAAGCTAAGCCAAAATAAAAAAAATATACAAATTGACACAGGTGACGCCTTGAAGATTTTGGTTGCAAGGATACCGATTTTTCTCAACAATGACTAAAGCGAACGAAATTAAATTTATTGTAAGAATTCATCATGTATTTGACTTTATTTTGTCCATTGCAAAACACGATTGGTTAACTTTTATAACACAAAATAATTAATCAAATAGACCTCTTAAAATAAGAGATTCCAATTTTACCGACACTGAGGATCGATTTGAGGTTCCAAAATTTGTACATATATTAATTGAAACTGATACTATAATTTGTACATAGGATTTATGAAATATATTTGTAGTTTTTAAATTAAACAATAAAAACCATTTTGTCGCATACGCCCTTTCCGTTTACGCGGGTTTTCTATGAGAGGTCGCTATAGTAGGGAGCAGGACGCAGCACTTTGAATTTCAGATTTTAAAGTTTAACATGGCGTCACCTAACCTCATGTCTCAAGGTTGGCAACGTGTGAGTGATACTCCTCCTGACAAGGAAAATATAAAAGGTATTGTATTTTCTTTGCCCGTGGTGTTATGAGCGTCTATAGGCTACGGTAACAGCTTACTATCAGGTGGGCCGTAAGCTTGTTTGCCACCTATGTAGTATAATATAAAAAAAACAAACACAACAACAAAATTATAATTATATATAAATTTATTTTATTCAGTAAAATAGCATAAGTACATATTTTAGTTTTAAATACCATCGCCAAACTACTGGCTTTGTGCTCTTTCATATTTAAATTTTAAGCTAGGTAGGTATTCTAGGTATATACTTATGAACTATCATACCAATTACGTACATTGTATATTATATTAATTTTCATCTCTAATCGGTATTCTTTTAATCTTCTTTTTGATGTTAAGTTAAGCATTATTTTAGGATACATGTTACATAGGTTATGTTTAAGCATATCTTTAATATATCTTAAGTCTTGATAAACTATTACCTTGTTTATATGAATAATTTATTACCTAAGAGGTATCTAACGCTGGAGATACAAATTAAGTCAATTGACGAGTCAATTTATAGGGGTTTGACCCTCCTACCTTATTTATTACATACTAGACTTGACCTGAAGGGGGCTGAGACTCATGAAGAGATTTGTGATACCACAAATCGGTTAATCGGTAAAGTTACCTAAAGGGTTCTTGTATTAGTAGATTGGCTATCGTAAAATATAATACAGAATCGTGCCACTAGTAGATAGAATCCTGAAACCTGAAACTATCGGAACATACTCCAGTAGATTACCTACTTGGCGACAGAAGTTCAACAAAGTATAGGTACCCTACCACCGTGGTATGATTTCCTCACGATGTTTACCTTTAAAACATTTTTCCTAAAAGCTCAAGCTCACATCACTACCACTGAACTATCATCGCCCTAACCTGGCCGCCCCCCTGGGGTGGTCAGATATCCTAAAAAGATTTCTCCTCAAAAAATAAACGTGTGTTATAGCTGCATATAGAACCCGTTCCTTATAAAATTGCATTATCAAAATAATAACAATCATTAATATAAAAAATAATTCTACCTTACAAATCATGCCAAAACTTATTTAATCATCCAAATATTAGATTTCACTGTTCATTAAACAACTAAAATAAATAGGGAGGAATAATCTCCGAAAATCAAGAAAAGGTCAGATTAAACTCGTTCCTAATATCCATTTCACTACATTTCTTTTTCATTTCATTTTTCTGATTGCCAATTTGTTTTAAATAGCTTGTTAATTTTAGATAATGTTTTTATATTTTACTAGTTTTCTGTCTGCGGTTTTACCTGCAATCTCCTATTTATAAATATATTATATTAACCTTCACCTAATCATTATTTAAACTATTAATACTAATGGTCAACCTTTGCTCGAAAAAAATGTATAAAAAATAAAAGTTTTTTCTCGTGATTTCAGAGTTGTTCCCATAGTAAAAGTTGGTTATATTGATGTGTCCCTCGTACTTACACCCTTGTAAGTGTACCCCTCATTCAACCTGTCACCCAGCATATTGATTGATATAAAAGGCAGAGAAATACATTTGTATTTTTTATTTGTAGGTACTCAAACATCCGTTACAACGTGACTAATGTATTGATTTTAGTTTGTATCTGCTAATATTATTGTTGTCTGCTTTTTATAACGTTATCAAAATATTATATTATATTATATGGGAGCCTTACTAAATAGATAGTATAGTAGTATAGTTTTTTTGTTATTGTCATTCTTTGTAAAAGAGTTAAAAATTCAAAAAATAAAATTAATTGTTACAATCATAAAAATAGCGCTTTTATTTGTTTCATCTATAAAACTGTTTATGGTTATAAATATTTAACTTCATATACTTAATCAATTTTTCACTTTGCTCAAGTTGTACATCGTGTTAATGAGAGGGGTTTAAAATTTTAGTGCTTTTAACTACTTAACTTTTAAAACGTAAAACCAACAGTTCAAAGAAAAAGACGTGTCGAAGTGTCGAAGTTTTGTAGCATATATTATAGCTTGTATGCTGTTGAATGAATAGCTTATTACTAATATTTCTTATTGACGATTCCAGCAGGATTATAATAGTTTTATTTTTCATGGATTTCTTCTATAATTTACATGATATATTTCTCTATACTAAAACTAATACAATAATCACTTTGTTACATAAAATAGTCTAAATTAAAAAAGTCGCTATCATAAGGCAGCGTACCCAGAATGCTGGCGGCATTGCCACGTTGGATGGCAATGCTGATTCTCTGACCAAAATATAAGCCAGCATTCTGGTCACAAGTTGCTTCGACCAGGCGTTTGGATAATTCGCGATAAAGATGATGAGCTCTCGACCCCCACGGACCCAGAGTTTCAACCCCAAACGGCTCAAATACATATATATTAGGTTTTCTGAAATAGCCATTATTATTACCCTCAGCTTAATGGAATTATAATTATCCATCATCAATTTTCCCTAGCCTACCTAGTATACCCCTTGTATACCTTTTTCTGAGTAAACATTAGCCTTTCAGAATCCATCCTGTAAAGAAATATAATATTAGAAAAGATTTAAGGGAATGCCCTAAGGGCTGTGGATTTAGTACCCTATAGAGGATAATGTAATGACATTTTACTCTTGTGTAATGTTCCATAGAATGTCACCCAATTGGATAGAATCAGGAAAAGATTGTGATAGTAGTGGGTGTTAACATTTATGACTAGGTTTATTCAGTGATGTTCAATTTGAAGATGTTCTTTGCTTTGATCGAAAATAACCTTATCAGAATGGCATTCTACATGAGGTCTATCCATTACATGATAAAAGTGCGAATCGAAAAAAACACATCCATCCAATTGATATTAATAGGCGACTGTAGCTACTAAACATCAGACGATATCTGCTTGCTTGTCAGCAGAATATACGAATGAATATAAAAAAAATATCCGATGCATTTTGTAACCATTCTGCTTGAGAAATCAAACGTTTTATCACAATAAGCTCAAATTCTTAGAACTGTAAACATAAATAAGGAAAACGATTTAAAAAAAGAAAATAAATATCTGGAAATAAAGGTGGGTAGTTACAGGGCTGCACGCGCCCATTTCACAAAAAAAACTGGTGCTGCTTCTGTTGTTTACAAACTAAACTAATTTGATCTGAATATACCTAATTTCTTTTAAATCAAATTCATAAGAAAATTATACAAGAAAATAAGTCCTGTTAAATTATTCCAATTGCTTGTTTTACGTGAATTTAGTCACCATCAAAATTTTGTCACGACTACTTTCCCGTACATGACAAGTAAATTCAATGAAAAAAGGCCACTAATTTGACAGTTTTAAATATTTTCTATCTTTCTATCGTTTTTCAATAAAGTTTGTAAGAATGAGATATAGTGAGATTAAAATTAGTTTCGTTTTTCGACTAAAGACCAGCACTACTGTGTTGTAATATGAATCCACAGTTATCTACATAAAATATGTTCAAATCAAAAGGTGTACAAACAAGGAAAATCGAATCGGAGCAATCATTTCAAGTGTACACTGCCCATAGAGGCGTACAGGGGATTATTGTGTAAACATGATTAGGGCATTAGGAAACCTTACGTTTCTACAAACAAGTAAATGAATCGATTCACCAAATGAGTATAGCCACAGTTAAGAAATATTAGCAAGTCAATTCAGGGCCCATCTGAAATTATAATTACTTACGAGTTATAGTCGTTTTCATCTATGCCATGACTACACAAATTGATAGGGTTATTATCATCACAGTAACAAAGTCTCCTTGATATGGCAATTACAACCTTATTATTAACATCCATTCATAATCGGCTCGAGCAATTTCGCCAAACGTAAAATGGATTTTGCAAAGTTTATTTTGTTTTATTAATGAGCAAATATCTCAAGGGATAGACATATCTACATTTACTACTAGGTAAGATTAGTGATTGGATAGAGCTCTTCTTTAGATAGACTATTGCTGTTCTGATATATTTTCCTAGTCTTTATTTTTATTCGATCGCTTTTTACGCAACTTTTATAAAACGGTAATATTTGTGTTTCGGACGTGTTTTTTTATCACATCGTTCATACTCTGAAAAAGGCAATATTATAAAAAAATTACAAAAGTGTCATGCCATAACCTAGTTTTTATATGTCAAATAAATCCTTGTTTATTCCATTTAAGCTCCGGCTTAGAAAAGCTACTATACTCTTTTATGTCACTGGGTCAACGTCCTTACTGCACACACTTCAGTCTAAAGTCCATAAGTCGGTGTAGATACGTATGGATTTACTTGAATTCTTATCTTATTAACTCCCATGTTCAGAAAGGTTTCTTGTGGGGTCCGTGACGCATGCGCAGTATATCCAGTATTGCAGGTGTCCATTGGCGAGATAGCTAGTATACTTGTTTGACATAAATTAAGACGTTTAATCAACTTATTTATTTTATTTTGAGATCACAATAAATATGAAAGAAACATGCAATTGCATTTGAAATCATTTTTTTTTACTAAAACAATTATATACGACTGTACAAAATGTAAACAAAAAGCAAGATATAAATTGCTTGGTCTCCATAAATGCAACCCATACAATTAAAATCAAAGAAGAAACCCGAAACACATAAAAAGGACGAAATAAAATTGTGCTTCGCACCATTTTCAGCACGATATCTACGGGTTACCTAGACTAGAGTATATGTGATTTTAGTAGTACGATGGGACACAGCATAAATATCGCAGTCTGTAAAATCGGTCGTATATTACTTTTTTACTATAAATATTGTTTATATCTGACTCATAGACAAATTACACTTGGAATTTTTACCACTTACGTTAAGTACTACAGAAATACCGCGAAGTTTTTCTTGGCTTTTGATGATAGTATTTTTTTTAATATTCCAATAAATAATAGTTTAAAAAAACTAAACTGAATAAATAACTGTGACTTCAGTTGTTAACGTAGGAAAAGTAAACACAATATGCACTTTTCCAGATTAAAATTGCAGTAACGACAGCGTTTAAACAAATATAATTTCAATTTCTTATTTTCTGAACAGTTTCTAATGAAATCTATGTAAATTAGTTGTGTACATATTAGTGCATAACTAAACGTAGTATTTGTACCTTATTATTATATTACTAGCATCAGCTCCGCGAATTCACTCGTGTCCCCGAATTTAAGGATCTGATGTTTTCCCGGGATATTGTATACTTATTGCTTATTTAGTTTTTTATCACTGATTTGGCGGTTGCTTAAAAACGTATAAGGAAACCTCCTTGTAAGTTTTTTGTGTTTACTTATTTTGGCCATATTATAATATTAGTATTACCATTACATATTTCCCATCATGGTGAGATTCTTATACAACGTGTTACAAAATACAACGTGTTATAGAAAATGTGGTCGGTGATGGTAAGCACAGAATTAATTTACAAGCTTAAATATACTTATATAAAATATATTCCTACATAGAATATAGTCTGGCTTGTTCCAAAGTCGAAAGATGTGAAGAAGTTTACGAACAATTTTTTTGACAAACTTGAAGCAAAGAATGGAAGATATTTCACGGTCCGCTTACATATTTTACAGTCATTCATATATTTATAAAGTATTTTTTTATTTATTATATATTTCATACATAATATGAGTAAGTACCCTTTTTTTATTAAACTACATTATAATTATAAAGAGGTAAAGTCTGTATGCTTGTTTGTATATGTATATGTTTGTTAGCATAACTCTCGAACCGTTTGATCCAATCTGTATGAAATTTGGTAGGTCGATAGGTTGTGCTTGAGAAATTTGCTGGTAAGTATCTGAGTTATTAAGATATAGGTTTCCAAAAGGGGGCATAATAAATAAATAATATATTGATTGGGGTGTCATATGAATGCGTACGCATCATGACATATGCAAGTACTGTGTTCGCTCAAAAGTTATAGTAATTTAAATAGTCAGTCTGCGCAAAGAAGTAATTCTATATACAGACACTAGATTTTTTTAACTCTCAATGAATTGTTTATAATTATGTATAATATAATGGATGGTTCATATAAACCATCAGAAATCAGAAGAAAAAACTCTTTTGTAAAATTATAACGACATCAAAATGCTTCGGTAAGAATGAGCTTTTAAGTTCATTTAGAGGGACATTTCATTCATTAAATTTAATGGATATCATAAAGTCCGTACGTTTTTTAAAGTACTGAATATTTACAAGAAAATAATAAGAACATTCCACTTTTAAAAAGATTACCGTCCGAGACGAAGAAAAAATATTTAAACGAAATGAAAAATATTTCGGGACTATTGTTTATACCGCTATGATGAGTTAAGGAAAAAATGGTAATTGAAAAAAAAATGTTCGAAAGTTCTTTGTTTCCATTAACAACAAGGTTTATGATTTGATAAGGCAATATGATGGTTAATTATTAGCCAAACCCAATCACGCTTCACTGTGACACAATTTAAACCTCCAAAAACGCTTAAAACTTCCCGTTCTCGTAAGAACTTAGGAATAAAAAGTATATAAAAACACTCTTATATAGAAATGCAACGCTGTGTAAAGATTTAAAGATAATCCAATATCTGCTTTTTAAGTTTTGCGACCACAAACATTCGCTAACTGAATTTTTAAAAAAGAATATCGCTGAAATTTAAGATTCACTGTGAAACTGTGACAAAAAGCGATTGAGTAAGGAAATACGGGCAGCAACGTTGCAAAACACCTGTACAAGAAATAAATGTTTTTTAAATTTGTATCTTTTCACCTACTTATGTTGCTGACTGTACTTTGTTTTGAAGCATTCACCAGAGGCTGTAGACTGACAGATACATCCTAGACTGTTAATGATTAATGACATTACCTTTATGATCGAACGAGCCCTTAGGGAAGTCATAGTATTCGTAATCTGTATGAAATATACTGGGATTAAATTTTGATTAGAACAAAGCTCATATTAATAATTTATATTTAAATTAAATACATAGGTCTATAGATTGTATGCTTTTAGCAATAAGCTAGCTTTTGCCCCGCAGTTTCACCCGCGTTCCCGAGGGATCTTGTGTTTTTCCGGGATAAAAAGTAGCATATAGCCTTCCTTAAATAGGCTATTCAACATTGAAATAATTTTTCAAATCGAATCAGCAGCTCCTGAGATTAGCGCGTTCAAACAAATAAACTCTTCAGCTTTTTAATATTAGTAAAGATAAAAAAAAAAACAGGTCTAAACAATATATTGGAAACTACTATTATTACTTACTTTTTATACTAAAATCCTACGTATTCAGTCTAGAGTTAATACATTTAATTCCACATTTTCATTAATGTCCACTTAATACGCACACATTCTTCATAAGTTTTATAAAAATAACGTACAAAATCAATGTTTCATAAAAGAACGGTAGCCAAAGTTAGCTGCCTAAGTATTTTCCAAGTTTGTAACCTCTGACCGCTGACCAGTGGTATGTGTAACCCAAGTTATCCGAGCTACCTCGACGTTGGCTTAACAACTAACTTTATTATCTAACATACGCTTGAAACCAAGGCAGCCTTCACCTAGTAATTTATTTAGATTTTTTTTTTATACAACATAGTCGGCAAACAAGCATACGGCCCGCCTGATGGTAAGCGGTTACCGTAGCCTATGAACGCTTGCAACACCAGAGGTATCACTCACGCGTTGCCGACCCTTGCTCTCTCCCCGATGAGCTCTGGGGACCTTACTCACGCACAGGAACACAACTATAAGTTATTTGGCTGCGGTATTCTGTAAGGTGGAGGTACTTCCCCAGTCGAGCTGCTCTTAGAGCGACATACCGCTATGCTCTACTTCACTTAAATTATTATCTATTGGTACCTCATACGTTATAAACTAGGCTACATTGGATATTCTACGAATTTTATATAGATTATGTATTATATTAAATCCTAATTTGGTGTGGTAAAGATATATAATTTTTAATTTTCACAGTCCAATAAATAGTTTTTGTTTATAAGTTTTTATTTTATTTGGTTAACGTTAAGAATAAGGATCTAGTTATAGCAAGCGCTTTGAGCGTGAGCGTTCGTATGCTGGTAATCATGGTACAGAAAGTCATTATGCTAAACTATGACATGTGCTACAGCTACGAATTTAACTACTGCTACAAAATATGACTACAGCATGTGCTACGGCTACGAATATGCTTACGGCTATGAATTCGATCTATGCTACAGTACTGTTGTAAAGCATCACGAGCCTATGCTACGACTTCGAATATGATTTCGGCTTATGCAACCGTAGTTTTGAATATAAATAATTATAGAAGTTTTTCAATTCCTTGTATCTTCCACCTTTCAATTAAATTTTGATAAAAAATACTGTTCATTGAATAAAAAAAACAGAAACAAAATATTTTTACCACCAAATATTTTTAATATTATAAATGCGAAAACAACTGTCCGTTAGCGTTACACGACTAAACCGCTAAAACGATCGCGATGAAATTTGGTACGCAGATAGCCTATGGTATGGAAAAGGACTTTATCTACTTTATTTTCTCGGGAAAACGGGTAAAACTTATAAATAATGATTACACGCGCAATATTTTTGTAACTTATAACAACACAGCACACAACTATTCCAAACAAACAGTCCTAATTATATCTCCTAAAAAAACAAACCAAAGTCAGCCTCTTGATTAAAATACAGTGGTATCATTACATCTTTTTCTGGCACAATCAATCTTCGTGCGTACAATAAAAACAAAAGACAGTCGTCGTCACAAAGGCAAACCTACACGTGTCACACTTGTTATCTCTATTCGATTCACAATGCCACAGCCATTTAGAAAAAATTCTCATTTAGATTAGCTTTCTAGGCTTTGTGTGTTTACCACCTTCATAGTAGAGAGAGTCGGCGGTTTATGTGTGGATTAACCATCCATTAACATTTATTTTAATATTTGTATAGTAGAAGTCATAATTAGATTTTTAATTCACTCCACTTGTTGATAGGAGTTTTTTTTAACTGTATAATATACAAAATTGAGGTTAGTAATAAACAAATCTTATTTAGAAATAACGGTGCTTACCTACTCGTAATTATTGTTTTCATTTTATTTATTATCTGTAGTTTACAAAAAAAGATACAAATAGTATTATTTATTCCACATTATTTTAGTTGTCATGAAACAATGTTAATGTAAAAAGAAGTAAAAACTAACAAAAAAAACCCGTTCACTAATTTGAAGCATTTAATAACTAAATTATTTTAGTAATTTCTATTAATTACGTAATCATAACAATAACTACAACGTGTCAACCACATGTGCCTCCGACATTGTCATAGTCAGATGTAAAGTGTCCCATTGAAATGAATAAATAATAAAACACCTGTCTTTCACTTTACTACGCTATAAATAGATGTTTATAAATATTATAATGGCTTATGTAAAATAGTTTTACTTAACAATTAAGTTGGGTGTACTCTACACGTATTTTTTTTATTATTTATCGTCAATAAATATTATTGACGGTCTCAAAAAAATAATGCTAAATATAGCATTCACAAGATTCAAAATGGTGGTCCTGTGATGAGAATTCTTGCAGGTTTCCTCATCATTTTGAGGATCTACTAGCGATATTATGATTTGCTCAATATTTAAGCTTAATTCTTTTTAGTCCCGATTTTTTTATTTAATTTGAAATTAGAACAGTTTTATATGGACTTATTAGAGGAAGAGGTTTATTCAGTGATCGAAGAATCGGGAAAAATCTTAAATTATACGAGTATTGAATGAAAATTTTGTGAAGTGGAATCAAGTGCGAAAATATGTAGGTGTACCTATATTGTGAGAGGAAAATGACGAAAACGGGAAGTACTTTAAATCCTTGGGGATATCGCAGTATCAGAAATGATATCGAAATCCGATATTTATTTCTGTTACAATATTATTATCATAATTATAACAAATTATTGATGATGGTTTTGTTGGTATATCTTTACATGAAAAACATTGAACTAAATTTCTGGTTTGTATTTTTAATAATTATGTTTAGTTTTGTAAGCTGCCAGAACACCCCGATAGGTGTTTGGTGACAAATTTTCAACTTGAAGAAGTTAGCCATCCAGGCGAGTACTAAATTGTACCCTACCCTACTACGGTTTTCTCACGATATTATCTTTCGCTAAAAGTTCATACTAATTGTAGCATTCGACTATACTAAGTATTTAAACGTTTTCTAGATCACTTAATGTTCCTTATACTTTGTTTGATGTGTTAGCTTTTCACTTAAATATAGAAATAAATGTAAATTTTTCAATTGATGAATTCTTTGATAATTGTCAGGATACGGTAAAATAAATATGAAATTGAAATAATTTATTCTTTCAATTCATTCAAATACACCTTTACAGGCACTTGTGAATAGTCAGACTCTAACACATAGTTTGGAAAGTCCTCAATTTGTGGACACTATTTAGTCTTTATTAGATGAATCTAGGCTAGATATTGCTACGACAAATTATGTGACGCCAGATAGAGTCTATGTAGGTCATAATTCTTTTCCTACTAGCACTATTATTACAAATGAAGGACAAACAGTTATAAATGTATTAAAACTCTTATTGTGAGCATGAATTATTAATTACAAACAAATTCCCTTTTACATTTATTAGTATTAATAGATTTTACGATACAACAGTTTGTAAGTATAAAATGCATTTTTAAACGTTAAATATTATCATATCAGTCAGAGCATGGTTCAGCGAACTGTATATAAGTTTGTGAATGAATGCTAGTCGGTTTATTCAGAGGTAGTGACGTGCAAGTGACGTCATTACCTTTCCAATGTAGGGAATGGATACGTTTTAATCGATAGTATACTAGACTAATAGAATTTGAGAGACTATCAATAATTAAAAGGTTTTGTAGTTTTTATTTGATGTTTGCAACTATATTGTATGTCCCTATTTCAATAAAGTTATTTATATGTATTATTTTTAGTAACGTTTTCTGTGATCAGTTGTATATTTTTATTGCTCCACTTTTTTATGTCACAAGGCTGACACGTAGGTCCACCTGATGGTAAGTGGCCACCGTTGCCTATGGACATCAGTAACAGGTGGATTACCAATGACTGGCCAACTTATACAAAACATATATGGGAACAAGTTCTCATGTTACGACTATTTGTTTTATTTTCTTTGCTTAGGTAAATAAACAATGATAAAATAAATAATAATATAAAGTAAAAATAAAATGTTGCCAAGTTAAAACAAAATGCCAAACTTTATCAATATCTACTTATACCTACTGAATAAATGATCACCGTTCTAGCAATCTATCGCCAAGTAAACTGTAAACAATAATATCAAGACGTTGCTCAGTTATCACGTGAAATACGTACAAACAAACTTACTTCCTCATACTATTTATGATTTTGTAAAACTAAATGACATTGCTTTATCGTATTAAACTAATTAACGTTCCTTAATACTTATTTCTACCGTCTATGTTATACTAATAGTTTTTTTTTATGATAATCGGAAGTTATTTTACGGGTTAAGGTTAAACGAAATGTATTTTAATACGTTTCAAATACATATACCAAGAACATTCAACGTCATATAGGTAGGTACCTATTTAACTTGAATTTCCATAGTTCAAAATCACAAAGCATTTCCCTTCATACGTTCCATACAATTTCAACACCAAATTGGACACGGTGACTAATAGATTACTTTGTGAAGCCACATCAAACTCTCCAATTAATCACTTGACACCAACAACTAAGCTGAGGGTATTCCTTATCACGGCAAGTTTGCCAATCAAAGTTAAGCCATTAGACTGTTTTCCAGCTACATTGTAGTGACGCACCGTGTCACCAGAATAAGTATTGAGCGTTGGGTAAAACTGTGTTGTGTTTGAAAGCGATTCTGTTTGGAAAAATAGTGCCAAAAAACCCTAAAAAGGAGCGTAAATAGTGCTATGCACAAAAACAACGTAGTAGAATTACTTAACAGGTTTGTGAAAGCGCCACTTGAAGCCGAAGGATAAAGGCTATTTAAGATCATTTGGTTGTGGAAAGAAGGTTATGTTCTGATAAGGCTTAAAACGAATCGTTATAAAATACTCCTTTTACAGATAGTGACCTTGTATTATGCGTTATAGATCTATTGAAATAATAATTACATCCATATTAGTATTTCACTAGCAGCGTTTTGATAAGCTCGCTTCTAACGTTCATCATGACACCAGCTTTACTAATACTGCTAATCATTATATCACTGGGTCACGCAGGGGTTTCTATAATAATAATTGGTATATTAAATGGGGAATTGTCCTTGGATTCTGGTATAATGATAAACTGTTATCAGATTCATCGTACGTTCATTAAAGACAATATTAGGGAAATGCCATATTTGTATCAGTTGACGAAACAATATTCCTTGGTTATAAGCCGAGGTTATATTGTTATTTAATAATATATTTGCTATTTCTGTCACTCTGTAAACGTAATTCCTTAGCCATATAATTTCCATTTACACTAACACTTATTTACTACCCTATGTTTAAGGGTCATCTAATGGTGCAAAAGCGTTATTCGAAGCACTAAAAATAAAAATATCCACCCTTGACCCTTACGTGTAGTTATGGCTACAGCCAATGTGGTTTTATTGCCAATTTGCCACTCGGCACTCGCCAGTTAGTACTAAACCTACCTCATACAATGGAGTAGAAACAACGCGGCTTAAGTTAGAAACCGTATTAGGTAAAGTTTGGTTCTGTCAACGCAACTCATTTAGTACAAATGTAAATTAGTTTGTTTAGAATTGTGAGTTGTGCGGAGTCTGGGATAAGCATATACACTTCTGGACACATCTATTGGCCCACCTTAGAGTTTAGGTTTCGATGGCCCCTACCGAAATATGATTGCTAGATTGAACAAAAACTGTTGATGCAGTTTTAAACCTGATTCATTTTACCATCTTTTTCGATCGTATTGTTTTAAATTTGAATTCAGAATACCATACGACATGGAGCTACGCCTAACAAGTCGGATATGCGCCTTGTTAAAGGCAATTGATTTTTGAATAAAAAACATGTTTTATCAAATATAGGTTTAATTTAATAACGCGTGTTGCCTCCATGGGCATCTACCACAGCTCTCATACGATTAGGCATAGAGTTTATCAACCGCTCTATGAAATTTTGAGGGATCATCTCCCATTCCTCTTCTATGGCAGTTTTCAACTCCTGCATCGTCTGGGCAACTGGCTGACGAGCCCTAACACGTCTTTTTAGCTCGTCCCACATGTGCTCAATGGGGTTCATGTCTGGGCTTCTGGCTGGCCAGTCCATAACTGTGATGTTCACATCCCGAAGATATTCCCTGACGATGCCGGCCGCATGGGCTCTTGCATTATCATGCATAAAAAGGAAATTTGGGCCCACATAGTCCGCGTATGGTATCACGTGAGGTTCTAAGCACTCACGAATGTACCTTTCAGCATTTAATGTTGGCAGCCGTGGTCCTGTAACAACCTCAAGTTGAGTTTTGCCGCTCGCGGATATACCGCCCCAGACAGTCCATGAGCCACCGCCATAAGCAACCCTCTCTTCAAAGCAGCATTGTGCGAAACGCTCTCCCTTACGTCGGTAGACCTTCTTCCTTCCATCATTGCCATGTAACACAATTTTAGACTCATCAGAAAAGAGTACACGGCTCCAATCTTGCTGTGTCCAATTTAAATGACTGCGTGCGAAATGAAGGCGCGCTGTTCGGTGGGCTCGCGTTAGTTTGGGCCCATTAGCTGGCTTGTGTGGTACCATATCGCGTTCTTTTAACCTTCTCCGAACAGTTCGAGCGCTCACAGATACTCCGTGGAAGTCGCGAAGTTGGTTTTGTATCTCAATGGATGTAAGGTGACGATTTCTCAAGCTGGTCGTCACGATGAATCGATCCTGCCTTTCAGTTGTGACCCGAGATCGTGGCCTTCCTTGGCGACGAACAAAGCCGCCAGTCTCTAGGTACCTCCGATAAACATTTCGGACCGCAGATCGACTTAAATTAAGTTGAGCACTCACGTTTCTTTGGCTGTGTCCGGCCTGAATAAGTGCCACAGCTTGGGCGGCGACTTCAGGTGAAGTATCCATAGATTATTGATAGAACCTCACCTTAATGTTAAGAATAAGTAATGTTTGTTGCAAAACCAAAGATATCAATCACTTTTTCAAGAATTAAATCCAAGTAAACCAATAAAACCAAGTTTTCTTAGTATTCGATTGTTTGATATCAACAAACAGGCTCCAAATTGTCTTTTGTTTCTTTAAATTCTGTGTTCGAAATTCAAAAAAAGACTATTGAATGAAATTGTGAATGTGCCAGGTTCAAAACTGCATAAAAACTTTTTGCTCGACCTAATATAAAATTTTAGCTAGGACCAAACGAAACTGAAAATACAAGGTGGGCCAATAGATGTGTCCAGAAGTGTATAATTAAATATAAACGTGAGGTGGAATTAGATATTGATTTCATACAATGTCATTGCTTGCAATGCTTTAGTTTTATGAAATATGTTTTTGTGAAATTCTAGTTGCTATAAAGCTAGAATAATACCTTATTTGGCTTACCCACAGCTAATTCTGCTTTTTTTTTCAGAAGCGACATGGCATGAGCGGTCGGGTGGGCGCGACATGCGGCGCGCGCCGCCCGCGCAACCCGCCGCCGTCGCACTCGCACTCTCGCTGCTTCTGCGTCTCGCCAACGCCGGTATGAACACTCCTTTACAAATCCGATTACCCTACCAACCCTTTGACCGCTGAGCTCTCTCACACTGAATTGTTCTGTTGCGGTCGAATAAGTTTGATTAATTCTTGCGTAAATGTCACATCATTGAATGACGTGTTATAATAGGTACTAATGAAGTGTAATAATATTATAGAACATTATGTATATAATACAGGATTTGATACTAGTTTCAGTAGGTACTAACTTGCACAAGTATAAACTTATCGTTGTTGAGTGCAAATATGTTAAGCGGCAACTGGTTGCTGAGCTAAAATAATCTAACGCCGGAATTAGCCAAATGTTTGCCTAACTGAAATGTCAAGTTTGCAGCTGTTCTAAGCTTCGTGGATTAGAATTTACCGGTGCTAAAACGGGTCTCAGTAAATCCTCATTTAAAATTATTATATTGTTTTTAATTAAAAAACCTCCATTTTTGATTTAAACAATTCTTTATTTTTACGTATGAACATTATATTTTCATAAATGTATAGTGAAGGTAAGTAAAGTCATAACGTTTATATCTTTAAATGATTCCTTTAACGATTCACGAGGACCCATATTATAAATGGCACGAATTGCTCTTTTTTGTAATATAAATATAGATTCTATGTCTGCTGCAGCTCAACACAGTAAAACGCCATAAGATAAAAAACTATGAAAATATGCAAAATAAACTAATTTGGCCGTCTCGACATTCGTCAACTGTCTGATTTTTCTAACAGCTGATCTTCTGTGTAGTCAAGTTAGTAATTAAATTATAGCAAGAAAGTAAAACAAAATTGTTGTTTATGCTTGAATCTTTCTTAGTTATTTTTAATTTATTAAGATTTATTATAGCATACTAATTCTACTTATCATAATTGAAATTTATTGAGAAATATAATGGACTACTTTTGATTTTCATTCTTACATTGAATATATTTTAATAGATTTATGAAACTTACCGTTTGAATGTGGTATATATTACGTTATTTCATGATCTACAAGAAAGGAACCTTTATTTTGTAGTGAAGATTAAAATGATAATAAAATTAACATGCATTTGATTACATTAGTTAACTTACGTTAATGAATTATTATTAAAAACACTGATAAATGTATAAAAATAAGATTTTAGCTGAATACAATATTTACCTAATGGTTTGACAAGAATTCAAATAATGATCAACGACATTCGACGACGATCGACATTGATGTCTGTAAATAACTAAATAATATTATAAAGTACCTATATAGTATTAAGTTTTAGATTAAATCAAAGTCAACATTTCTAACTCAAGAACGGCTGGACCGATTTTTATGATCTTTGATTTTTTGAATTTGTCTTTGCCCAGAATAGGAGAATAACAATTAAAGCATCGGATTTTTTTAAATACTGGGAACGTGAAACCGCGGTGAACAGTAGTGTATGTTATAAATTAAGGTAAAATCACGATATATAGATAGCATCTAAGATACACCCCCGTAGCCACAATATCTAAATCAAGCCTTGTAAATAATTCAGTAGTGTTCAGTACAATAGCCGTTCTGGTTTCTCTGATTAAAATTTAAAGTAGTCTCTCCATCTTTGAAACCATTAACTTACCTACTTGGAAACGGCATTAACTTCTACACTTTTACTTCTCGTTATGCAACTTTCATTAAGCTTTCTCTTACAAGGGTTATTAAGTTTCTATAGTAGGTACCTACTCGGACGAGAATTTATTGTGACGTATGGAACAGCTTTATTTAATTTTGAGTACCTATTAACAAATTAATAATTTTAAACGAATTAATAAAAAAAAAAGTTATTTAATGATATTCAACAAGCATATTATTATGGTACGAAAACAATTTTGCTCTTTGCTCGTATAAACCTCTTTACTTGGTCTATGGAAACTTGAGGTTCTTAGACGGGCGTACGGATAGTCACAAGAATGGGGTTCCATTCGGACCATCTGGGACTATTCAAATCTATATGTGAACGAAACTCTAATGAGGTCAACAAATATCGAACCTTCATCGCTTTATCGAATAATATTATGTTCACGACGTTCATATTTTAAATCCCCAGGATCAATGGGCCCAGGTGTGCCTGAGAACATCACAGTGACGTTCCTGAATCCCACAACGGTGAGGGTGTCGTGGTCCACCACCGCGGAGCTGGTCGAAAAGTATGACGTCACGTACAAGCCCTCTGACGCGAGGTAAGTGCTGGTTGCCAATTTTATTAATATGCTATCTTCTGTCTGCTTACTTTATATTCACTGTTTTAGGATCCTAATCCTAACTAATTGTTTGTTACCTTTTCACGCCTAAACCGGTGAACCGATCGCGATGAAATTTGGTGCGCAAATAGCCTATGGTATGGGTATTTAGAGCCATTTTTTATCGGGAACGCGGGTGAAACCGTGGGGGACAGCTAGTACTAAATAATTTATTGTTCATAGAAATGTAGGGGGACATAAAATAATTTGCGAAATAATTAACGGTTTTAACCACAATTTTCAATCTGGTCAATATTAATATCCAATTATTTGTGGTTACACTTAGCTAAATAATTAAGCGTAACATTTTTGTGTGTCAGCTTTATTAGTTGAGTAGATAAGTTTAGTTTGCACTAGTTGTTTGACGTTTAATTTCAAGCGTGAGTTTGTCCGGGCTTTTTCCATGGTTCTATTAATATATTATTTGTGTGACACATACAATCGTACTTTGGCTTAAATAGTAATAAAATACTTATAATCTCAGGAAAACATTAGATATCCCGGAAATTAGATTAAAACCATGAGGGGAGAACTTAAGAAGCTTCCTTTCAAAAGTAGTCAGGCCTTTTAGAGCTTTTATTTGGATTACTTAACAAAATGTAAATGTATTAATTCATAATAAATCATTCTGGAAACTACCATTTTATTTTTAATATTTCGTTAAAATTTGCAATTATGATGGAAAGTCGTAATTTCAAAATTAGAATCTTGACTTTATGCGACAAAAATGTAGTATATAATAAATCAGCATACTTGTAAAAAACTACCATAAGTACCTAGGTACCGTACCACCTATGATTGAATTGAGTACCAGGTGAAATGGTAATAGTGGTATGATTACGTATCCAAAGCATAATCTCCTTCAAAACGTTATTAAACTTTGCCACTCTAAATTGGAAACAACTCAATATTAAATTTAAGGCCAAATTACTAAAGCTCCGGAAAGTTCAAATTGTGACGTCATAATTCCTCCTTGAATATAATAATATACAGATTAATTAAAATGAAAGTTTCTTTGTACCGAATTAGATGCTGTGATAGTAATTAATTTTGACATTTTATGCGTCGACTGTGAAGTTTATTTTTGGACGACATTACGAAATGAACATTTTGCACTTTGTAATGTTATTCAATGTTTGGAAAACCGTTCAAAAGATAAATTTTATCATAAAACCTAGCGCTACCGAAAAATACCTTGATACTTATGGTTTCAAAGTCGAAGTCAAAGTCAAGGCCATTTATTCAGTTTAGTCCCTAGGAGGGCACTTATGAAGGTCGAATTTATTGAAGTTATTATCAGCCTCCCCTCCACTCCTAAATATTAGGTAGGTATATTTTTAACGTATTTACCAGCCACCTTTATGTCTTTGTCAAATAATGTGACCTTATTTACGGGATAATTTGAACCTATTAAAGTTAATTTGCGGCCCAATAACATTCAATTGCTAAGGCTTTTGTTATAAACTCAAACGGCTACAAAATATAATTTAGCTTTGAGCATTTAGCGAATTGCTACATTATGTTAATAAGGATCGCAGAGGCGGGTGTTTGAAATCCAAACTGTACAATTAGAGGCGTGACGCCATTACCTATTCTAACGGATTTGTGCTAAAATTAATTAGAAATTTGAAGAGAAAGACTCAGGCTTGAATTTAAATTATTTTCTTATATTCATTGAATATGTTAAGCTAAATTGGAAAATAAGGCAAATGATAAATATTCTGAGATATTTTCACATACGGCCATCCGGCCATCTGATCTCAAACTAAGTGGAGCTTGTACTATGTAAACTAGATAACTAATATACTACATAACATATTATACTACTTTTAAATATACACAAATATTTGTCCTGGGCGGGAATCGAAGGCACGATGTGCGGCTTTCCAGTCAGTATCTATTTTCCATGCTAACCGGTACGTCAAAGTTTAGTTATTATAATTCAAAATGTAGCAAGAAGTAAAGCAATTAATTAGTCCTAACGCGTTTGTAAACGATGAAAAATAATAATTTCTCCTATTCGTATTAAATAGAATGCCTGGTCGAAGCAACTTGTGACCAGAATGCTGGCATATACTTACCATGGTCAGAGAATCGTTCTGGGTGCGTTGTCTTCTGGTAGCGACTTTTTAATTTAGATTATTTTATATAAGTTTATTGTTTTTTGTTGTTAATAGGTAGTGTCGAGAGTCACTAATCCTTTAAAGTCCTTTAATCCTATATTTCTGTTCAAATAAATATGTCAGGTAGGTACTCTTTAAGTTATTTCAATGAAAACATTAGCGCTCTTGAAATTGTTTTCAAGATCACGTTCAAAATAACATATGTAGGTACATAGCTATTTATATATGAGACATGAGTTATGATATCCCAGCAAATGTACTGCGAGAATAATTCTGCATTTGTGACATAGAATTCTAAAGGATATGTAAAGTATTTTTTCATGTAAACTTAACAGAGAAAGTAAGCACTTATATTATAGTAAAAACAATTATGCCTATCGACAGCAGCGAGGGCTTTCAGGATGTTTTCTATATATCATAGTTTGTATTTTATACATTGATTGTAAATATTTGTTGTGAATTAATTTGTTTATTACTATTATTTAATTTAATAAAACACAATAGACTTGTTTTACTCAATATGACTTTTTCATACTCAGTAAGTATGGTATTTTTAATTTTTTATAGTGTGCAAATAACTGAATCACTTGCATCTTATGTACTGTAGGATGCAAGTGATTCAGTTGTTTGCACACTCATTATATCACGAGACCATTTTTTTATTTGTATAGGTTTGTGTTTTGTTCACGATCACATTACTAAGAAATGATGTGGCCAAAGGTGGTAAGCACACAAGCCTAGATGGAACTGTGTCGCAAGGGCCGGAACACATCGGCAGGTGTTTGGCGACAGATTTTCAGCTACAAGATGGTAGCCAGCCAGGCGGGTACTAAAAAGTACCCTACCACCGTGCTATGGTTTCCTAACGATTTCCTTCACGGAAAGCTCAAGCTCATTATAGGATTAGAACCCACGACCTTCGGGCCGGCATCCGACGTCACTACCACTGAGCTATCATCTCTTCAATGAAAATTACCACTTCTATACTTGTTTATTTAAATGTCTATGAGCCACATTCACGGTACAGATTTATCTCACGTCACTGAGCACGTTCACAATGAATCATAATTTTTCAAAAACAGCTGTACTAGTGATTTTATTTGGCATCTGAAAATGCGCTTTACAAATTTTATGTGAACGCATTTTATGAATAAAGTCTTAGGTACTTGTTTAAATTTATATTTATTTAAATCTCAATAACACTTCAATCCACTTGATAAAAAGAAAACTTAAAAGTAAGAAGCTTATATAAAATAGTCTAAATTAAAAAAGTCGCTATCAGATTATTATTATTTAAATTGTAAATTCATATAGATTATGTAAATACATACTCAGTGCACGGTATGAGGTTTGGTTGTCACGAGCATTCTGACTTTCATGGATGTTTTAGTTTTCTTAAGACTCCTGTAAGGCGATTATAGCTCTGTGGTAGTGATGTCAAATATCTTGACAAAGGTCGTGGGTTCGAATCATACGATTAGTTTGAGCTTTCGGTGAAGAAAAACATTGTGAGGAAACTGGCTACCCTCAACTAGAAAATTTGTTGCCAAGCACACCGTTTTCCAGCACATGAGAGCAAGTTTCCTTCTAGGCTTTGTGTGCTTACCACCTTCAGCCCCAACGTTACATACCATTGTGTTATTGTGGTCAAATCAGGTCCCATTAGTAGACATGAGAGATGAGAGACATGGAGAATGGGGCATGACGGGGTACTTAACGTTTAAAGTCTAATAAAACTGAAAATGCTATTATTTTTAAGGTTTTTTTTTTATTTTTATATTAGCTTCCGCCCCGCGGTTTCACCCGCATTACCGTGGGATCTTATGTTTTCGCGGGATAAAAAGAAATCTATGTCCTTCTCCGTATTATAGGCTATCTGCATACCAAATTTCATCGCGATCGGTTCAGCGGTTTAAGCGTGAAAAGGTAACAAACAAATAAACTCTCTTTCGCATTTATAATACTAGTTAGGATTAGGATTTATCTTTTGTAATCAGTCTTTAAAAATAGTTTACGACCTTTTCTCAGACCTACCAAATATACACAAAAAGTTTCATAAAAATCGATCAAGCCGTTTCGGAGGAGTTCGGTTACTAAGACTATGACACGAGAAGTTATAATATAGATTTGAACTTTCCAAATCCAGGAATGGAACCTAGGTTACATCATCACAAGTTGAACATGTATACAACTCACTTAAAAAATCCATTCTCACTTTCCACTCTGGGATCGGGGAGTCATTGTAGGTACAGGAGTGATACTCGACCTGTTGTGAGTGGGGTGACCCGTTTGATGCCACACTCGAAATAACTACACATACTCATACATTGGTTAAAAATTAGAACATGAGTTTGAATTTATTTTCTGCAAAAAACCTTTATAAGGAGGTTAAATGTAATTCAATGAATTAATAAATATCTCATGGTTTGATGTATTTTTGAATATTTATGTGAATATTACGCACACATGATTGTTATATAAGCTTCTTCACTTGAATCTGGAACACCATTGCCTCGGAAGTGTACAGGAGAATACACTTCACACCACTGAGTATTTACTTATGTATGACGTACTTTCACCGAATCCTCAGCTCAGACTCAACATATGTAAATGTTAAGTAATATTTCATTCTACTACTTATGTTACGCTGAAACTTCTGCCGGCTTCACCTTTTTTTTTTTTTTTTTTTTTTTTTTTTTTTTTTTTTTTTTTTTTTTTTTTTTTTTTTTTTTTTTTTTTTTTTTTTTTTTTTAAATAAATATTCTGAGACATTCCTCACACGGCCATCTGACCCCAAACTAAGCAGAGCTTGTACTATGGAAGCCTGATAACTGATATACTACATATACTACTTTTCTTTTGTAAATACATACATATATAGATAATTACACCCAGACACAGGACAAACAGACATGTTCATGCACACAAATGTTTGTCCTGAGTGAGAATCGAACCCACGACCTGCGGCGTGATAGATGGGTATCTTACCAACCACGCCAACCGGCTCGTCAACCTTTGTTTCCGGATGGTGCCTTCGGCTTGTTTAGCTGGGTTTACACGCTTCAGCGATTTAACAAAATAATGTACTCGAGAGCGGACACACCTGTTATGTATGTTGGCTTAAATAATTATAAAGTTAAGTTTTTAGAAGATTACAGTCGAAAATGTTTCTTATACTTTTATCTGATTTTTAGTTCCGGCTTTGCATGTTAATCTAAGTAATTGCTTTAAATCTTATTATATACATAACAATTTTAATTACATATTTACAATCAATGTATAAAATACAAACTATGATATATAGAAAACATCCTCAAAGCCTTATTTTATTATGCAAGAAAGGAATTTCAAATGATTGGCTACTAAACCTAAAATTATGAAGGAGAAAGTCTTAAAAATGGACACAGGTATTTTAAAGGTTTCTTTAAAATAAATTATGACCTAATTGTCATAGAACAAAAATTTGTGGTTGAATGGCTTTTTACTCATTCATTTTTTAATCTATTTATGTAAAGAAGTCCATGGAAGAGGTCTTAAGTCAGCACTATCAACGAACATTTGCGATTATTTCCATAATAAAAACTAACATTGGATGAAGGACTTACGAGTACTTTACAGTTCACATAAACTATTAATATATAAACAAGTGGAAAGCTTATTATTTTAACGGCTGTCTGTGGTAGTGTATTTTACTAATAATAATGTATTTTATTTCTTCTTCACCTTTTTTTTTTTTTTTTTTTTTTTTTTTTTTTTTTTTTTTTTTTTTTTTTTTTTTTTTTTTTTTTTTTTTTTTTTTTTTTTTTTTTTTTTAAATAAATATTCTGAGACATTCCTCACACGGCCATCTGACCCCAAACTAAGCAGAGCTTGTACTATGGAAGCCTGATAACTGATATACTACATATACTACTTTTCTTTTGTAAATACATACATATATAGATAATTACACCCAGACACAGGACAAACAGACATGTTCATGCACACAAATGTTTGTCCTGAGTGAGAATCGAACCCACGACCTGCGGCGTGATAGATGGGTATCTTACCAACCACGCCAACCGGCTCGTCAACCTTTGTTTCCGGATGGTGCCTTCGGCTTGTTTAGCTGGGTTTACACGCTTCAGCGATTTAACAAAATAATGTACTCGAGAGCGGACACACCTGTTATGTATGTTGGCTTAAATAATTATAAAGTTAAGTTTTTAGAAGATTACAGTCGAAAATGTTTCTTATACTTTTATCTGATTTTTAGTTCCGGCTTTGCATGTTAATCTAAGTAATTGCTTTAAATCTTATTATATACATAACAATTTTAATTACATATTTACAATCAATGTATAAAATACAAACTATGATATATAGAAAACATCCTCAAAGCCTTATTTTATTATGCAAGAAAGGAATTTCAAATGATTGGCTACTAAACCTAAAATTATGAAGGAGAAAGTCTTAAAAATGGACACAGGTATTTTAAAGGTTTCTTTAAAATAAATTATGACCTAATTGTCATAGAACAAAAATTTGTGGTTGAATGGCTTTTTACTCATTCATTTTTTAATCTATTTATGTAAAGAAGTCCATGGAAGAGGTCTTAAGTCAGCACTATCAACGAACATTTGCGATTATTTCCATAATAAAAACTAACATTGGATGAAGGACTTACGAGTACTTTACAGTTCACATAAACTATTAATATATAAACAAGTGGAAAGCTTATTATTTTAACGGCTGTCTGTGGTAGTGTATTTTACTAATAATAATGTATTTTATTTCTGTATCTGCTTTGAATTGTGCTCGAATAGTCTTGCATAAAGAGAATGCAATGTAAAGGTGGATTCGACGCCAATGGTCCATCGACTTAAATATTTATCCAGTTAGCAGTACGGTGTAAATTTGCTTGGGGAGTTGGCGTCTGCATCCGAGAAATTGCCACGTTTATGCATGTTTCACTCCACTTAGAAACAAAGTCCTCTAACAAGTACTTTTGTAAGGACCCTAGTTAATGAGTCTGTCTGTCTGCTACGTTTTCATAGCAATCTATTTAGATGAAATTCGGCAGTGGTAATTTGGACTATGTAGATGGATATTAAATATTTTTATCCCATAAAAAGGGGAAAATTGTTGATGCTGGTATGGTACTAGTAGGAACTATTTTAAAATCACGATGTAGTTATATAAGTACATTCACGAATAAATATTGACAAGGTTACTTGACACCAATCCTTTGAAATCCATTTTAGTATAATGTGATGTTTGCTCATATCGTGACGTTATGCAAACTTTACAAAGTCAAAGTCAAAGCCATTTATTCAATTTAGGCCCTAAGAGGGCACTTATGAACGTCGAAACTACTGAAGTTACCACCGATTCAGAAGTCGCCTTCAACTGAGAAGAACCGGCAAGAAACTCAGCAAGGTTACATTTTTTATATATTTTGTTTTTTTTTTTGGACAATCTGACAATGTTGGCTTTTTTTCCATTATATTTTTAACAATTTTTAAAGAAATATAATACACATAAACACAAAAGATGAAAAAAAACAACAAAAAAAAAAAATAAAAAATAATAACCTGAACAAGTTCAAATTTTAACAAAAAAAAAGCAAGTATGAACAAGGTGCACTTGGGCAGAGTGCAGCTATTTCCAGACATCTTTATCTTCAATGCAATGCGCTACCTTGTAATAGGCTTTTTCTTTCAAAACTTTCTTAATGTGAGATTTGAATTTGAAATCAGTCATCTTGGTAACTGAGAGAGGTAATTTATTATAAAAGCGTACACTACTTCCAAGAAATGACTTTTTAACTTTGGCTAATTTAAAATACGGAACAACTAATTTATCTTTTTGTCTTGTATTGATATTATGTACCTCCATATTTGATTTAAACAATTCTATATTTTTACGTATGAACATTATATTTTCATAAATGTATAGTGAAGGTAAAGTGATAACGTTTATATCTTTAAATAATTCCTTTAACGATTCACGAGGACCCATATTACACATACCGACTATTGTGAAAGCAAAAGCAGTTGTAATAATATTATCAGAGACGTATCTTATAACTAACGAAAAGCTATTTAAGGTTCTCTTAGTTAGAAGCTCTATTCCACAGGATTGTTTTACATGTTAATGTTTTAGGTTTCTCACACGTCAATATAAAGTGAACGAGATTTTACAAGACAGTGTTCAAATTTCTAAATTTCCAATTTTAGAAAGATATGAACGTATAAAAGGAATGTTTTTGATCTCATTCTGTATGAGCTCTCAAAACGGGCTTATTAGGACGCTGGGATAAAACAAAATAATTTATGTCCCAACATTAGAAAACTTTTGATCGCTTGGAAACGCGGGTAAAACCACAGGGCGGAAGCTTGTTTTAAAATTATTAATGCAAGTTCTATTCTGAAAATTGGCTTAGACGCAAAGTAACAACGTCTGAAAAAGCCTTAAAATCATCTGTTATCTGAAAACCTTAAATTATGAATAAATTCAAAATAATATACACAAAGTTCCTTCTTAGGTTGACAATTACAGTGTATTGATTCAAAATGTTTACTCATTTAAATAGACTTAAAAAAAACTAAAATAAAAAAATTAGGTTTCGACGATGTTTTCCTTTACTGAAAGCTAAAACAAATTGTAAGATTCGAACCCAGGACCGTCGTTATAATTGTGTCACTACCACTGAGCTATCATCGCCTCAAACCCAATGTTTACAAGTAAAAAGGTGTAGATAGGTTATAAGCGCTCAGCAAGCGGCACGTTAAAATGTAGCTTATTAGCCAGACTTGACCTCAGTGTCGCGGTGCCGGCGTCAACGGATGCACTTCTTGTACCGAATTTATTAGTTATTTATGTGTAAGTTAGTGTGCCGTTTTTGAAGATCAAATGTATTTAGATAACCTATCTACACCTTTTTACTTATAATATCATTGCTTAAACCGATACCGAATATACCGGAACTCCTCAATGGTAAAGACAAATATCGCGTTTGAAGTTTGATTCTGTATCTACATATACATATATCTCATTGTAGCATACTGTTCTTACAAAGAGGAAGATATAGTCATCTGTGGTACTTACTCGCCTATGTAGGTACATGGACGTCTATTTTCTTCTCTGACGGTGTACCTAATTCATTTATTGTTTTAAATATAGCGTAGCATGTTTTTATGTAAATGTACCTACAATGTTACCGCGGAGTATTTTCAATAAGGTGTGTTGAATGACTGCGTAATTCGATTGTACTTACGCTCCAATTCTGTTGAGTGTCCTACGACACCTCACTAGTTTTTTTTACTCCACATATCATTTACAGCAATCAAAGATACAAAAGTTTTCACAATTTATTTATTACTAGCTTCCGCCCCGTAGTTTCACCCGCGTACCCGTGGAATCTTATATTTTCCCAGGATCTAAATTCACCTATGTGCCATTCCCGACTATAATCTATCTTTGTGCCAAATTTCATTCAGATCCGTTCAGCCATTCTGGCGTGATTGAATAATAAACATCCATCCATCCATCCATATTTTCGCATTTATAATATCACAAGTATTATAAATTAGAAGGATAGTTAGATAGGATTTTTTTTAAACAAGCATTCGGCCCGGTAACATATGCGGTTACTGTTGCCTATTAACGCTTGCAAAACTAGGTATCACTCGCTCGTTGCCTACCCTACAAAAATATCTTCACACGTTACGTGAAGTGTCCATGCTGTTACTCTCTTGGAAAAACATGGCGGGAAGCTCGTTCCACAACCTAAGAGTCCGCTATAGGAACCTCCTTTATGTTACGTGTTACTTTTTTAAACAAATACAAAAGTAGAGCAACTAGCAAAGTCAATTCTGAAACTAAATATTCAAAATTTAAATCGGAACACCACACCTCTGTTCAATATTCAACAGAGAATCGATAGAGGAACTAAAAGTGGAAAGTTTACAGCCTCTAGAAAGGTATTATGATAATGAGCGTTAACCTGCGGTTAGCTAACAAGAGCATATTGGATCTTGACATCGATAATATTGCCTCTAGTAAGAACTTCGATTGAATATGAACATTTTTTACAAAGAATAGCACATACATTATAAAAGAGTAGGACAATAGATATTTTAGGTACACTTCCTAAACCAATAGTATGAGAAATGTTATATGTAACAATAAAGCATATTTATATACCTACCTAAGGTATATAATCATATTTTGTTTTCGCCGAACAAGCTTTCGCTATATTTACTTAAATAAATTGAATTTCCATTAGATGGCCATTTACGTTCTCTTTGTAGTGTACATACTTTTTCAATTGTAGAGAAATTTTTTACGCATGTATATTGTAGGTAAAATAACGATGTAGGTACACTTCGTACACATCTACCATTACAATAAATCTTTTAAAAGCTTTTCAAATTGGAATTGTAAAGTTTTTAAATTGTTTTATTCTACCTATCAATTACTCTTGCTAGTTTACCCCTGTGGTACATTTTATAATAATGGGTAAGTTAACTCAAATGTCAACTTATCGTAACCAACAAATATCAAATTTTACAGAAGAAGTCTTTTTAGGGTTCCGTACCTCAAAAGGTAAAAAAGGAACCCTTATAAGACCACTATCTTGTCCGTCTGTCCGTGTGTCTCCACCGTTTTTCTCAGGAGTGGGTGGACCTAGAAAGTTGAAATTTATACCAGATACTGAGATCGATAGTTCCTATTTGGTGTATACAAATCAAGGTCCTGAGTCAACACGATAAAAAGATATGGGCAAATTTTAAATATTCGCAAAATCTTGTAAGTTCCAAAATTTACCTTAATTTTTATTTTTTTTCGGAATTTTCCCTTTACTTGTGCTGTAAGCTTGCTTTTAACCAAAATTGAAAATTCTAGGTCAACCGCTCACGAAATTTGGCAAAAAGCAACGTCTTACAGCACAAGTAGGAAAAATTCAAAAAAATTAAAAAGTTAAAAACTAAAGGGTGTCCTACATACATAGTTAACGCCAATTAAGATCGCCCTCTGAGTTGTATGGGCGCTCATACAATTTAGAGGTCTAGCTTAATTTGCACCTACCTCAAATAAAGTAAATAAATAAAATTCTGGTTTTGTGTGAAAGAAGATAAAAGAAAATATTTATTGCAATATTATACTCGTGTGCGCAGAACATTTTACAGTAAAGAAACACCGTTACAGTGAAGATTGTTACACTATGCGATGTATGAGGACAACAGTTTTCCAACGACAAAGTTAAGTTTGTCCCTCAATCCATATATTATCGTTAAGATTCCCGTGATGGACGAACTATTTACATACTTATAAGTTTGTAGAGGGTTCCCCTCGGTGCGCGAGTCCAACACGCACATGGCCGGTTTTTTTAAATATTTTTACACAGAAATGTGCCATGTAATTGAAACTTAACATAGAATTATGATTTTTAGTAATTAATTAATGGATTTTGGAGAGAAACGTTTACAAGGCTTGGTCCGTTACAATTTAAAATGTTACTACCTTTGTTAGAATGTTAGTTAAAAATCTGAATTTCGATAGAAATCTCACTTTTCTTTGATATTAATAGATACATATACACCTATATACATTCTCAAAAACAGCTGCTTACGTATTCGCTCGTCTTAGGTTTTATTTTCTTTACGGAATTTCTTGATTCGGTCGCCGCGCTCAAAGCCCGCGATAAAAGCTATACAATAGCTTAAAAATGTAGACTTGTTAAGTCTTACCGGTTCTTCTTAGTTGACGGCTACTTTCCGAAGTGTCTTACTAAATAAATTACTTTTGAAATTATTTTAAAAGCAAAATAACTTATAATATTCGTATATCATTTTCATTCTAGGATAATGCGTTTAATACTTTTTGAAAGTTATAAATAAAATGCATATAAACGTTTGATCTCGGCTTAGAATTGAGTAGTTTAAAAACAGAACACTCAATATATCTAACGGTGCACATAAAATGACTGTCCATCGATATCCCATCGGGCCCTAAAAACGGAATAGGAAACTATCAAATATGTAGGGCGCTTAAATGTTCAGACGGCACTAATTGGAGCAGTGAAAACAATTAGTTTTAGACATTTATTGATGACTTTGCTTACTACACGAAGTATTTTTTTTAACAATTAAATATAACTCGCCAATTCATTCATTTAACTTTTTATAGTGGGGTTTTGATATTGAAAGTAGTATTGCGGCCTCTAGTAAGATATCTAGACACAGCTTTACTAAGAGCTGGATCCTAGCCGCGAAGCATCAAGAAAATTACATACATTTTTATATTTGGAACCGAATAATCGAGCACAATTTTGTATAACCTTATTCTGGGAAGTCTTCTGAACTTTATGATTAAATTATTATAATTTTAGTGTTTTTTTTATTCATACCTATATATTATACCTGCCTACCATTATATTGATTTTGTTAAGTATATTGGGTAATGGAGAGTTTTGAAAATTAATATGAATCGAAATTATTGAATAAAATGCAAATACACTTGCATACAATGAAAAACTTTTCCTGATGGAGGTATTTAAATTTTCCCCAGGATAGGCCAGCACCTTGGCTTACCGACCGTAATAAGAGAAACTTGAATTTTATAAGCATATCTATCTATAGGTACTAATATTATAAAGCTGAAGAGTTTGTTTGTTTGAACGCGCTAATCTCAGGAACTACTGGTTCGATTTGAAAAAATATTTCAGTGTTGGATAGCCCATTTGTCGAGGAAGGCTACTAACCTTTTTATCCCGGAAAAACACAAGATATCTCAGGAACGTGGGTGAAACCGCGCGGAAAAGCTATTCATTTTATAAGCTTAGTGAAAAAAAAAACACAATCACTTAAATTTTACAGTTTTTGTTTCCCAAAACAATGCAACTCAATATTTTTAAAAGCAAGCCAACAAACTTGTAAATAAGCAAAAATACACATGGCTGGAAAAATTTACAGAGTCCGTAACAATAAAAAAATACCCAGTTTGTTTACAAACCAAAACATTGCTTTATCAAAACTAGACAGTTGGCCATAAAAAACGAACGATACAAAGGGAACAAAAAATCAAATGCCCGGATGGAAAGAGGTGGGGCAAAGCGGAAGTGATAATACCGATGAATTTCCTGAAGGAAAACGCGACCGCTTTGTGCGCCAAACTACGGAACCCTAATTTGTTGTGATGGAGTTTCACACAACATCGATAATAGATATTGAGCACGATATCGTAAACTGAAATCTACTCGTAGTTTGGGATAACAAAGAATTTGTTTTACGATACTGTGCACGATTCAATGAGTTCATGAAGTTATTGTTACATAATTCAGAAGTAAAATTTTCTTTTATAATATTAACTATCTGATAGGTATATTCGCTATGGATGTAACTTTAAAAATGTTGGTCTCAACTAGCACCACGATTTTGAATTATTGTAAAAGTTTAATGATTAAACATATCCTACAAAAATATATCTGAAAAAAAAGCGAGAAACTATTATTTCTCCACCTACAGAAAAATTCTTCTTTAATTTTCTTTCTTCTTCACTCTTCCTTTCCCATCTCCCATTAGTACAGAAAACGACGAAATTGACTGATGGCTCGTTAGTTACAGAGTGGTGCTGGAAGTGGCAGGCAACTCGGATGCTGTAATTCTGAGTGGACTGGAAGCAGATACGCAGTACCAAGTGACAGTAGCCGCGCTTTGGGGCGGGCATAAGTACAGGAGTAGGCCTATTGTCTTCCGCACGCTGGGTGAGTAATATTTATCTGTTTTAACCTTAAAGAAACAAAAGCTACTTACATATTATGTGGCTTCATGTTAATTAACTGTCAGCTTCTTCAATCAGATTCGCTATCAGAACATCAAGTTTAATAGATTTTGGTAACAGTTTCACGAAGTAATTATTATTCCTTTGGATGATTATTATAAACTGTTATTTTGGCCACCAGCTATTTGAATTTGCTATTCAAGGTAAAACTACCATAGTAGTAGTTTAATCTATACCTAAATACATTCCGTATATAATTACCTAGTTCCAAAAATTACTAATATTTTACTGCTAACAGAATTTCAAAAGCAATACTCGCGTGATACAGGTAAGCAAAAACTTTTGTATCAACCATTTTCACGTTTCCCTTTTCAAAATTAGTGACAGACAAAAATGCTATGAATCTTTCATTACCCTAATTGCTGCTTTGGTACCCTAAAACTTTGCAATATAAAGTAATTAACGTTCATTAAATTGTATACCAACGTACAAACTGGAACAAATTGAAAAGTAATAGTTTGATTATTGTTACAAATACAAAAAAGAACTCCTATTTGAATTATTTGCTAGATTTCATCGCATTCTTCGTAATATAGTGCGGGTTGAGACAAAAGATCCAGTTCGAATCCTAGGTCAGGCAAGGTATTATTGACATTTGTCTGTAGCATGCAACTGGTAATGTACTTGATAGGGTTGAAATATCTTAGTCAAAATTCAAGATTACCACATGTTTTAGGTTGTATGGCGTGAAAATGCTGTTTTACAGTGACGAATCCCGTTCATTTTGTCTGTTGGGTATTACGGTCTGTGTGAACGAACTCTGGGTTCTCACGATGTATTTGAGGCATTATTTCGCGTGCCAAGACTAAAAGTGATAGCTAAAACATGCGAAGGACACATTAGCATTAGTGGTATGGGGTCGGACAATGCTTCGGTAGGTATCTATGAGTCGGAGCTTTAGTTTTGTATATAACTTGACTTATTAAAAATAACTGTGAGTTGATAGTTTATTTTTCATTTATGGATAGAGATTTTTTTTTTAATTTTGAAAAGTATTTGCATTTTAGTAAAAAAAAATATTATGTAAGTTATTTCACAATCCAATTCGAACTGATTGAAGAAAATTTTACATTTTGACAAAAATATTATACACCATTCTAGTGCCTACCTATTATTTTCTCCATCATAAATACCGCATGCTTAAAATATCCGAGTGGAACAAAATATTTTGTCGTCGCATTAATCATTAACGTTGACACCGTTTGCGAGCAAAGAAAATGAGCACAATAAGTTTCGAGTTGTTTTCGTACAAAATTAATGATGAGCTTACTTATACTTTAGGTTATTTATTATGTACTTTATTCCATCATCCTTGCGTTACTTAGGTGCCTGTGGGAGTTTACCTTTTTAGACTATGGAATATACTGCCTCCTATGTATATTTATACAGAGTGGAGTGTAACAACGAACCGGTGGTAATATAGTTACCACTGACCTTCTAGGGCCTAAACCTTTGACTTTGACTTTGGTGATTTATTAAAACCAATTAGTTAGAATTCTGACTAATTATAAGATATATAAAAATTAGCTCTATAAAACCAACATCATCGGTTTTAGAGTTAAGGACAAAATCCATAGTCTATATTTTTAAATTTCGTTACAGATTTTAGGTACCTAATGATTTTCCAGTCACGAAGTTTTTCAGCAATATGAATGCAGTTTATCTAATCTTTAAAATAGACAGCATGGTTCCTCAGAATAAATTTCGTTCTCATTTATAGTTTCAGACTTCCCATACTGACTGGTCTTGATGAATCACCGTAGGTTAGTAAAAGGGAGTACTAAGGAGTTCTAGTACTAGGAAGTACTACTTACTATTTATTGTCATTGGTACTCCCATGAATAGTAATTTGTTTAGTAACTTACTCTTCAGTAAAATTATAAGTCACTTCAATAATAAAAAAATGGCTACCTTCATCTTTCAAAGTGGTAAAATTTAAGTTCAATGTTTCATAATTATAGCTATATACATAATTCGTTATTAAAACCAGTTAGTTAGAAGTCTAACACACTACAAGAGATATAAAAATTAGCTCTATTCGTTATCATCCTCAATCAGGTCGCAGCAGAACATGAGCTTCCAAAATAATTAATGCAAAAGTAACCAATTAACCTATTTTTTCAATTAGGGCAAAACAGTTACATTACTTTTTTATAGATTTACGTGTGGCCGCAAAATGACACAAATCCACCCTGAATTTAATTAACATAACATGTAATTTTAATACATACAAAAACAATATGTTGGGTTTGTCATTCTGAACTACATTTACTACAGGATCAACATGTGAACTAACCTTTATAACTTCTATATTTAGCAGCATGTATAACGCTTAACAAATACTCAAGTACATTAAACGACTATTTACCTGTTGCGTGTTGGCAACGTGCGTGCACTGAGTGTCCCAGTGGGGAGTTAGTGGATATAGAGTATACAGTAAACGGATATGACATGTTTGTGGGTATACGGCTTAAATTTTATAGCATTTTGAGATACAGGTCTCATTAGGACTGAAGAGTTATGTTGAGTTGTTTATCTCTGAAGTATTTACTTATGTTCTGTGTTGAATATGTAGGTATGTGTTTTGTTTTTTCCGAGTCAATAATTTCCGAGTAAAAAAATAGAAATCAACAGAGTAACTAGCTCCAACAAAAAAAAATTGTTAATGCTACTATCTATATAAAACAGTACTGTGACTGATTAACTGACTGACCGATAAACCGGTGGACCTAGAGTTTTGAAATTCGGAGAAAATATTCTTTAAGTGGGTACCTAACTACCCTGGGGTGCACTAAAGAAGGGTTTTTAAATATTAAACCCTAAGAAGGTACAATTGGGATCACGAGTGAAACCACGGGGCGTAAAGCTAATAATGTAGGTGCTTTGAGGAAAATTACATTCTTAAATTAATTTACTAAAAAAAATTGGTTCCATTGGATTTAAATATTCTATCAAAGGTATTTTACTTTTGGAACTTTTATCACAATTTTTTTTTTACAGAAAAATTACATTATTCTGAATTAGTAATCTGGAATCCCCTCATCACATTTTTATAAGTGAACAATTACTTATTTGGTTGGGCATTGCGTCGTAACAACGAACTAGCCTGATTGATTTTTGCTCGGCTATAGTGGTATAGTGTAAAAGGATAATACCTATATTAAAATGCTGTTAACATTTTATTCAATATAAAACGGCGGCGGTGAGCAAAAATTATTTCACTCAGTTGAGAAATGATGTTTTGTAGAACAGTAATCACATTTAGTTACGATACCATTTCTGCGCACAATTTGGCGGCGTGCCAGCTAGTTCATTTACCCGTATCCAGTCTTCCGGATGCAAGAACGCACGCGCATCTCATGACGTAATTTGTGGAGCTATTCTGATTAAAATAGTGCACAAACTAGATTGATTTTATAAATAACCAGCTCCATAGTTTCATCCATATAATTCTTTATGAATATAGTTTGACTCAAACATTCTCAAACTCAAACTTATACTTGCTTTATAAAGGGTAGGTAGGTAAAATATTCTCCATGTCATTGTATCGAATGTGGCGAAAGTTAAGTAAATTAACTCAATTACACATAATAAGACTAAAATGCCATGAATTCGGTAAGTTAGAGTGGGTTCCTTCGGTGAGCGATTTAACGGACGCGCACGCCTATTACGAATTGACACCGTATCCGGAACCGGATTTTGATACCTTTATTTCGATTATTTTATTTAAATGCGTTATTGGCTAGACCAAACTATTTAGAAATTTAGAAAATATTTTTTAAATAAGAAATTATTTAATAGGTATATAAAAGTTATTAGTTATAAACAGAGAGTAAACCTATAAGACTACTTTAACGAAAATTTAAAGCTAACAACATATTTATTTAGCTTACAAATTTATTATATATTGCATATTTGCTAGTTTTATGTTTCCAGTAAGTTTAATATAAAAATATTATGCAAATTATACTCCTTATTTGAGCTATGCCTAGCGCTAGCATATTCGTTTATAAAAACTCAGACGCCTTTTCGCTACGCTGCGCGATGTGGCATGTAAATCCGATTACGCGCTTAAGCTGGATGCACTGCATAAATTCATACAATAAAAGAAAAATATAGCAAAGCGTGGATCGACGTCGAGCAAAGTAACTGCGTTAATATCTCGCACATTCGAGCGAATTTACACGAGAAATCTAGAATGTTACAATAGGTTTCTATCAGCTCATTTCACATTAATAAACGGTATCAATTTTATACTAGTTATGTTTGGGTCAAGGCAATGGTAGTTAAACTTAGTGGGAGAGATGTCGAATGCCATGACAAAGGTTGTGGGTGCCATAAAAAACATAATAAACTTTGTAATACCTGGCTATCATATCACTTTGTACCGACAGATGTGCTTGAGAGATTCTCTTCTGGGTTTGTGCTAACTACGCTCATACAAACTAGCGTCTGTGGTCAAAAACAGAATTCATAGTAAAAGCATGTTCAAAATAATATTATCACGACCTTACGGAATTCTACATTTTACTGAATGTTTTCGAAATATGAATATATTTGAATTCTGAAAAAATAACAATATATTTTAAGACATAGAGTAGGTATAGTAATAATATATTTTATAACAGGGTTACGATGTGGATACAATGAAATTTAATCTAAGTTTTTAATAAACAGATTCAATCTAACAATTTGATTAATCTCTAAATCTAATTCATATCCAATTTTATTAAATTGAGCGATAAATAAAATTACTTCAACTTTTCTCTCTTTTCCAATCTCGATCAGTAATCGAATCTCAAACGACGGTAATCATCCGAATAGCCACGTCGAGTACAAAGTACGAGTCGAGTGCTCTGACCGATTTCTAAAATTGGCATCGACATTTAGTTTACTGGGCCTTTGTGGATGACGTTTTATGTAGGCATTTAACTGCATCGATTTAAATTTGTATTTAGAATATGTCTCATATTCTGTGCGCTCTTCATTAACACAAATACATAATGGAAACTCAATTATTTTAATAATTCTGTAAGTGACTGTACACGTTGAATCTATTTTTACTCATTTTTATTTTAGTTTCAAATTAAATAGGATTCTATCAATGCTAAAAATATCTATCGAAGCGGTTGAGATGATTCTGATACATTTACTGTCATGCCACAGTTTTGTGGGTACGATTCCTATACAGAACATTACTATGATGTAGTAGGGTTCTACAAAAAGAGCTTCAAAGAGCGCTACTTTAGACAGCTTTAATGCGAAAGCTTTTGTGATATTCTGTGCCTTCTTTTCACTTTCGTTCTGTCTATAATCTATAAGCCCCTAATTTTGGTTAATAAATTTGAACTCAAATAAAAACATAAGATACTGCAGTGAAACAAAACTTATGTGATAGAGATTAGTTCTCCTCGGAAATGATTATTACTTAAACTTACTACAAACTTTTGGAAATATTACTCAGCTCTGGAAACTACCGACTGTGTATATGAATGAAGCTTGTGCTACAATTATTTTGTTTGAGTACCTAGTGTATTTATTTTGTGCAAAATGAATAATATTGTATGAAATTTTTAAACATTGGTCTGATTTAAATGTTACATGCTTATTTAAATAGTATAAGCTATGAGTTACAGTATTAAAAAAAAATGGTGACCCAAGTACACATAACAGTAAGAGTTTGAAAGCAAGCACCTAAATACTTTACAGTATAATCCAAAATTACCTATCTATAGAGCCCACTGGAACGCAAACCCGTGACCATAACCAACTAATGCTGGGTATTATGTTTGTGCAGAGCCTCCGCGGACATCTCCGCAGCAAGACGGGGGGCTGGCGGGCGCTACGCCCCGCTCGTCAGTAGCCCCACCCGATCCATCGCCCACCTTTCCAACGGTAATGTCTAGCATAGTAACCAGAAGCTGGCGTGTATTTTAGTCAATGTATTAGAAATCCAACGCTGCTACCAGTATTCTGGGGATGTTACCTACGGTACTACGCGTGTTACGTTACTCTCGAAGGGTCTCACACTGCGTTTGTCGATTTGGTTATTCTATTTGCATACATGTAGTACATTCACAATATTGTGCTTAATTGCAACACAATCCACTTCGATTTCAACAACATACATATCTATAAGTAATCCGCGCGTCGTAGTATGTGTGGATAACCGACTATTATTTTCTCACAATGGTAACGTCTTCTAATGAAATGGTCAGGAAACGCTGATTATTAAGTTAACTTCGACAATAACACAAAATCTCACTGTATTCACGACCAAATTTGCATTTCAAATATACGTTTGGATAAATCCATTTGTTGAAACTTATTTCAAGATATGTATATAAGGGATAACAATTTCTAACTCAAATGCTGGGAAAATTTTACCATAATGTATTAGATTCCAGGCAATACAAAACAGGTGCACTGATCGAAATTATTCTAAAATACAATATGCTCTTCAGTGAGAATATTGTTTGTTGCAAACATTGGACTTAAATGAGATTGTTTCAATGCAGATACGAGGGGTGGAGATCGGAATTGTTGTACTGGTGCTGATAGTGTGGATTGGTGCAATAGCTCTATTCTTTAACCGATGGGGCAAAATAAGAATGCTGCTACCATACCAACCAGATTACAAGCAGGAACAGTTGAAGGTAATGTAAACTAATTTTAGGATAGATAATTTATTTGAATTAATTAATAGTTCAAGAACGATTTTTTTTAATTTTGTGTGTTTACGTTAAATTAGTATTGGATTACTATCAAATAAAAGTTCAAATTTCCAACAATATTAGTCAGTTTCATAAAAGTTATTTTCCATCGCATTTGTACAATTTTGACAGGTGCAACCGTGTTCTCACAAACCAACAACGCTATAGGATAACAAATATGGTGTGTTGTCTTTACCGAACAAATTGCTATGACCCAATTTCGTAACCCCTATTTCATTCATATCAAATTATTCCTCATACCTAATTATAATGCTAATTAATTGAAATTCATAATGTTTTAGACTCAAATAGTTTATGGAAATCAAGCTCATTCATTTAGATTTACTTGTAGATCTCCAGCTCTTCTGATATCAGTACTACCTTATACTAATAGTCAACCTAGTAGTTAGATCTATTTCGGGCTCGATAACATTATCAATTCTACATTCAAAATCTACTTCATGTATTTATAGTTGATGGGCAAGTATATTGGTATCATAATACTATTTTATTTTACTATAGTGACGTCATGGTTTGATTTCTCTTAAGGTGCCAGGAAGCAGTGCTTTGGCGGCAGCAACGGCAGGTGGTACTTGCGGGGCGCATTCAGCGCCCTCTGCGTGCTCGGTAATTATAACTTTGTCGATGTTTAAAAAATGTAAACCATTTGAAAAAAAACTTTATGTGTACCTGTATTAAACACTATATTCTAATTAATTGATATTATCCGCACTCGGAATGCAACTTCGTGTCATTCAGGATTTTCAGGTGATTTTATTATTTATTAGTTTCTGATTAGTTTGGAGTTAGATAATAATGTGAAGTCTCATTTTTTGTTATTTAAAGGAATCACATTGTATCACTTACTTTAGTGCTTTATAAAATTGGCATTAAAATTATTCCATTACTTCCATTCAAGCTTTATAGCGAAATATATTTTGTTCATGATAGTTTAAGTGTATTTTTTTATGTTTTAGACCAACATTACATAATAGATATGACAATAAATTTCCTTATGTATTAATTATGGAAATTATTTGAGAAAAACAATATTTTTAACCATATTTCTATTATAACGTACAGGTAAAGTTTTGACTAAATTCTAATATCTAATGACAGTTTAGAAAACAAATATTATTTTAATAATTTACAAATAACTAATTTGTTAAGATGGCACCTATAAAACAAAACATGATATAGTCATAATATTTTTACAAAATTCACTCTAATGTCACAAGTAAACTAAAAAATTGTATCATGATCAGATACGTCGCATATATTATTATCTACTCGTACCTTATCCGATTAACAAAAGTGAAGGTTATTCGAGACGTGAATTTACTGGGAAATGCAGTTAGCGTGATTTCTACCACACCGCATTGCACCATTATGTCGTGAAGGCCAGAGAAAATCCTGCAGAATAATAGGGCAATGTATTTAGAAGTTATATTTTGCTGGAAAATTTGCCTACCCTTATGACGTAGTGGAGCTATTTGGGATATTTCATGCATGTACTACTTACTATTTTCCATTGCTGTAGGTACCTTATTTGTAATTTACCTTATTTTTATTGAGTAATTAAAAAAATAATGAAATTTACGAGAAAATAATAAATTTTTTGGTTCCTAGACAAAAAAAACTGCAAAAATTTGCTGCGTTTAAAAATTGTATTGGGTCAACTGACTTCTTGACAGACAGTATCAAAGTTAATTTAATATATTATATAATAAATATAAGCATTCCAATGTCAAGTAACCTTTTGGATATATTTAAAATATCCATGCTAGCTTCTAGCGGCAAAAGATGAATCAATTCAATAATTTAAAAAGTAACGAACATGTAAATATTCAAAGAAACAAGGGAAATATAATGTTGCATGCAAGTAAAGACTGGTATATGAAATATGAGAACCTCATCCTTAGCAACAAAAATGATTATCAGTCAGTCTCATAAATCCTGAAACCTTTTCCATCTCGTCCATAAAGGAGTTAGGTACACAGTTTACGACGTCTGAACCGATGTGCCGTTTTACTGGTCGTAAGTAAAAGACTTTTACACAATCATAGAGATCACTGAAAGGCATCTATCCGAACGAATGCCGTAAACTTAGTTATAAAACAAGTTTTATTTTTATTATTTTTTTGACAACTGTAAGTTCAATTTGATTTTGAAAAGTAAGTACTATGTTATACAAAATAGTAATCTTTAGTATCCCATACTAAGTTTTAAGTTTAGGATTCAAATTAATGAAGATTTCAGGATAAAATATGATTGAAATTTTACTAACCGTATCAATATTTGTGTTTATATTTTGTGACTCAATCACGTCGTAATAACCTGAACGAATTTGGATGAAACTGAGCACATTATATAGATCATAATTACCCCAGAAAAACATTTTCCGTATTTAAAATATATTGGTCTGTGGGGGTTCGAGGCTCGCCGATTTGCTCGGATTTTATCATCCAAGCTCATTGAGGCTTCGGGAGACCAACGGGCTGGGAGCTTTTTCCGCCAACGTATAAGCTTGGCCATCCAAAAAGGGATCGCTGTCAGCCTGTTGGGAACCTTGACTATCGACAGCAGCGAGAGCCTTGAGGATGTTTTTTTTATATCATAGTTTGTATTTTATATATTGATTGTAAATATTTTTTTGTTTTTTGAGTAGGTACGTAGCTAAATCCGCGGGGCAGAAGTTTGTAGGTACATAAAAAACATGTCCCACAAAAAAAGTCAGCAACACGTCCATAGGTAAAGTTACACATCTTAGAAAAAAAAAACTACTTATTTCAGTTATTCCCGTTGAATTTCATTTTCCAGAAACCTATTTATCGTTACAATGTAATTCACAAAATGATAAATGACATAAAACCAATTTATATTACCAAGACTTCTACGCACTTAAATTATGACCCCAACAGTTTTTCGTATGTAATAAAAACCATTGCTTAAATGTTTGTAAAGATGTTTTATTTTCTTCTTTTAGATGCACGACGAGACTTGCCCATTTTACTTTTCAGTCGTAAAGATTTCTTTGCTCAGTTTCCCCTTAGGGGAGATAGGGCGAGTGCATTCAAACCGAAACGGTGGCGTTAAAAACGCTGTATAGGGTTCCGCGCCTCAAAATTATTATTACATGACATATTTACATCCTGACAATGATCGCCATTAGGTCAGATTGTCTCTATTTTTTGCATTGCTGTAGCAGACATATCGGTGACTTGCGGTGCCGAGAAAAACTACGATTATGTTTTGTAAATCAATTAAAATATATAATGTTACGCGTCTGTACTATGAGTCTTGAAATAAATGTATTTAATTTATAATTAACATTAGTTACACGAATGATTTATTTTATTTTAATTAATGTATTAAAATCCCTAGATGACATCTAAATTTAAGCGTGTTAATTAAATATGTATCTATGTAACAAGAATTAAGAAAAAAATACCTACACACAATTCAGTTCTAACGTTTTTATATACTGGGTGAATATTTTGAGATGGCAACTTTTTGAATTTTTGTCGGGTTTGTCATGGTGAACAACTTTTACAACCAACTTTAAAATCGTTTTTTTTCATACGTTTTAACTGCGGGCAAAGTTAATCTTAAAAATAAGCCATCGTAAGCTATTCATTCAGTAGTAGGTACTTACATATTTGTGGAAACACAAAATTTGTTATTTTTGACCGATTTCTGACTATCTAAATATAACAAAGTTCAACTATGGTTGCTTTCTACAACGAAGACCTCGTTGCCTATAATGAGTTCACCAATTAGAACTTTTCCCAATCTATTAATTTGAAGGTGTCTTGTGTCATTAATCAATCATTAGAAAAACAAATGTCCCCAGAATAAACAATGCACATTTTTTTAGCAGAAATAAATCACATAATTATTAAGATTATCAACAACATAAATAGTCTTTTTGATAAAAAAAAAAACCTGATAAGCTACGCACAAAATCGGCCAATGATAGCGGTTAACGAAGTAAGGTGACAGAAACATCTTATACTTACTTATAAAGAAACAAAAGTTTGCTGAATAGGGTATTACACCCATTTTTGAAAAGTGTCTCAATTCGTTCCTAAGGTGCTAATAAGCCACCAAAAAAACACCAGTTTTTTCCTGAATGCATGAATACTAGTGTAAAAATAATTATTATAATACTTCAGTTGACACTTTTTAGTTTACATACAGCACCGTATGACGTCATTATAATGGCGGCTACTGTTTCGCTTGTTTAGAAACAGATTAAAATAACTGAAAACTTTGAAATGAATTTTAAAATTAATTAAATTATTTTATGAACTAAAACTAACATTTTCCGACTGCTTATTGCCTATCTATAGCTATCTAAATTGCACATTTTTAGTTTTTTTCTCATATAGAGTAAAATACCCTTGTCTATCAAAAAATTAAATTGTTCTCTTAAAAAGTTTTTATTATACCAGTAGTAAATAAAGACGTAATTAATACGTAATTCGTTTGAAAGCTTTAATAATCTGGATAACAACAACGGAAATTACAGGATTAACTCAACTAAAAGGAATCTGAATAAAGCCATTAAAATTCGTGATCGTAAACACTAAACTACTTTAGATGAAATAAAGTTACAAGATGTGCTAATGGATTCGAGGGTCAGTTATCTGCGAATGGTCACTCTAATCCTCATTAGGCTGGATAAAAGTCTTCTGACTGCGCCAAAGCAGTAATCCATTAATTAATATTCTGCTTCATCATTATCGGCTTCGAACACTCCGCTAATTGATGTGTCAATCTCACTTGCTCATGATGGGTTTAATTTAGAACTAAACATGTCTATATTACACAACTGCGTGGTTTATATACAGCGGGACCTCTCTTTACGATGCGATGAGTGTGGGATCTACAATATTATAGAAATTTCGTCTTTACCGATAAATTCAATAGTTTCACCTCATTGTTTTCTAATTTTGACATAACTTGTTATAAATACGTTCCAAATATTCTGCTCATATTATAAATGCGGATATCACGCCGTAATAACTGAATGGATTTCAATGAAACTTACCTAAGTCAAAATCTTTAAAATTAGTGGATAGAAACAAAAGTAGAACGAGAGTAGAACTCGGGGCGGATGTTGGTGTAGAATATAATATTATAATATAATACATTTTATTGTATATAATGTCAAAACATAACAAAAATAAACTAAGAATAAAATAAAATATTGTTTTCAGGCGGCCTTATTGTTTAAGCGATTTCTTCCAGGCACCCTTTGAGTAATAGGAAACATATTCAGTATAGGGTTATTTAGAAAATATATACAAATACATATAAATAATCATAAAATAAATAATATAATAGTAGAATATTGTATGCTAGTCTATAATAAGTATCAGTAATTTAGTAATTAATTATTCTCAGAATTAACTATAGACACCTGCGTCTGCGTTTAGCGACAATCGTAACAACAGTGAGCTACCGCCATACAACTAATACTCGAACATTGAATTATTCACTTTATCTTAGTACGTCATTACCATGAGTTAGTCTAATTTTATACATTAAACCCTCGCATTATGAGAGTGAAAAGTTTCTTTGATGTAGCTTTTTCTTTTGTATAATTAATTATTGATTCGCTATTTTCGAACTATTTACCCGATCCAAATTGTGATAGACATTTCTAGTTATGTTTGATATGAGTAATATCGTTCTTTATTTGGTTTTTGGGTCACTTTTCGGTTTTTTATATCTGAGTTAAATGCCATGTCGTGTTCTCTAAAAAAATAAAAATAGTCAAATAAATTGAATAGTAGATATCATTATATTGTTTACTTACTTGTATCAAAATACTATCTCATCATAGTTAAGTGATAGCTAAAGTTAATCCTAAAACCTATAAGTGAAATGTCGCTCAAGTATAAAAACTAATTTACTAAATACCTTGATAAAAATCTCATGAAAATTAAAATCTAAGCTTTTATGAAAACAGGATAAACACTAAAAGTACTGCTTATTTTGGATCAGATTTATTTATTTTATTTACTAAAACCTGTAAATACAACCAAACGTTTTAAACGATCATAAATGTCTCACTATACAAAATAATGACAAGGAAAAAATATTCTGCGATCAAATTGCGTAGTAAAAAGTTTTCCATTCGATAGAACTGATCACATCCCGCCGTAAACTCCAATGCCGATGTCAATCTCTGTGAACGCGTAAATAAAAATAATACCTTGAAGTATTCACGGCATGGCAGTAAATGAAATCCGATTTCTATCAGTTTGATTTGTCGATGGGTAAAATTGATTTGGCAGATTGTTTTCAGAATTTGGATGGCATTTTTTATTTATTCACAAATTATATAAATTAAATTGGTTTGGCAAATGCAATTTTTATAATGTCTCTTTCTGACTGCTTTTTTTTTTAAATAGAAATAAAGACATAACGACAAACAGACAAATGGTCAGACAGATGAAATGTATGCTTGATCCTAGATTACACAACGTTGTTTTAAATATGACGGCCGCTTTTGTTAAAAAATATTAAAAAGCTTAGATCAGTAAGCTCTCGCACGATAGGAAAAAAATGATAATTAAGGAATTAGCAAACAAATCTTATATTTCATGATACGTAAGTAATCTTATATGTATTCCTAACTGTAAAAATATTAATAATCCTCAAACGCAATGACAAAATCACAAACATAATTTGAACTAAACCATAAAATTGTTACGATGATGAAACGAAACCATTCCAAGCACTCAAAAGTAAAGAATTGAAAATTTAACGAGCAATCATTCTGAGAGAGCAAAACATTGTCAATGATTCAACTGAACTGAAATGAGAAATATTCGCGGAATGTTGTGTTTTTAACCGACTTTTGTTTTTAAGTTATGTAGATTTTTCATGGATTCAATTGTTTTTTGTTAGGTTGTTGGTACTATGATTAATTTATGATACTATCACAAGAAGTGTGTAGAAAAAGTTTGCCATTACGTCTTGAAGTTCCTACATAACAACTACAAACGAACTTCACAACTTACTTACTCATGCCTACCCATTTCTTTGTTCACAAAAACACATTAGTGCAATTTCATTGCTCTCGTCTTACTTTGATCTTTGCTAATTTATTGTGGTAAAGGTACCCTTAATATAGCTATTAACTATTTTAGTACAAAGAGCTATGAGCTTAAGTCACAAATTTCTTTAGGGGCAGATTAATTTTGAGGCACCCTTTAACTTGACCCATAATGTTAACGCCACGAATATAATGATAACATTTAATCTCCTTTGTGAATTTCTCTGTTGATTCAACAATGGTCTATGACGTCATTTGTTATCTTTTCTTTGTTGAGGTAAAGCGTATTTGAATCTTGTTGTTTTAGGTTTCAATGCTTGTATTTTTTGTATGACATAGAATTTTCGACAGGTATTACGAAGCTGTTTTATTTTTGTTAGTATATCATATATTTTTTTAATTTTTACTTGTTATCTACTTATATGAGTGACTAGCTCACACTCGCGAAAAGTAATGACTTCATCTCAGACCAAATAAGAAGTCGTTGTAAAACTACGTCTCGCCGTGTACATAAACAGTTACACCCACACACATATAACGAAACTACGCCTTACCTTGCTATAATAATTCGCAATTTTTAAAGATAAAATGTCGAATTGTATTGTAAAAGGATGTAAAAACCAATCTTCGAGAAATAAAAAGCAGGATGGAATCACATTTCATACGTAAGTAAGCATAAAAATCCATATTTTTAATAAATCAATTTAACACTCACTAAGTGCACACAAGTTTACGAAACCAACCTCACATCATTGTTGACAGCGCACCGTCTTGACTTCTTATTTGATCTGAGGACTTCATAGGAAATATATGAGTCAAAATTAACTTTGTGTAATTTTAAAATAAGTACCAACGTGATGCAAAAATCTCAAGGATTTAAGTGGGTGATCCACCTCGACATAAATTAAGATCGGCGACTATTAAAAAAAACTGTAAGTTAATTTCTCATACTTTATAAATTACTGAACGCAGAGGTTGTTTCCTCTCATTTTTGGTTTTGGTCCTTCTCTCTCTCTCTCTCTATCGACATGGCTGACGTTGTTTGTGTGTGGTGAACAAATACATTTATGATTTTATTTAAACACGACAATTGGAGACGAGGATGGGGTTTTATACACAAGTTAAACATAAAATTACCGTTTAGAGAGAAAGTTAATCAAAAGTTAAACAAAATGGGTTTAAGCTGCACTTAGGAGCCGGTCCCCTTTCGGGCTTTGTGTGGTTATATTTGGTTACACTATGGTGAAATTGAGATAAACAAAAGCTCATCAAACAAACGCTTGGTTGGCTTTATATTCACTCTAGAAGAAATTTAAAACGACCATGATACCATTTGATTCAAACAAAATAATTATGTATTATACTTTACTAGCTTCCGCCTCGCAGTTTCACCCGCGTTCCCGAGGGATCTTATGTTTTCCCGGGATAAAAAGAAGCCTATGTGCTATTCCAGATTATGGTCTATCTCTGTGCCAAATGTTATCTAGATCCGTTAAGCCGTTCTGGCGTGATTGAGTAATAAACATCCATCCATCCATCCAAACATTCGCATTTATAATATTATAGTAGAAAGTAGGATTGTAAGATAAAATATATTTTTATACTTAAACAAAGTTGCTGGAAGATTAAAAATACCTCTATTATTTTTATCAATAAAATATAATATGGATCATGCTATAATTATTTCCATATTTATCGTTGAACTTAACAATATAGGTACTTATTTTAATTAAACCATGTTAAAATTAATCATTTTATTACGTTACGACATTTATATTATTTATAATTAACTATTTATTAATTTCAATTAAATGTAATTAATAATTATGAGCAAAGATTTGAGTGCGACAAGAAATTTTGTGCTCAATAGGTAACGTAATTATCACTTCTGACTGTTTTACAGTTATGAACTCAGCACTGTTGAATTTATCATCCAGACGTTTAGAAGTCGTTTTATTTCCATCAACGCTTAAATTCACGGTCTATATTCATGTCTTGAGTCTGAAAGCTTTATATACCTCATGAAGTTACTAAAATGTTTTTGCTACGGATATAAATTTAATCTTATGAGAAAAGGTATTAGGTTTTATTCTGTTTGTAATTGTGTATTATTTTATGGCGATGGCGACGTAGGTCGTAGGTAAAAATCTTACAATGATTTTGAGTTTTCGATAAAGAAAAACACCATGAGGAAATAGCTCGTTGGTAGGGTACTTTGTAGTGCCCGCCTGGCCGGCTACCACCCACAAGTTTATAATCTGTAGCCAAGTATCTAGTCAATTCCGTCTAAGCTTTGTGTGCTTACCACCTTCGGCCACATCGTCACTCACCATGGTGAGGTTGTGGTCAAACAGACCTATAAAAAGTTAAAAAAAACCAGCCAAGTGCGAGTCGGACTCGCGCAACGAGGGTTCCGTACAAACTTGTAGATATGTATGAAAAAAAAATCAAAAAAAAAAATGTGATTTGGAACTTGTAGATATGTATGAAAAAAAAATCAAAAAACAAAATGTGATTTATCAATGTTTTGGTATTTGTTAGTAAAATACATGTAATAATAAACATTATCACCAAATTTAAAGTTCATACATTGAATTTTACTTAAACTGAAAATTTGAAGATGTAGCTCCAATTTGTTTAGCTGTAAAACCTGTGTGACAGACGACGGATAGACGGACACGTGACTGACAGCAATAGGGCTCTGTTTGGACCCTATTGCTGTCAGTCACGTGTCCAGGTACGGAACCCTAAAAAAAAATACTTTATTTTCGTACAATATTTCTGCAAAAGTATTTAGTAATATTTCATATCACCGTCATATTGTTTCGTTCACTGTTAAACATTATGATACTTTAGAAAACGTGTTCCAAAAACAATTTTGTACCATCGATGAAAAAATTGTCTTTCTTGAAATTTAGTTTTACACTATTTCAAATCCCCTTAAAATTATTAGTCAATAAACAGTAACAAGTAGGTTAAAAAGGACACCATTTTGATTTAACGTTCTTGATATTTTCGACTAATGCAAAGTTAATTTGTAAACTGCATTTTGTTTCTTTTTGTCGCATTTCCAATCGCAAATTTTAACTTAAACAATACTGCCGTAATAATAGCCCATTAGCAGCGACGTAGAATTTTCCGAGGAATTCCTGAGGCTTTTCTACAGTAATCGAGTTGCCTACAAATTGGCCATAAACATCGTTGTTTTTAATTCCCTATTTACCTTCAGGGTTAAATGTTTTACAAGGCTTGTTAATTTAATTTTATTACTTTTTATTTTTTTGTGGAACAAAACAATAAATAAAAAAAGTCTGAAATAATTTTCATCTGTGTTGAGTTATTAAATTTATAAAAAGTATATTTTTTTCTAAATATACTTTTGTCAATTTACAATTGTCTTTAATTTTTCTAATGGCCAACTTTGCTCGATATAATATATACTCGATCAAAATGCTTTTTTTTTTCAGAATTGGTTCCATATTCAAAGTTGTTTACCATGACTAACCCTATATAGGTTTCGAAAAGTAGCTACCTATCTCAAAATATCCACCTTGTATATTGTTTGGCAATGGAAAACATTTTTTTATGATTTCAGTGATTCTCGGGAATAAAATAATATGAATGATTTATTTACATTTTTTTTATACCACATTGTCGGCGAGCAAGCATACGGCCCGCCTGATGGTAAGCGGTTATCGTAGCCTATGAACGCTTGCAACACCAGGGATATCACTTGCCGACCCTTCCCCCCACCCCGATGAGCTCTGGCGACCTTACTCACGCGCAGGAACATAAGTATAAGTTATTTGGCTGCGATATTCTGTAGGGTGGACGACTTCCCCAGTCGAGCTGATCTTTGTGCGACATATCGCTATGCTCTACCTCTCTTAAATCATCATCATTAATTATTTCATATCATGTTGTAGTTTTTTGTCACTTCTCTTCGGAGCTGCAGTACCTACAAAGTATTCTTAGTATAAATTTGATATATAAAGCTTCATACTACTTGAATAAATTGAACTGAGAATCAGAATATTCTTTATCTTTCTTGTCTTGAAACTACATATCACTATTGTTCTGAGGAAATCTACTTAGCTTGAAGGACGTTTCCCTCACGGTAATCCTATTTCAACTAATCTTAACCTACAATGCAAGGACGTTCTTGCGAGGAAAGATTGCAAAATTGATAAACACGCTAAGAAAAAAGGAAGGTTAAAACTTAGTGATACAACCTTAGAATTTATAAAAAAAAAAACAGTGGAAATTATGGTACACTGAAATACATTTCCAAACTATCTTCTTTACATAGAACCTTACATGTTTCTGACTTGTCGGACTAATTTAGTTATGCGTAATTAATATTGTAATTATTTACACCAAACTTCATGTTATGTATAAGTTAAGCCTTTGAATTTTGATGAGTTACCAACCTTCTAGTATTATGGTTTTACAAAAAACACGCCTGTTACATAAGCCGAAATGCTACCTAACATTTAATTTTCGGGTTGGTTGATGTAGGGCTTAGTCGTAGCTATACATACATTAAATGACTATAAGTATATATAACAGATCAATAAAGTAACAAATTCTAAATTCATCGTTATGTAGAGTGTACCTACTTACGGCAAAATGACCTTTTCGATATTTGAAATTTCCACCTTCGATATTATTTTTACATTTAACAAATCCATTTCCAATCCTGACATTACACTGACAACTGTTGTTCTTTTTTTTACTATAAATATATTGGAATGAAAATATTCTTCAGCCAGTATTATTCATACAAACATTGCATTGGATTAAATCCAAATCGTATCTTCCAAATTTAAATACCGTCATTATTTTGTTGTATGGGTGTCTTGCTTGTTTACATTTTGTTTACGAGTTGTACACGAATAGATTCTGATATAATTCTATGCTACAGTGCAAAAAGTTATGGCTTATTTTATTATGCATAATGCTAAAGTATTTGCTTTGTAGACGATGGTTTATATCTCTGCACATTAATGTCTTATGAACATGTTTTATTGGTTTTTAAGTGGTTTATTTTATTGCATAAATAATGGTCACTGTGTCCGAATTTTTGAGCTATGAAAAAGAATGAATTACGTTTCAGTTTAACAAATAATATAAGTTGGCACTAGTTGCTAGTTGTCTTATCAAACACAAAACACAGTTATGACAAAATTTATTTTTTCAGTATCAATACATCAATTATTACTATTAAAATTTATAGTTGAGTATTTGAATTAAAATTTGCGATAAAAATAATCGAAAAGTGACAAGATTTCTAAAAAAACATTTGCGTTATTCCCAGACCCACATAAATTATCTAACATTTTCTATTTCAATTTTAGTTCCATTTGTAAGTATTATGTTCTTAAATGGAATCTAGATATTAGCCAGAAATCTTAAAGATGGATGTCAAAGTCTCTTTACGTTCTCTTGGACGTGAGAAAATCTGGAACCAATCGAGATTCGATAGTATTTGAGAATAAGCCACAAAGAAGAATGCTTTCTTTGATAGAATAAGACATTCTTAAGTAGATATTTTCTATAACGATACTCTTTCTATTGTTAAAATAAGGGTTGCAATACTGTATTGATAAGAACCGTGTTTTTGTATAAGTGATGAGTTTTGATTTAGTTACAAGATTTTATTTTTCATTTTGAAATAAATTTCAATTATTCTGTTCGTGTAGGTACTTTTCTTAATATGTAATTTCCAATCAGTTTTACAACAAGCGAAATATATAAAAAATATAAGTCAGTTTCTACAATCAATCAATCAAACAAACAATTTAAAATAATTTAGATTATATCTTAAATAACTTTTGTTGTATAGGTTTATTTATTTATTTTATTAGGGAAAACAAACAATTACACAAGAAAATTAGTTAGTAGGTCTTATATCTAAATACAATATATGTACATGTGCAACTCACTACGTTATCCACATATTAAATGATAAAATCTTAGTTTTATTCAAAGAAAAGAAACTCGAGTGAAACTGTTAACATACCAAAAAAGAGATTTATAGAATATACTTATACTTTGACTAAGATTCAACATTCCTATCACATCTACACTATCTCCTACTTTCCATTTAAAGGTTTATTGTTTGAACAAGATAAGACATTCCTTTTGTAGGGATAAGATTTGTTTCCTTACAAAAAGATTTTAGGTTTTCTTGACACTTGAGGAAATCCTGGATTTTCGGATCTGCCTTCTTTTTTCAGTATGTAAGATAAATGTATAGGTAATTGTATTTTAAAAATAAATATAGAGATATATTACATATTAAATGTAAAAAATACTAAATATTATGGACCAAAATTAAAAACAAAAAGTACACATAATTTAAAACTGTTCACAAAAAAGCTGATTTAAATCACTGCCAGTTGGTAGCCCAGAACGCTGGCGGCATTGCCACGCTGTATGGCGATGCTAATCCTCTATCCTAGGTATTCATCAGCCCTCTGGTCACGTGAAGCGTCGAACAGTCGCTTCCATACAGGGTGATTTTGTTATCACTGGCAATACTTGCAGGGGTGGAAGTACTCATCAATGTGAACAACTTTTATTATAGGGCTAACTCTGATATCGCGTAAAATAATATGGTTGCTTCATACATTTTGGTCGAGTAGGTATTGAACTTTTGTATGGAATAGCTGATAATTTTTTCATGATTTCACAGTTAGTCCCATTATAAAAGTTGTTCATTTTGATGAGTACTTCCACCCTTGCAAGTATTGCCAGTGATAACAAAATCACCCAGTATAACGCTAAACATTCTATGGGCTCCTGGCCCTCAAGGGCTCAGCGTCTCTACCATAAATAAAAAAATATATTGATATTAATTTGCCGCTAACAATACAAAAACAAAAAATAATAAAACAATATTTAATTTTTGAGAAATTTCTGAAAATGATGTCACATAAATAATACGAACGCAATGTACGTCTCATTTATTTTAAAGGCTCTAGAAGACATTTCTGATCCAGTTTCACGAAGTAATAACTCCATCTCGCCTTCAAAATGATTCTTTTGTTGTATTATTTGGCTCTACGTAAATTAAAACTGAAATATTGATGAAAGTACACTACTAGAAGTTAAGTTCTAAATTGTTTGTCATTCGTAATTAAATATTTATTTGTATACCCGTTATATGTACATAGTTCCCAAATTGCAATCAAACGATAAATCCAATGTGCCCTAGTTTTAAAGATAATTCCGGTATTTGTGCATCAAAACACGCTATTTCTCCATTAATAATATTCAATGTTTCGTCCATTATCGAGTGTTTGTTGTATAAATTTTAAAATGTGCTTGCACCGAATTTTGAACACGATTATTATTCCTACTTTATTTCAATTTAGATTATCTAAACTGATTATTATTGTGTCGGTAATTGCTACAACTTATTTAGTATGTGATTGTATTTCCAATTAAATTATGATGAAACTTTGAAACCAGTCCTTATCCTATTTGGTTGAAAGTGAAAAACCTATTACTGATAGGATATGAATGTACCTAAACGTTATTACCTTACTGATATAAGACCGTTGGGAACCTTGCCTATCGACAGCAGCGAGGGCTTTGAGGATGTTTTCTATATATCATAGTTTGTATTTTATACATTGATTGTAAATATGTAAATAAATAAATAAATAAAAAATCCTATATAAGTACAACTTTAAAAAAAAAAAGATGTGATAGTTTGTATTTTATACATTGATTGTAAATAATATTTATATTTTGCAATTGTATTACTTTACTAAAGTATGATAAATAAAGTAAGGACTTCAAAAATATATTAAAATCTAACCATGCTGAGCTTATTTCCGTTTTTTTCCTCAGTAGAAAGCTGACATACAAAATGCTTCTAATCCAGTAGTAACTTCAGTAAATTTCACCTTCATAAAATGCCTCATTCAAGTCTAAACTGAAGAAATTGCTATGTTTTTGACATCTCATTCTCAAACTAGGTCTATCCACTTTTTTTTCCTGGGCAGTAAGCTACTAGTGTAGTCATACACTAGCTCATAATAGGTATGAATGAAAAATCATCACAAATGATGGACTTCTCCAAAACTAAACCTAGTTTTTTACTCTTTATGAATATTAAATATTATTTTTTATTTATGTGTTAGCAATTGTTTATGAGATACCTATTAGTTTACATAAGCCTTATAAATGTTGTTTCTTATTACGGAAAAATTGCCTGGAAGAAATTGCTTAAGTATTATTACTTAAGCAATTTCTTAAGCCGCTTTAGTTGCTATCACTGTTTTTTTATCTTTTTCTTTGTTTGTTATGTTCTGTCATGTGGTTGGTGTATAAAAAAAAGTGTATCCTATTTGTATTTTTAAAGTATTCGTCAAACTTAATACGAAACATGAAAATAAAGTCCATTGTAAAATAATAAATGTTTTACATATTGTAAAGTGATGGAAAAGCTTTTTGAGCGGATTTTTAAAATTAAATCCTTTCATACCTTTTAAAATAATAATTATGGTGCTTAATGAACTTACAAAATTTGTAAACAGCATTTATTATGTTTTACGGATTAAAGTAATATTTTAACTTTGGTTTCTTGTACAAAATCAAAACAAATAACGCCGATTGAAGTAGTCATTAACATAGGTAAATTATTAAGATTTAGCATTATCTATTATTTTACAATCTTATTTCATACTTTAGATTTTTACAAATGAAAGAAGGACACGTTTTCATGCAATGGGCAATAAGTCTTCTTTATAGCGAAGTAAGTGGGTCTCAAGATACCAAGCGCTCTCAAACTTTGGCGAGTCCCTTCATTAGGATTCCACCTGAATGTCGATCGCCTCTAGTTCAAGTTTGTCCTCTAAATTATAATTTTAAGAGGATTTGTCGCTATTTTTAATTTTTAACAAATATTTCGTTCATTCGTTTAATTTATTACATTAATTGCGTTTCTTAGTCGGGCATAAAGGCCTGTTGTTTTTGTTCCTTAGTAAAATTACAAAATGTCCGTTATTTATTGATAAGGAACCAACATACAGTTTTAAATAGTTTTGAAGGCATACCTACATAGACAAATCCATTGCCATTTCTTCGTCTCGTGCGAATATAAAAAGACGTACGTCCCAATAGCCTTACGAATCGATGTAACAAACTAAAACGCAAGAAGAATTATCTATTTAATATGTTAAACTGTGTTATTAACTTATCGTGGACATTTTCATACTTAAAGGAGATATAAAATGCTCTCAACTAAGATTTTTTTCTGTAAGTCTAACTTGTCAGCTCGTTTATGAGTATTTGAAGTAATTGTATGTGGAATTCAATATGTATTAAGGAAAATAATTTTAGTTATAATAACAGACGCTATTATGCGTTTTATGCGCGTTATGCTACAGAAGACAAGAACTACATCATTCCCCAACTTCAAGACAAGAACTAGCTTTTGTTTCTATCAATTGTATAGATTATTTCTAAGATTATTCAACAAGGGATCTAAGGGTATAATGACATTTTATTATTATATGCTAGGGTGGTTTCGTAACCAGCTACATTATTATAAAAAAAACAACCAAGTACGTGTTTTCAAAATATTCACATAATTTTTAAATGGATGGTAAAAATTAAAGAGATTATTCTAAAATATATAATTAACCTGAGCTTCATATATATTCATAATTCTTCGACTGTATATTAACCCCCATTCTGTTATGTAAATATTCTTGACATTACATTATGTCCATCAAGTAATTTCAGCATGTAACTAGAATGTGAGAGAAACGTTTCAGCACTGTCTAAATATTGTTGATTTGCTGACGTACTGTTGTTGCTGTTGAAGATTTAATTATTGGTACCAGTTCTAGATACATAGTGGTAGATTTAACAATAATATTATATATCTTATACCTTTCATCTAAGACTTATAATATATCTACTAATAAAACGCTTATGTATACGTGCTAACACTTTTACGTCGCGTTTTGTCGCATGTCGCATACGTATCTGCTACCTAATAGATATTCAATATTCAAATTCTAGATACAAGCTACCTACTTCAAATACATGTCAAGGTCATTGACTTTAGACCTCTCATCTAAAGGCTTAGCTTAAATTTAAAAAAAATGTTAAATATTCAACATTCGACGCGACTTGAGGTCACAACACAGACAAAACATTTTCAAATTAATTGGTAATTCATAATTCACTAAATATTTTGTGTCAAAATTAACTAAACTATAGAACTGAAGAATCAGCAGCTGTCGAAATTTATCCCTCGAAGAGTCTTTCACGTAATTTGTAATTCTTTTTAGTCGCCATTTTTTTTAAAAAGAACCCGCTTTTTTCTCTCGTAAAGAAATGACGTCATGGAATATAAACTTTATTTGTGTTGAATTCACATCAGTCCATTTGCATTGTATAATAAACATAAATATTTTGAAACTGCGTGGGAGCACCGGATAATCAAAGTAAACATTTTCCTCCATCTAAAAGCGAAGAAGAATCGAAATTCCTTTACCTTTAAAAATGGCAACTTCCTTTTTATCTTATTGTCATTTCTATAACAAAGCTACTTAGAATTACAGCACATTTTCCATGCTAACTAATATGCAACCTAATTACAACATTTATGGTTATTATAAAGCAACCGCAAACTCAATTATAGCAACAAAAAGCGTTATAGAATATGTGAAAGATACCCTAACTGGTGTGGTGCGCAGGACGTATGCTGCCTCCTGGACCGTTGCTTCCAATACCCGCGGCGGAGCGCACGCGACTGTGGGTGTCAGTTCGCATTGCTGCATGCCGCGCCTGATGATCAAACGCACGGTAGCTAGCGGAGCCCAGCCCGCGCCGGTCCGCGGGCTTGCTCCCACTGCCAGTGCAGATGTGCCGGTTGCGACCACCAAGTAAGCTGTAGCACGCTTACTAGTGTGTTACATACCCTGTATCAAGTCGCGTCACGTCACTTGTTTGCTAATTACGCACGCTACATCGGTTTGCACAAATTGAACTGCAGTAAACGTCGATTATTTTACAACATTCAGAGCAGTATAAACAGCACTCACAAATGTGCCCATTGCGACCACCGTGAAAGCTGTAACTCAAACATACCTACATAGTATGTTACCCTATTTTAAGTGGTGTTTCAAGTCGCGTCACGTCACGTTTTTGCTATTTTTGCACAATACGTGGCTTGCACATAATACCAGTATCCAGGTGATTACTTATGCGCCATTAATGCACTTCTAGCAATATGATGTGATATCGAATGAGTTGTTCTAGGGTTTGACATAACCCGTAATTATAAAGCTGTTACATCACGTGTTGCTACCGACTTAAAAATTGCATTACATCACGTTTTTTAGACAAACGACATTAGTATGCACAAATATTGAAATCAAGGTAATCAAGGTAACTAAAAATAAAGATTGTAAAAATTGCACTGTTGTTTTCCGTGCTAAGATAGCAACACTCCTAATGCAAATATATCGATTGTGACCCCCAAGTAAGATGTGTAGTGTATTATTTACCCAATGTAACGTATAAGTCACAACATTGCTATTATGTCACAACATTGCTAAACAATATGCACTGATATTTACACATTGTACCATTTTTCGGTTAAAGCGCACTATATAATAGGTAGGTTTATGATATCATATCAATCAACTGATGCTATAAAAAACATACTCATTATTTTATAATATACAATGTCTCCTACAATTGCACGCTAAATTGGATATAGATACTTCATTGTTTTACTACAGATAAATAAAAACTATTTTTTTGCACATGATTTTATTCGGAGGCTGAGTTGTTTTGTAAACGTAAATATATATTTAAATTCTTGAATATCTAAATTATGTATAATTATCTGAAATTTCAACTAACATTAAATGCACAACAAAGTTCATATTAATGAATCATTGTAAACTTGATATAAAAGCAATTAAAAAATCTTTTTTACCTACTCCTGTGGTTAAAAAGGCCCTACATCAAGCCTACATTCACCCCAGAGTAGAAGCTATTTAAGTCTTAGATATGAGGTCACATTGACAACTTTATTTTTTATTCAGTTGGGGCGTGAGTCAGCTTATTTATAAGCTTCAAAGGTATGAAAAGGGGCTACTAATACACTAGGGCATTTAATACGACCTTTATGTACAATCTCTATGACAAACAGTTGGAATAATATGATTCAGAGTTAGATTGAAGCTGAAATAATATAGAACCTAAAATGTATTTTCAATGATTAAGGGGAATGGAAAACATATTATGTATTAAAATAAATTGTAAATTTAAGGAGCTCAGTCGCAGAATGTCCCTTTCGCAAAATGTCTACTGCATGCAAAACGTCCCTTTCGCACAATGTATCTTTCGGAAAATGTCCCTTTCTCAAAATGTCCCCTTCGCAAAATTTCCCATTCGCACAATGTCCGTTTCGTAAAATGACCCTTTCGCACAATTTCCCTTTCGCAAAATGTCCCTTTCGCACAATGTCCCTTTCACACAATGTCTTTTTCGCAAAATGTCCCTTTTCTCTGGTAGTAGTGTAGTGGAGCCTCTGTGACCATGTCACCCGGGGTGGGTGAAGGGTCATGAATTTCACCTTAATGAATTTAAAATTTGAACTTATAAGTCAAAAAATTAAATTATTCTAAATGCCAGACTCTTTTATAGACCATTGATATGATTTCTTTAACAAACTTCCTATTTACACGTAATAAAAGAAATAAATATAGTGACATAGAGCGTTCACCATGACCACAATATCAGTGAAAAATAACAAGATTTTAAGGGCCTGTCTTATAGATTGCCGATAAGTATTTAATAACTTATCTAGTAGATATCAATACAAGCTGTTTCATTCTGTTCATTTCGAAATAAAGAAACAGCATTATTATATAGCTGTCACATAAGCTACCCGTAACTTATCGGTAACATGTGAGACTGCCCTTAAGTCTTATAAAGCAGCATTTTTCTTAGCTGTTTTACTATCGGGAATTAAATTAATAAATACAATTAAGTTATTTATGTTCATTTTTTAAAATAGCTTTATAATAGTTACTAAGTACAAAACAAATTTACCTTGATATTTACATCACTTAAATCACTCTACATTTATAATATTCATACAGTAAGCCGTTTGATGCATCTTAACCCAGAATTGCTTCCTGTATTCTAACGTCAGATGCATATTATACCATTGTTATAACCATTATACAACTATTATGCAACTGACAAAGGAATAAGCCAGTCATTGTGAACTCTGCAGTTCAAGCAAAACTCGAAATTAATTGAATTTCTACCGAAAGATTTGCCTGAGTTACGCTGTTGATATGTTTTACATGAACTCATGAATCTTAAAAAAATCATAGAAAAATGAATTTTCCAAATTTCTTGTACCTATACCTATACAGGGTGATTTTTTAGTCACTTTTGTGATCGCGAGAGTTAGTCCCATATGAAATTTGTTCATATTGATGAGTACTTCCACCCCTGCAAGTATGGCCAGTGACTAAAAAATCTCCCTGTATTGCCAATAGTCTTCGCGTATAATTGCTATGACATATATAGGCAGACAGAAAAACGAATAGACAGATAGACGGTCAGGACGAAATTTTAAGGGTTTCTTTTTTTGCTACGAAACTATTAAAATCGTGTACCTACATTTTCCGTTGGATAAACTTTTCAGTGTACCATATAATGGTAACAATGTAATCAGTTAATTACTATATTAACAAAATATTGTTAATTATCTCATCATATTCTCACATGGTAAAACAAGAATAGAGTGTGGGATTAATGAAATGAATTTGGTACCTAATGAACGGGTAGCTTTAGTAGTTATTTGAATATTGTAATTGTTTGCTTTAGAAATATATTTTGTGTGCTAAAGAAAATTATATAAATAGTGAGTCTATTAATGACTTAAATAATTTATCTATTTCCATCATAATTTTCAATATAGGTATAGGTAGTAGAACTCTTAGTGCAGAGTTCGCCCAGGGAAGTACTACTACCATATCTACTTCCGCCGTGAAATAGTAATGCACTTGTATTACTGTGTTTCGGTTAGGAGGGAATGGGAGCCGGTGAAATTACAGACACAGGAGACTTAACAACTTTATGTCTCAAGGTTGGCAACGCGTGAGTGATACCCCTGGCAAGGAAAATATAATATTGTATTTTTTTTGCCCGTGGTGTTATGAGCGTCTATAGGCTACGGTAGCCGCTTACCATCAGGTGAGCCGTAAGCTTGTTTGAATTGATTCAAAATATTAATTTAAGTCACTTAATTTATGTAGAAAGACCCTAAAGAAAAGTTCATAAGGTCAGTTTAAAATAATAGCCGAAAAGATAAAAAACACACACTACAACAATTTATTATTTTTTCCTAGAGTAGATGATTAAAAGGAGGTTTTAGGAAGACATTGTAATGATCATGATATAATGTACTTACTAAATGATATTTTCCACTTAACATGGTCACGTTAACTTAATTTGTTACTTAAAAAACACTCACCAAGTGCTTTTGCCACAGGCATTTCTGCGATTATCTTTCCATTTCGACCCTGCGAAACTAAACTCTAATATCAAAAGCCATAAATATGTTACTTTTCAAATTAAACGCTTAAGTGACGGTTTTAAGGCTTTTTTTATAACAAATAACTACAAGCCTGTTCTATATTTTGAAGTCTAGTGTTATACACGCGATGTAAACAATAATAAAAGTTTTAAACTGCTTGACGTGTTTTCTGTGAAATGAGGTTCTCTAACTATAATTTATAACTTGAAATCAGTTAAGGTCTGAAGTTGAAGGTCGTAAAATAGGAAAGTACCTATATGTCCCCTGTCAAAGCCTCAAATATTATATTTTTACAAATTTATAATTTGCAATATCCGTGCATGCCAGTTATCGCACCTTATTTCTTTATACTGGGTGATATTTGACAGTGAGATCGGGATTTGTATGAAAAGTTTCATGTTTTCAATCGTGGTTTCAGGGTTGTTCCAAAGCAAAAATTGATAATATTGAGTACTTCCACCTCTTAAAATAACCCTCTACAAAAAGATAAAAAAGACAAAAAAAACTAAAACTACGTACGATTTCTTATTTCCTGTTCACTTTTTTGTGTTAAAATGTTTTTTTTTCATGAAAACAAAATTTTGCCCTTCCAAAACATAATACGAAAATCGCGTGTACTATGACAGTCTTATCATTGTTCGAGTATCTCATCGAGCAAGAATCATGCGAAAATGAACTTTATGTTATACCGTTAAGGTATGTCTATAAATTTTGTAACAGTCCTCAAAGTTATTCAAATTTTCAAGTACGCACCGTTTGTCATGGGAATTGTGGATTCGTCACAAAATGTCGCAAACATCGCATGTCTGTCACGAATGACACGATGACGTCATTCTGTCACGCAAATGTAAAATAACAACACAGATAAGTACAAAGCAGCACACACTCAAAACAACCTGAAAACAACCTGAAAATTTTAATGTACAGTCAACGTCAAAAGTAGATTGACACTTTAGTACCATTTAATAATAATCTATTTTCATTCTCTTGACACGGTACTAAAGTTCCAATCTACTTTTGACGCTGACTGCATCTACTAGAATCATTAAAATTGTCACTCCCTTTCATGACAAAAATAAGTGCACACATATAAAATTTATTAAACCTATTTGCACTGAAAATGTTAAACATGATTATGTTAATATAAATGATTTTAATTAATGTAATTACATAACTCACTAGTTAAGTGCTTTTAGTTTAAGTGAGCATTAAATTGCTCGTACATACATAGTTAATGAACAAAATATAATTAGCACTTATGGCTTACGGGCATTAAATTTGAGAACATTGCAGTTAACTCCAATAAAATGAATATGAGCCCCATATTAACTTGATAGTATATTAATATGAATTATTATAATATTATTATTAAAAACCTAACCATATAGGTTTTTTTTTTTTTATTAAAGCTACTTTGTTATAATTTATGTCATTTTCGCATTGAAGCTATGGATCAAGTTGATATCTTGAGAACTTAATATATTCATTTGTTATAGAATAAAAAATAGTACCTACTACACATTGTGTTTGGTTGATATTAGGGTTGTCTATGTTTATTGTTTTTGTTACTTAGTTGTTTGTAACGTTAGTTTTATTGTTTAATTATGTTATAATTAAATAAACTCATATTAACAATACTAGGCGGAGGACTGGCCACCCATAGCATAGGTTAGCCTTGTTGGAGATAAGTTTTCTTTTACAGAATAATAATATTAAGTCACCATAAAATAAGATACACTTATGTATAAGAAACAAAGAAAACGAAAGATTTTTGATATGATTTAATTTTGTTTTTCTGTACAGGAATAACGAAAAACAGGAAAGAAGATGCTTTTTTGTATGTCGATGAAGAGCAAAAAAATAATAATAGTTAATTTTATAGTAGGTACACATAGAATTTCCAAAGGTGTGAAACAGTTCAGTAAACGCCTTGATGGTATTAATATTGAATGGGTCTCTATCCGAGAACAATATGAAGATTACGGTGGTTTATCGCTAAACATATGCGGGCATCTCGTAACTCCCTTTGTCGAGCTTAGTTTTCAAGTTGGTTATCTTATAAACTTGGTTTAATGTATATTTTACCTCTTAATTTTTAATTTGTAGCTAGACTAGTCTAGATATCCCTTCAACAATTTTTATTTCAATAACTGCAGAAGGTAACGGAGGTATGTTCAGGTACTTAATTGTCATTGAAATAATTAAGCAATGTATAAGCTTTTAACATCCTTTTGAATTCCAATGTAATATTGTCATTATTCACTTTTCCAATACATTTACACATTAGTATTAAAGTGTAGGTAAATGAATGGAAAGGCGTAGAACCAAGATAGCCCACAGATTATCAAAGATAAGCAACCGGTCCAAAAAAACTACTTTCACTCTATGTCTGTCTTGTCATTCCTCCAGAGTATTCCTCTCCACCCAAAGTACCCTTACTACTTTATCACCAGGATGGAGAGTGCTCTTCATACACACAAGCAATAATAGCACTACTAATATGTTAAATTTAGCGGAAGCGCCAACAGGCTTCTTTCAAGATACTTCAATAAATTCTCAACGTGAAATTGTATATTTGTTGCAGCATATGAGATGGTCGCACACGCATACACAAAGCTTGGAGTGCGAGGAGCGACTCTTAGCGCGGTGCAGCAGGCCGCGAGTGAACTCCGCCATCTTTGTATCTGCCGAGCCGACTGGATTCGCTGGCTTTGACGCCGGCGAATTCTTGAGGCGACATGGCTCACAGTCTAAGTTGTGCCGAAAGGCTAGGTAAGTCGAAGACCAGACTGAACTCTTCTTTTCCAATATCTTTAGTTTTCCAATATAATATTATAATGATTCCTTTCAGATCTGCTGATAACATCCCTCTTACAACAATGAGTGACTCATCAGAGCGTCTTTGCAAATCCAAACATAGAGAGGAAACAATCAATGAAGAAGCCAAGTCTGATGATAGTGGTAGCGTAGAAACTGTCAAACATTTTGGCCTGCCCATCCTCTCGGTGTCAGGCCCTTCACCCCCAGATGAGGACTATGATCAAATAGATGAGTACCTGTAGCATTTTCACACCAGTTTCCAGCTCAAATATGTGCTGGAAAAAATGAGGCCACCCTGGCCTAGCCCTGCACAAAGTCCCAACTGAGGATTCAACTTTAGCGTAATAGCGCACAGGACTTTAACTGAAACTGTTTCGTTTTGTGATATTAAATCGTGTCTATTTGCTATGAAGAATCGCGTTTGAAGAACTTTTTGGCTTTGCGTCACAACGAATTTTGAAAACTATCATCTGAATTTCTTGCAGTTCTAAAAGTGTGTCTTGTTCAGGGACCATAGTCTTAGTGTGGTGTGATTTGTCAATGACCCTAGCGTTTAATATTTTTGTATCTATACTCTCCCATTTATCGAGTGTAAGTAAGATGATTAGAATTTTAAAATTCACCCTAATAGTCTTTAAGGACTGCACAATAACTTTATAACTAATCGATAATATTTAAACAGTGCCACTTTTAAATTTATTGAATACGTGAAAAGTGTTTCTGATGTTCTTATAAGCAATTTTGGTGTAAGTATTGTTTAAAATTATATAATATAATAATCGGCAGTGTATTAGAAGTTTCCTTTGTCTTTCGTTGCTAGTTCACTGTGACTGTAAAATTATAAATTTTTATATTGCATGTAAGTATGGTTGCAGTTTTCATAGTAGTTGCTATAGTGTAGAATATAATAGAATAGTAATACGAAATGATATGAAGGTTGAATTTTGGTCCAATGAAATGTATTAACTGCACATGGTGTTTAGAATATAAGGTACTGAAACTGAAAGTAATATCAAAGTATGGTGAGGATTGTATTTAGCAATGGAAAGTTCAGTATATAATTACACGTAAAGCATAATCATATCTTATTAGTAGTATTTTATATAAACAGAGTCCTTTTACTCCGCCCACATACATATATTTTTGTTTGAAAATTAGTATTTTTCCACGAAGTCTATTTTCCAAAACTCTAAATTTAATTTTTCCTCAAATGTACTCAATATTTTCCAATTGTCAATTAAAACCACTTTTTCAAATCTAATATTTAAATAAATATTGATGTAGGTAAATAATAATAATAAAATAAAGGCACTAATAATAACAATATGTAAATTCAAATATGTATTAACTGATAAATTTTAATGTACGAATACTGGTGATTAGGGACCAGAAGAACAGATCATGTCAAAGTAGGCCTTAAATTCCAAATCACGGAGTATTTCCATAATCCTAACATTAAAAATCCTCTATGACTAAGAATACGTCAATCCCTCCACTATAGATATATATAAATTTCCTTCATCTAGATAATTGTGTAGCTGTTGTGTAATGAAATGGAATGTAAAACCCATTTGATTTATTCATGACCCTTCTGGCAACAGTCTTTGCTATTAAGGCTCCAGTCTCCCTAAAATCAGTGTTCTTGCGGAATTTATCAGAAAAGAAATATTGTTTTTTAGTCATCAGAAAAGCAATAAATGAAATATATTTTACGTTATTTTAAAGTGTGAGATTTGAAGTTTCCAATACATATTTTATTTTTTAATTTGACGCCACTTTTATTAGCTTTGTGAGGCTTTAAACATACCTCTATTTACGTTCCACGCGTAGAGGGTCTCATTCATGCACACGCTACGAAAAAAATATAACAAAAACAAGAAATGTATTCAGATTACATTTGTCGGCATATCCTCTACAATAATCTTATCTAGTTACTTTTTTTCCAAATTGTCTCAATTTCTTATTTAAATTGCTTTAAAAAGTTATAAATTTCTGAATTTGACCCTTGCAACATATATTTTTTTCTATTACAAAGTAATGGTTTAGAGAAATCACACTTTAACCACTCCGAAAGCAACTACTTATCTGTCGAATAAAAAATATATGCATTCAAAAAATCATTTGAACTAAATTTACCGAAACTAAACAAATAAAACATAAAATGCATCAAAATTCCATTCAATTTCGCTGGGAATTGACAGCGTTCGTTGTTTTTGAATGCATATATTTTTTATTCGACAGATAAGTAGTTGCTTTCGGAGTGGTTAAAGTGTGATTTCTCTAAACCATTACTTTGTAATAGAAAAAAATATATGTTGCAAGGGTCAAATTCAGAAATTTACAACTTTTTAAAGCAATTTAAATAAGAAATTGAGACAATTTGGAAAAAAAGTAACTAGATAAGATTATTGTAGAGGATATGCCGACAAATGTAATCTGAATACATTTCTTGTTTTTGTTATATTTTTTTCGTAGCGTGTGCATGAATGAGACCCTCTACGCGTGGAACGTAAATAGAGGTATGTTTAAAGCCTCAAAAAGCTAATAAAAGTGGCGTCAAATTAAATAATAAAATATGTATTGGAAACTTCAAATCTCACACTTTAAAATAACGTAAAATATATTTCATTTATTGCTTTTCTGATGACTAAAAAACAATATTTCTTTTCTGATAAATTCCGCAAGAACACTGATTTTAGGGAGACTGGAGCCTTAAGTGAAACTGGGACGGAAACCGTTTAAGGGAGGATATAAACTTAAAAACTTTTAAATCAAAATATAACCATGCAATTAGGTATAGTTTATTTTTATACCGCGAAGGTGGCAAACAAGCATACGGTCTGATTGATGGTAAGCAGTTACCGTAACCTATCGACGCTTACAACACCAAGCAAGGGTATTAGGTACTCGTATATTCCTGATCCTAAGACAAAGCATTTTCTTAGACTTAGGGGCTCTAAACGTTTTGTGAGCTCAGGATCGTTGACAATCTAATAAATCCCTTCTGATCCAAGTCAAAAAGCCCAGGCTGGTACCCGGGTTATGTAACAATTTAAGGTTTTATCATAGTTATTCAATGAACAATAGCTATCTTGTAAAATTATTGGTGTATGAAACCATTCTTTATTTCATGATTTCATTTCATTTCATGAGTTCAAAAAAGTACCTATATCACAAACAAAAGTCCCAAACTCTTTCTTAAATTTCAATCATAATCATACTTTTAATAGAATTAATAATAATAATAATTAAGACTATGTATTGAAATTAATTGTATTTAAGAAATCATAAATCACTACATCCACTGCGTTTATATATCTATGCCGTATATATTTTCACATTTTGTTATATAGATCAAATGCCTAGTAGGATATTCAGAATTATCCCTAAATCATACATTTTTGGCGAAAGACGAATACATCCTGTATCAAAGACGCTACATAGGTACCATGTTATTAGAAAACCTAGTTAAATTGTAGATTTCTCTAGAATAATGAAATGTAATCAATCTAACCAACCTTTAAATATTTTTCTGAGGTTTAAGGCATAATGTTAAATTATTTTCCTCTCCGTTTATATGTAGATAAACCATTTATTTTAGCTCTATTGAGATTTAAAGATCATTATTTTAATAAGTTTCAAAATGTCTTGTGCCAATATTTTAACACGTTACTTAATTTTTCAGGTCAATTGGTTTTTTTTTTTTTTTAATCTGTTTGCACGTAAGATGTTAATCGTATAAATTATGTTGTTATTATTAATGAAAAACAATTATATACATAATAAAATACATTGTAGGCTAGGATTAGTGTTCTGATTTTAAATTATATAGAATATTGTTGATCGCTCAGTGCTGATCCCACCATTCCAATAACCTCAACAAAATAAAAACTACAGTGGCGCGGCGCGTACGGTTCGTGCGGTGTGGAATGAGCGATCAACATAATCATCAACGTAGACGCAATTTGTAGCTGTTATTTATTTTTTTGAATTCAGAAGTGTAAAAATTAATATAGACTCATAATATTTATGGTTTAACATAACTGTCGAGTTTTATTAGTCACCAGTCAGTGTGTTTTTCATAATAATGAAAGTTTTGTAAATTTTAATGTAAATGTGTGTTTTAGAGCTGCTTTTTTTAGTTTTTTTGCATTCACTTATAAAGCAAATTACAATTTGAAAATTATTACTAATAGTTGATTTTAACAGTAGCTAGTTTTGAATAGTGATTTTTCTATTAGATATATAAATAGGTGTGAATGAAGTATATATAGAACATTTCGCGTGTATTATCTAACTAATAAATTAATGAAAACTTATAATTAATTTTATGATTAAAACATTAGGGTAGCTTTTACATGATAATAGAATGTGCGTACCTATTATATTAACTGACTTATTAAAGGTGTACATATCTATAAAAATCACGATTATTATTATATAAATGCTCATAATTTTAAATGTAAATTTAAAAAAGTCTATTAAGTATATTGTACAATTACTATTTACATCCTTACGTCTATTTACTATCACGATGAAATAAAAAGTTAAAAATCTTTTTATTGTTTTTCTTACCCTATGTAAATTCATACAATGTTCAGATAGAATAACACGATGAAAAGAGAAGGATCATTTAATTAACATATTAGTAGTATATAAATCTCTCTAGATTTGACAGGAAAGCAGAATTAATGAAGAGATGCTGATATTAGCCGCTGACCCAAAGCACTCTATCACGCTGAGCATGTCATTGATGAGCTTAGAGCGTCCTGAATACTCTAAGTACGTAAGTAAGTACCACAGAATACATCATACACGACATGAAATACTGACGGTGTCAAGTTATTTCGGTCTAACGAAAAGATCAACATAAAAACTGTGGTAGTTTTATATTTGAGTTCTCCATAGAACGCAGGTGAAACTACGGGGTGAGAGGTAGTAAAAAAAAAAAAATATAATTATACGGTAACCACACCTGTACCTTACCACCACAACCTTTTACAGAACGAAATGTCGGAACATTATATTTGGAACACCCCAAAATAGTTTCGACATTTTCTACCCATTAGCAGAGTAGGAAGTTGGATTAAATTCCACCTCACCATGAAACATTCAGTGGCCACCGCTTCTATTATTTGCTCGAGTAATTTGGAACAGACCTATTGGAGTTTTTCAGTCAACTGTAGGTATTCCACGTGTTACCTTAAATAGTTTATTAGGTATTGATTGTATTTTGTCACAGTTTGATGGAGTCCTTGAAGACAAATTCGGTTGATATTTTGATGAATAAATAAAGAGTGCGAGGATATTCTTGTTATTTTATTTCTTCAAAGCCGCGGTTTACACTCATGCTGAGAAGATTCCTATTTTGCTATAGCAAACTCATTATATTTTTCGTAATTTAACTATACCATTGTTTATGCACGTACCTACCAAATTTCATATAAATAGTGATATAAATACATACAGACAGTCAGACAGAAGGTAAGAACAAAATTATAAGGGGTCCGTTTTTTGACATTTTACACCTATAGCGGAACACAATAAAGCCAAAATTACTTTCAGTAATACATTCAAAATCCGTCACATTTTACAACCACCAACATTTACTACCACATCGTTGTCACAATCCACATTCGATTGTAAATTTCACATCACGGTTTACAAAGCCCTATAAGGAAATAGCTAAACCGTAAAATAACCATAACAACCTCATAAAAACTGATCGCATAAAACAGGAACTGAGAACAAGTGAATTTATTAGTTTTGTCACGAACTACCGTTTATTCGTAGCCATTATGTCGTTATAAGAACCACTATTTTAAAATAACCTGCATTGCAGAGAAGGTGATTATTTTTTGAGATAAAATTTTAATTATTCATAAATTGACCCGCAATTATTAATATAAGTTAATCTATACTAATATTGTAAAGAGAAAAGGTTTGTATGTTTGTAACGAATAAACTCAAAAACTACTGGCCCGATTTCAAAAATTCTTTCACCATTAGAAAGCTACATTATCCCTGAGTAGCATGGGTTATATTTTATCCCGGGAACGCGGGTGAAACCGCGCGGAATAGCTAGTAATATGAATTCGTCCAAGATAGATAGATAGATAACCCTTTATTGGTAGGTACACCACATGAGAAAAGAAAAATACACAATAATAGATAGTAATAATTAACCGTGTCACAAATAGTCACAATGTCGGGTTTATCACTAAAAGCGAGGCAGCATTCAAGATAATAAGTTACCATGAGGCCCTTAAGATCTTTACTTTAATTAGTTACATTTTAAAAGTATCAAATAAGTAAGTACCTTTCTGTATCAGTCACATTTACCTATTTACGAATTGAATACGAACCACGTGCCAAACTTCGAAAGTAATTGTTTACAGACATGCTAGGGCTTCTTTCACAAATTGGAAATACGAGTTCAGACTTTATTAAGGTATCCTTTGCCTCCTTTATCATTTGTGTTTTACTTATTCTTTATTTTTTTATCCAAGAATAGTCTAGTCTAGGTTATTAAAGAAAATAGGCTGCTTAGTTGGTATTTGAGAATATCTGTAGCTGTGAGTGTAGTTACCTAATATGTATATATAAAACCGGCCAAGTGCGTGACAGGCCACGCGCAATGTAGAGTTCCATAGTTATCAATTTTTTTAATAGTAGAAGTAGATTTTTTTTTCAAGATTTTATTTTACTATTTTGTCAGCGTAATTAATATGTATATCCATGACAAATTACAGCTTTCTAGTACTAAAAGTCTCTGGGCTCAGCTGCGGACAGACAGACAGACGGACATGGCGAAACTATAAGGGTTCCTTGTTGACTACGGAACCCTAAAAAGGAGAAATTGATTGACTGACTGACAAACTGAAGGTCTAGAAACTTAAATTTTGCACACAGGTTCTTTACAAACTCAGGCATGCACTAAGGAAGAGTTTTCGAAATTGAACGAACCCCTAAGTGGGTATAACAGGGTATCGCGGGTGATACCGTGGGGCAGATAACTAGTTTCTATTATCTACATATTTAGTATATCATAATTTTAGACGGTAACTATATCATTATAATAATAATTATAAATATTTGTTCATACCAGGAGATACCGCGATTCTAATAATCTTAATTAGAAATAGTTCTATAAAAATAATTATAATTTATATTTCTGAAAGAATTAACATTTTAAAAAAGCTACTAAAATAGTTTATTTTTTTTATTGTTTTGTTTCCTCCACGTTTTGGAATGTAAATGGAAGACAAAAAGGTTAATTTCCGTAGCTATTAATTATAGCCTACCAATGGGTTTTTACCAAGGAACTGTCTTGAATTTTAGTCTCTGTAAACTTCTTAGTGGGTCACCCGCTCAGTGCTTTTTGGTAAGTGGTCATGGCTAAAAAATATCTTCCCCATCGATTACACTTTTTAAGGGTATACTTTCTCACGTGTCCGTCTGTCACAATTTTGTTCCGAGGAATTATCAGATTTTTTCTGTACAGAACCCTCGGTGCGTGACTCGTACTTGGCCGATTTTTTTTTGTGATATCTGCTAGCTTATTGCTACTTCATCATTGTCTATGATTTAATAAAATAACCAATTGTTAGAGAAATTCTTAACAAATTGTTATACGCTGTCTGTATGACAAAGAGTACATACGTTTCTTTTATTTGGTTCAAATAGAGAATATTTGTTATATATTCAGCCATTCAGTCAATACCTAGGTCAATTCTATTCTTACTCTGAGCTATATTAAGTACGTGATACGAATAGAGTATTATTTATTTAACCCTATACTATGAGACAAACGATTTACCTTATGTTTTTTATTTCGAGAAAATTTTAGTCGACAGTTGACGTCATTGACGCAGTAAAGTACTTCCAAAACATACTTGCACAAAAATTTGGTAATATCTAAATTGTAAAACCGAGAATTATTCTTGTCTAACAACACTTCCATAATTATTCCACGTTTTTTTTTCATATCCAAAGTAAATCTTCTTTTGATGCTTTATACTCTTTGACGACTATTAAACCGCCATGAATATGATTTAACGTCTGCAACAGATGTTCGTTAACGAGTGGGAATCGACAAATAAACGTTGGGATTAGGCGGAATTGTAATTAATTATGTTTTCAAATGGGTGCCCTAATTGATATGCTTTGCAGGTGGGCTATTACCATAGCCATTACGTTGGGTTTGTTGCTTAATTAATCTGTTAGATATGTTATTTCATGCTGTAATTTTAACGTAGGTAATTATTGCTATCTGTATTAGGGTTTTCGAATAGTATCTATAGTCTATTTTGTAAAGTTCATTTTTGATCGTAAGTAAGGATGTAGTTAGTCAAATGAAAATATCAGTATGTTATTGGAAACTTTGTCCTGATTAGATAGTACTCGAAGACGGTTGTTTTTTGGGTTTAACATTTTGTTAATATGTGTAGTTCCTATATATTTGATAATTGCTGTCGATTACAACGTTTACAGCCGTCGTAGGTTAAAAAAAAATGTTTTTTTTCATAACATTGATAAATCCACGCCAACATTAAAAAATCTATTGAATTTGCCGATGTTTATTATTTGTTCAGATTTTTTCCAGTTTCCTGCAAAAGGTTATTTATGAAGCCTCATCGTCATATTTCCCTCAAATGTTGTTTCATGAAATTTCCGAAGGAGATAAGAAATTCTGATCCCATATTTTAACCTTATACATAAATCATCAGTATGTTACACGATGATTGCTTCCCGGTAAAAAGGACTGCTTTATTCAGTATAAACTCAAGAAAGATTTCTTGTTTTATCTTTATCCCCTCTTTCCGTAATATATGAGATTATGGGACCACCTACGGTTTGATACAACGTAAAATTTAGTTCTAGGAGCTCAATAACATATTATTATTTCTGAATATTTTCCTCTGCCTGAAGAAAAATATTATGATACTTTTTATCAAATGTTCTTAAAGTTATTTCTGTTTGAAACTAGATCACCTCACTCCGATATTCTCATGTTTGATCTAATTCAATAAACTAAAAATAGGGAGAGGGAGTGACATCCCCCACTCACCCTCTCTGTGCAACCCCTTCGTCGAACCGAACGAAATGCAGTGGCAGAATTAAAGGCAGTAGCTGAATGGCTCAGATCCACATATGACCTATGCTTAAACCTTAACATTTTGGAAGCGTATCTGATTGTCATTATACATAATATTATGTAGTTGAACCTCTCTGATAAAACCAGCATTTCGCCAAAAAAGCAAATTTGACGGTCTATCCATTTCAATAGACAGTCTTCCACCAACTTTTAACGCAATTGAACTCAACCTGAACTGAGACATAGCCCTGAGTACAAACCACTTGCGTATCGCCTTGGTAAAGTTATCGTGTCGAGTAGGTGTCGTTTTTGACAGAACTTGTATCGTCTACTCGATACCCAGCTTGCGAGCTACGTCAAATTCGTCTAGAAATTTTGTAGCAATAATTTTTAATTTTAATGTTATGTACAAAATAAAATATTAAAATATTTACTCAAAAAACATAAAATAACATAAAATCCTGCATATTTGATATGTTTAGATAAAAATAAAAATGTAATATAACAACAAAATTCTCACGGGTATATTGATTTTTTCTCCAGTCCAATTCTTGATCGAGAAATAAAAATTGTTGAACGTAGTCTATTTAATCAAAATTGTTAAAAGGCAAAAAAGCGCGGGAATATACTTTTTTAATTTATTTTTATTTTTGGCAAAAGTTTATAGGTAAAAATAGTAAGACAGTCTTGTGACTCCTTAATTTTAGTTAGTGTTTTAGCAGTGTTAATGGATTAGATTTCACTTAACTTAAACTATTGACACTTATTTACAAATCTTATTATAATTATTATGAACTATTTAATATAATTACTCTCGAATGCCGAGGTTGTGAGTTCAAATCAAACCTTACTTGAGCTTGATCTTTCAGTGTAGCAATCAAAGCATAGTGGTAGGGTACGTTGTACTCTGTCTGGCTACCACTCTCAAGTTGAAAATCTATCACCAAGCACCTATCGGTGTGTTTCGGCAATCACACTTGAGAGCTAGTAGCCTATAGGCTTCGTGTATTTACTACCTACAGCCACATCATCACTTATATCATGGTGAGATTGTAATCCAAAATTTATAATTAATAAAAAAAATACATAATATGACGAAGAAATCGCACGAAAATATTGTTAAATCTAAATGGTTGATTTTCGTATAGTAGTAAAAAAAGGACACGAGGCTTCCCTATTTAATGTTTAGAATGTTAAATGCGATTACGACAGATGTTCGTGCTCGGGGCTAATGTATGGGAAAAGGTAACATTTGATATGAAAAAAATAAATAGTAATATAACGGGTCTATTCGCGCACAGATCAAAAAAATATTATTTTGTTTTAGTTTGCGAAAGTTTGTAAAGTACTACTAGGACAAAAATTGTTAAGGTAAAGTTGTACCTATCGCTATAAAAGTTGATAATTCGCCCCCAGAGTAGGTCGATGACAAAACAAATGAGGAGCTCGTTTTCATCCAGCAGAGATTATCTACATCAGAGCACAAAATTCCACGGATAGTTTTTTAAATTAAACATTATTTCAATCATTTAGTATTTGCAGCATAAATGACTAACATTGGTATAAATGCACAATTACTACAATGAATAGTAGTGCCTATTTATACTGATGTCATGTATGTCTTTCAACTAAAACATCACAACATTTTACGAGCTATCAAGCTTTATGCGTCAGCAATTAACCAACGCGGTCAGACCGTTTCCCGTATCACTTAAACTTTACAGTTTCCTTGTGCTCGTTTTAAACTGGGAAAAGCAGATTTTATAATGTCAACGCTTTTGTTTCTGTACGTTTAGTATTTATGACCACTCTCAGGTTACTTTATCGCTTTCGTTTTATAACTTAGTGAAATAAATGTGATTGAAGTGCATTGTGGGCGTATTCCTGTTTACTTGTTATTTGTGGGAAATTAATTATATCCCGAAAAATTATGTAACAGATATGTTTCTTTAGCTTTAGATTATTGGACAAATCTTACAAAAAATACTCTAAAATATCAATTTTATCCAAAGGGATCGATATAATATCTAAAATTATAATAATCAATTAGTTGACATCAATATTGACTAACAAAGTGAAGGACTGATTTCCTGAGATCACTGATACTTAATTATAAATCTCTATAGTTTAGCGGTGTCTTTTCAAGTCAAGACATAACCACATTATAGCTACCGCCATCTAAAATGGATGCCAAAACTGACAGTCTAAAATTAGTTGCAAGGCATGGTCCAGTCCACTGAGAGTCTGAAACTTAGAATAATTGATAGCTTCATGCTAGCAAAATGAACAGAAATACATTTGTAGGTCTTTGCATTATAAATGATTGAATACCATAATAATATAGAATACTAGAATTATGTTACGCGCCACGGAGGTTCTCGTATCTCGTAAGCGAAGGGGAACGTGACGGTGGGCATTATTATTATTATTATTATTTGGATTAGGTGGCTATTTCAAGTCTTTTCAGAGCTTGTATCACTGCGACCAGATTAGATCTATTGTGATCGCCACACAGATTAAATTTCACTGCCAAGACCTGCAGCTATAATAAACTGTACTATATACTTGACAGGAAGTGATTTTACTTCATCTGGGTGTAATTGGTGTTTCCCCAGATGAGTATTACGTTTAGGCATAAGTGGATAGCACTCACACAAGAGGTGTATTGGTGTTTCATCTGCCTCAGAGCAGAATCTGCACGCCTTTGTGTTCTGAACGCTGATAGTGAACAAGTGCTTGTTCAATAAACAGTGTCCCGTTAGGGCCCTTACTAATATGCGTATGCCGTTTCTACTTAGAGATAGTATCTCCCGGGTAGACTTCTTGTTAAAGGCATTTACAAGTGCCTTTGAGTGGTTCATTCCTGGAGCCTTATTCCAGGAATCGATAGATGAGTTTACATATAAGTTCCTCATAGTTAGTTTTGCCAGGCTTTTAGGTACACCACAGATTGGCTCTGGGCCATAAGGGATCCCCTTAGCTCCGGCTTTGGCTAGTTCGTCAGCTTTTTCATTGCCAACGATTCCTGTATGTCCAGGAACCCACCGCAACACGACCCTGTTCTTTTCACCCAGGTGGTTGAGTAAGTCCATGCAATTTTTAACTAGCTTAGAGTTAATTGAATCGGAGGCCAGCGCCATAAGAGCTGCCTGACTGTCCGAGTGAATGTAGATTGTATGGTTGACGTAGTTTTTCTGCAGATTAATATCAGCACATTCTAAGATGGCGTAAACTTCTGCTTGGAAGATGGAGGCGTATTTTCCCATATTTAGCTGTTTGCCTATTTCTGGACGCTCACCATAAATTCCACAGCCTACGTCAGATCCTGATTTGGACCCGTCGGTATACCACTTGAGGCTACCTTCCAACCACGTGATCTTGTCATTGAGCCAGTCGTCACGTGTGGGAATTTCGATAACGTAATACTTACGAAAAATATTCTGAGGGACCATCGAGTCTGTGATCATGTTCAGAATAGGAGTTTCCAGTACTGAGTCCTGAAGGGAGTTTAGTGCCTGGGAAAGCCATTTCCCTCCCACTTGGGCGTGTATCCTGTGCATGGTAGTCCTCGCCACCTTCTCTACATGTAGATGCAGGGGCGTTAGATCTAATATGGCATCAAGAGCCGCTCCAGGCGAGGTTGACATGGCTCCAGTTGCCATAATGCAGGCGGTTCTCTGAATGCCGCTCAGTTCAGAGGCAATTGTAGTTTTTTGATTGACTTTTTTACTCCAAACTACAGAGGCGTATGTTATCAACGGCCTCACAATAGTGGAGTATAGCCATAGAATCATTTGAGGTCTGAGTCCCCAACGTTGACCCGCCATCCTGCTACATATTCCTAAGGCGATTTTCGCCTTATGTATTATGTTAGCAACATGGCTGTTCCAAGTCAGTTTCTGGTCAATGATTACTCCCAGGTATTTGACTTCTTTGGAAAACTGTACACTTTTGTTGTTGAGTGTCGGCATGACTAGTTTGTCAAGAGACCGTTTTTTAGTAAATGGTACCAGAACCGTCTTGTCGGCATTTACCGATAGTTCGTTTTCCTTACACCATTTACTAATAGTATTGAGTGCCCTTTGCATAAGGTACGATATAGTACTTTGGCAGAAACCACGAACAGTTATTACAAGGTCGTCAGCGTACCCCTGTATGTCTATACGAAGATCCGCCATCTTATATAAGAGTTGGTCAATGGTAAGTGTCCAAAGTAGGGGAGACAGAACACCCCCTTGTGGACAGCCTCTCACTACAGATACTTCCAAAGAAGTGCCGTGCAGAGATACAGTATTAGATCTATTGGAGAGCATGGCCTTAACCCACTGGACAGTGGTTGGGTCCACATTTTTCTTTTCTAGGCCCCCAACCAAACTGCTAATAGGGGTATTGTCGAAAGCTCCCTCAATATCTAAGAATGCACATAGGGCAATTTCTTTGTCCTCTAACGCTTTTTCTACCCTGTCAACTAAGTTGAGTAGAGCAGTTTCAGTGGACTTGCCACATTGATAAGCGTGTTGAGTACAATGGATAGGGTTCGTGGTCAGAACCACATCCCTAATATAACTATCTATAATTTTTTCCATAGCTTTAAGCATGAATGAAGTAAGGCTTATTGGTCTGAAGGACTTTGGTAAAGAATAGTCCTTTTTACCTGCCTTAGGTATAAAGAGCACTTTCACCTTGGTCCATGGTTCAGGAACCATCCCCAGGGCTAGACTGGCTCTAAATATTTTGATCAAGGAGGGGATGAGTATATCCAATCCCTTCTGAAGCAGAATAGGCTGGATACCATCCGCACCACTTGATTTATATGGTTTGAAGGAGTTTATCGCCCACCTGACCTGTCGCGGTCTGATAATTTGCGCCGCTCTGCGCCAGTCCTCGTTATGAGGCCTCTTGCAGGTACGCATATGGGCATTGGTTGTAACCATAGCCACAGCCCCAGGAAAATGAGCGGAAATCAACTCCTCCAAGCTCTCCTTCTCATTTGTAGTGAAGGAGCCATCAGTCTTCCGGAGAAGACCTATTTGTCTAGGTTTTTCTTTGGCTAGAATTCTGTGAATTCTAGCTCCTTGAGGCGTGTGTTTAACGTCCTCGCAAAACCTTTTCCAGGAAGCTCTCTTAGCCTTCCTAATTTCCTTGTTGTAATCTGTTAAGGTTTTCGTGTAGACCTCCCATTCCTTTGTCTTCTTAGCCTTATTAAATAGTCTCCTGGTTTTCTCCCTTAGTTTCCTAAGTTTTGTGTTCCACCAGGGCACTTCAGTTTTTGAAGTCTTCTCTTGTAGCGGGCAGTTCTCTTCAAAGGCATTTGTGATGCCTTCGGAGACGATGAGCGCCGCCATCTCGAGCTCTTCAGGTGTTTTGATTTTCTTCGGACAGTCCTCCAGGTTACGCCTTAGATTGACCCTGTAGTCTTTCCAGGCGGTCTTCTTGGGGTTCCGATAGGTGATCGATTCATAGGCCAGAAGGCCTTTGAATTGAAAACGAATATGCCGATGATCGGACATAGAGGTTTCGTCACTAACATGCCAATCAGAAATATGAGAGGCCAGTTTGTTTGTGGCGAAGGTAATATCCAAAACTTGTTGTCTGTTGCTTGTAACAAAGGTTGGAGAACATCCTACATTAAGCACTTGGAGACTATTTTGAATAAGATAGTCATATAATAACTCACCCCGATTGTTGACGTCGGTGCTGCCCCAGTCACAGTGATGAGCGTTTGCGTCGCATCCTACTACTAACTCTGCTCTATGAAGCCTTGCGTAGTCTACGACGCATCGCAGCCCTTCAGACGGGTCAAGTTTCTCTCCGGGCAGATAGGCCGAGCACATAATTACTCTAGACCCATTCCACCCTTTGAGATTAATAAACGCTGCTACCAGGTCGTCGGAACAAAGCTCTGGAACAGGTAGAAAATTAACATGTTTTGAGAACACTATGCAGGCTCTGGGCTTTACACCACAGGTGTTGTATAGTACCTTGCCAGCAGCGTTGAGTCCCAGAATAGATTGGTTGCGAACCCAGGGTTCCTGAATAAGGGCGAGATCTACGCGACCCTCAACAAGACAGCACTCCACAACCGCAGTTGCAGCCACGGCATGATGGAGGTTAGCTTGGAGGATCCTCGCCGATTCTCCCTGAGTCGCCATTTATTTGGCAGCGGAAGGTCCGGGCTGCGCTCCTCCTAGATGCGGACGAGTACGTCCACGACCAGGCCGAGCCCTCCCAGACTTCTTTTTCCCGCCCCGAGAGCCACTAGTCTGCCTAGGGAGAATTGGGGGCCGTGTCGCCGGAAGGCGTTGGGGCACCCCGCTCCCAGCGACAGAAGTAGCTGGGGCAGCGACTGCTACAGGGGCAATTGTGCCAGAAGGCTCTGCAGACCCTGTAGGTGCTTCCGCTGGCGGTTTTGTGGAATCAGAGCTGCCCTTGATTCTAAAGATAACTCTCTTGAAACCAAAGACAGCCCTGAATTCCATTTCTTTGAGAGCTTCAACGGAGGGCTCGTCCAAGGCCATAGTTACAGTGTAGCCGGCCTTGTCCTCCTTACTGGCTAGTATACGCCAGTGCTCCGTATGAAGCCCTGCATTTTGTACCCTTATAAGGTGGAGGGCATCCTCAACTGTGCTCACCTCCCCCTTGGGTATAAATGCTATGCTGACCGTGGGCTTAGGCAGTTCGCTCTCCGGTATTATGGAGAGTTTCGCCTCAGGCCACGGCAGCAGTTTTGGTATTTCCCTCTCGATCCAGTTCTGGCTGTCCTGATTCTCACAAGTTATCAGGAGCCAGCCCGGCTTATGAGAGAGACCTAGAAATCTTGGTCCGACACCGCTTTCGCCCATCTTAATGATGGCGTAGTTTATGGCTTGCCGGACCAAGCGCATCTGATCTTCACTCATGGGACTCTCATTACGGATTCCCACTCGCGAGGCACCAGCAATTTCCCTGAAGGTCGGTTTTAATCCTCCTTCCAGGGATGTTTTTGGAGCCTTCTTAATTTGCTCCTTGGGGGACTCTTCTTCCGACCGTGTTCTTTTTACCGCCTTGGATTTAACCTTAGGCGAGTCCACGGGAGGAAGTTTGTCCTTCGGGATTTCAGTCCAGGGCTTTCGGCAGAGAGCGAGGGCTTCATCTATTCCCACGTTCGCCGCTTTAAGTCGCTGAAACCTTTTCCGAGCGGCTCCCGACATTCTGAGTCTGCCGGGATTTGTTACCTTGCCACTAGAGATCGGCACCATGATTGATCTGGAGTCAGTTAAGCCTCCATCCCTCTCACAGCTCGGCCTCACAGCAGCGGAGGTAGGATTTGGTGTCGAGGGCGTCTGGGGTGCTTCGAGCACTCCCTCCGACCCTTCGGACAAGTTAACCTGGATGGAATCCAGGGCGGAAACAATATCCTTCATATTCAAATTAGCTTCATTCATATCTTATCCCACGAGAAGCTAGGGAACTAAAAGTCACAACTGGCAGAGCCCCGCTTACCAGTTGAAGGGCAAAAATACTCCCCGATTTGCCCCGGTTTCGAGGAGACACCGTTCATGACTGAGCTACCCCTCAGCCACGCATCCATCGGCACGGTACGAATAACACCTTGGATTGGAGACAGCAGATTTGGCCCTCGGCTAGAGAGATCTGATCCCAAAGACATCGAACACAAGTATTCGATATCTTCGGGACCAAAAGTCGCTAACCGACGCCCAGGGTACACCGGCCCGTAGCCTTTCCATCCGGAGGGAATGAGATTCCTTCCCGATGACAAGACCACATGGGCTCACGTGGAGGTACTGCTGACGATTGTACCCCTTGGACGGTGGGCATGCCGAGGGTATGAGTTTAATTTTAACACTGTATGTTGGTAGTAAGGTAACATCTTCATAAATTTATTCTTCTACTAATGACGGGCCGGTTGGCGTGGTTGGTAAGATACCCTATCTATCACGCCGCAGGTCGTGGGTTCGTTTCCCAATCAGGACAAACATTTGTGTGCAGGAACAATGTCTGTTTGTCCTGAGTCTGGGTGTAATTATCTATATATGTATGTATTTACAAAAGAAAAGTAGTATATGTAGTATATCAGTTATCTGGCTTCCATAGTACAAGCTATGCTTAGTTTGGAGTCAGATGGCCGTGTGTGAGGAATAATGTCCCAAAATATTTATTTATTATTTATTTACTAATAAACCTTACAATAAAAGTAAAAACATTTGCATTTGAAAAAAACGACTTTAATTTTTATTTAAAAAAATTACACAAGCATAATATGAAGTCTAGGTTATTTTTTTGGGTATACTTATTAACAACATTATTATGTTAAAATCGTGCTGATTAAAAAATACCCAGTTACAACAAAATGGGAAACATAACAAAGTGTGTTCATAATTAATATCAAAACTTTTACCTTTTTCAACGTCGTTAATGAACAGCTTCTGTGCACAAACACGTTCAACAATCAAAAAGCTATCACGACGCCTCGTGTAACTTACAGCACTTCGTTGCGTTAACGTTGCGAAGCTTTGACGAGGTTTTTGAATCAATGAATGACTAGTATCCGCCCCGCGGAATAGCCTATTCTCTTCTCTATGCCATAGGCTACCTACGTGCCAAATATCACAACGATCTGGTTGTGCCGTTGAAGCTTCGAGAGGTAACAAATAAACTTACTTTATATAGGTACTAGCTTTTGCCCGCGACCTCGTCCGCGTGGATTTCGTTTATATCTCGAAATCGTGTATGATCCGTGTGAATTTGTTGTTGAACTTGTTTGGCTCCAGAAGATGTCTTTAGGAACGCCGCGTTATATGTACGAAACAGTCCAAAACCAGTTTAGAAAATGGATGCTCTCCATTCGGAAGTGATTTAAAAAGTTAAGGGGGCTCTTCAAGCAAATCAAATTGAATCTTACCGGCTGAGCAACGAATTCAGTAGATTCTTTTGTCTACTTCTAACCTCGACAATGACTGTAAGTACAATTCATACTCCCAACCCGGGCAAAATCATTATAATTAATATTGACTGAGTACCTAAGTATTCAGCCTCTAAACGTTATTAACGTTCCTCATCTGATTCGTTATTTCTGATATATTCGACTCTTTCTCCTTTACGTTGGCTATTTGCACTCAGACGCTCTGAGCGTTGAGTAAACGTTTCTGAAGCCCGCGACATCGCATGACATTCACTTTCTGTAGTTAAACGCTGAAAGCGGTCCGTAAACGTCTCCGAAGCCCGAGATATGGCATGCCGTCCACAGTCTGTAGTTACACGCTCTGAACGTTGAGTGAACGTCTTCGATGCTAAACTATGTATCGTAGAAATAGTTTTGAATTATTATTAATAGCACACTACTGTGCAAAAGCCACTCTTTTCAGTTGGCTACTATGAACCAACCAGTCCCTTTAGAAGAGTCTAACACGTCTCGCCATCTCCGCTGGCCGCCGGCCCAAAATTTTGAATTATGAAATAAATATTGTCTGTATTTCCATGACACTTCTAATTACTCTAGTGTCTTGTTGTGCATTTTCTATTGAATAATTGTCACGAGTTTCAGCGCATTGCAGCATCTAGGAATGTTTTCATGCTGCTGGAATTATATTGTCACGGAATTATTTGTCACTCGATTCAAATCGGCATTTTGCCTGAAATTAACATAGGTACCAAGGATGCATGAAAAATTTGAATTTTTCGCGATTTCAGGGTTGGCACTATACACAAACAATACACATTTTATACTAATCTACTGTAGCTGTCCCTCGCGTTTCATATACCTTGAGCGAGCAAGGTTGCTCCTTTGTACGAAAAAAATTAATATTTTTTGCGATTTCAGGGTTTGTATAAAAATATCAACTCAATAGCAGAAAGAAGCTTAAGTATTACTTGTTCAGAAAAAGCCACTTTATCAATATTTGGTTGGTTCTATGTAACATAACATTTCAAATGCCATTAGCTGATAGCACAGGTACCTAATGATAGAATGCGTTATTGATTTGTCCATTAAATGCTGCCATGTTACATACTCGTACACACAACATTATTGGGATTTGATCCATTCGATGCCTAACAAATTTTACCAACCATACCTTGAATACCATACCACCATACCTGGATTCAAATTCTTTATTTCAGAATTTGTCGTTGATTAGACAAATTATTTTTTTTAATTTTCAGAAAATTTGTCGTTATTAGCAACTGCATATTTATAGCATGTAGGCTTTATCGTTACCATCTATTCATATTCCTGGATTCATATCCATTCTATGTTCATGAATCCAAGTGATAGAGTCCTGCTTCCACCTTTAAATAGAAAATCTGTCACCACGCCATACCTACCTGTGTAATGTCTATAGTCGACGGTAGTAAACACTTACCATCAGGTGGACCGCCTGCTTGCTTTGTGTGCTAACCACTGTCGACCGAATCATCATATACCATGATGAGACTATATTTAAACACATTGCCTGTATAATGAACTTAAAAAAAGCAAGAATCACAAACATTTTTCAATTCAACGATATCACAGAACCCGTTTCCCATATTCATGAAGAGTTATATTCAAATCCCCTTTCGTTTGCTATTATTTCCGTCACGTCACTTATGCAACGGACCGGATGGTAGCGGCTTGAATTATTCATGTTCGGACATACCATGTTGTTTTAAAATCGTTGTCACTAGCTTTTCTTGATATTGGTCTTTGATTGCGTGGTTCCAATTAGAATTTTCTACGACCACAAAAGGGGTTGATTTTCATTGTTGATGAAGATAAAAGACAGGATTGGAGAAACAACGATCACAAAATATATTTAGGCTAATAAGCAAGTATTTATTCCATAAAACTTAATTAATAGTACATTCTTATTATAAATGGTTATTTGTAATTCACCTGCAGTGAATGCTGCACTAACGGCTGGAGTGGTTACAAAAGATCAATCTTGACGTTATCTGGTTTCCATAGTAAAAATTCTGTTTAGTTTTGATTTAGATGACCGTGTGTAGAATGTCCATGAAACGACATAATATTTATTTATTTACTTATATAAATGTATTTATTTAGTGACCTTATTACGTTTATCTACTATTGTGCAATTAACATGTCTAATGTAACTAATAGGTCTACAAAGCCATTTTGCTTTTGGGATAATGAAGTTTCTTGGAAAGTACGAAATAACGATAGATGTCCAGTATTTATTCAATATGTTAGGAAACCAACATTTGGAAATAAAATATGCGCATATTTTTTTCTCAAAGGGTGTCCGTTAACCTCAAACCTTTTGAGCATTATACCATATCATCTTGTTATCGAAAAGAAATAATATAATACGATCAAGTTACGACACACAAAGAACTTTTGTTTCGTTTTTTTTTCAATACATAGTCGTATTATAGTATTAGTATTGATTTACGAATTTCACTCTAGTTAACCATATTCGGGTCGTAAATATGTGTGTACATCCAGCAACTTATTTGGTACTTTGAATAAATTATTCATAATACTTGGAGCAGTAATTTTCAGAAGGTCTCAAGGTCAATTTAATTAATTGTCAAAAATCGATATCGTTGTGTTATTTTATTCACGATAGTACTTACTTCTGATGTATATAATATGGTGTAAAAGATTTAAAAAGTAGTAATGAAAATAGTGGAGAAATACACAATATTAAATTATTACATTGACTTGAAAGATAAAAATATACCAAATATCTTTGTCCTGAATTACCGTTATTAGTAAGACACAATTTGCAAACTGAATGAACTACCATAATTATCCGTTATTTTTTAAAACTAACTTAGTTTTAGTTTAGTAAATACGCATGTACCTATGTCGGCTTAGTAGTCGTGACCCTCATAAATCACGAAAGCTATACATATAGCACGCTATATGATAGAAACCATTTTACAAAATTTAGAGTTAAAAGTTCCAATATTTAAATACGGGTCAACATCGTAAATGCTACGGCTCTCTACGAGAGCATCTGCTACAATGCTAGGGCTACGACTACGATCGCTACGACTTCGTAGACAAGTCGGAGTAAATAATATAATTTGGGACCACTTTTTATGTTAAATAAGGTAACATTTTCACATAGAAAAATTAACGCTAGTTTAAAACATGTGAAATGTCTTCAACCACCACTGCACCCAACAGCTTCGACATCAAATAGCTTATATACAATATAATTATGTATAAATGCTACAGTCCTATTTTATATTTTATGTACTTTCAACAAGGTATGAACAGCACTACATTATTTATGAAAAACACAAGTTAGTGGTGAACAAATAACAGTTACGTTCCACAATGAATAATTTAGAGTAGCTCCTAGTTGTGGCTGTATGAATGTAAGTCAATGCCCCGGCTGAATTTATGATTGTTGACTGAGTTGAGCATTCACTTTTTATTTGTTCTATAATAATGTTGCGTTGTTATAAAAACTTCTAGACTTTAGGGAATCGATTAAAACATCTTAACTTATTTAAAAAGGAAAACAGATTGTGTGTTTGTGACTGCAGTGAGCTCTTAGGTATTACTTAGTAAAGCGACGCCATTCTCAAGCTCTTACCTGATTCTACTTTTACGATGCCCTAGATATAAGATGGATATACTGCTAAGCTTGTAAAGTAAGTACGTATTGTACTTTGTGTATAGATGCATTATATTTATCAGTACCGCTCCAGTTAGCTGCCACATTTAAGTAACGAATCTGTTCTCTCTTAGTTAAAAAATGCATTAAGCACCTTTTTTACTTAACTTAAGTAAGTTACCTAAAGCCACGTTTTTAATCACTGTCAGGCAATATTATGGTGAAAAAAAAAGAACTCTCACCATAACCAAATCGAAAATTAAGAGATACATCTAAAAAAGATGCAACTTGGTATACGTGACAAGGGAGTCCATAGCTCTCTCTTTTTCTCTCGGGCCAAGCACCTGTTCCGTCTTTTATGCGTCATTTTCGTTTCATTATCTAACATTAACTAAAAAATCATAAAATGTTACTCTCAACGCGCCTAATATATATTTAAACAGGCAATGTGATATTGTATTTATGTCTACAATGAGTTACATGCACTCGTATTTGTGAGACTTTTTTAAAATTCTAATATTATTAAAAATAATAATCTTATCTCTTTTTTGTTCCTTAATTTTATTACAACACAAAACCTCATACATTCTAATATATTATACATTGATGTTACGTATACAATGGTTCCTATATGTATAGCCTACCCCTGATGTGTATCGTCGTTCCGATTAGAGTGTTCTGTCTGTCTGTCAAGTGAAGGGTCTATCTTTAGTTCCAGGGAGTATTTGCTTTATGGGTCACGGAGTTCATAGCCTTCGTCTGTAACCCGTCAAGTGTTTCTTGGGGATGAGAGTTTATATGTGTGGGTTGTTTATTTTGAAGATGGAAGTATTTTTAAGGTTTGTCTTCCAAATGCATGGGAAATAAGATTTTATATGATACCTACATAATTATAGTTTTAATAAATTACCGGGCTACCAAAACAATATAAAAAAACATGTCTTTTTTGACGCATTATTCTAAAAAAAGAAGAAAAAAAAATTTTTTTAGAAGAGAAAATATATTAAATACAAAATATGTAAGATACACAAACACTTTGCAAATGCAAAGAACTTGAGTATGTGAAAACTTATGTAAAAATAACACTTTTACCATTTATATACCTACTCATAGTACTTACTGTTATGCTTATACTCGTACATATATTTACAATGTACCTATATAATATAGCACAAAATATGCGTATTACTTAGTTACATCGTTCATGAAATGGTGGGAAATTCTCTGAATGGTTTCTGTCATCTTGAAAGAAATCCTCCTATCATCGTATCACTTTAGGTACTAAGTATATTTTTGTTTAGTTAGTTATACATAATAATAATATAGTATATGTATCGTTTTACTTAAGATGGCTTGAAAAGGAGTTTTTTCTTAGTAATAGTTTGGGGTTTGGTTATTTTAGAGTATGCGTTAATCGAAAATAAACCTTATATCACAGACCTTGAATTCGAATTCGATTGTTTCAATCATGACACATAAAATGAATGTTTTTATTGACATTTGATAATACCACCTAAATGTTGAAGATCCTTAATTGATATTATCAAAGTAGGTACCTACGATGTCTGAAATTTTGGAACCTACAAACTTCAGTTACAACGTAAGAAGAGGCAAATAGTCTGGTAAAATGAAAGGAATTCGTACCATGAATAAAATAGAATATTTGAGATTTTCTATGCAGTAACATTGCCTGCAGTGCAATTGCGCAGTTACCTTGACTTTTTTTTATTAATCCAGAGTCAAATTTTACCCTTACAAGCCAGAATATTTTACAGCAGAAAAAGTGATTTATAGATACCAGTTATTGTTTATTTATATGCATTATTGCATAGAAGTTTCTGGAGCTTTCTTACAAGTACAGGCAAGTGCAAGTTGGGCTCACGCACGAGAAGTTTCGTAATTACATAATTTTTAACTTACATAATTTTGGGGGTCTGCAACTCACCTGTGCAATTTTGCTATGACATTAGTAGTATCTACCCAATAGCAGCTAACAAAAGATTATGCATAGTTGAGTTAAAGCGCCACAAAATTACGATAGTTAAATTATTGCTCGAAACTCTCTATGCGTTAGTCTGTTACGCATTTGGCCGGTTTACCTTTCCTTTTAAGTAGATGTAGTTCAATTAGTAGCCCACCGAGCCCGCAAAGTGCTCTCACGATTGAAAGCAAACAAATTAAATTTTGTTTTGAATTTGTATAAGGTAGGTAGGTAGGTACTATGTTTAATGGACCAACAATACAAAATGAAGGATCAATTTTAAGGCAATATAATGACAGTAAAAAATATAACTTTAGTTATGTATTAAAAACAATATGTTTGCAGTTTTGCCAAATGCGTTTTTTGTCCTATATGTAGGTAGGGTACTTATGAAAAAAAAAAATTAAGCTACCCTCGAATTAGCTAGCTGAGAAAGCAAAAAACAATACGCGTCGACTTGAGAACCTCCTCCGTTTTTTCGTGGGTTAAAAAGCGAACGAGAGACTTCATTGCGCAATACTGAACGATCGTCTTCCTCGACGGTCTCGTATCGAAGTAAATCAAGTTATAAACTCGTGCTTGTTTTTATTAAGACTATAGTGACTTATTAGTGTTACATATTAAATTCTACTTATTTCTATTAGCAGGTAAGTGCACATAACTGTTTCCAGCTACTCAAGAGTGTAAGCACACAGTGTAAAAGGTAATCAGTTGCTGATTTACCTGGCACATACGCATTATAGCTCTTTTTACAAAATAGAACCCTAATTTGAAAATTAAATATTCTTTGTTCGTCAAAATCGTCTTGAATGGAAAATACCTTTTCAAGCTTTCTACAATAAATCATATTTTTATATAAAATAATACGTGATATCAAATAACCTGTCGTTTTCATAGTCAAGGTAAATTTTCCTTTTGTCCTTACTTTGGTATCCAAATATAGGTTACATGCAAACGTTTTATTTCGGTTCGTTAAACAATATTTACTTTATTCGTTTAGAGGCGTATACATCTTTTGTTGAATAATTTTTATCTGCATATATTGACCCGAAAAATGGAACTATTCATTCAAATACTGTTCTTATCTTTTACAAAATTATTAACTTTATAGTACCCTTTCTTGTCCAACAGATTGCTGTCCTACGGCAAGCGATGAGTCATAATTTATTTTGCTTATATTTAATTCTACTTACCTATAAATTTTACTTCACTTATCCCTCTCATGTTTTCCTTTGATTATTCGGGATACAACAAAGCAGTAAATAAAGGCGCCAAAAGACCAGTGCGTGCCCCATGGACAAAAAAACCTAGGACATAGGTAATTGTAAACGCTGTGACATCTGTGACTTTGAGATTAGTCTGTGCTTAATGACTTTGTTTTGTTTACATATTTTGGCAAGTAATTTGTGTATAAAAGTGAATTATTTCCATGAATCCGTAATCTAAATTATCTTTCTTAGTTAGTTATTTTTTTTAGGTATATTTTGGCCATTTCACGATTTTTGTTTGATAATACCTACCAGTCAAAAAATTCAGCAACTATATTTGAGGTTATTACAGTAGCTATGTGTACCAGTACGTTGAGTGCATTTCTCAGGTATGTTTCATTGTGTAAATAATATAAAATACAAACAATAATATTATATAGAAAACATCCTCAAAGCCCTCGCTGCTGTCGATAAGCAAGGTTCCCAACAGGCTGGCGCAGCATTCCTTTTTTAGAAATATTACACAATGGTCAATTTCATATAGTAAAGTTAATTTTATGCGGTTTACGAAATTGTAAATTATATCTATTATAAAACAAGTATAATAATGTTTCTATTTTACAACCATATTTTGTGTTGGGTACTATTTTTTTTACTATATGATGCCTATTATTTGGGTTTTGTACTCTCATATTACTAATCGGTATTAGTATTATAGAGTATTATGTTATATATCTACAAACATACACAACAATTTAAAAAGTAACTAAAGGCCGAGATCATTCCAACATTTTTTTATATTTTAGTGAAAGTATATCAAAAAATACTTTTGCACGTATTTACAAAAATCGAACTTATTTATTTGGGACAAAGCAGTAATTTGAATGTTCAAATTGAAAATTTACATTTCATTACCTCCAACTCTCTGTTTTCGTACCCTTAACTATTGTGTAAAATATGATTCAGTTATAAAACAATTTAACATGGAATCATTTAGATAACGATACGTTCTATATTTTTTTAAATGATGAAATATTAAGCTTACATTATAGTTGTACTTATTATTATATATAACAGAAGTTTGACATGTACTCAGGTAGCCACCTATCATCAAGTAGACCACTTATCATAAAGTAGACCATTTGATGATAAGTGGCTATCATCGCTTTTTACCATTGACTATTGTCAGAGGGATTGTCAATGTGCTTTCAACCGTTATAATGCTTAAAATGAGCTTTTTAAGCATGTGCAGCTGCTGGAATACACCAGTAGGTGCATGGCGATAAAGTGAGCTGGTAGTCCGCAAGCGGGTATTATACCACCGTGCAAATTTATTACAACCATTTAGGTACCATATCGCCAATGGCAATTGTAGATCATATTGAATTTAATTACGTTTTCTAAATAGGCATAATACTTGGCAGTTATGCTGTTAAATCAAGTGGATCCGTTCTTACGGAACAATCATAATAGTTTAGAAGGTTAAAATTCACGAAAAAATAAAAGCAATATTAAAAATAAAATTATACGGTCTCCTCACCCACCAAGTCAAATGAATAAACATAAAGATGTCCTCACTTTTATCCAGTTATAAGCAGAGTGGCGAAGGTTGTAGGTGTCGTTTCCGCACCCCCTTGACACAGAAACAAATGCTCGTTGACAGTTCCGCTCTTTCCATGAGCTTATTATGGTATCGCTCGAAAAAAAAAGTCATATTGTCGATAAATGTTGTCAAGATATTTTTGAAGGTGATATATTATACACATAATATTAATATTCTTATTTCAAAGATGATAAGTACATCAAAAATAAAAGAAGTCAACAAAAACTATACAATAACAAGTACTACCTACATAAATTAAGAACAACGTTTATGAAATTAAAAAGGCAACACATCCGTTCAGTTTTAAGATAGTGAAAAATTATCGAATGCGTAAAATATTATCCAGCTTAAGAATAAGTGTTATACATTAATATGGCCCTTCAGACCTCCCTTCTTGGCGACTGGCCAAGAGAAATGTAGGGTGAATAGGTAGTACCTAATATCACTTTATAATGTTAACATTCTGTTTTTTTTTAACATTCATTAGACTGTAGTATCTGAAAATCAATGCTAAGCAATTTGATGTCACACAATATCTACTGCATTGATTGTGTATGGATTTCATTTAACGTATGTGTTTTTATTCGTAAATAAGAAACGCTTTGAGTTTCCCGAAGGATAATAATTCATTTAAAAAGGCAAAACAGGTACACGGAAAGAAAATGTAACTTCAACAAAGTATTCCTTTAGCGTCATTTACTTTTTGTTCTTTGCTAAGTTTGTGTCTGACAAATTAACTCCGCGTACAGTCTGTTTCTTTGAGCGAAATACTTTTTTGCATTTGAATATAAGAAATAACTCGATGAATATATTTTAAAATGGAAATGTAAAGAGTTTATAAACTTATGTATTCTTTATTTAAAGATCAGTAATGGTACATTGCGAGACAATAATATCTGTGGAATGTAATTTTATTATAGTTAAATACATATTTATAACTAGATGACCCGATGAACTTCGTACCACGGGAGATCGATAATATTGGCGAATCGATTTTTCAGTTGTTATTTTGGGTTCTTCCTTTTGTTTAAACCAGCCCTGTATTAGAACGAAAAAGATATTGAAATCGGTCAAGCCGTTTTTAGGGTTCCGCACCCAAAGGGTAAAACGGGAGCCTACTACTAAGACTTCGCTGTCTGTCCGTCCGTCCGTCTGGCGTCCATCTGTCTGTCACCAGGCTGTATCTCAAGAACCGCGAAAGCTAGACAGTTGAAATTTTCACAAATGATGTATTTCTGTTGCCGCTATAACAACAAATACTAAAAACAAAATAAAATAAATATTTAAGGGGGGCTCCCATACAACACACGTGATTTTTTTGCCGTTTTTATAGATAATGGTACGGAACCCTTCGTGCGCGAGTCCGACTCGCACTTGGCCGGTTTTTGAGTTTTAGCAAGACTAATGAACAGCAATTAATTTTTATAACAGAGAATTTCATGCTTCTAGCGGTTTGCGCTGTGCATTGATCTGTCAGTCAGTACTCTTTTTATACAAATATAATAATAATTATTAATCCCACGTCAAAATTCCGTGGTGAATGATATAGGAATCCTCCATAATTGACATTTCATTTTAAGTAGAAATGATTAATTTTTATTTTTAAAAGGCCTTTAACTAACTTAGGCTTTGACGGTAGGTACACTGATTTCCAAATAATGAAGCCTTACTTATCCCTATCCAGAATATTTTTTTGTCCTAAACAAACCATTACCAGCAACTACTTTCTAAATTAAAATTCCAATTACAGTATTGGTTTTATTTACGTTGTTCAAGCTTCAGGTTACACCGCAGATTTACGAGTCTTCTGTCCTGGGTAGGATTTAATTTACTCGCGCAAAGAAGAAGTTTTTCAAGTAATGTTTTCACAACATGGTTTATGTAATGAAAATGTTTCGTTATTTATTATTGTCACCTTCGCAACAACCGTTCTGCCACGTATATGAGTGACTGATGTTTTTAATGTCGCTTTAAAAACATGACGGTGTCGTGACTGTGTATATAAAAATCTTAATAGGTGAATTCCTTTTGATTTAAAAATTACCAGGAGGTCATCATTGGATAGGAGTGCTGACGGATTGTTTGCTAAGTAAGTATTCTATAAAGGACTATTTGCATAATATTATTATTAACTACCTGCCTGTTTATATTAAGGAGTAGGTAATTTTATTACGTTGGCTCTTCAACATACGAACTAATGCAGATATTACTACGGACTTCCATCAAATGTAACATTTCACTTTACTCAAAGACGGATATTTTATAAGCTCGTGATTTGTCAAAACAAATTTACATATAACAACCGGGAAGCTCAAACGTATGCTTTATACTATACCATGGCATGCAGAAATATGATTTTGCTTGGCATTAACCTTGTTTTGAATGGTGCATAGTTAAAAGCTGAAAATGTTGTTATTTACATTATTTTGTTACTAGAGAGCGTATGACGTTGTACCTACTAAAAATAATAATCTTGTAAATTTTATCTCATGACTTCAGCGAAGTATTTAATAGCTACTTTTCATTAATAGTAGTAGTCAGAAAGTAAAAGCAATGATAAACTTTGTATATAAGGTGTGGTGATCTACAGATCCAAGAGAATTAATGTACCTATAGGTACTATACATGAGGGCAGAAACCTAATGTTAATCATACTGTTTTAGACATAGATCAAAGGTATGCTTCACAAATATGGATAGAAGGATCGAACCATGATCGAAGTAACAAAACATGAATTCGTCTTCGAAGTGAAATGATGTATTCCTTAATAAAGAAATTTCAAAAGAATTCCCAATGTATTAATCAGAAAGGAAAATAATTTTGGTTTTTGCTATTAAGGCTCCAGTCTCCCTAAAATCAGTGTTCTTGCGGAATTTATCAGAAAAAAAATGTTGTTTTTTAGTCATTAGAAAAGCAATAAATGAAATACTTACATTTTACGTTATTTTAAAGTGTGAGATTTGAAGTTTCCAATACATATTTTATTTTTTAATTTGACGCCACTTTTATTAGCTTTGTGAGGCTTTAAACATACCTCTATTTACGTTCCACGCGTAGAGGGTCTCATTCATATATATTTCGTTTATTGCTTTTCTAATGACTAAAAAACAACATTTATTTTCTGATAAATTCCACAAGAACACTGATTTTAGGGAGACCGGAGCCATAAGATCGTACAAATTTTAATTAAATTTTGTTTTATTGGCTTTAATTCTCATTGATTCAATATCAAGGAAACGCAGATGTTACCATAATTTTAAACACCCCATATTTTACCGTCAGATTAGAGCGCGATTTGATACTTAAAACTTTTTATTTATGTATGTTATTTTCAGAGGGTTGCCAGTATACACATATAAAAACGTAAGGAAGAATAGGCGGCATCGTAATAACAATACATTGCGTTCTGTTTGTTCTGAGACTGGGCGTTAATATTTATATAAATAGGTATAATAAGTATAATCAGTAAGTTGGTTTCCATAGCACAATACCTATTTAGGGATCTGAAGAGCGTGTGTGAAGAATGTCCCATGATATTCATTTATATTCAAATATAAAAAAAAAGTTTTTGTCACTGAGCGACCACATCGCCTAATAAATCATAAGTAGAAAGATACAACAAAAAATAATAATATTACAATAATACTTTTATGAACTTAATTTTAGTAAAGCGTATAACATTTTCGCAATTTAAAATAATAATTATAAAAATAAATGTATGTCTGTTTTTTGTTTGTAATGTATCTTTTAGGTACCATTAATTCAATTGCAATGAAATTTTGGTGAGTGTATATACGCACACACCCACGATGGTCTCTAACAAAGGGGAAAAATATAGGCAATGCAACGCACTAAATATTATTTTTGTGGTCTACACAATAATAATGTATTCCATGTTATAATGGACAAAAGATATAAAAATAGGTACTAAGTATATAACCTATTTTATTATTTTCATTTTCCATATAAAATGTCTGTATATATGTGATTATCCGTTTATCTATTGTTTATTTACCTACATTGATTTTAAAAGTTTCCACAGTTATTTAGCTAGGGAGCGTGTCAAGCCAACGTTCAAAACAGAACTGGCGAGCAGTACCGTGTGTAATATTACACGAACCATTTGGAGCCACTTTTGACCCCCTCATAACTCAAAAACTATTTCACATAAACGTGTCAAATTTGGCTCATATATTGAGACTTGCAGATACATAATGTGCTCCAAATTTCATAAACACATCTTAAATAGTTATTTAGATATTAACGTCCAAAAATCGTAATTTTTATCACTGACCTAACTATAGACCAAACTCAGATCGAGGCTGAAGAAGCCCGGAAACAAATACAGATGCACAATCGTCAACCCAGATTTCGTCCTCGCCGGCGAGGACCGTCGCGACGTCCTTCCCAGTCTCGTCCCATTTAAGTGGCCCGAGCTGCATATTAGCAATCCGACCGATCCCCAAATAATAATAATTATTTGCATGCTAAAGCCCTCCCATATTCCCCAGGCAACGTCCTGAGCCGAGGTCGAGCCCCACAGGGGGCACCCTCAGGCTACCGTTGCTCTTAATTTATTCTAGTTTTAAGACACGGCTGAGAGCCCTCAGCGCTCGTCGTATAGTCCGCGTAAGGGTGGAAGATGGTCCCCTGGACCCACAACCTTCTAGTCCTCTCCAAAACAAAAAAAAATCTAGATTATAGCCAGCCTGGCGCAACTTCTTAAGGCAAAGTCGATTGTATGTTTTATGCTTCTTTATTAATGTCGACTATATAAGTTGGAAATAATATCGTCACTCTTTATCTATTAAATAACAGTGTGCTTTCGAAATAAGACTGGTTATATTTCGCTGCAGATTGTCTGTGATTATATCTTCTTTCTTGTCTGTGGGTTTGTGACAGTTTGTATTAATTCTCTCGGATAAACAGTGCAGTTTGTTTTCGTGAGTTTTTATAAACTTAACGAACAAATAACAATCACAGCTAGTGTTTGTAGTGTACAATTAAGAACCTATAAAACAATGGGCAACATAATTTGCGAAATATGCCACTTAAAGACAAGTCGGCAAATCTGCAAAGCGGATTCCTTGAAGAAGGTGCAGCTGCAAAATATTGCAAAATAATGTTAAACTTCTTCAAGATAGTAATTTAAAATTCAAAGTCGATTTATATTTAATTGCATTCCTAGTAACAATGGCATTTCCATGTGTTATAGAACCTACATAGTCAACGGAGGCACCACCCCTACAAATTATTTAAAAGATATTTATGTAGTCTAAGTAAGCACTTTTTCATATTTGATGTAGTTTTTTCATGTAGTCATATTTATTATTAAGTATGTCCCCACAGTACAGGTGTGCCCAGTGCGAGTACTATAGGAATCTATTAATTTAAGGCAATTATATCGTAAGTCACTTTGAAGAAAAAAATTAAAACAGTGGCTGAAAAGAACGCCAAAATCTTGGTACCCCTTTAATATCAGTAATAATGTCGCATCATAGTAACGTACGTATATTTGTATTGCAGGACTTCAAACAGGTGTCAAAGACGAAGTTGGCTGGACTACCAAGCATTTAAAATAAATAACTACGATTTTTTATAACTTTAATAAGATTAATTTTACCTAATAAAAACATGAAAATATATGAACACCTATTATTAATTAATACCATAATAAAAAAAACGACTTAGCCTGACTACCCACTCTAAAAAAACCGCTATTAATATCGATATCGATATGTTTATTTGATGTTTATGGAACTCACTAATTTTATTTTTATTTTGGCACTACGTCCTGAAGATGACGTAGTATATTGCTGTCATGTTGGTATGAATTTTAGTCGCATAAACCATACTATTACAAATCCCATTTTTCTGTATGGGAGTCCCGCCTCTTAGAACGTAGTGATTATATCCTCTTTGATTATAGCCTTCGTTTAAAACCTGTTACTTAATTCTAAACCTGTTACATGTCGGTTCTTATTTTATTATTCTGAAAATTTGGCTTGCTGGTAGAATTTAGCCATCGAACATAATAATTCGTATATGAGAACTAGCCGAGTCAGACCTTTTAGGCTACAATATATTATCCTAAGTTATAAGAAGAAATTATATTTTATGTTGTTATAAATTAATTTCAGGACTGAACTTGGCACCCATTTAGATCTCACTTCTTTTGTCGTTGAAGTCAACAACCAAGGCATATATCATAATATTGAACTTGGCTCTCATTTCACATTTATGTTCTTGATGGGATGTGTTCTTCTATAGATAACTTGAAACGATTCTAGATCGAGTATAATAAAACAGTACCGTTGATTAAACCACGAAAGTTGGTATTTTATATATTATATAGCTACTACTCAGTTGTTCAACCATACACGCTACATAAAAATAATAAGAATCTTTAATTAAATCACAGTAGTCTATAACTTTTATAGCCCACCAGAACATCTCAATAAATCCACCTATAAACGGTTTGTGAATGAAATTGGCAGTCGTTTGAGAGTACATATTTTATTACTCGTATAATATAATATAGCATGTGAGGTTCTTCACGTGAATGGTTGCAGATGATTTATTGGACGTTTTATCTTTAATCAAATATTGACTGTGGTGATGGACTTTTGGCTATATTTATGGAGTCAGTAGCGCTTTATAAAAATGTTTTATATAAAATTTGTAAGTACTGAAACTTGAATTAAATAATATTTTATAAATAAATCGCTTAAGCCGCTATGACCGATGGGGAAAAATATAAATTTTAAAAATATGCTCGCATTGGACCAATTCATCAAAACTCATCGAGAATGAAATGTCAACCGGCAGGCGAGGAGCTTTTTCTGCCAATGCATTAGCTTGGCTATTTAAAGAGTAAAAGCTACCACGCTACCGGCCTGCTAGGAACCTTGCCTGCCCGGCAGCGACGGTAGCTTCGAGAATAATTTAATTATTTTTCAGAATAAAAAGAAAATACGCTCGAACAAGTCTCGGAATTCTTATTTAACATAAAAAAATAATACTAAAAGCATACAACTTCCTTTGTGAAACAGTGAATCAGACCTAAAATAGGAACAAGTTGTTGTCTCCGAGTAGAAGTGGATTTTCATTTGGTTTCGTATCTCGTTAGCACTTACAAGAGGCTCCCACTCGACCATTGCCGGTTCACGAAAAAAACTGACCTAGAATTTATGTTTCCCATTAATTTTTTTGTGGTTGAATAATGAAATTGTTGTCTTCGTTTTTAAGGATCTGTACACACAGAGGGTCCGAACCGTCAAAACAATAAGGTTCTGCCTTATTGTCTCTATTCTCCTCTACTATGTACATCCATCTCAGGCTTCTAGGTCTAGGATATAAAAACCAAGTATAATAAGTGACGAGTCTTAAAATTTATACATTAGTGTTATCTGGGCCCAAAAACAAACACTGAACTACACCACATAAACATAATAAAAAAATCAATAAAATATACTTATAAAAAAAAATCCATTCAGCAGTTCCGGAGACGTACGTGAATAATCAGACAGACAGAAAATATTCTAAAAATAGCTGGTTTATGCTCTATTAATTACTCTTCTTTAGTTACCTTTCTATTTTTATTACTTTTCTTCAATGTACAGACACACCGGACTCTACCGTTTTATTATAGTATAGATAGATAGATAACCACGTACCTACATTATTGTACCATATTTAATACGTACCTACTATTTTTTCTCTATGTATCCCGTTGCTAATCGACTATTTTCATTTCAATATAATTGTTACAAATAATATTGAATTTTCTTTCGCGTAGCGGGGTCAACATTCAGTAATTATCGCATGCATCAATGGTGAAAGAGTCGATATTGAAATTTGCGAGCTTAATTAATAATTATTAATAATGCATGGCCGTATCGTTTGGAAATGCAAATATTGAATTTAAACGATGCGTGTGGCTTTTTGGTGTGGCGGTCAATATATTAATAAATTTAACCTGTGTTACAAAAATAATATATCAAGCTTTTCATAGTAAAGGTCAGAGTTAGCTTGATAAAAATTGCATAATTGATCGCATAGTGAAAATTGTTCACCGAGTATAAACTGTTAATAGTCATAATGACCAATTAGTGACTTCTATCCTTAGTCAAAGATTAATAATAGTAACTACGTACGTACGTCTTCAACGGTGTGTCATAATAAGGTTTAATTGATGTTTACTACGGGCTCATCATCTACTCAAGAATTTGCTTATTTGATTTGATTGACATAACAACAAGATAAATAGATTGGATTTATGAAATATCATGCTAATTAATTTTATGACATAAATGTCTTGACGTTTTTGGTGAACGATCAGTTCTAAAGGACATTGTCTAAAATACCGATACCTATTTACATTTTAAAGGTAAAGTGGGAAGTGAATGAAGTGTTTATTTATTTATTTAATCAAAGGAAATTCTTCAGCTTTTAAACTAATATTTACGAACTATATACATTGAAAATTTGCCAATTACAGAGTTCCATTAATTGTCCTTTAATTTAGTGTTACGGTTTAATGAATGTTAAACAAAGTGAAAAGAAAAAAAAATTAACAAACCAAAAGAAGAGAGAAATTAATATTAAACAAACATGATATGTAAGTGTAAAGCATAGACGAATTAATTAATTCTGAAAATTATATTAGCTCAACGGAAACGTGTTTCTTGTTGTAGGAAAATTTCACGTTTTGTTTAAATTACGATTGGACATTTTCATTTTACTAAATTCTAATTACCTAAGGTACCTATATTTTTGAAGGTACTAAAAGTGTTGGCTTCATGTGGCTTTTACGCTCTTATGTGGAGAAATTCGATGAGCACTGAGGGTTCAACCACAAAGTTTATTTCGTAACTTTATTGCAAACAGTTTCAATTTGAAAACTGTTCAATTTAGCCGTTTATTGATAATTTATTTACGTTCCAGTATCTGCACAATATGCAGTTTCTCATTAAAATGGAACCACTTTCGACATAGTAATATTTCCATCGACTTAAAGGTTGTTTCTAATTGAAACTGATTGCAACAAAAATACGCAATCGACGTACAGGTAATACTCAACAACACATAAAATGTATTTACGAGGATTTATTTCATTAATTCTGCCTATCACTTTGCCTCAAGTACAATTTATCGAATTAAAACTCAGAAAATGTTTTACCCAAACTTTTGACAGCGTTTATAAAATTGCCGCTGTTCAAAGAGAAGCCCTGAAGGGAGAATTTATTGTTTACCCACTTCCAAGTCCATTAAATGGGGCTTGACCGACGTCTCCCTACAAAATGAGATCCATACCTTTGTACCTACATACGATGTTTCTTAATGCGTATTATGAAACAATATGTCTGATACTCTGCATACTGGGTTACCTTTTAGTCACTGGCAATACTTGCAGGGGTGAAAGTACTCATCACTATGAACAACTTTTATTATGAGACTAATTGTGAAATCACGAAAAAAAAAATGTCACCCTGTATATCTACATAATCAACTTTATTTTTTCTTTATGAATAATCAGCGAACATCAAAATTCTTCTTTGCGTATAATTACTTGTGTATTTTGGCTCTTGCAGACGTGACTGGTAAAATTTATAAGGGATCAGCTTGTTGCCCTAGCAATCTTATACTAAACATTATTTAGTCTCTTATTTTTTTACATTACAGTTTTATGTAATTCCATTAATAAATCCTTTATACATAACAAAAACCACACGCGAATGTTCCGAATTAATGAGAAAAATACACTTCATCGCGAAAAGGAACGATTAGGCACATACGTGTTTGTAACTACGCATTCAATCAGAATACACACATATTGGCCGGGGTTTGGCCGGAACCTGAGACATGTCAGCGGATATTGCCCCGGGGCAAGTCACCTCCATAATGGATGTAACAATTTAGATTGTTTACACAAAGTCCCTCGAAATAACTCCCAAGAATTTCAATTGAGACGTTCTCGTGTTTAGTTTGTGTAAAAGATTGATTAACTGCACTTTTTTTTATAGGTTTAAGGCAATTGAAGTTTTGTCTATCAGTTCATATATCTACATTATAAAGGCGGAATTATATTAAATCTCATTGATGTAGTACCCACAAAGTGGCACAAAGTACCTCAACACCGTGAGGCGAAGGTAATTGTGAGGTAAATCCTCACAATGTTTTCCTTCAACAAAAGCTCCTAGAACTACATTAGAACCTACGACCTCCGTCACGGTATTTGCCGTCACTACCACCGAGCTATCATCGTTTCAACATATCTATACTTATATAATAATGGCGAAGAGTTTTTGTTTGTTTGTTTGAATGCGCTAATCTCTGGAACTACCAGTCAGATTTGAAATTTTCTTTTTGCATTTGATAGCTTCATTCTTGAGGTATGTTAATAGGCAATTTATATGCCGGAAATGCGGGTGAAACCGCTGGGAACAGCTAGTGTATTTATAAAAATTAAATTCATTGAGTAAGCTTTTAATTCTTTGACAAAAGTGTCACCACTAAAAATATACACTGGTTAAAAACTTTTGTCTATAGTTTCACACGTATTCATAGGTACTATAGTAGGTTTGTAGGTACTAGAGAATTTGAAATACCTACAAAAAAAAAGTTTTGTACGCAGTTTTTTGTTTTTTTGAAAATCCAACATTAGAAATACCCACTGCTTAAAAACTTTTGTCTGTCGTTTCTGACGAGGTAATACTATAGTAGGTTTGTAGGTACTATAGAATTTCGAAATACTTTAAAATATTTTTTTCTGAAAATCCCAGAAACTGATGGACATAGCTCCAACCACTAGATACCTACATAAAAGGTATTTTCATGAAAATGTTAACACAAAACGCTAGCCCATCTGAATTCTTAATACTTGAAATCTCAGTCGTAACATTAATACTGATTTTATTTGATTACCCGCCCAGACGGCGGTGAAATGAGAAGTTCTACTGGTATTACCAGGGAAATGGCCAATAACACTGCTCTAAGTATTATTAGGAATGAGACTTTTATATGGGCATAGGCGAACGTTTTGTGGCTGTCTCATTTTCATTCCATAGCTTGGTTTATTGGTCTTTTCGTGAAATAGATATCCTGTATATATTTCTTAGTATTTATATCTTTTCATGTCACTGGATCGCACTTCTATAGAGGATACCAGAAACCTAAGAATTTTTTTTATTCATAAGTTTTTATCAATATTTTTATGGTTACCTTATATCCTGACACAGAATAAGCATATAGATTTGTTTGTTTGCTATGATTTAACAAAAACTACTGGACTGATTTTAAAAATTCTTTCACTGTTAGAAAGCTACATCTTCACTGAGTAACATATGCTATATTTTTTCCCGGGAACGCGGTTGAAACCGCGCAGAAAAGCTAGTGGTTTATAAAAAGACATTGACAATTCCTCTACTATTACATATATTTATAGCCGGTGGTGATCATACTTAGGACCATCAGAATGTATCAAATGGGTCAAGACAAAAGGGGTGGACCCCTCTTGTCTTCTTGTCAACCTGTAAATATAAAAATTAAAAAGAGATCCTTACAAATATATTTTCATAGACGAACATTTTTACCTTATACAATACTAGCTTCCGCCCCGCGGTTTCACCCCTGTTCCTGAGGGACCTTATGTTTTCCCGGGATAAAAAGTAGCCTATAGCCACCTCGATAAATGAGCTATCTAACACTGAAAAATTTTTTCAAATCGAACCAGTAGTTCCTGAGATTAGCGCGTTCAAACAAACAAACAAACTCTTTAGATTTATAATATTAGTATAGATAGTATAGATATTTAGCTAGCTAGCACACGTTGGAGTTATTCAGACGATATAATTTCAGACGTCGGCAGTAAGTACTTGTAGTATATTGAGCCATAAATATTAAGTAGGTAATAAAGAGGATAATAATCCTTATAAAAGTAAAGTTTAGGAAATTGAGCAATTCTTTAAGACGGATAGTAATTAGTGAAATACCAAAGTAGAATAAAGTCTGGCGTGAACAGTGGGATTAATTCTACTACTAGCTCCCGCCCCGTGGTTTCACCCGCACTCCCCAGGGATCTTATGTTTTCCCGGGATAAAAGGTAGTCTATATCCTTCTCCATACCATAGTTTATCTGCATATCAAATTTCATCGCGATCGGTTCAGCAGTTTAGGCATGAAAAGGTAACAAACAAACTCACTTTCGCATTTATAATATTAAGTTAGGATTAGGATGTTAGGATTATGCAATAGGTTAACTCGTTTTTAAAGAACGACAAGAGTGAGTCTCACGACTCATTTGAGGGATCCGTGCAAGCTAACCTTGCCTTAAAAAAAATGTACAGTCGATACTCCAAATGCAAATGTAAGTTTTTAATTGATTTCTTTTAAGTAATATAAAAAAATTATGAATTTTTCCCTTTACTTGTACGGTGTTATTGAGGTCAACGGGAAGTACCCTATAGATTTTAACGAGTGAGTTTGCGAGTATGTATCACAATATCTTTTGATTGCGTAGACAACCCTCATTTTTTTTTTAATTTTTTACGGGTTCGTAGTCCTTAGTATTTGATACTAATTTCAATATGACACCTTTGCCTATTATTGAGAAAAGGTAGAGCAATGCAAGGTAGGGTATATAAGTATTCTTTTAGAAGTAAGGAACCCTAAAAACGCCATCTTCCGGTTCAAACTGGTATTAACTAGATATTTTGATATGAATAAAAGCAAACTTGACACCTTAATTTCCGAGGATCTCAGGATTTCTAATACCAACCATGTTATAATCACGAAAACATGCTCCATCTGCTCGTGCCCAACAGAGAGTATAATATTTTAGTTGAGTGATAAATGTGGTTTTTTCCGAGTGGAAATTACCACACCGAGATTGCGGTCCGAAACCCTTTTAATAATTAAAATTAAATCATACCAGAGATGTTTATTTGCTCATCGGCAAAAAAATGAGACTATTTTTCTATGTCGGTAAAATACATAATAATATGTTATTGTATAATTTCATTTCTTTCTTTAAATGTGTTTAAGCCTGTGTTTTACCACAATCTAGCCGAAGTCTGTTTTCCTTCACCAAAAGCTCAAACTCATTGTAGGATTTGAGCCTACGGCTTTTGTCACGGCATTCGACGTCACAACCACTGAGCTATCAACCTTAAAATTATATGAACCTGTATAATCAAAATTAAGCATGGTTTAAAATGGTCACTCATATTTTTTTTTCCGCCATAATACGCAAATATTGTTAGTGGAACTAGATAAATAATTCTTAAATACGTGATGTCAATGTTGGTTCTATGTTGTTCTTTGTTGGTTTTAAAAAAACTAATTGCTGACTTTATTGCCTTTTTTTACGATGCATTAGAGAAAGATTAATATAAAAGATTGTGAATTTTAATTAAATATATTTTTCTTTTAATTTATACTAATAATATTAGACCGTATAAAGCTGAAGAGTTTGTTTGTTTGAACGCGCTAATCTCAGGAACTGCTGTTCCGAATTGAATAATTCTTTCAGTGTTGGATAGCCCATTTATCGAGGAAAGCTACAGGCTACTTTTTATCCCGGAAAAACACAAGATCCCTCGGAACGCGGGTTAAGGTTAACGCAGGTTAAACCGCGCAGAAAAGCCTGTTTTAGAAATAATTAGAATGTAAGTCTGTAAAGATATCTACCAGATAAGCTATTAAAAACTTATCAGCAGCACGTGCTGGTTGCTTTGACAAACGTTACTTCTCTTTTTCCGTAAGCTCTTCTTATATTCATCAAAAACATAAAATTAATTATTGTTAAATAAAATTGAAAATAAGTTAAGTAATAAGTTATATTATTATTATTCTTTCTTCTAGCCTTCTGTGCCCATAGTCTTCAGTCACTGTGACATAACGCAAGCTTGCGAAAAGATTTAACAGAATCTACATTAAAAAAAACGGATAAGTGTAAATATCTCTTGTCAATAGGTTGATTTACATAATTATTTCCTTGCTATGGCAACGAATCCTGATAATTTCCACAAAGAATACTGCATGCTGTTTGTAATATCAATATCAAGGAATATTATAATGCATGTTTCAGATAATGTATGAAATAATTAAAAAAATAATAGTCAATATTATATAGCACAGATTTATCATCTTGACCACATTTCCTTTATTTACATAATAATTTATTTATTTTAAAAAACACAATAAGTTTTACAACAAACATTTTGATACAGATAATTCATTTAAGATAATAAATAACTCAATTTTCATGTTGATATTAAATATTTTACATTCACACTCAATAGTATAATGTATTGATTTAAAATAATTATACATAGATATTTATTTACCTACCTACTATAAAAAAACGAAGAAAAATTATTTAAAAAATCTTTGGTATTCGGTTGGTTCGCGAATGGGACGCGCGTCCCAAAACTACCTACAAAAAAAATTGAATTCCAGGAATAGCGAGTCAACTTATATAAAAGGTAATTTTTGCTCATAATAATTATATAAATATATAGGTACTATAAATTAAATATATACCAGCTGTCCAAATAATAAACTAATGATAGTATGTTGTAGATAAATAATAATAATAATTTACTAATGTATTAATAAAACAACATTCGACACACACTAATGCGTACACGCTTCATCACACCAGATATCACAACAACAATTTTGTGGTTTCCATATCTTTGAAGATGTTTGTTACAAATACAAAATCTAGGTATATATTTTAAGTATTTATGAATAATAACAACAGAATATTTGAATGTGCTAGAAAATTGGTTAAATGAGATATTTTGTCACTTTTTTATATTAATTTATGACCTTTTCCTTGAACTGATAAAAAGGTTTTTTAAATGTGCTTAAAATGTTTTATTCTGAAGTAGAATTCGCCAAAAGTTAGTATATAAAAATTACTTTTGAAGTACCAACAAACATCTTCATCTATATAACTTAGGTATAGGTACAACATTACAAAAATACTTTCAAGTTAGACAATTTTGTATAACACCGAAAATACATTTAGATAAACCGTCCATTTTCATGCAGTGGTCATATAAAATTACAAGCTTAATTAGGTGGATACAGTATAATTAGAATTAAATTGATGATTTCTTACTATTCTTACGGGATACTAATATTTGTAAATAGATTATGTTGAGTACAGGCACATTTAAATAAATTTAAAATATGTTTTTTCATATTATTATACGATCGCGCAAAAAATATTTACATAGAAATACGGTAGACAATTGAAATGGTTCGGTTGATACGAATATTTCCATTATTTTATTGGAATAACATGATAAAATATATAACATATATTTATACAAATATTATTTCAATGATATTTATATTTCACATCGTACCTACATGTACAAATAAGTTATATGAATCATTATAAACATGATTCTTGCATTAGCTTAATGTATAATAACTCAACACAATGTTGATATACGTTTTACAGAGGTCCAGCCCCTGAGTTCATAAGAATACGAAGAATGTTCCTGAAGCGTCATGATTGAAAGTACGGTATTCATTGTCAAACCTTCATTTGTTTTTTCGCTAACTAATCTATGCTAGCTTTGTCTAGAAAACGGAGAAAAGCGCGTCATTAACCTCGAGTACCCCACCGTGCAACGACGGCCGCGCTTAGAGGAGGTACTCTCATTGGTCTGGTCGATCAAAAGAGGTGTTCGGTGTGCTTTCAACTTTCTTCAGTACAATTTTAAATGCAAATGTATGCTTAGGAGAGACAGACGCGGGGCGAGGAGTTTGAGGAGAACGAGGAGGAGGATCAGGGGGCATTTCCGAGCGTGTTCTTGACCTTCTTGGTGGATTGTGTATAATTGGAGCAGAAGACGGCTCTATTGGCCTTTGGGGAGAAAGTCGATTTGGAGACAAACGACCCGGTGACGGCTCAGGAGTGGGTGGAGGTAACATTAACGGAGGAAGATTTGCACATGGAGAACCTCGAGAGCCTCGACGTTCTTTCAAACCCATCGGTGGTGGTGGAGACGATGGTGAATCATCTTCAGCTTCCGCTACCACTACAACAGGTTCAGTTATCAGCAAAGGTGGTCTTAATTCACCAGCATCAGACGCAATCGATCTCCTGAAGTAATTCAATCCATTCTCTATTTCAGCTAGTGCACGTCTAACAAATGGGAAACTTTCAGAGATCTCCGACGTTGATTTACGAACTGGAAACTCTGTTTCGCTGTCACGTTTCCTCGGTCTGCAGCGCTCAAAAGTAGTATCTCCGGAAGCTGCCACTGTTTCCGAGACCTGTCTTGTTAGGGCTGCATGTTTAATAGAATCGGATTTAGATCGGGGTTCTCTTGTTATTTTTGGTGTCGGAGAACGTCGATCACCGAACTTTTTACTGGCTGCGCGTTTAATGGAAGAGAATAGTCCAAGTTTTTCGGGAGGCTTGTCTGGTACTGGAAGAGGAGCGACGGGAGCTGAGGAGGGTCCGGGGACGGGTTCGGGCGCGGGACGGGGGAGGTTCCCCTCGCGTTAGTTGTGCCGAGAGTCAGATGACGGAACGTCGCTCGAGCCAGTTGAGGAGAGGGTGGTGTTTGAGCCATAGGGATCGAGTGATGACTGTACAGACATGGAGCGACCGGCACGTCGGACTCTCGCTGGGGAAAGCTTTCCTGGATCTATGCTGGCCGGGTCTGCCTGCAACAAGAACGTTTTCAGCACTCCACTCAGTGTTCTACGCTAATAGAGAAGAATAAAATGAAGACAAAAGAATCTATATAAGAGTTATAGGCAGAATTCTGAAGAGTTGACTTAAAATCAGACATAAAAGAATATAAAATATATAGATCAAAAAATAAAATTATGATAAGATATGCAAAAAATCACGCACCTGATATGCCAACGCATTCATAATGATGGAGTAAGGAACCAGACCCAATGGGTGCACTTCCCTCATCAGCACATTGGCAGGGATCTTATGGAACTGGATATATTCCAGGAAGTTGCCAATAACATCCTTGAGTGACATATTTGGGTTGGTATCGCAGTATTTCTTACTCCACATAAGGGCAGCCTGGAAAAATAAATGTTTTGTTTTTATTTAGCATCGTCTTCTATATAAATTATAATATTAAGTATACTGAGCATATAAATGCTGCGTTGATATCATACAGATAAGTAAGGAAATGACCTAAAATAGTTAAATAAAATTAACTCTTATGATTACGCCCTTCATCTCAAAGGGATAAACCTCTGTGAGACTGACTGACTGTAATTTGACTAAAGATTTATTTCCTTCAGTGTCGCCATCTCTCGGGTAAAAACCAATCCAGACATCGAATTTATCATCTCTCGTAAATGAACTTCTCATATTATAACCCTACAACCATCGAGAGATTTTTTAAAATTAATTACCTGGAACTTGGTGAATTCATCAGCTCGTAGCTCATCTCTCGCAAGTATCAGTCGGACAACATGCTGTGGCAGTAGAGTGAAGGAACCTAGGTTCAGAACCTCGTTGCCATGCTCATCGACAAATTCTAACACCTGTAATTTAGAAATTTGAATATAAAATTTTATTTAACCAACTTTTGTATATGTGCGGCGCTCAAGAAACTAAAATAATAAATAAATAATAATAATAATAAATATTCTGGGACATTATTCCTCACACACGGCCATCTGACCCCAAACTAAGCAGAGCTTGTACTATGGAAGCCAGATAACTGATATACTACATATACTACTTTTCTTTTGTAAATACATACATACATAGATAATTACACCCAGACACAGGACAAACAGACATGTTCATGCACACAAATGTTTGTCCTGAGTGGGAATCGAACCCACGACCTGCGGCGTGATAGATAGGGTATCTTACCAACCACGCCAACCGGCCCGTCTAAAAATCTAGGTTAAGTGCCATTTGCATAAGGTTATAGCATCGCACAGCACAAACTAGAGATACAATCCCATTTTTCAAGTTTTAGACCATGCGGTTAGAGCTGTGGGTTGACACGTTTGTCAGTCAGTTTCTCCTCTTATGTGTATAGATTTCATGAATGTTGCTTGTTAGTACCTAAGTACTATAATTTTGACATTTTGAGTGAAATCGTGGGGTAAATATTTAGCATAGAAGAAAAGTCCCGCTAATTAAAATATAATAATATGAAAATTGCAGGGTTTGGTCACAGATTTGGTCTCGACAGTCGCGCTTTGCGTCACATAATAATCAGTTACATAGAAAACCTGGGGTTCTATAAATATTTTAAATGCATTAAATACTCAAGGCACCAAGAATGTTTTAAATAATGACATAATTATTTTCAATCCTATATTTTTTTTTTATATTACAAACTGATCATTTACCTTCTGGACCAAAGATTTGGTGCACTTGTACTGAATGTAGCGTTCAGCTGATGCGAGAAGAGCGCAAACGGTATCGACAGTAATGCAGCACTGCACGAAGCCGGCGCATGCGCGTCGGAGCTCATCAAGACCGTAGTAGTCAGCAGCATTCATTACCCCTGAAAATAAACGTTTTTTTTTATATTCAGATATTACTTAGTTTCTTTCTTAAAAAATGTTGTTTGCTACCAAAAAGTAACTATCCCCATTTCACGTTAGTTGTCATATTATTATCACGTGAACACAATTTAGTCTAAAGAGTCTGTAGTGTTATGATAGGTAGAGCATAGCGATATGTAGCTCAAAGAGCAGCACGACTGGGGAAGTACTTTCACCTTACAGAATACCGCAGCCAAATAACTTATAGCTGTGTTCCTGCGCGTGAGTAAGATTGCCAGAGCTCATAGGGGAGGGGGGAAGACTCAGCAACGCGTGTGATAGACCTGGTGTTGCAAGCGTTCATAGGCTACGGTAACCGCTTAACATCAGGCGGGCCGTATGCTTGTTTGCCGATCAATGTTGTATATAAAAAAAAGTATTTTTTACGGCACCTATATCTTTTTTTTTGTGGCTTGCGGGTCAGTATATGTGTTTTAGCTAGGATATTTAGTTCGTGATGTAACTTTACTTTAGTAATTAAAAATACGTATAAGTTTTTCAAAAACGCCCAAAACCATTGTTGTATGATATGTTAAAACCTATTTTCAAGGTCCAAAATCGACTATCAATAGTAAAATGAAAAAAAAAACGATAGGATTGACTTGTTATGCTGGTCAATATAATATTAAGAAGTCATATGATCAAAAACGCAGGCATAGAAAACGACTAGTTAGAATTGTGTTTTCATTATGAAAATATTCAGTAATTTCAATAATATTTTTAATAATCTCGATTTTATGCACACCCAAATCCATTTTCCTTTCTTCAAAAAGGTATTTTTTTGAACACCCTAAAAGTTACTTACTGTAAAGACTGGCTTACTTATTGAAAGAAAAGTTGGTAACTTTCATAATTAAGCAAAGTAGCTTGTTATCAAGTTATGAAGAGAATTTTTATAAACTCACGACGAGAATTTTAACAATATTCTGTTTCCATTTTTAGCTATATGAACCCGTTAATTAACGATAGTGAACAAGATACGTGGTGTTTTACGTTCAAAGTTACGTTATCCAATTGTAATTAAGTATGTACGGTCTATTACGAAAAGGGAAATTAACTAAACATTTAATTAATACTTTGAAATAGGATGCTGAATTATTTAATGTTTTTATAGCTGAAATTTTAAATAAATTGGTTCAGTTATCTCTTTTTAAGTATATATTCATATTTTCAATGAAAAACCGATTGCTACATACATTTTAGTCGAGTATTATTATCCTAATATTTAGCTTGGATGGATGGATGTTTTTTAGTCAATCACGCCAGAGCGGCGGAACGGATCTGGATGAATTTTGGCACAGAGATAGATTATGGTCGAGAATAGCACATGGGGTACTTTTTATTTAAGAAAAACATAAGATGCCTCGGAAACGCGGGTGAAACCGCGGAGCGGTAGCTAGTGTTTAATAAAAACTCTACTGCTACTACACAGTTAAATAATCCTGCTCTATTCAACCAGTATCAAAATTAACAAATATATTAAGAATATCATATTGTATATATTAAAACTAATAACCCCTAGAAAAGTTTCGCGTAACGATTTTCGCTTCTAACAATATCTTTCGTACGGATATTGATATTGAACATTGTTATTGTAAGTTAATAAAAAAGATAGTAGTATCAGATATAAGTGATAAGGGATGGTATATCACAGTGACTGTGATTTCATTGTTTGGGTTCCTCGGTTTTGGATTTGTTAATATTACTATGGATATCCTTGCCTGTATATTACATACTATTTTTCTTGAAGTTTTAAAAAATAATCATTTATTAGCCTACCTATCATATAAATTTAAGTAATAAAAAGGTATTTTTGTATTACACTATTTGATCACAATCTTTCCTATTGTTTCCTTTTCAAGAGAAAATAAAGAAGTAGCGGCTAGATCAACCTCCGCGTATTTTTTAGTACGAAGTTTGGAGCAGGGAATAGGGAAACTCGATCATTTACATATTTTTGGAAGTATTTCTGAATTCACCCCCAAATTAACACATAAATTATTTCAGAAAGTCTGAGAATGAAAGTTAATACATCAGATTTCTAGATATGAAATGTCTGCAGATAAATATTCTCACAGTATATCAATACCAGTGTTGAGTAAAATGGCGTAAATGCATTAGCACGTAACCTAATTTCATGATTGATTGCTTTTGCTCCATCTGGTAAATTCCTACCCTCTACACAAACATCAATTTAATCTATTTACACCATCTTCACCTATATGCATGTCTAATAGAACTTCTAATGGAGTTTGCGAACTAAGCAATTCCATTTCGGCTTTATTGTTTACTCTTCTATTTGCTTCAGTTTCGTAAAGTAAATCTCTATTAGATTTGATAGAAATACTATTCGATTTGTGTGTTTAACGTAATGTTGTAGTTTCTGCCGTTTTTACATAGTATTGTGCTTTTATTATCCTAGAAGTAGCTGTTTTTTATTATAGCTTAATTTTTGAACACATACTCGTTACGGATTCCCATAACGAACGGTTCTGGGCTTCAGTTTCAGTCAATATCATTGGACTACCTGGTAGAAGTATTTGCGCTTTCTACATAATTTACTCAACTCTAGTTCCTTAAGTTAAAAACGTAGATTCTTAAAGCTATTATAATGTTCATGAATACAAGTTTTAAGATTAAATTTAACTAAAGGCAACTTTAAAGCAACTGCGTTCAAAAATAAAATAATAAATGTAGCTCTTTGAAAATGGGACTGCGCTTTGTGAACTACGAAGAATCTTGATAAAGTTTAGTTAGTTTGTTTTTGTTGGAATAGTTTAACAGTCTTTCCTTCACTTTGATCTCCTGGATAGCTATGTCAAAGGACTTGATATTTATGCCAGTATATATAAACTGGTAAAACCTACATACTGATGATACTTTTATATTTAAATTTATCATATTTGCTACTAATTTGAATACTTTTAGAAGTAGCAGTTAAGTTTCAACAAAAATATGAGTAATTTAAAACATGATATTCCGTATATAAATTCATTTATATTTAAAATAATCGGCTTTATATCACTAGACGGTGTCATCCAGTAAAATCACCCGGATATACGGACATGATGAAATGACAAGGTTTCATTGTTTGACTTAGGACCCTAAAAAAGGCTATTTATTTTGATGTAGGTATAAACAAAAATATATAATGTTACTGAAATAAAATCTTAGTACCTACTAAATTGTTATCTTATATATTACTAGAATTTAATTTACTACAAGTTTTACAATCATTGTATAAAATACAAAAATATTATCGATGAAAATATTCTTAATGAGCAGGTAGGCATAGAATTGTAGATTGAAACATACATCTGTACCCCTCTTCAAAATGGTAGGACAATGTCAATTTTCTTTTTTACGAGCGAAGTACGTATAATAAATAAGCAAAATGGATCTGCCTTTTTATTACATTACTTTGTCAAAAATATTCAAATGGCAACAAATTTTAACTATAAGGAGTGTAAAAAAATAATAGTATCTACACATTGTGCTCGGACCTTTCAACGCGTTACTTACTTACTTACTTTATATTTTACATTGCCACGTTCCACTTTACTCATTGTCGTTATATCGGATATCGAATCCCTGTTAAGACAGGGATTCTTTATTTATTCTTAGATATTTGAACGAATTTTATTTTTGTAGCAGAGGATTTCACTTAGAAAATGGAACTCAAGTGTCTAAATTGATTCTGAACGCTCTTTTGTTTGAATTGAATACAAAAACTTATCTTCCGAAATAAAATAACGTAAAATAAAATAAAAAAAACTATAGTCATTACTATTAATTGCCAATACTGGGTGATTTTTTAGTCACTGGCAATACTTGCAGGGGTGAAAGTACTCATCAATATGAACCACTTTTATTATTGGACTAACTGTGAAATCACGAAAAAATTATCAGCTGTTCCATACAAAAGTTACTTGACTAAAATGTATGAAGCAACCGTTTTATTTTACGCGATACCAGAGTTGGTCCGATAGTAAAAGTTGTTCATATTGATGAGTACTTTCACCTCTGAAAGGATTGCCAGTGTCTAAAAAATCTTCCTGTATACTTACCACCTAAGCCTTACCCATTTTTGTCACATTGTATCAAACATTATGTTTACACCATTTTTATTAGACCTATGTTCACATTTTCATTTCATTTCTGTTTGTGAAACGGACCACTTATTTCGTTTTACTTTTAAAAGCTTTGATCTCTCTTCAAATACGTTTTGCTTTAGTTCAGTTTATTTGTTCCGGCAGCTTTCCTTAGAAGGTTTATTTACTAAAGTAGTTTCACACTCACCTAGCAATGTCCTTGGCTGAAGAGTAACACACCCAGTGTGAATGTACTCTATGAGTTGGCGAAACACGTCTGGTTCAAATTCTTCTATTATCAGGGTCTGATGTTGTTGTGAAGATGGCTGTCGTAAAATTCAATTCACGTTAGATATAAATTTTTAAAAAGTAGAGTTTGAAATTTAATTAGGAATTTTATTAACTTTGATAACTTGCGATTTTCAATGTAACGAGACGAGATACCTGACTAGAATAAAGATGATAAGTCAGATAAAGTGCCGTTCATTACAATATCATGATTTTTATATATATAGTATAAAAAAAATACATATACTCAGTGACTTTTTAGTCACTGGCAATACTTGCAGGGGTGGAAGTGCTCACCAATATAAACAACTTTTATTATTAGACTAACTGTGAAATCACGAAAAAATTACTAGCTGTTCCATAAAAAAGTTCAATACCTACTCGATCAAAATGTATGAAGCAACCATTTTATTTTACATGATATCAGAGTTGGTCCCAAGTAAAAGTTGTTCATATAGATGATAAAAAAATTATCCTGTATATTACCGTAGAGTGTATAATTACTATAGTGTTTAATGTACCAGAGGGGATAAAGGAAGAAATAAAGATTAATTTATGGGGTATTGATAATATTATAAATAATATAGAATAAAGAAAGTAGCTTTTTGTTTCAAATTATAAACAATCACGACAATTACAAAGTACAATAACATGCGAAACAGTGCTAAATTAGTATAATTGAGTAATCATATCAATTTCCAGTCACAGGTATAAAAAATAATACAACAACAAAGTTTATATTGTACCTACTCACTGTTGCTGTTAAAATAAATAAAAAACAATAGTCATGCAACATAGAACATGTTACGAAGTTAGCCTAAAGAAACTCGTTCAAAAATAAGTTTCAACTTACGCATAATCCTATCTACAAACGTTAAGTGTACCCAAAAGTGAAAAAACTGTACAATATTTATGAATACATCGAATACTGAAACCGATGAAATGAGTGCTCCCTACAACACCGTTAATTTTGTTTTTACCTCTTGAATTGGTGCCAATTGCTGCGCGAAAGTCGATCTCTGTAGTGAACATAGTAAAAAATATTTCAAGTTAACATTTCGAAGCTGGTTCTTTTACCTATTTTGTTCTGCTTATTAAAAATATAATCGTTCATGTCTATGATAGATAAGCTTCTTTGATAAAATCTTTTTTGCGTTTGTAAATAGTTATGTACGTAGCCAGTAATGAGGATAAGATCTGAAAGGCACACGCTTTTGCAGTATCCGAGTTAAGTATTGAAAAACTCTTCAGAAAGAGGGATGAACTAATAAAGTCGACGGAACTCTCGATGGATATTGGAAAATCTTGTTATATTGCAATGCCGTCATCACGAGACTCGATAAAAAATGTACCTATAAAACTTATGGGTTTAAGCGTAGGGACTCTGCTTCAAAATTGTACCACAATTCAAAACAAGAACTATGAATTAAGAAATCATTAAAAAACGATTTTAATAATAATAAGAGTGTGTGTACTTATGTACACGCGTTAGAAGTTATACTTCTTTGGCGTATGGAAAAATATACCAGAAATAAAACAAAACGAAAAAAATTTTTTTTTTTAAATAATAATGTAATAATTTTTAATTAACGATGTAAATAAATTTTACATACCGAAAATTAACCTCAAATCTATAAATGCACTCAAAACAGTTTATTCAAATCAGTTTTATCACTAATATTCAATATATATATATGTATAGATATAATAATAAATAATAAATTATCACCGTCGTATATGAAATTGATTTAATAAAAACACCAAAATAATATTTATTTATTCACACTGTTTAATTGTACCCTTACGAAACACGTGTTCTACATTTAAAAATACTAGAATATACAACTTGAACATAGTTATCAATTTTCATACCACCTAGAACTAACTTCATGCTGTTAAATTTAGGTGTCGGTGTGCGCGCGCATCGTAAAAATTCACTCTCATCATTTTTCTCCATCGCGCCAAAAGAAGTATAACTTCAAAAATTATGCTTGCTTTCAATTTTGGTGCAATTTATTGGTAACTCATTTGGAATATTGGCTTCTACGTACAAAGGGGAAATTCATTAATACTTTATTTATCATTAATGATATACTTCATTTAGGCATGAATCCATTCAATATTATGGTTCAACATTTAGCATTCTCAGACTTGCATGATATAAGTGATTCATAAAATTTACCTGTTGCGCTGCATTTTGTAAATTTAACAGAGGCTCGGAAGACCTTTTCAAGAATAATCTAAGCTTGTTCTCTCGTGGAGCTGGTTCCTTCTTCCTTTGAGGACTAGGGGCTTGATAGAGCATCTTTTGAAACACTCTGCAAATCAAAAACTTATTTACAATTACACAAATAATGCGTTTACAATTACATTTTGTTAAAAACATGTAGTGACGTAGTCAATTTAGTATGAAAAAAAAAACGCATACAATATACTTAAAGAGTTACATAACTGAATAATACTGTCAGTTGGTATGCTCAGTAATATTTAGAATTCCTTGTTTCCCGCTCTCCATGAATGAAATTGTTTCCGTCGTATGGTAGTGCGGTTGTTTTATAAACTTTGATAATGAACAAAGTATTAATAGAAGCTTGTTAAAGAGAGTTTTAGTAGAATACGTTACTGCTTCTCTTAGTTTAAAGAAGCTGAGTATACATATATATTGGTATTAAAATTATAGTAAAGCGTTCAGTTTCAGTGATACCGGAGTAGGTTTTTACGCTCAACCATAGTACGTCAGAGCCCGTCACAATTGTTTCTTGTTAATGGAATATTGCCCTTATCAAGACTACCTTAATAATTTCTGTGCATTCAAAGGCTCATAGCATCACTTTTTTTCTTCTTTTCATGTGGCAAGATAAAAGCAGTCGATAGTGAAAGTCCGTATTTGAGTCTTGTCCGAACGGTACACCGAATAGGAGATATGGTTCGAAATGAGATCTTGGACGGTTCGGATTGCGGAACTAAAAACTTAAAATGTTGTTATAGGATTTTCAAAAAAGATTCTACGTTAAGTTCTTAAGTTATTCATAATTTATCTAGTTGTTAGCTTGTGGGTTCTTTTCATTTAGTAATAATCTCTATTTTGTTATACACTTAAAATCCAAAGCATTATAGTAGGATATAAGTATCAATCGATAAGGATTTAGAGTACGGGGAAAATATGGTATTTGAAGGGCCGAAGTATAATAAAATAATCATAATAAAACGTGATTGAGCACGATCCTAAGGTTTATTGTAAACTCCAAACGGATTATTGATGTTTTCTTAAGTTCGTGTATTACATTTTGATAGGTTAATACTGTATTTCTCCCGGAATCAAAATTGACTTTGACAAAATAAATAGTGGAAAATAAAGTTTATAATTTTTGATAACATGTCTTTTTGGCCAAATTATTTTAGAAATATTCACATTTTCTTTCTTCATTATTTTTCTTCTCCATTTTATGCATGAGTTTCATCATCAATCTATAGGATATAAATTTGAAAAATTGTGACTCAAAAACTGAATAAGTCATCGAATAACTTCTTACCTGCTCCGAGCAGCTAGTACTGCCTTGACAGCACACACCGGCTCTCTAGTGTCTCCAACCAGAAATGTGACGTCACACAGTTCGGGCATAGAGGCGAGGAACTTCATGTCCTCAGCCAGCCCGGACTTATTTTCAAAGGTGCTGAGGTCAGGCTCCGCCTCCATCGCCGCTAGCGCCCCGCTTCGCATTGACGACTGTTAGATGAGTATTGATGATTTATTAAAGTAAAAAAAAAAAAAAAACTTTAAATAAACACACAAACTTTGTTCTCATAACAAAAAATACTAAATATTGTAAAAAAAATCGCAATTACTATATCCGTATCTTACTTATATTTTTTTTATTATGTACCCCCTGGTAAGTTTATGCCATTACTCTTGTATACCTAACATAATAAAAAAAAACTTAAATATGAATTTAACGTATTTTCTCATAATCTCTCACTACATAATATAAATCGACAGTCATGAAAATAATGATATAATATCTTGAAAGAGTATTCGAGATTTGAGTATCAGTTCTGCAAATGTTGATTGGTTTTCATAAATAGAGCCCAAAGACTTCTTGGAAATAATTATTTACTGTAAATAATTGCCGCGCTTAGCAAACAAAATAAAAGTAATGAGTTCAGAAACAAATTACAGTGTTCGAGTAAAGTTCCTCTACTTTAGTATTTGTAGCTGTCTGCCCCATGGTTTTACGCAGGTTACCGAGGAATATCATATTTTTGCGGAATAAAAATTAGCTTACGTTTTAATGTTACGTATGATCTATCTAGCAAAGTTTTATTCAATATCGATTAGCCATTACATGACTGATTAGATAACATCTACATAAATACATATTTATAGCATGTATTAAGTAGGATAGGATGTTTAAGCAATGAAATTGAATTGACTTAAAATCTTTAAATATTAATGATGTCTTTACTTCATTTTGGAAACGTTTTATATTTTCCAGTCCCATTTAATGGACAGGGCCTATATTTATGTAAATTTTAAAATCTTTTTGTTTTTATGGTGTCAATAAAACTGGAGGAGAGATTGAATATCTTACGAAAAACGAACGCGTCTGTGAAATAAAGATTGAAATGATTATGAAACTTTTTATTTAATTTCTACAAACAATAATAAATTTTTACCTTAAAGATTTTTTTACTGAAATAAATATTATGTACCAGTTTCTAATTGGCGTTTTAGTACAAACATACTTCAGAATTTTATACGAATCAGATATTTATATAAAAACATAATTTTTTTACTTACTTTTACGACTTGACTAAAGTTTCAGTTTTATCTTCTTTGTATCTGTTTTCCTAGACAAGCTCCCGTATGACCACAATGTCATCGGAGCTGACAAAGCCTACAAGGGAACTGGCTCTCAAGTTCAGCTGCCGGAATACACCGTAAGTGACAGATCTGCTTATTCTGTGATTTCATCACGATTATTTATTTCATGAAATCCTTTTGTAGGGTTCATACCTACGTTTTGGTCTTGGCATTCGACGTTAAATTAACGTGACTGACTGTGATTATATCACTTTTGCAAAATATTTTTTATAATCTTGTAAAAATCTATTTTCTATTGTTCACGATAAAAATATTTCTAGATCAATATAAAATTTCTTAGTAATTATAATAGGTTTCAAGAACATCCATTTGCGGGAGATCAAAGACGGCACTTAGCAAAGTAAAAGGACGATAGTAAGCTAAGATTAACTTCAGACGCTGGATTATGTGGACTTTATACGAAACAATGCTTGTTAATGAAACGAAAATGCTTGTTATAGTTAATTCTCACATTGTTAGTCTTTGAAACAATGGACGAGCTTGTTTTATTATTTTCGATAACTTTACTTGGTTTATACTCTATAGCCTTAATTCAGTTAATTTATTTATAGTCAAAGATATAGGAAATCTTCTGTCTTTAATGTCTGATGTCATAATTAATGGCTCATGTACGTCTCAATTGTAGGAGTAAGTACCAGCCTATCCTAATAATAACTTGGTATCTAGATTTAAATATAAAATTTGAGTATTGTAAGGTTAAAAGTACGGGCAAATAAGATAAATACTGAGGGAACCCGCCTGTAACAGCTAGTTCGTACTTTACTACAGACTTTCTCTTGAACAACATTTTGCAGAGAAAGGAAAAGCTGACGTTATGCAGACAAGAAATACATGACACTAATGCTAAAAATCCCCTGAGACCTCGTTAGGGCCGTTCAGTTTCGGTTTTGGGTCAAATTTTATATATACCTATACTAGGTGTATTGGTGCAAGCAAAATAATATTATTAAAAATTTATTAGTCTTTTTCAGCATATTATTTTTTTTTACTTTTATTTACTTACAAAAAAAAATATTGTCGAAAAAAAAAAAAAACTTAACAGTTTTTTTTTATTTACAATAGATTTTTACTAAACACTATAATAGATATATTATAATATAATAATATACAATGAAGAAAGGGTTACATCATACGATAGCAAAAAACACAATAAGTATAAATGAAGATTATATTAGGATACGGAAAAAAGCAGTAACACAATAAGGGAATAATATTTATGCTTAATCCCATCACTCAACAAAGAGGCAATCCAATATCCGACGTCAAAACATTTCCTTGCTAATAACTACGTATTTGTATGATATATCGTTATAGCCTGATGTGAAAAAATACCGGCCTAATGCAAGTCGGACTCAGGCACGAAAGGTTCCTTACCATTATCTATAAAAACGGCAAAAAAATCGCGTTTGTATGGGAGCCCCCTTTTAATATTTATTTTAATTTGTTTTTAGTATTTGTTGTTATAGCGGCAACAGAAATACATAATTTGTGAAAATTTCAACTGTCTAGCTATCGCGGTTCTTGAGATACAGCCTGGTGACAGACAGACGGACGGACAGACAGCGAAGTCTTAGTAATAGGGTCCCGTTTTTACCCTTTAGGTACGGAATCCTAAAAATGATGTAATCTGAGCGAGCTATCATTCTAATACATGATACGTGAATGGTCGATTTTCTAATCCATCACAATCGGTGACTTTATTGGTCCATAAACTAAATATCTTTCGGATTAACCTCTTAAACGTATAGAAATCATATTTAATGTCATTTTGATGCTCTATTTTAACGATTTCGTCATGATAGCTCAGTAGTAAAATCAAATACTGTGACATGGGTGGGATTGAATCCTACAATGAGTTGGGCTTTTGGTGAAGTAAAATATCGTGCGAAAACCATAGTACGGTGGTAGGGTACTTAGTTGTACCCGCCTGACTGGGTACCATCCTCAATTTGAAAATCTGTTGTCAAGCACTTACAGTGTGTTTCGGCAGGTACACTTGAGAGCAAGTTCCTTCTTGGATTGTACTGATTATTACCCCATCGTCACTCAATGGTGAAATTGCGGTCAAACACAAGCCTATACAATGTATCTTTATTATTGGGAACTTATTTTTGTTAGTATTGCCTATAATAAAAAACCGTTGCTTTTGTATTTCTCTGAGTAAATAATATTTTTTATAATTTTATTAGTGAGTGGTGATATTATTATTAAGTTTTAATGCACTGCGTTATAAATTATATTGATGGAAAAAAGTGTGTAGGTATTATTATTTTTTATAAAAATAAATCTTGGTCTTTACGATTAAACATGATGATCTTTTGATGAGTATTACACTAATTTATATAGTCATTTAATGCCTAATAACTTTATCTAAGATTAACTCGAATATAATTAAGGTTGTTCATTGAACCTGAAAAGGAGAGAACCGTAAAATAAACATCAATATCATATTAACTCAGTGAAAGCGATCTTACATTTCATGTCTTCGGGTCTCTATGTGTTTGATCTTAAAATCGTAAATTACTTCAAAGATTTGTTTCAAATTAATGCTTAAAATATTTTTAAAGATTTATTTGCCTAGTAATAAATTCTTTGCCTAATATTAAATACCTACTTAATTAAATTATTTATGATATACCTATTTGGAATTTATTTTGCAAATAAATTATAAGTTATTTATTTTGAAAATATTTTAAAACTATTACAGTTAAACTATTAGAAAGAGTATCTAGTTACTCATACTTGGTTATATTAAAAAATTAAGTTAGTTAAAAAATATATGATTATTTTTATTTTACTCGATTTATAAAAGGTTTATCTATAAACAACTAAGATTTATTTGAAAAAAATATATATTTCAAAATTATTTCAAGGGAAAAATTAAGTTACAAATTAATTTTCAATCGCCTAAACAGACATTGAATTTAAAGAAAGCTAAACATGAAAATATTTATATTTAAATATTTATATTTACCTCATCCAAACTAAAGTGTCTTGTGATCGTAATATCCATGGTTATCAAGCAATTTCAACTATTCAATTTAAATATTTGGTCAGGGTTGAGCCACAACCTTCCGCGGTAAAGCCTCAACGACGACTGACAGAAAATAGGAAATGGATGTGACGTAGGACTTTACGCAATCTGTACTGTGAGTTTGTGCCTCAAGTTAAGCACGGTCGCGAAACAACTATTTTTGACTTCTATCGTAGTGTTATTTTTGCTAATTAATTAGGTTTTTTAAATACATGTTTGGTGCCTACTTAGAAGATATTGAATTTTATTTTAAAGAACCGTTGTTTTTTAGACTAAATCTATAAAATATTCCTCTCAATCTTACTTATATAAATACGAATTGTTGTGAAGACTCTCAGACATACGTCTTAGAGTTTTTAAAGATTATACCAGGCGTGGGTACTTTTTATCAAAGAAAACACTAGAGACGGAATCAAATAAAACATTGAAGAAAACTTAAATTAAAAAATAAAGTTATCGATGTTGGATTCCAAATGAAATGTAAAACGAATAGGTACCTACGACTGTTTGATCGTAGACCAACGATTGAGGGAAAATTTTGTTGGCTATATAATAATAAATATATTTTAAACCTTAGAAAATGTGAAGATGATTAATTCTTCATGTTGAAGTCTATAGGAAACCATGTTAGTGACGCAATTATACAATATATATAGAGAGAGAGAAGTTGGTCACATTGAATACTAATTGGCAATACAAGCGCGATGAAAGCGGAAAGAAGTTTATTGAGAGCAAAAACACTACAAAAGATATAATAAGGAAAAGTCTATCAAAAAGGGTCATTATTTAAAAAATTATGCTTTATAACTGAATATTTGTAGTAATAAAATGAATAAACCAAAATAATAATATACTATACTAATAGGTATAATATAGCAGAAGAGTTTTTTTTTTGTTTGTTTAAAGTCGCTAATCTCTTGAACTACCAGTCGGATCTGAGATATTATTTTTGCATATGATAGTCCAATTCTTGAGAAAGGTTATATAAGGCTATTTTTTTATCCCAGGAATGCGGGTGAAACCGCAGGGAACAGCTAGTATATTATAAAAGAGCAAGTTGGTACGTCGGTCTGCTATTACGATTTCACGGCTAAACTACCAAACCAATTTTGATAAAAATTGGCATAAGGACTTCGAATCGTCGTTCAAATTGAACCTCGATATAACACAGAAAGTTTTGCGAACGCGGGTATTTTAGAATACAACGTTTATTTACCTTACGTTAATTATTAATTATTGCAATAGTAGTTAGTGAGCGTCAAGTCAAGAAGTTTCTCCAGCACCAGATGATTATAAAATAAAATAACAATGATAAAATTAAATTTGTACCGTATAGAATTTGAACAGATACGATCAAAAAAGCATTCGCGGCAAAATTTTCAAAAGGCTACGGCTAGTATGTACAAATATACAATCCCGCATTAAAAAAAAAGTCAAATTGGACAAGCCGGATGGCGTGGATTTTATAGATACACTGACTACCACAGATCGTAGGGTCGGTTACCGCTCAGTATCAACATCTGTGAGAAAAAAAAATCTTTATGGACAAGAATTTTTATGTCGTAGGTAAGGTTACAAGCAGGCAAATCTACCGTCACTTATGGACAAACAAAACTAGGGGCTTGTTTGCTTTGGCTAGTTTATCACAACACATTGGCAATGCCCTTGTAAAGCCTAGAAGGCCATTGACTCTTAAGTGAAACTGCCGGACATACACCAAATACTTGCGACAAATTTTCATCTTGAGGGTGGTAGCCAGCCAGGTGGGTACTATAAAATACCTACCCGAGACATTATGCGAACAAGACGAAGGCCATTATAATACAGCGTTTGTCCCTATTTCAATGTCCTAAAAACTCCAGGAAATGAGAATTACTTTTTTTTTATATACTTCTAGGTGGCAAACAAGCTTACAGCCCACCTGATTGTAAGCGGTTACCGTAGCCTATAGACGCTCATAACACCACCAGCATAGAAAATACAATATTATATTCTCCCTACCAGGGGTATCACTCACGCGTTGCCAACCTTGAGACATGAAGTTGTTAAGTTTCCTGTGCCTGTAATTTCACCAGCTCCCATACCCTCCTAACCGAAACACAGTATACAAGTGCACTACTATTTCACGGCGGAATTAGATATGGTGGTAGTACTTCCCCGGGCGAACTCTGCACTAAGAGTTCTACTTCCTTCCAAAAACTTTCATTCAATTTGTTTGCGGACTGAATAATCTGAAGTTTCACCAGGGTAGCAAGCACGATCTTAGTTAGACACACACGTATTATGTCTGATCTCAAGCTCATGATAAATTAAAACAAAGGATTAGGTATATTTTCCAAGATATAGTTTATAATGAGTAAGCTTTTGAAATAAATAGGATCGCGCCCTGAAATAGGGGTGGAAAATTGTAGACATTAGACATAAATAAATAAGACAAATATCTACTGGTCTATCTACAGCTCCGCACTTATGAACCAGTTACTTTCTAGACATTTTATGTTTACCAATCTCGGGAAAATTATCACTTACCATAATCAGATTGTGGTCAAACAAGCCTATCCACAGAAATAAACAAAATTGCATTTGTGTATAAATTAATAATCATTTAAATTTGTATGTTTTTAGGATAGTCAATGTCTTTCAAAATCTAAACATAAGGAATCATTTATAACAAAGTTCGCTTCGATATTTAATATTGTAAAAGAAATAAGTAAAAACTTATTTCAATAATGCCAAAGTTGAGAACCTCAGAAGATTTAAACGTTGAGAGTGCAAAAGATGTGCATGAACTGGCTAGAATTTCCTACATAAACTCAAAATTCACTAAGGAACGTAAGCCGCACAAATTTAATAAATAATAATTTTATTGACTTTACGCCTTTTACCTAGATGTTGTTGGACGTTTGTACCTTCCCTCGTTAATTTATTTCTCCCGTTAGCCGTATGTAGGACACGAGCTGCGACCCGTAAGCTTGCAGTTTACCCAATAACCAATATTGATTTTATGTGAACATCCGACACTAATTAACAAGTAAATTGAAAATTGAAATGCATATTGAAATTAAATAATATAAAAAAACCCGGCCATGTCGATATTGAGACACGTTTTTGAGTTAAGGTTCTACAGTCAGTATGAAGTGGATAAGTAATAACCTAAAATTGAACATAAATTAAAACTTGACATTTTACTAACTTATCTTTATATCTAAATGTGTGAAAAAACCCTCTATATTTTAAAAGCTCTTTTTAGCGATACTCCACTAGATATAATAATATTCTAATAATATTCTAGGACATTATTCCTCACACACGGCCATCTGACCCCAAACTAAGCAGAGCTTGTACTATGGAAGCCAGATAACTGATATACTACATATACTACTTTTCTTTTGTAAATACATTCATATTATAGATAATTACACCCAGACTCAGGACAAACAGACATGTTCATGCACACAAATGTCTGTCCTGAGTGGGAATCGAACCCACGACCTGCGGTGTGATAGATAGGGTATCTTACCAACCACGCCAACCGGCCCGTCAAACAAAAAAACAGACACCCCTACTTTACGTGTAGGAGAGGTACCTACTAAATAATTTATATCTACGATTTTATTTGATAAGTGTGTTTCGTCATAACTATGCAAGCTAGTAGTTTCCAATTCAAATGACCAAGACAGACAGACAGATAGACGGGCATTACGAAATAATAAGGGTTGTTTAACTTTGGAACCCTAAAAATTTTTTTTTTTTTAAAACAAGCTTTTTGGAGGGTACGAGATTGTATTGCCATTGCCACCAGCAGTTAGTCTTAAAATTAAAAGTGTGGTAAAATTATTTTGTTTTATGTCGATTGTATTTTTCATATATTGAGCTATTTTAATTGCATTTAACTTAACTCAAAATAATTGAGGAGCTGGCAAACATAGCCCTATAATTAGTGTCTATGCATACCTAATTAGATTTTTTGCAAATGTAACTAATATTCGGCGTAATCTTTTTTTGGAGACATATATAAAAGTGAAATAACACTGAAAGTTCACTTCATACATAACTATTACAGTAATTGTATTCAAAAACGAGAACAGTATGTGAAAAATCTTGATAGGTATATATTATAATTTTATTATATTTCCAATGTAGTTTAGACTAAATAATTAATTATTTCGAGTCTAAGCGTGTCGATAATTTGAATACTTCCTGGGTTAAATTTATTTACTGACGTTCAGTCTACGAGGAGTCAGATGTTCTACCCACGCAGTTTGTCTGGAGTAACGCCCACATTGCGTCCATGTACATCTATACGTTTGTCATCAGTTAACTATACGCAAACACAAAACCTACCTGTTGATGTATCACTTTTTACACTTCAATGAAACAGTTTCCAAATTATTATTAACAAAATATTAATTCACACTGAATTGATAGTTCACGATGTTGATTAGTCTAATTCATAAAAAATACCACCATATCGTCTAAATACACAACTGGTATACAAAATATTTTCAAAAGATAGCTATTGTACACTACTCTGATGGTTTTATTTTAGTTGCAAGACCATAGAAAGGTAATAGAAGCTTATTATTAAAGCTTGACAGATTTCGTTACACGTATAGACACAATGTACACAACATTGAGTATTTGGTGATACGCATGCGTGAAGTCCATTGCGCATGCTCGTATATGATATCAATATGACAGCGTCGCGACGAAAGGTCGCTGTTCAATGGGTGAAGGTGAAATTCAACATGAATGAAACGATACTATTGAAAGTATTTATTTCAATTCAGAAAATTAAACAGCAGCTTATATGAATGCCATTTTGCATAGAGTGCAAAGTCGTTATTATCAATAAAAAAAATTGACATATGTTACACATTTTTATTTAGTATTTATATCTTCAGTTACAGTTCTGATAGATAAATAATTAGTACCAAATTATTCTATTTGAATGTTCTTAATCATCGCAGAATAAAAAATAAATAAAAGCAGTACAATGTTATATTAATTGAATATGCTTAACACAAAAAAAAAATGATATAATGCTATAATAATATTGCTTTTATATATTACTTGCTGATCCCCGCGGTTCCCCGCATTCCCGGGATAAAAAAGCCTATAACCTTCCTCAAAAATTGAACTATCAAATGCAAAAACAATAATTCAAAGCCGACTGGTGGTTCCAGAGATTAGCACCTTTAAACAAACAAACAAAAAACTCTGTTGCTTTATTATATTAGTAAAGATTATAGAGTTATTTCTAAGATTAGAAGATAATTTTATGGAGGTAATAGTTATCTCCATCGGTTATATCCACCATATATTTTTTTCCATAGGCTATGTGAGTGCTCAATTTCAGTACAATTAATGGAACAGTTGAGGTGTCATACCAAAGAAACAAACTAAGTCACTTTCGCATACATACCTAATATTGTTATAGTTTCTAGAATAATCGTATTTATGTCAAAGTCATCTTTTAATCGAGACTTGAACTATCTGACAGTTATGGTTTCACTAAACGTTGGTTTGAGTTTTTCGATAACTAAGCCCGAGAACCATCCGCCTGAACATTACGCACTCTTTCCGAAGGCACAGAACATCGTAGTAGGGTATTGGTTAGATAGATGGCTCTTAGCCCAAAAGGAGTTTTTGAATAAGCAATTTCCTTATGTTGCCTTGTACCTTTTTATGTATATAATTATATTGGTTTTTGGTATATATTGGATTTTCTTATTTATATTTGGACTTTGTTTCTGTTTGATTATAATGTATGCGCTCCTATATTCAACCGATTGCGTTTAAACTTTGGTGAAGTGTGCGCACGCCCGTGATGGTTTCTGAATCAAAAAGAGAGGTATTGAAACGCATACTGGAGATAAGCTAGTAATTACTTTTTATATAATTAAAATTATAGTGCCATTGTGTAACTAATTAATTTTTGTATTTGGTACATAAATTTATTTTATCACGGAAACAAATTTAATTGCAGACTAGCAAATAAACACACTTAAATAATTAAGCATCGTATTTGCTTATCTAACAATCCATACATTTTGTTATGACTACATTATTAACATCCTAAAATTAAATAAACCATAACTTACTCTTCATTACATAAGTTTGCTTAAAGGGCTCTGAATTTAATTCCCAGTGCCATCTCAGACAATCTTGTAGGGATGGTACGTAAGCTATTAATTAGAAGCATCAGCCTGGAATCTCATACGATTAGTAGTGTAATGGAGCAAAGAGACGGGTAAGACGTTGATGTATGTACGTACGTGATATGGAGACGGAATGGGACAAAGGGTGTCGGGAACAATATGATTCTTATGGTATTTAGTGCATTAGGGTTGTGTTGAAGGATAATAAAATATAATGTGATAAAATGCAAAGCACATTTGAGTATGAATTGACTATTTGGACGATTCTTTTGTGTATGTATTAAATGGGCTACAATTATTATTTTAAACAACTGATATAAATCATGAAAGGCATTATTTTTATTTTGGGAGCAATATAGTTTAATAAACTTTATTATATATAATATTTATTATAATTATATCTCATACTCAAATAGACCATCAATTTGTTTATAAAATAAATAACAGTAATATAGACATGGAATACAAATTTTCGTGGTATTTTCATCCTGAATTAAATGTTTTATACATTTTAAACCGTTTTAGTATTTATTTTTCCGACCAGTACCTAAAAATGTTCATCTCCCAAATACCATTTTCAATTCAATAAGTTGGTCCCACCATTACAAGATAACTGCTTTGCAAATATATTAATCTCATCCCGTGGGAGTTTCTCGATCCGGGTATACTTCAATGTCTCATCGTGATGTGACGTGACCCCATTTCACGCTTAATTGCTCAGGACGACGCCGTTTTTATATCATTTCAAATGGAAGGTCTTAGCTAGAATATTTGCTTTGTTATACGAAAAACAAATCAAAAATGCTTCTTCAACAATGACTTTCGGGTGGGGTGTATTTGATGCATAAAAACTTTTACTACTGAATCTCATAAAATTTTAATGCAAAGCACAGTCTTTTTAAGTATTCTGCCAACAACAATACGATATAAATTTTCCTTCTTAAGAAACAACAATTTCGAACTAAAAATTCAGACTTCAACAACCTAGCTTAAAAAATGCTCAGTGGAAAGCGTTCCCTGTTTGTATTGGCTGATGAGTTGTTTGCCTTGTAAACGGGACCCGTATTTATTAAATATATTCCTTCCTTTTACATCGCGGGATACGGGTTGCCTAGGCGGGCTCTGGAAGTTTTTGAACGGCTATTGTTTTTTGTCCAAATATTTTCTTCAACAACATTTTGTAGTGAAATGAGCAACCCTTCCAACTGGGATACGCCTTTAAATATTTACTGAATATAAATAGTTATCTTCCAAGAAATATAGTAGGGTAGCCTTTAAAGAGAAATTTAATTCGAAAGTCATGAATTAACTTTAACAAAGAATCTAAATATAATACATACTTAATTAAAACAAAGAAAAGAACTAGTGAATTGTCTCTCTGACAGTGTCATTCAAGGAACCCAACTTGAAGCTTATGTAAAAAATAGCGTTTTAACCTTTGCCCAGATAATGGTCATTACATTATAATGAGGAAACACTAATTCCGGGTCACCATACGACGGGAGATAAATTTAGGGACGCGATAGATGAATGGTCTCGCCTTCGTTCCACTATCGGCTCCCACTAAGAGACGGATTACCGGCTAAACTGAGATTAATTACTTTGGCTTCTACATGGACAGCGACATATAGATACTTTTTTTTACAATATCAATGCATGGCATATTGCGTTGTTTGAAATTATACCTAAAACACATCTTTACGAATATTTGCAAATTTTCCGTTTGGTAAAATTTAATTTATGAGGGTTGACGTCAATTGAAGTACAATTTGATTGGTGATTAATATAATGATGTAGTATAGACTGTTATTGCTATGTAAATATAGTATATACATATAACGTTGTAAATATACTAGTTTAATATAACATTGATAAACAATTACAGGTACTGTAAATTAAGCATTTTTTTTTAAGGATTTTCTCTCAATATTTGCACCCAGTATTGTAATAAAAAGGAACAGATTTTAGAAAAATATTTATTTTACTATTTGCTAAAGTGAGATAGCGTGGTGGCATACAACAATTAAATTACATCCAACGATGAACCTACACCAGAAGGGTTAGGACAGGGCTCTAGAGTAGAATTATTTCCCAGATAATGCCATGCATACACTGGGAGCGACATCTATTGTTCTAGACTCTAGAATTTAGAGTACAACCCGTGCATTGTGCACGTTGCTGTCACTTGTTGGAATTGGAATTAAACCAAATACTCCATTATTTGAATCATAACGACCTGATAAGGGTATATTTCGGAAGATACCTACATGATATCGAAATTTATCTTAGCCTTATGAATTTCATGAGATACCTCAGCTGACAACAGGGAATCAGTTGGAATCGGTGATGCCACTCAATGTATTTGATTGAAATTAGACTTTATATCAGTTCAGTACATTTGTTTTCTAAATTTCTAAAAACGAGTGTTCGATTAAATGAATACATTCAATATTATATGTTTTTAGGGTTTCGTACCTCAAAAGGTAAAAAAGGATCCTTATAAGATCACTCTCTTGTCCGTCTGTCAGTCTGTCAGTCTGTCCGAGTGTCACCACCAATTTTCTCAGGAACAGGTGGACTTAGTTAGCAAGTTGAAATTTATACCAGATACTGAGGTCTATAGTTCCTATTAGGTGTATAAAAATCAAGGTCCCGAGTCAACACAATAAAAAGATTTAGGCAAATTTAGATTTTCGCGAAAACTTGTAAGTAGGTACCAAAATTTACCTTAATTTTCAACTTTTTTTTATTTTTCGGAATTTTCCCTTTACTTGTGCTGTAAGACCTTGTCTATTTTGCTTTTAATCAAAATTGACAATTCTAGGTCAACCGGAATTACCCTATAGGTTTTTGGTCGAAAACCTATATGATAGTTCCCGTTGACCTAGAATCAATCATTCAGCACAAATAAAGGAACAATTCCAAAAAATAAAAAGTTGAAAATTAAAGGGTGTACCCATACATACTTAGTTGACGCCAGTTAAGATTGTCCTCTGAGTCGTATGGGCGCTCATACAATTTAGAGGACTAGCTTAATTGACACCAACCTCAAATAAGGTACATAAATAAAATTGTGCTATTGTGTGAAAGAAAACATTTATTGCAATATTTTATACTCGTGTGCGCAGAACATTTTAGAGCAAAGACTAAAACGATCGTTACACTATGCACTTCCCAATTTGTTGAACCCGATTTTTCACACCTTCAGCACACATCGAAAGAAAATGTCGATGGGTAGGTTCGGAACCCTCGGCGCACGAGTTCGACTCGCACTTGACTGTTTTTTTTTCTGATCAACTTTAGGAAATTGTTAAGTATGATGCGACGGTACAGTATATCCCAGGTGAAAATTTTTGACCATTCAGGTTTAAAAAACTTAGGCAAAGCAAAAAAGTTCTCATTTCCCAAAATGCCTCAAACATACAGATGTGCCTGTTTAAAATATGGCAGGTATTGTTTTCACACGCATTCATTACAACATCATAGGAGAAGATATAGGTAGTGCATAACTAAGGAAGTGATGAATATATACAAAAGCTTATGTTATTATTTTTACTTACATCTTGTATAATCTAAACAAAATATCTTACCATAAAATAACATCATTGGACAAACTCTAACTCAAAGCATCTTTATTAAACGAACTCGTTAGGTTTTTTTTATTTCATTATCTCTTCGATCCGCATGCTGATAATGCAGAAATTGATATAAATGGTGATACCATAATCTAAAAGCTGAAAAGGAAGACCGTCACCAAATGGGAACTACTTTACTTGTATTGATATCCTTTGTTTTTTTATGTAATTTTAATTGTATATTACTTATAATTATTTTCGTTTTTGTTTATTACTATTAGGAATGCTGAGTACCTACAAAAAATTGTCTCACACCTGTTATTGGTGAGTAGGCCTGTCCAAACCGTGCACATATGTTATGTTAGTAAATGAACTACAAAACTATTAGGAACCCATTAGCAAAGTTGTGGCAATGCATATTGCGATACAGTTTGTAGTGAAGTTAGATACTGGACTCGCGTATAAAATTTCAAGTCAATACGTAAAGGGTAAGATTATGTAAAATTGACACACAATTATTTTTCCAAACATATTACCTATAACTACTATTAAGTAATCTGTGCTATAACTAGTAACCGTTAAAAAAATAAAACAATGAATATGAGCAAAATACATGTAATTTATTTATATTTTGCATTGCAATTAAGGAAGAATAAAGCAGTACAAAGATTTCCACCAATTTTTATTTTTCCTATAATATTGTGCTGTGCTAAAGAGCATAGGAAAGCTTTCTAGTCATGGCCATTATCTTCCTGAGTTCCGTTTCCAATGTACCTGTCGAGACCTATTTATACAGCACAATTGCACAGTTTTGCTACTTTATTTGAACCTACAATATGTGTCTAGGGCCCAGTTTTAACTTTGTGTTCAGAAATATGACTTTATTTTTAGAAGATACGTGCACTTTCTTGAGTACAACTTTCTTCACAAAGTGTTGTTATTTTTCCGACAATTCTTTTCCGTGTTAGGTAAATATCATGAACTAAAGTATTCTAAACGATTTAGTTTCTTGTTAATTCTTTGATTCTGGTTATTTAATCTAGCTAATACTTTCCTGTCTTTTCAGTATGGGTACCATACTAAAATATCAAGTTAATCTTTGACCATTTCTCAATATGGTAAGTTAAGATATGGGCAAAAGGAGGCCAGAAGTGGTTGGTTTTTATTTCAAATTCTCATTAATAAAAAATATATTCATGATTAAGTATAAAGATATTTCTCTTGAGCTCTACAATTATACCTGAATAACTACATTAAAGTAAGAAAGTTTTAATGAGGAATTAGTTGTACGTAGGTTCTCGGTATTCGACGACCTAGAAAGCTTAAACTTGGAATTAAATCAGAACATTATTTTATTAAACTTATAATCAAACTGTGGAAATATATAATCCAACATTCTAATTAGACGGTTTCATAATTAATAGTGTACTCATTTAAATATTTTTTTGTCATTCTATAATCACCATTGAATCTTTATGTTCAAAATACAAAATGTAAAATATGTACCAAAATGTATGAAGCAACCATTTTATTTTATGCGATATCAGAGTTGCTCCCATAATAAAAGTTGTTTATATTGATGAGTACTGCAACCCCTGCAAGTATGGCCAGTGACTAAAAAATCACTCTGTATAAACACGAAAAGCGATATCTATACTAATAATAATATTATAAAGCTGAAAAAATTGTTTGTTTGGTTGAACGCGCTAATCTCAGGAACTACTGGTTCGAATTGAAAAAATATTTTTGTGTTGGATTGCTCATTTATCGAGGAGGATTCTTTTTATCCCGGGAAAACTTAGGATCCCTCGGGTGAAATCGCGGGGCGGAAGCAAGTAGACAATAACTTCATAAAACTACATTAAACAATAAACGTTGGGAATATTAAACGGTGTGAAAAAAACAGCAATGGCTTCCAAATGATCTCACCAATCAGACTGAAGAACATTTGTCCCAAAAACCATGATACAAACACGTTTCAAGCGAAATTAAAACCACCAGTTACGTTTAAATGGATACTTTGTTACCGCGAAACATTAATTACTGTGTCCAGGGAACTATTTATTCTTTCGGATAAGTTTTTTTTAATTACACATTATTTATAACATACTCTACTTACGACGACAATTCGGCGAGGGTATATTAAAAGTGCAGCATATTTCATAATTATATAAGATATTCTGTCACTAGTTCACCTGGTCGATAACATCGAAGACCTCGGAAGAAATCATTTCTTGGTGTGTACTCCGTTGAAAAAGGCATATTTAATTTCCTTGTTCTATGAGTTACAACTTTTTTTTTAATTATTTATTCAATTTATTCACTTTAAAATATAAAAGTATATATTATAATAAAGATTATATACCATGAAAGCCTCAAGGGCTTATTTGCGGAAGCGGTCGACTTTACAAACCAAGCGGCAATTTTTTTACAATTTAATTAAAATTATAACAAAAATATATTTGTTTTTTATGATATTATTATAATCTACCTGGCGTGGGTGGCAATGCCTCTTTTCTTTATCAGAAATCACCGCAGGCATGCGCAAAAAAACTCACCGACGTTCTTTTTAAACATGACCCATGCCTTGCCTTGACTATTGCCAGTTCAGATTACTGACTCTATGAGCTAGACTGAGCATTACTTTAAACTAGCACTATCGCTAAATCTCTCCCAGCTCGTTCGGGAAGCCACTCGCGTGCCTGATGTTGCTGGCCACACGGCAAACTGCTTGGACCTTCTGTTGACAACAGATCCAGACAGGTACTCAGTGTCGGTTAGAGCCCCATTGGGCTCCTCTGACCATTGTCTGGTGAAAGCTGTGTCGTCCTACTCTCCGCCTGACCCTTGCCCTAAAGGCACCAGGCGAGTTTGGCGATACAAGTCAGCAGATTGGGATGAGATGCGTTCCTTTTTTGCATCTTATCCTTGGCGGCGAACTTGCTTCGCTTCCGAAGACTCGTCTAGCAGTGCGAGTGCCATATCAGATGTGATATGTCGTGCAATGGAGTACTATATTCCATTTTCTGATATTTCACTCAATAGTGAATCTCCCAAGTGGTACAATGCCGAATGCGCCTCTGCTGAGCGCTGTAAACAGTCTGCATACCGGATCTGGGCGGATTCTCGCACTCGCAGAGCTCCGGACATGGGTCTGAAGAAGAAAGCCTTTAACATCGCTACCAAGTCCTGCAAAAAAGTCCTTAAGAAGGCACGTTTCGACCATGTTGGCCGGATCGGAAAGAAGCTAACATCTTACCCCTCTGGGAGCAAAGCTTTCTGGTCCCTTGCCAAATCGGTCGAAACTAACTTCTGCCGCCCGTCACTGCCACCGTTGCTGAAGCCTGATGGATCACTGGCTCATACTGCTGTAGAGAAGGCCAATTTGTTCGCCTCTTTATTTGCAAACAATTCACGTCTAGACGCTGGTTTACAAACACCACTAGTGCTACCCTCCTGCGACTGCCTAATGCCGGACATCCGTATCCGGCAAAAGGAGGTTGTTAAGGTATTACGTGCTCTAGACGTGAATAAGGCCAGTGGTCCTGATGGCATTCCGGCCATTGTTCTACGCAATTGTGCGCCCGAATTGTCTCCTGTCTTGACACGCCTGTTTCGCCTCTCGCTTCAAACGAGTCAGGTTCCGAACGTCTGGAAGCTTGCAAATGTGCAGCCTGTGCCTAAGAAAGGTAGCCGTGCCGATCCCACCAACTATCGACCGATTGCAATCACCTCCATACTTTGTAAGACTATGGAGCGTGTATTGAATCGGAGGCTCCTGGCATACCTTGAAGCTAACGAACTCCTCAGTGATCGACAGTTCGGTTTTCGCGAAAAACGGTCTACTGGGGATCTTCTTGTGTATGCCACACATCTATGGAGTGAAGCCATTGAGAGATGTGGGGAAGCAATTGCCGTCTCCCTCGATATCTCTAAGGCATTCGATAGGGTTTGGCATGCTAGCCTTCTAAGCAAGCTTCCCTCGTATGGAATTCCTGATGGCCTGTGCGCTTGGATAACCAAAATAAACTTTGGCTGTTCTATTGAGTCAAAGGCGGAAACCGCTGCTAGAAAGCTGGGGATTCTCTCTAAGGTTAAGCGGTACTTCACGCCTGGACAGTTGCTGTTACTTTATAAAGCACAAGTCCGGTCATGCATGGAGTACTGCTGCCACCTGTGGGATGGATCTGCCAAGCACCAACTTGACGCCCTTGACTCAATAGACCGCCGTGCTAGGAGACTCATCGGAGATGAGTCGCTAATTATGGCGAAACTCACGAGCCTCGACCATCGACGAAAAGTCGCTTGCCTATCGGTTTTCTATAGGATATATTTTGGAGAGTGTGCGCAGGAATTATTCAACCTAATTCCACCATCCCCATTCCTACATCGAACCACTAGACGCCGGGAAAATTTCCACCCGTACGTTGTAGACATCCCAAACATACGGACACAACGTTTTGCATCCTCATTTATAATGCGAACAGCAAAGGAGTGGAACTTGCTCCCGGCGTCTTTGTTTCCTGACTCCTACAATCTAGAGACATTCAAGGCCAGAGTGAATAGGTTTCTTCTGGGTAAGCGTGCTCCATCTTAGGCTTCGTCTTCGCCTTTCGACGGGTCAGAGGCCAAACGCAAACCCATTGTAAGTAAAAAAAAAAAAAAAAAATTCTGACATTTAGACATTCGTTTAGTTTAGTTATATCTATATCATATCCGTCCTTTCTAACATCTATGTAGTCCAGTGGCGAAGAGAAATTATTTTTAATTAAAGTTGAAATTAACAACTCCTAGACTGGACCGTCGTAATGGCTTCAGCTTTTCACACACAGTTTAACTTGTAATTATTTTAATATTAAGTTAAAACGATTTTGTTTGTGCGTAGTTTTTATGATGTTGCTATTTTTACGGCGATACTTGATATATTATGTCACGGTGACAAATTAAAGTTTCCTTTTTTATAGTCCTTAGAAAATACGCGTAAGGAATGTTATTGTTACAAAGAATGTATCCCAAGGTAGACTGATAACTCAATAAGTCTGCCTATCCACAGAGCGGAACGTGGAAAATTTTACCATGAATTGCTCATCACAAGACGCCACATCGAGTTCACAAATCCACAATTTTTCATTTGTAAGTACTTACATTTTTTAAATATATATTAATCTATAGATGATTTAAATAAGATACGTTCTGGTGGTTTCGACTGGGAGGCACATAATTTAAAATATTTTTGAGCTCCTGAACAACAACCACAGGACATCATTAAAAGTTTTATTTTTTCGCCTTTCTTTTAAAAGTTTTAATTAATCAATCATCTACAATTTTTAAAAGTAATAAAATATTTTGTAATATCAAAAACAGAACAGCACAGCATTTTTACACCGCTAAAAATAACATCTTTTAAATTTCAATTAACTCTACCGATATAACAACAACACATTCAACGTGCATCACTCTCTCAATTCGTTTTTTGTTTCCATGAAAATTGAAACTCCTTTGCGTCTCCATTTTTTTCATTTGCACGTGTAATAACAAAAGGGGTCACTTAAAATTCCGGGGCGCGTTTGCCATTACCCTATCACCCATGTGACAGACAGACGGTAGATAACTGAGACGTGACGAATGTATTATAAGATGTAACCATGCGTTTGGTTATTGGAAAGAAATTTCGCTGGTTATTTTTGTTCAATTTTTTTCGACATAATATATATAATCTGGGACATTCTTCACAGACGGCCATCTAATCCCAAGCTAACCAGAGTTTGTATTATGATAACCTGATAAATATTACTTATGTGACTATATAATTTAATATATCTACTCACATAAATATCGAAACCCAGGATCAGAATAAACAAACATGTTCATGCACATAACTGTTTGTCTTGGGCGTGAATCGTGGCGTAGCTTATAGCCTTTTTTGGAACTTTTTAATGTCAAATTGATTGACATATAGATGTTTACCTGATGGTAAGTAGCTACCAAAACCGCGTAATTAATACTTTGCTCTGATTATATTTAGTTCACATTCCTTATTTGTACTGAACTTCGACATTGAATTTCATTTTTCCTTAAAAACTTTAAGCTAAAAGGAATGGAAACAGTTTAGATCTATGCCTGTGGGAAACAGTTTTTTTTATATTGGAAGTTATTAAACCTACCTATTTCTTTCGTAGTAATATTTATCAACCCCATAAATAGGCCCCATCATGCTCCTCATACTCTCCTCGGTATTTTATAGTAAAAATGGGATAATATTATTTTACAATTCTTTCCAACTATTGGTAACCCTAATTAAGTCAAATATTCCAATTCTACAAGCGTACGTTTCTCAAATGAACGTAAAGCGGTTAAATAAGGCTCTCACATTCGTCGACAAAATCGTATAATAAAATGTATTTTGGATCATAATAAAAATTTATAGCGGCGGCATAGTAAAACGGTTCTTATATTTATGTAAGTACATTTATATCGGTACGTATCTATATGTTTTATTTATAAGATGTAATTTTACTGTCATATAAATGTGGATTTCAAACATTTTTTTATATTAAAGTCTAGTTTTCTTGATACAAAATACATGCTGTATGTTTTAGGTTCGAACATTGAAATAAAAAAAAATCTCGTAATTTCTTTTGTATTACAGTAAATTGGATCTTACGTTTTCAAGTAGGTAACAATAACAAATTTGATTGTAACCTAATCTTAATATATATATTTCTTGTGTGCGTGTGTATGTGACTGAACTCCTCCTAAACGACTGGACCAATTTGGATGAAATTTTGTGTGTATATTTGAGCGGGTCCCTGGATGGTTTGAAAATACAATTGGACCCGGTAGATGGCGTCGTAATCGAGTTTGGACAGGACAACGTCTGTCGGGCCCGCTAGTCTCCTATATAAATTTCATTCCAATAAAATAATAATAACAAGAATACTCTCGAATCGAAACCATAAAGTGTTTCCATTCTCAACAATTCTGATTACCGAATAAAAATATTATAACAAATGGTTTGTTCAGACGCGCAACATTAAAACCATAATTAAATTAAGCTGCAAAAAGGTGTCTGTGAATGCAGTTGAGTGCATAGTTTACGTAATGACATTAAATCAATCTCAATTCAATATTCAGAGATTTACCAATTCAATGAGGTAAACATAATAATTAGTCTCATTACGTGAGATAGTCCCTTTCCATCTCTTTTTGTTACGAGAAAAAAGTTTTTATATGACACTGGCCAGTTATAATTTATTTTGAAAAATTAAATTCCCACGTGGAATGGTACTGTGACATGATTGCTAAATTTGAAGCACGTTCATCTCGGCGTCTTTACGACATTGTTACAGGTGATGAATCTTGGATTTACCAATTCGATCCAGAAAAAAACCAAAGAGAAGCGGTCGAGAAGCGCAGGGAAGATTTTGATCGCTAGTTTTTTCACTTTGACTGGGTATTTGGTGTCAATTCCTTTACGAATCCAAAGCAGGGAGGGTGGCAAGGAGGCAAGGAGGGTGGCCTCCTTACAGCCCTGATTTAGAATCGCGTGACTTATTTTTATTTCCTAAAATAAAAAATCAACTAAAGGGATACAGTTTATATCGCCGGAAGATGCGCTAACAGCGTTCGAAAACGTCGTAGAAAAGGTGTTTCGAGGCGGATTGGAAAAAGTGTTTCGAAAATTGGTTTAGACGAATGAAACTTTGTATATAGATGATGGCAAAGAGTTCTTTGAAAATATTAATTTAAAAAAACTTAACTCATACAACTTTTCTCAAAGTTTCTCAAAACTTTCTGAGTGCCCCACGTATGATGTTAGAATATGACGGATATAAAAACCTGCGTTTTACTGTACTTGCTTTAAACTACCTCAGTAGATACCTAAATACCTAACCAGTAATTCAATTGGAACGTCCAGTGAATCGATAATTTTATTTAAAAAGCAAAAATAGGTGATTTGTTCAAATAAAGAATAATATTATTATGTATATAAAATATATTACAAAAAATATATTCAAAGTCAAGCTTAACACAACGAGTTTTCTTACTGATTTTTTTTGAGGAAATGAATTTTAGCGTACCATCACTTTGTTTTTTTTTTATCAAAATAAGCTGTTCACGTTTGTCAATTTGGTAGAGAGCTGCCACAGTTTTGAACTATACATATAATACCGTAATGTATGGGAATAGTGTTGATAAAGCTATGACAAGACTACCTGTTTAACTCAATCAATACAATTTGTGGTTATGGTGTCAAAAGTGGTCCGTCTGTTGCGCGACAAATATAATCTACCAAACAAACTGGTTGGCACCTCGGCTCCTGGGTTCCAGTTAAACGAATCGACACAACTTGGATTTGTTCCCGCAAAGTTTTGACGAGATTCAGACAAGTTAGCGGAAAATTTTGACGTCTTGACGAAGCGACCGCGGAATGTTTACGAGTTCTTAGCATTTTCGCTAGATTGGATTGGTTGTTTTAAATTTATTTTTTGGGAATATTAAAAGATTTAAATTCAAAATTTAGGTAACTAACTGAATTTTCAGTGTTAATTAAATATTTTTATTAATTAGGAAACAATGTTATCCTAAAGTTTGTTATAAAGTAGGTTTACTGTCGTTTCACAAAATGGATGATAAAAAATAATGTTGTTGAAAAAAAGCCAATTCAGGTTTTAAATAATGTTCCACTTCTATAATATTATATTTTTCAATAAGTAAGACATCTGAGAAGTCGGGACACGCTTCACTACAAGCACCAATTGAGATGCTTAGTTACGGCATTATTTAGACTTAGACTAATACAATAAAATGTAACTTGACAATAGAAGGAGTATCTACTTAATATTATTTACTACAAGAAAAAATGAAAATTTAACATAATACAAAGAAAAAATCCTCAAAGCTCCGCCGTTGCTTGTCGATGAATAAGGTTCACAGCAGGCTGGCAGCATTTTTTCTTTGGATGGCCAAGCTAATGCGTTGGCGGCAAAGCTCCCTGCCCGCCTATCTCCCGATGAGTTTTGATGATAAATTATATGAATAGAAAGGATATTTATAGAAAATATGTTAGCAATGGTTGTATTAGAAACAAATTGCAATGTTTTTATTAAAATTTTAATGTTTCTGAAAAAAACTATTGCACGTAGATTTTAGTAGTATTTTTTTTTTTAACTTATGGGGGTCAGTTTTTAGAGCATCTTCTGGTCGTATATGTTTTGTTATTTATCAATTTTCGGGTGAACGACATTAAATATTGAAAAAAAAAATACACAAAAACTTACTATGTAACTAAATACTGCAATTTAAGCAAATATTACACAACGTTGTGAGTAGCATCCCACGTCAGTAGGCGTATATATACAAAATTGTTTTCCCGATTGTAAGGTGAACTCGTGATAGGAATATGTGATTCCACACCTTAGTTTGTCCTGCTTCTTGTCGCGTCTTGTCACTGCTCGTATATTTTCCTTTTTGTTCCAGGTTACTTTATGAAGTTGTTATTAATAATTCAGTTTGGTGTGAATTCGGAATTACGGAAATAAGTACCGTGTGTGTTTTGTTTGTAACTGGCTGGGTATTTTCCAACAGTTCAAAAAGCTAATCCACACAGACAATCTAAAAACAATATAGGTTAATTATCATGACTTTAATTAACTTCTTAATACGGCACAAATAAAATTAATTAAAATCATATCAAGCCGCGTAATATTAAAAACAGTTTCGGGAAAACAGAATATTTCATTCGCAAAACATGTTTGAAGATGGAAACTTCAATTACAATTTTTCCGCCAACGACTTTCTGGTTACGCAATTACGTATTAATATAAATTCAGGTTGGCTACGTATGGAAAATAAAATGAATAATATATTTCTTCGCCTTGTTTTCGAATAATGTTCCTAAAAGAATTCTGAGACATAAATTGGTTTTTTAAGCCGATAAATCTTATGTAAAGCTGTTTTGAATAGGCTCTTACTTTGTTTTTATCATTTGTATTTATTTATTGTTATTTAAGGAGTCAGTTAAAATCAGAATAGGCAAATACGGTTTGGATTCTTGAACGTGAACTGCATTGCACATTTAAATGTCATTGGAAATTTGATAAATATAAAGACCGTGAATAAACGTAGGTAGTCAGATTTTCTGTAGCATATGATTTTTGAATCACAAATCGAAAACTCAGAAATAGATTTAACAAAATCCTGGGTCCATAGATCTGAATGGATGGATTTTAGATCTTCCTTCAGGTTTAGATATAAATTGATTTGATATTGAAATAAGTTCAAAAGTCAGTCTGAACCCGTTGTGGGTGTAGGCGTCGATTGATCCTATTAGAGTCGTAAAAAAAGTAATGGAAAGGTCCCAGAATGATTTGTATAAATGTCCTAAAGGTTGAGCTACAATATATTTCACTGTCACCGAAACCATTTTGGTCAGTCTCCGAGCGGTACGTGAGTAAAATTATGTATGTTCCCCAAGATTACGAGTTGTACTAAAACTATTGACTTGTCAGTACTTTTTCAGACTTGTGCACAAAAATAAAAGAACAAAATAGATAATAAAAAATGACCTGACTTTAATCACCATAAAAAACAAAAAGCAAAACCTGAATAGGGTTTCTGTAATAGGCAAACCTTATTGCAAAAAATCACTTTTACAATCAATGCATAAAGTTATTCTATTTTATAAATAAATAGTGCTTGCTTATTTCATGTAAGTTTTTCTTCTAGCTAGATGTAAGTGATATTATTTATAGAAATCGAATTAGGTTCATAGTTTTCGTAGTACAACAAAATGCTATTTATTTCTCGTCACAGGAGGTCACCAAATTGTTTTCATTGGATTAAATTGATTCTATTACTTTAGTGCTTCCCATATTTTGGTTCGAATTCCAAAATGAAATTGAGCTTTTGAAAAAGCAAACATGAGGAAATCATAACACGGTAGTAGGGTATTTTGTAGTATCCACCAGCTACTGGTGTAGCTATTTCAACAGTTGCTTTATAGGCTTTATAAAGATCGGCAAGACAAGGCAAGACATTAGCAATACCAAGGGATTGCTAATGTCCATAGGCGACGGTAGCTACTTACCATCAGATGGAACACCTGCATGCTTGCCAACCTTCTGTTATGAAAAAAAGCTCTCACAGCATCATTAGACTACGATCAGATGTAGAAGATTGTACACTACTGTTCCCATGCGCATTTTTTTATCAAAACAGGAAATTAGACTAATAATTATTTTAATCTAGTAATATTAACTTGAAGACACACCTCTATATACCTACAGGTATACCCAACCTGTAGGTATGTAGAGGTGTGTATACGACAACAATTCAAAGTGGTTGCCGCCAACTTTTCATACTAATAAATAATAAGCGTGATAATTAATTTTTATTTATTATATCTTCCTATGATAAATAATATAAGTACACATAAGATTAATCAAATTGAATTTCATATAGAATATTATGGAAGGGTTAGAAGAAAACTAAATTAGGCTGCATTCACGAGGAGTGATTGATCGAAGGCCGGTTTACCTCGGCCTCCAGGAGGCCATAATCTATATATTTTTTCGAGGTCATTCAATAAAACCTCTGGAAAAGATTTATATCTTTTCTCCTGTATAAGATAAAAGATTTCTCTAGTTTCAATCTACGTTTGGAACATTTTATATGAATTTTAGGAGTAATAGCTAAAAATATTTCACCTTATTTCTCAAACGCTATAAATACAATATTTAAAAAAATTAAAAAAAACGTTCTCCTGTAACTCCGAAGGCAAAAGTAGCCCTTTTACTGACCCATCTCAAAAATTCATGCTGTTAATGACATAAATTTTAACATAATTCTGCAAAAGTTATTAATACGGATTTAATTATAAATTTAATTAATGTAACATACTTACTTACCTTCAACGCGTTTTGCGTATTTCCAAATATTATTTATTTTATTATGACACGCTGTCTTCTCATTTTGATATTACAATGTTGAGTTTTCATTAGTTAGCAAGAGTCCTAATGTAAGAGCAGGATTAATTACCGTATGTAATTAATTCCGTTCTCACATTAGTATGTTTCAGTAGAATATAATTCTGCAGTCCGTTTGTTTGTCAAAGTTTTTTTAATGAGTACTGCCTCTCTTTTTCCCTATAAAGATTTAGTGGCCTCACTTACCTCACTGTTAGGTGGTCGCTGTAGGTATACAGCGAGGCACACTGTTTCTAACACCCTATACAAGGTATCCGGGACCATCTGCCTACCAACCGGTCTTGCCGACACAACTTTCACCATTGTACTCATGCAAGTAACTCATTATTATGATGGGTACATTATACTTAAAGTAATTGTAGCATGATATGTCACGCAATGACAGAATTAAAATAATAATTTGGATATTTATATGTGAATTAGTTGTCATCCACGGTTTACTTGCGTTCCCGAATCGCTTGGATACAAAGTTGCTGCTTGAAAGAAAGGTATAACCAACAAGCACACTTTCGCATCGTTCCCAATATAAAAAGTAGCCTATGTCACTTTCGGGTCAATAAACTATCTCTATGCAAAAAATCATGTCCATCCATTGCCCCGTTACTGCAGCATGAAAGAAGGACAAACACTTTCGCATTTTTAATAGTAGGGATTTGTAGAGATTTACAGTCCCAAATATTAACCACCCACGCTCGATCAATATATTCCACTATGACGTCTCTTATGGAAAATAATTTAATATGGGTAAACCCCGAATCAAAAGTAATATTGAATTAAATATTTATTTTACTCTAAGAGGCTACACCTCTGTGAGGCTATTACTGGTATAAATGTTGGCTTTCAACTGAAAATAACCAAAGAAACTCAATATTGTGAACAATATCAATTTGAAAAACTTCTCTCCATAACCCTTAAATGACTGAAGTCATTTTTTCCCCGGGAATCTCCAAAAAACTTCCTAACTAAATAATGTAAGCGAAGCCGCGGTCACAAAATACTGTCGTTTTAAATAAAGTTCACCTCGATTAACCCTCCGCAACTCACGTCCGTTGGCAACTTTTTTACGAGCGTCCAACTTCTAACTACACTTATTAGGGTCTGGCTGTGATGGAAGCGGCAGCGGTGGAAGTGATGATGCATGATGGTGGTATGACATAGCATGCATGACACAACAGTATGACATAACAGTAATTTCGACGTTCATAAGTGCCCTTCTAGGGCCTAGAAAGAATAAGTTGACTTTGACGTTGGCGTTCAAATAGCAGAACACAGAACAATATATATAATACTTACCTGACGGACCGGTTGGTGGACAGACATTTGTGTGCATGAACATGTCTGTTTGTCCTGCGTCTGGGCGTAATTATCTACATAAGTATATCTAGACAAATAAATAGTACCTACATGTATAATATATTAGTTATCTGGTTTTCATAGTCTTCTTAGTTTGGGAGCCCCGGATGTCCCAGGATATTTATTTATTTATATTATAGACACACTCTTAATCATTCGATTCAAATATATTTATGTGTCGATATCTTCTTCATATCTGGAAAAGAAACTTATCCATTATCGTGACTACTATTTGTATTTTATTCATCATTTTTGTCACAATTGCACTGCTGGAAAATCATCACAAATTGATTATCATTTGTTTTCAACTGCCGCTCTCACTTACATCGTAGCCACGTCTTTATTAAGGCCAGATACTGCCCAAAGGGCATGCATAAAGTAAAGCCTACAAAAACTTTTCCATTTAACTTAGCTCGTGACATCCTGATTATATCTACTTATCTTAAATTTCGGAGAGTAAGTGGTAGAAGTTAATAAGGCGCAACAAATATAAATTAAATACACACTCTTATAAAAAGACGAATTTAGGAATAAAGGCGATGATATTTCAGTGGTAGTGACGTATACAAAGTATAAAAAAAGACAAAATTAATTTACTTATATTCAAAAGTATGAAACGAGCTATTATAGGTCTAGCTAATGTATAATGCATAATTCGTGTTCTACACAGGTTAGAAAAAAAGTAAAAATATCGGTATTTTGTTTGTTTAAGCGGTTTACCTTTAGGCGAATTTTTATGTTGTCAAAAACATCAGTTTTAACGCTTTGTCAAGTACGCCTTTACGCTCTTGTTTTTCAAATGTTCCAAATTACTTGATTGATAATTTATAACGCTACATTCAGCATTCAACCCTACGTGTATAATTCTAGAAGCTATGATGGCATAACTAGAGATGTGTATTTGTAGCACCTATGGAATCGGTCTCGCAGCTTATTAATTTCCAGGAGAAGTTACAGGAAGTACGTAGAAGCTTTGAAGTGGAGTGTACTCAAACAAAATTGTTAACATTGTGTTGATTATTGTTCGAACAAAATTATGTTTTAATCAGCTTAAATTATAAATTTGTTTTGTTATGACAAAGGAATTAATTTTGATGGAACTTCCATTGTTATAGAAATCACTATTAAGGATTGTTTTTGATAATATTTAGATATTCATCTTTTCAATAACAGTCCATTATTTAATTGTTGCTTGGATACCAAAATAGTACTTAATAAGTTATCACTACTAGTAGTCCCTCTTTTTTCACTCACATTACCTACTGGCATTATCTACTACTCCTACTCGTATCTCATGTCCACATCCAGAGTGTACAATAAAAAAAAAATATCGATATAATTGAGCCAACGCACGTGACAAATAAATAGACAAACACCACTTCCACATTTATTGTACCAACTAATTCGTCGTTGCGTAGGATTTATGATTATCGGAATGGAAACTAGACTCTATAAGTTATGAATAGATAAAACACAATCTTATAGCAAAGCTACTAAGCTTTAATATTATTATAAAATTCAAATTCAAAATCATTTATTCAGTTTAGGCCCTAATAATGCACCTATGAACGTTACAATTGATTCTACCACCGGTTCCGAATACACTTGGACTGAGAAGACTCCGGAAAGAAACTCAACAAGGGATAGCGAACATTTCATTTAAATGCATTCTTGTCTTCCAACTTTATAGTACCCTTTCTTACATAACTTTTGTTTAACATTTTTTTTAAATCTATACACAGATAGTTCTTGAATTTCTTTGGGTACTTTGTTATAGAAACGTGTACAATGCCCCTTGAATAGTATAGTTTATAGTTATTAAAGGTAAGATTATAATAATAACAACTAAATTAACGTATAAACTCCAACCATAACTTCAATATCTCAACATCCCGCGTAAACTGAAAATAACACAAATAACAATACATTATTTGATCCAGTTTAGCCCAGTCTTGGAGTAGTGTTACAATTTATTATAACAAATGATACGGGTTGCGTTCTGCGGAGGAAGGATCAAGCAAGATCTCATCGTTTATCATGTTAGGTGTATGGAGCTACGAATAAGTTACGTATACGTTGAATAGAGATTTATGTTCGACATAGTCAAACGACATGTACATGTAGGGCAATTTAAAACTAATTAGTAATTTTATAGTATTTTATAAACAAACTTAAATATAAATAAAAATGTATAAGCAAGTGACCTACTATAAAATCTACGTTCATGAAACAATCACTTACCATCAGGTAGACCGTCTGCCTGCTTCACAACATTTTGACATAATAGAATTTGATTTCTTTATACTAAACCTGCCTACATTGTTTTTTATGTGTTATATTTTTTTTTCGATTTAAAAACCGTACAAATTAAAATTCCAAGTACTTAACTATTTCATGTCTATCTTAGTTGTCTACTTTTTGTCATATTTGAATCGTTTAGTAGTTCCACGTTAAAACCTCGAGATTTACAAACTTGAGTGGCCTTCAGAAGTGTCTGAGGATAAGGAAGGATATGGATAAGAGTGAGACGGAGGGATCGCTTGGACCTTCAGAGGGCATCCGGAAGTCCCGTCACATTTGTATGGGAATGCTCCATTGGGTAACTTTAACTTTGAACGAAAAATAATGTAGCTACTTAGAAGTTCGTAGGTGATTTAGTTACATACTTTTTATATTTTTTTTTAAGTTCGAGTGCTTTACGTCTTGGGTTAAACTGGGATTAGGCTTGTAGTGGACAATTTTTTATTTTATCACATAGTGTAAGTAGTTTTTTTTTACTGAAAAGTAAATGACATATCTGTAAACTGGTTTCGAGCATCAGAATTCAATTTGTTAGATCCAATAGATACAGAAATACAAACGGGAAATGATTTATTATTGGGTTTACTCTGAACAACAGAATTCAAATAAGTTTATACAAATACCACGAGATTGTTTTGGATTGGTCCAAGTTATTATTTATTCACTAACAAAACTTCAAGGTTAATATTATTGACTTCTATTGGCAAAAAGAAATATTAAAAGTAATCTAAATTAATAAAATCATTTTTTAAAAAGTTGTTTTGTCATTTTCGGCTATATCTTCTAAACAGTTCGTCTAATCTTTCATAATTTAATAAAGCTTTGCTTAAAGTCGATAAATGACATGACCGTCCGTAATGGAGATTTCTAAAAAGGCTTGGGTTCAGCACATGACATCTTTACGCTAATGTTGATGAAGGGAGCATCAACACAAGTAAAGAGATATAATATTTTTTATCTCAAGAAAACATTCGATATCTCGGGATCGCGACTAAAACCACGGGACGGATGCTAGTGACCCATAAAAATCTTCGTCAAGAATATTTCTTCTGTACCTATTTTGTTTGAGTAATAATATTTCCTTCTCTAATGGATATTGTAAATCACGGTAACGAACCTATTTGTTCTGGAAAAACCTGTGTTTTTCTTTGTTACCTACCAAATTATCTTTGATTTTTTCTTTTTTTATAATAACCGACCCGTAGAAAAAATGTTACAACATTCTCTAAAAACATAGTAAACATGGCAGTCGTGGTTTGTTATAAAATTTTGCTCTAGATATCCTTATTCCTTGGAAAATACAGTTTTTCCATCGTAGGTTTCACCACAATTACCACCGATATTAAATTGAAATGTTTTTTTTTTTTTACTTACGAGAGTGTTACCTAATGAAAATGTATAAAAACTAAAAAAGCCGTTTGAAAGCTAATACAGAATCTGAAGCATGACTTTTTATTATAGTATCCCAAACAAAATATTAACACTACCATAATGTGCCAGAATATTTATTTATTTATTTATATCTAAAACTAAAAATTCACCAAAAAAATATTCAGAAAGCCCCAGTTTTTTTGGGAGATTTTAAAAATAGCCGTGCGTGGCACAGTTGTTACATGATAAATTAACCTTGTCGATGTAGCGATCGGTCTCTGACTGCGATACCAGTGAAAAACGACACGTTATAGTTTGACGTATGACCGGGGATAGAGCAGTTTGTGTTTTACATTTTTTGTTACAAATATATACAATTTCATTATTCAAAATACGCGTAAAATATTTAAAAAAAAGGTTTGGTTAAAACATACATAAGTTTATTAATAGAGGTTAGTAAATATTTTTTGCAATGAAACTGCATACTGAATGTCTATGTATTTAATTTTAATTATCGAATAACTTTTTAATCATGTCAAAGTATACGATTCAATTAAGAATTAAATAAATAAATATTTGGGACATTATTCCTCACACACGGCCATCTGACACCAAACTAAGCAGAGCTTGTACTATGGAAGCCAGATAACTGATATAATACATATACTACTTTTCTTTTGTAAATACATACATATATAGATAATTACACCCAGACACAGGACAAACAGACATGTTCATGCACACAAATGTTTGTCCTGAGTGGGAATCGAACCCACGACCTGCGGCGTGATAGATAAGGTATCTTATCAACTACGCCAACCGGTCCGTCGTTTCGTTTATAACATAATAGTGGCCTTATGTTTATAGCTTGGCTATTTAGGCTTCAATTATAATATTGTGTATGACATAAATGTCACTAAGAACTTAATCGAAATTTTAATAGAATACCCATTTCATAACCGACGTAACAAGTCACCCAGTAACGAGCAAAAGGTTAGTCAAAGTTCATGAAACTTAACCCAAAGTTAAGGGATTATAGGCCTTATTACTGCAAGTTTACGGGTTGACGAGCTAGAAATAGGGTTCAAAGGGGAAGTCGTTAGATGACAGATGTGGCACTAAAGGCTATACAAGCGGCCCATTTATAATAAAACTGTCTCGAACTTTGGTTATTAAACTATGGTATAATCTTGCAACTGTGGATTTGAAAACATTGTTTCCTGTAAACTTCATTGTCAATGATATTATGACTTAATTTACTTGTGATCTAAGTAAAGTTAACTTAAATAGATAAATAAAATTTTATTGTTACACCACATTTTAATAGAACTTTATTCACAATAAAGGTACAATGAGAATGAGAAATTACAATGAGACTTATCACTAAAAGTGATCTCTATCGGGTAACTTTTAAATAACTAGCCTAACTATACGTTAGGGTATAAACTGAAAAAATAAATCATAAACAATTATTTGCATCATCGCTTCAGTAGAGTCAGGCTTCTTCTGGATTCAATCCTGAATGTTGGTCGGTTGGTTCCAAACTCAAGTAGTACCTACATTACAAAAGATTCTTAAAAGTGTATTTTTTTTAAATAAAACATATTACACATTTAATAGAACTCAATGAATAAAACTAAATAAGTTGATATCATTAAACCTAAATGACAGGCTCCTTACAGTTCAAAGGCGGGTAATTAACAGTGTCCATTTAAAGGGAATCTTTCTACTACTTTATTTTACTGAAAGTGTTTTTTTTCAAGAATTGCCCGCCGTTACTCCAAGGTAATTACAGGCTCGAATGAAGGCACTTAGTATGGACTTAATTAAAGAACAACATTTAAATACGTTGGTGAAATAGGTAAGTAATGCCTACAAAAGATTGTGCATGTAAAATAGAAGATATAACATACCTTTTTCCTTAGTTTTTGTGAATGTAAATAATCTAAATAGTGTATCAGTTCTCTGGTTTTTAAACTTAATCTGTCTTCACTCTACATAGTTTAGGCTCAGATGTTATTTTCTACATAACATAGCTCCTGTCTCCTGTCTCCGGTACAAGCACACAAAGCGTAGGACGAACCTGGGTCTAGTTGCTTGAGGACCATTTTCCTTCTGACTGCCTTCATGCAATCAAATAAGGAATCATCACGAACTACTATGACATTGTATTGTATATAAAAAAAAAAGAGATTATGTTCGGTTAATAGAGTATGCGCTATTATCTAATTTCTAAGTCGAAGATGTTTCATTCATACGGTCATTTGACAATTATTATTTTATTCCTATTTAATATAAGGTATAGATACATTACAGACATAGTTTAATAAAAGAATAAATAAATTAAAGTACTAAAATAATAAAAAGAAATAATGTAAGTATGTATTATATAAGGCGACATATAAGCTATTCCAAAAACATTTAGCTTTTAATAAAACATTTTCCTTTCTCATAAGCAGAAAGGATTTAATACTTTGGTAGAAAATCTCTAGAAACTTTCTATTGGTTGGTGTAATCCTGTTATCATCAAAATAAGTCTTCAAATTTTCTTTTATCAAACTCCAATCTCGACGGGGACCTCGTAACTTGCGTACGTTCTACGTCAAAACTTTCGCCGTAGATTGAAGAAGGAAATTATGTGGTAGTGTAAACTTTTTTTAGCGCGGTACGCATATTTTTAGATGAGGTAAAACCTCTGGACTCGCGACACCGTTGAGACGCGACACCGTTATGATGAGACGCAGTTTGACGTTTAGTTTCTTTTTAGATGAGGTAAAACCTCTGGACTCGTGACACCGTTACGAGCGAGACGCAGTTTGACGTTCAATCTCAATCTCTCAAAAAAAAAAAAAGGTTTCACTTCTGTCGGCACTCCCGGAGTGCAATTTTTTTATATTATTAGTTTTATGAGCTTAGGCATACATAAATTAGAAATATTTAGGATTAGTAAGAAATATATAATTATATAAATTCACACAAATAGAATGAAAAAAAGATATTAAAAATTAAAGATGTATTTAGCCATTTTTTTAGAATAGAATAGAATAGACTATATATTTATTTGCGACATTAAAATGTATGTATATTATAAGAAAAAAATAAACAAATGAATACTAGGACAAAACATGCAATTGTCACAAATTGGCTCCAACTCAGCAAAATGCCAGCTGGTCGCCAGCGCTGACTTCCGTTGGAGCCATTTGGTGAAATCACGTGCCGGCATGCACACAGCACAGTATAAATACAAACAAAAAGAATATACATAATCAATCTACACTGTAGGTTACTTTTTTATCTTTTAATATATATGAAGTAATAATAATATAGTACATATTTTTTTCCATTTAATATGGTTTTCATAGTATAAGTTCTACTTTGTTTAAACCTTTATACCATATCCGTGTTAAGCAAATCCTATTTTTTATGTATTCTACAAGTGGAAAGTTTCCTTCAGGTAAAAACAAACTTTGATTGAATATATCAGAAGGAAACTTTTTCGTTTTGCTGTGCGTATCTCAAATGCAATTGATTTAATTCTTGTACGTGCGTGGCGCACAACCATTGGAGGCTATTGTTTTTGCGTATAATTTATCTTCTTAAGTTTATTATTTTACGCTAAAGTTGATAGGTTCAGGGATCAACACATCTATTCTAATATTATAAAGAAGAAATATTTGTATTTTTGTATGTAACAAATAACTTCAAAAAGTCTTTCACCATTAGAAAACTACATTATTCCTGAGTAATATGGGCTATATTTTATCATGGGAACGCGGGTGAAACCGCGCGGAAAAGCTAGTATTCAATATATAGGATGCAAGAGTTTTCAACATTCACCAATTATAATTAACAATATACGTCTTATAATTAGATTAAAATTCCTTTGCAACTGTGAAGGAAATCCTCTACTGATACTGTGTTTGGCACTTTAGACTCTATCACTCAGTTTTACCAATTCATTTTCCTTGGCACGGAATGTTTTCGCATCACGTAAAATAGCATTTCAGCTACCACGATTCTCATTAGAAGCGAAGGTGAGTATATTTTCACACAGTTCCCCACCTCGAAATGTATCGCTTGATCAATGTTTGATGAACCTTAACTTTATTTCTAACTCAATTCCAGTTCGGAAAGTTCCATGCTAGATGCTTCGGAAACCTATATGGAATCCGTAAATAGTGTATTGGATTTCTGTGGCCATCTTGGTGCTTTGCTAGATATAATTTGATCTTGGTAGAGAAATAATATCCACATTTACAAAGCTGACGAGCTGACGCAGAACAAAAGTCACAATCCACTTTTGATGATATATTTTTTTACTCTTTCAACTCCATAAAATAATTATAAAATTCATTATCTTTTAGGTTACGTTCAAAACCACACCGTAAAATATTTTTTATAATTTTAAAATAATCGTGATCAAAAATTATCCAAATGAGCGGATCAAAACCGTACTAATTCATAATGGTTTAGACTAAAGTATACTTATCGAATCTGTTTTCAAAATAGTTAAAAATAAAAAAACCATTCAAAATTTACCAAAAACTGTTTTCAACTTTATAATATTATTAACACAAAAAAAAATATCTTGAAATTAGTTAAGATTTTATTGTTTTCAGATAAATCATCAAAAGTGGATAATTACGTCATCTTTTGAACCTCACGTTCACAATACATAATTAACAGTGAAGTACATAAGACAGAAAACCGGTATTCTAGTTCGTAGTAATAAGTGTCCTATCAAGCGTTGTATATTTACCAACTACGACCACATCCTCACTTACCATGAGATAGCTGACGCTATTGTGTTTTCCATTCGCTTTAAAAAACCTTTTATATACTAATATAAAAATTCGGAACAGCTTTTTTGTTTGTTGGTTTGAAAGCGCTCATCTCTGGAACTAACAGTCGGATTTGAAAATATGTTTTTGCATTTGATAGCCCAAAGCTTGAGGTGGGGGAAACCACGGAGAATAGCTAGTAAATTATATTTTAAAACCTACCCCAGTAGAATGATATTAATAAAATATATATTAAATACGTTGTAAAAGATGTGGTCCATTAAATTGCGATCTGTTGATAATATTTCGTTGACATTTCCCCTTTGGGAATGAGAGGAGCGTTTTTATGTTGTTTTTTATGGTCGTGTTTGATGGTATAGTGGCTAATAGACAGCTTTTATTATAAACGAATGTAAAATTTGTATCGTCAGTACTAAAATGTTAGTGTATATTTATTTCGCTGTGGAAAAACAATTAAAAAGTAAATTATGGTTTCAAAGGTTAAAAGTTTTTTTAACATGCAACTAAATGCGTTACCTGTCAAGCTCTAATAGCCTAATTGCGTTTAGTACATATCGGGATTGGTCTTAATCCCATTGACAAGTTCCCTTCAATCATTAAATTTTCCTGGAAATCCTTCACATACGGCCATCTGATATTGTACCATAGAAACCAGGTAACTGATATACCACATACTCCCTCGTGTACTACTTTTAAATATATATTATACTTATACAATTACATATAGATAGGTACATCCCGATGCAATTTGTGCACTAGTCCAAAAATACCCCTTCTGTTATTAAATTACTGTAATTTTTTGTAGTTATATTTTTTTTATTACTCAACTCCAAAAACCCCATTTTAATACCTCAAGATTTTCCTAAACGAATGGTAAGGAATAAGCAGTATTTATAGAACGAGCAACTCATAAAGCAGGACTTTCACATTACTTCACATAAAAATGTGAGTTCGGGTCGAACATACTTGGATTTACGATCAAAACTGGTAGAATCCATCTTCTATTTGCTGTCTGAGAAGAAATTGCGTTTCTAAATGGAATATCTTCAAAGGTTATGTGTTTTAAGGCAATGCTAGTTCAGTGGTAGTTACGTAGAATGTACTGGCCAAATCGTATAATGCGCTTGGGCTTTTGGTAAAGGAAAATCCACCTAGATTACCACCCTCAATTAGGAAATCTGATGTCGAGTTACCTATTTCGGCCATGTAAAAAAAATATGTTGAAAATTGCTTGCCTATTAAAAAGATAAAATATTATAAAATATGATGAAAAATTTTGAAAAAATCTGTTCAATTTTTAGTTTTTAAATTTTAATTCACTACTGAACTCGATAAAACGATCATACACATATTTTTTTTATAAAAATATATCAGATTGAAATTTCGTGAAAGGAATGAAAACGTATAAACTACATAGGATTGTTCTTTAAAACCTTGATAATTTTTAAGTAATTTACCCAGATTTATGACGATGATTATCTGTAGGTAATATTATTTATTTTATATATTATTATTATAATTATGCATACTCTAAATATTATGTATATTATTTATTCACTCACATTATGATATATAATGTATGTGAATAAATTAATAATTGAAATCTGTAGATAAGAATAGCTGATTGACATTTAATAAATCTGTAAGACTTATCCATGTGTTGTCTTAACTCACCCCTTTAGATGCGTAGGTACCTGTTTTAATTATATAACACTACAATAGTTTAATTTTATGATATGATTTTTATTTACATATTTACAATTAAAGTAAAAAATACAAACTATGATATATAGAAAACATCCTCAAAGCCCTCGCTGCTGTCGATAGGCAAGGTTCCCAACAGGCTGGCAGCGTTCCCTTTTTGGATGGCCAAGCTTATGCGTTGGCGGAAAAAGCTCCCAGCCCGTCGGTCTCCCGAAGCCTCGATGAGCTTGGATGATAAAATCCGAGCAAATCGGCGAGCCTCGAACCCCCATGGACCCATGGTTTCAACTGCGAATGGCATTTTATTATTTACATTATATAGCAATGTGAGTGTGTGCATTAAATAAACGTTAAACAATATTTATGCTGTAAAATTATAATTAAAATATTGACCCGGCATACACCTACATTTTTTTATAAGCATGTAGGTATAACGCTTCCAGTATAATAAAAAACTCCCAGTCGGCATGTTTTTTTCGACACCTCCAACAAATATCATTAACAAATATCATAAACTTGACAAATTATATATTAAAACCTTCCTCAAGTACCACACTATCCATTGGTGAAAACAGCATGAAAATCGATGCAGTAGTTTTTGAGTTTATCGCAAGCAGACAGACAGATAGACGCGGTGGTGGACTTTGTTTTATATATGTAGTGATTGAAATATTATATTAAATAGCAATAGTGAATTATTTTAATAGTGAAAGAATTTTTGAAATCGGTTCAGCAGATTTTGAAATTATTCGTTACAAACATATAAAAATACAAATCTTTCCTCTTTATAATAATAAATATTAGTTTAGAATAGGGGATAATCAATTAATTGATACTCGAAAAGTTTGCAATAAGATAGAAACCCATACAAAATTATAGTAGAAAATAACTGTTAAGTTCAAATTACAAGTGGTTTTAATCTATATAATGACTGTCGTTAGTTTCAGGTCAATTACAAAGTAAATGCTGAGATTAGAACAATGGTTGCAGATCGGGTGACCCGTAACACCGTTATAGATAAAGAGGAGGATTAAAAGTAAAGATCAAAATTCGAGGGAAATAAAAAGATTTTCTCGCTATGTGAAAATAAATGATAGACCTATCAAAATATAAGGTTGTAATGTTGATAACTTAGTCAATCACACTACACCTATTTTGCTCATTTAATACATTAAATACAAAGCGGTTGATAGAACCGCTTACATAATAATTAATTAATAAATCTTTTTTTTTATATACAACATAGTCGGCAAACAAGCATACGGCCCGCCTGATGGTAAGCGGTTACCGTAGCCTATGAACGCTTGCAACACCAGGGATATCACTCGCGCGTTAACGACCCTTCCCTCCTCCCCGATGAGCTCTGGCGACCTTACTCACGTGCAGAAACACAACATAAGTTACTTGGCTGCGGTATTCTGTAAGGTGTGTATTCGATTTTGATAAAGATCTTAGGATTAATGTCAATCATTCATAGGTGGCGGTGACTACTTTAATATCAGAGTGTAAGATTGTCAACCTATTGACATAAAATATGTTTGCTTAGTTAGAGAGAATTCTTCAAAATTGCACCAACCTCTAATAGAAATACCAGAATATAAATAAAAAGTGTTCAAAACAAATGAGAATAATTCGTCTTGCCAGCCAACAGCTCAATTAACGAACAACAACGTACAGTACAGGTGGCTGAAAAGGCAAAACCAATAACTCGAAACGTAGATGGTGAAAAATGCCAGCCCGATCATAAATTCCGTGTGCTCTTAACGTATTTGTTAACCCTCATCCAATTCACGCTCGGTACTCTTCAGTTAAACCCTCCATTACAAACAAATTTAGCTCTTAAGCGGTCGCAATAGGAGTTCCCGTGATACACTGATGTAAATTAAAGGTCCCAGTTTTCAGGGTGCGATGTCGTCAATTTTTCTTCATCCCTTCAATATGTTGCGGGATGGTGGAATACGCTATCTATCTTCTATGCGGGCCATTATGCAAATCAGTTCGGTAAGACCAGGCAAGTAGAACGGCAACTGGACATATCTTTATAGATTCGATGGCAGATAGATAGATATTTCTACATTTAAATTATTTTATGTTAGCCAAAAAGGTAACTGCTGCTATATATTGATAATGTGCCAAATCAACATTGAGTGGTGGTCTCGGAAATCACTTAAAATAGGAATTATATCTAAGAATGTTCAAATTTAGTCCCATTGTTTCACTCAGCATGACTAAAAGGCCTTTAAAAACACCACTTTAAGGCAGTGAAAGCCTGAACTAACAGCGTTACATGCTCTCTAAAATAGGGATTCATATGAAAATATTGATTCAGGTAAGCTTTTTCAGCACTTCACTAGCCTCGCCGATTACGTCGGAGTCGAATTATAATTCTTTCCAATTTAAATACACGCTAATACAATCAACCACAACATGGATTACTGCCATTAAAATTTATTTAATTAATATTTGAAATTTGAACGTACAAAGTTTATAGTGTATTTACCAGTAACAAACCACGTTACCTGGTGTACTCATTCACTTTGCGGTTATCGGATAGCTGGCTAGCTATCCGCTATCGGTTTTCATTAAATGGAAAACTTCGTTGTGTTTAGCCCGGTACTCTTTCATTGAGATGAAAAAGGCACCATTTGTTAGATTAACCAACCTGGAATCTAGTTCATTCAAATAAATGGATTAAATAAACCCTTAGCTCATTGCATCGTCTTGAAAAGTTTTTTTTTTTGCAGTTTTTGGTATTCCTCCATTTATTTGAATGAACTAGATTCTTTTACACAGGTTGGTTGGAACAAAAACCATGTTTTAATTAATAAAACATGTTTTTTGTTCGAGTCGCTTGAAGCCATTTAGACCCACGTGGCGGTAGTCCATTACGTTCTGGGATTCCATTGACATATTTCATTATTGCAGATAACGGTTTCGGAATATTGTCATCACCTTTATATACTCGTATAATAATACTAAACTAATAAAAGGAACTTTATTATTTTTTATTTATTTACTTTATGGACAGTCAGTAGTTGTTACATTAGAAATATTACTTAAAACTAGTTTAACAAACGAAGTATATGCATCACAAGATACGTTATAAGTAGGTAAAAAATATAAAATAAAACATAAATCAAAACATAAGCTCATGTCATTAAAGAAATATCAAAGTAATACTATATCAATAGTTCCAGCCTAATTTAAATGAATCAAAATAATAAATTCTATCATCAATAAATAAAGGCTCCAGTTACAATCAAAATAAAATTCAATTTTTAATATCATCCTAAAAATACGGTTAACGTTTAGTTTACCTTATAATCCTTTTTGCTGCCTTTTACGTATTTTGAAGCGGTTTTCTCCCCATCCCTGCTTAGTCATTTAATCTGGGGTCCTGACCGCGTACGGGTAAATCGGTATAACTTACTTTAAAACACATTATACTTAACTATTTTATAGTTTTTAGTGCCATTAAATCTCGACTGCTATTTGTTTGAATTACTGAACTTATGACCTTATGAATTTTTTTATAGACTATGATTTTTATTCAATAGTCGGATAATATTTTTACTTTACCCATCATCGTGAATAAAGCTCATCGTAAAGTGAATTTTATTGGATAAAATATTATATACCTACCTACGTTCTTGTTGTTGTATTACTCTTATCCAATATAAACAAATCACTCTATAAAAAATAAATAAAATAAGAGTATTTATTTTTGTCGCTATACATGAATATTAAATATCGTAGAGATATTGTGTTCAAACCCTTAAACACGAATAAGGGTAGGTGCGTAATAACCGTATTTATCATTAAAACAAACTGCTTTTATAACGCTGAGTAAAATTAATTCGTGTTTGTTCAAGAGATAATAACGGATAATTAATGAATTTACCAAAACAAGTTGAATTCGCTTTAAAAATCAACAAAATTATTATACGTATTTGGTAATTTACGCAATATTATTTAAGAAATTGATACATCTAATCTTTTAGCTAGCCAGCCAGCCATGCTAAAATTTAAAAACAAAAAAAGCTTACTACTTTGAATGTAATTAGAACGAATATACATATTATGGGCAACATAGTCTTGATATTGATAGCCCAGACTTCCTGACTTGGTCAAACTACGATTAGGTTCAAACTTAAGTTTCAAAAAGTTCCTTCCATACAGGTGTTATTACGATCCATTCAAAATTGAATCCCCTTCTACCAGCCTACAGTTTTAAGCACTTAACTGCAGCAGTATAACTTAAAATTCTTTCACCAGGGCATTCCTAAAATTATTGCCTTAGAATTTAAATACAATTTCAACATCCGTCATTTATATAAACAAAAGACCCTCTTTGTGTGTTCGCTTTTTCCTTAAAACCGCAATAATGTCAGCGGAGTCAAGCGTGGTTGTCCCTTTTTCTGTGGCCAGGGGATAATATGCACAGACTCGGAGAATATACATGCTTGAAATTCAATAGCTTCTTTTTTTTAATTTAAATATTTTTATTCCCAGGTACATACAACTCTATCATATAGTCACATTGATGCCTCGCGTGACAAGGGTGGAGGCACATACTTTGCCATTCAGTGTGGCAAATTGCCTGCATGCAAGTTTTTTTGCACGCTTCCGTAGGAGAGCAATTTAGCTTGTTTTTTGACAAATTAGGCTTGAAAATATTGTCCATATTATAAAATAGTAAACATTTAAATATTTATATGGTAAAATATGAATAAATTTTAGTTTTTTATTTTAAAAAAGAGTCAGTAGGTATATTAGTTCAGTTGTTAGCCACCAATAAAACATAAAGAATGTTCTAGTTGCGAAATGAATCAAACAAAAAAAGCCATTTAGCATAACATAAAATAAAATTGCGATGAACAACGTGTAACTTCCTGATAAAGTACATAACGTAACGACTCTTAAAACAAGTACTTAAATTCTGATCTTTATTAGAAAAGGATCTACGGCTTGTCAGGAAAGTAAATAACAAAAGGTATTGCTATGTAAGAGGACTTCTAAATTGGACGAAGTCGACAAACAAAAATAAGGATGTTTCGAAATACAAGTATAGGTCAATTTTGTGTTTTCTTACAGAAATAAATGAAGGAAGAAAGTTAGTAATTAAACGTCGTGTTGTTATCTTGAGACACGTATTCGAAATATTAATTGCACAGTAGAGGATGTTGTGTATGAAAGAGCTAGGCTTTGAAAGACCTAGTGTGATTTTTTTAAGTTACAGATATTCTACCATAGTTTAATTTTACTCTTTACTTGACAACACTGGTTAGCTGTCACCCATAGAAATTTTACAGTTATACAAAAACAAATGGCGTAGCAGGACTGCATCAAAAATTGGGAAGCCAAAAAGTTTTTTTTACTTATAATATATTTGTAAGAAGGAAAGTGTTGCATAATGTTGATAAAATGTATTATGCTGTATTGTTATATTTGTCTTCCCTTTGCTCAATTAAAATTAGATTAACCTTTTGGCGAAATAACTTTAATTTTAAATTATATTTTTAAACACGCAATGTTTTGAAAGAACCAGCTGTCTATGCTTTGAAAGAGACCATTGCAGCCGGTACTAGTGAGATATGTGGAGGATAGACACATGAGTGTTGTGACCTCAAAGGAGTGCTTATTTCTTCTGCCAAAAATGTTTTTAATCATATACCTTCGTTTTTAATTTTATCAGAGTTTGTCGTTATATTTTGAAACTGATTATATGAGAATTTTAGTGTTTATAATCAATCAGATTTCTTTAAGTCTACAGAATTTGACTGGAGAAAACCCGTTGAGTTTGTATATAGTAGGAATGTGGCTCTTTCATTGATATTATTTTGCATAAAAGAGCCTTTTTCTCTTTTTTTTAAAGTAACTATATCACAAGTTATTAGCATTGTTATATATTTTATTTTAAATTGATAAGATTTTATTAAAACAGTTTATTTAATAACAATTAAGTAGTCTAATGTGGTTTTTTCATATATTTTATAACTGGTTCATTCTTACACACTTTCCATATAATTGCGATAAAGAAAGGATATTGTATAACAGCCTTATCATGAAATGCACATACAAGCAAATAGTAAATAAGTTATGTTTGAGACATTGTTTTTTTTTGAGAAACAAAGAATGTAAATAAATACAACATGACTGAAATAGTATGATTTGGCAGAGAGAAAATGACTCCCCACTCTCTAACATAAGAAAAAAAATATTTCAGTGCCTTTTTATGTATATGTCCTCTAGTATAAGAAAAAAAAAATCGGTGCCTTTTTATGTATGGAACCCAACCTGAAAAATAATTTATTTGGTTTTGGGTTAACGTTCTACATCAAATAAACAAATTCAGGTTTGTAACTCATTACGTTTATGAACTAGAGGTCATTGACATACGGACAGACAGACAGCAGAGAGACGGCATTAAGGCTCCCTTTTTGCCATTTGGGTACGGAACCCTAAAAAGATAAAATAAAAACGATAGTCAATTTAGCCATTTCATCGAAATAAGGATCCGTTAGAGTCTTATCATTAGCTTTATTTCATCGTATTTCCTTAAAAGGCTTTATTTGGGTCACGTTTTCATACATGCCTACATAGCCAATAACAAATAATGGGCCTTTATATCGTGCTCAATAAGTACCTAGCTACTTTGCTATTTTCTCTTTTATCTTCAATTTGAGCCACCACCTTTTACTAAATGTTACAAATTTTTCTCACAAATCTTTTTCTTCATATTCCAACCTATTATTTTATTAATAGTATTACACTGTACTAAATAGGTAAATATTCAAATAATTTACTTAACAATTTTAAATAATAATAACAATAATGTAGTTATTATTTTACAATTGTTTTTTGGCATACATTTGTAGTTCAGGCGATAAACGATCAACAAGGTAATTTTGCATTATCCATTTCTGGCTAGGAAGAGACGTCAGACAGCCCATCAAAACAAGCCTCATCCCATCTGGTGGGTTTATAAGTTGCAAACATTTTTGTGTACCCATATGCCTTATATGTTTTGTCTGGAAATATAAACATTAATGGTGGAAATTCATTAAAAGATGGCGCGAAATTAATTTACAAAGGCTATGTAGAAAAAATAAATTGAAAATCGTGGTTTTATTTTTATATTGGATTCATATTTTTAGTTTTTAGTTTTCGAGATAAGAATAGTTTTTTTTTTTGTAGGTAACATGAAGAATGAAGCCAAAAGGGCGGTATTGATGTTCAACTTACGTCTGAATCGTATAGCCAAATTTGTGAGCTCGTGCGTCCTCGACATAGATATATTATTACATTATTAAATAGGTAGTCTAGGCACATTTCATTTCGCTTTATTTCACCGTCTTTTGTATATGTCCAATACTGAAATATAATATAAATCATCCATATAGGCTACGCCAATTGAGCCTCATAAAAAAAAACCAGCTTCCACCCTGGCCTTTATTTGCATTATCTTCGGGGAAGTTCTCCCACTTTTTACAAAGTGTAGCGACGATACTAATCGAAGACTACCAATTGATAGATAGCACCATAAGACTCTACATCGTGCTAACGTGCTGAGCACTCGACATTATATATGAGTTCCTTTCTAATAATGTTCAATTGGATCGTGATTCCCAGACACTCCTGACCTTTTTAATGGAGAAGTTTACCACCTTCCTCCTCCACAAATGTATCTTATGTTTTAATTAAAGGAATATGCTATCTGTGTGCCAAATTCCATTCTAATCCATCCTTTAATCTACACAAACGCACTCACATGTCTACACAAACATACATACAAACATTTATAACATTAGTTAGTTAGATAGCAGGATAAGATTAGGCAATTTATGTGTCATGAAAAACAAAATGAAAAAAATATTTAAAGAGTAATCCTGCGTTTGAAGATATCAGATCACCAATATTTGCACTAAACTAGTAGCTCTGTAATGATAGCACTTGGATAAAGGTTGTCTCAAGTCGTCATTCTGTGCAGCTAATTTATAATTTAAAATGCATAGCGTAGTACTTATTTACCTGATTTCCTCCTTGAAAATGGCAAGGCAAAACTGCCACGTTATTTTGTAAATTCGTGAAAGTACAAGCTGCATCCAGACACATGCCGTAATGACTCAAACTGAAAATCTAAAGATGATAAATTTTATTTTTATAATTTACAGTATTTAGCAGTCTATAATACCAGAAATAAAACATTGTTAAATTTAAAATTAAAATATCAGATTTAGAATATCAAAATTATTGATATTCTAGATATCAATAATTTTGAAAAATCAGAGAGATTTGACTTACTGACTTTATGTTAGCTAGCTTAGGTCACAAAGCTGCGATGTCTTTTCATACTTCTGAAGACAGCACCACCAAAGAAGTCTCGAAGGCCCATTTCTATTTCAGACGAAATAAAATCGATTTTAATTAATTCCACGGGACTTCTTTGGTGCCGCGTTCTTTATTTGCAGTTGGCGGTGAGAACCGAATCACAGAATACTTAAGGCATCGCATTAAATTGTGCGGAGTAAAGTCGATCGCGTCGACCTACCGCCGTAACAGAATTGCCTATTACTATTAACATTATCAAACGTAGCTTACTGTAGGTGCATTGTAGGTATACGCAGATTATGAACTTACTTGACCATTAGCTACATAATTTCCAGGTATTTCCAATTCAGGGTAAATATTATTGAGGTACCATTGAAAACTTTTACAATTCAATTTCTTACGAAGCTCTTTCCTCTTTGAAACGTCTCCAAAATCCCCTTTGTCGGTACCGATCCTCATGTAGTAATATTCAGCGTATTCATCAAGCCAAACCTGAGAGAAGTGCGAATTAAAATTTTGTTTATGTCAGATATCTTAGTAACAGCTTTGTAAATGCTGAGTAGTGGAAGACCATTTATAGATGTATATTATAATACTAGATGTGTTAAACAAATTGCCTTGAAAGGACTTTCCTTTCAAGGAAATCTTAGGTATTGAATGAAATTTGTACTCTATCGAAATATTATTTAAATACTAAATCGATCCGAATATTAAAACGATCAATTATTATTCTGTCTAATAAATAATGTCACTTTAATCTAAAAAGAGCCTGAAATCTTGTCCTATACTATGTGTAGATGCAAAAATTGTATGTGTTAACTAAGATTTTCTGTTAGTTTGAACGTGCAACTGTAAAGAAAACAATAAATCTAGGTAGATTCTATATTTTTTAAGTATATATTCTCTTCATGCAGATAGAGTAGGCGATATTTATTATCTCCTATACTCCATTATTTAATGTACTTTTCCTCCGGGGCGAATTTTTCGGTTCATTATGTATTAGTTCGAGATCTAGATAGATCTAGATAAAGAATAGATCGAATCGTTTTGAGATTAGAAACATAGTTTTTTACAGTGTAGGTACCTACATTACAAAATGTTTCTCTCCAAGAAATCTAAAATTACCGAAAATCTATGTGAGCCTCTTTATTGATATAGGTACTTGCACATATATAAGTAAATAAATATTTACTCATAGGTGAATTTTCACAGTGTGTAATTTCATGGAAGTATACGCATATATCACAAGCATATTTATGCCGTACTGCAAACATCATGAAGATCAATATAGCAGGAAGTAGATTGCAATAAAAGACGACCCTCGATTTTGATTTTCATGCGGATAGCAATACGGTGTGAATAAGCTTGTGAAATGGACGTGTATCCGTGAAACTGCGCACCGTGGGGCCGTAAAACCCCACTAATTTTTTCAGTTTATTTTTAGAAAATTAAATTTTAAAATGATTAAAATACCTCCGCTAACCGCCTAGAATTCCTTCTCAAAGAACCTTTCTGTCCTTTATACGGTATCCTTTTTCTAAAAACATGTCCAACATGAGAACACGGTACAATTTCCAAAGAGCCACCGCACATCCACGCTTTGAAAGATAACTCCAGGTTTTCTGCACCCCAAATATCATAACCATCATCGTAATACCCTAATTTCTCGAAAAATTGTTTGTCTATTGCAAACAATCCTCCTGATATAGTAGGCGTATCAATTGGTGCTACTGGATTTTTTCTTTTGAGTAAAACATATCGGGGTATAGCTCTCCATTTAAAATTAAGATCCCAACTAAATCCACCTATTTGAAGAATATTTATATCTTGTGCTATATATTCAAACGTAGAATCATGGATATGGTCAATAACTGGGCTAACCACTCTGGTTGATTCTTTGGCTATGCGTTCAACAAGTGGTTCCAGCCATCCTGAAAAAATAATACAATTTTAAATGGATAATGGATGCAACACGGTAATGAAGATAGGGATGTTTGGAAATAGTTTCACTCTGCACAGGTGCACTTCGCATATTGTTTTTTTTATTTTATTTTTTTAGTTTTAGCCATTATGTAGCGTATTCGCTATTATTTAATAAGAACTTGTTTGCGTTACATTTTATTATTTACTTGGTATTGGTATTTTTCTTTTTGATTTAATTGTATATTGTATTGTACATTTTGCTGTTATTGAAAAAATATAGCCAATAGTCAGATTATAAAAAAAAAAGATAAATATATATAAAAAATGTAACCTTGCTGAGTTTCTTGCAGGTTCTTCTCAGTTGAAGGCTGATTTCCGAATCGGTGGTAGCTTCAGTAAATTCGACCTTCATAAGTGCCCTCCTAGGGCCTAAACTGAATAAATGGCTTTGACTTTGACTTGACTTTGAATGCACGGTAGTGAGGTGCCCCATGACACCTCACTTATCATAGCCTTTGAGGTTACAGAAAATAGCCATTTTTTGGCAAAGTGTCCTCGGATTCAAAATAATTTAAATTAAAATAATTGTCTTACCATAATTACATTCACAGTGACTGTCAAGGAATATAACGATGGGAGTTGTCGCATACTTAACTCCCAATAATCTAGATCTGATTAATCCTTCACGACGATTAGCTCTTTGTAAAGTCAGCTTGGGAATTGAACGTACGTATTTATCTAGAGGACTCTTGAGATGCTCTGAGAATAGTTATTAACTAGATTATGATAGATTCACTTCTTCCTTATGCAGATAATGTAAATCTTACTAATATTATGAACGTGTTGGAATCTCCTTTTATATAGGTATAAGTATTTACAATCAATGTATAAAATACAAACTATGATATATATAAAACATCCTCAAAGCCCTCGCTGCTGTCGATAGACAAGGTTCCCAACATGCTGGCAGCGTTCCCTTTTTATATATATCCCACTATCCTACTAATATTATAAATATGAAATTTTGGATGGATGGATGGATATTTGTTTCTCAATCACGCCGGAACGGCTGAACGGATCTGGATGAAATTTGGCACAGAGATAGATTATAGTCTAGAGTAGAACATAAGCTATTTTTTATCCCGGGAAAATATAAGGTTCCTTGGGACCGCGGGTGAAACCGCGGGGCAGAAGCTAGTTATCCATAAATATTTTACCCATAGTTGAAAAGTCATCAATAAGTATAATTTCTTTCAGCAGATGGTTTGGTGATCTATTTAAGACTGAGTTCACAGTTCTCAAAAGTGTAGACCAAGCTTCATTATGAAAGCATATTACGACGGATACTGTTGGCAGGTCTTTCGGATATATTTTTTGCTTGCACCTTAAATAAAAAAGAATATCCTAAGTTTTTTTTTTATTGAATGGAATCTTATTTAGGAACTTTAACCAGAAAAATAGCGTTTAATTTTATTTGGCAATACAAATTTATGGTGACAAAAAAATTCTATTCATTAACCGTCATCTATCATAATTTTCTTCAAGAAGATTATCTACTTCTGACCGAGAATAAGGTGTCGCGTGTCTACGCGAGTTTTTTTCTCCCTCTCTCACTTTATCAGCTGAGTGACGACACGCTAGGCTAGGTTTTTAAATTCTAAATGTTACACTCAAAATAATAAACCAGGTACCATTTCACTATAACTAACTGTAATTAGGACTTAACCTAATAACTTTATATATAAACTTTTAAAAGGGTATTTTATCTTACCAATCGTCCCTCGCATCTGTTAAAGATCGATTTATCGGTATGAGATCACTGACAAACTGATTGAAGGCGTGATTTTTCCAACCTTGTTGTACTAAGTGCTTTATGTACCTTCTTACATTATTTTCTAGAACTACTGGTCTGCCTAGTGTACCTTGAATTAATTTACTGATTAAAATTTTAAAGATATCATCAACATCATGATGAAATTATAAGCTGGAAAGGTACTTTGTAGTACCCGTCTGGCTGGCTACCGGTTTCAAGTTTATAATTAGTTACCTTTTATTATAGATACCTACTAAAAATAATTAAGTTTTTACAATAATTGTATAAATAAACAAACTATAATATAAAGTGATTTTCAAATGTTTCCATCATACCTTTTAAGGTTTGTGTCGTACCACATTTGGGTACTTAAGTATCACGGCAAGATTGCCAATTAAATGCCTCAAAAATCTATGCAGTGTGTGTTATAAAAAAAAATTGAAATCTGCACACCCATGAAATTACCATAACAAAAATATAAATTAAGAGATTCAAAAATTATTATTGTTTGTTATTGTTCTTCAGAGTTCATAAAAATCACCACAAGTGTATCTTCTGGGAAAAATATAAAAAGTTTAATTACCTGGTGGAATATCAACATCTCTAATAATCGACAGCTTTTCATCACTCGATATGCTAACATTTATTTCTGGGAGCTGGTGCCATGCTGAAAAAAAACGACTTTTCAGTAAGTATCATAAATTAGCATCATAAAGTTTCTCTATGCCTATAACAATATCTACATTATAAAATTCTGCAAATGTTTTGGTGGAGTTAGATATTATATTTTAATATACTTTTTATATTTTTTAATATACTCGTACTTCGAAAAGAGGTATGACGAAGTCGAAGATGTTCAGGAAGTCCTACTAACGCTACCATTGTCGGATGTTTTTTTTTTATCACAAAGTTAGTATTATAAATATTTCTCATAATTTAATGAGTAGGTATCTGCTATCACAAAAAGTTAATAAATTCGAAAGTTTCTCGATTCAAATAACTTACTGATTTACCATCAAAATCTGATTTCACAGTGAGTTTATTTTTGAGTTTGTCTATAGCCTGTTGATATTGAAACCGCTGTTCCTTGTCACTGGGCTTTATTTCGTTTCCTGATCTATACTCGTGTATAATTGTCAGTAAAGACACAATCCACATGATTACAATAACGATGAAGATTTTTAGCGGTTTTTTTATCATTTCTTACATTCACGTCTAAATTGATCAAAATCTTTGAACATACTGGACAATTTATTAATTAACAGACTGTTTTCAAGTTGCAGTATCGATTGTTCATGCTTTTGTGTTTGCATTGTTCGCAATAGTGATATCCAATTCAGACTATAAAGAGAAATTCAATGAAGAATTATCATCATTCTTGTTTTTTCCCATAACACAGTTTGAGTGTGGAAATTTCGTCTGTAGACAAAAGTGACGCCAATAATAATAGTTACAAGTAAAGCTTGTAACTTGACGTTTCTTTTTTTTTAGGTTTTTAATATTTTTTCCTTAGAAAACGACTATTGTTTAATTACGTTTATCATCATCATCCTTCTGCCATATTTCCAATCATCGGATTAGCCTCATATTTACACATCTTCCCGTTTATAATTTTCTAAAAAAATCTTAAAAGCATATGATTGTTTGTCTAATAAATGTATTTTTCTATCTTTGTTTCTTTCTTAATTTTACAGACGAGCAATAAGAGTTAAAATCCAACAGTATTGGAGAAAAACAATACCACTATTTAAAACAAACATTCACGTTAGTCCCTTCGACTAATTGTGTTCTATCTCAAATACACAAACACATAATGGTAACTATTTCTAAATTTTTACATCTCTGGCATAACAATGAGATGAGTTGTCTTCTTCTTTATTTATTTATTTATTTATATATAAGACACACCAACAGAATACATATTATCACATTCATAAACTAAACTAAATACAAGAGCAGTGTTCAGATATGTAGACCTATAAGAGGCGTGTACAACATTCACTAATGACAATAACAATACAATATACTTATATTATACAATAAAAAAAAGCAATATTTTAAAATTAGAAAGCTACTTAAATCAATAAAAACAAAAATAAAACGGAATATTAAAGATCTTGATAGAATGGCGACTGAAGCCAATAGCACAATTCCGCCAATGTCACGTTAGTTAAAGATAAACGACGGGGAACTGTAGGCTGCGCGCGGCCAAATAGCGTGCCAATTTTTTTTTTTTTTATGTCAGAAGGCTGGCAAGCATGCAGGTGGTCTACCTGATGGTATGTGGCTACCGACGCCTATGGACATTAGTAATACCAGTGGGACTACCAATGTTCTATTGTTATGTGACCTTTATAAAGCCTAGAAGGCATCTGGCTCTCAAATGCAACTGCCAGAACACACAAATTTTCAACTTAAGGGTGGTAGCCAGCCAGGCGGGAACTACAAATTATCCTACTACCGTGCAAATTAATTTAAATTTATTCGTGAAAGTACATCGTGGCTATATAGTTTAGTATGTTTTTTATCTATACTAATATTATAAAGCTGAAGAATTTAATATGAGGAATTGCCAGCTCGATTTAAATGAAAAAATAATTTTGTGTTAAATAGTCCGACTATTGAGGCTGTAGGTATAGTATTTCAATGTGGATGAAACTGCGGGGCTACAGCAGTATTAGCGAAGTAGGTATACGATGAAGAGTCCTCCCATTATTCGGATTCAAACTGACTAAATATACCTACACAAAGATAAACATTTACATTCGCACAATGAATAATCATTTTGTAATACGATTTATGAAACTTCAGATGGTTATCTTGGGAATTGACGAATTCATATCCAGAGGGTGTATTTGTCCCGTCATTAATTAACTATTGACATTATTCTAACTCCAAGTCTGATTAATATCTACATCGTGTGTTTATTTATTATAATTGTATATCGTATTTTCATTAGTGCCCTTCTAGGGCCTAAACTGAATAAATGACTTTGACTTTGACTTTAACTTTGAATATCTCAAATATTAAAAAGTCAATGTTTTAGTGAGTGAAATAATGTCTCAGGATATAGTGCATCAACTTAAGATACTTGATAATTTAACACAAAAAATATTAAGATAATTATAATTGATCTAAAAAATAGTCAGTACCTAGATTTTCGCTTCATTTTAGTTAAAAAAATTATCAGTGCTTCTTATCAATTTGTAATAAAAATATTAAAAGCACAAGTCACAAGTTAAAGAAAGAAAGAAAAATAATTATTCATGCACACGTGTTTACTTGTTATAGTAAAAAACTTCGTAAAAATAGCAAAAAAAAAACTCTACGATTGTTCTGAACGTCTACATAACGCCCTTTACTTTTACATTGTATTTACCTACCTATTATATTATATTGGATTGGATTGTAAACTTAAAATACCGTTTTTAGTAAAGTTATTGTGTTTTTCTTACATTTTATTTTTATTGAATTTGTAGAAATGTAATTAGTTACCACGACCACGTTCGAGTATATTTAAAGAAAATTCAGTGAAAGGTCCCGTCCCATCTTAATTTAATGCCGCTACGTAAACCTTACCCTTTTGAAAAACCTTCATTAGACTCATTACCAACATGTCCACCGATACAGATGTAAAATAACATCGCCAATCGATTTTAGAACTTAGTCACCCGTAATAAGTATTTCGCTTTGATTTTTAAATTTAATCAACGTCAGATATAAATTTGTCATGTAGTACAAGTCGACGACAAAAAAGAATAGTCTTTTTAGATTTATTTTAGAAGGGCATCGTTAAAGTAAATTGAGGTTAAGGTGGGCAAATACTAAAGTTAACGAGGTACACTGAAAAAGTAAATCTTGTTGAAGTAAATTAGTTAAATTGATTGCATTTATAAATCACGGGATTTCCTCTTGCGGTATTTTAGATTCCCTCAAGCTTAACGTCACCAGCTTAATTGATGTAATTAACCGAAGCCCTAAAGTTGTACAATTTGTTTGTTTTATTGTTAGATATTGTATCAAAATAAAACTAAAGACAGCTTGACTAAAACCTATCAAAACTTGCGAGAGGATTGGGAATTCTAAAAACCGGCCAAGTATGACTTGTATTTAGGTATGGCAGGCTCCGAGCATTAATAATAAAACCAAATTAATTCTCTAGTTCTACTGTAACATAATTTTACTGTTTTATTTTTTACTTCTTATAGGCCAGGTTTGACCACAATTTCACCATGGCGAGTGACAATTTGAACCCACGACCTTCGTCACGGCATTTGTCGTCACTACCACTAAGCTAAAGCTGTAGCCGAAGCTAATAATCCTTTGGCTATACCCATAAAAGCTGTCTAGTAAAAAAAAAACAGAGTGACTACACGTTTTTTTTTACTTGGTCATATAATTATAATACGTATTTAATTTTATGAAAAAAAAATACTAAGTTCTCAAATTTCTCTGTACCAATTGTCATGAAAGCTCTCAAAATTTAAATAATTTACTTCCAAACTTTTATTTAAGAAAGTAATAGAATTAAAAAAATAAATTTGGTTGCGATTCAAAAAACTTTCCCAAGAGGAACCTCACTAATGATCTCCATTGTGTGGTTCCGTAGTTTTTCCATTAGCACTCTTTAATTGAAAGTAAAATTCAGGAAGTAATTTTCAATGAGAAGTGCAGTTAAATTAACTGACACTGAGACTTTTCTCTTGGCATAATGCTTTTTTCTCCTGAATTTTACTAAAAGGGTGCTGTTATAGTGTATTTTGTATTACACTAATTAACATTTAATCGTAGAAGTTTTATAGAGTACTAGATTCCGCCCCGCGGTTTCACCCACGTTTCCGAGGAATGTTTGCCCGGAATAAAAATTCTATAGCCTTCCTCGATAAATGGGCTATCCAACACTGAAATAATTTTTCAAATCGAACCAGTAGTTGCTGAGATTAGCGCGTTCAAACAAACAAACAAACTCTTCAGCGTCACAAAAATCGCACCTCTTTAAAAAAATCCTTCAAAATAATTTAAACCATATTTATTCAATGGTATGAATATGACTATGGTACATCATTTGAAAGGCAATTTATTCACCTCTCAGAAAATATTGATGGTTTTTGTGAAGAAAGAAAAATAAGTTTTATTACATCAAAAAATTATTAATTCTTTAATTTAATTCTTAAATATAACGTAAAACCTAGTGTTACCCCCCCTTGCCTTAATATTGGTATCTGTTGAAAGTATGTTTAATGACGTTTAAATTAATAATAGTTACATTTCATAAATAACACAATTCTACATATCACAAGCCATTAAATTACTATTGTTAAAAGTCGGTTAAAAATACGCTTTACAGATGCCACTGATTGCACCACTCTACAGGGTATAAAACGGCCGATCAAGGTCAAATGTGAGTCATTTGTCATTCAGACCTTGAAAAAAACACAAGTGAACACCTCCAGCAAAAAAAACAACCCTGAAAATAGATACCACTCCAGATGAAGCTGATTATTATGAAATAATATTATTTTCTTTCCTTCCTATAATCATTCCAAATCTCGAAGTCTAAAAGGTATAAAACTTGGAGTGAAAGTTTGATAATAATCCTTACATGTATTTTTTTTTTATTATCATGAATTTATAGAAAACTACGCAATCCCCGACGTCATTGCAGTGCCTATTTTTTGTCAGAAACCATCGCAGGCTTGTGCACAACAACTCACAAAAGTTTCATCGTAATCGCCTGAATGGTAAGGACCGCATACGACGACGCCGGGCCGGTAGGCGTGGTTGGTAAGATACCTTATCTATCACGCCGCGGGTCGTGGGTTCGATTCCCACACAGGACATCTGGATGTCTGTTTGTCCTGAGTCTGGGTGTAATTATCATAATAATATATGTATAGATTATGTATGTATTTACAAAAGAAAAGTACTATAAGTACTAATATCAGTTATCTGGCTTCCATAGTACAAGCACTGCTTAGCTTGGGGTCATGTGGCCGTGTGTGAGGAATAATGTCCCAAAATATTTATTTATTTATTTTATTATGTAAAATCCGGTTATAATATACATATGTATTAACATAGGTACTTACCTGAAAAGGAGTTAATGATTTTATTTGCATTTGACCGAAAATTACCACAGTAAATAATGATGTGACTAAAAATACACACTGATTAGAAGAAAACAGCCTTTCTAGAGCAGTTAGTCAGGCGGCTACTACAAAGGATCAAGTGAATCAACATACTTACAAATAATCAGTGTTAAACTATACCGCTACATATACTATAATGATAATAAGGAAAAATAACAAAGTATACAAATACATTCCTATTTCCCTAGAAATGCATTTGTCATGAATTAACACGAAACGTTTTACACTGCATCCGTGTTTTGCGTAGACAATGATGCGAATGATCTCGACTACGTCAATTTTAATGGAGTTGCTACCGCGTTTATTAGTGTGTGCGTTCAGATCTGGAAGAGCCAAAAAAGATTATAGGTATGGTTCATATTTGAATTTAATTTTACATTATACTAGTTAGAAATTACGGAGGATAATGTACAGTACAAGATGAACAATACATTTCACTCAATTAATCTATATACTAATAGTTACATATAAATATACTTGACATACTAACTCATTAACTGATAGCTAACAAAGCAAAACTTCAAATTTTGCACACAGATTCCATAAATAACGTGATATATAAAATTCAATTCCTAAGGGGGTTAAATAGGGTTTTGCGAGTGAAGCCCTGTGGCGGAAAGCTAGTTACCAAATATTATATTATTAGGTATGAAAATTCATTGCAAACTCTCTATATTATATAAGAACGTCAATTATTCTAGGTTTAAAATCTATTGAGGAATATCAATAAAAATAATTTGTGATCGAGGAGTCAACAAGTGGTCAACATATTGTTTAATTCAAACACTATTTTATGAAATATGCTGTTAATACCAAACAAACTACATGATAAATTTATATTCTGTAGCTACTTTATATCTTTTGTTCCGATATCTTTGTCACCTGCAAATTGTGTGGCATCCCATATTGCAATAAATAATAAACGATTGCTTGCAGCGTCCCAGTACCTTACACCGTACAGTAACTTAGGAAACAACTCAAGCGCTCGACGGCCACTGTTTTGTATGATTAATGACGCGATCGTTAGCTAGCGAGACTGCAAATGGCAACAGAGTGGCGTCTTTATTTTGTGCTAAATGCGTTCATCTTTTCTCCTACATTTGACTCAAATCTGGGTGACATCATTGAATAAGGGGAGCACTGTGCCTGTTTCTATTCAGCGCTTTTTACGCTGAGGTAGTCAATTTGTCATTTAGTTAAGCGTATAGTCGATGGGATGAGTCTACTAAATTAAATTCGGGGTTGAAATTCTTTACCAAAGATGTCAGCTATTTTAGCTGATTCATGTTACATTGAATATTTATTATTGCACTTAGGACAGTACCTATAAGTACATAAATACTTCACAATAGACAGAATTTAGTATCATCTCTGGATCATGAATCAATAACTATCCTTCCACCCTGGCTTTCAGGTATATTTTAATATTCATTACCCTTTTGATTTAACAATTCCATTTGAATGTTCTCTTAATACATCCTTTCACTATAGGCAGCCTCCATATTGATGTAAATTACTTATTCTTAAAGTTATGATTAAATTAGGATAAAATAAATATTCTGTACACTACAGACAATACAGGAAAACTATATAGAAGTAGCTAATAATAACAAAGAAAAAGTGGTAACAAAATAGGCGGTCTTATCGCTAAAGTCATTATTTCTAAATTTCTTTATGTTCTTAGTAATACTAAAGATAAATAATGCTAACACACGATGGTCGTGGCGACGCGCGGGGGGTCACACTGCTTTGTGGGCTTGCGCCAGCCGGCCGGCGCCATCGCCAATTAAAACTTTTAAATTTAAATGTTTAACGTTTGCATTATAAATTTTAGCCAATCTTGAACTGAATTTCTTAGGGTTTTAAGCGTTCGGCTTGAGCTTTGGCCAGAAATCGATCTACGGTCAGATACTACAAATCTGACATCATCGCGAAGGTTGAGCAACGGGTGGCGGTGGATGAGCAAGGGAGGCCCTGACATGGATGATCAAACCGTAACCCACACTACTTGCGCGAGGCGCACTCAGTCTTACACTTATGGTATACACGTTTATGTCGACGCTATGGTTATACCAACATTTTTGTCAAGGTGACTGTTAGATTATGTACACTCAGCTATGTATGTATATATAAAAATTGTGTCTATCTATATGTTTATTTGTAACGTATGCGGTCCTTACCATTCATACGATTACAATGACTGTTATTATAGTTTCTTAAAAATCGACGATTTTCATGAACTGCAATAGTATTCAAAAACTGACTCTGGGGTACTAAAGCTACATAATGAGTGTTGTGGTAACGCCATTATCAGTCTGTGTGACCATTATTGCTGTCATTAACAAAGCTTTCAGGTCCGAAATCTGCAGTACAATTTCATTAATGTGCTTACATTTTAGCCAGATGGCGAACAAAAAGCTGCTTTTGAAATGGATAAAATAATGCTAAATTAACAGGGTGTTTTTTGTATTTCCTTTATTTTCCTTTATAATTAGAAGTTAATCAACTATTTTATACTTAAAGACAAGAAAATACGTTAATATTTTTGCTTATAATATCTTATTTATTAAAAATACAATTAATCCTTTATTTATCATCAATTTGTAGTAGGTATTTTTCATTTTACGTTAATACACGTGTCATCTTTTTAATTGCAATCTTTAATACGGCAAAGGGACATGACAAATAATCACGATTTAATCGATCTGGAAAAGCTTAGAATGTATGAACCCTCCTGAGTTATGGATCCCTCATCTTAAGTCCTTTTATACACGATATGCAACCTAGTAGAAAGCATTTCAGAATCTATTGTACTATCGAATGCTAAAAGTCGAAAGTTTGTGTTTGTATATTTGTAACCGATCAGCAGCGAAATACCGTTTAGTATATAAGGTACTTTTTGTGCCAGCCACGCAGGCGTAACCGCGAGGAACAGGTAGTCATATAAAGATTCGTATTTCTTTCATAATCAAGTAGTTTTCTAACAACTTCCCGCACTTAGGGTAAAGTCTTATTCCAGTGTTCAGCAACATTACATCAAACGAATGCCTGGCGTGAATCAACCGCGCTATTGTTCGCGACAATAGCACTGAAATAAGTTTCAGGAAGCGAGTTTTCCTTCAGGAAATTGCTACCTACAAACTTACTTCTTCAGAGTAGTACTTTTACATTTGTAATGAATTGAGTAAAACTCACAGGAGTTTGATTATTTTGTTTGAATACTGACGAAGTTTTCTTTGTTTCTGATTAATATATTTTATTAATTTTGCTTGTAATTTAGTAATCATGCAATATCTTCTACTTATTAAAAATCAATGGGCTTAGTATTTTGAGGAGGAAATATTCCTTGGACGGGTTTTCTAAGGGAGTAAAATAGGGAATCGTTATTCGAGTGAAGCCGATGGTGAAAATCTAGTACATAATATACACGCAACATTGATGAAAATATTATTTCAATTTTATTATATTATTTTATATTTTCAAATTTTATTTTATTATTTCAATATTATTATTGATAAGTCGGCATCAAAGATCGTGGGTTCAACTCCCACTCAAGAAAAACATTCGTATGCATGAACAATGAACATGTCTCTCAGGGTGTAAACATGTAGCATATAAACATTTATTTACAAATAGTACATCACTTTCCTGTTTGCCATAGTACAAGCTGTATGAAAAAAAATATCCCAGGATATTTGGAAGTTACAGTTTCAATAAACTGTTCTCCGAAACTCACATATTAAACAAACCCTCCATTAAGCCACCCAAAGACAAAACTATTTGAACTAAATTGTCGATATTACAAAAAAGATGGCCGCATATCCAAACTATCGTGAATCGTGATTAAACTATAATTAAACTTGGTCGTTGTTGCCAAAGTTTCGGGATCATCTAATCCAGTGTGACCCAACGCAAGCCCGCTTAATATTCACTGTCACACTTGAACTCATCCCTAGATTAAGGGGTAATGCATGCCTCGGGAAGATGTCTATATCACACCCTTATTCGGTACTCTTGCACTTAATATCAAGATTATCGACTTCTTACTTGCGATTTGGGCATGTTTTAAAATGTAATAATGTTATATAGATTAAATCCATCTACAGAATTAGTCAAATTTGATACATAAATTGTAAATTTCAGTACAAATTATTTCTCAACATAATAGCCTAGAAAATGCCTATTCACTCTGGCGTCTGCTGGCTGTTCTTCCAGCTGGTACTTGGTGAATCCATTCCATAGTTTTCAGTTCTATATGCATATGCACTGGGTTTATGCTTTATACTGTTGCAACATCTGAGGACTGACCTTGCGCCAGAACTTGAGGCCCTTTAAGGTATGTCCTTGAACTCGTCTTTCCTTCTTCTGCGTGTCTGTAGTGACTTCATTTTGCAATATAGGTCCCAAATAGTGGGCTAATTAAAAACTCTAGAAGACATGGCAAGGTATAGGTACAGTTAAATTCGTGCATAGGTAACATTTTTTTATGTTACAAGGCTGGCAATCAGTCTGACGGTCCACCTGATGGTAAGTGGTTACCATCGCCTATGGACATAGCAATACCAGGGGATTGCCAAACTGTTGCCGACCTTTATAATACCACATTAAAAAACCATGAAATGTTGCCATAAATCAAATTTAAAGTAGGTACAGAAAATGAGGCTTGTAATCTTTTTGTAAACACTATAACAATGTCATTAAAATCAACTTCCATTTTAATTAATAGTCAGACTATTCATAAGTGCTTGTGAAGGCCTATTTGAATAAAAAAATATTTTCATTTTCATTAATTTAATATTATAAACATAACTAGCTGTCCCGGCAGACCTTGTTCTGCCCTATTTCTCTAAAACAAAGTAACATTGATTTTTTTATGTTAATAGGTGCCCCGATAGATTTCGTTCTGTCTAACGCGCCTTTGTTTTGTTTTGATTGACGTCTAATGTTTGACAGCTGGGGACAGAGTGGTTTGTATTGGAAAAGAAAATTGTTGTTTTAACTATTTTCCTCGTATTATTTACTTTTTTTCTCTCCATAAAAACCTTCCTCAGACTTCATCAAACACAAAAAAAAAACAGCCAAATCGGTTCAGCCGTTCTCGAGATTTGCTTTCAGCAACACATTCACCGATTCATTTTTATATTATAGACTGAAAGTTAAAACTCGCTTTATCAGTTATTAATAAATTGTGAATAAATAATTATTGCACTGAAAATTAATGATACATTTACGATGAGAGTAAAATTAACATGAGAGTTGCACAAAAAAAAATATACATATAACAGTCACTGCTACGATCGATACACAAATAGAAACGAAAAAGAAATGGCCGAAAACTGTATAGTGAGTAAGACAGAAGACCGGCTATAAAAAAAAAAATCGTGATGGAAAAATAGGGGTTGATCTCATTCGATTCTCAGACCTACCCGATGCACACAAAATTTCATGAGAATCGATCAAGCCGTTTCGGAGGAGTTTAACTACAAACACCGAATTTTATATATATAGATAAATCAAATAATTTTCAACATTATTTTAATTTAAAAACAAAATTTAAACAGCTTACAACAAGAATATTTTAATTTCACTAAGCTCTGGGTATTTTGAGACTCCACCAACGGAATATCCGTTGCGGTCCATCCACGTGTCAATATATTACGAGTGAAACGTAGCAAACGATAGAAATACATCACAAACTGTGGAAAATCCGATCCATTTCATCCCATTCAATCTAAAACTGCTTTAGAGAATTAATATTGGCTGAAAATATGCGATGTTAGCTTTGTCTTTGACATTTTCTTTTCACAATGTCTATTAACGTAATTTTCAGTAAATCTATTTGTCACGTGGGTATTTGGGGATTACCTGGATAGTATTCTTCTAAATCCGATTATTGTCTTTATAAATCAATTTGTTACTATTTATTACAAAAAGTTTTGATGAAAAGTAAAAGTATCTTGGAAACACGATAAATATAAAATATTTTTGAAAATAATTATAACAATCGTGGTTGTAACGAGGCTAGAGATTTTAATAATAATGAGGAGATGGTATAAGCATTTTGTTGTCTATTAACAAATAGAATCGGCCTCTTCCAATCTCTCCAGATTCTTGCTGTCTGCATCCAGCCTAGCTCAGCTACTTTTTAGAGGTCGTTGGTCAAGTGAGTTGGGCGGCGTCCAACGTCCAACTACACTATGTATTTTTTTCATTTTTTTTTCCAAAAACAAATCATTATACCAAAATGTACTTATACTTACGTCACAAAATATTAATATTTTCCTCCGTTTATTTCACCGATTCTCCAGCGTCATATCAAATTATCCCCTGTCAGATATCGTAAAATGGATTTTCGGTTGTCAGATGTTCCTGAAACATTCCATGGATGTATCCCATTTGTTGTTGTGTACGTGAACAGATAGCTTTGGGAGCTTTCAATTCATTATATTGATAAATTCACTTATCTCATCAGAAAAGATAAAATAACCATTGTTTTTTTTTAAAACCTGTATTTATATTACAGACATTTGGGACGCAAGTGTAACGTAATATATTACATATTATTATAAACTTTTGAACTTTGCGAATTGAAAGTTGGTCCCATAAGAAAGTTGTTCAGTATGACTAACCTAAGATACGTATCGAAAATATGCTGTAGGGACTATTGTGAGAGTAATGAAACTTCTCGTTGATAATACTGACTGTCTGAATGAACTTATACTATATTACTTAATATTAATCTAATATACTATTTACATAATAATATTATTACAAATAAGGTGAGGGAAGGAAATATTGCAGTCAAGTTTGACTTAGTTAATTTACCTGTCCGACCTCAGCATTTTTGACACTGCATGATATATTGAGGTCGGCACATTTGTTACCTTGAAATATCGACTCAGTGTAGATCATACATTAAACATAAAATAAATAATAAAAAATTAAAGAACATGCATAATATTTGATATGTTTATTATTCAACCTAATTCCACCATCCCCATTCGTACATCGAACCTCTAGACGCCGGGAAAATTTCCACCCGTACGTTGTAGACATCCCAAACATACGGACACAACGTTTTCAATCCTCATTTATAATGCGAACAGCAAAGGAGTGGAACTTGCTCCCGGCGTCTTTGTTTCCTGACTCCTACAATCTAGAGACATTCAAGGCCAGAGTGAATAGGTTTCTTCTGGGTAAGCGTGCTCCATCTTAGGCTTCGTCTTCGCCTTTCGACGGGTCAGAAGCCAAACGCAAACCCATTGTATGTAAAAAAAAATGTTTAAATAATTTTTATACCAGGAAAACATTAGGTCCCTCTGAAACGCGAGCGAAATCACGATGCAGAAGCGAGTAACAAAAATTTCGTTTAAAAATATATTTTTTAAGTCTTTGAAATTGTATTAATTTAATTTATTTATCAGATTTTATGTCGTTAATGTTAATCCTAATCCTTACTAATATTAAAAATGCGAATGTGAGTTTGTTTGTTTGTTACTTTTTCACGTCTAAACCGTTGAGCCGATCACGATGAAATTTGGTATGCAGATAGCCTATGGTATGGAGAAGGACATGGGCTATTTTTTTTCTCGAGAACGCGGGTGAAACCATAGGGGACAGCTAGTTAGACTATACATCTTAAAGTAAATAATCGACTTTTGTGTTACATTCATTACCACGGGACATATTATGTAGAAAGAACTCTACAAAACTGCAAAACTCATATTTTATTTGACGCTACCTTGTTGAATAATTATGCGAAGTATTTTCAAATCAAACTACTTATTCAACGGAAACCAAAGCGACAGTATAACTAAATGGTGCCACTAGTGTTTCCAAAAATAATTGGTTACACCGCAGTTGGACTGAAATTCAAAATAACATAGCAGCACGAATAACCGTACCTACTCTGCTGTGAGACTTTAGCATTGTTTAAATGTTGTAAATAATATGTACATAAAGCTTTAATTGAAAAGTTATGCGGATGTTATGAATTTTTAGGGAGTAATAAATAATAATTAATAAGGTGACTGCGAGTGCATGAGAAAATTGGGTTTTATTAATTTGTAACAATTTCAAAGTGATTCCATTTAAATGAAACAGTGAGATGAGAGCAATATTTATTTGACTAAAAAGTGCAAAACATTTTATTTAGATAGATAGAAATATATCGCAACTAAAAAATGATTTGCGATTTAAATGCAACCTATTTCATAATTTTTGGTATAAATTTCCAAAATTAACTTAATTGTATAGAAGACCTACCTTTTACACGTAGTACTATTTTGGCGAAAAGTATTTTCAAAAAATTTTAGCTTATTCAAGAAAAAAAAATTTAAATCATGTATGGAAGTTTTGAACATATTTTTATTTAACACTTTAATCTTTAACACAAAATTAAACACCAAGCTAAAAATATGTGTGAGAAAACAAAATACAGAATCACCAAAATTGTCCTCAATACTCACAAAGCGCAAACCAAAGATATCAATCGCAAAGTCAATCGGAGTCAAAAAATTACCCGAATTAATTTCTATCCACAAGAATTTAATACAAAATCCGGAAGCATCCCCCCGGTAATAATTACGTTGTTCCAGACGAAATTTATGAAGTGAAATTTCTGCTATGACCCAGTTCTTGGGAGACAAAGCCTGTGAGTCCAATGGCAACAAATTGAATTCCACAACTGCATCGCGCTTCAGGAAATCTTGATATTGTTATCTTCAGGTTGGAGTAATTAAAATTTATTTAATACTAGCTTCTGTCTCGCGGTTTCACCTGCGTTCCCGAAAGATCTTATGTTTTTCCGGGATAAAAAGTAGCTTATGTAATATTCCAGACTATATTTTATCTCTGTGCCAAATTTCATCCACATCCGTTCGTGCGTGATTGAGTAACAAACATCCATCCATCCATCCGTCCATCAATCCAAACTTTCACATTTATAATATTATAAAATATAGTAGGATAATAGGTTAGTAGAAAGTATGATATATGATTTGCACGGTGGCGATAAAGTACCTATGTCGCCTATTTGGGTACCACCCTCATGTTGTTCTGGTGTGCCAGTAGCTGTACTTGAGCGCCAAGCTATGTTTTACCACCTTCAGCTGCGGTCACATCATAATTTTGCCACAGCACATCACTGAATAAGACAGGCTTCCGTAAATAAAGCAAATACCTACAATTTATTGGTGTCGTCAGTGTAGGTACAGATTATAAACTTTCATCATCATCTCAGCCACACGACGTCTACTGCTGGACAGAGGCCTCCCCTAAGAATCTCCAATAGGACCGGTTAACTAATACTAAATGAAATGAAATGTCAACATAACGTAGTCTAGGCATCCTGCTAATGATTTGCGCAGGCCTCCATTGTCATGGTGTAAAACATTTATGAGCGTCTATAATAATGATTTGGTTAAAACTGGACTTAGGTACCATCAAATATTTTCGTATTCTGAGGTACCACACCATCGTGCTTGATTTATCTATATAATAATCTAAGAATCCTCTATCTAAACAAATGCAAAACTACTAAAAGGATTTACTTATATTTATCTTATTTGAAAACTCTATTATGTTTAAAAAAACAACTTCACGTCACTTTACTTATGAATCAACTTTAGTTAAGCTGTAGAATATTCAAATTTAATGAAAATTCTCAAATAACATCTTCCGGCAGCCAGTGTCTGTGCCACTATCTAAATTGAATAGTCTGCATAGTCTTGAATACTATCTTGTGGACTAAGAGCCTAAGACTAAGAGACTAAGTTTTATACATTATAAAGTTAACTCTAATAGATCCGCTGACCTGTATATTTACTGTATAGCTGTAGGTGTACGATACTTTGGAATTGGGTTTTATTATTTTCAAATGGATTTATTATCAATATTTCTATTTAATGCAACATGCTCTTGTGCTAATTTTACTCACATGTTTTTTTTTCCTTTAAGAATATTATCATATTTTTAATATTTTTATATTTATATTGATGCAAAAATTAAATTACTTAGAAAGATGCTTACAAGCAACATTTTATTTGAAGCAACCGAAAATTGTCAGATTGACGTTGGTTTGACGTCTACATTACTGTATACTATTGCCACAGCGTAACAAGAGACTGTGCTATTACTATAATAATATAGGTAGTCACCACATAACTGTTTGTCTACATTTGTCAACATTTTGACATAAAACATGAAATGAAAACTAAGACCGTCACTCCAGAGTATACTCTCCTTAAGGAACAAAAATAGAAATCATTTTGAGTTTTTTAGGGTCCATTATTTCATGGTATTATGCCAGCGCTCTATTTGCCCATTTCCGAGGAGTACTTTGGTACTTATATCACATAACATTATACAACTAGGCCATGACAGCGGTTTCCTTAACGACTCCTTGCCTATTTAATATAATTCAGAAACATTACGTAGTTCTAATTGTCTAGAACGAAAATAATTAACTCCCCCATAAATACTGCCTAATGAACGCCATAGAGCGAGAACCAAAGTTTAACTTGGATTAGACTTTGCAGAGATCGGAGTTGGAAAGTCACTATAAACATAACTTAGCACCAATTAATGCTGAATTTTTACCCCTTTTAACTCAGTATAACATTCTGCAAATGCTTACAACACCGAAATGGTTGTCGTTTTATAAATAGCTTTATATTTTCTGTGTTAAATTACATTTTAATTTAATAGAACTTCATCTTCAAAGCTCTTATTGAGGCTCCTATACATGGGGCTTGAGCCAACCCTAAAGGGGAGATAGGGGGATTAAGTTAACCACGTATGTTCACGCTGATTGGCAGACATAATTTATCTTTTGCAACATTAAGAATGATCATCGGATATCCTATCATCAGGGCTTCTATTTTAAAGCAAAAGAGAAATAATTATGAAATATTTGTTTTATAATAAAATAAGCTAACTGAAATTGAAGAAAAATTAACACATAAATTTTTCATCACATACTTGGGCAGCAGACACGAGTCACATCTCAGACCGCACAAAAGGACTGTTTACTCAAGTAAAGAGCTTTTGCATTTTTAACCCTCTCGCCGCCGTCAGTCGCAGAGACCGGCTTTCATGTGGAGTGGGTACCTTTTATCCTTGCAGATATTTTTTGTAGGTACACTTCATTCTGAGTTTAATGAATTTCCTAGTGGGTTTCTTACTTAAATTTTAATGAAAGTATTTTTTTCTGCAAATAATCCTTTCTTTCTGACCTTGTTTTATTCTATGTTTCTGTAATGTGTTGTTTAAGTATGTTAATATTTTTATCCTTTGGACGATGTATACCACGTCGAAGACAAAAAAATTACACTATATTTTTCAAGACCCTTTAATTTCATACGAGTTCGGCAGCTACTTACAATTTTCTTTCATATAAATTTAAGTATAACTTTATTGTGGTAAGCTTTGACGTTGTAAACTTTGGAATAAAACAGAATTTAAAAAAAGCATTTCTAGATGATTTTGCATACTTTTGGTGAAAAATTCATGTCACCTATGGTAAAAATACCGAGAAGTTATTGATTTACATTTATTTACCTTCTTTATACTGCAATTTTTTTTATAACCAACTGAAAAAATACATAGTAAAGTTTAGCGTTTACACACTGCACATACTGGACAGAAAAGTGCAGTAACAACGCGCAACTTACGATCAACCATTGTAGAGCACGTGTCGACTTTAGCACGGTACTAGCGCCATGGGAGGTCTATAGTATGGACTTTATGTGGTATGTTCTATAATTAAAATTATTACAAATTTAAAATATAAAGCTATTACTTAAATTTGCTGCTAAATTACGTGTCTAAAGTCTAATGTATTTGAGCATCACTTCAAAACCACAGAAGGGACAAGGTAAAGTTTGGCATTAGTTAATGTTCTTGGTGCAATAACGACGTGTAGCTAACGAGCGACCGTAAGCACGTGTCGACTTTAACACGATAATATTGACGTCAGTAGGTCTGAACGATGTCACACGTTTTGTAGCAAAACATTAAGGTTTTAATACGATGGGAATCATTTTTACTTTGTTCAGGCCTGTGTTTGACCACAGTCGATGATCTGGGCGAAGGTGGTAAGCAAACAAAACCTAGAAGGAATTGGGTCTCAAGTGCAGCAGGAACACACCGGAAATTTTCAAGCAATCATCAACCAACATATGATTTAATCTATACTACGAGCGGTAGAGCATAGCGACAGTATTCTAAATATGATAGCAAATAAGGTGGATTGTCCTCTGATGTGGAAACTCACATAGAGGACGAAAACCAATATTACTTTTAAGTTTTAGTTTTATGTACCGCTTCAACTAACTTAGTTTAAGATCTTACTTACACTATTGGGTTTCTGTGTCGCCTTAATAAATAAATGTTATTATTATTATTATTATCATAGCGATATGTCGCTCAAAGAGCAGCTTGACTGGGGAAGTACCTCCACCTTACAGAATACCGCAGCCATATAACTTAAAGTTGTGTTCCTGCGCGTGAGTAAGGTCGCCAGAGCTCATCGGGGAGGGGGGAAGTGTCGGCAACGCGCGAGTGATACCCCTAGTGTTGCAAGCGTTCTTAGGCTACGGTATCCGCTTACCATCAGGCGGTCCGTACGCTTGTTTGCCAACAATGTGGTATAAAAAGAAATACTAATATTAAAAAGAGGTAAAGTTTGTGAGGTTGTAGGTAGGAGGTAAATTCATGAATTACTAGTTCGAATTGAAAAATTATTTTAGTGTTGTACCCATTTATTGAGGAAGGCTATAGGCTACTTTGTATTCCGGAAAAATATAGCCATAAAAAAATAAAACTTACTTGCAACGAACTAAATAAAAAAGAAAAATCCTGACTTACAAACCGACTGACTGATCCAACCCAAGCCCTTGGAATTATAAAGCTTAAATTTTACATAGAGCCTTATATGATGTAGACAAGGATTTTTCAACCCTTGTAAAATAGGAGATCATGGGTGATACCGAGGAGCGCTAAGCTTAAGCTAGTAAGCAATAAAACAAAAGCATAAATATTTCAAAAGATCCAAATGATATGTAATTGAATCACAAAATATTTCGCTATTCTACCTCAACAGCTCGTACAGTTAAAACACTAGGGTAAAACCTGAAAATTGCAATATATCCTTGGAAAGGAAACCCCTGTCGTGGCAAGAAACGTTTCCACTGTAAGTAAGGGGCGCTCCAGCTATATCCACTGAGCTGTTTACCAAATGAGCTCGTGTTTTATTCTAAAGGCTGCAGTTTTGTTCAAGCGTTTATTCCGAGAGGTATCTACATGGTAATTTAAAGAATTGCCTTCGTTTGATTTAGAAGCAAAAATCTTTTTTTTTTACTTTGTGTAGGCTTGTGTGGCCAAAGGTGGTAAGCACACAAAGCTTAGAATGAACAGGCTCTAAAGTGCATTATCTCACTGTAGGTAGGATTACAACCTACTACCTTCGTCACGATATTCGGCGCTCATAACTACTACCACTGAGCTATGATCGCCTATTATAATGTTAACGATTCTGTCAATAAATTTAGGGATTTTTTAAAATTAATTTAAAATAAAAAAGAATTCTGTAGAAACTAGACTTAAAATTATTACACAAAATATGTGAATATTTTTTTTACATTTTCCTAACTAACCTTAACTACCTACTTAATGAATAAATGTGTAAATATGACCTGACTTAACAAACTGTCTCAATCTCTTTGTGTCCACGTGCGCACACGTACCAACATACACATAATATGTAGAGAGTATTTGTACCTGAAACCTATCTGTAATACCCTTCAAGATTGGTTTGTCATCATTTCTTGTAATTTATTTGAAACTTGAAAAAAGAATATAATATTTTAAAGATATTTCCGCCAACGCATTAGTAAGATACATAGACTGTGGCATTAGCTTGGCCATTCAAAAAGGGAACGCTGCCAGCCTGGTTGGGAACCTTGCCTATCAAAAGCAACGAGAGCTTTGAGGATATTTTCTATATATTATAGTTTGTATTTTATTCAATTATTGTAAATAAATGAAAATAATAAAGATATATACGTAATATAATATATTTTAAAGCCAAACTAAAAAATGATCTTTCTCCAAGAACATCGTTAAAAGCCACAAGGAGAAAATTTATTATTTTTCACCAGGAAAAGAAACATATTGTATTAATGCGGCTCATAAAACTTTTATTGGTATTTAAGCTTGTTTACTTTACAAAGTAGATTTACTTTATAAAGTATAAGTTATACAGTGTACAGTTTTACAAAAGAGGATTTCAGATAAGCTCAGTACATAAATCCCCCGCACTAAAATGTTACCAGCGCTTTATTTGATCAATTAAAACGTTTCAACCCAAATTCGTTATTAACCCGTCAATTTCTCACGGGTCTAATGTACCCCACTTTTATGATAAATGACGCCAACTTTATGAGGTTACGTTTATTTACTCAGGTTAATGACGGGCGTGTCATTGTATGTACTATCCGGTGGAAGAACCAAATTAATCCAGACTGATATTTTAATTGATGCCTACTAAATATATTTGGGAAAGTATGTTTGTTATTTCCTTCCCTTCTTTGACGCAGTAACGGAGCAGTGGATTGACATGATTTTTTGCATAAAGAAAGTTTCTGGTTCGGAAAGTGACATAAGCTACTTTTTATCTCGAGAACGCAGGAGAAACCGCGGGGCGGAAGCTAGTGATATTATTAATGTGGAAATAGAACGAAATGATGTTTTAGAGTAAATTTTTATGCCGAAAATTGACAGAGGGTACTTTTATCCGTAACGCGAACGAGGGTAAACCCAGGGGGGACAACTAGTTAGGGTTGAAAGTACCTACTCACTAATATAAACAACTTTTACTATATAATAACATAACTATACATAATACAGAACATATATACATGTCCATAGGAACATATATACGTAGGTATAGACCTACTCAACAGAAATGTAAGGAATAGCTGATTTTATTGCGGTTTCAGAGTTGGTTTATAGTAAAAGATATTTGTATTTGTGAGTACTTTCATCCCCATTATTGAATTATGTAAATATATCATTTAATATTTTGTTTGTATGATTTTTATCTCTTAATTCGATAATGATTTACAAACATATTATTATTATACAAATATAATGTATACTTGTAGTATATGGGCCAGTCTCACAGCTTAGAAAGAAAAGAAAGTCACTCCACCATAAGATATCCGGCTGGTATCCGGGACTTAAATAAATAAATATTCTGGGACATTAATCCTCACACACGGCTATCTGACCCCAAACTAAGCAGAGCTTGTACTATGGAAGTCAGATGACTGATATACTACATATACACTTTTTGTTGTTGTAAATACATACATATATAGATAATTACACCCAGACACAGGACAAACAGACATGTTCATGCACACAAATGTTTGTCCTGAGTGGGAATCGAACCCACGACCTGCGGCGTGATAGATAGGGTATCTTACCAACCACGCCAACCGGCTCGTCAACTCATAGACAACCTTTGAGAATCCCTAAATGATTTTAAGCATTATGTACCTATTATTTTTTAGAATATTATTATTATCTCAACTGAAAGCCTTATAATATTTATTAGTAAAACAGGCACATTGTGTATTTTAATAAAGAACGTTTATTTTATTTAATTCAATGTAGGTAAGTAAAGGAACACGAGGGAAAAATTCAATGGATCTAAAAAGCGTGAAGTATACCCGTTTTAGTCCTACGTTTCCCCACTTAGTGGTAGTCTCGTGTATTTTAAATTAGCCATTTCCCGCCGCTATTCTAGCGTATCTGTTAAAAATGTCACACGAAACCCGCTTGGATGTCCCACGTACGGATTTACGGCGAATATTAGAATAGCTCGTAGTAATTTTTCTGTTTAGAATTTTATCCCACTCGCAACTTTTCAGCTTTTATAAGAAACTTTAAAACTACGCTCCTTAGTTACAATGTTTTGGAAATTTTATTTTTAGAGTTATTTCAATTTGTTCTCATATAAATATGTAACGCTACTTTTTACGTTTGTATTATGGCTTGTATTTGATAGTATTTTTTTTTCAAAGTCAAAGCCATTTATTCAGTTTAGGCCCTAAAAGGGTACTTATGAACGTCGAAACCACTGAAGTTACCACCGATTCGGAAGTCGCCTTCAACTGAGAAGAACCGGCAAAAAACTCAGCAAGGTTACATTTTTTATATATTTAGTTTTTTTTTGGACAATCTGACCATGTTGGCTTTTTTTCCCATTAATTGTTTTTCAATTATTAAAGGAATATAATACGCATAAACACAAAAATGAAAATAACTAACAAGAAAAATAAATAAAAATAATAACCTGAACAAGTTCAAATTTTAACTAAAAATTAGTATCTCTAAGTACTTACTGGCTTTTATATAAGTATGTACAAGATGCACTTGTGCAGAGTGCAGCTACTTCTAGACATCTTTATCCTCAATGTAATGAGCTACCTTGTAATAGGCTTTTTCTTTTAAAATCAGTCATCTTATTATAAAAGGACAGGTATTTTATTATAAAAGCGAACACTACTTCCAAGAAATGACTTTTTAACTTTAGCTAATCTAAAATACGGAACTACTTATTTATCTTTTTGTCTTGTATTGATATTATGTATCTCCATTTTTGATTTAAACATTTCTTTATTTTTACGTATGAACATTATATTTTCATAAATGTAAAGTGAAGGTAAAGTCATGACGTTTATATCTTTAAATTATTCCTTTAACGATTCACGAGGACCCATATTATAAATGGTACGAATTGCTCTTTTTTGTAATATAAATATAGTTTCTATATCTGCTGCAGCTCCCCACAGTAAAAAGTCATAGGATAAAAGACTATGGAAATATGCAAAATAAACTTATTTGGCCGTCTCGACATTCGTCAACTGTCTGATTTTTCTAACGGCAAATGCAGCAGAACTTAATTTACCAGCCAAAGATTCTACATGAGGGCCCCATTGTAATTTATTATCTAATGTGATACCCAGAAATACAGTTTCGACTAATTCCAAACTGCTGCCATCTATTATTATCTGGCTGTCTACTTGCCCTACATTTGGAAGAGAGAATCTTAAACATTTAATCTTCTTCTTCTTCTTCAGATTGTTAACGGCAAACCATTTGCAAACAAGTGACAAAGTATCATTTACTTTAATAAGTTCTTTGTCTTTTCTATCTACTTTGAAAATTAATTAATTATATTATTAAAGAATTATAATATATTTATTTTAATACACATAATATTGTCTTTAACAATTCTTAATCAATGATCAGATTATAATCAAAATGAAGAACTATGAAACCTCAACGATATATTGTGGCACAAAAGTAATGACATCATTGAAATAATTACTATCGAGTAAGTTTAATTTTTTATAGAAAACAAATTCTCATTTCTCTTCAGGTTATACGTTTATAACTTTATTTTTAACTTTTAATTTTAAAACCTATAAAACAGTACCGTACCGTAACTGTCTGACTGACATACCTACTAAATAAAACTGTACAATACAAAATATTCTTTATTGCACATGGCGTGACGTAAAAAATCAACGAAAAGATAACAATTCATTTACATATTTGAAAGGGATTTTTAAATGAATAAATATCTTGGGACATTCTTCACACACGACTACCTATCTGATTTCAAATTAAGCAGCGCTTGCTTACTATGAAAACTGGATAACTAACTGATATACCATATTATGTAAATTGCCGGGTACAGATATTCACATCCAGACATAAAAGCAACATTCTTGAACAACTGTTCATGCCAGCGCTATCGAAACCTTATAAAAATCAATGAACAACATCAGGAAATACTGTGTTCATTAACTAAACTAAACAGCATTAAGCTTGTTTAGAAATGTATTTATACAGCTGTATAATGAATGATCTCCGTTTTTCATTTTATACAGAAATATTTTAGGTACAACATTTAATTTATCCTCCAAAGTTAAACACTTCAAGTGCAATAGTTTAAAATTCGCATTCATTCCTTTAACGAAGCAACTTTAAAGTAAAGAAACAAAAAAGTGTTATAAAAGTGGTTTTCTCTCAGATTTCTTCCAGCGGCTACCGACTGGCTATGATTAATGACTGTATCAACAGAGATCGCTAGTATACTATCCGTTACGATCCTCAAGTGATATATTACTCATACTTTACTTGAGATATCTTGATTTGAGTCTTTAGAAGTGTTTTGATAGTTTTGTTTTGCTACTTGAATTATGGTGAGTATAATATTGGTTTCTTATCGGGTTGAGATTTTATAAACGTCTATCTTTATCTATACTATATTAGGTAACTTCAGTAGTTTCGATGTTCAAAAGTCCCTTCTAGGGCCTAAACTGAATAAATGGCTTTGACTTTGACACTGCTGTACAATGAAATCAGATGACTGATAATATTACAAATACTTTGTGTAATACATGTTGAAGTTGCATTACGCTAAAGAAAAAATAACCATGCCAGTATACATATTTACACCCAGTCACAGCTGTTTTGGGTAGGAACTGAACCTGCGACCTGTGACGTGGCAGTCGGAACTTCTACTTCTGTCTTAATATTATGCCGAACGGCTCGTCTGTCCAAAATAATGAAGCAGTTATAGATTTTCCCTAGTGATTTCATTCATAACTCTTAAATACGATTAACGCAAAAAATAGGGTAGGATCAATCACAAACATTGTCAATATGACATTATTATTTCACGTAAAAGAAAATAATAAAGCATTCTATACACGTACCAGCGGCGACCGAACGGTAGACAAAAGGATACCAGCTGTCGTTAAGTCGGATGACAAATTGCAGTGTCGCGCTCTGGGCCACTCTCTCTTGTTTTGCCTGTTTCCGTTTTGGTTCGTCCTTTATGAAAAGCATTTTGTACTAACTTTACATGCACTTTGTTATCAATTATAAAAATATCGCAATGTTGATACTGTTTTTCACTTCGTTGAACGTTTAATTTTACTTGCTGAATTTCAGTAGGTTTTATCAAAACAGTGCTGATCCAGAGCAATGAAAGATCACAGACGTAATTAAATTCTGACCTAATGTTTAATGAAATTGAATCCTTAATTATCTATTTTAGGTGACAAATAAGCATACGGCCCACCTGATGGTAAGCGGTTACCGTAGCCTATTAACGCCTGAAACACCAAGGGAATCACTCGCGCGTTGTTGAATCCTTAATAACTTAACTCGTGATTCCTTTTTTTGTATGTACCTGCCTAGTTTTGTTGCCTATATAGTGGAACAACCAATTGAAGCAAATGTTTTAAAAGCAATCAAAAGGACTTTTGATTTTAAACATTTTACTACACCCAAATAATTGCAAAACCAGGCTATAAGCAACCTCTTTCATATGTAAATCGGGCCTAATAATCCAGTATGTGACACCAATGACCACAGTTATTTGAGCCCTGAACTTTTGCCCTCCGGTAGTGATTTTTCATTAAGTCTAAAGCCACTGGAGGTCAAGAATATTGGACAGCTTAACTGACTTGCACGTTATATCAAGGTAATTCATGCAAAGCCAAGCTTTGATGACGGCTATTGGGCTGGTTGTAATAAAGTCATTAAGATGTTTTTATTTGCATAATATTGTAAAGATCAGGTTAAATTATATTTTGGAATAGATCTCCTGGTAATTGGATTTAATTTTTTTGTTACTTTGTTTTCTTATTATGGCTGGAATATGTTAAATCCCACAAAGAGTCGTAATTTGTTTCTATCCACCAATAAGGAAATTTGGTTCCATTTTATCGTGCTCTGACGTTGATACTAAGCTCGTATAAAACGAACATAAACATCGGTTCTGCAGTAAAAGGAAAGGATTTTTCAGAGTACTTTCAAACATTGTAAGAAAATATAAACACATGTCAAATAAGGTAGGTAAATTGTAATAATCAGATTATTTGCTCTCATAGCAAGCAAGAACAGAAAAGATATTATGGTAAAGCTATAATATCATAAAATATATTTAAAAAAATGGAGTAAAATCTAGTTTACAACAAATATAAATACTTGTTGCAGTCTCGAAATCCACTTTAAAAATAAAAGAGAAAATGCTTTACCCCAATAAACTCTTTCTTTTTATGCTAGATAGTTTTCTTCATTAAAAATACAATTCGATACGTATAACAAGATTGCACAGTTATCCAGAAAATTCATTATGGATCGAGCAGAATATAATGTTGCAACAAAACGGTTATAAGAAAAGCAATTTTTGATAGAAGCAACATAATGGTACGAATATACCAATAAGTTCAACAGTAAAGAGTTGAGTGTTGAAACAATGGTGTAAGTATATGTGTGGAAGGGTGTACGTATACACGTATACATTAGAGTGTTTACGGTCACATGGTATACAGAGTGCTCTCGAGTAGCAGACCGTATTCCTCTATCGTCGATAGTACTAAAAGCCACTGAACTTTTGATGACTTTAGAACTGTTTACACTTCGGGTTATTTGATCGATTGAAAACAATAAGTCGTGTGGTTGTAAAAATATTAAACTTAGATGTCTATGAAAGATATTTAAAAAGAAAAATAATATCAACCATCAAAAGTAGGCAACTATAACTAGGTAGCAAGGTAGTATCGTCACTTGACATGACGTAGGTAGTAGGACATAATTGAAATAGAACAAATGAGAGCAATAAGCTCAGCATTATATTGCAGCACATATTTTAAATACAACGCTGGTCTTCTCCTGAGCCCAGTATCGTGATTATCAAGTGACTCTATTTTAATTAAGGACTTTATTTTGACTAAGTAACAAATGAATGTGGAACCTCATATATATGAATTTATTACGTTACTAGCTTCTACCCCGCAGTTTCATACGCGTCTTATGTTTTCCTGGGATAATATCTATCTCTGTGCCAAATTTCAATCAGATCCGTTTAGCCGTTCTAGTGTGATTGAGTAACAAACATCCATCCATCCATCCATTAAAATGAAAAAAATAAATGAAAATATTTTTTATTCAAATAGGCCTTCACAAGTACTTATGAATAGTCTGACTCTAACGCACGGTTCGAAAGGTTGCTTTTAGTGAGAAGAGCCGGCTAGAAACTCAGCAATTACTCTTTTCAAAACCAACTCAGCATTAATACATAAAATTATTTATCTAGTCTTACTGACAATACACATACACACATATGACGATAAGGAAAAAATATAAAAACTATGAGTAACTCAGTAAATAAATGGATTGCAAACTTAAGCAGACCAGCCCCCACAAGCAGCACCTGTTCAGAAGTATATCGCATGAGGCAGCCATTGCCCTCCTCGCACATATTACATGGAAGTGAGCAGGATTTGTCATAGTAGGATTGGTCACGGTTGTTTTTTGGCAGCTGCACTTGAGATCCTGTCAGTAATCTTTAAGAAGTTTAGTAGTTGTAGTAGCTTAAGTATAATGTAACATGTCAGTGTTCCAAACGACACGATAAAAAAGTCGAAATGACTAAAGACCCCAAATGCGACAATCTGCACTAAGATTTCACCCGTTATTGTTTCGACGACTGCTATTGTACGCTCGGGAATTTAAGAACCACACTTTTAAGCACTTTTTCTCTGAAATGTTCACATTTTGAGTACGTGATCGTTAAAACCTTATGTAATGCTATACGGTATATATATGTACCGTATTTTTAGGTGCTTGTACGGTTTTAAAATTTTAGGATAAAACATTTAGGTATTTGACACATGCTTTTACTCCGCGGTTTAGCGTTGAGATTGACTTGTGAAAAAAATACTGTGTCTAAGAGCAATACAAAGTTTCAAGTAAACAACAGAAAAATATTAGTCTCATATAAACTTTCATCTCATATTTCACCCCCTTCAAGGATGATTTGCCAAAAACTCTGATACACTTCACTCACTAATACACACACTCACTCTTAATTTTCAACCAAATACAAAATTTTCATTCTGTCTGATGATTCTTCTTCTGTGGATTTTTGAAAAAACCTTTCATAGTACATTCAATTTTCAAGAACACACCTTCCAGATTTCATGTCTTTATGGCCATCGATTTAGACTTGTCAGTCAGTCAATGATGAGTCAGGACTTAAAACTTTATATATTTATTTATTTATTCCTAATATAACTAGCATAATAACACCATTTTTAGCTCTACATGCTTCGCATCGTAAGATTTTATCAGGTAAAGGATATATGAGTAGGTACTGAATCTGACAGCTCATATTGCACAAAGCATCGATTTCCCTATTACCTCAGTAATGCACTATTGATTCACGTGATACATTGATGTCAAAGCAACCTATCAATGTGCTAAGATTGAATGGCATTATAGGTAGGTCTGTATCGTTAATTTATGTGATATAGAATTGATGGATGATTGGGCAAATAGGGCTTGGAAACCAAATAAATATAGTTGGTTAATGCCTTAGTACATACGTTTCTTTTCGGTTTAACTACAATTAACCGGTTTTAAACAACAAAATAATATAAGCCGGTTTTGATATAAATTGAAAACCTGTTTAGTCAGGTAGAAAAATAATACCGTACGAGTATTTAAGTAGCATGACCCATCCCTTCATATTCCACAAGCAGTATTTTTATGTACTAAATAAATTTGTCATATCCTCACGTCATTTACAATTTTAATGGCCAATGTCTTCAAGCCCAGAGTGAATAGGCTTTTTCTGGGCAAGCGTGCTACATCCTCGGCTTCGTCATGACTCCTCCTAGGGTCGAGTCGAAGTGGCACTTGAGAGCCAGATACCTTCTAGGCTTTATAAAGGTCGTCAACACATTGGTAATCCCACTTGTATTTCCAATTTCCATAGGCGTCGGTAGCCACTTACCATCAGGTGGACCGCGTGCTTACTTGCCAGACATAAAAAAAAGCCTTGGCATAAGTTTTTAATGTTTTTAATGTCAATTATATATTATTATATTATTGATTGATTGATAGAATTGATTATCGTTAGAATTGAAATTATTATTCAATTCATCATCATCATCTCAGCCGCAAGACATCACCTGCTGAACATAGGCCTCCCCTAAGGATCTCCAATAGGACCGGTCTTGGGCGGCCTGCATCCAGCGTTTTCCGCAAACCTTTACAAGGTCGTCCGTCCACATTGTATGTGGATTATTCAATTAAACAACTTTATTTACAATAGGATAGAAATGATGAATATTTATTTATTTCATTATTATAATATATAATTCTAAAAAAGAGACGATTACTATTACTGCCAAGCGGAAGAGTGCCGAGGAAGCCGGCAGTATTGCCACGTTGAATGGCATTACCACTTCTTTGGGCAAAATGTATGCCAATCCTCTTGTCACGAGAGGCCTCAATAAGTCAAAAGGAGACCTTTTTGAACAATGAGTTTCCAGTCCCCAAAGCCCTAGCTAGAGTTTCAACCCCAAACACCGAAAATATGGTAGGCCTCTGTAGACCAACGTACTTTCGACTCTTGAGGCACTCATTTTGTGCGATGAAATTTGGTACGCAGATAGCCTATGGTATGGAGAAGGACATAGGCTCTTTTTCTTGGGAACGTGGGTAAAACCGCGGGGGATAGCTAGTTTGATATAAACTAAACCATACCAAGGTATAAAATTAATAGTGTTGTAATTATTGTTTTTTAATTTATTATCTTACTAGCTTCCGCCCCGCACTTTCACCCGCGGTCTCGAGTGCTCCGATCGACACCAAACCTTACATGAATACCCGCGGGGCTAATATGAAGATTGTCTGAAAATTTCATCGCGATAGGTTTAGTGGTTTCGGAGTCTATGAGGAACGTACATACATACATACATACTTTCTCTTTTATATATATCTTATATATAAAATTCTCGTGTCACAATGTTAGTTACCATACTCTTCCGAAACGGCTCGACTGATTTTTATGAAATTTTGTGTGCATATCGGGTAGGTCTGAGAATCGGCTACTATCTATTTTTTAAACAATACGCGAGTGAAACCGCGAGGGACAGCTAGTAGATATATAAAATTCTCGTGTCACAATGTTAGTTACCATACTCCTCCGAAACGGCTTAACCGATTTTTATGAAATTGTGTGCATATCGGGTAGGTCTGAGAATCGGTCAACATCTATTTTTTAAACCACTACTCGAGTGAATCCCGGGGGACAGTTAGTAATCTATAAATTTAAACCAAACTAGTCTAGACTTGAATCTGGCTCCAGATAATAATAATGAAAACAAATAAATCCCATAGGACATATAAGCCCACAAACTTGGCCCAAAATATCTTTTGAACATCAAGCAAACTACATTATGTAAAAGCAAACTTTTGTTACAAACTTTTGAGCAGGGTAGGTAATTGAAAGGTTGCCTATTCGTCTGAAAAAGCGGTAAAATGTTACAAGATGAATTTTTCGTTGAGCTTCAAAGGGCAGCTAATCTTATAAGAGCCTCGTAATCCCCTACTGCTTGCATGAATAATTTGTTTTTACTTAATATTATTATCATAATCTTTCGGAAAGTCGAGTAAGAAGAATGTATTTTTAGTTTGATCATGTAAGACAAAGTTTAATTTTATTACATCAGAAGTTATTTTGTCTCAAATTGAATTTTTGGCTCTCTGAAAATACAAATCGAACGTTTTATCATATCTTAATTTTCCATTTAACTATCCCAAATATTAGCAATCAAATCGAAGTTAATTATTATTTATATAACGAGCTTTTAATATAGTGGTTGATTGTTTCAGTTCATACATAAATAAGATATTTTCCTATGAACTAAACAAGGTTATAAAAACCACGTTAAATTATAACACATATTAAAAAAGTTAATCAAAAATCAATTTCCTTGGCAATATGCAAAATTCATTCGTGCAATATTTCCTAGCATACCTACGCAAAAATCTTTTAGTTCCCCATTTTTAATTTCCCGTCAAACTGGTGTGATTGTATTTTGCATGCTCACAGCTAAATGAATCATTTGTTTTTAGAAATTGTTATCGGATTTAAAAATCTAAACGAAGATAATGCTGATATCTTTTAAAATGTTAATAATTTATTTACTCAATCTTTTCACTTTTTAAGAGTGGTGAAGAACGGATCAAAATTGTGTTTTTTATTTTATCCAAAAACTGTAGACGAAATACTGCTTGAAAAACATAAAAACACGAAGATGAGAGTCAGATATTAATGAAACAAAGTGCGGGGTGCTGTTGTCAATAGGTTGCATTTCAAATAAAGCCACAGCCAGTGACAAACTCCCAGATAACAAGGGAAGTGTTTTTTTCATCTTTTTCTTTCCTGAGCTGCATTCATCGAGGCAGATTGATTTTCAAACGTCTATCTAACTATCAATTTAGAATGACTGAAAAAAGCGTCTTCGTCCCAGTGTTTTTATTTAATTGTGTACGATTGCAATTTAAAAAACCGGCCAAGTGCGAGTCGGACTCGCGTACCATTATCTTATAGATAAAAACACGGCAAAAAAAACACGTTTGTTGTATGGGAGCCCCCTTAAATATTTATTTTATTCTGTTTTATTAGTATTTATTGTTATAGCGGAAACAGAAATATTCTGTGAAAATTTCAACTAACTTTCTAACTATAGGTTCATGAGATACAGCCTGGTGACAAACGGACAGACAGATAGACGGACGGATGGACAGCGGAGTCTTAGTAATAGGGTCCTATTTTACCCTTTGGGTACGGTACCCTAAAAAATGTCAGTCTCATTTGATAGTCTCTCTCAGTCTTTTTTTAGAGTTAGGTACTAATTAATCTCAGGTTATTTTTTTAAATTCCCCTGTCTCGTTTTACGCAGGATGGTGCATGTCAATATATATTTGATGTTAAATAATGGTTTTTCATGTAAAATAATGAAATATAACTTAATTTGCGCTTAACAATTTTTAGTACGACTTATAATATCAAATTTATTCTTAACCAGTGAGAAATCTTATAGGTAGATACAATATAAGCCATCGAGTACGTATGAATGTAGTAAGTATATGTAACTATACTCCCCAATAATGAAGTGTTCTTGAAAAAAAATACTGTTTAAAATTTAACCTTACATTCCCAGTATCTCGAGTTTATCGAATTGAATCGACAGAATTGCTACGCTAAATTTGAAACACGTTTAAAATTTGGAACGAGTCGATAGAGTTAGGAAACGGAAGCCAAGTTTGCGGAGAAACAATCTGTGACTGACTTCGAAGTTCGAACTTCCATGGACTTTCCAACTTGTTCAGAACTCTCGCTCAAATCCATGCGGCATGAACTTTTCATGTCTCTCATTGAACGTGTAAAAATAAATTATAAAACACTCTTACGTATTTAGATTTCAACATAGGATTCGAATGGTTTATTCTATTAGATTTTACTCAAGCAATACAAATTAATTTGTAAAAGCACAAAGACCGTATCGTGTTTTTGATATTTCATTGCTTTCATCTGTATTTCGTTGAGATTTTTTTATGAAGTGTTATACAAAAATAATGATTATATATTTTACTCATACCACAAGATTTTTTTATTTATTGCTCGAAAGAAAAAAAATAATAGGTTGTAGTACTTGTAAATAGAAACTTTAAGATATTTCTTCATAGGACTATTATTCAAAGCAGGGCAGAAGAACTTATAACTTTGAACAACTAGAGTAATTTAACTTTACAATGATTCTATTTAAATTATACTTTATATTTATAATATCAATCAAATTGTTATTTGATAAATGCTATCGACTACTATAAATTGATGGAAATGCAGCAGAAATATTTAATAACGATTTTATACAGAATTGTTTTCATTTTATTAAGTTTCTTAAGTAGTTTTTTTCATATCTTTGTTGAGACTATTTTGTACTCTAGGTAACTTTTTTATGATTCCGTAGACAAAATAACATTTATGTCAACTTAACTATAAAAAGTAAACTGTACTTTTGTAAATACATAAATATCTATTTACAAGAACTTATGAATGGTAATTGTTGGATTTTGTTTTTAGTTTATTTAATTCGCTTTTATAGTAATAATGAAGGTACACTTGCATGAGGTAATTTTCCTACCCTCTTTTTTCAAAATCCATCAATACGCCACTTACCGAAGAACTTTGAATGGCTGAGGTCTGTGTCGCGCGTGCACCCGCCTAAAAATCCTTTATAATATCCGTCAAAAAACCGTGAATAAGGACTATTTGTGTGTGTTTTGCTAGATAGACAATGTGCAATGTGCTTACATTTTTAAGATTTGAACGAAAACGTGGATCCACGGAAGACGTGAAAGGACATTACGCCGTGAGTATCGCATGCTTTCTTTCCCTTTATGGCTACGCTTCTTTCAAAAACCTTTTCCAAAATCGAACTCATATTATCCTGTATTTCACTTCGTACAAGTGTTTATTTTACAGCAAAATAGTTTATTTTATCCAGTTTTGAAAATAAAAAGTACCAGCCCAAAAATACAGTCCACTTTCCGCGTCCATCCAAATCCCATACCTATATAATTCAAAAGTATAAAATTTATATTTATCAAAACAAAATAAAAACACTAATTGAACAAGTTTTGAATGCAGTCGCAACTAAAAATCGAAATAAAAATATACGCGGCTAGCTCTCAAAAAATTAAAAGCATCAAAACAAGAATTCTAAAGCACAAAATATGAAAACATTGCACATGAAAACAAAACGGGAGCAACAAAAGCGAATGTGTCACATAAGTTGGCCATACATCGACTTGTTTCCACAAGAGAGGATGTATTCAGTTTGAAAAACGACATACTGTGCAGTCGGCCGTGAGCTGATATGTTCGGATGAAGTCTTCGGTACGTATCTTGTCACTTCCTCTTCTGAGCTGTGTTTACATTCAGCTGGTTTCATGTTACAGTCAATTGTAGTTCACTTGAAATGTAAAACATTTTTATTTTTGAATTAAGGAAAAAGTCTGGGAACTATACGTTTCTAATTATATTATCCTATCCATGTTCCGATTTTTTTACTATGCATAGGCACAGGCCTGAGCTTATGGTCAAACACACGTTTGACCACAAGCTCACCATGGAAAGTGATGATGTGGCTGAAGATGGTTAACCCTTGTTAACCCTTGACGTAAAAGATGGGTATAATGAATTACACCTTTGTCTATATGTCGCTCCATATTTCTGTCTGTATGTATGTAACAACATAAAAATAATATAGAAACTCAACAAAATAAAAATATGATCATTCTTCATTCTTCCACTAAAACGAAACTCACCATTCAAAACACATTTCCCTGATCTACCTGTTACCACCATTGCGGCATAACTCAAGTTGACACGTCAATAATAAAAAAACCTGCAAAGCGTGAGCAACCCGCATCATGACAAGGGTCTCGCCTATTTTCTCATAATACATTCCATTGTGATGAAAGGTTCATGACAATGAATCGTGTATTCGATTTATACCTCCATTTGGAAAATGAGCTGAAAATATTATAATTCAAGAAAAAAAAAAAAAGTGAAAATTTAAAAAGTAAAAGTATCGAAACGTTATTAACAGCTATTATAATTTTCTACTTCCGTAAAATTTGTTTTTTGGGGTACTAATAGATTGTAGTAAGCCTTAACAGGTTTAAGTTTTTTTTAGAATGCATAAAGCTACCTATGTAAATAAGCGGCATATCCTTTGGCTTAGATTTAATATTGACTACCTTATCTTGTAGGTACTGTGTTATTTATAATTGATATAACTACTCTTCTGAAAATATATTTAATCTGCAGCATTGTGAATGCAAACGCATTTCAGAGAGATATTTACTCGAATGAATTTCATAAAAATTTATAGACTCGACCTAATATTAAAGAGCTCCTGTTTATCATTTGCAGACATAATACGAGCATCGCATTCCAAAAAAAAGGCAATAATACGTTCCTAAAATCAAGACTTTTTTACTGTAGAACTCATTAGTCAAAACTGAAAAGAATCAGCAAAAACCCGGCAACGCATATTTTCTTATCCCACCTAAAAGTAGATGCAAAATAGTGCATTCGCATTCTACAACTCAGAGATACAAGTGTCATTTCAAGAACCTTTTCCTACGGGACCCCAAGCAACAGTCGACGTATTCTGACTTGAGCGAACAGCCCGTTATATTCACACTTCCTATGAACATGAATAAATTGATGGTGGAGTGGAATTAAACCCGTTGCATACGGGATGCTATAATGAAAATATTTTTACACAAAAAAATATTTTGATTTAATTTAATGTATTTTTCAGTCGCAATAGTTTTAACCGCTGAACCGTGCCTATGGTATAGAGAAGGACATGGCTATTTTTTTCTCGGGGACGCGGGTGAAACTGCGGGGGACAGTTAGTAAAAATTGTAAAAAAAAAATAGTTTAATTTTTTTTTTTTTTTTACAATTTTTAGGCTTGAGTTTAACCACAATCTCAAGGACGATAGTGGTAAATAAACAAATCCATCTCTCGAATACAACTGCTGTAATACACCGGTAAGTGGTTGGCCATAGATTTTTATAGTAGCCATAAGTGACATTCTGTAAATTGTACCCAACTGATCGAGCACGCAAGCTCTTACCGGAAAGTTTTACTTGAAAGATTTTTTTAATTTATGGCCTGTAAATAATATGTTTGACTACAATTTCACCATAGTGAGTGATAATAAGAAGGTGGTAAGCATTCACTTTTTAGAAGGAACGCTAGTTTGTTGCCAAGCATTACCTTGAGAGCTATCTCAAGGTAATGATTTTCTACATGAAGGTTGGAGCCAGTTAGGCGGCCTTTATAAAGTACCCTACCATCGTGCTATGGTTTCCTCACGATGCTATCCTTTACCGAAAGTTCACCACACGACTATTGTCTCGGCATTCGACGCCACTACCATGAAGTTATCATCGCCTTGTATTTTGGGTACTAAATGTGTACATTTGTATATAAAAAAAAACTATTAAAAATCTAGCTAACGTATGTATCTTTTATGTCATATTTAATGTACTTTTCATGTGGCACATGAACATACCGTTTCGTTACATATGCAGTAGCCTAACGTAAGTTGCACTGACGTATTCATTTCCCGTGTGTGTTCGCACTTACCAAGAGGCATGTCTCTTTGAATTTTACCTTACATATTATTCTATCTTGGATTTTACTACTTACCATGAATTTCTTCATCACTAGCTGGAAGTCAAAATGTCAGGATGTTGTTCCATAAAGTTTAAACTATACAAATAAGAGTAGGGCTCAAAAAATATTTTTATATATTTTTTGAGCTCTACTTTATGTAACGATGTGGTAGGTATAGATTTTCCTAGCCCAGTGGCTGAAGCGACACGTTTCATTCTTCAAGGTAATTTTTTGCAGACATCGGATTCTTTCACAAATAACGAAAAACATTGGTTCACTACGTCTTACTCTAGGATACTGTTAGATAGGTTTTGTTTGCTCTACATTATACGAAAATAAAGTTAATTTAAATTACGTATCCCACTTTATTCCACTTTTCCTTAAGGAAAATTGCAAGCATTATTTATAAATGATGAAAATATATTTATGAAACTTAATTATTTATTTAAATTAACTCTCCATCGTGAATAAAAATTAAATAGCTTAGATTAATTTCATTTATATTAATAAAATTTCCTTTTCCTGCTTACGAGCACAACATTTTTCCGACACTTCCCCTAAGCAGGGAGTTGAATTGTACAACGTACCTACACTGTTTTATGTAACTCCGGATTGTCAACAAAACGAAAAAGTGTAACAAATGGGTGCAGAGAAAAAGTTCAGAGCCTCAGGCGGGCTTGGTGGCTAACTCCACGTATTTCCTAAGCCGTAAGTTGGCTGTTTCGCCTTCTATATTGAGTTTAGAGCTTTTTACATCACCATGTGATAATTGCTTTTTGCCTATTTGCTATCTCTCTCTCTCTCTCTCTCTCTTTGTGTTATCTCTTTTGACTGAACAATAATTTGTTGAACGCTAATGGTATTAGTATTCTGTTTTTGTGCGTCATAAGTGACTTCAAAGAACTTCTTTCATCATAATTTTTCTCGTGTTACCTTAGAGTCGGCTTTGTGTTTTACCGGCCTTTTGTCCAATCCTCCCTTCAGAGACTATTATAGGGTTAATTTATTTGTAAGGATAGCAAGTGCTCCAAAAGGAGGACATAATATTATAAGAAAATGAAGTCGGTTAATAAAGGTACTTCAAAGTGGTTTCTTACATTTTATGTCTCCCAGTATTTTATAAATAACACTGTAATCGTATCCACACGTAATCCACATAATTCATATCGAGCATTATTTCTTGATACAAACAATGAAGCGACATGATTGCTTTTTCTCATGTTTGAGCAAAATATTAACCATTAAGTTACCCTGTTTTTGTGTTGCGACAATTTTGTGGAGCATTGACGAATCTTATCGAAACCCCGCTGGGCCCGGTAACCTTATCGCGCTCCTACGAGCTACTTTGAGAAACAATACCCCAACTTAGAGGGATGAAGGAAATTATTGGTGGCGCTTTCCAACAGTAATATTATTAGTATGATAGGGCAGATGTGCTGATATTTAAAAAAAAACATTACATACTTTTCATTTAATTGTACTTTGTATGTATTTACTTTAATACACAATTACTTAAAGGGTAACACTAACAACTAAAAAGGAAGACCGTCACCAAATGGGAGCGTGCCCAGAATGCTGGCTGCATTTCCACGTTGGATAGCTAAGCTTATCCGTTGACCGAAATAAAAGCCACTTTGTACTTTTAATTTTAAAAAAATCCTATGTTTTCGTCTTTTATTTATGTAATAGACATTTGGTATTTTAAAGCTCCTTTTCCTGTTCTCTTAATTTCTATAATATCATTTGTACTTTTAATATAAAATGAAAGCTACAAAAATGTGGAAATGCTAATAGAAGGGACATCAGAGAATGAAACCTCCCGCATTTTATTTTAGATATTTTGACCTTGCAGAGCGAGTGAAGCGAGTGTAGGCTCTTAATAGCAGAGTTATCAGGATTGCCAATGAATATATTCCCATCCCTTTCTATCGCTTAAACATACCATTCACTAGAGCGAGAGAAATTGATCCATGGAATCGATTCAGTGATTCCGCAGAGTGCGAAAGCTACATACCAGTTATCTCTATTTCACTGTGACGCATATATATTCTAGAAGATAAGACACCAACTTATAATCTCTGATTAGAATACTATTATTAATTAACAAAATTAAGGCAAGTTTAAGTTTAATTATCTTCAAATATTGCCGCATCTCTTATTTCTACAATCCACGTTGCAAAGATATCGTTGCGTTCCAGTTTACACGGCCGTGTCTGAGATGCGCGTAAAGCCCCTCAGCCCAATGATAAGATGGATGGATACATCTTTCAGTAGCGTAGCTTTTGTGTTTCTGTTTTATGACTTGAGAAATTTGGGACAGGCTACACGAGTTTCGTCAGTTTCTGCTATAAGCAAGCAGCCGTGTAAATTCTTTATAAAGCTTGATACTGTAGGAAAGTGTTGAATATTGCAAGTTCTTCTTTTATTTACTTAGTATAGTATCCTTTCTCAACTGAAAATAGGAAAAAAATATTACTAAAAAATATTATACAAAACACAATCCACCACATTCGTTTACATGTCATTTACTCCACGGGAATTCAGAATTTTTTAATGATGGTTTTTTTTTCACCGAAAACTATTGCACTGCTACTTCTTTTGACCGTAAACATTATTATTGTTTATATTAATTTAAAATAAAAAATTATAGTGAGCAGTAAACAATATACGGATCCTTAAACTAGCATACCTAGCCTACCTATAAACGTACAAATAAGGCACTTTGCTCTTTATTCCTGTGCTTCACATTAAAAGTTATGAGCATAAATCGCGCTTCACCTGTCCTCATTAAACTCCATTTACCTTGTTTACTCTTGTTATGAGTATTAAATCTCCCCAGTGAAAACAGTATAAAACCAAGCAACAACATCGTAATTTCTAAATTCTCTTATTTTACTTATGGGTGCCATCAAACAGCTAAAAACACTGCCAGGGTAGAGGAGACAGCGCTTAAAACACGTTTAAATACCTATGCATTACTCCCAGTACAAGCTAAAGGTGAGCATGGGATCTTGCGGCAAGTGAGGAACAGTATGGTCGTGTATACAGGGTGATTTTGTTATCACTGGCAATACTTGCAGGGGTGGAAGTACTCATCAATGTGAATAACTTTTACTATAGGGGCTAACTCTGATATCGAGTAAAATAATACGGTTGCTTCATACATTTTGGTCGAGTAGATATTAAACTTTTGTATGTACAGCTGATAATTTTTTCATGATTTCACAGTTAGTCCCATTATAAAAGTTGTTCATTTTGATGAGTACTTCCACCCTTGCAAGTATTGCCAGTGATAACAAAATCACCCAGTATATGTATATGTGTATTATAAATAGAAGTGTATAGTGTCTGATCTTAGTTTCTATCAATGCTACTACTTAACAATAGAGAAATTAAGTAAATAAAACCGACTTTAAAGTAGGTTTGCACTAAAAAAAAATAACGATGTTAGAACTCGTTATTTTTCATTTTTATACACATCTGTTTACCCCCTAAAACCGTAAAGGCATGATGTTATGTTATGGAATGGTGAAAACAATACATAGACAATCGATCGCGGGTCATTTGCTGTTTGTTATTGAAGAGTTCCATTGTCTATAATCTCCGAAGATCTTAATCAGATCCTAATATATTATACACTAAAACTTTTCCTGAAAAAATATGCATTTTATAACGAAAACCTCATCCAAATCGGATCAGTAGTTTTTGAGAAAATCGCGGACATACCAACATATGGGTCATATACATACATTTGAAACTCATCCTCTCCGTCCATAGAAGTGATAATACCGCCGACTTCAGATTCAACCTTTATACCAGTATCTAATAAAAATACCGTTTTGTGTTCACTTTAGTTGGAATTCATAACAAACCGTGACATGTAAAGATGGTGCTAAATTTTCCGACCTTTCCTGAAGTTAAATTCAGCACCACATAAAAGCTAAACAGGATACGAAGTCTGGTGATAAAACTAACTAGTAGAATGCAACATTGTCTATTTGCATCAAATCTTGTAAAGTTAGCTATTTTACTACAGTTTTAACAGGTTGCATACTTCTTTGTTAGCTTTGGTTTTAAATACGCAAGTAAGTAGGTATGTCTAGTGAAAGTATGCTGTGCTCAGCGTTTTCATAAAAAAATATAATCAAGACGTATAGAATATTATTCTAAATTATCTACTAGGTATAAATCATGACTTCTTTAGAATTAAAAATCACATAAGGATAAATTAGGTAAGTACCTACTTAAAAATATAAAGAATTACACATTCAAGGCCTTACATATAAAACGCTATATTAATAAATTTAACAGAATTTCTATTTGAAATAAAATGAAATGGAAATATTTTTTATTCAAATAGGCTGGGCAAGCACTTATGAATAGTCTGACTCTAACGCACGGTTCGGAAGGTTGCTTTTGCTGTGAAGTACCTGCAAGAAACTCAGCAATCTTTTCAAAACCTAACTCAGATTTATTAAAATTATTTATCTAGTCTAACTGACAATATTTGTGTGTGTAACGGAAAAAAAATGTTGAGTGACTTAGTAAATAAACAGATAGCAAACTCATGCAGACTTTAAATGGTCATGTAAGTTTTTAACGTTAACAGGCCCTCAGTCCCGAGGGATCTAATTATTTCCCGAGACAAAATCTATCCTATACTTTATTCTAGGCAATGATCTATCTATATGTCGAACTATTTCGTTTAGCTACTACAGCATGAAAGAGAAACAAACATACCCACATTTGCGAACCATCCTTCACATTTATAATAATAATAATAATATATTTTTATTTCCTCACAAAACATAAGACAACCATTACAGAAAAAAGCACAAATTATGACAATACTTTTGAATTGTGAAGGACTGGTGGCTGAGCTAGGAAAAACCTGTGTTACAGACCACCAGGCCCCCAAACCTCACGTTATAATATCAGTAGGATAAGGATTATTACCCTAGTGTATAAAAAAAAATTCCAACCCTTTAGTTTACACCAACCGTCAATATACCAAAGCGTAACCGTTACCCAACAATATAACAGGTGCGTTACGTGTATTTTTCCTAAGAAGAGTAGGGACCGCTTTCTGGTCCCTTGTTTGTGATACATCGTCCTTAGACACGCGAAGGGCGTACGTCAATGTCCCAAGTTGACATTTTATGGACGAGATAAAGTAGGAGTAGTCTTAGAACCACTTTATGTAAAAGACGGCTATTAAATTGAGTTGTCTTTACTTTTGTTTGACTTTTTGTACCGTTAGTTGATTTGTAAACAGCATGTGAGTTTGTTTATCAAGTATAAGTTATATCTAGTTTAAGGATATTTTTCTCGGAATAGAATATTCGCTTATGAGAATACAATATTATTTGCTAATCTAAGCAATAGAGCGTACTAAGCTAACAAAGAAACACACTCATAAAACAAGGCAAAGAGTGTTTTTTTAAGTAATCCTACTAAAATTATAAATATGAAAGGTTTTGGATGTTTGTTACTACTCTCTCGAAAACGCGGGTGAAACCGCGGGGTGGAAGCTAGTTTATTATAAATCATAAGGTGCACCTTCAAACGCGAGATTCTTTTTACCAAAATTGGTTCTGAGGATAGGTAAATGTAATAATTGATTTGCTCTTTGTAATAATATTCGCTTTTGAATCAGTGCGTTCTTTATCTAAATAATGATTTGAGAATGAATATATTTGTGTGATAATTAACAAAAAAAATACTATAGACGTAATATTAGTATGCTTATTATAAAAAAGTAGATAAAAATAAATAAAATAATTATTCTGGGACAGATTCTAATAACATAACTGTCATCAATTTATCATTGTATAATTAAATATTTATGCATTGATATTATAACAAAACTGTAAAGAAGCTACTTAATAAAAATGGGACCAATCTGGAGGTATACCCTTTTAAATAAAAAAAGATTTTCCCAAATCGGTTCAAAAATGACGGAGAAACGAGTGAACATCCATTAAAAAAAATACAACCGAATTGAGAACCTTAAATAAAAGAAGAATTCTATTGCAAGAACTGTAATCAAACAAGGCCAACAAACAGTAAAGTTCTCATGACTAGACTTAGTAAATATTCTAAATGTAAGACTAAAATTGAAACACAGAAGCTTTAAAAATAGGAACCAACCAAATGGTGAGCTAGGTACATAGTTAAAAATGTAAACATCTGTTCGGAGAGCTCTGGTGTACCAGGTACTGTTCGTAGCTAGTTTAGAAGCATAACTTCGGATAAGTAACGACCGACTCGCTTGTACATTTGTAAAGGTAACTTCAGATAAAAGTAATTTGCTACTAAAATATTCAATAACCCTAAACTGGCTACCTAATTTTATGAAGTAACTAACTAGCTTCCGGCCCGCGGTTTCACCCGCGTTCCCGAGGGATCCTATGTTTTAATGTTTTCCCGGCATAAAAAGTAGCCTATAGCCTTCCTCGATAAATGGGCTATCCAAAACACTAAAATAATTTTTCAATTCGAACCAGTAGTTCCTGAGATTAGCGCGTTCAACCAAACAAACAAACTCTTCAGTTTTATAATATTAATTTAGATTCTCAATATCGATGCAATAAAATTGTATATGTGGTTTTTAAATTTGTTATTTTATTCTTTTCTTCTCTCTCCCTGTTCTCTTTGTCTTTTTTTGGAAAATAAAATGTTATGAATTTATCCTTATAGGATAGACCCTAACATGGGTGATGTACCCACATAGTTTTTTTGTTGAGTTGTCCGAAAATCATACTAGCCCAACCATAATATCTCCCTTTATGAGCAAGTTTGTGTCCAAACATAAGTTTATTTTCTGTAAAAAATATCTCTGAATATAAACGCTATAACGGCAACATTTTGTATGTAAACTCCCTTAACTTGAATCGTAACAGAGTTACCAGAAGCTACGAAACCGAAATAGTTTGGATAGAAAGCTATACTGTTTGCACATTCAAGAGCTTTACATTACACGGTAAATCTCATTCAACCTTGCAACAAGATGTAACGTACCTAGTTGATCAATAAATTGAAATTATTATTGACGACTGAATGTAGAAAGCCAGCACAAGATTTTATGAATACAGTATGAGCACCTGCTGATGTGTTTCGGCAATATTACACGTCAGAGTCAATATACTGTATACGAGAGTTTACTGTCTAGGGGTTAATCGAGACCATTTAGTGACATACGTTGGTCAAATGCAAGTATAATCAGGCAGAAAAAATTAAATATTAATAATTTATCAAACTCTTACTATTCAATAAACAAAAGCAGTGATTAAGTCTCTGAGTACATTAATCAAAGTGTATAGCAAAGTATATTATTAAACCATAGTTATTAACTTCCGAACAAACATAAAATATACTAAATAGAATGTCACATTGAAGAGGCTTCCGGCGACTGGCACCGCAATAAAATGGAACCGCGGTCCCAGCTGCAGGATTAATTTAATTTGAGTTTTTCTTCCGGCTACTGGGACCACCCATTAATTAATATTAAAATCTATTGTTCAAGCCAAAACAGTACAGTCAAACGAAAAAATGTTAAAGAAAAAAACTTTGAATCAAAAATATAGATATACCTCCCTATTATTACACCACATGTGAGAGTATTAGTTTAGGTTATATTACTGTACTTATAGCACTGGACTATGATCTGAGTTCATATTATTAAAACATTTATGATATTTTACGTAGCGATTATCTTTAGAACAAGGAAAATCCAGCCATATACCTACCTTCAAGCAGTCTTACAATAAGGTAGAGTAGACCGTCTGTCTGTCTGTCAACATTATGACATAAAAAAAAAAAGAAAATCAGTCGCGAACTTACAGAAATGAGATAAATGGTAAAATAACGAGGATTAAGCGAAATAAAACATCCAACAAAATTTATTCAAAAATAGAAATGAAAACTTGAGTCAGCTTTGTGAATAAAAATGCCGACAAGTAAGTAAAGCTCTGAAACTGAAAGACTGCCGAGAGACCGGAACAGGTCTGTGCAGGTCAAAGTACGTATTAGCTTGGCATTAAGGCTTTGCGGGCCATGTCTGGAAGTTGCCTCGTCGATACTTTGTAAGAACCTCCACGTATTATTGGAAAACTGGGAGAAGTAGTTCTCTCCTTTTGCTTTGTAAGAGGTGAAAGTAGTTTTGGTATTCTTAAATTTTGAAAATTAATTTAGTTGTCAATTTCAGAAAACCTCTCGGAATGGTTAAAGATGATTAACAAATCGCTTTAGAAAACTTGTTACCCAATCACACATTATGTAATCTATAGAATTCTCTCTATATACCTACCTACACTCGACATACTTAATTGAAGTTGTTAACTGAAAATTGAAAAACATTGTACCCATTTGATAATATTCATTTCACGAAAGGCAATAAACCAATCCACATTTTCGCACCGCATCATAAAATTGAAGGTTCAACAACAGCAACTTGTCGAAACATAAATTTGGACGTCCCACAGGCCATAAAACCTTGCTAGAAACAAAATTGATTAGCGGGAATCTGCTTATCCTGCTATTTGGACCTTCATAAATTATCGGTTAATGTATCTCACGAGTCTCCAGCAATAACTGAGAGCCCAATTTGGTAATGTTGTTTTCATTTCAGTTTAATGTGTGACTACTGTGTAATTATTTATCAAGTTCATTTCAAGTGTATGGAAAAATGAAATTGCACCGTTACAATTATTTCCTTTTAGTGCATAGGTACAACCTGAAAATAAAATCATTAAAATTTACAACCTATCGATAAAAAAACTAGGATCAATTATAATAAATATCAGTTACTGACTTACGATAATCAAACTTAAGCATTTACATTATAATACAAAACCAAACATTCCTCGGTCTATACCTCAGACTCCAGACAGCTAGCTGAAAGACAGAAATCATCCGCCTGACGTGCCAATGCCCAATCCTTTCGGCTTTTAACCTTTAAGTATGGACGTGATTTTTTATAACACTACCCTGGACGTGTAGCCTCACAGGCTCCTTCATTTGAATGTCGTTTTTTTTTAAATAAGATTATTTAAAATCACTTAAAAACTATACGTAAATCAAAGTTTGGGTTTGTGGAAGCAAAAATACGTGTATATAGAATCAACTTTTTTTTTTTTTTTATAAACATGCGAAAACAACAGTTATGGTACTTTTTGGGTAATTTAGACTATAGTTATATTTTTAGCAATCAAAATAATTTTAACTTATTTACTTAGCAAAATAAGCATTTTATCCTTAATTTTAATATATCACAAATTAAAAAAAACATAAAATGGTGACTTATACAAGCTAAATTATTGGCAAGCCAATTTTTTGGTAAGTATTACTCACGTATTATGCATCGAGCGATGCAAATCATTTTGACACTAAAACTGAAGCTACTGAGCCGGTCAGTCGCAGGGAGCAGGAGGAGGTGTGTTAAACAAAGAAACCAACATTGACGAGTAGCCTGTGAGGCTCCACGTCCATACTTAAAGGTTAATATCGGTCCAGGTGCCGAAAAAATCATTTCCCTTGGGAGATTAACTTTTTTACACCGTCTCCCTTTATGTCTGCCGCAACGTACCAATTCCTTTGTCCGTGACAATATAGAGGTCTACGAATGCATATCTACACCGATACTAGATCTTTTTAATTTTACTATTAACTTTTTCATTTCATCGTTTAATCAACATTTTATCATGATCTCCAGTGAATTATGAAGTTATTGTTAAAGACCGATAATTTCATTTTGTTACATTTCATTTTCATAGTATTAGCGTTTGACATTATCAGTGATAATAATATAATATGGAAACTAACCATCAAGTGTAGCTGCTGGAATCCGCCGGTAGGTTCGGAGTAACCAGTATTCATCAAGAAAGATTTTTATTAAGTAAGCGTAGAGCTGAAAAGAAATTCTTCTCTAAATATTAAAAACAATCAAGTGAAAAACAAATACCTGCTAAACAGAAAAGAGAAATAGAATATGTTGCAGGAAAATACTTATACAGCTTACTAGTAAGATTTTCTTTACTATAATTAAATTGAGACAGTAAAATAGATTACGTCAGGTCAAAAATAAATACAATTATTTATAATTAATATAGAAAGATATGGTTCAGTGATGAATGCATCTTTTGAGGAGGCTGAATAGAGGCTGAATAGAGAGAGAAATTTAACTAAGATATATACTAAAAAGTTTCAAATATAATACTAAACAAAAAGGTCTGATATAATACAATAGTAAGCTTCCAAACGGCTAAATAATCATTCCTCGCACTTCTATTTTCAAATTCACTCCCGTTTCTAGTCGGTCAATATAAAAGAACGCTCCTCATGCTTTATTCATAGATCAAACGACTGTAACATCAACTTCGAATAAATACTTATAGTTTCATCTATTTTGTTCTCATATAATATCTATAGAATCACCGATATTTTTATGGATAATAAAGCCAATGTAGATGATAAACCTTTGGGAAACTATAAGTATTATGCTATACTTATATATATGTTTTTAAATAAATATCCATGGACATTCTTCACATACGGTCATCTTAAACGAAGCATTACATACCGACATAGCCCAGTGGATTGGCAAGTTGAAGTGGCAATGGGCAGGGCACATAGTGCGCAGAACGGATGGCCGATGAGGCCGAAGAGTTCTGTAGTGGAGACTACGGACTGGCAATCACAGCGCAGGACGTTCACAACAAAGGATGTAGGCCGCCCAAGATCGGTCCTATTGGAGATCCTTAGGGGAGGCCTAACTTCAGTGGACGTCTTGCGGCTGAGATGATGATGAAACTAATTCAATTGCGGCATTTGATTCCTTTACTTGTTGATGAGCCATGAGAGTACCATGAGAGTAACGAAATAAGTCTGTACAATTTTATGGAATTATCATTATCGAATGTTATCATTGAACGTTATTGGATATTTTAATCTACATTTTGTAAAAAATGTAAAACATAGAAAAGTATTTTAGAAAAAAAATAATGTTTTCGTAAACAAAAAAATGCCAAAAAAAAATATTCTATACATATATAATTTTTGTTAATTTTATTGAAGATCATGCTAAAAGTTGACTAGAAAAATTATTTTAAGTGATCAAGATGCCGCAAATCCCCTCTGTGTAAGATGTCATTAATTCAGTTGGAAAGCTTAAAAAATCCTTAAAGCCAAAGGATTCTCGGAGGCTTCCAGACTACGTCAACCGTTCATATATTATTCAGTCTGCGTCCAAGAGCGTAAATGAAAAAGTTTTCTGTATTCAATGACTATTGGAACACCACCAAAATACTGGTAAACCCAAAAGTTTTCGAATCGAAGCGAAATTACGAGTTGAACAAGTTATTCCAAGCTCGTTGGGTATTCTACTCTTGTCTGTCACTCCTTATGATGATTACAGGAAATGTGAATATAGATTAATATTTCTCTGGTAAAATGTATGGTCCTTGGAGACAGTATTTAGTTATTACGCATTAAATTGTAAAGAAAAATATACGCGTCGAATAAAGAAACTACTCTTTTTATGTTGATTAAAAATGAGAGCTAGATTTCCTTCTACGCTTTATGTACGATGATACTTTAGTTACATAATTACTTACTAAAATGAGATTGACGTCAAATAAAAGCTTAGCTTTAGTAAAAAGGAACCACGTTTTAATTAAAATAAATAGTATTGATATTCATCAATTCTCAATCATCGATCCATTCAATATTTGTTTCTGTTGGTATTCACTTTACACGTGTTCCAACAATGCAAACTTGAACAAAAGAAATAAATCAATTTATTTTAATTCAAAAAATATATTATTATTGTCATAGTAAAATTGAATTTGAATGGCTTTGTAGAACATTTTGTAAAACTGGCTAATAATATAAAAAATGCTCATCAAGCTCAAGCTCATCGCACCATGTTAGATTTAATCTTTGCTACAGTTGTTTGATACCTCAGGCGGAATCAACGAGGTTAAACTAAAAAGTTTAAAAGAGAATAAGATTGAAATAAATAAGACATAATCAAAAAAACATAATCGATTCATAAATAGGTATGTAGGTAAGTATGTTATATTTGTGAATTACTTACATTTATTTACATTTAGCGTATAGAGCGTATATTAAAATATTACTGAAATTAAAAGTAGATTTTTGAAATCGAATGAAATTAAATTCAGAGACGTTCTATTCGAAATACGGTCCACTGAGTAAAGAGGAATCAGCGGCGGTGCGATTGAAAAGTTTTTCAGACTTGGACTGCTCCGATTATTGCTCGAGAGAGTGAAATCGGAAATTGCAAGGACCGTTCTGGGATCTGTCTTTAGATGCTAGATGTATGGAATTACTATGTTAAATAATCTAGTTCGTATGCATTTGTTTCGCAAGAACATTGAATTGATTGTACATTTGCAATGTGTGCTTATATGAATATGTCTTGTCATGTTATTTATAAAAGGTATATATATATGCCTGTAACTAAATAATATATTGTATTGTACATTTTGCTGTTTTAGAAAAAAAATATCCAATAGTCAGATTATAAAAAAAATTACAACTGAGTTTCTTGCCGGTTCTTTTTAGTTGAAGGCTGATTTCCGAACCGGTAATAAACTCAGTATATTCTACCTTCTAGGGCCTAAACTGAATAAATGGCTTTGACTTAATAAAATATTACTTACGTATTTTTTTATAGTAAAACGACGAATTCTATTTTCAATAACGTCTACATAGTTTTTGTGCCGTTAAAAATATAGTTTTTCAATATACCTATAATTACTAGTTTTTAGTTATATAACCATTTAAAAGCTGTACCTATAATTTGTGATAAGTTACAGAGTTTATCAAGCGTAATTGTCCTTCCATGAAAACATTCAATCAACCAGCTGTTCAGTGTTTTTAACAATAATAAACTATACTCACGCGAAGGCCATAATGTGAGGCCTCTAAGGACTGTTTTCATTAGCCTAAAAGCGTGTGTAGATTGTTTTTAAAAGCCATGTCTGTTAGCGACAAATGAACAATAAGGGGAAGTTTATCTGGAAAGTGCTTGGTTTAAAATTTGGTTCCAATTGGATTTTCTGAAAACATGACCTCAATTTTGCACTATTGAAATCTTGACTGACTGGCTACCTGTCTGGGTTGATTTGACAATATTTTCATACAGATATACAGTTCCAGTGATATTGGATAATGAATCAATCCTAGTAATACGATACACGATAGTCCGATCAAGTATGTAAAATAAGAAAGGTTTCTAAACTTTAGCTTACCTAAACCAATTTTTTGTCCATAATACTAATCATTCAAACGAATTTATTATTTTAAATTTACATAAAACATAATGGTGGTGACAAATAGCTGGTTTTATTTCATTTTCAGACGGGATTACTGCGTCTTTTGCTTTGTCTAGGTACCTACTATTTGCTCTGAAATATAGAGAACTAGGTTATGAGGTAAGTAGGCTAATATTAACAGAATGTTTATCAATGTTATGAAACTAAAACAAAAATGTGGGATTTTATGTCACTGGTCACATTTTTGATACCATAAAGCTAAAAACATACTTCGCTAAGTATATATTTTTTACTTGGGTAGACTTGTCTTTTACCACAATCTCACTGTAGTGAGTGATGTTGCGCCCGAAGATGGTAAGCACATAAAGCTTAGAAGGGAACTGGCTCCCAACTTCAACGATTTTCAACTTGAGGGTGACAGCCAGCTAGGTACTACATAGTACCCTATATAGTAACTTTACCACTACTGAGGATAAAGCCTTCACTCACCACATAAGGATGAAATGTTGGTCTACTAGTATCGGGTAGGTATGCATGAGAAAATATCTACGTATTTTTTTTTAGCTTATAGGTTATCTAATACTCATAGTCAACCAAAGAACCTTAGGATCTTACTCACGTACTTGCCAAAATTAGGTACTTATAAAAAATACAATTAGGTACTTACCGACACTAGCCCTGTGAGAACAAGAAGCCAGACCTACTTAGTTTAACATACTTTTCACGGACCCAGAATTGTTACTGTTCAATTGATCGGTCAGCAGCAAACGCTGTAAAAACCTTTACACCTCTGGATATGAAAATATAGTAATGTAATTGTCTTGCATGCGTAAAACCACCCCTTAACTCATCACACATTCACGACACCCTCGTCGTACCGTCCGAGGCGACACATTAAAAGTTTTGTTACAAACAAACGTCGCAAACGTTTCAACATTATGACTTTTGTTTGGGCACATAATAATTTACGATTGAACTTTCTGAATCATTAAATAACGTCATAATTGGGTGACTACAGCCACAGTTCGTAAAATAAAGTGTTTTTGTTGATTAAATATCAAATTGCTGGTCTTATGAGAGGTAGAGCATAGCGATATATCGCTCAAAGAGCAGCTCGACTGGGTAAGTACCTCCACCTAACAGAATATTTTTTTTTGGACCTGACTAGAAGGTGGTGGGTCCAGGGGACCATCTTCCACCCTTACGCGGACTATCCTTACAGAATACCGCAGCCAAATAATTTATAATTGTGTTGCTGCGCGTGAGTAAGGTAGGGGAGGGGGATAGGGTTGGCAACGCGCAAGTGATACCCCTGGTGTTGCAAGCGTTCTTAGGCTACGTTAACCGCTTACCATCAGGCGGGCCGTATGCTTGTTTGCCGACAATGTGGTATAAAAAAAATAAACTATCAAATTCGATTGAGCTACGACGGAGTACGGCAGTGTGTGTAATCGTAGTGCCTGGTAGTTCTTTTGTACTAAGTAAATAAGTTTCCGCAGGATGATGCTTGCTTGAGTGAAAAATTAATATAATAAATAGCTAAACTGAATATTCCAATAGATACCTACTTTGTTATGCCAAACAACCTTGGCAATCCGTCTCATGTTAAAATACTTCAGCCGAACTACTGATTTCAGCAGCTGCCTTTGCGAAACAGTTCCCCCTAAGTTATAACCATTATTTTTTTTAATGTTCTACTGTTACAAGTATCGGGTCCATATGGTATCTACGTGAAAATTGTCCGCCAAAGATGAAGCCTAAAAACCATCCAAGATAATTAATATCCCATACCGTCAGTATCCCGAATTACGAAGAGACGAATGTTTGCTTTCGGAACCCTGACAATTTATATTCAGTTGCAATAAGTTATGTGAACCAAATAAAAAAAAAATAGTATAGTACCTGCCTGTAATTACTAATAATAGTGATTTGAATTGAGAACGATAAGCACACCAGAATTTTATTTTACATGTCTTGCTCCCCAATTTAAGTTGTCTAAAACCCCAAATTAGTTATACTAATTTCATTAAGGTAAGAAAAATATGTATAATTATATTTAATAAAATTGCCAACCAATAAGTCCACTTGTCAGTTGTAATTTGTGATTACAATACAAACCACTACAACGTATATTTCAACTTTCAAGCCTCAATTTCCAAACTTTATTTTTTCCACATCCGTTCCGATCCAATGCCAATTTGTACAGAATACAAAACAAAGTTCGGGTGTCAAAACGACTATCCTTTCGTGTATCCTGTGTCCAAGCTGACACAGATAAAAAACAAAATCGAGAGACTCCTTGTAATCCGTACTGTAACCACAGTATTTATAGCTACAAAAGCCTGCCTGCATTGGCAACGATAAAAATCTGGCAAAATCTAGCACGTATATCGTTAGACTGTGTATACGCGGTTCAATTTGCACAATTTTCGTACAAATACAAAATCAAAGTTGGAAAAGTCTGGAAAACTTTCCCATCTATAGCTTAGCTACTTATCGATCTATTACTAATATCAAAAATTATTTTACGTATATTATACCTACTTAATCGAAAAATAAATAAGATTTTTTTTACCTTTCTATATTTTTTGACTTTAACCAGATCCGTTCTGCGGCTTAGACGCGAAAAGGTAACAAACAAACTCACTTTCGCATTTATAATATTATTATAACTTAGAATTAGGAAGTAGGATTTTATAGCTGTTATAATGTTTAGATCCAAATTAAACAGATATAAATGAAAGGTAAGATTTGACATTTTGTTTTTATTTTTTATGGCATTATAAAATTTAAAATCCTCTAGTAAAAAAGACAATTATTTTCTCTGATAAAATAGGCACTGACTTTGGCTCAATCTTAAATAAACATGTAAATCATTCGGTAATTAATTATTGTATGCCAGGAGCAACATACAAACAAATAATGGATCAAATCATGCGTTCAAAATTTGATGATCAAACAATAATTATCATTTTGATTGGCCAGGCATTACATATATGTAAAAATGATTTAATAAATAGTTTTAACTTTTTGACCAAACTAGGGGTAATGAAAGTAATGTTATGTGCTTTTCCATACTCTTCTAACTACTCTGAAAAAGAGAATAATTATATTTGGCGGTTAAATAATCTTATGTACAATGTGACATGTCGTCATAGTGATGAATTTATTTATTTTGATTCTAACAAGTTTGTTAGTCATTTACAACTGACACAGGATACATTTTTTATTCCTAAAAAATGCAAGAAATTGATTGCTACTCTTGTAGCTTATAATATTAATAGGTTAAGGGATGAAACAGTTTTAACTAGTAAGACTACTATTAATACTGTGAATAGTTTTTTAAACATTTAGTTTCGACAACAGAGAAGCACAACAATTCAATTTCACTTGTACACCAAAATATTAATCGCTTCTTTGGCAAAATTCTTGATATTGATTTATTACTCGATTCTATAAAAATTGATGTATTATGTTTTACAGAGACATGGTTGAAACCGGACACCATGCTTTTTAATATTAAAAACTTAACGGTTGCCAGTGTATTTAATAGATTGTCAGCAGAGGGTGGCGGCTCAATTATTCTTTTAAATAATAATATTAAATTCAAGGAACGGAAAGATATTTGTAGCCTCTCTGTTGAGCGCGTCTGTGAGGTGTCTTGTGCAGAGTTAGATAGTTATATAATTCTTTGTGTATATAGGCCACCAGCATCAAATTTTATACTATTTTCCTCTACAATTGAAGAGATTCTTCGAAAGTTATTTAAGTCGAATAAATCAATAGTTCTATGTGGTGACTTTAATGTAGATATTCTTACTCATTCGTCTGAAAGTAGAAATTTCGTTTCTTTGTTTAAATCATTTAACTTAGATTTATTGTTTAATGAGCCAACAAGATCAACAGCTACATCAGCTACATGTATAGATAATATATTAACAAATAGCAATATATTGGAAAAATAGATCATAAGTGGTGTTCGTTCAGATCATATGGCTCAACTAATCAAACTACCATATAAAAGTCAAATTTCCAAGGTAACAAAAGTAATTAGGCCTACTACAAAGGTTAGATTAGATAACTTTAAAAATAATTTAGAGTTAAGACTCGAAAGTAAAGTTTATAATAGTAATGAGCCCAATATTTTGTATGAAGGTTTATTATCTGATATATGTGTTAATTTCAATAGAGCCTGTCCTTCGAAAATAGTGAAAGTTAATAGTAAATTGGTATTTAGTGACTGGGCTACTAAAGGAATTCGAAAGAGCCGAGATAAATTGTATGAACTTTACCATTTAAAATCTTTAACTAGAAACGAAGATTTTCATAAATATGTTAGGAACTTTTCAAAATTATTTAAAGTAGTATGTAATCTAGCTAAATCCTCCTACATAAGTAACAAAATTGGTAAAGCCTCTAACAAAATAAAGACAGTCTGGAATGTTATTAATACGGAAACTGGTAAAATTAAAGATAAGAGTGAACAGCTAACGCTTAAAATTAATGATAGATTGTTGTCAGATAAATTGGAAGTAGCCACTGCTTTTGAGCACTTTTTCTCCAGTATACCGGGCGAGACTACTCAATGTCTTAAATCTTGTCCTAAAGTAGCGGAATCATTACTAAAGCTTCATATCAATAAATCATATCCTAGTTTTAAATTTAGTTATATTAATGCTAACGATGTTTTAAAAACTTTTAATTCCCTTAATATGAAAAGTACTGAAGATTTATGGGGTTTATCGATTACGGTTTTAAAATCAATAATTGCAGTAATAGCACCTATTTTGTCCGATATTTTCAATGAATGCATTCATCAGGGCTCTTTTCCCGATTTAATGAAGTTTAGTAAAATAGTACCTATTTTTAAATCCGGTTGTAAGTATAATCCATCCGATTATAGACCAGTGTCCGTTCTTCCAGCACTTAGTAAAATATTTGAAAAACTGTTACTCAATCAAATGTTAAAACACTTTAATGAACATGAGATACTGCATGGTCATCAGTTTGGTTTCACGAAGGGAAAATCTACTTCCGATGCAGCTGCAAAATTATTGAAATCCATTTATGAGGCTTAGGAGGGTTCACAGGATGCAATTGGTATATTCTGTGATCTATCCAAGGCCTTCGACTGTGTCGACCACCGTACACTGCTACTAAAGCTAGACTATTACGGAATTCGTCGAACTGCTTATGATCTTGTTCTATCTTATTTATCTAATCGTCAACAAAAGGTAGGGATTAGTAGTACAACATCTGAGGGCTCTTTAATCGAAATGGGGGTACCCCAGGGCTCAATACTAGGACCATTTTTGTTTTTAGTTTATTTAAATGATTTACCATCTATTGTAAATGGCCTCTCAGATATAGTCTTGTTTGCTGACGATACTTCGTTGATTTTTAAAGTTGATAGAAAAGACAAAGAACTTATAAGAGTAAATGATACCTTGTCAATAGTCTCCAAATGGTTTACTGCAAACAATTTGTTACTCAACTCTAAGAAGACTAAATGTTTAAGATTCTCTCTACCCAATGTAGCACAAGTAGATAGTCAAGTAATAATAGATAGCAGTAATTTGGACATGGTTAATAAAACTGTATTCTTAGGTTTAACATTAGATAATAAATTACAATGGGGTCCTCATATAGATTCTTTGGCAGGTAAATTAAGTTCTGCTGCATTTGCTGTAAGGAAAATTAAACAATTGACGAATGTCGAGACGGCTAAACTAGTATATTTTGCTTACTTTCACAGTCTGTTATCATACGGTATTTTATTATGGGGAGCAGCAGCCGATATTGAAACTATTTTTATACTACAAAAAAGGGCAATTCGTGCAATTTATAGTATGGGTCCTCGGGACTCATTAAAGCATTTATTTAAAGAAATAAATATAATGACTTTGCCTTCACTCTACATTTATGAAAATATAATGTTCATACGTAGAAATATAGGAATGTTTAAAACAAAAGTAGATGTCCATAATATAAATACAAGGCAAAGAGAGAAATTAGTTGTTCCATATTTTAGGTTAGCCAAAGTTAGCAAGTCATTCCTTGGTAATTGCGTTCGTTTTTATAATAAAATACCTAACTCGGTAACCAAGATGACCGATTTTAAATTCAAATTTTACGTAAAGAAGGTTTTGAAGGAAAAGGCTTATTACAAGGTAGCTCAATATATTGAAGATGGGATGTTTGGAAATAGTTTCACTCTGCACAGGTGCACTTCGCATATTGTTTTTTTTTATATTTTTTTAGTTTTAGCCATTATGTAGCGTATTCGCTATTATTTAATAAGAACTTGTTTGCGTTACATTTTATTATTTACTTGGTATTGGTATTTTTCTTCTTTTCTTTTTGATTTAATTGTATATTGTATTCTACATTTTGCTGTTATTGAAAAAATATAGCCAATAGTCAGATTATAAAAAAAAAATATATATATATAAAAAATGTAACCTTGCTGAGTTTCTTGCCGGTTCTTCTCAGTTGAAGGCTGATTTCCGAATCGGTGGTAGCTTCAGTAAATTCGACCTTCATAAGTGCCCTCCTAGGGCCTAAACTGAATAAATGGCTTTGACTTTGACTTTAATTTTGTATTGTTACTTACTCTGTGGTAAAAAATAAAAAATGAAGATAAATAAAACCACCAAAGTATATAAATCCAACATAATGCTTTATTTTACAAATACTATTTTATCGCCATCTAAACATTATGCTAACGTACCTAACTTTATTAATATAATACAATTGGAGACATCGCATTTATATACAGAAATTTTCAACATTTAATAATTATAATATAATAATAATAATATGTATAGGTTTTAAGGCACATTTAATAACTTCCTAAATCGAGAATATAAACTAGTTTTAACTACCTATACATTTTTTGAATGCACATATTTAAATAGTCTATGATATTTGAATACATTTAATAAGAACATCATGAAAAATATTTACATTAAAAATATTTGATTGAACTAAAACATTATTTTCTGAATATCATAAAATCATCGGCAAACTTTTTCATTAATGAAAACTACATTTATTTACCATTATTTTATTTCTGCTGTAAAATCTGCGATGCCATTATATTAGACTTTTAAAATGGAAAATGCAAATTGTACAAATGGATTTAATAGGATACAAACTATGTGACAAAAAAATTATACACATGAATTTTATTCTGTTTAAACTCAAATTCAATAACAAAGAAGTATTCAGTCAAATATCCTATAATAAGATTAATGTCGCAATGTTGACTCGTGTCAACAAAACATTTCAAAACATTATATTTTACTGAGATATTTTGTTACTAGAAAGACTAACTGGCAGGTAGATATTATTAATATTTTATATTGTTTCATAAGAATGTATAATGCTTTGAAAAACAAAACTGGCTCAATGTCTGAAATAAAATAAAATTATATTTAAATCTTAATAATATTGCGAGTAGAGGATCGTCCTCACCGGGAAATGACGCATTTGACGACGATTTTTCAGAATAATCGAGCATTATATCAAAAGAATTAAATTATTATGAATTCGTTTGCGATTGCTCGAAAAGAATGCTCCCGGTGTAGATGGTCTTCAAAACAATCTTTACTAATGCAACATTAACAAAATACTTGTTTTATCATAATATTTTCTTATTTATCATTATCTAAGTAATCAATTGTAATGTTCATATTTGAAAAATACTCAACTCTTTCGAAAAATAAATCAAATTTACATAATACAAAATAATTAGGTATTTGAATTTTTGTTTAATTTAATAATAAATCAAAACGTAACATTTAAAAAAAAACATTTAAAAATTTAAGGGAATCACAAAAAGGAATGTTAGATATTAATCAAAAATAACATTGCTAAAATGTTAAAACAGACAATTCAGTAGTATTTTATTTCATTAAAATTATTAGGTATTAAAACGTAATCAAAAATAGTTTGTGACTATTATTTTACCTATTTACTTTTACCTGTATGCTCAGTGACAAAACAAGCTATTAAAAAAAAACTTTTATGCCTAAATTTAAAAAAAAAATTACGCTAAACAATAATTCAGTCACTTTCATACACTTCCAACTTTTCACCAAATAGCTGTGAAATTAAATAAAAAATAAATTCGCTCCATAAAATCGTGATTACAAAAATATTATTGGTATTTTTTTTAATAAAAATGATTACAATTTTGAAAATATACTAAATCATACATAACTATTATTTTACTAACATCAAGCACGTCAGTACGACGATAACTTTTTGAAATTAAATAAATTACTAATATGTCCACGTAGACGACATAACCATCGTCTCATGGCAATGTTTGAATAGCTGAATAAATAGTTTGCGATCCTAATTATGTCAAATATTTATGTACAGTTCTTTTTAGTTTTAACTAAACTGTAAACAGTTACTATATTAATACTTCAATAATGAATACTAGTACGAAGATATTATATTACTTTACATAAAATACTTTAAAATCTAATAACCTAATGTTACACGAAGCGGTTTCGCATTTACAAATATCATTTTTGATTTACCTACGATTTTTATAATATTTTTTATTCATAGTTAATTTTCTTTTCTTACATTAGAGGGCAAAACAATTATACAGGGTGTTACAAAAATACCCGTAAAGCCGAAAGGAGGTTAAATGTGGCCTTATAACGAGTCCATTCACAACATTTAAGAACCGTAGTAACGCTGTATAACATACCCCAAAAAAATAAAAAAAATATTATTATTTTCACTGATGTGCAAACCCTATTTCAGTAAAATTAAAAAGTAAACTATGCAGAATGTACCTACATTTCTACCTAATTCGCGGAACGACAAAAATAAAATCGTAAATTGACAACATATTTTTTTTTCCAACTTGTCATTTTTTTAAGCCAGTACTTGAGTTGAATGACATTGAGGTAGCAAACATTTATGAATGAAAAATAGAAAAACTATTAAAGTAGACAATTAATAGGTAAAATAGGTACGTAGGCCTTTCTGTTAAATAATCTGGTTCCCTGACATGACATGACAGCTACTAGGGTTGACAAAATTTTTGGCTTTGATAATTAACTATATTTTTTACGGGGTATTTTGTAACACGTTGTATATACGGATAAAAATAATAAAAATATACCTATTTATTGCAACCATATTTTATGACAATATTCTAAGAGCAGGTAAAAGTTATGATATGGTGGCAAATCGCGGCTGCAAAACCGTTTCACGTGAACTCACCCTTATAAAAAAATACTTAGAGTAGAAAGTCAAAAATGATTATGTGAAGATATGTGTACTTCTAAAATATCAATTTGTTGAACGGCTTGGAGAGACTATGTCCCTTCGCTAAATCAAATGCAACTGGCATATTTTTCTTTAAATAATTTATTTTTATTTTAAATTATCAAGTGACATTCTAATACAAAAAAAGCTAAAAGCGGGTCAAAAAGAATTATCGCGAGTCAAGTCCCCGCTAATATTAGGCCAAGTTTCGTGTTGGGGTTACCAATTCTACAACCGTAGGCAATCTACAATTTGTATTTTAATTAATAATTGTAGCTTTTTTCTGAAATACACCTAAAATTTTAATTTACAACCTTAAATATCATTCACTATACAAATTAAAAGTTACACTCAATCGTTTCTACAAAGCATACATTGCATTTGACAACAAGTGATTTTGGATTAACACTAATTTCACAGTCACGTCAAATTGTTTTCATGAAGTGTCTATTTTTATATAAACAACACTTCGTCGTAGGCCTCTGGCTACTCGGCAGTTAGCTCTGGGGATATTCTAGCAGGGTTGAAGTTCTCCATTTTCCACATATGCCGTGTTTCAGACTCATCACATGCCTCCATCACGATTTTGTCCTTACTTCGAGAAATCGCCATGCATTTCTCGCTCGATCCGTGCTTCAGGAGCTTCGTCTGTGAAAATAATTGTTTTCATTTAACGGTCATGTTCTTAAAGAAACATGAACGTAATAAATAATCGCTCATGCATGATTTATTACATTCAAATATGACAATTAAGTTGAGTTAGCATCAGTTAAATTTCAATTTGGTTCACCACACATTCAGTAGACCCATTATGAATTTAGTAATGTCTCACAAAGAGATTTAACCTCTACATTATGTAGTACCTTATTCATTTATAACTTTATAAATGTTGTAGTCAACTAACAACGCTCTTTAAATCTATCTTACTTAGCCAAAGCAATTAGAAACTTATTATAACTTACAATAGGGTCGTAAAGCCACAGCTGGTTTCCCTTGGCACCATGACAAGGGTACAGCACCACGTCATGCCCTGAGTAATCCAAGCACGTCTCGTCACGTCTTATCTCGCCATTCTTCGAATACATCCAATACTGAAATATTGTGAAAAGAATGTTGAAATAAAATTAATGATAGTTTATTTTACGTTGCATTCATTTATATGGATAGAAAAACCAAATTAATAATATACAATAACCATGAAACATACTAACCAAAAAATATCTCTACTTTTATTATTTACGTAATGAGGTATTAAATAATAATTTATTGTAACTTGTACATTGTACATAATAATAAAACTATTCCAAATAAATGCAACATAAAACTATGAATACTTTACTTAATAATACTGTACAATTCAGATAATTACATAATATACATTAGGAGAGTAAAACTTTATGACAATATAAAACCCATACATACCCCAATTATTTTATAATTAAAAATAATATTTCCAGACTACTGACAGAAAAAATAGTAGGTACAAAAATTCAAAGTGTTAGTGATTTAACATTTTTTTATGTTAATGATAAAAACTTATACAACTAAGTTGAACCTAACGGCAGTACCAAATTTGGAAGAGAATCCGAAGAAATATAATTACATAGAAATTTAAATAAGGCCTCGTTTTAATTTTACATAATACCTCAAAAGGTTCTTATTAAAAGCGAACGGTCGTAAATGTTGCTGATCTCAAAGTAAATCGAAGTTTATGCAACGCGGTAACTGAGAAAGGATATCTACAGTAACATCTGCCTATTTCAAAAATTTTGATAAGCAATGAATGAATACAATGTTATAATTAATGTTTTTTTTTTTTTTATGCATTAGTAGAGCTTAGACTATAAATAAGCATACGCAGAACTTAAACGTTACGATGAATGTATACAAGAACACGTCAAAGTTTCGCATATTAAATGGAAATAGAGCAAATTATGAATATTATAGAGTCTCTAACAACTTACCACAATAATGACGATGAGCACCAACACCAAACTACTTGACAAAGCAAAAGCATAGAAGTGAAAGATTTGGCGCCTTTCGACAAACCTGATTTCCGTACTCCCCGTGGCAAGGCCAAAGGTTGACTGGCTTCTTCATGTCTTCAGGACCAGCAGCGGAGTCGATGCACATATCCGACCGGGGATTCGCGATCTGATGCCATCCATAAGTTAAAAAGGCGTGCCAAAAGCAAGCGTGCTAGACTCAGCATTATCACTTGATAGTTACATAAAAATACTTTAACTACAGAGTGAATTCCTTAGCAAGCATGCTACATCCATAGATACAGCACGCTTATGATAACTAACTCTAAAGCCATGAGCTTATAATATTAATTATTTATTAAATAGCGTATTTATATTGAATAGATAAAACAAAATCAGGCTCAAAACTCGCTCAAGTGATCATGCCAAGCCTTCTAAATAATGATAATGAAAAATTTTACAAATTGTTTCAGAAAAATAGTATTTAAAAGTACTTTGGAGGTAAAACTTAATCAATCAGTAAGGTGTCCCAAGATTCAAACAATGTTCACACAGCACGCATTTTTGAATTCTTAAGGGATACCTGATTGCCACCAGCTCCATGACATTTGTGGATCATAACCGACACCATTTCCTCTTGGTTATCCTCAACAGTGTCACCATCAAGGCAGTAACGACGAAAGAATGCACGGTTTCGTACCTAATAGTTGTCATGTTAAAAATATAGAAATAAAAATCGTGTTTTCGTGCTTAGGAAATAATATATAAATATTAATAAATGCCAGTGCAGTTGAACGTGCATCGAAAAGTGCAAAAATGGAGTTGATTGAACGAGATCTCCTACAAAGTGGTACTGCCGTAGTCGGTCGAATCGTAAACGATAGGAGACCTGATTTCCTCCCTGCCGATGACACGGGTATAGTCCGACTGGCTTATGGTGATCTGATTTGCGCGTTGGAGAGTCCAGACATATCTTTTGGAAGGCGATATTTCGGATCTGTACAGGTAACAATTTTGATGGAACACGTTCATGAAAACAATTTGCACTGGTTTTTTAAATCATCATCATATAGGTATCATAATCAATGTATGTAAATGATTTATTTTGCAATTATAATCCAAAATCCAGGAAAATATTTATTAAACAAACTGGATTTTTGAAATCTTCATAACTCTATTCTTTTTCTACAACTTATATCATTTGAATTAATTTTCATACAAAGTATACAAACCTCGCCATGAGCAACAGATTCTCCAGGAATAAACAACTCTGGGTAGATATTCTTCAGGTACCATTCGAAGGATTTGCAACCCAATTTATCTCTCAGAGCTGTTCGGCTGCTAATATCACCAAAATCACCCTTATCGTTACCTACACGCTGATAATAATACTTTGCGTAGTCATCAAGCCAGACCTGTAATAATAAAAATAAATATGAATGGATTTCTCTACGATTTCAACGGGGGTAAGTATCTTACGATTATGTTTTATACCTCAGCTAATCGAACCGAATTCTTTTTTAATACATTAACACCCGTTCGCCATTTGTAAGGTGAACGCTTTCTGAAGATATGGCCAACATGCGAACATGGAATTATTTCAAGAGTTCCACCGCACATCCATGTTTTGAATGAAAGTTCCAAGTTTTCTCCGCCCCATATATCAAAACCACTGTCATAGGTTCCGAGTCTTTCGAAGAATTCTTTATCAATAGCGAAGAGACCACCAGCCATAGTTGGTGACCAGACAGGCTCCGCTGTATTTTGGTGTCTCGCTCGCTCTCTTGCTGGTACAGGATGCCAATTGAACTGGAGATTCCAGTCGAATCCGCCGACATTGACTGAAGTTGAATCTCTGTAGTGGTATTCAAGGGTGTTGTCGTCGATAACGTCGATGACTGGGCACACCACAGTTGTTTTGTTACGTGCAATTCTATCTAATAATGGCTCAAGCCATCCTGAAATTATACAAAACTGTCTAATTAACTGCATATTATTAAAAAAACCATTTACAGGGCTTTAAAGATTATTTACCTTCAGTACATTCACAATGACTGTCAAGATATGTCAGTACTGGAGCAGTTACGTATCGAGCTCCTAAAAGTCTCGCTCTAATGAGACCTTCACGACGAGTTGCTCTCACTATCCGTACTTTAGGAAGCGAAGACATGTAGTCATCTAATTGCTGCATCAAATGTGCTGCAAAAACATTTCTTTTAGTTTGAAATTCAGTGTAGAAATAATATAGATGCTGGTTTAATACTTACGCATATCAGAGAAATCATCAACGAGAATGATTTCCTTTATCAAATGTGATGGTGATCTATCCAATACAGAGTGTACAGTTCTGAGTAACACCGACCACGCTTCATTATGGAAGCAAATAACAACAGATGTCTGTGGAAGATCTTCTAAATACCGGCCCGGTTGTTTGCACCTGTATAAAAATTGCGTTTTCTGGATGTTAGAAAATTTTACCTTAAAAGTATGAACGAAGTAAACAGCATTAAACACAAAATCTGAGATCAAAGTTAAATTAAACTGTCTAGAATAAATCTAAGTATCGTAAATAATATTTGGTAGTAATACTATTGCTTATAGAAATATAATGTACTCGTAATTTACTTGTTACACATCAATATCAATTTCAAGTACCTATGAAATGAATTGATATCGAAGCAAATAAGGGCAGTTTCACATCATGTTCAAACACCACGCCAAATACAGGTAGGTATCATGATCATCATCATCTCAACAAAATTTTGCTTAAGCATAATCATATTATACATAGTTAGTAAAAACTTCATAGATATTTTTTTGTCAAAAACAATTTTAAATCTACCGTTTTCCTTCCATCAAAGAAAATCCTGTTGTCCCATAGGACATTTGTATTTTATCTACCTTTTTTATTTTCAAAGTTTCCAATACTTCAGATCTTAATTCCCTTACCACTCATCCCTGGGGTCTGGAAGCTTCCTCCTGATCGATATAAGGTCGCTGACGTACTGATTAAATGCGTTCTTTTTCCATCCTTCAGAGACTGCTGTTTTGGTATCATCACTAATATTCTTTGGTAGCACGACCGGTTTGCCAAGCTCACCGGGTGCGTTGTCTGAGCCAGGAGCAGCTATTACACCAAGACCTATAAAATGTTGGCAAGTATTGATTGGACGTTTGAATAGTTTTCTAATATGATAACAAGATTTGTTTTTGGTCTTTTTTAATACATTTAAAGAAAAATACTTGGGACAATAAAGGTGGCTTCACTTTTTGATAGATTGTAGTTATATAGGAGGATTTACTTTAAATTTATCTCAATTTTAGCTTCGCATCTTTAGTTACTTCGGAGAAAATATTCATGTTGAATGATAATTTCCTAACAGACTGTTGTTCCTTACAAACTTTTACAAAAACTTAGAAATTCTCATTATTTTCAAAATTGACAAAATATCCTAAAACCAAATCACTTGCTTTAATATCCTTTATGTTGGTCCCTTCATGTCCTAAATATTTGCGCCTATTCTTTTCTTGCTTTTAAGTTTTATTAATAATGCCAGACTATATGAAAATAATAAAACAATAAAAAAAACCTTTTTCAAAAACCTTGATCGTATTGTCACCACCAAGAGTCCGTGCGATTTTTTTTGCTTATTGGGTGGAACTGGTTCAGTTGAAAGATTCGAGTCGAAAATTATAATATAAAGCTTTGAATGAAGTTAAATAAAAGCTTCTAATATGAGCTTCGGCAATATAATACTCTAAAGGTGCTCGTGAATAATTTTGTATTTAAAGAGATATACGAATTAAAACCAAACACCAAGTTAGGAAGCGTGCATTACTATTTAATATGTCATACATAAAGCGTTTCAATATTACCTTCTGCTCCCCCAATGCGACCGATCCAATTGATTCGCGTTCTTGCTGTGACGGACAAAGGCACATTATCATGCATGACATCAAATTAAAACAAGCAACGTCTAACTAAAGGACATTTTAAGATACACATGCAGATACACAGAGAAATACATAATTCACGTGGAAGATATTAAAGTAAAATAGGTGCTATAGACGTAACAGTGAAACATTTTTATAACGCTCAGGGGAAAACAATTGAAATTCTTTGTAGGACATCCTTATATCTATCTTCATTAGCATTTCTATTGCATATATCAGGTGAAAGACAATCACGTACAATTCCTACGTAACGTTGGATTCGTTACGTAGGAAATGTACATTGTAAAATATGCTAAGAAAAGTAATATACTTATGCACTAAACCATGCGAGAGTTCGCAAAATATAAAAACCGTGTCTCAGATATCAGTTTTCGACTGAATGTTTTAGGAAGTGATGTCAGCTTATCTCTACTATTTTATATCTCAAGGGACATATTTCAATTTGATGTGGCTAGTATGCTATAGATATAAAAACGGATTTCTTTTTGGGGTCATGCCTAATAGATTTTATTCCTTGGGATATCCTTTTGATATAAATTGTAGATAAGCCCGTCAAACAAGTCTGAAGACGTATGATATTGATTGATTTTTCATATTACCATAGCATTATAAAATTGTTTCACCTCATTAACTTGAATTTGACTAAAATGTGCAATTATTATTTAGAGATTTTAGAAACATTAGTCTAGCGGTTTTATTTAATTTTAATACCTACACCATCATGATCATGCAATTTTATTAACATGTTAGATGAGTCTTACCGTCAGATAAATTGTTGCCATAAGATTCGCTTTTTCGTTTTGTTGACGTGGGCTTCGCCATTTTGAATGGTTTTGCCTCCGCATCTTCATATTCCAATGGTGGTGCACCGATAGCATTCCTTGAACCACCATTAGTTGTCAATAATGCAACCATAAACCATAGTGCTGTCAGTATAAGCACTGCTTTTAGTATCAACGTCCGCCTTCGCAGGAAGAACATGCTGTATTTCATTTTTAATGTCGTTACAAAATAGTTGTCAATGTCGTCTTTTCTCCCACTTTTGCTCAAAACATTTCCTGCTTTGTCAATAAGTAAATCTTCATTTAAAATAGTCTTATTCCGATTATATTCTATGAGGATTAAAATGAATACACGAATTTATAGAATTTGAGCAATAATTTTACACTATCTATAATCACAAAAAGGCGACTAGCATAAATTAGTTAAGATTCTTCTTCTTTAGAATTAGTTTCACGATGATTGCAAGATATGCATTTACGATATGACAGTTATGCTGCTTAGTCTCAATGTTACTTCACATGACTTTGGTGGGTATTTTGGCTATAAAGTCGCCTGGCTGGGCAGACTCTGTACAATCTTTTTTCTTGTCTTTTGTTTCATTTCCGTATCTTCCATAAATATAATTCTTCGTCCATGATTTCAATTTATATTCTCTGAAATAAAAATGTAAAACATTTATAAATATTTTTTAACAAAATATTCAATTTTGCCACATTTTATAAAAAATTGTATATAAATATTATACATAAGTATAATAAATAAATTATGTGGATGTTGAATAAACTCCAATTAGCCCATAGTATACATTTTACGGTTCCTAAAGAATATTTCCCTAAATTCCTTTAACAACAAGAAAAACCAAGATAATTGCGCCATTAAATCCATTTGAACGCTGGTATGGTTTCTTAAGTAAGTACTTTCCTAACCATAGTTTGTGGAATTAACAAGAATCTTTACCAATCAGGTACATTAAAAAATTGCATTAATAAGTATCTCAATGTATAGAATTCTTCTGTACGTGTGTTTGTCACCTAACTCCTCCTAAACGGCTGCACCGATTTGGATAAAATTTTGTGTGTATAAATGAGTGAGTAGTTTGAAAATACAATTGTACCCGGTAGATGGCGTCGTAATCGAATTTGGACAGGACAACGTCTGTCGGGTCCGCTAGTATATATATATATATATATATATATAAACCTCTGTTGTGAATAAGTTTCACCAATACCTACCAAATTTAAAAGTATTTAGAGAATAGGTACAGTACAAATTATAGTTATAGTTGTTCTATCGTCGGCTTTATTATTGTCAAATCCACATTTAAATATTAAAAAAACTTGAAAAAGCACACCATTTCATTGAACTACGTATTCCAAATACGCAAAACTATAGTCACGTAATATTATGTAGATAGGTTAGGGCCCTTAGCCGAAGGGGGGAGGGGTGGTATTTCCGCCGCTCGCCTGATGGATTGCTCAGCTTCGTACATTATCGGGGCTGGCTGCCAGCGCTATTTTTCAGTCGAGAACATTGCCATTTGTAGGCTAAAGTTGACTTTTGGGACATTCTTGAAAATCCAAATTACAATTAGATACAATAGCTAAAATCTTTCTTATTGTCATGTTTACTCGTGCCTATAGTAACAATTCAAACGAATTCTATGCGTATGATTGACTTTTGTTTATTTTTAACCAAGAACTGAATTCAGGTAAATTAATAGATACGTTTTGCGAATAAATCTAAAAAAAAGTTTCTCAAGAGACAGTAAGTTTTCACATTAGAAGTATAATGTTGATCGCATGGGAATTACCATGGCTTTAAGTGTTCAGTTAACCAGTTGAGTTTTAGAACGGGTTTATTGTGTAGCGTTGAACTAATAATTGATTTTCAGTGTTAAGTTGAAGGTTTTATTGTGGGATAATCGATTGAATAATTTAAAACTTGTAAATTTATAATTATCTCAATATTAATGACTTTTCTAGTCAGTTTTTCATTACATTTATTTATTTATTCAGTTTTAGGAACTATTAGGAAATGCCTGTGTTTAGAATTCTAGAAGTACAGCGGGCCTTTTTCAAGCATTGTGTGAAGAACAGAAAGCTGATAGAGCAAGGCTCAAATGACACGAGAAATTGTTAGGAGAATAACAAGTCTCCATTATTATCAACATTAAAGAAAGAAAGAAATACATTTATTTACTAAACACAACGCATTGAAATAATGATAACATAAATACAAAAAAAAATATTACACGATACGAATGGAATAATTAATGTTCATAAGGAATCAATCATAAAGTGAATTTATATAACTTTAATAAGTTGTATAACTTTAATAAGTTGTATAAGGGCCTCAGATCTATAACTATAACACATTTATTCTATAGATAGACAATCCTTAGAAGGTTTCGCATAAAGAAAATTTTACCTGAACACTTATTTTAAAATATTTTATTCAGTAGGTAGGAGGAATTTCAATAAAATTTCAATAGGATAGCAACCACGCAAAGAAATGGAAATGAGAAGGCGGGGAAGTATGATGGGCTCGCTTGTACCTACTTTGACCTCAATTCTCATGATATAAAACTGTACGCACTTAACCTAATTTAAAATTCTGAACTTTTTCCTTATCTGTACTAAATTATTTTTTTACTTAAGCATAAATGACTGGATTAAAAAAGGCAAAATACACTCTGTTTGAAACTTTCACTATAATTTTGTGCTTGCAAATTATAATATAGAAATGCGTTCCCATTACTTCACCCACTTGATGTTATTGTTAATGAATAATTATTCAAAAGTCATTAAGTCGTACCTTTCAAACACGAACTTGTGTGATGTCTTCAAAATATCTCGTTATAATCTGAAACAAAAACACAATAAGTCAAAATTTGCTCAATTTCACACCTTCGCTTGTTAAACATTATCAATGCCATAAATTCAATCCATAGTAAGAGATACGAGTAATAAAGATACCATCTTTACGGATTCAAATTTTACGTGCAAACCATTAAATGGCAAAATATACAACCATTTGAGATGTCTAGATTAAATGCAATAAATTTTTGCAAGTATTGTTCTTATGATCACGGTAATAAATAAATTGTTAAATTTAAAGAGAACGATTTAACAGAGGACTTAAAAAAGATTTTTCTTAAATAAGTAGTTTGTAGTTTTAATTGATAACAAATGATACACAAAATAAATCTTCACTTCAAATAAATATAGGAAGGCTTAGTCAATCAAATCTAATACTAAAATCCCCATTATGTATGATGAAAGAGTATACAAAACGACATTCCAAAATGCTAAGATCAAAGCTTAATGCCAATAGTTCAATATCGTTTTCCTACATCAAAACAAATTGCACTACACAAGTAAAGTTAGCGTGCGCAATAGAAGAGGAATTAATTTGTATCAAGGAGACAAAAAGTAAACAACCTTTCACTGATGCATTTGAAGCACTTTGTATGAGCAATAGTAATGAAAATTCCGTTGAAACTGTTTTACTATTTACCATTCCACTCTTTATGTATCCTATCGATCCCTATTTAGAAAGACATACCTGTAGCAGTAAATACACTACCTATCATAGATTTTTCTTGATTGAGAGCCAAATCAATTCATGGTATAAAAAACATACCACATTTAGCCACATCACTTCATGATCATGGTAAAAAGCACAAAAATCAAAGTATAACTTAATTCTCGTATAAGTATAATAGTTGTATCATATCAATAGTCTTTACAGAGAGGCCATCAATCACAAAGCAGTGAAAAATGAAGTAAAAAATGAATACAGCTTAATTAAACAGTTTTTCTTGCTACTGACAAGTTCTAGTATGGGTTTTAATTAAATTTATCATTCCTTTCATCGACTCTGAATCACAGAAGGAATTTTAAAATCTCGACAATATTCTCAAGGATTGCAAACTACCTAACAATTTTTAATTAAATAGTTACGGCGATGTCACAACATAATGGTACAGTGTTACTGTTAAGTATTCAGATTATTTTGCAGTGGCTTTTAAACTGGTTTTAGTTGGAGCCACTGCTCAAGCGGTGAACAAACAAAAAGTGTAGATGAGAACAAAAATATTTGCTCAAAACTTGCAGTGAGGTGAGATATCCATAGTAACATAAAAACTAAGTGTACTCTTATGTTTGTTTTTATTAGAAATACTATAACCATAAACCGTATCGCAGGTTTTTATTGAAAAGTAAAAACGTTGATAAGAAATATAAAGCCAAATAATATTTTAGATTAGTAGTAGAAAATAAAAGTTTTTTTTTTATTCATAATGAACTAGGTAAATCTTATTATACCACTTGTTTCATTTTAACATAAACAATATTATATTATGATATAAAAAAAGTCTTCATCAAAGCATCTTAGGGTAAAGGAGCTAATATAAACCGGTTCATGATCATGTAACTACCAATATTTTTTTATAATACGTTTTTTCAAACTGTAAGATGAGTTATTGCGCTTTTGATTATGTTCTCTTCTAAGTTTAAGCTTTCATATTTCAGACCAGTGGTAGAGTAACCTTTTAAAGCTCATGAATGCCTTATGGCATATCCCCAACTTGATTAATAAGAAGATAATTTGCCGGATACTAGGAATAAATTAAAGAATAAAAATAAAAAGACTATTTGATTCTCATGGCCGTACATAAAGATGCGTGAACGCAGCAACCATGACCTAAGCGGTATACAGTGGCACGACGTCATTCCGCCTACAAGTCACGACCAACAGAGCGCAACAGCAGCCTTATATTATTACTTCATTCGTTCTACCAATAACTGACTTCAACTTTATTATGACTATTACTTTGACAATCAATTGTTTAATCGTTGTGTGAAAGATTTATATAACAATGCACAATGCAGTCTATTATCATTGTTTTTGAAAATATTTAGTTGTCTAGACTATGGACTCCGTTAAAACAGTGACTACAATTTGTAATCAGCTTTTATTATAAATTTTAAATGCGATCTCTGCACCTTAGTGTTAAAAGTGATTCTTTATTCTATGACGATAGGGATAAAGAGTATCCTGTATTTAATTCCTCGATATCATATTTTTAATGATAATAATCAAATTTAGCCCAAATCCATCCAGCCATTACACACACACCCACAAATATATACATACACTTTCGAATTTATAATATTAGTAGAATTTTTATAGCTTGCAAATAGGTTATTTTGATACATTAAACATTTAATATTAATTCACACAAACACCACTGGAAACATGTTTTCAAATTACAAAGATAAACGTCAAACGAAAAAAATGCGTAGAATTTAATCCAAGATCGAGATAAAACGGTCTAATTTGGCAATCCCTCTTGAGGAAGCTTAATTTTCCTATTTAACGAATCGATAAAGCTTTCTGACGGATTCCGACACAAATGAACGTTGCCACCAAGATTCCAATAATATCAAGAGAAAGAAAAATATTGCTGCAATTTGCGAAACGACAGCGATGTTTAAATTCTGGCAAGAACCATAACTTAATTACGTAAAAGAAGTCAACTCAACAAAAGTTTCGCGACTCTTGATAATAATATTTTGCTGGTTCTGTTTTATTTTAAAATTGAATTAAGTAAGTAAATATTTGTTCAAAAACCTTCAGTAATATTAACAACGTACGGATTTACATGGTAGATAATGAAGATAATTTAATTAATTACCTTACGCACAAATTAATTAGCTTAAATAACTTAAAATTCCTAAATATTATCGATATCCACGAAAATTGATCTTGCGTATATAAAATAACTTACGTTCTAATTTGCAAATATGTTGAAAGACTTTATCACGTGAAGAAATTGTAATGAACTTCATTATGCCATAGGTTTTCCTAAGACCCCAGAAATATAAGCTTGTAAAAATTGTATCACTCAAAACGATAATTATGTTACTAATAATAATATGATAATTTTAATTTGAAATTAAGTATTTAATTTTTACTGAAATAAATATTTTCATTTTCATTTATTTTCAATTAAGTATTTCATTGGTACGTGCTACTTAATATGTTAAAATACTCAATTAAAATGTGGTAGGTATTAAATTAAGGATGTACCAATAAATTTATTTTTGTGTGGTTAAAGTAACCATGTTATTTTTTTCTATTCTTATTGATTGTTTAACTTATATACTTATTATTTACCTGTCATTATATTTGTTGGTTTGTAAAAAGCAATAATTGCTACTTTTTATGAAATGTCAAAACGATAGGTTTATATTATTTACTACCGCCACATAAATCAATATAAAAAAAACATAATAAATTAAAAATACCGCTCACTTCATTATCAAACGCCATCACAAACACACCTTCACACTCTGATACACATTCACTTTCTCACACTCACATACACACTCAATTTAGTTTCATAAGATTTATTTAATTACATATATTATAATTTTTCTTTGATTCCGCAACAACTATTTATAGGAGGAGCGTGTCTCCCACGACACAGGGTGACCTAATGTGGGAGCTCAGCCAAACATATAAATATGTACTTTTTTCGGAATAAACAAATTTTCATTTTCATATATAAATGGAGTTTTGTATTAATTAAATACAAGCTTGTGACATCATAATTATATAGCATCAAAAGCTTTACTTTTTAAGGTTAGATTGGTCATTAAAAATCATGAAAAGGATAAATTTAATCAAATAATCGTGATTTCCCCTTTTTATTTGATGTTTTATACATTGGCTAATGTTTGATAATTTATTTTGAATACAGGCAAATACCCTATGAAGAGTTATAAGGCTTTGTTTCAAATCAGGATTCCACGAAGCTGAATGAATAATCCATTAGAAACACAAAACCAAAACAAACAAAAATTATATTAAATCCAACTTTTTGTTATATTAGGCACATGAGACCTCATAACGAAATTGTTAATTGATTTAATGGAATAACACAGAACCTTCGAACTGGTTATTCAATTTAATATTTTGTAGGTTGTTTTAATTGAACACAAATGTGTGAATCATACCAGGTTTTCTGTCAATTACAATTTGTGAAAATGATAAGGGGGTTTACGTCTAAACGCACTTCTCACTAACCCGATATTTTTAAATTTACTCCAATGAATTTAGTACCAATAAAGTTAAGATAAGATAATTTATTTATATATCATAACAGTACGTATACAAAGTAATAAATTCAAAATAACATAGTTGAGCTATCACATTATCAATATTTTAGTACAGCTTAGCTTATTTTAGTACAAATTATTAGAATACAAATCAATAATTCTTTAATTAGACGTTGCTTAGCGCCAAATAATATCAGTAGCCGAAACCGTTGGACCTAAGCTGGACCCAAAAGACCCAATGTGGAGGTATTATAGTAAAAGTACTAGATATAGGCAATCTAGGTTACTGACAAAGGGTCCTTTCATTAAAATGGCACTTATGATTTCATCGTGAATCACGCTCTGTTGCAGCTGCAATTAAATTTTCTAAATAAACAACGACTCAGTTGCTAGTGCAAACTGATGCAAAGCAAAATGCAAAGTTCATGAGTTTCTAACCTAACCATCAGCTTGAACTGCCAATAGAGAAATACATGGTGGGGAAGTATAGCTCAGCAATTGAGTACATTGTGATATCCAACCTTCTAACTTTACCCTGTAGTAAAAAATCTATGCTCAAGAGTGACAGAGCATTCCTGTAGTTGTGAACCACTTCCTTTTGTTCAGTACTTAAGCCTTTTTTGTAGCCAAACGTAAGTTATTCCGATATAATTAACCCGATTCAACAAAAACCTACAACTAAATGAAATAAGCAATTAAACCACGCAATAGATACCGTAATGATTATGATTGCGGTATTGTAAATTTATATTTTTAGTTTTCTTGTGTCAATTTAAAACATAGACCGCTTGTCGCTTGACCGCTATCTATCTAACTAATTATAATATTAATTAGACCCTCTAAAGTAAGCCTATAGCCTATAATAATAGTCTAGAATGTGAAACCAGACACCAGTCAGAGGTCAACGATCTCCCCCCACACCGATGCACCCTCGAGACCTGCTGCTAATGACATTTACGAGGTTTCAAATCTATACACACTAGCGTATCTACTTGTTTGTGCATTTTAGTGTTTTTTCATTCGTTTCTATAGCCATATACTATTATAATAAGCACATTATTTGAACACCATGTGGTCAGCTCTTCTCTACAGAATTGGTCATGTCTGCTCTAGTAGATGTAAAAAAATACATCATGTTGCAAATTCTCATGGCATCATCTCTACAAATTCAGACATTACATTATAACAACCTACCTAATGATACACTGATAAAGTAATTAAATAAATTACAACCATTAATCGTGTCAGCTTAATTACTTTGTAATTAGACAAGTATTCTCAATCGCTGATGTACGATTGGAATGCAATATGAATTGCATGCAGCGTTTAGTCAAACGCCAATTAATTTACAATGGCAATAGAACTGTTCAGATATTATTGCTCTAATACGTATTCAATTCTTATTAAGTTCACATGTTTTATATATTTAAGAGATTAGGCTTTAGTTATTATATTTACATATGCATATAATTATATTAAAACGTTAGAAAATTAGGAAATCTAAAAAAAATGCTAGATTTGTATTTCAAACTATAGGAAAATGGTTATGTATATGATTAACCTTGGGCATCTAATTTGAAAGATAGCTCTTATGTACAATTCGCGTCAAATATGGGTAGTTTTTATATTTTTCTACCAAAATAATAAATTACATGCATTTTTTATTTATAGCAATAGCCTTACAAATAAAGAGCCACTTATAAAGAGTCTTAGCCGTCACCTTCAAATTTATCTAAGTAATCCTTGAAATTATCTTCTTCAGCATTTCCAAGAGACTAGTTCAATCGTTGTATCAAAGTAAACAATCGAAACAAAATCGAGAGCAGAACATACAGTTACATTATGACACCAGAAGCAGATGGAAAAAAGCTAATTTATTCCTTATGTACACATACAAAGCGTGGGAAAAATCGTTTCATAAGTACCACTAATAGTGGTGGATAATAATTTGTAACTCAAGCGTGTAACCAATGTGTACAGAAAAACCTAAATTGAAGGTATCTATTTGTACAGAAAGTTGGAAATACTGGACGATAAAAAAAAAGTTTGCTAATAATAATATGTACGATTGATTGGTACAGACCGGTATTTATATCGTTTTTACATCTAAGTATCTGATTACTGGAACTATTTCATTGATTAAAGCTTATTCTTAATATTAGAAGAGTTTTTTTTTATACAACATAGTCGGCAAACAAGCATACGGCCCGCCTGATGGTAAGCGGTTACCGTACACCAGGCGTATCACTCACGCGTTACCGACCCATCCCCCTCCCCGGTGACCTCTGGCGACCTTACTCACGCGCAGGAACACGACTATAAGTTATTTGGCTGCGGTATTCTGTAAGAGGTAGGTACTTCCCCAGTCGAGCTCCTCTTTGAGTGACATATCGCTATGCTCTACCTCTCTTAGAAATAAGTATATTTCTAACCTTTTAATGATAAATTAGAGTGTTTCATAATTTTATATTCTTTATTTCAAAACAACCTTTTTATCTAAATTTAAGCCCACAAATTAATTATAGCCTATGCAGTTATAACAATATATACAGATAGACAGGTATCTAAATGTCACGTATGCAATATCCGCGGTATTTTTATATCACTCTGGGCATAAACTATTCACACTGTCAATGAACTTCAGTGCCGTAGCATCGCATAGTCGAAGTCTAGAAAATTAGTCGAGTTTGCATAAAATAGTAGCGCGTTCAAGCACGTCTAAGTATAGAATAGGGTTAACAGTACAATAACCATACAGTTAACCAAATTAAAAGGGTACATATTTTTTATGTTGATGATAGAAGACTTTGTAAATAGTAATATATAATATGAAACAGAAAATAACACAATATTCAGTAAAAAAATAATATTTGATAGATTTTGTACTACTCAATGGTAGTAATTAGTTCATATATCGATAAAATAATTAGTGTCACCACATAATAGAGTGATGATTATTAATCACTAGCTTCCGCCCCGCGGTTTCACCCGCGTTCCCGAGGTGTTTTCATGTGTTTTCCCGGGATAAAAAGTAACTTATAACCTTTCTCGATAAATGGGCTATCCAACACTGAAATAATTTTTCAAATCGAACCAGTAGTTCCTGAGATTATCGCGTTCAAACAAACAAACTCTTCAGCTTTATAATATTATATATAATATCATTATCTAGGGCACGGAAGTGCCTCCGCTAAATCGAGCAAAAAAAAGGCACGGCCGTACTATCCTTTTCTCGAAGCCATTCGGGCCATTTTCGACCCCCTGTAGTTACAGGGGGTCGAAAATGGCCTTCTTGTTTTTTCCACAAAGAAGTTTCGTTGTGGAAAAAATTAGAAGCCAAAATTTTCAGTGACCAAGAGTGCATCACATAGCTAGATATATTTCCAAATTACATTAAATTTGAACCATTAGTTTCATTAGTCATTTTCTGCGGTCAGTTACTGTGTTGTTTACCCTGCCTACGTATTTTAATGTAGTCTCTATGGAGGCAGTCTAGTCATCGGTGACTGGATGTGACACGACTTAAATTACTTTCTTTATCATAACTTTATTCTATGTCATAGAACAGTAGAAAAAATGGCAATTGAAACAAAAACTAGGTACCAACTAGTTTAATTGAAGCGTAGCAAGTTTTTGTAAGTATTTCTTATTTTTTCAACTAAACGAGATTTTAGTCGTCGAGAAATTGGATGTTATCATTTGTATTGAGGAAAAAAAAGCTTTCGTTTTATAAACTTCAAAAATTCGCAATAATTGCTCGCACCATTACCTAAAAGCACGCAGCATCAATTTCGTTATTTCTAAACCAGTAGGTACCAATTGTAAATACAGCAAATAAAATAATCCTCTTTAACAGTACCTAATTAGCAATCACAATTAGTAGCCAACGCGCGTCGGTTGACCATACGAAGGCAATATAATTTTTGTACCATTGCAAGTAACGAGGCAATATTTAACGGTTGGTACAACTGCAGCCATTTATGTGGCTTCACTAACAGGCGCTTATAAATTGAAACAATATCCCAGTAATAATGCTGGAACCGGACGGAGTTGTAGGTTAACGGACGCCCTTGGCATTATTAAACGAGTCTTTGGTATAATAAAATATTAGGGTTAATTTTTTATATTAAAGTTGTCAGGTAAATTACATCTCTTTGTGTATCTGTCAGTTTAAAAAAAAACTAAAAATTTAATTTCATATTAATCTCCCGTAGTTAGTGGAAAACACACTGATACCACCTACACACCTTTGTTCTCAATTTGTCACAAGGCCATCCAGAAATTAAACCATAATTTAACTCTGCAATTAAACCAATGATCAATTAGAGCTATCTATCTATACCAGTCGACATATCAACACGTACAACTCAACATGTTCCAAATGCCGCCAATGACGGGAGCCTATCTGAACATTTAATGAGACCACAACCTCACCGCAACGAATTGCCACCGCCACGCCAGGGCTGGCACAACCCTAATTGAGCCGTACTATACGATATCCATGCTAGTACAGCGCATAGTATGTAAATAGTATTTATAAACTTTAAGAGAAGCCGCATTAAAATGGGGTTGTGCTTTTTTAAATACTATTTGTGTCTTAACGTGAACTTAACCGTTTTATTTGTGCTCATGTGTCATCTGTAACTGGTTAGTTTAATTTTGCTACCGGGTTAGTTACTGTAGTAAAATTTTGACTTAATATTGGTTTGGCAGATGTTGCTGCTTTACTTAGAGGAAAACAACAGACTGCACAACATGAGAGCCGATTACCCGTTGGGCTTTGTATGCTTAGCTAACCTTCAACCACATCACTCACCTATGCAAGCCTATCCAATGTCAATTGGATAATTTTGCATACAAATTTAAGCTTTACAGGGATAAAATAAAGTTTATTAAAAATAAACACTACAATTTATGCAAAGCTCGAGTGTCTGTGTAATAAATGTTGCTTAGAAAAAGCTTTTACGCTGAGTATAACAACGATATATATTTCAAGAACTCTTCATTTTGTCTCTTGGGTTACCAACCTCATTTGTAGATAATATTGTTGAATCTTTTCTTAGCTTTCATATCTTTACTATTTTTTAGACACATAAAGGTCGTACAAAGTAAGTTGAATTTGTTTTGGCTGAAACAACAAATTGATTTTCAACTTCAATAATGTTATTAGAAAAACTAAAAACTTATTTCATACAAAAATCATCAGTACCATTAGACTGTTTATATTTCTTCCTAAATTTTAATAAATTTAAAAAAAATATATTCGAAACTCATTCTCTAAAAATTCCAGCAAATCATTAGAGAGATCGTGCTCAAAGTTAATCATAAATCGTGATTTGCGCACCCGACAAAACACCTCAGCACATGATCAAGCAAGGCCATGGCTCGTCTGCTCACGAGGTCATCACTTACGGATGTTACTCCACACAGCTTGTCTGTCTATCCACCAGTTTAGCGTAGATAATGGTCTGGAAAAAACGACCTTCTTATACCATTTGCAAATCGTGATTGTTCTAAACATATTATAGGTGTAAAGATATACCAATCTAAAATAAAGCATTAGGTGCTATGGGCTAAGATGTTAGGTCACCTTCGACTCTGTTGAGATTGTGGAAAATGTCTTAATTATATTAAGAACGAAAGTTAAAGTATGTTTATAGTATTAACTACCGATAGAAAACTAACATTCAGGTAGCTTTCTATCTCAAGAGATAGTAAAACGAAAACTTCGCAAATAGTACAAAATAGCATCATGCAACTAGTGATTAGCGCGTGATATCATTATTAGCTATGCGATATTCTATATTTTGACGGTCAATTACATTAGCAAAAATCAATTACAAAAACATTATACCTACATAATAATAAACTACCCAACCAGTTTCTAATATACATTATTCGACAGCGACAATTATGTCCCCTGAGAAATAACACCAACACTATTTTCTATATTTACCAGCAATATATCAGAGAACAATGACGTATTAAGTTAAAAGCTCATGGTAAAATGGACGCAAGCGAGAATCACACGCCTGGGACCAATTTATATGCCAAAAAGACGCATTATTATCGAAGCACTGAAAAACGTGCTATAAATTATCAAAACCCGTAATCTGTGGACACCATATCCATTGTGAATATGATTAAAAAAACACGCGTACCGTTTCGCCATCAATAAGTTCAAATTTAACATTTGTATATGGATCACATTAAATTAATTTCGTTTGGTGGCTGCGTGTTATTAATATTAATCGAAGTCGTGTCATTTCTATTAGGTAATCTGTTTTATATGTAGCATAAAAAATGGCAGTAATCATTTAAATGAGTTATTTTCTTTAAGACAAACATTGTGAGGTTTTACTTATATATAGCTTGTGCCCGCATTTTCGAGAGATCAAATGTTTTACCGGAATAAAAAGTAATTAATGTTTTTTCCAGGATGTGATCTATCTAAATCTAAGTATCATCGAAAACTGTCCAGCCATTACTGGGTGATTGAGTAACAAACACACACACAAAAATTCACATTTAATAGGAAGAGGGATATCTTCTTGACTTATTATGTAACTTTCCAAACCTGGTTCATCGTTTTATAGCTACATTTTCAAATAAAATTCTTTAAACATTTTTCTGGAACAAAACTGTGTATGTAAAATTACTTTTTAACATTAGCCACAAAATCTCATAGTAAAATTGTTGCAATCAGGTTCAGTGGAACATTCTACCCACAAACGGTCCCGTAGCAAACCGTTGCAGTAACTACTAGTCGCTATCGCTAGCAACACGATTAGCAGTTAGACGCGTTTGCAGTAGCGGTGTTTTCAACATGTACAACTTTTATGTAATACCACATTATTCTGAACCACCGTATCACTCTTAGATATCCCTCTAAATTGAGAAGTATGAGGAAAAGAAAGCTACGGTGGATCTTCTTCAAATGGTCGTAGCACCACATTAAGATCTCGGGAATCGTTAGACGGCCTTGATGTAATTTTATATTTTGCCGTAACATTTTACCGTAGTTTTGATGCTAGTGGCACGAATCTAGGTTTCGTAACACTGAATTTTATCTGTGTTTTCCATTTTATCTTTAAACTAGCTTCCACCCCACGGTTCCGCCCTCGTTCCCGAGGGACCTTGTGTTTTCCCGGGATAAAAAGTAGCCTATAGACTTTCTCGATAAATGGGCTATCCAACACTGAAATATTTTTTGAAATCGAACCAGTAGTTCCTGAGATTCAGCTTTATAATATTAGTATAGATGTAAAAAAAAAAACAACTAAAGCTATATTATTTATTGAATTTAGTTTTATACACTAAAATTATTTCTACTAGTTATCAAACAAGGTATATCAAAGCTAAATTTAAATCTAATATTATCTTTTGTTATGGTAATAGAATAAGTGCCAACATCCTGCGCTTAGGCCAAGCATAGGCCGATGACCTTGTTGTAAAGCAATATCATTTAATGATCTAAAAATATATCGAAGAGTAGCAGAGATCACTACATTTACATTTAAAATATATTGAACACATTTGTTTGCAATGCACATACAATACTTAATTAAATGTATCCCACTTGTTTATTTATTTCAATTTATAGAATGAAAAAATAATATAATTAAACACCAAAACACCATCAAGTCGATTTATTGGGTTTTCAAATGAGGCCAATTACCAGGAGCCCACATAATTATTCAATTTTTATTATTGTACTCATTGGCTACTGGCACTACTAATGTCCGTAGTGGATGATCTACCTGCTTCAGCTTTCTGTCAGAAAAAAATAAAACAAATAAAGGTCATAGTGACCAAAAAGACCAATAATTTTGATTTCTGTCTCAAAGTTTTAATCATCGTTTCATTATCTCCTCTATAGCGTCAATGAATCTACCTTTTCCATCCATTTAAGCTTAATAATAAAGTCCCTTGTTAGTCATTATTCACTTCACAACACGGGTCAGTTATCGAAAATCTGACATTATTGGAATAGTTCCATTAAAATTATCTGATTTCCATCGAAAGGTCTCTCACTATCCCTAATAATGGCGAGTGTAATGATTGTAGGGCTTCCACTGTCAGACCCGGACCCAGGCTATTCAAACCGACATCGACATCGGACGGGTCAATTGATTGAATCCATGACCGATAGGAGTACGTCGCTCACAATAGCTGAATTAAAGCCAGAAAGAAAATGACATTAACTAGGCCCTTCATTGAAAATGTTTAATGGTATTTTTTCTCGTTACATTTTTTCGTTTCCATTAGAGCGAGTGGTGATGTATTTTCTTTTGATTTTGTTTTATGGCCTACCTTTTTGTTTGAAATTCGTCACAGGATTTTGGCAAAGAGAATAAAAACAATGATTAACCTACCAAAGCATGAGTGGTGAGGTAATTGGTAAGAATTAGCGCAAATGTTTGAAGCGTTCCTTTGTTTAGTTTAACACCACTGTTAAACACAGACGTGTAATTTACTGTAGACAACGGAGTTTAACCCGATCTCGTCGAGGCCAAAAATCATAGGACACTCAAAGAACGATCCTCATAAGACCCTTGACATACACAACTCGTTTTAGACGGTACGTAGCATTCGTTCCGAGATCGGTAGGGTCTCGAGAGTACTCATCGTCCCTCGTTACGGCGGGCCCCATTAGACCAGGGGCGCAAACCGCGCCGCGATTTTAGTTTCCGACCCAACGCGCCCAGAAGCACTTATATCCGCACGTATCCGCCTATATCCGCCCTTAATAAGGGACTCGCCGCCTAATTGACTTAACATTGGATTAATAACGGTTTAGGTCTGAAATATGCTTGCCGATGAATATTTTGGGAGGCTGCCTTTTGGGCAACTTATTTAGTTTTGGTGGTTTATTTAAATAAAAGAAAAGGAAATATTGAATAAAAGGTATCGTAAAATAAAAGCTTAAATATTCATCATACTCCAGCTTTATTCAAACACACCGCTTACCTTATGTACCAATTAAAAATACCTAAAACCAATGGTTAAAGCCGGTTACCTACGCAAACAAATATTTATATACAGCCGATTCACTTTAACAAATCTAGTTAAACCGAAATTGCCAGCAGATGCAAAGTTTAGCGCAAACCTGGTACGTAGCCCACGGTTAGATTTTAATTGATCCACAGTTATTGAATAGCACAGAGCAAGTTTGCTTTGGCGAAGACACGTCGACAAAACTGTAATAAAAGGCTTCCGAGATTCACCTGGAACAAGGCGAGTCGTTAAAAAGTTTCGTAAAACTTTACGTTTGGCTTAGGGCTGGCGATTTTGTGTTCCTTTATCTGTCGTAGAATTTCATAATTGCAATATTTTTAAAGTTACTAGGGTTGGTCCGACGGATTTCAGTGAATATATTGATGGTGAGACCTACGTAGAATTCAATTGTCACTTTAATGAAAATTATTTTTAAAATTATGAAAAAAAAAGTAAGATATGCCTACGCCACAATAGGTAACGCAAATTACAGTATAAAATAAATAAATTTTAACATCTACTGACATACAATATGATACACACTTTACTCCTGATATAAAAACCTGTATTTTAGTAACAATACAGGGTGATTTTTTATCACTGGCAATACTTGCAGGGGTGGAAGTACTCATCAATGTGAACAACTTTTTCTAAGGGGCTAACTCTGTTATCGCATAAAATAAAACGGTTGCTTCATACATTTTGGTTGAGTAGGTATTGAAATATATTTTTTTATGATTTGACAGTTGGTCCTATAATAAAAGTTGTTCATATGACTAAAAAATCACCCAGTATTATTACAATCGTTATACAACAGTGTACATAATATTTATCGTCTGTTTTGGTCAATATGGCAGCAGCAGAAAAATTGAATAATTGAAATTACAGATTATTATGATGATGATGATCGCCTATGTCATAAAGTAAAATAAATAATACTCCAGAAAACCAGTGGTTCCGTACAATGTTTCGAACAAAAAAAAGCAGAATCAAATAATTAACGATTGTGTAACTCAGACATTTTCATAAATAATGGTATTTTCCAACTAGTATAAAAAATATGTTTAGTATCTCACCTTATTAAAATTTTCCTTAATATTTTAACTTGGAAATATACCCAATTACGATTACAACGTATTACAGGAGAAAGTTGCGTCATTCCATTACCAAAGTATCATTCAATTTTGACTTCTATATCCATAGCGTTAAGAAGCTTATGCGATGATAGCGTAATAAGCCCGTCACATTCATATAAACTTCAGTCCCCTACCTAACATACTGTTCAGGATTCATCAATTAAAACTTTTACGCTTTCGACGAAAATAACTTGAATTTATCTTAGCAACGCTTTCAACTTATATCTTACCACCTTAATATATAATATAATATAATATTAGCTCTTAGTAACAATATATTTGTATGTCTTGTCCAAATAAATTATATTTTAGATACCTAATGCTGTATATTAATAAGGCTTGCTTGTTAAATAATGAAATAACAATAGTTGAAGGACAAAGAAAAATGTAACCTAGGACAACCATGAATTATATCACGAGTACATCAGTGAGGTAAATCCTACCTGAAGTCATGTGACATAATTGAATAATAATGTAAGTTTAGAACATATCCACGTTTTCCACTAGAATGCAATAAAAACCTAGTAAAGAACATTAAAAGATAAAACATTTTCGCTGTTTCACTTATTATACTCGGGGTTAGTGCAAATTAATTCGTATTTTGTTACCAGGTCTCCAGACTTAAGGAAATAAGGTGAAGCTATTTTAGTTAATATTGCTTTTCCTTGTGATTTTTTGTTCTTCGATTAAATAATGTTATTTTAAGTATTGGTCGTAGCGTGGAATATTTAACTAAGCTTGTGATTGCCCTACAAAAGGCTAATATAAAATTTTCTATTCTAGTGTTTTTGATAATTTAGTTGACAGATAAAAATATACAGTTATACATAGTCTAATAGACGGACTTAAATTAAATTAGGTATAAAATTTAAATTTAAGTGCGTCATAAATCAAAGCTTGAAGAGTCGAGCGTTGTTGAATATTTCACAATGATATAACTAGATATTTTTCTATCATTTTCTTTTTCATTTCGTTATTACGTTTTTGATGTCTAATATCTACTATGAAACTTTTGGAAGCAGAAATTAAATATATTTTCTATGATCTATCACGCTGCCTTGCGAGGCGTTTTCTTAGCATTGCGTCACAATTATTAAGTTTTCAGAGGTTTCACTGTCGTCTGGCGTATCTACCTTTTTAAAATAACATGTTTTTAATATACATTCATCTGAATATTATGTATACTTATTTGTAATTTGGTAGCTTTTGGCGTTAACATTAAATAAGAGAGATTTACCAAAAACTTATTCCTATCTCATGGAACATATTTATATGGATTTACAATCAACGATTACATATTTTTTTCATATTAAAGTTGAACTAAATATGTTTTATATGAAAGTACCTACAAAATTCAAAGATCACAAAATTTTAAACAATGTCTAAGTTTTACTACTGCTATTTATTCAGTTTAGGCTCTAGGAATGCTCTCCTAGAGCTTATGAACGTCGAAACTACTGAAGTTATCACAAACATCTTCCCATCCCACCATTTTACTAATAGTCTAATAATTACAATCGATTATTCTAGATACATACGTGTCGCCGTATAACTAAGTCTTACTTCTACTCAGTATTTAGGTCAGTGTGAGTATGAAACTCACGTACAAACTGGCGCAATTTATAAAATGAAATAAGAGTAAAACGCTCATTTTCGCTCCAATTCCTCACAAGTACCCAGGTATGATAAGAATTTGTCTGTTGATTTTTAATGAATGAAATTTAATTTAATTTTATTATTTGAACCGAACGTTTTTTTTAATGTCTTACTCTAAGCTAAATAAAAAGATACGACTGTTGCTGGTGCAACCGAAAATTACAATCCTTGTAGGGTTGATATTTTTAAATTTATTATTTGTTAAGAAATTAAACTGTTATACAAATTAAAAATATTTTACATGCAACTAAAATTCTTTAGTCAACCTTGGCCATTGATAAACAATGAGGCAAAAGGACGAATGCTAGTCATGACGTTTCACAGGAAAGTATCACTACCGCATTGGCAAAGACAATATTGTGTACTGCAAACACTAAAATAGTCTGAAGCAGTGAGATGCAAAAGAGTAAGTACTAATTAAATAAGCATTCCTTAATGAAAATTATTATTATTAGTAATATTCTACGAATATTGTCAGCGTTTATGTTTGACATCAGAGATCAGGGAGCTCCATGAAATTTTCATAAAGACTGTGATGTCTGGGATGTAGGAGATTTCAGCTGCTGCGAACTCGGGTTCATATTCAATGACGGGGCGGGGGGAGCAAATAAATCAGCCGACGCCGACTAAGCACTTCCGTCTTTTTGATAGAATGGAATGTCGCAGATTCCAAAGATAAGAATTATTATTTTTTATTTTACACAATTAAAATATTATCCTACAAATATATTCCTGTAAAGCCTTCGTCAAAGAAGGGTTGAATTTCAGAAAAAAAAATACGTGTGGCACTCGGGGACTGCCGCGGTAAAGCTATTGCATAGCATTTTTTATCAACTTATGCAATTATAATTATTTATTTATTTTTTATTTAGGCAGTTTTTTTTCTTTGATATTAATAGATACCTATACACCTATATACTTTCTCACAAACAGCATACACACACATACATACTCGTTAAGCGAACGCTTAACGCTAACTGGGAGGTGTTAGGTTTTTTCGTTACGAAATTTCTTGATTCGGTCGAAGCGCTCAAAGCCCGAAGCCCGCGATAAAAGCAAAATACAATACAATACAATAGCTTAAAAATTATAATCTTGTCAGTTTTTTTGCATTTTAGCTTCAGTATAAAAAAAAAACTACATTTCCATGCACCTAGAAATAAAATATAATAGTTATAATAAATTAAGCTAAACCTTTTAAGGCTTCTGTGCTTCTAATATTAATACGAAGCACAGAATTAGGTCTCGATTAATTTCTGGCTTAGACGGCATTCTTCTATTTCTTTAATTCTGTACAAGACACGCAACTTACCATGCTAATCCCTACTGTTTTATGTAACAGCCATGTCACATGTAGGTATTTATACCTGAAAATATTATTACTAAATTTATTTTATAAGGCAAAGGTAAACGATGGCAGAAAAAAACTTTACGGAATTATTACTTAGAAATAAATTATGTAAGGTTCGTAATTTGACCACAATATTGTAACGTAAATAAGTAAGGATAATGGCCGAAAATAATAAACGCAAAAAGCTTAAAAGAAAAAAAATAAAAATTATCAATGACCAAGTAGAGACATAAAATATCGATTGTTGCTAAAGGTTTCCTCTTAATTTTCTTCACACCAACCATTTATCTTCTATATGTAAGCTAACGGCAATAAATTTCCTCTATCTATCAATAAATCAGAACGAAACGCTGAGAGAAGCACTAAATCTGTTCACGTTAGAATATTTAGGTAACGATAGGTATTTAGGGATTCTTTTGTTGTTTTAGCAATTGGTAATGTTGTTAGGCTCGAGTGTACTGCTAACATAATTGGGACTATATTATTACATATTATATTAAGTAATTACATCCAAAAGCTTTCAGCTACTCAGCCAGGTTCCAAGCATAGCTCATTCCACAGGCCAGTGTACCTATTATATGTTTTTATCACCACCTAATGGCTATCTCATTTCGTTATGATAACAAATTTCAATACGAAGGTCAAACGCATATTAGTATGTTACAAAAACAAAACGACTATCTCTGTTATCGGCAATTTATTTTTATCAGTTTCTGGTATTCCATGAATGTCATCAGGTTTTATTATAATAACATTATCTTTTTACTCAGACAGAGAATCGATCAAATTGCATTCATTTAAATCCCTATTCCGATTCCAACTACCGATTTCAGAATACTCATCGTCCGGTCCCGCCCAGCTTCTATATAATTTATACAGTTTGTCGTATCTTAAAGCCGATTGCTTGCTCTCTGAGCATTTCCATTCACCAGATGTCGTTTGAGCCACGAAGGCAACACCACATATCGGTCCGCGAGGATTTCATCCGAGATTTATTGGACAAAGCGATAGCGTTCTATTAAAAATTCGATTTGGTATCCGTACTACGATTTACGTGTACACCGTTGCGGCGATGTAACGTGCCGAGCGATCTCGAATTGAAATGGGGGACATATTGAATATGGAAGTTGCATTTATCTAACACACCTGACTTTCTGTGAAATGGTATTTTGCATTTATTGAGTTTGGTTTGAAATTTTTCAAATTGAAACATACTAGTTTAGCTCAATTAGTGGGTGGCTTAGAGACCAAATCACTCGCAAGGTTTGATAATAATATAAGATAATATTTATTTAAAAAATGCAATCATTTTCCTGCATTTATAAACATAAAACCGAAAGATTTGTATTTATAAATAGACAGATATATCTAGCCAACATGGAAAAACATTTCATTGGCGATTGATTCCGTTAATCCAACGATACAGGTTGTTAAACTTGTACGACACGTAGTGTATCAAAAGCCTCATAAGAAAAAGTATCACTATTGCCCCAGTTTCACCGACTTGGCTGCACGTTAGCCTCACATTTTGTTCCGTGATATATCCAGTTCTGACAAACTAGAATCAAGGTTATTGAACCTCGTTGAAGTTTTCTTTGGGTAAGTGGAAGTTTTTGATTGTAAGGTTAGGATATTAGTTAGCAATTTCATATTTTAGTTTGAAGAGAATTTGGTTAGAAATAATTGATAAAAATGAATCTGCCTATTGCACGGGAAAAACAAGTCTCAATGTATCGATGAAAGGTCAGCACAAATAGTAGTTTTATAGCCGAATCCAAGTATATTTTTTAATCTGTCAATTTGAAATAAAATATTGCAAAAACTTGCGCATCTTTTATATCTGCTTATGATAGCAATATTGGGCTATTTATACATACAAAACCTTGAAATTTGGTAATTAATTGTTAATCGAATTGTGTAGAAGGTCACGAAATATTGGCATTTACAAATTTATGCAACAGCGTATTTATTTGAATCATTCATCGGACATTATATTTACATACGTCGGCACGTAACATTTTTTGTTTCATGTAAAACGGAAGTATTTGAAATAACTAACAAAGTAGCTGTAATTTTTATGTATTTTTTTTTGCTTTGATAAGAATAACATATTATGTTATATAAAAGAGAGGTTGCTAATAAAATAAACACACACCTTTTTGAATTCCACTAGAAGTTTAAACATAATCATAAACACATCAAAATAATAATAAAAAATGTAAGAATTCAAATTTAACATTATAATGAACTCTAACATCATCATCATCATCTCAGCCGCAAGACGTTAACTGCTGAACATATGCCTCCTAAGGATCTACAATAGGACCGGTCTTGGGCGGCCTGTATGCAACGTTTTCCGACAACCTTTACAAGGTCGTCTGTCCACCTTGTAAGCGGACGTCCTACGCTGCGCTTGCCGGTCCGTGGTCTTCTTTCTAGAACTCTTCGGCCCCATCAGCCATCCGTTCTGCGCACTATGTGGCCTGCCTATTGCCACTTCGACTTGCCAATCCACTGGGCTATGTCGGTGACCCTAGTTTGTCTACGGACCTCCTCATTCCTGATTCGATCACGTAGAGAAATCCCGAGTATAGCCCTCTCCATGCCTCGTTGAGCGACTTTGAGCTGCTTTATGAGGTCCATTGTGAGAGACCACGTCTCTGTGCCATATATCACCAATAGTAACACACACTGGTTATAGACTTTCGTCTCAAGGCACTGAGGTATTTTAGACGAGAAGACATTTCGTAGTTTTTCGAACGCTGCCCAACCGAGTTGGATTCGGCGATTGACCTCTATCTCAAAGTTGGACTTACCTAGTTGGACTGTTTGTCCTAAGTAGACCGAGAACCGAGCTTTCAACTGATACCGGGGTGGGCACAACACGGTCGTTTGACATAATTTTCATCTTATTCATTTTAAGGCCCACCAGTTGTGAAACTCGGTTGAGGTCATCGAGCATCGTGCTGAGCTCCTTCATCGTTTTGCCATGACTATAATGTCTTTGGCAATGAACTCTAACGATTTCACTCAATACATAAATCCCATAACACTATCCCAAAGCCAAGCCATACGAGCAAATAAAAGTATACTGCCTCAGTAACTGCAGTTTTGTGTCTTGCTCACCTAAGCTATGTTTATATTGCGGTGATTGCCCAAAGTCCAAAGTCACCCTTACTCTGCAAATGGACTAATATCGTAACTTCAAACGAGCGTCCCTTGACATCGTACAGTAAATTGTCATTTGGATGTTACGCCTGCTTAATGTACCAAGTTTCAATTAAAAACACATTGGCGTACCACATACGACCCTTTATTACCGTATATTAATTATGTTATATGTGGTCGCATAAACATTAATCTTTAGTATTTAATGTAATATTGGAAAATAAATATAGAATAAGTGTTGTTTAATAGCTTAATGAGATGGAAGGTCGGTTATGGGATGTCGATTAATGTAGTAATAAAAGATTAAGCCTGGTAACAATAACTGAATAAAAAAACGCCAAAAGAAGCAAAAGTAACCTCTTTTCCTATACTTTAATTGTTTCTGGAAATTATTTTGTATTATTTTTTAATTTTCAAATATTTTTTTAATTAACCCTGTAAACGTCTGTCATTCTTGCCTTATTTTTTACTTTATTATTACTTGGAGAGACATCAAGCCTTTAAAATGTATTTTGTGTACAATATTATATTGCTAAAGTATTAATATTATATGTGCTGAAAATATATTTAGTTCAGATACCTGTAGTGAAGTCCTAGTTGATGTGTAAATCACAAAAGCAAAGTTTGTGCTAAGTTCAGATAGGTACTTATTGTGAAGTCCTAGTTGATTTCTAATAGGTAAGGATTTATTTATCGAACACATTTGGGTTCTTTTATATTCTTATTATTATGATATTAAATTCTTGGAAGACAAACATTATATTTATTGAATGCTCTGACGGGACTAAATCTACGTCATGACAGTAGAAGCCGAAGATATAATAGTATTTATCTAGTGATAACAAGAGCTGTATTATAAATGTAACTTTTACAAAGTCTGTACAACGTACACTAAACCTAAATATAGCAATATTGAGTACTGACAACCAAGTCACAGTTTATTACTATTTTGGTTGTCAGGGTAACGTTTTTAAAGTGTATCAATGTCTTATGCATAATAAAGATTATTATTATTATTGACTTAGATATTTTCTCGTTTTATAAACAAGTTTTATTCAAATAGTGATGTAATAATTACACAAAAAAAAAAATGAAAAAGATAGAACATCTAATTAATTAGGCTAATGGTGTTACAGTTTCAAGTAAATCAAAATTTACAAAACAATATCTCATTTCCTTTCATTGCATCTTGGCACATATTAGTAAATAATAAAACAAAGCCTGCTCACGACCTCGTGGTGCGGTCGTGAGAGCCAACGTCCGAGCTAGTTCACAAGACCTAGCCACCACCTCTCTTTTTAATATCACATGTTAGAAAGGGAGGTAAATACGCTTGATCATCGATTGCAAAGGGTAACACTTTGTAGATTGCTATCAGCGAAAAGCATCGATTGTTGCCAGCCAAGTTAAGTTCATGAAAGCTCATTATTTAGTCTATGCATGAATTCTATTCAAATAATAAACATGAAAGTGAGCTCACATCTAGCATAAATAAAATTATTGCTTTTGCTTTGGTTATACATATTTTACAAGTTGATAGTGAAAAATTTAAAGTGACTAGTGAAATGTGAATTGCGATTCTCCGACCTTGTGTTCTGATTCTTGCCAAAGGTCCAATAGATTGAACAGAAATCCCAAAAGAATTTGCAAATCTTTTTAGAATTTACATCTTAATAAAAGGTACAAAGGGCGCTACGTGATTTTATTCAAAATAATGTACGATTCAGAATCTAGTTTCCAAATGTTTAAAATATATTACTATGGGCAACTTTATTCAGGTGACATTTGTGGAAATGACGAATCATGATGAAGGTCGTAGTTTCGAATCATAGCACGAGTTTTCAGTGTAAGAAAACATCGTAACGAAACCATATCACTAGGTAGGTACTTTGTAGTAAGTACTCGCCTGGCTGGCTACATCATCATCATCATCATCTCAGCCACAAGACGTCCACTGCTGGACATAGGCCTCCCCTAATGATTTCCAATAGGACCGGTCTTGGGCGGCCTGCATCCAGCGTTTTCCAACGACCTTTACAAGGTCATCTGTCCACCTTGTAAGCGGAAATCCTACGCTGCGCTTGCCGGTCCGTGGTCTCCACTCCAGAACTCTTCGGCCCCATCGGCCATCCGTTCTGCGCACTATGTGGCCTGCCCATTGCCACTTCAACTTGCTTCGACTTTGACTGGCTACCTTCGACTTGAAATCTGTCGCCAAGTAGGTACCTACCGGTATGTTCCGGCAATTGCACTTAGCAGCCAGTTGCCATCTAGGCTTTGAAAAGGTCAACAATACATTGATTGGCAATCCCCATAGTTTTGCTAACATCCACAGCCTGCAGTAGCCACTTATTATTGACAGCTTTTTAAACATATTCTGTTTGAATTCCAAAACCACAATGCGGTTAATACAGCTTAAATAAATATTTAAATTGCTCACAAGCACTCAGATAAACAATGCAAATAGAAACAGTAAGTATATAAAAGAGCAAACCCTTTCTTAAGGATCTGCAGTAAGGAAACAGTGTACAAGACGACAAATAAACGGAAATAAATGCTGCGTGAGCTCATAAATCATTGCTGAACATGTCCCACTCGACGACAAACACAGTTTCGGATATATTTCATTGTTGGCTTAGTGATTACGAAACTCGCAAAAAAGGGGGAAACATGAAACGACTTTTAGTCACCGCAATATGATACAGAATATTACGGTAGAAGTTAGGATAACGTTAGCTGAACGTATATTTTTCGCATAAGATGAACTTCGGTGGGAATCACTTTTCTAATACGATTAGGAAGTTATAGATTCGGAAGACATTAGTTAAAAAGCCAATACTGGATTAAGTAAGCCCATCATGAAAACAATTGAAATAAAATTGTTGAAATAGATAGTGGAAAATTAGGAATGTGAACAAAAATAGCATATATTGCTATATCTACAAGCAAAAATAATAATAGTAATAAATACACAGCACGTGGATGATAAATTTCAAGTAAAAAGACGACTTTTAAACTGTCTTAAAAGTTCCAGATATACGAGAGCCGGGCAGAAATAAAAATCTCGTACCTATAAAGTTAGTGAATGAAATTGAGTTCTAAAATTCTTTGGAAGTCAACGGAAGTGCATGAGAATAATAATACTGCGGTGCATTTTTGGAGTAAATGCCAGAGTTTTACGACAGAAAACGTTTTTATACTATATCTACCTACAATATTTAAAAATATTTATCTGAATTTTTATCTCTAATAATAACTTTATAATCCTCCAAAATTTTTAATTATAAAAATTTCAAAAATATGTTTAATTTCACTCTAAATTCAAGTACCTAAGCAGAATTTGAAACAACAATATACAAATGTACTAACCTGACATATATTCTCAATTATGTAAGATCACAAATTTCCATACCTGAAACCAAAAATTTACAAAATTAATATAGGCAGTTCCATGAAGAATCAAAAAACACACGTCAAATATTTGCAATATCTTAGCTTAACTTAGTCGGAACTCCCTAAGACAATTACCGTTTGCCTCAATATGGGAGGCATCCAATAACATCTATCTAATGAAAGTGAACAAAAACTTAGCAACGTGCCATCTCACGTTACAGTTATGTGTAAACGTTGTGCACAATTTCTTATCGCATGTTGTAAGAAAAATATTCTCATAGCTTTTTTCCTCTTCACTGATGATGTAATGGGGATGATATACGACTAATGTGATGTATCTACCGTTGGTATTGCTATATTATCTGCTGTAGATCTTAATTGAAAAACTAACATTAAGAATTATGTAACCAGCACTGCTGTTTTTAAACAAAATATTGTGATTTGTTATCATAATTATTATGCTTGAGTCAAAAAATATGGTAGACAGATATTCTATATTCTATTCAGGTGAATAGAATTGTATTCTTTAGTTCATGAATCTGAAAAGTAATATCATCTTTAGAAATCTGTCTATCCATGGCACAAGCTCTTCAAAAGGCAATGTAGGTACCTACATACTTACAAAAACTGGCATAGCCGCAATAAACGCTCAAAGAAACCGTATCCTAAAGACATGTAGGTATATAATATATCGTTAAAATCCTCATTCAGATGATATTCCCACTTGGAAATACACACATTTCTTCGAGGCTTTTGAATGGAATACCGTGATAATAAGAAAATCTATTTTTAGTTTTATTTTTACATTTTGATAGAAATAAATTATATTAATTATTGACACCAGTTATATCCACATTAAGGCGATGATAGCTCAGTGGTAGTGACGTCGGACGCCGCGGCAAAGGTCGTGGGTTCGAATCCTACAATGAGCTTGAGCTTTCGGTGAAGGAAAACATCGTGAGGAAACCATAGCACGGTGGCTGGCTACCACCTTCAAGTTGCAAATCTGTCGCCAAACACCTATTGGTGTGTTCCGGCAGCGGCACTTGAGAGCCAGATCCTTCTAGGCTTTGTGTGCTTACCACCTTCGGCCACATCATCACCTACCATAGTGAGATTGTGGTCAAACACAAGCCTATACAAAGTAAAAAAAAATAAAAATAATAACCAGATGAAATAAAAAAGATAGTTGCTATATACTTAAGCTTTATTAAAATAGCAGACAAAAGGGCAAAATATTGGTCCACCTGATGGTAAGTAGTCACCACCGCCTAAAGACATAAGGAGAATTACGCTGCGAGATCTTCCGAATATAATAAAATATCCCTACTATTATAAATGCGAAAGATTTGTCCTTCTTTCACATAGCAACGGATCAACGGTTTTTTTTATAGAGATAGGGAAATATATCCTGGGAATGCGGGTGAAACGTACGGAGCGAAAGCTAGTAATATAATATAATAAAAAATAATCCACAAAAATATTGAATTAATATAAGAGTACAAAGATTTAAACACGAAAATCAAAATGAGAATATACAACGTATTGCAAGCAGTACCTAAGGAAGCAAATGGATTTTAAGTTGAGTCACACCTGTTTCTTGAGGAGCTCATAAATAAAGGGAAACAAAACAACTATACTTGCGGAATCGGGGGTCTAGTCGCGTACTCAACCTTTTTGTATGCTTAATCGTTGTGTTAAAGATACCTAGTTGAATGTGTTAGTCTAGAAAATAAAATAATCTAGACAAGAATATTTGAGAAATTACAACTAATTCGCTAAATTCATAAAGCGAGTCAATAAATTAAAATCATATTTACAACAGAATTGTTTTATTAATTTTAGCAAATACTCTAGAATGATTCAAATTGCAAGAATTTTTATCTATCATTCTCTCTAATACTGTTTAAACAAATTCCACCATCAAACGTTCCGCGAAATTACTAGATTATATCACACGTATGTTAAAATTTAAATCAACATAAGCTAAACACGAGTTGACGTCGGATATAAAGAAAGAAGATGACGTGGACTCGTTGGTTGCAACCATAATAATAACTTTACACAAACGTCTGCCTGCGAAAGGTGTTGTAAGAGATGACAGCGTGAAAATGAACACATTTATCGTGGTGTTCTTACCATATACCGCAAATCTTTTGTACTTTGCTCCACAGAATCCCTGCTTTCGTTGACGTGTTGCAAATTCAAAAATATATAAGTAACTAGCTGTTCCCCGCGGTTTCACCCACGTTCCCAGTGTAATTTTTTTTTCATACAAACCTTCTGACAATAACGAACATTTAAAAAAAAAATGGCCAAATTGGTCCAGGCGTTGTTGAGTTATGCGCTTGCCAACACATTTTGCGATTCATTTTTATATTATAGATACCAATGAATGCTTAATATAGTTACGTAAAATGCAGACACATACTTTTAAAACTAGCATCAATATTTTAAAAATAAACTTTAATATCCTTACCCAGACAATGCCTATTCATTATTATTTTGCAGGTTTTGGAATAAGAGTAAGATTATTCTGAAGCCAGAAGTAAAATTCCTAATGAGGGAAAAGTTCCTAACTTCACCTACGCTATCGATTTTCTAAAATAAGATATTTTTATCTCTCGGATAATACTATTCATAGATTTTTAACTTTACCTAAAAGCAAAACAGAACTTATAAAAAATATAATAAAACTAAGCATAAGTTTTACTCGTGACAGATTCACACAACCCGTCAGAAGATTTTGACGACTGTATCAAATTTAATTTTGACAAATTATAGCGCTACTATAAAATGATGTTTCCAGTCAATGAAGAATAAGCAGTATTACCAATAGGAAAGATATACAGGCATTTAAAATTTTAGGCGACGTATCTGTATACATCATCATGTAGGGCTACGGTTGACTATTCTTTGTTTAAGTACAGACTTGATACACATATTAGTTAATGTACATATTTTAATAGAAATATATTTCTAGTAAGAAACACTTTAAAATAAACATCCGTTTTAGTTGCGTGACAGTAATAATTGCCGGAGTTTAAAGAACACTGCGCGTATTTTCTATAATAACCGCTACTAGAAGGTTTTGGGTACTAGGTGACCTATCAATTTAGTGAGTTATACTTTATCTAAAACTGAAGCGTTTATTCTAAAACCATTTGAAAAATCCGAGATGATCTCATAAAAAACAATCTTATGACAAAACATTTTGGAAGCTTAACCAATGTGAAAAAAAAACGGTTACCTAGAAAATGTATATTTTATTTAGCTTATCCGAAACTAGTGAGCCTCAGAAAATGGCATACTCACAGATATATAACTTTTACGGTCACTTTTGTTGATGATTGTTTTTGTTGTCATACAAATATTATTATATCCTTATAAGGTAAATTTTGCACCATAACATTTATTTCTTATTGCCAGTAAATTCCATAGCAACACGTCTACTAAAATACCGTAGGAGTTAATCTTTTCTACACAGTCACCTTTTTGGTACTTAACGACAAGGCGAAGCGACGACATTCAGGAAACTTATTCTTGTTTTTGATTTGGTGCGTAAGTATAGGAGATATGGAAAAAATAAGACTCTCTAAAGGTTGTTTCTCTTTATTTCATGTTTGTAACATTTATTTTTCGGTCTTCATTTGACTTACACAAATAAATGAGGACAAAAGGTCAAATAAGTATAGGTTTTATGTACAAATAAAATTCAAAGTTATGTTTGTTTACTAGAAACTGAACATGTTTACGATAAAAAGAGATTTCATAACATGAAGATAATTTCACCACCAGAGTCAGATAAATTAGAACTAAAAAAACACTTGGCAATTTCCATTGAAAACAAAAGAGCACAGATTCCATCGCCAGTTTTTCAAAACGATAGCAGCAAGAACGTCGTCTAAACGCTGCGGTGGATGTTAATCTCTTCCATCCGATCGCCCTTTTCATGGTTAATGGCGCGCGAGAGTCTACGGTGTGAATTGTGATTACGAAGGACACTCACGTACCGTCCAATGTTCTTTAGTACTTTACGATGGACTAAAGACTTTTAAAAAAGAAAGGAGAGCGACTGTCCGTTTACAAGCTTTCAGAAGCTTGTGGTACTTAGCCAACGAGTTGTTTGTAGGAATAAATAGGTAGGTGTGTCAGCATTATATGGATATGAAGTCAAATAAATAATAATGATGAAAGAGATGTTCCCATATTTTCTGACATCACTTCTGGCGATGACTGACGATGTTCATCAATATAAGAGTACCTTTCTTCTTCTAAATCAGTTACCTAGATGCAATCTCATTAAAAACTTAGTTACAAATGAAACTATATTTTTTTTTTGTTTTGACTGAATTTCAATTTAGCAATAGTTTAGTTCCAGAAAAGTTTCAGAGCACATTTCCCACAGGAGCCGTCAGAAATAGTGTGCAATTATTAAAACTAGGTACTAAATAATTTTGGTGTGAAATTGTAATTAAAGAATTGAAGGTTATATTCAATATTTTTCGGATATTTATTGAAAATAGTGTAATGATTGCAATAATACCAATATTTAACGTCTTTTATAGAAAATAATATTTATTCATTTCATTTCTGCCAGAAATCAATAATGAAATATTACAGCAAAAACCAAACCTCTTCCAGAAACTTAATAACAAACTTGGTAGGTACATAAAACCATAAGAAATATAAAGTTTACGGCAAAGATATTATATTTGTAGAGCAAGAAGCGCCGAGACCGCACTGACCATGGCTTGTGACAAATTAAATAAATTTACAACCCACAACAAAGTTAGACGGCGTAATGAAATAATATCATTCCTACCATTCCTTTAAAATGAAGGCAACAAAACTCATTCTAGTATCATATTGAAGACGTACCCCTTTGGGTACCTACAGACTGCAGTATGACATTACTTTCAACATTTTATAGTTAATTTGTAAGTATAGCTTGAACTAAGTTAAACTTAATTTCTAATTCTTACCAACTTGTTATAGATTTCTCACAAGATTAGAAATAAAGCTGACAATTTTAAGACTTTCAAGACCTTATATTGAAGTTTTAGTCATTGGGAAGATAACAGTCAAATCAATAAAAAAATAATCTGAAAAGTGAAAATATTTTTTTCCAAGAGATAATTTTTATCAAACATTAAGTAACAACGCATTAGAATGACTCCTGCAATAAATACTGCCAACCTATCTACCAACTATGCAAAATAGAAATCCACATAACTGGGCATATTTCAGTTAGCCCGGACATTTTATGGATGTTACCTTACTGTTGTAACGATGAAACGGCGACAGCATGCTCGCATACTGTGAGAATTGTGAAATTCGGAATTTAAATTCAATGTCGCATACTGGCAAGCTGGAATATGTTTTTATAGTTATTTTTGTGTAACCTTTGATTTAAAATTCTATGTTGAAATAAGCTATTTCAACACTAGGAATTATTAGATGTAGGTACATAATAAAAAGAAAGTAAAGTGTAACTGTTTGTTGTGCTCGCTAATGACCTTAGATGTTAAAAAGCTGATGTTAATAAGTCATAATTAATTATGTTAGCTCTTAATTAAACTGTAGTATTATATAAAAGCCATCCAATCTAATTACTGTGAACCAAAACTGTTTTCAAATTTCCATCGTACATTAAATCTAATTTGTATAAAAACTCCACAGTTACCACCTCATTAGTTAAACAACATCCATACACAAAACATCCCATTCAGAATAAAATCGTAAAAACGTAAAAAAGAACGGCTTCCAATTTTCAATGTGCTCTTCGCAAAAAAAAAAACGAACAAAGACGATACTCTCTCTCTCTATCTCAGAAATTCCGCACAAGTTTGAGGTATTTCCTTGCAATTTTCGTGGCAAGAGCCAATTAGTGTCTGTTACTAAATAAGGAGTAACTCGGGAACTGCAAAGATTCTTTACATCTTTGACCAAGATTTCGTTAACTTTGGGACTCGAAATACTTCTCTGTGTCGTTCATTATCTAGTAAGAATGAGAGAGAGGGATGATATTGAATTCAGTCGTTAGCTTTAAGAGTACTAATTAATAACCAGATAGTACACTGAACTTATTTTCAAAGCTTTGTTGAGCGACTTAAAGCTATTAGGTATTCTGCTCAGTTTAAGCACTAAATGTTATTTCAAATTATCCTTACTGTAAATTTATTTTAATAAACACTATGATATTATATTCCCAAAAGTAACAAATTAGCTTATTTAAATCTAATTTAAACTCCAATCTACAAACAACCCCATTAAATTTATTCCCCGCTACGGAGAAAATTATAACGCCCACAGCTCCAAACCGATACAATTTGAAAAGCTTTACAATTTCCTCAATTCGATCGTCCAGAACCGGAATTTAAATTGGCATTACTAAGCAGAAGCGTTGGTTGGAACTTCGGGCACCCACCTCAAAATTCGAGATAAGTCAATTGGCTGGCATAATATCCCTTAGTAAAGACGTAGCGACCTCTAATCAAAAGGCAGTGAGGAGCTGAAAAGAGCACCAAGCCGATTAACTATGAAAGGTCTGATTGAACGGAAATGATTAAACGTGGAATTAACATCGATGAGGAAATGGCATTCTGTTAAATGAATAGCCTTTTCATTCGTCTGATTAAAGGCGATGATATGATAAGTTGCTAGTTCGTAGAATAAGACAATTTAAGCTCGCTCGTTTCGTTAATAGTGACGTGGAACCATACAATAAAATGTTTATTTTAATTTTTTCCCTATCATACCAATTGATAATTTAAGAAAAAAATACTTAAAGCTAATAATAATATTAATACAAACCATGAACTTTGTGTGCTCATTAAAATTAACAAATTAAATATTGTATATTCAAATCCCAAATACCAACAACTAACTAACCAGCTTTGAGTAACTTTGTCGCTGAACTACATATGTTTGGATTACTAATACATACTGAGCCTGCATGTTGGACTGTAAGACCCTAATTATTCCCTCAGCTAGAAGATACAGGCGCAAGATGAAGTACATACAAAGTTAATTGTCGAACATTAATTACAATTCTATGCCCTTCTAGATTAATCATATTCTGTGACCATGATAACCCCTCAGCTAAAGCTCCGAAGATTCTGATAGACAGACGTTTATAATGGATAGCTAACAAAGAGAAGTCTAATGATTAATATTGTTACCAATAACAGCATTGAAATGTTCTAACACGATTTTCTTATTGAGTTTGTGGTAGAAAATTTAATGGTACATTTTCTATAGCTCTAAAACCAGTGAAAAGCATTTTGCTTTCCTAGCAAATTTTATGTTTTAATAGAATAAACAGCAAAGTTTAAATTGAATCAGCTCAAACACTATTGTTTGTGATTTAGAATTGCAAATAGGTTTCTTTTTCTAGTTTATTTTATAATAATACTGCTGGATACAATTTTAAGGCGGCGATAGCTTAGTGTTATTGACGACAAGTGCCGTGACGAAGGTCGTGGGTTCAAATCCTACAATGAGCTTGAGCTTTTGTTGAAGGAAAACTTCGCCAGGAAACCATAGCACGATGGTAGGGTACTTTGTAGATTCATTATACCCGCCGAGCTGGCAACCACCCTCAAGTTGAAAATCTGTTGCCAAATACCTACCGGTGTATTCCGGTAGCTGGACTTGAGACCCAGTTACTTCTAGGCTTTGTATGACCACATCGTCACTTACCATAGTGAGATTGTGGTCAAACGCAGACTTATACAAAGTTAAAGAAAGCTATTCCTTGCCTGGGACATTTCAAAGGAAAAATTTACAGTGGTAATTTGTATTAATTGATCATGATTATTAAAATTTGCAAAACGAACCTGTTGTGTCATTGAAATCGAAATCTCATAAAAATATCGAACTTACAAAAATATCCTGGAAAAAATTACCGTCAGAATTCAATTCACTGAACCAAGCGCTGATTCATAAAGTGCGAGCGTGAACAAAAAAAAACAGCATTCCCACCCGGACTTCATTGGTAACCAATTCGACCATATAGTAGCCTGTACGATACCGACTCTTGCTCGTAATTTGAAATTAGGTTGTCACGATAAATACATTCAAAAGTTTATTTGATACTTTGTTAGAAATTTGATTTTCGGAGCTCATATCCAACTCCGAAATGCTTCATTCGTATTTGGATATCACAATTAAATATTCACGAGTAATACTGTTTTTTTTAACAACATTTTAAGGTATTTTACTAGCAATGGAAAGTTAAGTGTGAGTTAATAGTTTTTTTACCACATACTCTTTGCATTGAAACTGCAAAATAAATATGTATTAAAAAAATTTAAGCAATGCTATTTGTATGCGACTAAATATTTTTGAATAGAAAAAAGCATCTATACCTTAAAAAAATAAAAAGCTCTATTCGCCAGGCACGTTCGGAAAACATGGGCGGTTCTTTCTAGCAGAGGCTGAATAAAATTTGCCGGCCCGTAGTGACATCGAACGCTCAATATCGGATGGTTATTCGCACTATAGTACGCTACAGTTGAGGCCAAATTAAAGTGCCGACGCCGAAATAATTGGCTACACAAAGTAAGTTTGCTATGGGAGCCTGTTGTCGCATAGTAAAATAATTATACAGTAACTCTTGTTCTAAAACTGTGGCATATAGATTCGGCAAGAGTATAATGCGTAAATAATGCAATGTAATTTATATTGTGTCGACGGTATTAAAGTGTTGTTGGTTAGCGCACGTGCAAACGTTTGATAGCTATATAATTTCAGTACCACATGCTGCCCTTTTGTTTTTGTAGAAAAATGGTTGAAAACATGATAAAATTTGGTTGTTTTGTAGGAAAATAAATAAGAAACCTTAGAAATATATAAAAAAAAAACTATTAAATAAACGTATTTAATCATTAAAAGTCTTCGCTGGATTAATATTATTATAATTATTAATAATAATAACATTTTCTAGAATACAAACTTTAATTACATACTTACCTGAAAACCTCCAATAAGTCATACTACAAACATATCTGTTTTAAGTCTGGGTGTAATTATTTATCAAGTATTTATTTTATATAGTTTATTAGATTATAGATTCCAAGATTTGCATAGTTTTGAATTGTATTTAATAGGATATTTATTATTATTAATTAATATTATAATCTTTCCTATTTTACGTCCTTGACTGTAAATTACATGCGAATAGCATACGTGCGTTTTATAGCACGGCCATGTATCAAAGTTTTGCTAACGTTAGCTATTACCAAGAGTCGCGCCCTCAGCAACAATACACGGCGAGACTTACTGTGAAATTGAGAACTTTGTTCAAAATTAGTTTGTTATACCATGTTTTAGGACACAATTGTTATTTGAATTTTGATGTAGTTGTTTGTCTGAATTAATTGTGATTTAGTTTTGGCGTCGATTAGGTACCATATTTTTTTAACTTAGTCTAAACATAAATATGTTTGACCAGTGACCACAATGGTAAGTGATAATAATTGGCCTCTGGAGCAGACGGATCACACCAGTATTTGGTGAAAAATTAACTTAATAGTAGCTGGCTAGTATTATGTAGAAAAATACATCTGACCTGTCTGGTCAGAACAGATGTTAGATCGATAAGAGAGAAGATTCAAGATGGCAAGCACTAAAATGAGACTAAACTTAGGCTAGAATAAAAAACATGATAGCAAAAGTTTCCAGTTATCATTTTATATTTTTTACTCAACAATCTGTAGGTATTGACAAGCTTTGAAAAAAATGGTGAAATTTCTACGCTGAATACCTTACTTCCAAATAGACTTCGGAATTCTATTATGTCATCTTATATAGTAGCTAGAGGTACTAGTAGAAATAGTAAAATGTTTTATTACAAAGATTGACTGTTACATAATCATTCATAGCACGTATTTTTCCAAAGAAAAAATATATTTTACAAAGGATATAAAGCAATAACTTGCATTAACTGTGAATACTCGTAAAGACGACTAAATTAAAAAGATCTTATCTTTTAACTAGAAATATGGACCGAAACAACAGCACAAAAACTGGATATACTTACTGGATTTGGTATTTATGCTATTTTCACTGTAATTACAATAGCAATAAGATTCAGAAGGGTTTGAAGACGCCTCAGGCATTTTACGCTGGCACGAACAGGATTACTAAGATCTAGGCAAGCCATAGTGCTCTGTGTAGTACTTATTTGAGTAGTTCCATCAGAATTACCGAAGCTAACTCGAGGTAATCTTTGCAAAAACTAATTTTACCCGAGTGAATGCAAATTATCTTTCGAGACGAACTTAGTGCCTATTTTCTAAGTATTTCTCGATTACCTAGATCACATACTTAGATTCTGTTACTTCGTATGATTATTAAACAAAGTTAGCTTTAGTACTTAATAACGATAAGTATTTTTTTTTACTAAACAGAATCTTAAATTCAGTATTCATAGGATTTCAATCGCAACAAAATAAACCATTGAAAAATAAGCTCACATTTTATCTTTTCACATAACTTCCTTCAGTTTTACGATTACGACTGTTGCACTAAATCCAAAACAATAATTCACTGTTCGTAAATAATCAGCCAACTTTAAGTCAACGCGATAAGAGCTATATTTGTTCGGCATTTATCGCTTTCTAGCGATACGATTCGTTTTAGTTTGTAGTAAAAATCCCATAGGTATTTGTTAATAATTAAGCGTAAAAATATAGGGTTCTACTCTGTAGGAAAATGTTTCAGATTTCTGTTTAGGATAGAATAATTTAAGTTATAGAAATAAAATTATATTTTTATTATTACCATGAAGTAGGTAATTCTAAATCCATGCAAATAAAAATCTCTCCTATATACCAGAAGTGTTGCGAATTCATTCATTCATGTGCGCATTAAAGTTAACGTAAAATTTTACGCATACAATTTGATGAATTACTTAGTTATTAAGCGGAGCGAATACATTTACATATTATTATACTTCTTATATATTTATTATGCGATTAAAGTTGTATAATACTATTGTTTTACTTTTCTCTCCGTTCGTCATACCTACTTCAAATGTATTTTAAATATTTTTAAAAAAGTGAACCAAATTTATTCCAGTATTTGTGTGATCTATCTAGGGGCATTTTTACACACATGACCTTCTGATTCTAAAGTAGTGAGACAATTATAACTATTATAGAATGAAAATTTAATATAATAAACCTAGTATTTATGAAAAAAGTTTTTTTGAGTTTATGTAAAGTGCTTCTCAGTAAGGTTCTTAATTCTTAATACTTTCAACTTATTCATACTATTAACTTTTAATACTTTTAACATCGATACTTCATATATCATTATTGCCCAAACTGATACATAATGAAACTAGAGAACCGCTGTGGTGGGTGCTTCTTTGTGCTCCAAATCAATCTAGTAGGCACACTTTGATCCTCCGTGGCTGGGAGAAGGGTAGTGGTAACAATTTGAACTATTCACATTATAAAGGGATTGAACTAAAAATAGCTGAAGGTAGAAGGTGGTACAGGAGATCACCTCATAGCAAGAGAAGCAAAATTGTTGCTTATTACATACAATTAGGTATATTTGATTACTCCAAAAATGTATGATTAATTTATAGTAACCCAGTAACAATAGGTACGTGAATTAATTTTAAATGGTACGATTATTCGAAAGCGACTCGAAACTTTTTCCAATTAATTAAAACTTCCCAGACCTTCTATGGCGTAACATTTAGGTGGTATATAATTTATTAATAAATAATCCGTGAAATAACACTGCTAGTAACAACAACTTGCGCGATATTATTAATAAGAAATGTTTGTAGAAAGTAAGACGATACGGAACGTAACTTTCTTAGGACTGCGTTAAGGTAAAGTTAATAATTAATATTGTTTCCAGGGATTGAACTGCCTTGACACTATGAAAGTTATACTATAAGAATAAGTAATAACTTAGGTTGTACTTACGAAACCACAAGTAGGTGTCCCCGTAATAACTTGTTTATCTCGAAAATTACAATGTCATCTTGGCAAACTTGTAAATTTGTTTGTTCTAGCAACTAGACTCAAGAGTCTTAAGTGTATATTGTTATGAGCCCTTATATGTTAAGATTAGGTGAAGTTTTTAATTTTCAACCTAAACATAGTATTTATTTTTCTTCGGGAAAGTAATATGTATTACGGAATTAGATGTATTCAATAAGTTTATTGTTGCCTATTTTTAGGGTTTTAGGCGAACCAGAGGTTAAAAGGAAAAAACGAAACCCTTATAAGATCACATGTGTTCTTCTGTCCGTCTGTCATAGAGAGTTTTCTCGAATACTATGTAGGTGTTCATTAAGTCGTGATGACGTGCACATACCTACGAGTATATCACTGGGCAACGATTAGAGAAAAAATAAGTTCAGTTTTGTGAAAAAAATATAGTTTTAATTAATAAATGCATGGTGTGCGGTATCATTTGGAAGATCCTTCAAGAATACAATTTAGTTTTTTTATATTTTTTTTCCTAGTGGCTTTAATGATAGGCACTTATAGCTCAAAATTTACTAGACTGCCCCCCCCCCTTGATATTTTAATAGGGTGAGTAGATATTGAGTCATAGATTACAAAAAACTGCGTGTTTTTTCGACGTTGTAATAACACACCTAGGTGAGAAAAAATTAAAAATAAATAATATTTAGACTATTGACTGCTCACTATGGTATTGGTATGGAACCATAATTATGCGAGCCCGACTCTCAAAAAAACCAGCTAAGAGAGATCTTAGCTGGTTTTTTATTACAATACATTTTTATCTTGATTCAAATATATATTTTTTTAATATAAATCTTTGCGATATTATGATTTATTTATAACATCCAAGACCTAAGCACCAACAAGGTAGCAAAAATAACATCATATTGGTGTTTATGATGTTATTTTTGCTATGTTTCTTGGCACAATACTTGGCCAGCTTGAGCGTTTTACACTCAGTTACGGCCACGGGAAACAGGGCGAAACACTTCTGCCCAGACCAAATTTAGCAGCGTAAGCTATATTGCAATACTACATTTTCTATAAAACGTTCTTACTTTTATTCCCGGCGGAGTAGAAGTGGAGCTCGTATTAGAGAACTTCAAATCCGAGCTGTTATATTGCAAATTCTTGACTGTTGCATTTACTTTGGCCACGTGAATTCTGTTTTATAACGGTCTCTAATAAATTCATACATTTTGTTAGTAAAGGGTTATAAATCCCAACTAGCTGTATAACTTTTATTATTTCTCAACATACCTATACTAGGTATATCAAGTTTCATTATGCTTTCATAAAAAAAAAAACATTTTAACTTGATGTTAAATTGGTAATGGGTAATGACATAATTTTAATGCACGGTTTAATTTAAAATTTAATTCAAATCAGCTGTAAAGCCAGGAGCTACCGGTATGTTCTTAGAAACTAAACCAGTAAACCAAGTGTCGTATTTACTGCGGCACAAACTTGTCCTAGACCAACTGAGCATATTTGTTGCCACAAATTGGTGTTACCCAAAATCTTGTTTAGGTACCTCCACAGCTCTGCTTTAATTATATCCGAGGATTAAATTTACAACATTAATTTAACAAAATTATGGCCGTTTAGATTACAACGCTGGAAGTAATCTGAGATAATGATATTAGTTATTAAGAATATTAATAATCTTGTAGTAGTAACATCTCAGTAATATAGAGTTCTGAAATCTTCTCAAGTTTATATATACAATTAACAGTTACAATGAAAAGTAGAAATAACATTAAAATAATACCAACAATGATATTATTTACTGTTGTAAGTCAAGTCAAACTGCAAGTATTTTTTTAAACTCAAGACAAACGGGTCAGTAATTCCGTAAGTAAATGACAAACACACATTTACTTTAGAAAGACATGAAAAACATACTATAAGTTAGTAAAATCTAATTATCTGACATATCTACCAATTCAATCCAATTTTTATTCGAATTCTTTATAGTAAAGGTAGCCCCAAATTTAGATGGTCACTTATTAGCAACCTTAATTATTCTTCTATAGACTTTCTCTTGACACTTGTATGAAAACTATGAATTCGTAATGTGACACTGTAATAAAGTGATCATCTACTTTGGGGTTGATCGTACCCATCTACTACAAGGCTATTTGAAATGGTACCTATATGAAAGTGCAAACAAATGGCTAGCGGAACTGTAAACACACGGTGCGATGACGAACGTAATATACGTTTTATTGACAAACGTTTACTTACGTACTTCTACCAAAGCATGATTAGATTATAATGATACGTTACAAGATTTAGATGTTATTCAAATTGGATCTTTTGATATTGAATTTAAATGAGTTAATACCAATCAATAAATAGTACACTCTGGATACAAGCCTCAAAACGCAAGAAAAGATTGTTTGGGATTAAAATTGAGATGTTTAAATTTTGACTAAAACTAGACATATGTCTTGATTCATGTTCTATAAAGTAGACCTAGACTTAAGTCATCATTTAGATGACTAAGGTCAAGGTAAGAAGCAACTTTATTATTGATTTAGATAATAGAAGAATTAATCTAATGTTTATACTCTAATACCTAATACGCATTACATAACATATCGATTCTTGCTAAAATATTATACAATTAACTAATTCTGAGGGTTTCTTATAATTTACTAAAGCGTATTGTTATTTTTGCACGTAGCCAAAAATATAAAGTATGCATAATAGGGCACAAAATCCCCTCATATAAATATTTACGAGTAACAGTTTGGTCGATCGTTTCACGTGGGTATACTAAATTGGTAATATCTAAACATGAAGCTACTGAAGGTGTAAGTTAAAAAAACTTGGTCGCACCTGATCAGCATACATGAAAAACAAACGAATGTTGAAATAGTGCCGCGACAATATCGATAAGACTGGAATTGGATTCGGTTTTAGTACAAGCAATAAAAGAATTTACTTCTATACAAGTCTCTTTATTTTAACCAAGCATGCAACTATGTATGTCATTGTACTATTGTGTTCTAGAACCTCTAGGTTTAAAGCTTTGATTCTATTTACATTATTGTATTTTGGCGATATTATGCACAACTGATTCTATCGCAGTCTGGTTTTGCAAATATGTTTTTAAAACTTATATAAACTTAAACTATGACACTGTGATCACAACTTCACCAAAACAGACAATATCACACTATTCAAAAATATTTGCTTCAATAAATGTAGCGTTTAGCTCGCTTACTACAACTTCTAATTCGTAGGTTTGTACATGTTTAATAGATAAACTAGTATAAAAATATTATTATTGTAACTTTATAAGATTTCAAAATTTTAAAGTTCTCCGGTCCTTATGGTCATTTTTAGAGAAAAACAAATATTATGTTATGTACCATATTGCTGCAGCTGTGGCAAATAGGTACCATACCAACAAGGCATCGCTTACATTCTATCCAACTCAAAACGAGAACCAACAATAACAAATGTTATTCAAAAACGAGTCGAAAGCGTTCTAAATCCCGAAAAACAAAAACAAGAATAGCAATAAGCAAAGTTGCCAAGGGTGCCAGTTGGTGAAACTTCGTTCGAGATCCTTGACAAACGGCATATTGACGCAAACGCCAACACTATTATGCTAAACAGAATAACAGCAACGTATCGGGCGGTCGTAGAGACAGACGTCCGCAATGCCCGAAGCACCCCGAACTGTGATGAGATGGCGTTCGGTTTACGAGCTAGCGTTGCCAATCCGAGATTCCTATAGCGCACTTTACATTCACCGCAATGATATTTGTTGCTCTATCTGCTGACACTTTGTTGCTTGCCATAAAACTGTTTGTTTTGTTGCTGATCAACTTGTTGAGTGATGGGATTGTGAAAGGGCCGCTTATTTAATTATGTCCCTGGCTCCATACAACCTTTGTTTACGGTATGTTTACATTTTCATTTTACACGCCACAAAAGAGAATGGGGCAAAGGCGTGTGTACAAGCCAGTACCTACCGAAAAGCTAAAAATGCTTTTAAATACGTTATGTCTTCGGGCTTAATTATTTCAACCAAGTTTTAAATATTACGTAGCAATACCAGCTGTTATAGGCATGATTTAGTAGGGCACATTTTATATTAGGGTAGCTAAAATTGTTAAAGCCAAACATTCATCAGATAAAGTGACCACACTAAATAATCCAAGACGAGGGATAAGGCAGGGACCATCCTTCAGAAATTATTCACTCGCATTTCCGTAGTGCGACTCAAAGCGTAATTGTTCCCAGCACGACGTGTGTTGGTGAAATTCTACGTCACATTTCCGGATGGACGACACAATTTAGTTACGGAAGCGTACAAGCCCGGTCTCATAGATTTTACCAATGCACGACCTGTGCTCAGCTATAATCCAATTTTTGGTAATTTGATTTTGTCTCTAAGCTTCATTTGTATTATGAATAACTAAGTTATTGATAAAGACAACTATTTAACAATACAATTAACGATTAAATTTTCCAACACTCCTGCAACAAAATCTACTTTATTTACAATATTTTTATACACCTATAACATCGAAGTAGTTTCATGAATCGAAAAAAGTCGGTTCATAAAAAGTAGGTTTTATCTGATTTGATTGTCGATAAGAAAAAGTTACGAATTTCACTTGACTAAAATAGTTTGACTACTATAACAGAACCATCAATAAACTTCAAATGCCCTCATAAATTCTTCAAAATAATTTCCATTGCGGAACTATAACGCGACGACTGCACATCCGTCTGTAAATCATAGCTATTATTGTAATGGGGTTTTAAAATGCCAACCACCCTGTGACGCACCCCGACAAATATCATGAACGTAGCACGTGCATTTCACTCACTATGTATTGATTGACATAGTTTTTTTTATTAATCATTAACTTGTCGGCTTTGCTGTCACGAATGGGGAAATAAGCATAGAATATGAAAATTCTATGGTTAAGTATATTCTTTAAATTTATTACAGGAGCAAAGGAATGCGTTATATGTTTCTTGATAATTATATTCGTTTTTTATCCCTATAAAGACCGTAAAAATACATCTATCGTACAAACCAGACCTTAAAAGTATTCTGTTGTAATGTGATTTCTTGAATATAATATTAACATAAGCAATTCATAAACTTTGTGGTGGAAGTAACAAAATAAGGAGTTACACGTGTTGAACATAAACATGTAATTTTATTTTAGATAGACTAGATACTAAAATCAATTATTTTAATATTTTATATAAAGTAATTTATTATATACATTAATTTAATTCTAAATTCATAATACAATTGCGATAAGGGAAGAATAGGCAAGACGTCACAAAGATGTCATGATAAAGAGAGTCATAATGGTAACTAACAATAGAAAATCATAGCGCCTGTAAACTTTAAGTTAGATAATATCAGAGCCTTTTATTTCTAAGAAAAGCTTTATTGCAATGAAACCAGTTAAGAGTCCATTAGTGCATATAGAAAGAGTGAGGAATACATCAGCTGCAAATCATAATAATGACCCAAATAAACTGCGTCGTCAAAACTAAGAGAGACACGTTATTCAAGCTTAAAATTAACACCATTCAATTGCACATAAACCTCAATTAAATACAATATGCATAGATAATCTTTAGGCAAGTCATTTGAACAACCCACATCAACATGCCGCGAAGGTAAACCGCAACATCTTCCCTGACACTTATATGAGCAAAGTTAAGTTTCGTATCTGAGGCTTCACGTAGTTTACACTGTATCGAACTGGCTTTATATTTAACTAAACATTTGCTGCAAACTTTAGCAACTACAGCAATATGTTAAATAAGTGTTTGGATAGATAATTCTGAAGTTTCGAGGGAGCCTAATGACGCATGGCTTGGGAATGTGGGGCAGAGAAATTGTAACTTAACAACCTATAAGCGAATAATTACAGACGTTAAGAATTCTCATGATACTTGATCAAATATTAAGGACAATGTTAGATATATAAATGACATCGATCAAAATTAACCAACAATCCGTAAGTATGCTTAGCTAAAATACATTGCAAAACATGAATTCAGAATACAATATCTATAGCACACATTTCACACATTTACAGCTGCTATTTCACAGGCTAATGAAACTATCAATCTAACTTCTGCATCCTGGCAAACACCACATAAAGCAATTAACACAGGAAAGGTGAAACATGCTTCATAAACTATGACGAGTCTAACATACTTTAAAGCTCGTACTGTTACTGCTTACCGACTATTACCTAGTATTTATTAATACTAGGTTATGGCATTCACTTTTGCAAGAGTTTTCGTAGGGAAATTTGTATTAGGACCCACCTGTCTGGCTACTATTTTCAATCTGAAGATCTGTCACCAAACACCTATTGTCGTGTTCCGGCAGCTGCACTTGACAGCCAGTTCCTTCTAGACTTTGTGTGTTTACCATCTTCGGCCACCTCATCACTTACCATAGTGAGCATATACAAAGTAGAAAAAAAAACGGTCTATCTGGTTAAACATACCTCATAAATTTTATTGCATCTAAATTATTTGTACTTACCATTAAATTATTAGAAAGCGTCAAAATGTGTATCTACATATTTTGACCCCGTGCAAGTAACACTGAGGCATTCAGTATCTAATGGTATGGGATATGGCTAATAATTATTTTTAGTCACTTCATACCAGGCCAAGGCAAATACTTCCTCAATTATTATGATGGATGTCCGCAAGGAAAAATCTTGACTCCATTACAATACTGTTGAAGGCATGCTACGACAGTTGTTTAATACTTTCGTAAACATAACCTATGATCATTATTATGATATGTCATTGTTGTTTTTAAAATACCCTGAGTTTTCATGTACCTTGCACGTATATTTTTTGTATTCTTTCGAGGCCAAACTCAGTTTTTTTTCATATATTTCGAATACTTTACTATATCTCAAAAGGCCAAACTGACGATCTACTGACGCAATTGCCAATCGACTCCATCTACAAAGTAATAGTTTTACATGTTTTTAATAACAATCGTCTATTACATGACTATAACTACATATCGGATACTAAGTCTTCAGGTCGTCGGTCGTCCAATCTCCTTGACCCACTAAATTCTTGGACAATAACACGAAACACTAACACGGTGCGCATGCCGTATCCATTAACGCTATAATATGGCTATTATAATACGTAATGCATGCTTCAGAATACATTATTATAATATTTTTTTCAGGACATGAGGACATTCGATAAGTTAAATGCTATTGAGTTAATTGTTGCGTTAAGTTTTGCAAGGACCGTCAACACTTTACTTACATCATCACTTAAAAAAATACTAGAATATTTTGTATTTTGTCTTTCTATTTAGATTGCTCTACGTAAACCAATAACCAATATAACCAATAGCTTAGTTTATCTTAAAATGAAGCAATTTTACGAATATTATTTTGATAATAAAATGAATATCGATCCACATTAAAAAAAAATCGATTAAAAACATAACATTTTCCATTTAAATGCCCAATGACCAATAAATTAGAAAGCGTAAAAATGTTAATACCTGTTAAGTAAATGGACGAAGGGAATCTTGCAATCGTACATACTCGTGCGCAAATAGTTGCATCGTTGTTATATGCAATATTTGTGTGAGTTTACTTCGCTACGGAATTGCTCAAAGTGGCGCGATTTTCGACATCTGCATTTAGTCATTATATTGTGGGTTTTTTTTAACCGTTTAGTCCATTATCATGAACGAATAAAAATGTAAGCAAAATAAAACATTATTTTATATTATCATGTTATCTATTAGTCATTCTAGGAATTGACAAAAACCGATAGCTTTAACCCAGCGCGGAAACCCCGAATAATTAGTGTAATTAAATTTGATGCACGAGGTATCAAATTTAAATTTAGTTATTTTTCGATTGTACTTCCAAAAATGATTTTTTGATTGGAGATTAATAAAATTATTATCAGGTAGATATATATTTATTTATAAAGGCTTTAAATTAATCAAATTAATTTCAGGTTTGTATTACTAATTGTATTACCAAATAATACATAATTGGTGCTTTCGTCCACTCTGGGTATTTTTTACATTCTAGTCGCCATATTGTTCTCTGGAAGACAGTCTAATGCATGAAATTTTGACAGTAGGTATGTTGGTTAGTGGCATGTATCAGGTGGATGCTTGTATCCAAATATATAAAGAAGCTTTGTCTATCACATCACAAGAGACAGTGTAATGCTGTTTGTGTTTTGATCTATACTTAGCCTTACTTCGTAGCTCCTAAGTTGGAACAAAACGTAATCATAATTTATTTTGAAATTTTTATCGTCTAAAAAATCATAATTTCGAAATCTCAGCCCAGGCGACCTTGAACGTTTAATACACGAGTAGACATAAACATCAGAATAGATTAAGAAAATATAGAGTAGAAAACATTTATTGAAAAAATCCAATAAGACAATATCTTTCAACGTTAATATTGTAATTTTAGATTTCAATTTTCTTTCCTATTATTTTGGTATCTGTAAATATTTATCAAATCGAAGAACTAATTAGTTTTTGAAGGAAAGCACACGTTACGTAACCTTCGCGAACAGAGATAAGAACGACAATTAACCTCCTTTGAAGAGATTCACTTTAATCAACGACTATTAATTAATCGACTAAAATTCAAAACAATCAACACCATCCAATCTACAATCCCGGACCCAAGCAACACGAGTGAGGAACAAGAGTGCAGTTACTTAACAATCAGCACAATCGCTACAATGTGATATAGAGGCGTGGGAGATCACTCGCGTGAATCATTGTTAAATTATGTCTTATTTTGCGTGTAACATCTGTCTTGTGTCGTAATTACTTTCAAATTTTATCTGTGTTGGAAGATTTTTGTTGGTGCTGAAAGTTATTCGTCATTCATCATTACTAGTATGGTTTCTAATGTCTGGCTTTTGTCTTGCCGTTTCTGTACTTTATTTTTTTTTGTTCACTTATAATCTATACTTGTATACTATTTTACTATTACTATAATATTATAAAGTGTATTTTTGTATGTAACGAATAAACTCAAAAACCACTAGACCGATTTCAAATATTCTTTCACCATTAGAAAACTACATTATCCTTAAGTAACGTGGGCTATATTTTATCCTGGAGACCCGGGTGAAACCGCGCGGAAAAGCTAGTCTTTCAATAAGGTCAATAAACTTTCTGACCTACAAGCTAATATTATTATTGCAAATATTTGGTGTTATGTAAACCTTGGTCGCACAAGGTAATTTATTTAGCCGGAATCAAAAAAAAAACGTAAAATAGTCACACTTACTTCTCAATTCTATCTTTTAGGTTAATAAAAATGCTATATTCTGATTGTCTCAAGTGTACTTTTGCTTTCATTTGTGTTAAATATTTTGCAATGCATATCGATGCGAATAATATGTTGATATAACCTTTTTATGGCCTACCTATTTACATAAGTTTTAATTGCATTATGTAAGTACACATCTAAGATTGTGAAAATTTGCAACGATGTTAGGATTAGCATTGGATGATCTCACACTTTACAATTAATTATTACTGTGTACTGTTGCAGTAAGATATATAAAGTCTATATAAGGTTCAATTTCTAAAAATAAAAGTTTAAATTTCTACATGGTCTCGTTAATGTTTACTATAAATATTATATGTTTTTCTCCTTTGAGAGCCCTCAGCGCTCACCGCAAAAGTCCGCGTAACGGTGGAAGAAGGTCCCCTGGACCCACCACCTTTCTGTTCCAGTCCAAAAAAAAAAAAAAAACCTTGTTTGAACAAGTATGACGGAAAAAGTACATGGCAAATGCGCTAGATTTTTATTGCAAAGGAATGAGTCCAACTCAGTGTACAAGAAGATTATCATCATCATCTCAGCCGCAAGACGTCTACTGCTGGATATAGGCCTCCCCTAAGGATTGTGATGTTGGAAAAATAGATGGCGCTACATAAAATACTTTTTTTCTCTTTCGTCAACTATTTCTCGTAACATCAGCACACAGTATCATAATAAATTAGTATTTACCTATTTTAATGGTTCTCAGTTATAAAATCAATATGATAATTTTAACATAGCATTGAGTTATTTGAAATACTAATTAATTCATTTTATGTTAGTTACGCTAATCACCATAACCACGAAACGGATTTCATTGGGGTGAGTAAATTAAGTTTAGCTTTGGACAGGCTGTATTTTTATCGAAATCACCTGACGGAAAAATATTTTATGAAGACTGCGCGAGCGAGCCGCGGTAATAAGACCTTTATGATTTTAATGATATGGGGGCGAGTACAGCTTTGTAAATACACAAAATAATAGTCACTGAATTTATTGAACTTCTATATTCATTATTGATCGATGCTTAAATGTTATGCTACTAAGTGCACAATATAACGACCCTTAATTTCCGATAAGCACATAACTTCAACAGTCAATTGCCAATTGCTACATATCCACAATGCCAAATGGCGTATTCCTTACCAAATGGCATTATTATGCCATATGCAGCAGGCAATGTATTGGTCGATAGCCAAACGCCTCGGGAATACTCATGTATTTCTACAAGATTTATTGACTACCTAGTTAATGTTTTGGTGTAATGTTATGTTGATGACGTAATAGTTCATAATGGAAACCAGTGGACTTAATTTATGGTGAGGCAGTTGTGACGCAGCATCAATAAGGATAATGGTGTAACGGATCGCTGAGCAGAAAGACTTATTTGGTAAAAATATAAAATATCTGCTGGTATGTTGAAGTGTAATGTGTCAGATCCAAAATGTGGTAAAAGAACGTCGTGGAGTTTGAATTCTATTACTGTGTTTGAGGTTACTGTAAAGGAAGTTATATCATTTTCATATACCACCCTCAAGTCGAAAATCTGTCACCTGCCGGTGAATTCCAGCAGCTGCATTTGAGAGCCATTTCTCTTCTACGATTTATGTTTATGCCAGTAGGTGGCATCATCACATACCATGGTGATATTATAGTCAAATACAATAATATCCAAAAATAACAAAAAAAAACATAAAAAAAAGTTACAAGATTTATAAAAATTACATTTCAAATCGAAAAAAACATATTGGAAGAATTTAAACTATATTTTATTTTCATATATATTAATGTAACAATAATAAAAATCAAATGCTTAGATATTTTTACAAACCCAACGATGCCAACTCCAACAAAGAACTTTATTTACGAAACTAAAAACAAGAACAACTAAATCAACGTAACAAAACATTACATGCTCTATTTCTATGTAAACTTAATGAAATAGTCTGCAAAGCCAGACGTAGAAAAAATGCTCCCTTCAAAGCTGCGAGCAATTCGACGAAGCTAAGTAAGCTTTATTTGACCTGTATACAGTATTTGCAATGTTGGTTAGACAGGACATACAGAGCTAATCCAAACTACGTATTTAGTAAATTTACGAGAACATCCCATTCTGTTCGGTGAAGGCAAGTTCAAGTCATCTGCTGTAAATTTGGATGCACAAAAGGAATTCAATAACTATCATATTATCAAAGAAGTCTTTGGTGTAGATAGTTGGATGAGCCATCTATAGCCAGTAAAGTTACTTAGGAAAATATTTTAGTTTTAGTTCTCGTCCAAATAAATCATTAATTATACATTACCAATAACATCGAATTATTTATTGCTATTACATACGTAAAAGCTAAAATGGACCATAAAATTATTAATAACAAACAATTTAACTAAAATCAACCAAATTTACGATCTGATTACCACCATCGTATTGAATTTTTAGAAAATAGAACTAAGTTATTCTGCTCAGCAAAAATATGAATGAATATTGATCAAAAATTACAACCAGGCATTCCTATTTAATGATAACTTTGAAACAATTACTCCTAAAGTTTAATATTCTCAACAATATTTAGACTCGAAGACGCAAGTAGGCAATTGCTATACCAATGAAAAAAATACGTGTGGCACTCAGGGACTGCCGCGGTAAAGCTATTGCATGGCATTTTTTTATCAACTTATGCGATTATAATTATTTATTTATTTTTTATTTAGGCAGTTTTATTTTTTATTTTTTTCTTTGATATTAATTAATACCTATACACCTATATACCTTCTCACAAACAGCATATACACACATACATACACGTTAAGCAAACGCTTAGCTGCAAAAGCAAAAGCTGTGTTAGGTTTTTTCGTTACGGTTTTTATTTTTTCTATTTAATTTTAGCTCCTTGATAATTATAGAAGGTACAGTCAGCGTCAAAAATAGATTGGCACTTTAGTACCCTTTCATAATAATTTATTGACATTTTCTTAACAGTTTGTATGAAAATTATGAATTGTGTAATGTGACACGGTACTAAAGTGCCAATCTACTTTTGACGCTGACTGTACTACTGAAATACAACCTCCACGAATAAAACCATCGCAAACAGATTACGTAAAAATTATATGTATTTATTCTTACAATTACAATTAAATGATCAAATTCAAATTAAATCTTAGATACTTAATGAAAAGAAGCTTGAAAACAATATCGTGAGAAAAGGTGCAAAATCAATCTTATCTCCCAGTAAGCTACAAAGATCATTAAAATCACATTCAAATGGTTAATGAGAATCTAAAACTATAATCCAATCAAAATGTCAGATTCTAGATGATAAGACGATTTTAATTAGTGGCGTTTTAGACCACTTCTAAGCAAATTGAACAGCTACCGAAAGCTGCAAATTGGCAACGGGAATTAGAACAATACTGTCAATTATTCGACGTCTAATTCTGGGAGTTCCAATTAAACAAGAGCTCGAAACGCATTTCACAGTTTCTACGTTGAAAATTTGATTTTCACCCCACTAAATTGAAGATGAAGTATTATTACGAATACTTATTGAGAGGAGTTTGTTACAGCAAAGGTCTCGAGAGATCCGGATTATTCCAATTAGTTTTGTCGTTATTAGAACTTCATAATGGACGTATAAAGGGGCAAACCGGCACTTTGGTCGGCACAAATGGATAGGGTAGGTAGATAGATAAGGCTATCTAAATTGGTATATTTGGCTGGTTAGCATTACGAGGTTATTTATCCACTTAACCTGGTAATATTTCTTACTAATAGATTCAGTTGCAAATTCTTTATAAACAATATTATAACTATTTATTTAATTTAATGAGCACAAACCCCATACAATTTTGATTTTCTTCTAATTTAATCATTAAAAAATAAAGAAATGGTATTTTTTGTTTTAGGGTGTAATGAATTATGAATTATTCTTTTTTTCATCACTGATTCGATTATCAGAATTAATGCCTTGAATCAAAATGGCCAATATTTACCTTCGATATCATAAAATTACAAACTATCAATCTATTAATGCAACTTAAAATATTTTTTAACATTTCAAATGAAATATTGCTCTCGACACAAGGTTTACGCTTGATACGTCGAATCCGTTTTTGGAAATCGGCCAAGTTCGGTCGTTATTTCAAATGGCAGAAACTATGTCAAAGATCACAAGCAGATTAAAATATTTGTTAAAGACTTACCAATTTTGCAGAAATTGTTCTATATGTTTTGAAAAGTGCCACAATTTACCTGTAAATAATAAAACTATGATGACTAAAAAGTAATAATAAATTTAAACTTTGTAATATTTTACCAAATAAAGTCGGATTATACCAAACTCAACTTCTTCTGTGTATACAATACTAGCTTTTGCACCGCTGCTTCACCCGCGTTTCCGGGATAAAAAAAAAGTGTCTATTGTGTTAATCCAAAATATATTACCTACACAAAAAAGGACTTTATTGTAAATTAAGATATCGTGTTTTTAAAATTAACTTTTAAGGAGGGAAAGTAAAGGCGGAAAGATAATAATGTTGTAAATGCGAAAGTGAAAACGAATGGGAAATCGGGCACTAGACGTACGCGATCGCGGCGCGGTGGTAGCTATCTATGAACTCTATTTACAAGATTATGATTTGACTTGGTCGAAAAAATACAGGTGTAATTCGGCAAATATAAAAAGGTCAACCCGCTTTATATTTACAGGATTACATTGTTGAACTACTGAAGAATGTTTGGTCAACAAATCTTTTGCCATCGTGGTTATTTGACTGATGTTTCGTAAAAGTATAAGTTTTGGGTCAAAACTAAGCACGAAAGACCAAAGGGGGATCCCCGTGAAGTAATATCATCTTTAAAAAAATATTAGGTTAAATGTTTTTAACCTTGTAAAGCAAGCATATGCTGTAGACTTTGACATATGAACTCCTATAAACAATGTGGCATAGGAAACATTATAAGGATTAGTTCAATTTCGGAGAATCATGGAAATACGAAACAAATGTTCGACCTAAAGAAACAATTCGGTGAATAGCAGACTGAAAAGTAGTGGTTACTTTTCATTCATCTCAAGTCAAAGGTAATTTAATAAACGCAATGAAAAAGGAGAAAATGAAATAAAATTGTATAGGAATAAAAAATAAAAAAAACAATTTAACGTTTTGTTCAACAAACCGTAGCGGGGACACGTTTATCAGTCCCATTCACGCCCACTAGCTACGATAAACTGGCCGGTTGTATTACAATCAGACGATTTAGTGCTGGTGTAGTAGAAAAAAATAATCATTTTAAAATAGTGTTTAAAAATTTTACCGTTTTAAGGGTTCCGTAGCCAAATGGCAAAAAACGGAACCCTTATAGATTCGTCATGTCTGTCTATCTGTATGTCTGTCTGTCCGTCCGTATGTCACAGTCACTTTTTTCCGAAACTAATAAGAGCTATACTGTTGAAACTTGGTAAGTAGATGTATTCTGTGAACCGCATTAAGATTTTCACACAAAAGTAAACAAAAAACAATAAATTTTGGGGGTTCCCCATACTTAGAACTGAAACTCATTTTTTTTTCATCAAGCCCATACGTGTGGGGTATCTATGGATAGGTCTTCAAAAATGATATTGAAGTTTCTAATATCATTTTTTTCTATTTTGCGCGAGAGACACTTCCAAAGTGGTAAAATGTATGTGGGGGGGGACACATATTTTACACCCTGTAACTTCTAAAATAAGAGAATGATAAAACTAAAAAAAATATATGATGTACATTACCATGCAAACTTCCACTGAAAATCGGTTTGAACGAGATCTAGTATGTAGTTTTTTTAATACGTCATAAATCGTAAACCGCAATTTACCTTTCATTCAATCTACTTAAATATAAAAAAAATGGCAAAAAGCAAGGTTACAGCACAAATAAAGAAATAATAAAATTAAAAAAGTTGAAAATTAAAGCGTGTCCCCTTATACACAATTACGCCAATTAATAAAGACCTCTGAGTTGTATGGGCGCTCATACAATTTAGAGGTCTAACTTAATTGGCCGAGTCCAACTCGCACTTGGCCGGTTTTTTTTTGTTTGTAGTAACTCGGCATAGAATATCTTTATCGTCTAAAGATACCTCATTTTCTTTGTTTGTAACGTTAGTATTGGGCGTGCAATCGAGATCGTGAATCGTTGTTTAAAATCTTATGCCAATCACCCACTCGTCTATGCAGCTCTAGTTTTGATCCAAATCATCAATATTATTGTGAGTCTTTCCCTAAAAGCCAGCTAGATAAACAAAAAAAAACTTTGTGGACATAACGATTAAGTTCCACTTTGCCTGTGAAATTTGTTACATCATAAAAACATTTATAGTACTTACTGATAATAACCTATCGGTTTTAATTAACGCACGCGCATTAGCGTTATCAATGCGATATCGCCTCAATATCGGAATGATAATCTCGAGCACCTCAATTTGCGAAATGTCAATTTACTTTCATATCAGTAATATTTACTCGTTATCTAAATACTACAACATTAATTATAGCGTTGATTTTTTTAGTTTAGGTTTATAACAATTAAAAATGCTTTACTTTTGTAATAAACCATTAAAATATTTATCGACACTAAATATATACATATAATATAAGCCATTTTTAAGTTCATCGTCACTTACCTACCATTTCTCAAAACAATGTTGTTTTTTTTTGTCAAAAGTTTAATAATCTCTCTAATTGTTACAAAAAATTATAAGCCACAGACGATTATAATTACTATTTGTGTACCTACCGATATGTAGGTACAACATTGAAATAAATATAAAAAAAAAAAAATTCACCTACATTTAAAAACGTACCACCTACCTACTAACTCCAAAATGTGTCATCATTTAAAATCAGAGATATGATGTATATGTTTTTTTTTAAAACTAACCTCTGCCACAGCCTCTGTTATGGAGCTAATCATAAAATCTGTAACCATATTGTACCTTGCAAGATAAGAACGCACGGTATAAACGACAACTTAGTAACTAAATGCAGTTGAACTTATTATAAAATTTTCAATTAAATGAATAAAATGAAATAAAATAAATACTATACTCACATCATTATGAGATTACGCACCTAGGTACCAAATAAGAATATAATAAGAAACAACGAAAAAGGAAATAAATGGTTTTTAATTTTGATTTGATATCATGTTTGCATTTATAAACTCTGTATTTACTGTCATAAACATGTTCATATGCCGATTTATTAAAACCAAACTCAATGGTAACTCCATAAAGAAGAAAACGATAACAATAAAACTGAAACTTTGTCCTTCAAGCTGGATACTAAAAGCAATAACAGTTCAATAACTAACTTGGTTTATTTTTGATCCAGTAGATAGGTCACCTACATCGCGCATCTAGTGGTATAATAAAACCTAGGACATCAAATAATGCGACTAAGGTCATGTTTTATCATACTGTACAATTAACACATCCACATAACTTGATTAGGAACTCTAGAACGAGTTCCGCTAGATCTATTATCAATATAAATTATATCCTACTAACTCCAAAATAAAGACATTATTTCAATGACTGTTAAGCAAACACTGATCAAATAAATGAACATAATTTCAATTACTGTTACAATCGATGAAAATTAATGCATCACAATTATGTGATTTCATTGAATCATCTTATCTAATCACATTATCACATGAATTGACCAACAAATGTGATCATGATTCTTAAATTGTGTCCAGAGAAAAGTAATGCTACCGATGTAACATCATTTAATTTGTTAATGCAGACATGTAACAGCAACAGTACACCCTCTCAAATTAGCGTATTTAGTAAATTGCCTGCTCACAATCAATCAGATTATAATGCGATTGCAGGCAACACAAGATCGAATGCGAACACCGGATCGATCGCATCGGATTACATCTGAGTAGTCTCAGCAGGAGCTGCAAATGCATTAATCAAGTAGAAATCAACAATCAACATTGTGTATTCACTACCATATATGCATTTAGATACAGTCTCTGTAAAAGACAAAGACCGAACGACCATTTGCAAGAAAACAACATTGCTAATCTAAACACTTCTTAGATTCGTATTTCAGTAATTAATCACAAAATTAATTGCAAAAAAATCAGTAACAATCCTAACTCCTAACTAATATTATTAATGCGAAAGTGAGTTTGTTTGTTTGTTACCTTTTCACGCTTACACCGCTGAACCGATCACGATGAAATTTGGTATGCAGATAGCATATGGTATGGAGAAGGACATAGGCTACTTTTTATCCCGGGAAAACATAAGATCCCTCGGGAACGCGGGTGTAACCGAGAAGCGGAAGCTAGTAAGAACTAAATACTAAATAAGTAATGGGAAGGAAATGAATTACAAACTGAATATACGCATAAAAATCATCAATTATCATTTTATAGGTAGGTGTATACAGTCAGATTAACTGAAATATCAACGCACAGGTCAAACATGGTCTAGAAACTACAAATTTTGCACACAGGTTCCGTAAATAATGTAGGCATCTACTAAAAATCGAATTTTCAAAACTAAATTAACAATAGGGGATCGCGGGTGAAGCCACGGAGTTGAAAGCTAGTGATAAATATAGTTATTTAATAAAAAGATATTCTAAGTATCCCGGAGTTCGTTTTGCATTATCTCCTGGATATTCATGGAGATTGGTATGAACACTAATAAATTAAACAAAATATACCTACCCAACATAAAAATACGATAGATTTTAAATTGAATCGTTTTATTCAAATAAAACACCAAAAACGCAAAACCACACCTGCAAGTGAAAATAGATAATTCTGCTTCTATTAGATGAGATATAAAATCAATGAAAACTGAGATGACCGTTAAGCTAAAGATCGTAAATGACAAGAGTAATAAAATTTAACGCAACGTGAGATTGTTAGAATAGTAACACTTTTAAAACGGCCAAGGATAGCTAAACATAATAACTATTAATAAAGACACAGTTTATCAGCAAAACATCCGTCAGGTGCGATATTAAGCGATGCATGAAGATTATTAATAGTCTAGTCTCCCGCAACCGTATTAGACCTAATCAAGTGAACGCTCATTGAATACGCTCAATATCTATTGTGGTGTTGAGATGCCTTAGCATTACCGTTGGAGCAAATTATCATAATTACAACGTTAGACGACTGCTTACAACATTGCTCAGCGCCTACGAAACACTTTAATTACATTGACAAGTACACGATAACTTGCGCCAGTGTAAACCACCCTGATGAATATTAATATGAGTTTCGTGCAGTTAAACCGGCGATGTTAAATTTTACATACACGTAAACATTTGAATATGTTGATAGCTCGATTATGAAACTTTATTACGACATAGTTGTAATTGCTATTATTAATGTCTGAATGTGAGTGGTTAATATGTCACTAGGCAACGGATCGCCATAAGTCATTGTACTGACAAATCTAAATGTCATAAAGGAAGTAAATGTCAAAACAAAAAAAATAAGTTAAAGATGATGCACTTTATTATAATGTTTCCTTGAGCTTTATTTTTTTAGGTTTCTATGGTGCGACCTTAAATAAGATTACTATAATGACACAAAGAAATAAATATAGAAAATCTTATTAGGAGTTTAAAGATATAAGGAATGAGAGAAAAATATTAAAGCAACAAATGTCTATCAAAGCAAAGCGCTTCAAAAGCCAACGAGAATATCAATATTAGCGATATCACGACAGATTTTCCACCGATGCCGCGACTGTAACAAGGCGGGTCGCTGACAAAACAAATTTACATAAATCCCGTCGAATCCGTAAAAATGACGCGCGATAGGCGAGCCGATAAGCCTCGGATATCATTAGCCGGGGACAGACTGAAGCGATCACTCACTTGTGCGGCCTCCTTTACCGACCGGGACGGGGAAAAAATCCGAAATATCAATCTTCTTTTCTCCATTCTCCTTACAATCAAATTCTAAATTGAAAGTCCCCAGGGATGTGAAATCATTCAGAGGCTCTTATTTTACGATGAAGCGCTATTATTTATTTGCATTACGAACGATTTTGGCGTAGATCCAAAAATGGTTCTATCGGAATTAAATTTTGACTTTAATTAAATTATTTTCCGTTTCTTGAGTTTTAGAACACTATCGCTTATAATATATTCAACAACCAAACTAAACATCTACGATAAAATAATGAATGATAAAGACTATCAAAGTTACATGATATAAAATATAAGATTCAGTGATCTTCAGGATAAACTCACAAATTTAGAAAAACAAATAACCTTTAAGAGTTATTTAAAAGATTCTACCCGAAGAAAGCTCTGCAGCAGTTTAAAATGATTATTGTGAGGAAACTGACGATTATTAACTTAATCTGACTCATCGATGCAATGGCAGGAAGTTTCATAACGGTCGTCGACTGAACTCCTGAAATTGCGAGACTTTTACTGTGTTCTTTTATTTCAAGAGACACTATCAGACTGGGAACTAATAAAAGATTTCCCGACAATTTTCATTTGAGTTGTAAAACTGAGAAAATGTGTAAAAACTGATTACTACACAAATCGAGAGCAGATTATAAACAATCGATTATTTATAGCACTAATGAAATTATTGTCAAATCATTAACATAGATCATCATTATCAACATGACGTATGAAATTGAAATAAAATAATTTGTATTGAATTGTAACTTACAGGAATAATTTTGAGATAACACTTTTAACTCTTAAGGACTTGGGGTCAACTTACTATAGCATTTACAAAGAGTTATCAAAAATAATTGACCTTCAACATTTTGCTCTTCAATAAGGCACAAAATATTCGTCTGAGTTATCATATGGCGACACTACAAAAGTTACTTCAGTTTGCAGCTATTATTTTTAAACTTTCATCAATAAATCTTTAAAATTTTGTTAGCTTTGAGCTATAATACCTACATCTCTTTTTAAAAAATATGGCTTAATAAAGTTATTTTATGTATTTAAGAATGTAAGATATGCATAAAATATACCTAATATGAAATTCATTAATACCTATTTGTTGTAAAAAAAAAACATCACGAATAGTTTTACCTTTCACTGTTCGTTTATTTAATTATGACGCATTTATTACGGTGCTCAAAAATTTCCCAATGAAGCTATACAGATAAGACAAAAATAAACACATCCTACTTTTTTGGCTGAGTATTTGTCTTGGGAAATTTTTGCGTTTAACAATAACTGTATCACTATGAGGTTAAGAGGCGTTTAGGCTGACTCGACCCGAAAGGAGCTATAACGAGGCTTAAGATGTAGCACGGTTGCCCAGAAACTGCCTATTCACTCTGGCCTTGAAGACATCTAGGTTATGAGTGTCAGGAAATACCTACATACGCCAAAAGTGAGTTCCACTTATTTGCGGTTTACATTAAAAAATATAAGGCATTGTGTAAGCTAGATGTCGCAAACGTGTGGGTGGAAAGTAAAAATGACTTTTAAAATGTAAAAAATATAAAATCTTTAAACTTCCTTCCGAGATTTTTTTCTTGAGGATCGGATCTCCCTTCCCTTTTTCATTTTCATTTTCATAAGCTAATCATTCTAAAAATGCATGCTTCATTATTTGACCATGTTGTCTCATGAGGATAGGATGTAAAACGATTATATACATGAGTATTTCAACGGCATCTAGATGGAATACCTTCTTATTCCATATCTGCACTATAATAAAATTCTCTGTAACATTAAAAACGCTAACCAAATTTAACATCACATAGGTAACAACTACAGTACTATCTCCAAAGTTAACGTACCATGAAAAGGTGCATTTGCAAGAATTAACGTTGCGTTTTACATAGCCAGCGCCTTATTATGTCTCATTAGATGAATGTTTATGAGTCTAAATAATACTGCCACTGCAGTGTTGAAAGTAAAGATTTGTTTTCGTTCGTAATTACTTTCGGTTTTAGTTAATTTTAATGTTGTAATTGTGACGTCGTTTTAATGGGTTTGCGTAATACTTTCATTGAAATTACTATTTCAAGTTGAATTTAATTTTAAACTTACTTTACACTTATTTCTAGTTTATGACTAAAAATAGGCTGTGAAAGAAAACTCGAAATATAACAAGGAAGTTATTAAAAATAATATCCTGTGACATTTTCTACGCGTGGTAATGCTTAAATATAACTTTACAATAGAACAAAAGACATGGGAATTCTAAACAAAAAAACTATGGAATAGCTACTGATGACTTACATTCACATAAACCACATCTTAAGAAACAAAAACTTTGATTAAGTCTGCGCGACAGATTTCATATTAATCTGCTTGGATAATGTTCCACTGTAAATTTATGAAGTATTTTTCCCTAATTCAGTAAGAGTAAATTCAATCATTGAAATATTATTTCTAAAACTTTGTGTTGTCTGTGGAATTAGTATCTGTTTTATCCTCAACCCCATTAATCTTCAGTGGGCAGCATTATACCACAAACATGTAATCATGACCGTCTACACTAAGCTAGGTCACCCACTTTACAAAAGGTTCTATACAGCTTTATACAGCATCAAGTTTGCTTTCGCTGCTTCTTTTATATGTTAAACCTGTAGGCATAATTATGAAAATTTCCTCCGTACCCTCCTTTTGCACATAATAATATGCATAATTAACGAGGCCGGTAGACATTCCTTTTTGTTACGTTCACCAAATTTCATTTTTACCAATAATTTATTTTTAGTCAGAAATTAGCTTTTCTTATAAAAAAAATTGTCTTGATAAAGCTTAATTGAAAACTAGTAAGTTAGTAGGTCAAAACATTTTGGATCTAACAAACATAGTTCAACATTGAAATGCCATAGAAACATCCATACTAAATCCTGATAAAATAAAATTATTGGATTTCGAAGGTCATTTCCGATGATTCAAGCATTTCGTAATACAATAGATAATTGAGGCAATTTAGCCAGCTACAATAGTTTTTACATTGATGCGCACTTAATTGCTGTGCTTGAAATTTGAACATTTTTACGAAGCCAATTATCATTATCATTGAAACCTTGAAAGTCGGTTTTAATATCTTTATGTAAGATTCAAAATGCTACGAGATTTTGAGTATAGAATGAACTCAAATAGGTTAACCACCTTACGGTACATGGCAGAGACTGACCGTAGTGCGCTGATTCAGGGAGGTCAGAGGTTGCGTATTCAGACATTGTTAGTGATCTTCCTAAAAAGGAAGAGGCACCTTTTTTAGATTTTGGAGTTGTTTGTGAGAAGAATGGAGATAAATCTTTTCTTGTTAGTCCCATATTTAGCCAATTAAACGATAAAGACGGGTCTCTCCATGTTTGAAATTTGCATAAGCATACAATTTAACAAAATTATTACCCTTTTCAGATTTTCTGCGGTGATAATATTTTAATTTAAAAAATATCGAATAACCTTTTCATGTTTAGGTAAAACTGAGTTTTTGCTCGTCTAATTCGATATCATACGTTTTCCAGAAGCTAGTTTACAACATGAACATGCGTATGAATCTAAATCGATTATTATTACATTGAATACCACTTATAATCGTAGGGTTACAATTGTTGTAATAATACTGACCGTATCGATGTGTTGGAAAGAATATTTTAGTGTAAAAATGAATCTACTAAGTACTAATAACAGTTAAACTTAAAAGTCTTTGTTTCAAAATTCAAAGTGGACGTGACTTGTTTTTATTATTATGTCGAAGTTTGTGTCTGGCCGCACAATCTCATGATAAACTTCAGTTGTCTGACTCCTTTTCAATCCACCTAATTGTTGGTCATGTCAGTTAGAGCTCTACGTCATTTTGACAAAATTCATGAACTACTTGTCATTTTGATAATGAAGATGACCTTCAACGTCTTCTACCTCACGTATTTCAACTTATATGTATAATTCTAAGTAACAAACGATGATTGGAAATTTCATCAAACGACCACAAAACGTAATAAGCCTGTCGCAACAGAAGACAATTTAATAAGGCCGTCAGAGGTCGTCACATTTATGGTTCACGAAGATCGCATAGCATCGGGCATACCTGTGAAGCAACCGGCTGACCTTTCCCCCTCTTTGCCCCTCGCCTCCCTACTTGACTAGCGCTATTATAGAGTATAGAAGTAAGCTCTTTCACTGCAGACTGTAGTGTCATAGCCATATATTAATAAAATATAGTGCTTGTTGTCTCAAGACTTCAAACAACAACAATCATATTTGCCTTTTAGAAATAAATAAACAACAAAAAATCCTCGATTATACTAAAGGTAAATACTACAAAATTAAAAAGAGCTATATTGCGCATAATTAACTGATTTCAAAAAAGGAGGAGGTTCTCAATTCGTCAGAACCATTTTTTTATAGTAGGTACTATAATGAAGTAAAAAAATTAAAAAGTGACAATTATCGTCCTACTTACTCTTAAAGAAAAAAAATATTGTTAATTTCTATGACACCATAAAAATATACAAAATGCCACAGCTGCGCTAAGCTGTAACTCTTCGGCCGCGGCCCCTTCTATAGGCTCCCATCGCGGATATGCCGTGACGATACTAATACCTTTTACTTCAATCGCATGCATAATAAATCGAACTCAACCTAAAAGTAGTTCATAAATAGATTTGAATACTTTCAATTCTATTCTTAGGCTCATGTCATGACTCATCAATTTTGTTTGGAATTACCATTTCAAAAGTTATTGTAAAGTTGGTCAACACCGTATATTTGAATAAATGTAAATTATAGATTTAGGTAGGTACGTACTTGTCATTGACACAATTGATTATAATAAAGACAACCTTGACAGTCATTTCTTTTCTAATTTTGAATACATAATTAATTATAAGTGCGCTTTACAAAACATTAAATTATTCCTTTACTTTGATATTTTCATATAAATTGCTTACATTACGAAAATGTGGTTTAGAGGCTGTTTTATATGAGAAAATTATTATAATATGTATAGGTACTACACTATAATTTATCAATATACATACAAATAGTTGTTGGATTTAAAAAATTCTACTCGTTCTACATACTTGATAGAATTTATTTCTCTAAAACTTTCGTCCGGTCCTTGAACATCGTACACGGTGATCGGTGCGATTTTATTATAATTCCGAATCCCGTACACTAAAGTGGTAGTCTCTCGAGACTCTGTGAGTCAGACAACATGTAATCCCATAAACCATGGAACTGGCAAACAAATGACCGGATGGTACAAGCGAGTTCATGATAAATTATAGTAAAACCTGGAATATATTGTGCAATGTGAAAGGTAAAGAAGACGTTTGGATAAAACGGTGCAATTTCAATATGAGTGCTAAATAAATCATAGTAAGTAAATTTTCGGAAAATGGCTCAAGACAATAATTTCCATGTAACGGAAAAGTACATATAAAGCACTATCAAATTAAATGAATAATATTTCGCAGAAATTTAAGAAACTACTTGCGAAGAATGACACAACAATAATGAATAAGTCGAAATAGTGGTTTACTTGATATGAAGCAACAAAAATCCATTGCACTTATAAGATACTGCTCGCCCCGCGGCTTCACCCGCGTTCCCAAAATGAAAAGTAGCTAATATCACGCCCGTTGCTGCTTGAAACAAGTATAAACTAACAAACACCCTTGCTCATTTATATATATATATATATATTAAAACATACATAAAACCAGATGCTATTAACTTCACAACCAACAACCGATAGTTAATAGCTCGAACAGATATGACTACTTAAGTGGAAGAAGTTAACACTTGCATAATTATGATCATCGTATTTATATTACCGTTAAATATTACCGATAACCGACAATTAATTGTCTTACGTCATGAGAATCCGTTGTCATAATTGGCTCGCGATTAGAACGTTTGAGTATACGTTCATGATACTACTAGACTACGATCTGATATCACGTAAAATACTTGAAAGCCTAATTCGTGGAAGTGGCAATATCAGAAATACTTAGCAAACATTTGACCTAGCAGTTAAGATTCCATAAGAACATCAAGTCGTAATTTCACGAAAATATATTATTACTTAACTACCTACTAGGAATAGGTAGGTACTTAATAATATTATTCAGACACTGCTTCAGACGGTTGTAGATCAAAGAGAACTTAAAATAATACCGCGCTATGATAGTTTACTATAGATTGTGTTATATAAACTGACATCTTTATTTTTGTGTAGATTATGAAAATAAATATTGTGAAAGACCTTTCATAGCTTATTATTATATTGATAGACAAACCGATCCCTGCTATTATCGACTAAATCAAATTATGCCAACTACTTTCGCTTACTGCAGGCTAATCTATTATCTACTCTTTTTTCAATGTACATTTTTATATTAAAAAAAAGAAGTTCTGACTGACTGACTAACAGTGATAATCAACGCAGACTTTAATCCTGGGTCTCTAATCCTCCTAGAAACACGAAATGTGGAGGGTATGTTCTTTTTAACCGACTTCTTGGAACATAGTGAGTGGTGTACTAAAAAAGAAAATTAAATTAAATTAAAAAGAGGAAATAGCGGATGAAACCGCGTGGCGGAAAGCTAGTAATAATATGTCACTAAGTACGTATATAAATAAGAGACTTCTAAAGAGTTACGATATCAATCCGACCGAAATTATTTAGCTAGCTCGTGAGCGTTATATTAAAGTGGATGGTGTTAAGAAACTAAAATTCTAAGAGTATTTGAGTTGACTTTTAAAATCATGGAGAGTGAATATCTTGTTAATATATGAATCATCACACCTGTCTCTTGTTGCGTCTCGCAGAACCGTCGAGACACATCGACAGCCTACGACTTGCGACCTTTAGAAGCACCTTCACATCCGGGTCAACTTAGACACGGCTCGACACTGGTAAGAGGATAAAGGTAGGGTTGAGACTGATTCAAACTTATAGTGTTATATAAGGTTATTTATAGTATAAAGCGAACCTGAATAATAGTTTGTTCAGAATGATTATCTTATTATCTGAACCAACAATGTTAAATGATTATGAGATGAAAATATTATAAGAAATTAATTAAACGAGCCACAACTTTGCAAGTTATAGTTTATTAATGTTTTATTTATATTTAAATATATTCATTTCTATTGTAAACAAGGAATGAGCAATGGATTTGTGGTAGGTGAAAAGTTATTAAAGTAAGTTTGTAGATACTCTCAACAACCTTTGTTTTAACGGAAAACAAAAAAATAATCTTTTTAGTTAGAGAAAGAAAGCAAATCGTTAAAAATACATTATGTAACTTGGACATTAAATGAGGTCAAAGGTCATATAGTAGAAAAACATTAACAGTGCACGGAATCTTATCACGCAAGTCAAACTTGCAATTGACCGGATTTTCCTATTGAGCAAAGGAAAATAAATCATGTTCACTCAAATCTCATGCACCGTTGAACTGAAAGTATATTTTTATTTTATACTCATTTGCATAATTTCTAACAAAAAGCGTGTAAAAGTTAATTTGTAAAACTGCATCACGATTTCACGAAAGTAAACATCAAAGGTAGCCTATTTCAAAATATATGTTTCGTCAAGTGACTATAAAGAAACTGATTCCCTACTAATAAGGGGTGTTTGTGTCAGTATATCTATTACAATCAGCTCCGTAACGGCTGAACTGAACAGATTTGTATAAAACTTGGGATATGAACATAAAATAGTAATGGTAGTCTAGAGTAAAACATAAAAGATACTTTCAGTTTAAAAAAAACATAAGGTCCCACGGGAACGCGGGTAAAACCGCAGGGCGGAAACTACTAACTAATATGATGACAAGGCATTGTGAAAGCCATTCAAAGCTTCAGACAATCCAGTAATAAAATGATTGACAGCACTATTCTATCCCACTGAACTCAGAGGTGATGATTGGAATTAAATTTTATATAAACCTACGCGTACTGATGATTTAATAAGATATTCAATACAAATTCATTTGACGTGTCCAAGTATAAATAAGAAAGTTGTGAAAATGCATGGTCATTTGAAGATAAGTCTTCAAAGAAACTGATAACAGTTATTTTATTGTTGTCTTGTTTGATAAATATAAATTGATACAGCATGTCGAACTTAGAATAAGTTTCGAAGTATTTGCCTAGTTTAACAAAATATAAAACTTGAATAGATATTGTTCGCAAACTGAATTATCTTATAAAGTTAGCTAATCCTACCAAATCAATACTCAAGTCGATTAAGTTACCTATTACCAGTCACCGAGAATATTGTTTGAAACGTGCAAAAATATAAAGCAAAGAGATATGTACAACTTTTATTGTTATATTCATATTTTCACTACAGGATGACTTTATTTTTAGCTATGTTGAAGCCAAATATGTTGCCTATTTTTTTTTGTGTAGTACCTAATAAGAGGAATAGATGAAATAATTTAGTTTCTTTGTATACAACCAAGAACTGATTAGTCCAAGGTACCAGAGATTATAATCACTAGAAAATGAGTAAATTAAAGTGACACATTAAGAGCCCATTCAACATCATCCAGCTCCGTGAAAGACCAGATTAAATCGTCACGACTCAAACCCATGACTTTCCATCACGTTTTGATATCGTTATATTTAGAGACCATTTATAGCACTTGCAAATTTCTTATCAAGTAATTTAAAATGCCATCTTCAAAGCTTTCTATGAGAATTAAAATAAATTGACTTCGATGCCAAAATATTTGTTGTTTTAACTGAGTAACAGGTAAATTAATTACTCAAAATACAGCAATGGGATTTACCCATTAATAATAGTTAGTCAAGAGTATCTACATACCTATATATACTCGTAAATAGGAAAACACAAAATAGTTTGGTACCATTTTCTCTTCCGTTTGTGAATCTTTTTATTTTGTACTTAGTTATTAACGAGTTAGTAATATATTTTTTCAACTATATTAAACAAATAAAATAAAGGAAAAGTCACAGTGAAGCGTGGCCGGGTTTACTCTAGTATATTATAAAATACAGAACTTAACAAAAATAATAGAAATGTGATAAGTACATAGGTACAACTAACTCTTACCCAATAACTCTACGCATGAAAATACTCATTTTATACAAATGTTACCAGTATTACCGGTCGACATGTGAATATTTATTTAGAAAGTCACAGAGGTATAGGTGCAAAAATATGTAAACGAACATCTTTGACTAGCTCATGTGCACCCGGTAATCTTATTACACAAGTAGTTGCATAAACCTTTCACTGAGTGAGCTTAGAACCTAGAGTGGTATCGGTTAAAATAAAAACAGAAGAGACATTTTATACTAGAATCATTTGGTTGAGTAATATAATGTTAGAAGATTGAATCTAATGCTAACAATTCGAGAAAGTAAAATTGCCAGTAGTCTACAGATGGATTGAAGAGATATCAAAAACGCAATCAAAAATTATACTTACTTAGCAATATCTTATCATAATCATTAATGAAAAATATAGATTTTATAAATATTTACTACATGATATTATTGAACATGACATAAAAATGACGATGAACATTTAAATTAAGGTCAAAGCCCTAACAAGTGTTTCTGCAAACCATATCTGAAAGAGCAATCATCTGAAAATATGAAACAATGAAATATAAACTCTATTCACACACGATAAAGTAATCCCACTATATACCATAATACCACACTACAGTGAATTGACAGATCGCATCGCTTATAAGAGATATATTGTTCGTTTGTAGTCAACAAAGTGAATCCTAAACTAGACAACAAACAGTAGCTTTATAGGCAACAAACAGCAATAGAATCCGTTTATTTGAATATGTCTGTTTGTAATAAAATTTTCTGCATATGTGAAAGTAGGTACTGGATAATAAACATCGCTGTTTCTAGTACTCATGTATTAAGTTGTACCAAAAATTTTTGATTTTAATTTCAGTAAGTATTAATATTACAAATTATATTTCAAGAACCACAAACCTTCAAGGCTTCAACTACTTTACTTGCTATAGAAACTCTCGTAGCATTACTAATCGGTATCAATTTGCTATCATCGCTGACCCTGGATAAAACACAGGATATTTCCGACTATTAAAGTGGGAGTATTCAGTGGGTCGTACATAATTGGATATTCTATTTACCCAATAAATGAGAATCTACATGACAAACAACAATCACTCACTGAAATAGTTACCACTGGCATTGCTGCAAAAACGTTGAATCAATTAATTTTACGGACCAATTCCACAGAGGGCAATCACTCATTCAAGGAGGTATTTCAATTTTAATAACTAATTGAAGCAGACAGAGAAACAAATCTAGGTATCTTTATCCCTTTACCATCTCTCTTGTTGATTTCTAATTATCTCTCCCCAAATATAGTCAAAACCGAACAGACACTGGTGTACAAAATGTTACCAATTAAACACACACAGACAGGGTTGTACTTCAAAATAAACTCGAGCTTAATACCTCAGATTGAAAGTTAATTAGACTTCCAATTCTCTCTGTAGGTGTAGCGAATGGGGAGGAAAATTAATATATGAACGGAAATTTAGCTTCGAACCAGAGCGAAAATTTGTTTCCGTTTGTCAGAATAGAAAATTCTAAATATGCATTTCATGTATTCAAATGTTTGAAATTAAACCTTATTGCCAACACTTTAACGAAATAAATTTCACAAAGCAATCTAGACAATTAAAGTTCTTCTTATTCTGACCAACCAACAATCATAAACTTTCCATTTGCTCTCACAAGACAACCCGCAACATCTTAATGGATGCCCACAAAATTGTTCATCATCAAATGACTTAATAAGTCAATAAAGATTGAAATGCAGATAAGGAAAGATACTCTTCCGTAGTTTTACAAATAGAATTTCAAGTGGATGGAATGTTTGTTTCAATAAATAGATGTATAATGAACTATAGAAACTAGTCCTGCATTAAGTCATGTTTACCTTAACAATACCTGTTCAAGAGAATACATTCACATACCTGATGTGCATGAGTCACAGTGACGTCATCTTGAGAATTAGCAGAATGAAATACCAATAATACCTATCCAGTCGTGTGCGTTCATTAGAAATGATTGATCTACAAGGTCGTAGTGTTTGTTACCAATTTCTAGTCAATACTTTCGTATGCAGTCACGATTTCGTATATCATACTTGTTTAATTGGTTCACTGTTTGAAGTGTGCAGTAGGCAACCATATGTGACAGCTTTTTCAAATTCAATTATTGAATTTAACTCGATCAATGTCGAGTCTAACATAAAGGTCGCTTTGCACATGAATATGCCTGTGGTGACGTGGGCTAAATAGAACCTGAACCTAGTACGTGGATGGAATCTTTGAGTAATTTGAACCGACACAACATCAACTTGTTCCAGGTAACACTGATTCTAAGCTGTATGTATTGATATTTACTGCTTTAAATCCAAATATATTGACATCCTACAAAAAAATATTTAATGCAAATTTTGTGTGTATGTTTATGTAGGTGATTGAATGAAATATGGCACATAGATAGATTTTAATTGTTGGGAATTAATTATGATATAAACTATCAGTTACTGGATTCCATAATTAGATCATTAACAAGATCTGCTTAGTTTGGGTACAAAACGCTTTATGTGAAAAATATCTCAGGATATTCATTTATGTATAAACACAAATCATATTTCAACCTAATGATCAATTGGGCAATAAAACACCAGCGACATACAGCTAAAAACACTTCAGTTCAGACATTATACCTATATACTTGTCACTTTACAAGTCCTCAGTCTAGCTCCCATTACGGCAAGTCATGGCATAAAAACGTTTTCACGCCTTTAGATAGCTGTTTATCACGGCTCTGGCTCGCTTTTGACCATTAGTTATGTCACGATCGGGACAAACAGAATGCAGTATCGTACCACACGTTTTTTGTGTGTCACCAACTTATTTCTACTATTCCTTATGTGGATAGTAAAATAGTTGGAGCCATTTCTTTGTTTCTATAATTGATCGACGACAAATATTTTATATTTTGGCAAATACAAGCTGAAGCATATTATACTTACATCCACGCTAAGATAGATATAATAAATTAATAATATAGAAACGCACTCAACATACAAAGATAGCCTTGTGAGGTTTCGCTTGCCGGAATAAAAAGTACCCATATCACTCTCTGGTCCATAAACTGTCTATATATTATGTGAAAAATCACGTTGATCCGTTTTTCCGTTTCTACGTAAAAAAGGACAAACCAACTAACACACTTTTGCATTTATATAGGTATTATACATAAGAGTACCGATATAAAATAAAACAATAATTGAGGTCATTCATGGCTTCCGTGAATAGAAAATACAATAATATTTGTAAAAATATCCTACTCTAGGTGACTCTATATTTATTTTATTCGTAGTCGTGTACAGTTTTAGGGTATTCTAGCATAGTAGGCAATGCTTCCACAATATGTCAAGTTACATCGTTCATAACCGCTTATTATAAAAGGTTTAAGCGCGTGACTACATGATATAATCAATCAATAAATACCTTAACGAATCAAACTGCTTATAACTTTACTAATAAAAAAAAAACTAAAATCGTCAACATACACGCAGGCCATTAATCGAAGATGACAAGCGATAACATTGTATCGGCGGCGAGTTACTTTAAAAAGATTATTTAAGCTGCCGTTTCACTATGCGAACGTCCATTGTTGGTAACGATTTCATTCTAATAATTTGTAGGTATTTTGTTGATACTAATGTCTTGTATTTAGGACTCTCTTTCATAAAAAAAACTACTCTAGTTTGGATGTTTTCCAATTTTAATTATACCATCGCAAAACGGAAAGCATGAAACAAGAATAATTGATAATTTATTTAAAACAATCTATTATTGAGATTCCGAACGATCCTAACAGATATTGATAATATGTATAAACAAGAAATTCGGTAAAATACCAAATTGCATACGGTGAAAGCTATTCAACGATAAAAAAAAATATTCACACGTCCATATTTTAGTTTAAAAATAAGTATATTACTTTACCTTAGTATAAAACATTCGTTCGTTCGCTTAATAAAATCATACATTAAACAGTGGTTTTACTCTTACAATGAACAAGGGAAGGTATCAAATAACTGGTTCGTGATGGCTACTGTAACCTTTTCTTACGAGCGCGTTGTACTGTGAATCTCTGATGAAAGATTAATGTTTAGACATGATGTTTATTATAAACAACACGAGCTCATTCAATGTGTCTTGTGATTGGCAATTTGACTTACAAATTGACTGCTTGTGTACGATTGTTGAAATACATTTGGAAATCTCGGATTGAGAATTAAATTTCAATGTTGTTTCATTATTAGGCGGTTGAGTAAAATATATTTAATTGTACCTAAAATTCGATGAAAAATTAGGGTATAGGGAGACCCTTTCGCAAATGAATAATGTTCGGTATGACATCAGCACAAAATAAATAATGTAAGTAAAAAGCAAACAACCATAAAAAATGAATGCTAACCTTCAGGACACAAAATTTAAGGAAGAAGAGTATTTAAACATGGATAATAAAAATGTCGTCATCAAAAGTTATTTAGTATTTTATAAAATCCTCAAAAAGGTTCTGCGAATATTTAATAATGGTATTCCCAAAGTGAACATTTCACTTGACGGATAAAATTATTAAAAAAATAATATATCGCCATAACGGCCTCAGTCGACAAAATTATACTAATAGCCGACCCGCCATAACCCCCCTGTTTTATTGAGGTTAAGAATTCACATAGAAAGTTTATAGCTTTACCATAAAGTAAAATAGTATTAGGTAACTAAATAAGTTATAACTCTTTTAAGGTCACGTTAAAAGGCGTTTGTAGATGCTCGTAGCTTCTCGAAAAATCGTAAAAAAACGGAGACGATCTTGTTACGGGAGTAGTAATGCTTAGCCTTAATAAAGCTCGTTCCTTTCAGGGGATATCATCCAGCCTTCGTAATTTTATAGCTGTCTTCACGTCTAGTGAAGGCAAGAAAATCAGCTTTCCTGTTGAAAGGTATTTGGGGTTTTTTGAAAAATACTAAAGTCTATACAAGGTACTCCCATAACCTATTTATGGTACAGAAATAATTTTATTCGTTACCTAGAATTAGATCCACTACATATTTACAATGTTGCTCGAAAGTCGTTATATTTTTAGAATTACTCGTTTTATGTGAGTTTTCTTGCTTCATTTATTATATTAGGTATTAGGTATAGTGACGTCAAATCTTGTCTTTATCATTTGTCAGTCATTTACTTACAAAACGTAAGCCCATACTAAAAATAGTTTTGGAATCTTGCCTATGACAAAGTTGAGTAAATCTTACATGTCAGCAGTAACGTACTTAATACAAAAGATTTTATTATTTTTTCCAAAATTTAAGACGACGCCTTGAAGATTTTGGTTGCAAGGATTCCAATTTTTCTCAACAATGACTGAAGCGAACGAACTGAAATTTATTGTAAGAATTCATCATGTCTTTGACTTCATTTTGTACGTTGCATAACACGATTGGTTAACTTTTATAACACAAAATAATTAATCAAAAATACCTCTTTAAAATAAGAGATTCCAATTTTACCGGCATTGAGGATCGATTTGAGGCTCCAAAATTTCTACATATATTAATTGAAACTGATACTATAAATTGTACTTAGGTTTTATGAAATATATTTGTAGTTTTTAAATTAAACAATAAAAACCATTTTGTCGCATACGCCCGTTCCGTTTACGCGGGTTTTCTATGAGAGGTCGCTATAGTAGGGAGCGGGACGCAGCACGTTGAATTTCAAATTTTTAAGCTTAAGGCGGCGTCACCTTAAACCTCTAGGTTTAGGCTGTGCGTTGTTTGTATGGCAGTAAGTCGGTCAGTCAGTCAACGGTACTGTTTTATTCCTATAAATTAATTCTGTAGGTAAATAGAGGTATAAATGGAATATATATAATTTAGCTATTTTACTTAAAAATTGAAAAAATATATTCTCAATTCATCTACAATCCTATGGCAACATACATAATGATACAATTTAAAATTTCTTAAGGAAAACCGGTTTATTTTGCGCTGACTTCAAAGCATTTTTGCCTAATTACTAGAGAGCCTACATCATTATTTAGTGTTTGTAGTTAAAACCTGAAAATTCAGACGTCAGTTTTAAAAGTAAAGTTTATATTATTTATTTTGCCTATGAGACTCTGTTATTTCCCGGGATTCAAACGTATGTCTTGATTGTAAATTAACTACCTTTAAATTTACAGAGTTAAATTGTTAACCATAAGGAAGGAAATAAAGGATTAACTAAAATCATAAATAATATTCACGTAATCTTTCTTAGTTATATAAACATTTAAAATATTTTTTTCCCTCTTGAATACCCAAGGCATTAATAAATAAAAATATGGACTGTAACAACGAAAACAATTATTTTACCATTACCCATACGCTAAAATACAGGGTGGTTGACTTGACACCTATAATTTAAGTTTGAGTCGTTAGATTCATACTTTATACTTAAGCCATTCTGTGAAATAATAAGAAAGAATAATTTTATATCAAAAAGTCTAAAATGGTTTAACACGTACAAAAATAAAATCATTCCAACTAGTTATACTAACCAAACAAACTTCTCAGATCCTATCTCCATATTCATAATTTAATAATAATACGTTAGAGCTTTAAATTAACATGGGCCTTCAAACGAGAACCCTGTTTTTCATAATTTATAAGGATCTCAAATTGTGGCAAAAATTATGTGAAGGATTTTTATGCAAAATTCGAGTTTCTGCATTTTGGTAAATAAATTAAGTAAAGTCAAAAGTCAAAGCCGTTTCTGCATTTTGGTAAATAAATTAAGTAAAGTCAAAAGTCAAAGCCATTTATTCAGTTTAGGCCCTAAGACAGCACTTATGAACGTCGAAACTACTGAAGTAGAAGTGTCATAAACTTAGTTATTACATTTCAATTTTAGGAAATTAAGCAAAGCACAAAGCGGTCCAAAATCTTCATTGTAAGAGAAATAAAAATGTGTGTCATAGAGTTTTCACTAATATGATTTACCGTCATGGATTGAGGTCAGCACTATAGACAAAAATATATTGTGTATTATTAAAACCAGTTTAGAATTTTAGTATACTAGACGTCTTCATGGCCATCGTATTGCAACATTTGGTGGTAGGTAGAGACTATATTTCTACACTGAGATTTCTAAATTACACTTGGGTGCAAATAAACCGAGTCACACCCATTTTTGACAAATACAGCAACATTTAATTTTGATAAAGTTGATAAATAACCAAATGCAACCAGGGCACTTAGACAATACCAGATATTGATAAATTAATTCTCTTATACTTTTATTTTGGCAAAATTGCCATTTTTAATTATGAAACACTGACCACCCGTAACCTCAAGCTAGAAATTAATATGCATAGCAGTTAAGGAACCCAAAATTGTAAGTACTGTATCAAATTGTCATAACGATGGTGATAGCTGAAGATTTTTCAAATAATAAAAAAACTTTATGCAAAGCTATGAAAATATAATCGATCGTCTCAGCTGCAATAAAAAAACATAATGTTATAATATTTAATTTTGTTTCAGAATTAGGACTCGGTGACGATAGTAGCCCATAGTTACATTATTTTCACGAAAATCCGGATAAATACGTGCTAAAGCAATAGCAAGCTACAATTAAGCTATTAATTCTCTTCGAATTTAATTTCCTTTCATACGATTAATTATTATTGAAATTCATGTAATTAAAATATATAATAAAATTGACAAATATTTAATAAAAACAGGTAAGGGTAACAAATAAAAGGATAATGACATTTTATTACCAGCGTATATACCTGCATGTATAATTTGCAATTTAAATTTCACCATGTTCACAGTGCAATCGAAAACTCTAATTGAGTTTACATTAAAATATAAATTAATGTCGTGTTGATATGGTATGTTAATCATTAGGATTGTACCACATATATTTATTAATGCAAAATTAAATAATTATGTAGTACAAATCGTCTCATAAAAAAAAATTAAGAATCAAAGATTGTGAATATAGCAACCGAAAAAAAGTGTTTAATAGAAATTGTATCCCAATACTTCATGGTACAATTTTTTTGTTACATATATTGATGGAAACAACATATTGTTTTAGAGTAATTGGATTATATTTCTATATAATACAAATACTCAGGATTGTGTTATAAAAGTCTAATAAGTAATATTCCGACATGTTACGTCAGTAGACTTCTATTCATGTACATAGTGTAGTAGCAGACTTCTACTACTACCTACCGTAAGACGTAGGGTAGCTGGGTGCCGAGATGGATGCAAGATATATAATAAACTAGCTGTCCCTCAGGGACTCAGGGATAATGTAGCATTCTAATGGTAAAAGAATTTCTGAAATCGGTCCAGTAGTTTGTCAGTTTATTCGTTACAAACATACATACAAAAATACAAACGTACAAATCTTTCCTATTTATTATATAAGTATGATGTATAGTATGGATTATACATAATTAACGGTAGTACATACTTACTATTATTTTAGCACCATAAACATCGTAGTGTTGAAACTCACGTCATTATATAGAAATCAATTACATAGCGTTCACTACACAACACACTTTAAACCCTGAATTAATTTATTAATTTGTTTGGCAAGGCAACAACACGCGCGCATTATTTATGACAACAAATAAATTTCAAAATTGCCTTTGTATCGCCACCGTAACTTCCACATTATTTATAATTAAAACGTTATCATTTACAATTTCTTGGGAAAAATGTATACTTATTCGTTTTTTTTTAAGCGATTTTATGGCGTCACGGCAATAAAATAAATCCAATTAGTTAATTTTATATTTGATAATGGCAACCAAATAAACCATTCTTTAAAACATCAACCAGTAGGTATAATGATATATGGTAAAACTGGTTTTATTTTCCATTTAAATATCACAATACTTTTTGCTTTTAATCAAAGTAGGTATAATTTATATCTGTTCCTTTCTCACTTTAATATAAAGATAGAGATAACACTATTTTTCTGTCAAATTATATTTAGTTTAGTTCTGTGCACAATCAAATCGACACCAACATTTACTAAGGTTATTTTCGCACCGTTGTAAGTAAAATAAAAGCTAAGTAAAAGTCTAGACTAGTTAACGCAAACATGTAAATGGTTACTAACTTATACTATACTTACACGAAAGTAATAAAGTTACAGGTACCGTGAACAGGTAAAAGTGTCAACTTACCGCTCGAGTTTATATTCACTAGATGAGAGTGTAACTTGACACCAGTGCTCGCACAAGTACTAACCTGTAACAAGAACAAGTAGTTATAAGATTTGCGTTTCATTTTCATACGATCTATAAAGATTAGGTAAATATATAACCTCATTATATAGGATTTAAGTATTTTAATTAAGATCTGTCTCTATTGTTTATGTGCAACAAGTCCCTATAAAAATCGAATTATTGTTAGGTAACTCAATACTATTTTGGGACTAAGTACTAACAAAACCAAGGCATAGTTTTAGGCACTTCGGATATTACATGTCTCGATAATACTCGAAAGAAGTTTTAAGCTTTCAAAGAAAAAAAATCAATAACCATTTATTTACCCACTGGCACTGACGAAGATAAAGCTGATGTATAAAAAGTTATCAAAAAGTCATAAAAGTAAAGTAGGTCAAGTGTAGGGTGAACGGTTTAAGTTGACGACCGTTTTAGCAGCATTGGACATATTTCGCTTAGTCAGCGTCGACGAAAAGCTCACCCCCTGTTACTGATACTGACAATCATGAATCGTCGAACTTATACCTATTTTTTGTCGCCTTTTTTTGTAATTAAAACAAAATAGCAATGCATAATGCAGATTATATAACAACTAGCCTTTCACCTCGCGGTTTAACCCACAAATACCTATTTTACCCCCTTAGGGCTTGAATTTTGAAATATCCTTCCTTCCTGCTCAACTACAGTGTCAAAGATAAAAGTATCTAAAAAAATAACATGGAGCCTCGAGCAACCTAGCACCGCTGAGGCGTTAACAGAGAGCGAAATAAAAAAAGTTACTGTATCCTTTCTTATAGCATTATTATTATTCCTTCCAGAAGCCAAACGCAAGCCCTTTGAATTAAAAAAAATATACTATCGATTGAAGCCATTGCTATACAGTCGTCGATATCGAATGCAAACAGCCAAATTAATATTCAGTTAACCCGGAAATTACAAAAAGCTGTTGTAAATAAATTGGTAGGTACAATGGTAAATGGTAATTCAACTTTGCCACCTTAGTGGTATAAAAAAAAAACTATAACCCGTATTTTACTACGTATTATTAAACAACAAATATGTAAACTGCGATATTCGAATGATTTTACATTTCATTATCGATGCATCTCCAATTGATTTGCAACACTACAAATGAGGGTATGACTATCGAATGCAGGTAATTTGTATGCGACATATAATGTATACCTAGGTATTTACTTTTGGGATATCATGACTATTTTCACGCTTGTCGTGTAGGTAATCGTAAATTCATAATTAACAAACAATATGAGAATAGCCAAGGACAATCACTTGTGGAGGTAACATGTCCGGTCAAAAGAGACTCCCTGGAGTCACCGTGGAATTTTTAGAAGTAAAGGTTCAACTATAGAGAAAGCAATGTGTAAGCTGCAATGCCAACTGCCAATCCTATATATCTTCAAATGGAAACCTGCTCGGAATAGCTTTCTTATTTCTCAAGATACAGCTGACAAAGTTGACCTTTTGACTACTTCCCAACCTATAATTTATAAAACTAATAACAGTATAGCACAGAACACACTATCGATCGTCGAAACGAGTTGGGACGACATGGTGGACCCTCCGCCATCGTCCGCAGTCAGAGGTCGCAGGTTGCGGTGAAAGTGGCAATGCTTTCGCTAGCCGATCCGCTGGTTGATTGTATCCCAAGCTTAATGTCGCGGAAAGTATATACGGTGAGACAAGTAACAAAAAGATTTAAATTTATATTCTTTTGCTTGTGCAGTAGAGTCGTCTATCTATATCATCATTTTATTATTAAATAAAGTAAAATAATCTACCACTATGGTATTAAACTACGTTAAGGCGATAGGTGGATATTTATGGAGACTTAACTTTAACAAAAATAAGAGTCTTGTGAATTGGCCTGACATAAAATAAACTCAGGTCATAATCAAACATTAAAAATATGCTTTCATTTTTGAGCCTGACTATACTAAACGTAGAGAAACACAAACAGCACGAGAGCATGATTCAACTGGGATGATCGTGTCAAGACAACACAACTCAAAGCCAACTTTAGCACAAGGCATACTATAAGCCAGGAAGGGATTAACCTATTTATATTTAATTAATACGTATAGTAAAGATATATTAATGTAGCTGAAGAGAGCAAAGAATGCTTAGAAATAAATGGCGCGATGATAACGTAATTCAAGAAATCCGATCGTCACGCCAAATCTCTGGAGTGTAAAAACACAAAGCCCAGCCCAAATATTGACAATAGAGGTATGTCATTTTTAACCTCCATATTAAAAAAAATATTTTATGAAAAGCGTTTTGGTTAAATTGGGTAATGATAACTAAAGTTGAGCTGGCCACTCTATTACTGAAAGCACCTGTCATTTCAATGAAACGTCAAATGTCATTTCGCAGCCATTTTTTAATGTTAATAGGTTCGTTGATAATATACTAGTAAAAGACATCATAAAATTGCAGTCTACAGGATACCCTAAAATGTAATTGACAGTTATGTAATGTCTACACTTTACGCGACAAAACGTAAAGTATGAAATGAAATGGCTCATTTTTCACATTTCACTTTTATGTAGTCTGACGCCGTTACATGAAATGTGATGCTGCATAAAACCTGAATACCTTTTGTTATTGCAAGTACTTTGAGGTAACCAATCATATCCTAAGCAAATGTCACTTGAGATGTTTATATTAAAGTTTTTTAGGTACCGTTTTCTTGTAATACATATTTAGTACCTATAGGTATTTTGTTAGCATGAGCGAAATTTTAAATTAAGGTACTTGCCATAAGATTTCTATTATTACTAGAATTTTTTACAAGTATCATAAACATAACTTATCAAGTATTTTCTATATACGGGAATGTAACTAATTAATCCACATGAACACAAATAGGTACTGCTAATGATGTAGGTAGAATATTAAAATAAAATGTATTATAAACAAAAATACAATGTGCATTTACGATAAATACCTACTACGGATATTTTATGATATGATATTTGGTAATATTACTTACTGATTATTTCAAAGTTAAATAGGTATAGGTATGCACTAGTTTTTTTAATTAATCTATTATAATGACGAATATTAGATCGATCTTACGTCAATAATAATGACAACAATGCTTTTAATGTAATTGTATTTAATCAATCAATCGTCAACGGACACTTTGAAAGAATTTAGACATCGTCAGTCGGCTATAAATATCGGCAAAACATTGCAATAAAACTAAAACACGGGCCACTAAATACATACCTATGAGTACAGAGGGATTGCTAAAAAACGTTATATACATGTAGTTTTGTACATCTCTTACTATGTGACCAACCCTGAAATATCGAATAAAAACAAGCTTTTCATTCATTTTGATCGAGCAAGTCTGATGTTTTGTATGAGTTTTTTTTATCGTTATTTCAGAGTTGGTCTCATAATAAAAGTTATTTAATGTTTTATTTAAAGGAACACGCGTCCCACAACTACAATAAAATATAATGGAATTTCAGGAATCGCGAGTTATTAGAGTTATTTGAACACTGCACAGCAGGTGAATTGAAAATATGCCTGTACATATATTCCAAAGACAATGAAACCAATTTTTCCGAAACCGTATTTAAGTATTTCGTGTACGAATACAGAACGACAGACAAACGGGGCGCTTAAATGCTTGGTCTAAAAGTTAGAAAACTAATTTTAACCTCCAGTAAGCTTCGAACGCACGAGAAACGATCAATACAAATAAGGTATCATATCTGTTCTTCCTGCTTCTCTTATTGATCGTTTTGCTTACACCCGTTTAGAGACAGACTTTAATAGATGTATGGAAGTGACATGAGGTGACTGACACTGACATGGCGTCTATCAATCAATGTTAAAATTTAAGATTTTTTATGTGTTATTTAATTAAATTACTTTATGAAAAGACTAATGAATCAGCTATTTAGTTTTTCTAATAATTATCTGAACGTTTGACATAAATTAATCGTTGTTAAAAGACAATAATATTTTTTTTTAAATGCATCGCCAAGAAAATTTACTACTTACCAGATTATATATATTCCATAAATGTAGATTAAGCAAAATTATTGAAATTGGTATTAGAAATAATTTATTAAGCAGGAATATATGTTCAGGTCCGTGACAGTAACATGAAAATGTCGTTAATGATGATTAATGTACGAATGTTACTTAAGATGACGTCACTAACTGATACTCACAAACACTACAATTACATACAAATGAACACTGACATGGTTTACTTTAGTCACAATGAAATCCCTAAATGTGTTGCTAAGCAGACCTATGACGTCACAGGAAATTGTATTTTTATCACAACTTAGTTTTGATAGAATTAAGTGATTTGTTATAAAGTTGTTTAAATGGGGCGACACAAATCGCAAAACTATAAAGCAGGACTAAATAAAGTATAGCCTGTTGGCAGCGAAACCGTTAAAAAACTCATTACTTAGCTACAATCTTCAAGGCTGTAAGAAAAATAATTCAATGTAGGTGTAAAACACTAATGCTATTTTATAATGATTAGCACGGCGAATATAATTTTAAGTATGTACCTACAATATTTTTGCATCAACAGGTGGCTATAAAACTTGTTTTCCTCCAATCAATCCAAGACATTAAACTAGTTAATGATATAAAAGTAATTAAAAAAATATTTCCACTATACAAGTAGAAGAAGAAATACTCAACGATGACGTAAATTTCGTAACATACACTGATACAGCTGTAATTACTTGAACTAACACAACACAATAGCCAAATCATAGGAAACAATGTTACCAAATAAAAAAAAAAGATTATTCATATTCATTGAACATAATTACAGTAAATTAATCGAAGCGGCCAAATTTTAAGAACCGAAAACAGTTATAATCAGCACCTATACAAACAACAATGGACAATTATGTAATACAATAATTTTGCCGAACAAAAGACCGAATGTAATAAGTGCACAGAGCATTCAACAATGAATGCATTCATCATAATTTAACGTCAATAAAAACATCCCGACTGTTCCACCGCGAATACTCAATAGGCTGCGATTGCGAAACTAAGCCTATAATGTTTGCGGTTATAATAAAAATGTATTGTAATTACAAATAATACAGTCCTATCATGTCGGCTGGAATCGAAGATAATTTAAAAATTTAGATGTTTTTTTAAATTATATTGTGTAGGTACGCTCATAAGCTATGATTAAGTTATTCATTTTGAGAGAAATAATATCAGGGAACATTATTTATTAGATTTATAACCACTATAATATTCGCAAATAAATAAATATTCTGGGACATTATTCCTCACACACGGCCATCTGACCCCAAACTAAGCAGAGCTTGTACCATGGAAGCCAGATAACTGATATACTACATATACTACTTTTCTGTTGTAAATGTATGTAATGTAGATAATTACACCCAGACAAAATAAATAAATAATTTAACTAAATATTATATTTGGCTAGGTACAAATTAGTAGGTAGGTAGGTATTCTTGAATAATAAAATTAGCTTGATAAAAATGACAATTACCGTCAAATTGTACAACTTCCGCAAGATAAATACTTTCGATATGTTAATTTTGTAAACTATCGTATAACATTTCACACAGACAATAGGGTTATTCACCTCTTTAAAGATAATTTACTTTAAAAACAACTTAATTTGCCTTTAAAAATACAGGTAGATAGTGCAACACTGGCAATTAATAAAAATAGAAGAATTTCATTACATTACAATGCAAATAGTTCGTAATAAATAATAAACGTTGATAGACGTAGCGGCACATTAAAATTTACGAGAAATTGATAAAGAGCCTATGTCAATGGCCTTAGAGCCTAATAAAGCTAGTAATATAGAGATGCCACCGGTAGAAGTGGGCACGTGTAACGGTTCGTATATTTAACAGGTTTCCTGATACGGTCGATAGCAGTGTAAAATACTTGTTAATTTAAGCATACCAAAGGTGATGAAATATTTAAGAACGGTGAAATTTGTGTAAACAAATAATAAAATATAGGTATTTGAATATAAATTAAAAATTATTTTGGAACATAATAATTACTTTCAATAGTTCAAGAACAATTTTTCAGATAAATAAATAACGCTTCTGATTTTATTGTAGATTCCATTAAATACGTTGTCATATCGATAATGGATTAATAATAAATCAAAGCACAGCAGTTTACCAAACATAAAAACGTGCTATCTAATTCCATTAACGGTGCTATCTCAGCTATGTACCTACATAATAAGAAAAAGAAAACACTTATTTGACATTCATAAGGTTAAGAGCGTCTGTACTGGTTCCGGCGTGCCTCAGGGCAATTTGATGGGTCCGCCCGAAAGATTAAAATTGAGCCTTACTGTATTGATATACAATTTATTGACGAAGCAAACATAATACCATATATTTTAAGTGATGACAAAAAGATTCATTAAAATAAATTAATGTTTCTAAATAATTAAAAATTATGTTATCCTCCGAAGCGTACAAAATGTCTAATATTAAATTTCAGACAATAACGTATTTGGACGTAAAAAATGTAAAGTAAGAAAATCAGGCCTAAAAATATATCAAAAGGTTAATTATCCAGGCTTTATTAAAATTTAATAAAGAGTTACGATACATTATTCACTGTTATTATGTCATTTGTTCATTAATTCTGTAACTAAGTGTATTATAGTTCTATTTCTGCAAAATTCTAGAACCATGAAGATTGAAATAGCAAATTAAATACCACTCTGTATTGTCACCCGATCTATGCAACCCTTTCAATGTCGAAATACAAATAGGTAGTTTTTTTTTCACGAAAATATAACCTAATAGGTACCTACTTGTAAAGTAATAAGAACTCTTATTGGAACTTAAATTAACTATCTGAAATTGCTGCAATCGTATTATAAAACAATCATTTCAAACTCCAGAAATCTAGACTATAAACGTTCTTAACTTCAACCGTTCCAATAACTAGGGCAAGTTCGCATAATAATTACATAATTAATGCAGATTCTTTAAGTTCAGTAAGTCGAGTGCAGACTTGACGGTCAACGACTACGACCTTGACCATTGCTGGTATATTATTATGGATTACATCAAGATAAGCTAGCTATGTGGTATGTTATTCGCCCATTCAATTTCCGTTCTGTAATCACTCTGTCTCTATCTATCGTTAGTTGGCTTAGATTTATATGTTTGTTTGGTTTGGTTGTTTATCTCTTCATTTCGATAGATCACTAATGACTAATGTTTAATATTTAATACATTGTACGAATATTATTGCGTCATTGATTCATATTTATAACAGAGTTTGAGGCCAGGTGGTATATTCTGATGCTCACTTATGCATTTTTATGGAGGCTCATCCTTTATCTATCTACTATACGAATAAATAAAATTGATGTATCTGTTTGTATTGTCAAAATTCAAACAGCTTTTTACTAAATGTCTATGAAAGTATGATACGGTACTTATAACAGAAGAATATTTTTTAAAAATCTCTGTCTGTTCCGACTAATCTCCGAAACGGCTGGAGCGATTTTTACAGGACTTTCTCTAGCAGATAGCTGATGTAATAAGGAGTAACTGTTATTGGTTATTATAGGCTAACTTTCATACAGGGGACGCGGGTGAAACCGCGAGTAACAGCTAGTCTATATAAAAATCAATGACTGTTTGCATGTAACTAATGCAATTAAACTTTGGTGAGTCGTTATGCGCACGCCCACGATTGTGGAAAAAAGAGAAAAAGAATAAGAGGTATGCAATGCACGCCGGGCATTAGCTAATAAACTATAAACATACGTTATTATCCTTCCATTTATTAAACATCAAATTAAATATCATAGATGTATAAATTGATATCAGCCAAAATTAATAATGACTATTTATTTTTCAGCTGTTTACATACTCGGGTTCCATTAAAACAGAATTGCAAACGTGTTGGATTCACCGCATACATTAATCGATCAACTAATTTCGATGTAAATAGTTCATTTGATTTCACGGTATGATTGTAAACATTGCTACAAAATGTGCAATTGCTACAATACTTAAAATATGATAAAGGTCACGAATATAATTGAATTATATTATGTTTACATACTTACTTATAATAATAAAAAATATTTCAATAATTAACCAATTACATTTTCCATTTTCTTCTCAAGGGAATACATACATAATTTTTTATATTTATCAAAGGAAAATATGGAAATGTTACACGTGTTTATAGAGAAAATGATGGTATGAAAATAAAAGACGTCCTACGATAACAAAATCAGCATATTTTGGGAATTCTAGTCAAAGGGTTATACTCGTACAAAGATAATAGGAATGTAGCATATTTATGGAAACATAATACATACATTAATTTAATTTCAAAACGGCATTAACATTATATTTTATATCTACTTAAGCTTATAGTTAGTATTTGTAAATAATATATATTAAAGGAATCAAGACATAAATAAATTTCTAAGTATGCAGTTGAACGAAATACTTGAAAACATTGGAGGAATTCAGCAAGAGAATAAAAATATTAAAGTTTAAAATAGACCCAACAAAAAAAAACAAAATATTTACATTGATCAACCCATTATTAGCTACAAATAGAATACGTAGTCTACATCTGATACCAATATTTACAGCAGCCGCGGTTAAAGCAACATCTGGTTGTGCTTTGCAGGTTTATGATCTTATTTTAAATATGCTACAGAGTTTTTTCCTTTGGTAGGAATTGGATTATTATAACACATACATAGATAGCTCCATGTATGTAAGCAAAAAAAATATTTTGACAAAAACAAAAACCAAAGTAACACAATATTATGGGTACAGTTTGTCAAGAAAATAAAAGCACTTCCTTTCTCACTGCTGACTTGTGTTTATAAGCGAAACACATTCACATGTTGTGGCTATCCCGGCATGGTGTAAGTAAAGAGAGGTGCTTTCATCAAAATGGAGAAAGTGAAATTGAGAGACAGAATCTTAATGTACCTAAATAACATCGTAATGTGTAACATAAGATGGCAAACATAGCTTTTTTTTAACCGACTTCAAAACAAGAAGGAGGTTACTCCGCCAATTATTAATTGATTTTAATGATACTTTTTTCGTTTGGTAGTTCATCCTTGAGAGGTGGTCCCATATAAATTTCATTATGTTCTGATCATGGACTTCGCAGATATGACGGAATTTCTCAACGAAAAGAAGCACGAATATCGCGATTGAAATATCTTATTCGATATTATCGACATTATTATTGATAGGCATATCCTCGATTAGAGACAAATCTTGATAGGTATTCAATACACATAAGAAACTAAAAATGGAAAAATAAAATTAACATTTATTAAAAAGTAAAACCAACTTCAAAATGGGTTTCCACTAAAAAGTATAAAATAACTGTAATATTAGAACTCGTTTTGAAGTCAGGGAAAAGGAAGCACGTGTTGCAGAGTCTCAAATTCTTTCGCTGACTTCAAAACGAGTTTTAATATTATACCTAGTTATTGTATTATTTTTAGTGCAAACCCATTTTGAAGTTGGTTTAACTTTTTTGTTAAATGTTAATTAGTATCTGTAGACCTGAATGTTGATCAATCCCATCATGATAAAATCATATGGAGAAGGTGATAAACATAAATAGCATAGAAGGAAACTGGTACTCATGTGCAGCTGCCGGGTACACTGGCAAGTCTTGTGATTGGCGAAAACCTAAGAGTGTTATTTAGCCAGCCAAATATGTTAATATTCACCACTGCTGAACTAACTGACTTTTTGTTTTTTGTTATTTTGTTTCCACTGCTCAAGCTATTTAAAAAAAATACCCATAATAAACCCGCTACTCGCCAACTTCTTAGACCAAACGATACATGAGTATAGAATTCAAGAACAATACAATATGAATGGTCAGGCGCACTAACGGTACGGTGAGCCGGCTCCGCGGTCAAAGCGAAGATTCTACATATTTAGTCGAGTCGAGGCCATAACGGTGCAAGCGTTTCTTTTTGTTATTCTTAGAGCAACACTCATATAGCAAATTGCTTTATTCACGGTCGATTTTAAAGAAGCAAACAATCATTACTGTTGAATCGTTTTTTGTGATGAAATCACGAGTTTTATAAATGCTAGATATATAGGTACCATAAAAATAAATAATTTATGATGTAACATCGGAAGTAAGAATAAAATTTTATTTGATAAAAATGGGTTTTGTTTGATAAAATATTCATCGTTTAATGCTTTAGCAAAACACGAGCCTATAATCACAAGTGCTATAATACAGTTGCAAAAAGGCGTCTAAATACAAAATAAGAAGGGTAATATGTAAATACGAAAACGAAAAGTGGCAACAGTAAACACCATTAGCATTGAATAAACACTCAATTTTGACAACGAGAGTAAATCTCATCGACTCACGCACAGAAGCGAAGAGGAAGGAGCATTCAACGTCCATTTATCAATTTGTAGGCGTAGCACCGGTACAATAAGATGAAACAGACATTGTGTCTCGGGGAATGACCTGCGTCTCTAAGCCTGTTTATCGGAGAAAAGATTTTTAGAAAGGACACAAATTTTCACAAAATTAAAATGCAATCAACAACGATTGATTAAAGCTAATAAATTTAAGAAAACGAAAAAATAACAGTACCAATAATACAATATTTTTTAAGTAGATATACCAAAGAATCTCAAATCACATGGATGACGAAGGTCCAAAAGGACATGAGGGACATAGGACTTATAGAAAATTATGCACAAGACCGAAACAAATGGCATCGCATGATTGGAAAAGCCGACCCCGCGTAACGGGAAAAGGCGAGGCCAAAGAAGATATACCATAGAACCCTAACAAAATTTTTGGGTGAAAATAATTTTCATGTTTAAGAATAGGTACATTTTAAAATTACTTTACTCATACAAAAATTGAACTTAATATTTTTTTGATAAGTTTCACACCATTTAGGCGATGATAGCTCAGTGGTAGTGACGTTGGACGCCGCGGCAAAGGTCGTGGGTTCGAATCTTACAATGAGCTTGAGCTTTCGGTGAAGGAAAACATCGTAGGAAACCATAGCACGGTGGTAGGGTACTTTGTAGTACCGGCCTGGCTGGCTACCACCCTCAAGTTGAAAATCTGTCGCCAAACACCTATAAATGGTGTGTTCCGGCAGCTGCACTTGAGAGCCAGATCCTTCTAGGCTTTGTGTGCTTACCACCTTCGGCCACATCATCACCTACCATAGTGAGATTGTGGTCAAACACAAGCCTATACAAAGTAAAAAAAATATATAAAATGGTATTAAATCCATGATTCTATTGGTGATACTGAGCTAACAAATTTCTGGAATATGATAAACATACCCTCTATTTGAAACAAAATATAATAAACATTTCCAATAATAATAGATTATTATTAGAACTTGACTTATTATTTACTTAAATATTCATACAGACTATTCAAAAGCTAAATTATAGCTTGATGGATAGCTCAGTAGTAGTGACGTCAAATACTATGGAGAAGGTTGCTAGTTCAAATTTTAGTGAAGAAAACCGTTGTAGGTTCTGTGGTAGGGTAAACAATCACACAAAAAAAAAGTCTAAGCAGTAGATACGAATTACTAAAAGATCTCATAGAAATCATTAAAGAATCTCAAATTATAACATTGATAACTTCGAGGAAATAGAAAAGAGGACACAGTACAATAACTGGAATAGGTTTCACAATGAATTAAAATGACTCATTATTTCCAAACACGAAATTTGACAGCATGTATGGGAACAATGAAGATGAAGCGTTGAGACAAGTTAAAACAATGAATAATAATGATAGGTCCCATCTAGAAGCAAATAAGACCATTGATAGAACTGTACAATGCAAGTGACCTTTTATCTTCCTCGTGAGCTGATCACGAAGATTTTCGAGAAAGTGACGCGATGACAGACGAAAGTTTCGATGATTGCTTTGATTTTTTTCTCATGTTCGTGACACTGGTAAAATAGAAATTAGGGTCGATTGTGCTATGGTATTTCCTATTTAATTATTATTGATGTCAGGAAAAGGAAATTCATAAGCAAATTGTACGTAAATCAAAACTTATAAGGTGATTATGTAATATTTAACACGTATGTTGTTGCTATAATCAACATGAAATTAGAGACGAGAGTTTCACACAGTGCCGAGATTGAAAGCAATTTTTAACGCTTGTGTGTGGAAACACAATTTCCACAAAAGCACAATAATATAATCGACTTTCCTTTTTGATAACAAAATAATTTGAACAATATATTTTCAAATATTTGGTGACGTAAATATAATAAAAAACCTAAACGTAAATGATGTTATTGATGAAATAATTTGGTAATGTGAAAAATATTAATATGAATAAATATGGACTTCAAGATAATCATCAAAAATGTATAATACAAATAGTACACACTCATTATAATAGTAAGTACTTTATTAGTGTACATTTATCGTATCAAAAGCGATAATTTTTTAGATTACTTGTGTGAAGCGACTGACAATCATTGAACTGTACGATAATCTGGATTACACAATATTACTAGTTTTGTATTCACATTGTATCATGACCGTAATCCATACATTTGTATCGATTGTAACGATATTACTTAATCTTGGGATAAAGAATTAAAGTTTTATAGAACCCAAAAATATTAAGCTAAGTATTGATTTATTTCGGTGAACAGTCCATATAAGCCGGTCACAAAAGATTTAATTTCTTACCTTTACGTAAAGAGATTCATTATTCAATACCAATCTCAAAAATAGGTATAACACGCAACCTCTACTGATCCAATTTCTTCCATTGTTAATCCCAAAATCCTACTCAGGTACGTCTACACATATAACATTATATCTAATATATTATTTGGGAATAATACTCACATTCATATAATACATACATAATCTTGCTCATCGTAAGAGCATGCCAATAAAGATTTTGTACCTATACATAATACATGTACCTACGAGTATGTATATGTAATTATGTTTTTGTAGATAATAATTTTACCTAAAGATAAGGGTCATATTCAATCGATTTTGAATTAAACTAACGTACAAATCCGGTAACTTCTCACGTAAAAAAAATAAACAACTAACTAATTACTGACTAAAGAAATAATGATGATGTTGATGGTGAGAAAGTAGAATTTCGTAAATCTGAATCGGATTGGTATTTTCACACTCAAATGTGTAATGATCATTCGTGTTATCGTCCGTTAGCTATTTACAGCATGAGAATAAGAACGTAAAATTAACAATGTAACTATCATTTAATTCGCCGTGAATTTTGTAAATTGCCTCATCGTTATACTCAATCACTTCACTATAGGCTCGAACGGTCAGATTCGGCTTATCGAAAGCTAAAATTTGGGACACTAATAGGCTTTTAAGGTCAATATTTCAGGAGAGACTGGGACCCTGGTCGTATCGTAACGTCCTTAGTAATTGGTCCCAAATCCCAAACTCTGTGACTCTAGGGTGATATTTGAAACTGTGACATTTGTTTCAGGAGTTTGGCTGTTAAATTTTAGCACTTAGCAACAGTTTGGTTTCGGTACGCACGTACGCCATACCCTGAGCTTTAATGTCTAAAGCCGTATTTAATTAAGTGTTATTTTAGGTAATTTGTATCAAACAAAGCAGATGGTGCTTTACTTAGAAAACGTCCCTAGTTTAGTACGTTATTATATTAACATTGATTTGAAAGTAACAATATTGTCGAAATTTCTATAACTTTTAGACCCGGTTATCATAACTGTCAATGAGGTTTATAGAACTGGTTAGGAAACCAGTAATCTTCTAATGTCATCACAATTTTATGGTATAGAATGGGTGCTAGTAGAAATGGTGCCACAAAATAACAAATTATGGAACATAACAAATCATTCACTAGATGGCATAATCCTATGAAGCATTTATAAATTTATAACAAACTGGAATGTAAAGTAAAAATAATAACAACTGTTATGTAATGCTCGAATATAATAGCCATAACTATACTGTCATTAAAATTCCAAAAACTCACGTAATCAAAAACGGTACATGACATACTATGTTTTGTGTAAGTAGATACGACACTGAAGATTTGGAAAAGAGAAGTGAGTGAGATCTTGCTAATGCTGCCGGAGTAATAATGATATTGTAAACACGTTTAGGCGTCATCCCCAAAATAATATCCAAACTATTACCATCTGATGTAAAGTTGTTTATAGAACCAATTAATGGTAACATAATAAACGTGGTGGGAAGCGAAACATAAACATCATTACAGTGGGTGTGTGACACATTGTTTACTTAGGTAATTAAGGCTGTAATTACGACGCCAATTAGTATCCAATAAGTACCTGCAATGAAGAAAAAAAAAGGTAATTTACATGCACATTTATACTTTTATTAAAGTTTAATGATTATTACTTAAGGTAAGATGGATAATCTTAAAAATGATATAAAAACTGATAAAGAATAAATGAGGCATTTTCAATATAAGAGAGGTAGAGCATAGCGATTTGTCGCTCAAAGAGCAGCTCGACTGGGGAAGTACCTCCAGCTTACACAATACCGCAGCCAAATAACATATAGTTGTGTTCCTGCGCGTGAGTAAGGTTGCCAGCGCTCACCGGGGTGGGGGGAAGGGTCGGCAACGCGTGAGTGATACCCTTGGTGTTGCAAGCGTTCATAGACTACGGTAACCGCTTACCATCAGGCGGGCCGCATGCTTGTTTGCCGACAATGTTGTATAATAAAAAAAAATATCAGTCAAATATCATGAACTATCAGATGGACAGTTTCCTTGCTTGTTCGCCTTTTGGTATTAAAAAAAATGTTGAGGTGAACAAATGATCTGTGAAATATGTTTTCCTGTCAATCTAATCAAATATTCTATCCAATTAGTTGTTGGGCATATCTCTAATCCACATATAATACTGTATTCACGTCTGCAACAACCCTAAAATTATTAGAAGCTATAACATAAAGGGTATTGGAGTTAAAATTTAGCTAGGTACCATCACAGATAGATATCAGACAATGTTTACTGTTATCATCGTATGTTTGCATAACACGGTTTGACAATATATTCGCTTCCCACAAACAATCCGCTGTCCTGCCTCATTGTTCTATGCCGTTTGAAATTTCAGGATTTCCTAGTCGTGATATTAATTATTTTCAAACGTCTTGTGCTACGAGATGTTATTATGGTTAAAGTTTTTGTTTAAAACTATTTAAATTATATCTTCTATCTGCTTCTGTTGCAAGAACTAACAATAATAATAAAAAATAAAAATATGAAATTTACAAGTCTCAATATCAGAAAAGAAAAATAAAATAATAACAAATTGTACCTACTTAGTCTTTATTTACAAACATTAATTTTATACAATGGAAATGTAATCCCTAACATCTAAGCTACGTTTACAATTATTACATGATATGAGCAAGTTAAATAATTTTCTTTTAGATAATTATCTTAGTAAATTGATTTCTTGTTTGAGAATACCTACTGCCAATTTCATTAAATATATTTATTTTGCGAAAATATTTCCACCAAAATATTTTAAAGAAAATAATCCTCACATAATAAACAAAAAAATACAATAAGTTCGTAATTTTTTGTCACCGTGACCGCAAGCGTGCACGCAAATAAATCATTCATGGAATATTATCATAAATTACAATAGCAAGAACGATCATACATTAATTATTGAGTGCATAGCATAATCGATGTAGCATATTGCGTATGATTTTCATTGGGAAAAATATTACGCAATCATTCAATATTCAATCTATACTAATAATTTTAATATATATAATATAATATTAATAATATTATAAAGAGGAAAGATTTGTATGTAAGTATGTTTGTAACGAATTGGCTCAAAAAGTACTGGACCGATTTTAAAAATTCTTTCACCATTTGAATGCTACTTTATCACTGATTAACATGGGCTATATTTTATCCCGAGTACGTGAGGTCAATTATAAGGCGTGAGTGTGTAGGTCAAATGTAGCCTAATAAATAAAATAACAAAATGTAAGATTTTTTTTATTTTATTTAGGTTAGACGCTAGACTGCGCGCGTCTTCGTGTTATTTTTCGGTTCAAATGATTTCTTTTCATGTAGTTACATATATTTTCTTCATTTATTTTTATTATTTTTTAACTTTGTATTGGCTTGTGTTTGACCACAATCTCACTATGCTAAATAAAGATGTGGCCGAAGGTGGATTGGCGACATATTTTCATCATAATGGTGGTAGCCGGCTGGATACTCTCACGCCTAACCAGGTACTATAGAGTACCATTACGGTGTTTTCCTTCACCGAAAGTTCAAGCTCATTGTAGGATTCAAAGCAACGACTTTAGCCGCGGAATACGACGACACTACCACTGAACTATTATCGCCTTATCAATGCCTTAAAATGACCTCAGGTAAATAATGTAAGACCTTATATAATATTATTACTTCATATTATATATATTTGTTATGTGTGAACTACTCTTCTCTTATAGTATATAGTAAACAAAACTATAAATGTACTTTCCAGCACGCGATATAACGTAGAATATTCTTATCTCATGCAACAGTAAGTATTGCTAAGAGTATTATGTGTGAGTAGGTAATTATAAATTATCTGTTTTAGTTATATTTCCTTAGAGGCAAAATCCTTAACGACGAATGATAAAATATGAATGAAATATTTCATTGCTATGACCTATTTATGAGTGAACTTTCTGTTTTGATTTCCTATTCGTAGAATTCTTTTTGACATAATAAGCTAAACTCATAAAAAAGGTCAAAACCTTTGTCCGGCAGTGGGAAAGCAAATACCACATTGTAGAAGTAAAACAAAACTAGCAACTGATCAGTCTCTTCACTTCTAACCACAGTTTGGTTATTGCAAGCCGTAAAGAAACCTAAATCAGCAATAAACTAACGCTCGCAGTTCTGTGTTACGAATATTCACAGCCAATTTGTATAGCAACAAGGAAATTGCATTCAATATTATCACGTACACAAAATCACAGTGGGAAAGCAATAGAAAAACAAATCGCGGTTGTTTTACTCAACTTGCATCGAACCATTGAATTACGTACGGTGTAGTTGTAATCGAAAACGAATAGTGGAAGCAATTTGATAAGAATGTTATTGTTGTTGTAAACGCATGCGCATTGGTGAAACGATAACGTGTAAAAGAATTACTTAATAATTTAAAAGTTGAGATTATTAAAAATATATTTCGATAAGAATCTATACGCAAATAGATCAGATATAAATACAAAAAGGAGAAAAAATATTGTTTTGGATTTATGTATAGGCTGTAGAGATAAGATCAGTGAGACAGCATTATTTTAATGAAAGAGAAGGAAAGTGAAGGTAGGTGCTTCTGTTCTCATTATTAGTACAGTGCTGTCTCAATGATCATAACATAAAATATCATAGCACTTAGGTACCTTTATCGTGTGCGAAGGCTTTTAATCTTTAATTCAAAGCACGAAAATGATCTAGGTACAATTTTTAATAGCCGTTCATCGCTGAAAGCCAAAATCCGCTACATAATGCCTATATAACTGAGGACGTATTGTAAAAATCCATGGAGACGTTTATGTGGGTACAGTTGTATAATACTTAGATAATAAGAAGCTAAAATAATGATTATGATTTGTAGAAAAGATTTTAGTTAAACTAAACTCATTTGTATATAATATGATTTTAGTTAAACTAAACTCATATTTATATAATAAAACAATAAGTACCTAGTATGAAACTTTTATAATAGTTAGTTTTCCGGATACATAGTAAGCCTTCTCGCAAAGTGAGAAATATTGCAAACTTACTCATTCTTTTTAATATTTCCTGCAAAGTTATATTTCTATGACGAGAAAGACGACTTGATGCCGCCTTCCAACTTCTATATTATATGAAATTATAGCAGTTTTATAACTGTAACCATTTTTTAACAAGAAAATTTATGTTATCTAAAACTAGTTTTGTTTATGAAGAGAAGACAGTTTGAGATGGCATCATTTCGAAACCTACTCGTATGTTGAGTTCGTTATACTGAACCACTTTTACTATGGGAACAATTCTCTGAAATTGCGAAAAAAAAAACATATTTTTCTCACAAAATATCTTGCTCCATCAAAATTAATGAAGATTTTTTTTTCGAGATTTTTGAATTGGTCCCATAGTAACAAGTTCAACATGTTATACTTAACTTAGAGTTTCTCAAAGTTTGCACCCAGTAGGTATGTAGGTAATTATTTGTAACACATCTGCGAATTGAGACAGCTGTAAGACTCAACACCTGTCTACTTGAATTTTAAAATAAAGCTTCGATAAATTGTTGATACAGCTTGTACCTGTATACCTTGAAAATACGAACTTTATTTTTGAAGCATGATTTATTACTAATAAATTACCATACTTATATATCTGCTAGAACAAACATTAAGTGAGCCAGAATCCGCACACGAACACACATTGACCCAAAGTAATGAAGTTCACTCAGTACCGGCTAAAATTGTATTGTTGCAACCACTTAGTAAAGCTTAATACAGTTATGTGCCGCTTAAATATAGTTCTTGCTCGGGTAGTAATTGCTTTAGCATATTAATTAAGTCCAGTGGAGTTATAAGGTTATCAACATTCTTTAGCTTCTTTAATTTTCTTTCCATCACCAATTATTGTATCCATACTTCACTTTCAATTTCCTTAGTAACTTTATAGAATTATAAATAAGAAAAAAAAATCTTCGAAATTGCTGGAGCACCAATGGGAATAATTTATCTACGCAAAAATATCGCGCAGCTAAAAACCTAGTAAACAATAAATCGGTATAATCTGTCTCAGCTGAACCAGCAAAATGTCACTTTAGTTAATTGACATTCAACAGTTTGAATTTAATCGTAGGAAATAACAATTCAATAAATTTATAATTATAAATTACTAGCTGTTCCCCGCGGTTTCACCCACGTTACCGGTGTAATTTTTTTTATACAAATCTTCTCCCGACAATAACGAACATTTAAAAAAAAAATTGGCCGAATTGGTCCAGGCGTTGTTGAGTTATGCGCTTACCAACACGATTCATTTTTATATTATAAGATTAATAATTATGAAGATATAATATCAATAATAATCGAGTCTTTAGGCATCTAGGCCCAACGTCAAACTAGACCGATGGGCCTTGAGCAACTAGTCCTAAAGTCAAATCGAACAAAAGACGATAGTGTTGTTTTTATAGTTTTGATAATAATTATTATTAAATTTAGTTTGGTAATAAATAGTAATTAGAAAATGATTATGGAAGTAATAAAAATATTTATCATCAAAATAGTCGGTTGATTGGTACTGTCTTCCATTAGGAAAAAAATAAAAATTCTCGTATGAAATTAACATGAAATAATCAAGAATAATCACTTTAAGCTACTCATTAATTTGACATTAACAAGGCAGTTGCTTTATTAAATGAATGAAACGGTTTACATCAGGCAATCTAGTCAACATCAACTATATCGAATAATGTTGAAGCACATTAATAAAAACCATGTGTTATGATTGAGTCAATTGTCTGGCACTGCAATAATGATGTCATTCTATTCAATATACATACAATACGAGTGTCTACTCTATCCAATCGTCTGATAAGTTACAGTTTCATTTTCATTATATCCGTATAAAAAACGGCCAATTTCTCAAAAGGAAGCGTTTTTAATTTTGTGTAAAGTGATATTACCTTTCACAAAGTCATCAAAGACCATCATCCGTCAGAGGACTGCCAAATGTATCAGAAAAACAAGAGTTACGTATTCCTCTAATGCATAAGTTTCAATTAGCTCTAGAGGTTGATAGAAATAAAAAGTCCAACGTTATCGTTTATCGTTATTGACTTACGCATATTAATTTTCATTAGCTCAAAGAAAAAACAGGTATCCGGTTTTTTTGGCGTGTAAGAAATCAAAAATGTAATATAATATAATCCAATCATTTATGCAATAAGCCATCACTTTAGTGTGCAGGCTTTATCATCAGCTTGCGGCTATCTTTAGCATAGCAAACAGCCTTATGCGGTTAAACAGGTACCTACACTTGACCGACGAATGGCCTCAGGTGACACCACAGTCCACATCATTACTACACGAGGCCCGCTACCAAGCAATACCTATCGATATAAAACAAACGTTCGATTACGAGGCATAGTCAACTTATTGCGGTACGATAGACGCCTAAGACGACGACGCGTGGTAACGGCCAATGAAACCTGTTCGAGACTCTCAGCTCGCAGCGAAGTACTCATTTCTTACCCAGACGGCTAATACCTTGATTATAATCTCCTGCCTGTAATGAATACTCGAACATCCTATCCATAATATTTTGTTGGGAATTCTTTGAAATATTGAGTGGTGGAATTAATTGGTTTCTATTAATAATATGTACATTAATTATCGTGACAAAATTGCAACGTCAATTTGTTATTTATGTATAAAAAGTATTAAATGGTTTGCAGATTAAAACATAATCTAAACAAGACGCACGATCGTAAATTGCATGATCGTCAGGCCGTATTCTCACGCTTTTTCTTTCACTGTACCTTATGATTAATTAATTTGTATTTTTTCCTGTAATTATCTGCTAAGGAAACTAGACCGTAACGACACGACGCAAGCCCAACAAGTGTTGTAAAAGAAATTAAAATAGTTGGAATGGCATTGCAGTGAAATATTTTGATAGTATAAATGAAAGTGAATAAGGGATATTATTAAAACTAACGGCGTATGAAAGGAAAAGTAAATTCAAATATCTGAAAGTACCCATGAAAAGTTTTTCATTTGAAACACTATAGAAATGAAATAGGAATAAACTTAACCATTAAGAAAAAAAACGCGTTTAGCATCAGTTATTGCACAAGGAATCTTAACCATCCACTGGAGCCTAGCATTTAAACACACGTTTTACTACCAACATTATGAAGACAATTACGCGTTTCCTGGTACATTTTACAGCTGCTTTTTACTACCAACAGTTTTGTCTAAACTATCGTAACTTCAACAAGCATTCCTTTCAAAATTCTCTCGTATCTCTAACTTGTTTTTTTTTATACAACTAACTTCGATAAGAATTGAGGGGCTGCACAACCCAGTCCAACATTACTTGAAACCGACTTTCTACAAGTTGCTCGCGATACTACAAAAGGATTCTTTGATAAAACTTAATACTTATCTGCTTTTATGACAAGTTCAACGTTTAAGATAGTTGGGCACTTTTAAAAGGTTTTATCGTTCCTGAAGCCGAAGAGCTGAGTTGTTCCAAAAGTGTACCGTTGAAGACTCTTAACCACTAGGTTATCTACTAAGATAGCACGAATGTAATCATAAAAGTTATGAGGGATTCTATATTGGTAAAAGAATACGACAATGGATCGCTGTAAAAATTGAGAATCTAAATTCAAATCATAAATAACTAACAGAACTAGTTACAAAGTATTTAAAAACAGTTAACAAAACGCTTTATTATTCTCCTCAAATTGCATTAACAAGAGCTTCCCAACAGCCAATAACAGCCGATTGACTTTCACCATACTGACACTAAATAAAACTGAAACCAAGTGAAAACATCGTCCACCGAACACATGAGGGCAATTTCTCTATCGCAATACCCTGGCGCGTTAATCTATATAGGAAGCGTTCGCAATTGCACATACATCCGCGTTGTTAGTGATGTAAAATGGACTAGATTTACGAGTGTCAAAATAAATAACCGAATTTAAAATCAATAGTATACGAGAAGTTAATCTATCGAACGTATTTATTTAATACACCACAAAGTGAGCATTTTTTTATTATTTTTGGGTGGCTTTTATGGACAAAAATTTAATTTTTATCTTTTACCGTACATCCAGCTCACTTTACATCGATGGCGCGTTACAATGGTGGACCAACAATCGCGTTTTACCCCAACACTCTATTAGTCATTTGTTCCACGTTGCGGTTCCACAAAATTAAGTTGAAAAATGCACATTTTCCGTCGCGCCCCAGCCGTTTGTTTAATTGGACGCACGAGCATTTTGGCAAACGAAAGTTAAACGGTGACGATAACGATATGTTTTTGTAAAATAACTTTTTGTAACAACGTACCATTTTGACACGTTAAAGTGCTACCTATATGGATTTACGTTTAATAATTTTGATTATCTATCTTAATGTTTTAATATTATTCGTACACCAGTTCCACAAATAGGTATAATAAGTTTTGCACAACGGCAGTATCCTGGGTCCATTTCATTATAATAATAATACTTATTTTAAAGTTGTCTGGTTTAGATCACCAGTTCACGGAAAAACTTCTACATCCACTACACACATCCACACATAACAAGGACTATTGACACACACTCGCACACACAACACAAACTCACACCTCCACCCTCGCTCGAACACTCACACTATCAAGTTGAGTATGTACTTACCTTTTCGTTTCTACATTGTCTAAGTACTGAATGTAAATTGCTACATGAGAAGACACTAGTTCCTAAAATACAGATACTTTTAGTTTTTATATCGTCTTGTCTAATAAAGACAATTATTAATAATGTGCTCATAATTTACATTTTTTTGTATAAATTTTAAAACAGCATGCTTAAGGAGTAAATTTTAAAGGTCAAAGTATATATTTACTATCCCCTCGTTGTAAGAGGAGGCTTGTACTTCAGCAGCCGAGATAATTTAATGAGTTGTTGAAGATGACGTTAGAATAATAAATTATTTAAAAAAAAATATTAAAAAAAAAAATTTCGACGTTTTAAATTTTCTTGCAGCTCACATCCATATTAAACAAGCTCGTATAACTTTTATTTTTGGAAATGAACACAAAACCGCGCTTAGAATTGAATATGTATAACATCCCACGTGACTAAATAAACTTTATTCTACAAGATGATCTCACATAAAAATTTATAAATAGAAAAAACTTATTATAGCTCGTTATATTGAGGATAAGGGCGTCTGTCTGTCGTTAAAAGCATGCTCGTTTCATTATTGATAAAAAAAGAAAAAAGTGCAGAGGTTGAAAACCCTATTAGGCTATTTGCAGTGCCTGCGCAGATTTTAAGATGACATTTATTTACATTATGGGATTACAATTAAGTCATTTATAATTGTAATTTATCATACTAAAACTAGCACAATAATAAAATTAAAGGCGATAGGTAAGTAAGTATATGGTAAGCTCCCTTCGTCAAAATAGCTAAAATAATTATGAATAAATCTACAATTACTAAGCATAATCCATATTGTTAGCTTTTATTCTTTGAAATTCATAATTATTTACAAATGGAATGCTTGTAGCATTATTCTTAAATCTAAACGCACGTGAGTTCAATCAATTTTTCGCATTTAGTCACGCTAAGTTATTTATTCTGATATGAGCCTAATTAGTTCGTGGTTCGTTTATTTTTATTTCGACTTAAAAGGAAATCCGTAAATTTATCTCTCACCTTATATGTTAATGTTTAAAATTAAATTTGTTTAACTATCGTGATTTTTTCAATATGTATGTTTTTTCCCTTAAGAAGAATTTGTAAAAAAATTTAAAACCGAACCGCATGGAAGCAAACATTAGAGCCCGGTGAGGAAATGAGAGATACTGAATACACTTTTTATAAACATTTTTTGGTTTTACGTCTTCGTTTCAAAAAGTTTACATAAAACTTTGGAAAAAAAACATACCTACCTGTTGTAAAAAATACTTTTCTTTTAATTTGAAACATTAATATTTGTTAAACGATACCTTATAATATCCGCAATTAACTGGCATTATTACTTTTTTTTGTTTAATGTAAAAAAAAAAACAAACTCATTCAAAACCAAACTTCAGAGGTGTTTCGATTTTTTTGATGAGAAATGCATAATACATAATATACATATCATACTATATTCCATCATTAAAACAGAAACAAATATAACTTACACATTTTAACAAATGCCACAGGAAACGCTTTATCTTTGAAATGAAACTAACGCTATACTTATCAATAAAACAACAAATAAAATATATAATGATGGGTTTTAACAAAATGTAATTTAATTTAGCAACAAACGTACCTACAGTACTAACGAAATTACCTACAAAATGTATAGAGTAAGGTAAGGAGGTATTTAATTTAGGTTAGGTAATTACTGTAATTAACTAATTACTAAGATATTAGATAGATAGGTACAACCTAGAAATCTGATATTCAGTAACAGCTGAAACCTAAATCTGGATAACGTATACGTAGGTAAATTTAAATTACGAATTTATATACTATAGTTCAATAGTAGTAATAGTAAAAATATTATAGTAACATACTGTACTATTGTACGTATAATAAATTACTTAAGTACTACTAATTAAAAGATTTTTAGGAATGAATTCCGATCAGTCCGTACTATTAATATAATAAATGTGAAAGCAGGTATGTTTGTTGGTATTTCAATTCTTTCACGCAGCAACAGATTTGGTACTTTTTATCCCGAGGATAAAAAGTACGAACGCGAAGCGGAAGCCGTTTTACCTAACTATAAGTGAAACTTTTCAAAAATAAAGGATGAATGAATATATAAACTTTTATAGTAAAATAATAATCAAAATAAAATTTATAAATTGGGAAACATTTTTGGGAATGACCTCAACAAAAAAACATATTTCCCGAAAAACCCAAATCAAGCAAACCACTAACTACAAATCGCGTAATAACTTTATTTCGTCGGTGTAAAAAGATAAGTCAAAATGCCAATTCCTATGTTCCCACGAAGCTGTCGCTTATTCCGCATGGCAGAACGGAAGCCAAGTTAGGTGTAATTACTCATACCAACGTCGCGAGAAAACTCGTCGTTGCGTCACTTGCCTAATTAGAGTCATATTCGCGTAACGGTTATTCCACGTGCGAATATTGTATGTACCTACGCTTACAAATATCTACATCATCAAAAGCTTTATACGTGTTACATTTTGTCTCCGCCTACGAATTTTGTATGAATCACATTGAAACTCCGCAGAACTGTTATACGATTAGACTTAATTAAAATAACAGTTTCACTTTTTAACTGATTGATATTATAAATTGTATCCTATCCATCCTTTTTACACAATGAGCATTGAGCTTATTGAATTCTGAATGGAAATTTATATGCAAAAGATACCCACGTCCGTACAAAATGGATTATTTCTAGTTAGACCCGTCTAGACACACATAACGTTCAGTTAGACCATCTCGTTTGTTAGTCACGAACACTTCATAACACAAAAGACTGTGGCGGTATGTCGTCTAGCAAAATAATGTTTTGTCCAAAGTGAGTCCTCGTAACCTAATAAATTCAACACCTCAATTCAACGTACAATGCTCTGAATTACAACTATTGTTTAAAGCAGTCACACAGTTGGATCTTGGTGGTGCTAAAATTGCCGCAGCAGTTGGTCTCGAGTCTCGAATAGGGGAACAAAACTCGTTACCGGTGCCGAGTTGACGTTCTAGAAATATGGGAGCCGCCGTGCATAATTTTGATTGCCTCTTAAACAAAGCGCTTTGGATTAAGCCGCACATTGTTCAGAAGGTATTGCTAGGTGCTTACGAGTATGGAACTTAACTCAGTTTCACTCCCGGGTGCAAAAGCTTAGTTAAAATCAAAGTAATAACAGTGCCAAACATTATTGAAGTAATGTTTAAAAACATCATTCACGCTTGAAGTGAAAATAGTCAGTTGTGTTTCTTTTATTACATTTATAGTGAAGGGAAAATAATCTTTCAACTTTCCATTGTTGTTTATGTTCCATTTTAGTTTTGGATCATACTCTACCATACAATTGTTAATTTAATGTAATTCCTTCTTTTGTAATACCTAGAATTTCATATTATTATAATCGAATAAATAATATATAACAATAATAATTAATAGAATTTACTCCCTCCTGCTATTAGTAAATTTACATAAATAGCCAGTTGTTAATTATCACGAAGCATTGAAAAATAAGAAATGTCTCATTTAGTTAATATTATCGAACTTACGCGATACTAATGACTTCCACATCCGTTGCTCAGCGTTAACTCATCGACACAAATCTATGCACAAGACGAGCTTCTTAAATAGCTTTCAGGTCAGAAACTATTCCTTTTTTATTTTCTCTTTCGCAATATGGACTTTTTCAGATCCAGGGATGACTGGTATTTCTGAAGTATTTCAAAGTTTTAAAGTTGACTATAAAACGCAGTTTATATCTACATGACTATTCTCTCATAAGTTTTCATCTTTTGAATGATTTGTACCATGATTGTGAAATTGCAGATTACCTATTTATTAATGTAATTTAAATTCGATGGATAGCATCCTCATATAGTTTCTACCAATGTTGATGACACAATTTAATTTCAACCCACGTTCCAAATGTACGAGCCGGTTGGCGTGGTTGGTAAGATACCCTATCTATCACGCCGCAGGTCGTGGGTTCGATTCCCGCTCAGGACAAACATTTGTGTGCATGAACATGTCTGTTTGTCCTGTGTCTGGGTGTAATTATCTATATATGTATGTATTTACAAAAGAAAAGTAGTATATGTAGTATATCAGTCATCTGACTTCCATAGTACAAGCTCTGCTTAGTTTGGGGTCAGATAGCCGTGTGTGAGGATTAATGTCCCAGAATGTCCCAGAATATTTATTTTAAATTTTTTCGGACCAAAAAGTATCCCATGTCTTATTCCAAAGTATGATTGATCATGAACATTTTTTTAATTTGTTCAATTTGGGCTCCTCTTATTTAAATTGTTTATCATCATTGAGAATTATATTTTCAGCATTTAGTACCAAAAATAGATAGTTTTATTAAATGCAAAAGTTGGTGTGTATTTTTATGTTTGTTACTCAATCACTTTACAATTTATATTTTATTTATACTGGGTGATTTTGTTATCACTGGCAATACTTGCAGGGGTGGAAGTACTCATCAATATGAACAACTTTTATTATACGGCTAACTCACTAACGGTTGCTTCATACATTTTGGTCGAGTAGGTATTGAACTTTTGTATGGAACAGCTGATAATTTTTTCATGATTTCACAGCTAGTCCCATTATAAAAGTTATTCAATTTTGATGAGTACTTCCACCCTTGCAAGTATTGCCAGTGATAACAAAATCACCCAGTATAAATAAAATATAAATTGTAAAGTGATTGAGTAACAAACATAAAAATACACACCAACTTTTGCATTTAATAAAACTATCTATTTTTGGTACTAAATGCTGAAAATATAATTCTCAATGATGATAAACAATTTAAATAAGAGGAGCCCAATCATCACGTACAATCGAACTGTGCGAATAGCGTCATTATAATCAACCATGCATTGACTTGGTGATAACAGTGGTAACCTCATCCCATCATTGTATTATAGACCACTTCAGCCATGTAATGACTGTGGTTATAACACCACTTATGTAACTCTCTGATTGAAGGATATCTGTTAACAATAAACCATTCTTTATTGTTGAATATCGGGAAAGGATTCTCAAGGGACTAGTATCTATTAACGTCTACTTGAGTGATGCTATTTGAAGAAGCAATGATCGATTACTTGCGGATTATTATATATCTAGCAAATCCTTTGTTGAAGGTAAATAATATATCCTTGGAATCGAGGTAAAGGTTTGTGGATAACTGTATCTATAATGCTTCTAAAAATGTTCTCTTTGGATGCAAAGGTACTAAGTCTTGTATCTGTGATAGGTAAGCAAGCATAAACAATAATTAAGCCTAGCTAGTTGTATGATACAGGAAAAGCTCTGCGAAAACCGCTTGAGCTGGTACGGACATGTGATGAGGCGGGATGATGACCACATGACAAAAAGAGTCATGAACATACTTGACAGAAAAAGAGGCCGTGGACGACCACCAATAACCTGGCTACGAACATTAGCGAGGGACATGCCAGCGAGCAACACAACGACAGAGATAACCAACAGCCGTGCGATATGGCGCAGAAGTACTAGGAGGGCTTACCCCAAATAAATTGGGAAAATAGCCAGGAGAAAGAAGAGAAGAAGAAGCTAGTTGTATGAATGACAGGTTGATTTAAAGTAGTGTTATTGATGTTAACTATGATGATGGTAAGGAAGATGATAGCAAAGATGAAAATGATAATCATTGTTTCAACAATACACTCATAATAGTTATAAAAGCTAATCTAAAATTAAAAGCAACTTAAAATTTTAATGATCAAGTTATGTAGGTAATACTTGTATTACCTAGTATGATATCATTGTTTTGCGTTAAATAAACCACTATTCACATACCAATATGAATAAGGAAACTAAGTGTTATTAAATTTGCAACAATTTAATGAGTTTAACCATTTATATTTAAATGTTCCTAGAGACTTTGGTACATCGAGTTTCATTTACAATGGAAGTACCTATATAAATTTACATCGATTTGATGTTGTAATTCTTATGAATCATATCCCTTTGCATCTATATGCCTGTAGATATTTGTACCAATGTGTGATTGTTTACGATATTGATAGTTGATGTGGAAAGATTGGCTGAGCGCAGAAACGCCTCCCACGCTACACACCGGTTCAACAACAAAAAATAATTAAAAAACCACGAGCAAGTCCGAGACGTCAACGAACTCCCGCGAAGAAACTTTTTTAAAATTTTCCCACTTTAACAATCATTATTGCCAACTTAATAATAAATACCGGACAAGTGACATTCCGAATGCATCCAATCTCATTACTATTCGCAAAGCATATAACACACACCGACCTTGAATTATGATAATGATGGGTTTCCCCCGGATACGAGATGATGCCAGAACTTATCCAGGAAAAATAATCCACAATGTTTTTAGGGAATATTTTATAGACACATGTCACTAACAATCCACAGGTAAAATTCGAAAGCTCGCGAGCGTATAATTGCGCAGTCGAAGCATACGTCCATGCGTAGCGACGCGCTGAGCAAGACTGAGGGAGTATCGAAGTGTAGAGGTCCGTTTGGTCGGAGGTCGGAGGCGATTGGCGGAGGACGGAGTGAAACGGGATGCGGCAACGAGATGTGCGCATCGCCCTGCTTCCGTTCAACACGTTAGATAAAATTCGCAGAGGAAAAACTTCAGAGTTACGGGACGAGGTGGCTTACCGTCGTTATTTCGCTGCAATCTTATCAACATGCGAGTTTCATACTTATATTCAATGCTATCGCTTGATAAAAAATAATTAAAGATAACATGACTAGATTTAGTTGTAATTTCGACCGTAGTCTACTTAAATTGATTTGATTTTATCTTGGTATTTTAATAGACATAAATTCTCAGAAAAGTAATAGGTAGATACCCACCTACATTTATATCCTAATGGGGTAGTTAAGGTATTATTACGTCAAAGGGGGTGCTTCGATTCGGAGTGCCCACTGCTTGTTCAGTATCTTCTCGACTGATACTACTTAAACAAAAGTTTTCAATGGGTAAGTTTTATTATTATACCAACTGCGTCGACGATTTAGAATGATTTTGTGTGATTTTTTTTTATAGAAACGTTAAGTCTTGTGATGATGTGATAGATTTTCTCATGAAGCAAAAAATAAATTGCCTACTAATTATTTTAATTGTAACGGCTGAACAGATTCGGATGAAATATGCCACATATAAATAAAAAATATATAAAATAGATCATAATCTGATATAACATAAGCATATTATTTTTATTCTGTGAAAATATTTGATCCCTAGAAAAAGCTGGTAGAACCGCGTGGTGGAATCTAAACTAACAATTTCCCTGACATTCTTACTACTATTTATTAGTTGTTCTGTGTTCAAAGACCTACACAACACAAGAATAAAAAAACACACACAAACACGCTGCACCACTGCACTGCACTGTCAAAAACATCATTATTGAATAACAAAAACGTAATCGGCTAATGAAGTCTTCTCCAGTCGTACAGCGGGGCACAGTGCAGCAATGCAATTACGGACACGCTACGAGCTAGCGTGTGCATTGGACCCGTTATCAAGTGAGCACTTCCCTTATCGGACCGCCGTGGCATCTGACTGGTTGAGTTTTATTTGGAACGAGTACATTTTGTGCATTATAGTGCTCACACTTTGGTGGCTGGAGTTTTGCTTAATTTCCTGCCTATGATAAAGCTATCATTTATATTTACCTTATCTAGGAATGTCCCCTGCTTTTTTATCCATCGTAATTTTTCCCGCTTTCCAGGAATAAAAATACCCTGTGTTTATTTCGGTGGCAATCCGCCAATATTAAAATAATAAAAAAAACTATTCAGATCAATAGCCGTAAAAATTTAACGAATAGACAGACTCACCAAAGTATAGGTAACCTAGGTAATATTAGTAAGATATGTAAAAATAGGTTTATGTTTGTATGGTCATCTTCTGTATATGTAAATGGAAGAGGTATCAACGCACAGCTCAAACCACTGGACGGATCGGGCTAAAATTTGGCATACAGATAGCTATTATGATGTAGGCATCCCGCTAAGAAAAGATTTTTGAAAATTCTATCCTTAAGGCTCCAGTCTCCCTAAAATCAGTGATCTTGCGGAATTTGTCAGAAAAGAAATGTTGTTTTTTAGTCATTAGAAAAGCAATAAATGAAATATATTTTACGTTATTTTAAAGTGTGAGATTTGAAGTTTCCAATACATATTTTATTTTTTAATTTGACGCCACTTTTATTAGCTTTGTGAGGCTTTAAACATACCTCTATTTACGTTCCACGCGTAGAGGGTCTCATTCATGCACACGCCACGAAAAAAATATAACAAAAACAAGAAATGTATTCAGATTACATTTGTCGGCAAATCCTCTACAATAATCTTATCTAGTTACTTTTTTTCAAAATTGTCTCAATTTCTTTCTATTTGTTTAGTTTCGGTAAATTTATTTCAAATGATTTTTTGAATGCTTATATTTTTTATTCGACAGATAAGTAGTTGCTTTCGGAGTGGTTAAAGTGTGATTTCTCTAAACCATTACTTTGTAATAGAAAAAATATATGTTGCAAGGGTCAAATTCAGAAATTTATAACTTTTTAAAGCAGTTTAAATAAGAAATTGAGACAATTTTGAAAAAAAGTAACTAGATAAGATTATTGTAGAGGATTTGCCGACAAATGTAATCTGAATACATTTCTTGTTTTTGTTATATTTTTTTACTAATAAAGGAGAAGAGTTTTTAGTTTGTTTAAAGGAGCTAATCGCTGGAACTACCTGTCGGATTTTAAAAATTCTTTTGCATTTGATAGCGCAATTTTTGAGGAAGGTTATAGGTTACTTTTATCCCGGGAAAGCGGATGAATCCGCGGGGAACAGCTAGTTTGTACAACTTGTGTAAATTTATTATATGAAGTTACATTTTCATAAACAACTGAATATAACTTACTTCGTTATTTTCATTGTTATTCACGCTTATAAAAATACAGTTCTTAACAATGTTTTAGTCTTTTACGCCCCCCATACCTAGTATACCTACTTACCTATATATTTTATCGTAATTTAGAACTGTAACTTTATTGCAATTACGCAAGATTTATTGCAAGCTTTTGATAATGAAAAGGGCTCGTAGTAGGATATTGCTTGCTCATAAAAACTCCTGACTTAAAACATGAGAAAATGTTCGAATTTTAACTACCACATATTTTTCCTGTCATCCTATATTAAATAATAAACAACACAATAAGAATACATGCGGTAAACTCACTATAAATCTTTTAGTTCATAAAATACCTACTACAACCAGAAAGTAACTCTATCTTGAGCAATTTAAAAAGTAAGACAAAAATTATTAGAAACAAACCCACTATTATTAAAAAATGACTGCTTCTTACTAAAAATAAATTGCAACCTAGACATAAAAAAACTAACTAGTAATTATTGTAAACATTATTTTTCTAACAAAACCAAATATTCAAATTATTTTCGATAACTCCAAATGTGTATCTAAATTGATTTCCAACTGCATAATGTGATAAATCAACCGCGTGTTCATTGATATTGGCCCAAGGCCCTTTATCTCTATGTTTAGGGTTCATTATCATCTCTTATTTACTCTGGAACGATTCCATCGTTGACTTAGGTCAGCAGCTCGCCGATCTATTACTATTTTTACATCGATTGTTTGTTTAGGTCAAGTTAGGTAACGCTTTTACCTGGATTTGAAAAGATTTTGGACGAAATTTCGTAAAGGAGTAAGTACCTTATGTTATTTATTAGTTACTATTTTATTAGCTTAACTTATGTAGTTGAAAGCAAGTCTCTTACTTTCAACAAACATGCCTATAACCAACATTTATCTTTTATTTTACCTATCTTAATTAATTTTATTCACGAAGATTTCCATCAAATTTCTATTAGATTTTGAATGAATAAATTATTTCATTTCATTTATGATTTCATGGGGTTATCATCTCATCATAATTTTAGAGACTCTGAGTATAGCTTTCAATACCTCAATGAGCTACTTAAAATGAATGTACCTACCTAGTACAGTCAGCGTCAAAAGTAGATTGGCATTTTAGTACAATTCATAATTTTCATACAAACTGTCAAGTGAATGTCAATAGATTATTATAAAAGGGTACCAAAGTGCTAATCTACTTTTGACGCTGACTGTACTTATCTTTGCGTCAGTGTCGTCATGGTTCTGTATTGGTCATGGTAGGAATATACCTATAAGTAATTAAACAATAAAATATGCAAGAGTTATCTTAGATAATAATTCAAATGTAGTCAAAGAACTAAAATACGAACAAGGTTAGCGTCACCTCAAGCGTAACCAAACTAACTGAGAACATAACAAAATTACGATTGTCAACACAAACAAACAGACAGAACGGAGTAATCTCCTTGTTATCTCTAGAAGTTTGTACAGCAAATATTTACTGAAGTTATTCTCACTTCACTGTTTAGCACGCTCATCTTTTATTTTTAATTTAGGTAACATTACGTACAGTCACAAGCTCAATAAAAAAAATTGATTCTTGATTTTCTTTTAAAGTAGGTACTCATTGGAATTTTATAATGTTACGAACATAGTATTATCGAACCAATACTATTATGATATAGGTGTTATCTCAAAGTTGCTATGGTTATATCACAAAAAATACGCTTTAGAATTTTACTAAGTGTATATATATTTATGCTCGTGACTGTACCAGAATATTTCCAAGATACATTTAGTTTGAAATTATAAAATCAAGTCTAATTAATATAAGATTGTTGCTGAAGTGTGAAAATTCGATATAATTGTCTTGAGTTGATCTACAATTTTCCGGGAAAACAGCTTATTTAATAAGCATAAGGAAATGAGATATTTATTCATTCAAATAGGCCTTCACAGGTTCTTATGAATTGTCAAGCTCTAGTGCACAGTTCGAAAGGTTGCTTTTGCTGAGAAGAGCCGGCAATAAACTCAGCAATTACTCTTTCAAAAGAAATAAAGATTTATTACATAAGAAGTATATACCTACGGCAAAAGTGAGCGCTGCACCCAAACATTATGTAAATAGTCGTTATTTAAATATTCGTTAATGTTGTAAGTATGTTTACTTTCTAAGACAGACATAATACGTTCCATAAATTTATTTAAAAACAAATTTAATATTGTTCGAGATTTTTTTTTGTAGACGCGTGTAGGTACTTAGTCCCAAAAATCAACCATGCACTTTTCGAAGGTCACAAGAAGTCATTTTCCTTTTCCGCAGGACTTTTTTTATTCCTGACATTGTATGCTTATAATTTTTTGATATAATTATTTCAATCTATTCTTCGTATCTGCAACGACGACCTTTTCACCTATAGGTATGTATAAAATAATATCTTTTCGATTACTTAAAAGCAATTTTTTTTTTCATAGTTTCATTTGGAAATAAATAGTTCGAGCAAAAACGAGCAATATTCGTTTCATTTTAGAGTTCCGTTTACGATACAAAACAAATATTATGTACAAAGCAATAGCATCTAAAAATATTGGGGTGTATGAAAACTTGAATGATGAACGTAGTTATAAGGCCTTGGCTAAAAGCATTATGTTTAAATCAGATAACTCAAAAGGTTTAAAAAATAATATGCAATATTTTGGTAAAAGGTGAGGTTGAACATTTTGAAATGATATTTTTTTAGAGTTTCGAAGTTAAACAAGGAACCCATATAGTTTCGTCATGTCCGTTTATCTGTCATTGTGTTATCTAGCTGAAATTTAGTATAATTTTATTGTATATTATATTGAATTTGGCCAGTTTTTGAGAAATAAATATTAGATACTTTTATTTTGTGGAATCATTTAAACACTCGGATCGCGGGCAAAATCGTATGCAGAAGTTAGTTCCCGTAAAGAATTCGACAATATATATTTATATATTTTTTAAATTATGTATGCACAAAAAAATACTATCCATTAAATATACATATTAATACTTACTTAATTATTTCATTAAATCATTTATATTTTTAACACGCTTTTTTTGTAATTTGTTCGTAAGCTATTTAATGTACGTCAAACTTCAAAAACATATTGCAGCACTAAAAAAACTACCATACGGAATCATAAATATGAAAGTAAACAATCAAGCTGTCGGTTTAGTGTGGCGATAAAACGATCCGAATGAATTTGTTATCGGCCGTCGTTCATTTTATGCTCTTAATTTTTTTGAATATTCTTTTTTACTATTTTTAATACTGAATACGTTCTAGCGCATATAATTTTAATTGATAGACGATAACCAATTAATATAAAACCATACCTACTCTTCTCACGTGGACATACATAAACATAACAAACTCTCATTATAGTATCTAATTAAAATATGCCTGGATAATGGTAAGAAAATTCAAACAGATAGTATATAATCTTATAAGTTTAAACGAGTAATTCCTTTATATAGTAAGTATATTGGAAACGGTTTTAACGATTAAGTTTATCAAAATATGCGTCTTTCCTGAAAAAACACGATTTTACAAAAAAAAAACGTCTGTCGCCCAACTACTAATATACTTTATAACATACGACACATAAATGATGGTTCCATAGAATACTTACTAGTACTGCGTAAACAAATAAGCGACAATCACACCCCTTCGCCAATTTATCCCGCAACGCAGCACCTACGCCTAATAGTATTTTGCCGTTCAACCTGCGCACACAATACGTAGTAGTAGTAGGTAATTAAATTACATCGCTTGCATGAAGGTAGTAGTATACAATGAATGTTCCCCATTTTGTGGATTTTAAACGCATAAGTACTTCTAGATCTTTGCGTTTTAATTTATTGCCTCAATTTTAAGCGCCTATGGGGCGTAATTTTGTATTGTGATTCGCCCGAGAGGCAAATAGCAATGGATTATGCTTTTAATCGATACTTTTTTATCAATAAATAACGGTCATTTGAAATTGAGGAATTAATAGGTATATAATTGTAAACCGTTTTGAATGCAAACAGGCGCCAAATCACAAAATGAAGTCATACAAAGCTGGAAATTGAAGTAATAAATAAAAACAAAACATATACGGTCGAATTGAGAAACATCCTCCTTTTTTGAAGTCGGTTAAAAAGTGAAAGAAATCCGTTTGAAATGACCAATATATCTCAAACTAGCCATAAATAATCTTCAATTCAAAAAATGCCTAAGTTATTTTTTTTTTAAAACATTGATAATAATTTATTAGACTACAAAAAACATATCCCTATTAGTCAATATTAGTCAATAATGAATATGTACACACACTTGTGTATCTGTCGACGTCTGGCACTGATATAACAGGAAACCCTAGATTGATACTAGATGAATGTATTGTACGCTTTGTAATGTGACATGAATTGAACTATGGGGATACGCAGATATGATAAGAATTTGCCCATGTACACAAGTAGAATAATAGGCAGACAGGCTTCAGACATCACAACCTTTAACGACAAGTATTATATATTTAAAATTGCTATTCATTCATAAAAAAAAATCGAACGTAGGGTTCCGTATATACCTAATAATAAAACTATAAACTAATTTAATTTTATGACTATAACTAAACTGTTTTAAGCGATGACAGCTCAGTGGTAGCACAGTCTATGTAATTACGCTGTGGTGGTAGTGTGACGTCAATACATATAGCTTAGATGTTTCATGAAAAGCCTCGCATCACATCACCTGAATGAAAGGCTCCTGAAAAATACAAGGAACGCGCCAATCTTCTAAACAAGCAGAAAAAAATAACAGGCCGATATCAATCCAATAAAGGGCATAAAGGAAGCAGCCTCCAAGTAAGCAATAATACGTAAGAGTGAAAGAAAAGATAGGGATAGTTGAAGAGTGAATAGAATAAAGAAACAATTGTGCCGAGTTTCCAAAGAACGGTGTAAACAATAAAACTTTTGGTGGAAGTTCGCGCTTATTCGAAAGGGTTCCAGAGCAATGAATAATACAGATAAATTATTCAGAACGCAATCGCATTATATTCGAGTTGGTTATGAAATTTTATTACGGTGTCCGTAAAGAAAAGTTTCCAGTGCCACTCCGCCAATTTATGGACTTTTGTCTCGGTTAAGGAGTAATTAAAAATTTCGCGGAACGAATATGTTTCGCAGGTACAGCATTCATAAATCAAAGCAGTTGCTTAACTGAAACAAAACAAATTAAATTTTGAATTCACACTGAAACAAAGCAATTATGAGAGAAAAAAAATGGTATATTTTCATTTGATAACTTAAAGGTTAACGCTTTTACAACTATCATTCTAATCAGTACGTAATAAAAAAAAAACTACGAAAAGCTAAGACATTGCCGAGATTGCTGTAGACAAATGACAAATCAAGTAGTCTCTGATTCTATTTCCTACTCTACCGAGAGGGCTTCATTATTGTACCCCGTCGGATATCGAAATCGACCCTTTAAATCAAGGGCCAATTGTCTCATTGGCACCGAAAGTCATTTAGCTGCGTCTTTGAAGGGCCCACGTTAGGCAGCTTTACGTTTAACCTTTGGACAAAGGCATATTAGGAAAGGTAAGGACTTCAGGTTATTTGAAGAGATGTTTTATAGCTGTGATTTGATAGCGATATCTGTTGACCAGACACTTTAAAGTTTATTTGTCAAAGTTTCCGTTTAAATTAATTTGTAAACACAAAAGAAAATTATAGTTAAAAACAAAACCTATTCGTTATCTTAAAACGGAAAATAAATAGGCCATAAATATTTTCTTTATGTTTTGTTACGAGACAGTAACGACTTAGAAATTGAAGTAACTGGCAAACATTTTGTGGAAGAGCACAGGCTTTGATTTATATGTCATAATAAAATTATTAATGCAAAGGAACACAATAATTTCATTAACTTAATTTATGAAATTTTCAGGAGAGATTAGAAATATCTATGCGAGACATTTTCACTTATAATTCACATTTTTAATTTTCCCATGACCATCCTAATATGAAAAGTTGTTTTTAGGGCTCCTGTTGTCCTTGAATTGAGATAAACCTCTTAAAGTCTGTTACTCTGCCGTATTTAAGGGATAACTTTAAAAATAGAGGCGGTTGAGTGAACGGGTCTTTTTAATAGGGGCTTAAAGCGAACTTTTTATAGGCTAGATTTGGGACAGGTGTGGAAATTTCCCTTTGAAATAACCTTTTTCTAATTTATTTTTAGGAACAGATAGTCACTTATAGAAGTTAAGATATTATGTGGCTTACAACTTTATCTTTCGCACCATTTTATTACCGAATTTATTGGAGCTGGATCTGACAGAACTAAAGAGTTAGGGTACAATACATTTTATTTCAGTTTGCCAAAAGCTTTGACTTTGTTAGAGCTTTAGAGTGAATTATTCGTTTTTTTAACGTTTACAAGGGTAGTTGAATTAAATAAAACAGTCTGCTGTTTATATGACATGTATCATGTTGGTACAAATACTGGTAATAAAAAAAAAATATAACTTGTAGGTATAGGTACTTATAGGTAGTTTTGAGACGCACGCTACATTCCCTAAGCAAAGTTAAATTTTTAGTTTTAACATAAAAATAAGTTTTTAAATAGGTACCTACCTATTTTTTTCTTCATGAAATATTAGATTATTATTATTTATTATACTTATTCTATATATCAAAGTATCATCAAATGTTATGAAGGCACGACCCGAAAATAGTTTGATCGATTTTAGTGGTTTTTACTTTTGTCGTCCTACTTTAAAGACTCTTCGCATATTATTTATTTATTTATTATTATGTAAAATGTGTCAATTAAATGAAATGTAATAATTGTTTGCAGTGAACTAATGAAATAGTTGCCGCATTTTATGCAATTTTTATATTTGGTTGGATTAAAGTGGCTTAATGATTTAGTCTCACGGTAAGGCGCATTGTTGTCTATACAATGCTATTTATTTTTCTTAAAAAAATATGCACTTATTTTATAATAAAGTGATATAAGTATTTTTTGTATTATTATTGTCATTGGCGCAGAATCAAATGAAAACTTATTTGATTTTGTAATCATTGTAAAACATTAAAATCCTGTTAAGTATATTGTTGTTATTATATTAGAAAACACTCTAAATAAAATAAATTTACATTTAAATTAAAATAATTTTATTAAAACAAATATTTACAATCAATGTATAAAATACATACTTTGATATAGGATAGAAAAAATCCTCAAAGTTTGAAAGTTTTTGATACTACGTTCATACACGTGTTTTTATTACCCTAGTATTTAAAATCTGTTAGCACCACATTTTCAAAGTCGACTTTAAATGGACTATGAACATTGGCCTTATCAAAAACATTCTTTCGAGGCATTTTCCTTTCCCAAAAAATATCATGTAACTAGACTGAATAATGTAAGACCTGTTTGTTCTCCAGATACATTATCCTAGTTTTACGTATAATAATGTCCAATGTGTCCAGCACAGACGCCATCCAGTTGTCACAGTGGTGAGACTCTGCGGTAAGCTCAAGTACTTGACGTGAAAGCGTGAAATGAGAATTTAGTTTACTATTTGATACGAACTTAATAGCTGTGATAGTACAAATCCCGGACTCGTATTTCTGTGTGTGCATGCATTAGACAACTTTTTTCTGTGAAAAAAATAATCGCATTTTTCGCAGTGACACCTAGGTACATACTGAATAATTCGCATAGGACCCGCATGGTTAACTATAGTGATACTTCTTTGGGCGTGATAAGGGTAAAATCTCATGGTCAAATTCGAGTGTCACATGTTGCAAGTATCGGAATAGTAATAAAAAAAAAAAAAAAAAAAGTTTTTTTAGGTGTCGAAGTCACCTGCCAACGTTATATTTTCACTTCTGCCACGCATACTGACTACCGCATGTTCTTTTTTTCTTATACTACTATTTACTATTACTACTATTTACTGTCTATCAGAAGGCTGACAGACAGTCTACCTAATGATAAGTGGCCACAGTCACTTACGCAATACCAGGAGGATTACCAGTGCTGACGACCGCTACAAAGCAAATTAAATTATCGTAACACGCCGATGCTGAGCGATAGATTTTCAAATTGCTAGCCAGGAGGGTACTACATATTACTCTACCATCGTGCAAAACGTGTACATCGGTGATGAAATTAAAATCTCATATCCCAGCTAGTAGGGATGACTTAATATGAGCTGTTGATGAACTATTTTACTTTACCCTGGGATGCTCTTTTTATTATTGTGTACTTAATATTTTTATTTGTGACATAATTCATTATACTTTAAATATCGCTTTATACTTGTTTTCTTTGAATAACCTCAGAAATTGGGGACATTCATTTATAAATACCCAACACTTTGATCCTAAAGTCGACTTATAAATAAATTAAAAACCGGTACACCTACACGTTACATTATTTATGAAATGTACCGGAAAACTTTAAAGTTCGCCAGAGAACATCGCATGGACTTAAGGAGGACTTGATAATTTTTTTAACATTTATTGATGTGACCTGTTACCCTTTCAATTGGGTACAGGAAATAAAAACGGATGTTTCCTTGTTTTTAAACAATTCAGTAGACGATTATATCTGATATCTTATTACAATAGCCTTTTTCTTATTACTTAAAAATGCTTATTTAAATTTTAGTTCACAGTGTCTAAATTGAAGTTATTTATCATCATCGTCATCATCTCAGCCGCAAGACGTCCACTGCTAGACATAGGCCTCCCCTAATGATTTCCAGCTGGACTTACAAGGTGGACGGACGAACTTGTAAAGGTCAGCGGAAAAATAAATGAAAAATCCTAGATTCTAAAACAAAATGATGTTTTATAATCAAATGCAAGTTTGAAACCGAAAGACTATCAACCAAATATATACTAATTCCATAAACGTTTCCTTATCTTGAGCATTATTTTTTAATTTGAGTAAAGCAGGAATCACGAATTAATAATTAAACGCATTTTCCTGCTCTCTGTAATCTAAGGTGGGGCACAAAATCATAACCGACAAGGAAAATGGGACGCCTCTCCTAGATACCGCGTTTCCGCCGGGAATACGGCACGAGTGGTATTACTGCGGTTTGTGGAGAGCGGAAAGCGATAAACTGAATTATTTGAAGGCTTTCCCACTGATGAATTCATCATTCCTTGAAGCTTCTGTAAGTACCTTTAGTTAGGGATATAAATTAATATAATGTAGTAAAAATACCTAGGCATCAGAACTTTTTGACATTAATAACGTCTGTGTTTTTTTTTAATAATAATTAATTTTTCTGACAGTTACTATTTGTGCTATGTACACATATTGTGTCTGTTTAATTAAATGTTAAAAAAAAGTTTTCTTATACTCTTGCATTATAACTTCTACTCCATTTACATTAAGATACCATAATATTTTCCTGACGCTAAAAAAGTCATCTGGTATATTTAAGGGGAGAGAGGCTCCAAGTGTAACAAAACTGAATCTAGATAGCAAGTACAAGCAAGCACTCTCAACTACGAGTACTTACCTACATACCTACCTATTGTACCTATAGGTAAACGTTGGATTTAAAGTTATCCTAGTTCCTAATTCATTTAAACCTGTCGGAAGATTTTAGTACGACGCACATATTAAATGCAAATTAAAAAGTTTGTTCACGACATTATTGTTTCATCGGTCAGCCGCAAGCCGCAACTTGCCTAATGTAATACGACCTTTACACAAAATGACCCCTCACAAAATGGCGGAGCTGCCGCGTTGTCATACGCACCTTTCAAATATTCATATAGAATCGTAACATAATGTCTAGCAAAGGTTAAAGGTATCAAGTCAACTGTCACATTAAGGTAATGTTATGTAAGAAATAGGTATTTAGGTACGTGAACGTGCCGTCAGATGACATTAGGTACCGTAAAGGCGGGTTACTTTAGCAATTTTTTTTCAAATAACTTTCGAATTTGATCTGTAGTTTTTATTGGTGTTATCTTTTTAGTGCTCTTATATGTTATAAAGAAGCTCAAGGATGTAATCAACAAGATCCGAAGTATATTTTGGAAATATTATAAGCGTAATTTGAATTTCTTTTTAATTAAAGTTTGGGCCAAAGTTGTTCTTAGGAAAGGGTTACTTTACCCCATGAACTTTATCGGTGAAAAATCGTACTTGCTATCAGTGGGCAAAAACTATCAAGGGTGGTAAGATTGAATATCCCGGAGTGAAAATGTAAGAAAAAATCGAAATAAATAAAAATACGATGTAAAATCAACATTATATATTTCAAAAAGATTTACAGTAAGAAAATATCTAAAAAAAATGTTAGGTAGGTAACAAACTTTGAAAAATTCAATGATATTATCTTAAACGATTTTAACGTAACGATCTCAAATTAATTAGGTAACCTTCGTAGTCATATTTTACTTTTCAGTCTAATAAAACTATAATTTTAGTCTTATGTAGGTATAAGAATCAACGTTTACAACAGGTACTAAGTAGCATAATCTAATCTAAAACTTACAAACGTTATTGAAACACATTATCTTATCACTCGTTTATTTCTTGAACAGAGAAACAAGCCTTTTTTCAAATATAATTTTTTTAATTTGATTGGATTGCATCCAGACATTTTTTTTTATCTGCCTGGGTGTAATCGACATATCGACAACTGCCAGGCTGTCATCTGTACACTGATGGCATCAGGAATGTCACTCTGTATTATAGTTCTGTAACAAATTGATCAAAAATGTAAAGTTTTTCACTAATAACAGATGGCCGTGAGTGAGGAATAATGTCCCAGAATAAATTCGTGGCCCTGCGGGCCAAAGTTACCCGGAAAGGCGGTCAATGTATACCGATTTTCTTGATCTGTAATTTAAGTCCCAAAATATAAGTAAATAGTCTTTAAAATACAATTGCCATACTTCTACATACATGCCTAAGAAAATAACAATCCAATTGGAAATCGAGTCGGTAAAACAGTTCCGCAAATATGCGTCAATATCGTCATCTATTAACTACGAAAGGAACTACGACGATCGGTGGTGTGGTCGTGACACGGCGGGCAGTTCAAACATTTTCTCGATTTGGGCCAAAGTTATCCCCTAGGCCCTAGAGTCAAAGAAACCCGCCTTTACGGTAATTTATTGTTTCTCATAAAACCTTGTTCTCTCTCATGAATCTTGTAAAAGTTTGCTTAATAAGTACCTCAAATTATATTCTCTTGATCCTTAAATATTTTGGCAAATACAATATACATTTTGAAATAAGAAGATACATGCTCAAAAGTACAGTTTCTAAATGTAACTATTTTCATTTTTCGTTTAACTAATAAGTATTTTATTCATATTGAACTAATAATGCACGTAAAAAAAATATATATGAATTATTCTTACATTTAAAATTGTACTGTAAATAAACAAGGATTAGGCACTGCAGATAAAAAAAAACAATAGTGTAAAATAACACACCATTTATTCAATTTTAGGCTAGCTCTCAAAATATATTTCCCAATATACAATTATTATTTGTGAGTTAATCTACAAAATGTTTAACAATTCACGAATGCGAAATATACCGCGCTCCATTCAACAATTCAATCTATTGAATATAAAATTAAAAATGGCTATTTTTATCATCGGCATGCAGATGTATGCAATGCATTATTAATTTGAATTTTCACCCCGGGCTTAAAATAAAACCTAATTTCTCTATGTCCGTAATATTATAATTAATTTAGACACAATATAAATCTCTAGCTTGAACTAATATAATGGAAAACAATGTTTACAGTGACATTAATTATAAGTTACGCTACAGATTTAGTTGAAAGGACAACGTTTTGCTTTCATACACGGTTAGATACGGCTAGGCAAGGGATTACATAGCATAACTTCATTAAATTCGAACTTCCCAGATATACTTACGTACGTGTTACACGGAAACTGGGGTTGAACCAAGTAAAATTTTAGTAGTCTAATACCAACGTCTACCTCTGTTAAGTGATTAATTATTCAATACCAGAGCTATCGCCTGCGGCTCGGTTCTTAGGAAATTGTAATACAAGACTAAATTAAGCAGGATTAGGTAGTAGACAAATAATTGGCTGTTAAAGTTACGGAGAAGCTATATTAGTGTTTAGGTATTAGACAGAGCTATGTAAGACGTCTAAACATGTCCGTCGAAATATTCAAATGGACACCGCCTATTAGCTACATAATACAACCACCTACAAGATTCCATTAAGCTTCAACCCAACGCCAGATTTTACGTGCTTGTTGCAAAGTTTCTCCATGAACGATCGCAGCTTGACCAACTTCGTCCGAGTACGGAGCCACTAGAATATACATATCGAGTCGAATTCTGGACGCGTATTCTGTAAAATTGGAAAACTTGAAGGAAATACGAGAGATCTTGGTTAAATTGGAGAAATCCATACATAGCTGTTAGGTTGAAAAGGTCAGAGTACCGTCAATAATATAAATTATGCGAATTCACATCGAAGTATACTGGGATATTTTGAAATTTCTGAGTTGGTCCCATCGTAAAAGTCGTTCAGCTTGACAAACCCAACATAGGCTTAAAAGAGAAGCCAACTCAAAATATTCACCCGGTATACAGTTTGAGAATGAGCACCTGCATTCCAATTAGGATTATTTTCACAATTTCAGAGTTAAAACCATCGTCAAAGTTGTTTCATGACGAACTCAAAATAGGTTTATAATTTTAATTTAAAAAAAAACATTTGCTTTAGAATCCTCTGTCATTTCTGTAATGAGTAAGTCAGTCAGCAGAATTCTTAGAATGGAATAGGTATCTACTCACTCCATTCCTTACAAAATAGGTATCCATGTGAAACTTTCGAAACTTTTAACTTTGACGTGGCTAAAATTGATTCATAGAGTTTGAAGGTGTACTACAACGAGATAGGAAATTGCTGAACCGAAAAATGTGGGATATTGAAATTAAATTCAAACACTGCTGTAATTACTAGAAGGTAGATGAAAAGCTTTTGCAATTTAAACTATTTGCGTATGCAAACTCTTTTCACAAAATTATTTAAAAATAATAGTTTATTTGTCTATCGTAGGGTTTTACGAGACATAAGTTGTTCTTTTTTTTTAAAAATTGTGGAAGTGACGTCAATGCTGTGACGAAGGTTGTGGGTAGGTACGATATATATATTTTTTTTATTATCACAAAATCAGCTCTTAAAAGTAGATATAGTGTACTACAGACAATTAAGGATTTACAATATTATGCTTTGACGTATAATAGGTATTCTGCCCAAAGTGCAGAATACCTATTTGTGTGAACAAATTTTATATGTGTGTGTGTGTATGTGCGTGTGTGGGTGTGTGTGTGTAAGGTGTGTATGTGAGTGTGTGTGTGTAAGGTGTGTATGTATGTATGTATACTTTGTAGTTCTTGACTGGCTGGCTACCACCCTCAATTTGAAAATCTGTCTCCAAACTCCAAACACCTATCGATGCGTTCTGCACGTGAGGTCAAGTGCCATCTAGAATTTGTGCTTACCACCTTTGGTCATACCATCACTTGCCAAGTTTCCATATTGATTTTTAAGTCAAACACAGTCCTATACAAAGATAAAATAAATCAAAAAAATATTCTGGGACATAATTCCTCACACACGGCCATCTGACCCCAAACTAAGCAGAGTCTGAAAAAAAGATGTCTGATGAAAAACAAATCTATTATTATTTTTTCTTTATACATGTATGTAGTGTACAATTTAAGCAAACTATACCAATAAGCTCATTTTGACCAGTTGAACTAATATTTATTTTTTTAAATGAAAATCTTAGAAATACTTGTTTTGTTGTTACATGCATTGTAGCCACTGTTTCTCTGTGGTTTCTGGCACACATTGTTTAGCAGGGGATTTCGGTAGGCTCAGGTTACACCCTAGCTTCAAAGGAAATATTCACACGCATATGTTACACGATGTTAGTACTCTGCATGAATGGACACGCTTGCATTGACAGATGAAGCTGTAAAGGAATCATTTTGGTATTTTATTGAATATTTTTGATTAATTGTAAATAAAGCGTCCTTCTATTATTAAAAAAATACATTGTGACAGGAGCACATAAGGCAGCAGGCTCCTTCTGTCAATAAATTCGAATCGAAAGTAAAATGCTCCGAACAATCGATAAGAATCCTCATAAAATATTGCCACTTGAACAAGTATTTTTTATTGGTATTAAAAATTTGAAAAAAAAACTGAAATATTAAAATTTTATACGATCTCATTACAAAACAACTAAAAAAGAAATCGAAAAATTAAATGTAAACGCATTTTTATGCTCTAAGGGCGTTTCTTATCAGTGCGTTATCTAAAAGCTCATTAAGGTAAGCACTTTACGAGTCCCTTAAACAAGGACAGGGAACTGCGTTTTTTGCCATCCAACGCGAGTCGTAAAATCCAAAGTTACGACTTTTATCATTCCAAGATGGGTACGGAATAAAGTAAATGTAAACGCCTGATGTATGACTATGGGCAATAAATTGAAGTGAGCCTTTGCGTATGTAACTCGATGTCGAATGTGTCGTAAAATATCATTATTGTTATCATAAAATACAATTGTGTGCTTGAATGGAGATTTGGGGACAAGTATGATGTTGTTATTTTGTGGTACTTCCTATATAATGCCTATTCTAATTTAGGCACCGAAGTTTTTTTTAAAAACTGAAAACTTATATTTTCAGGGAATTCGTGCCTATTTTGTCTTATTTTTTAGTTTTTTTCTGAGCTGACATTATTAATGATTACATTATCGTTACTTTGGTTTCATGAGATATCATGTCTTAATGTCTTTCCCCCATCTACCGCGATCTCCTATTTTACTTAGGGGTTCAAAATATAAATATAAATTCTTTTAATGAATAGATTTTAGTTAAAGTACAAAACAAGTTAGAATATTTTTCTAGTATTGTAATTTTTTTTCTACCAGCAAAAAAATCTTTAGTCTGTTTTAGCAACGTTTTTAAAAATTATAGAATACTAACGTATTTTAGATGTATTTTATGGGCGTAACTAGCGAAAATACTTCGTAGAAAAACATGACATGCTAAGCAATTAATTACTTGTTACATACAACGTAAATACCTCGAGTCAGCAATGATCCTTCCGCCGAAACATACCCAAGGTTCAGCCTCTGAATAATTGATGAACATACAATATGTCTGCAATACGTGGGTACTGCATATACTTATAGGTACATAAAATAGAGAAATCAAAAAATAAAAAATTTGTGATCTACAATATAGATAGACATAGCAGTGTAGTGACCGTTTTTCATCACACCAGATAGCATGGGAGATAGTATCGACAACGAGAGGCAAATTGGACAATCAGGTGCTAAAAAAGCAACAACACAAACTGAGCGTAACTAAAGTAAGCCACTAAAGTATCCACTAAAGTAAGCTAAATCATAATTTTCTAATGGAATCTAAACTCTATTCAAAATAAACCACAACCAAAGTAACCACTTATTTCATTTAGTATAATTAGCCACAAAATAACTGTTGTACGATGCGGCTAAAGGTGGAAGGACCTCACATCAAGAGTCTTAAACGTGACGTTAAATGCTTTGACAATGGTCGTGGGTTTGAATTCAATGAACATGATATTTCTGTCAAGGGAAAAAATCATGTTGAAACTATAGCTAATCTAGGCTAGGGCTACCATAATAATATCTCACTTCAAAATATTTTGGTGTGTTCTGACAGCTCAACTTAAAAAGTAGTTCCATTGTATGCTTTGTGTAGTGACATACTTTGGCTTTATTACCCTTACCTTACATAGTGATACTTAATGTGCTCAAACGCAGGTCTATACATAGTAAAAAAAAGACAATTAAGCCAATCTATAATAAAAATTAAAAAATATCTAAATATAAATACTCTGGGACATTCAGGGACATTATTCCTAACACACGGCAATCTGACCCCAAAGTAAGCAGAGCTTGTACTATGGAAGCTAGATAACTGATATACTACTTTTCTTTTGTAAATACATACATATATAGATAACTAGCTTTCCGCCCCGCGGTTTCACCCGCGTTCCCGTGGGATCTTATGTTTTTCTTTGCTATAAACCTCACGGAGCCCGAGACCTTTCCAACGAATGCAAAACCGTGGAAATCGGTTCGTGCGTTCTGGAGTTATAGCGTCAGGAAGGAAAACCTGACTTATTTTTATATAGTAGATTACACCCAGACTCAGGACAAACAGACATGTTCATGCACACAAATGTTTGTCCTGAGTGGGAATCGAACCCACAACCTGCGGCGTGATAGATAACCACGCCAACCGGCCCATCAAATTTGGAAGACATTCTGTTATCGATCGTCAGACAGATTCAACACAATTTAAGATTAAGGCTAAGCTAGAGTCAGTCCCAGTACATTTTAATAACACAAGGTTATACGTAACTTGTAATAAGTTTCATTTATAAATCAAACCACTGACCCGAAAGTAATTCCGTAGGTACTAAAGCTGGTTCGTACTAGCTTTAATTAGTCTGAGTTGCCTATTTACCTTTCCATTTCTTGGGAATATCAGGCCTGTTAACACGAAAACTATCTGGTTGTAATTTGAATATTTATATAGAAATTGTGCTTTTCAGTAAAGATGATTTTAACTTAAAATATTGATGATATACAGCAAATAAATGGAATTGTATTGAGAAACAATTTATCCATTTCTAGAAGATAAGTGAAATGCAAAAAAAAACTTTTCTTCAGCCGTTTATCGTTTGCTATCTAGAAAACTACGGTTTACTTCGTTAGGATTATTGTGAAATACCTTTATTATAAATTTATGAAATCGACTCGATAGCCGGTTCTTAAGGGCTTCTTTACCCTGAAAGTAGTTTGTCAATGCATATTGATTAAGGTAATATTTTATGTTGTATATTAAAAAAGTATAAAGATTTCCTAGTTCATTTTTAAGTATTTAATATAATATATCTAACTGATGCTATGGCGAACTGTCAGTTTTAGACAATGCAAGTCCCTAAAACATAGAAGTGAAACCGCAACTGAAACGCTGCGGTAATGGCCGACAGACGGTGACACAACAAAACGAGACAAAGTTGTTTATTCGACTATATTATAATATCAGAATTCTGAATAGTTTTAGTCTAAAACTAATAAATTAAGTTTTAGTGTCTGATGTAATATATTAAAGTAAACTATCACCCTTGAAATTTTTACATGATATGAATAATTATGGTTAAATAGTATTACAGTTTTTTTTTTTTTTTGGGTTATCTCGTGAAACAAAGATCCCTTATAGTTTAGTTAGAAATTAAAGGTATATAGGTATTTATAATAAAAAAAAATACGTGTGGCACTCGGGGACTGCCGCGGTAAAGCATTTTTTATCAACTTATTTATTTTTTATTTATGCAGTTTTTTTTTTCTTTATGCTACTAAGCCCGCGATAAAAGCTATGCAATGGCTTAACAACGGGAAAAAATAATAATAGGCTGTCAATAAAGGCTCATTTACACACTGAGAACACTGTGTCATCTCATGATTAAGTTGTATGGGCTAGAACCCTTTGCTTTCCCGAAATAAGCGAAAACAAAAGAAAAAACTGATACTGACTGACAGTGATGCGTTCATTGAAAATATGGCGGTACTGTGCTCGGCCAATATGGCGACTGCCATTTGCACCATTAGAATTTAACAAAATACTCGACAATCCGAATTTTGCGGATACCTATATGTTGTCGACTCGAATTTGTTTTTTTTTATGTTTTATTATTCAGGTAAGGTTTTAATCGAGTCACGCTCGACCGAGCTGAACATGGTAGGCGGAGTGGGGGGTGTCAGGTTTTTTCGTTACGGAATTTCTTGATTCGGTCGCCGCGCTCAAAGCCCACGATAAAAGCTTTACAATAATAGTATAGCTTAATAATAATAATATTAAATTTATTATTATTAAAGTTGCGAATCTTCACCACTTTACCAGTATAACAGTTACTTTTAAAAATCTAGAAATATTCACAGTGTTATGTAGCATATATAATAAAGGAAAAGTAGCGCCGCTAAGTGGGCTTTGATAATTTAGCTTATAAATATTTTTTCTATTTGATATTCCTTTAATTATATTATGTTCAGCAGTCCTAGGTATTACACTGTAAGTACCTACCTCATCTGACTACGAAACCCTACACTGCACCGAGCACCGACATGGCCAAGTTCAAGTTACATTTACTACCTACTTATTTGTAAAAGGATTGCGAGGCTGAAATAGAAAATACAACAGAAATCGACCATCTCTATCTTCTGCATCTCCTGGCCAAGTAGGACAAGCAGAAGATAGAGAAGGTCGATTTGCCATTAAGCCGAAAAAACCCTATGTTCAGCTCAATAATAACGTGTAAATAGAATTAAGTATAAAAGTCAGAAATTTATATTTTTGTACTCTTTAATAATAAAAATAAAATCTATGAGATTTATCGATTTAATCTATGAAAATGCTTGAACAAACTACAGCATTCATTTAAATAAAACCAGAATATTGTAATATAAGTGTAAGTACCTAAATAAGATTTTCGCAAATCATTGAATATTGAACGACGACTTATCCATAACTTTTCCAAACTTTTAAACTTAAATTCCCAAAATTAACATTCTGCAACCTAGCTAAACAAATCTGCTCACAGATAAATTAGTTAATAAGAAAACTGTAGGATCTGTAGAAAAGTTTAATAAATGAGGCGGCGGCTATTTCCCTTGATATAATGGAATCTTTTTAGACACTTTAAGACAGCACTTTGGCTTAATGAAGAGACATAATTCATTTTGACGCTCCTTATAACTAGAGCAATGGCATCTATGCCGTCAGACGTGGGGTAATTAGATCTACAGGGACTTTATTGATTTTTGTATACCTACCTAACACCGTTGGAACAAGAATGTGAAGTATCGTCGCTTAATGGACTTTAATGCAGCACTATGGAGATATTTTTGTTATTACTACTAATTGTTTGAGTACCTACATATTTATCTTAGTATAATCTGAAGGGTAAATTAAAGCTACTGACTTGACCAATAATTGTAATCAATTTTATAAGTCACTTAATGACAAAATTAAGGCAATTAATTATGTTACTAATACAAACAAATTACACCCACCACAAATTCCTATTCCAAAATACAGACAAAATAGGCGGCTTCGTCTTTTAAAGGAATGTTTGTGCTATATTGAAATTTCTGCAAGTAAATTGGGTAATTCATTGAAGTACCGACCTAAACACTCGACATTCGGTTCGAAATCGAGATTTTCCGAGAAATAAACTAAAGGCAGATCCTCGCTCCAGTAAAAGGGCCCTTAATTCATTGTGATTTAGGAATGGAAGGACTTCTTTAGGAAGCTTCCGTCTCAACGAGTGAATAAAATTAAATTTTGTATTTGGCCATCGTCGTAGTGCAATTGTGTGAACGATTGTTGTTGATGAGTAACGGGCTTTTGACTGATAAATCTAAAGAGAGATGAGATAGAGAGATAAGGGATGAGATTCTGATCACTCCTCTCTTCTATATACCTAAACGAAGAACCTAAAGATATATAATTATTTGATGCGGTCAAAAAATATAGTTGTGATGAAAAGAAAAAGTATGTCTGCTAATCAAAAACAGGCCAAGAGGCAATCAGACTCTGGCACGTAGGATTCTGTTCAATAATAATAAAAACAACAAAAAAAATGTGGCTATGCTCGATAAAATTGTTGTAATCGTGTTTGTTTGTTTTGGCCTCAGGTTACAAACTATATTATGCAGTGTTTTAGATTTTTTTTATTAAATAATGTAGATGGTAAATAATTTACAGAAATTCCAAATTTGTAACTATAAAAAGTAACAAGTTTTTGAAATAGTCTCCCGAGACAAAAATAATAGTTTTATTTAAATACATCTTCGCTGCAGTAATGAATATTTTGATTCAAAAGGAAGGAAGGTTCGGAAGATTACATTAACTGAAAATTGATAGCAATAAACTCAGTAGGTAATTACTCTTTTCAAAATTCATTCTAGTGTCACTGTATTCTAGTATAAGTCCTGGGATGTTAAAAATAAAATTTAAATACTTAATTGTCGGTCGATCAAAGTGACAGATTTAAAATTATAAGCTCCTCCAAACTGTGGCAACATTTTTGTTTGTCATAAAATCAGTTATTTACCAAATAAGTTTGCTAGACATTTAAATAAAATTACTCATCACAAGTTCGGATCTGCGATTCAAATGAGACAATTGAATGGCAGTGCTTAAATTATTAACACGATTGTTATTTTGGAGCCCGGTTTGCTGTCTAGTGTTGAAAAGACAGGAATAGTTAACTAGCTCTTTGAAATTTAAAGGAAATGGTTACATAATAGTTGCTTACATCAAAATTGCATTATCGTTAAACATTACTCTAAAATAACAGTTACCGATATACATTATGTATTCATTTGTCTAAATATATATATATGCTAGCGGTCCCGTTGTCCTGTCTAAAGTCGATTACGACGCCATCTACCGGGTCCAAATTGTATTTTCAAACCATCCAGGGACCCACTCATATATACACACCAAATTTCATCCAAATCGTTCCAGCCGTTTAGGAGGAGTTAGGTGACAAACACACGTACAGAAGAATTTTATATATAAAGATATAAAACATTTCTCGTCAACCAGTTCTTCTCAATTACAGGTTAGGTTCCAAACAGATAACAACATCTGTACATAGCTTAAACCACCGCTCTAGGGCCTAAGCTAAATAAATTTCTTTCACTTTGACTTTAATCATTATCATTGTTTACCCGTAAATATACAGTATTGATTATGAGCTTCCCCAACACCGATCAATCCTGTTCTCTACTTATTTTTATTCTGCAATAAGTTTATATTTCAAATATTGTTTATTAACTAATAGAAAATTTATATGTGACATAGTTGAAATGCTCTACTGCAGCTATAAAAATGTGAACAAGTATTTTCAAGATTTTCATATTCAACCGGTCTCAAATAGAAACAGATTGAAACAAAGATGTTTGCTCCTCATAAGTCCCACTTCCAGGCACACCAACAAAGTCACCTCGTTGATGATATAAAAAACATAATCTTATAGAGATAATATACTGTCTCCCATCAATAGCGCTCAATTTTTTACTGATTTATACGTTATTGGGAACAGCCTTAAACATCAAAAAATAAATATCCTAATTTCGATAAATATAATTAAATGTTGCCAGTAGAAATTACGAGTAAAATGACGCTTGACTTATACCTATTTAAGATTTATATTAAGATACTTACCTATTTTTTCATGTAATTGCTTGGTAATATTCATAAATTTTCAAAAAAAATATTATTTTCAGATATGGTCGTATGTAACTCAGTAGGTATAATTTCATATTATTTAATTTTATTTTTCTTTCTTTTTTTTCTTTTCTTTTTTTGTTATAACACAATATTGTCAGTGAGACTAGATAAATAATTTAATGTAATAAATCTGAGTTGGTTCTGAAAAGAGTAATTGCTGAGTTTCTTGCCGGCTCTTCTCAGTAAAAGCAACCTTCCGAACCGAGCGTTAGAGTCAGACTATTCATAAGTGCTTGTGAAGGCCTATTTGAATAAAAAATATTGTCATTTTCATTTCATATAATCAGTACATTTACCTATAGTTTAGTAGGAGCAACGACATATGCGCAGTGATGTTTATTGATGCTTTACAAAGTCCAGAAGGCAACTGGCTCTCAAGTGCCGGAAGACACTGTTAGGTGCTTGGCGACAACATGGTATAAAAAAAAACTACTTGAGCAAGCGTGTACTGCAAAGTAGGTACCCTACGACTGTGCTATGGTTTTCTCGCGATGTTTTTCGTTACCAAAAGCTCAAGCTCTTTGTAGGATTCCCACAACCTTTGTCACTGCATTTGACGTCACTACTCACTACACTATCACTGAGCTATCATCTCTTTGTATTTTGACAGTAGCTCTTCCTGACTCCGTGGGCTCACAATCCTCAGTCACATCATTATCAAGTTGAAACATACGGTCTAATAAAATTATTCAAAATCAATATAGAATACAAACAGCAGAGTATCCACTTATAAAGCCATTAATTTAATTATATAAAGCCAAAATGGTATCCATAGAGCAATTACGCTGCAATGATCGATTTGAATTTGTGGTTTTATGTAGTAAGGTGTTACAGCGCACTTATAAACTACTATACTTAATAAAAATCTGCACTTAAATAATATACATAAAGAAACATTTTAAATGAACACAGAAGCACACAAAAAAATATACTCAAAGTTGCTGATTAATAAAATTATATATATACTTAAATAGAAAGATTGTGAAATTTTTTGTGTGTTCGACCTAATATCTGATCTAAATTTTGATGAAATTTGGCACACAGATAAAGCCTCGTATATATTTTTTATTCCAGCAAAACATTATTATATATCTCTCGGAAACGCGAGAGATATAATAGAGTGAAAATTTACTTTAGGAGCTGACCGTAAACTACGTAGGTATACTGATTACTAAAGACAATATATTCAGAGGAGTATATTATGCAAACTTTATTCTACATTATATATATTCATCTAAATAATGGCTACAACTAATTTATTTCACAAAAAAGTCGTTCAATATATTCAACTAGTGCAGAACTCGGACGTATATTTTGATTTCTGTAAGAATTCTCACTCGACACTGTGTACAGCCTTTTTAGGGTTCCGTACCCAAAGGGTAAAAACGAGACCCTATTACTAAGACTTCGCTGTCTCTCCGTCCGTCCGTCTGTCCGTCCGTCTGTCCGTCCGTCTGTCTGTCTCCAGGCTGTATCTCAAGAACCGCAATAGCTAGACAGTTGAAATTTTCACAAATTATATATTTCTGTTGACGCTATAACAACAAATACTAAAAACAAAATAAAATAAATATTAAAGGGGGGCTCCCATACATACATAGTCAAGCCAATTAATAAAGACCTCTGAGTTGTATAGGTGCTCATACAATTTAGAGGTCTAGTTTCATTGGCACAAATCTCAAATCCTAATTTCCTAACTTTATTATATGAATTTATTTACATATTTACAATCAATGTATAAAATACAAACTATGATATATAGAAGCCCTCAAAGCCCTCGCTGCTGTCGATAGGCAAGGTTCCCAACGTTCGATTACAACTTTTATTCGATTACAATTCTTACAGCCGTCGTGGGTTTTTTCAATTTTTTTTTTTTTAAACAAGGGGATTCAGTTTATGTAATTTTTTCGTTTTTCCTGAATAATTTTATTTTAAATATCGAATGCAGACCAAACAATAAATTATAAATAAAAATAAGACTGATATTTATATGTAAAAGCTTGCAATTGGCTCATACCGGTGCACACCGAATATTTGCGGCAAATATTCCGGTACCGAGCAAATTTTAAATTTTTAATCGCCTCTTTCGTCGGACTTAATTTCAATTTAAATTCATATTGGCTATTTGAATTGGACCTAGTGACGCGTGCATCATGAAATATTGGTATTTTTACTTCGATGACTTTTATTATGATCGCCAGCAATTATTGTCGCAGAAGCCACGGCCATTTACTGTGTCAATCATTGAAATAACAAGAGACAGTTATTTTAGCTACCAACAAAAAAAATTGAATAATTACAAATGAATTGACTGATTACAAACAAATATTATCAAGTGTACCTAAATCCTTGTTATCGAAAAAAGACAGACTATGCTGTACTTTTTAACTTAATAATTTTTTTTTTGCTAGTGATAGACCTCAACACAGCGACATTGCACTATTCATGCTATGGATGGGCTTGTGTTTGAGAATATTTTCACCGTAGCAGCTGAAGCTGGCAAGCATGAAAATTACAAGGGAACTGGCCACCAGCTGTAGCAGCTCGGTCACAGCTTGTGACCAAGCATCAAACAAATCATAGAAAATTATGATCCACAACAAAAATATAATAGTTAAAACTGCAGCCATTTTACCACTTTTCGTAGCGAATTACCAACTCAACGCTATGATTGCATTAAAGCTCTTACAAAACTTTATCCATTTCGTTTGTTGATACTACCGCTCCAAGGTTTGTGAAAATTTAATTTTCTAAAACGAAATTTGTATTACACGTCAATGTCGCTGTTTTAATGTGTTAGCACTAACGCTTTAATAAGTGGCAAATATAGTGACTGATTGTTTTACTTATTGTGTAAATAAAATGGATTAGCATTGCCAGTTCTTCATATAATAAGGATCCCCAACACTGCAGCTCAAAATACGCAGGTTAATTTTGCTGCGTTAAATTGTTAAAACTGTAACATTGTATGAGCGGCTCTTACATTATTGCAGCGTATTTGAAAATTAACACACTATGGTGACAAATAAAAAGAGGTAAAATATTGGCCTCTCTTATAAACTGTTTAGCGCATTATGAGCTGCAGTATAGGATCCTTAAGGGAACATGTTATCCCTATGGGCGTTATGGCTGCCGTTTTAACTCAGTTAACAATATGATTTTGTTAATTATTTAACGTATACAGACAAGTTAATTATACCAATTAGATCATCGACTCGATGGTTATTAAAGTGGGAAGAAAAATGGGAAGGCAGTGGCTGTGATTCCTAATAACGACCTTTATGAGCTGATTGGACATAAGAAATAATGGTTTTCTTCGTCTCAACAACCTTATCTAAGCAACATGACAATATTTACAAAATTAAGTAAGTAAGTAATGAAATTAAAATTAACCCAGAATCAATATATTTTTAATTATGAGAATCAATTATATTTTTAATTATGAAAAAGCAAGTTGCTCTACAGATCAAAGATAAAACGGTTTGCTCGAATTCATACAGAAATGAGATTTTAATTAAAAGTAAAATCCTGGAAGATCGAGAGGATAATTGAATCCACTTTTAAATCTACAAGGAATCGATACTAAAAAATATAGGATATAAGTGACATCATAGTGAAAACTAATACTCTTTTTTTTTGTTTACTTTGTATAGGCAAGCCTGTTTGACCACAATCTCACTATAGTAGGTAATGATGTGGCCGAAGGTGGTAAGCACACAAAGCCTAGAAGGATCTGGCTATAAAGTGCAGCTGCCGGAACACACCAATAGGTGTTTGGCGAGACAGATTTTCAACTTCAGGGTGGTAGCCAGCCAGGCGGGAACTACAAAGTACCCTACCACCGTGCTATGGTTTCCTCACGATGTTTTCCTTCATCGAAAGCTCAAGCTCATTGTAGAATTCGAACCCAAGACCTTCGCCGTGGCGTCCGACGTCACAACCACTGAGCTATCATCGCCTTAAAACTTACTTACTTACTTTCTCATTATTTTCATGAATTTTTAAAAGCGTAACAGCAATCCTACCACTAGTATGTGCCCACTGCGCTTACCTTCTGTGTGAACGATAACAATTATCGTTTTAAACACTAATCTCAAAAAAGTAATAAAACTCATTAAAGGCAGACGAAAAATCCTAACACTGAGAGATTCAGAATCATGTAATTCTTTTTTTTTTCGATATCATTAACACCGTTTATAACTAATTATCATTTAAATAACATAAATTCAACCTTATTTATTAACGCTATTAAAAATTATCACATAAATAATGTCACATTGTTTGTCAATGACTGAATATGATGTGGTGATAATGTGGTGGAAGATGATATGTGGTGACTAAATACATATAAACACTACTTTAAAACAAAAACAAATAATATTAGACAGGCACTAATAAGACACATTGCAAGTACGATGCGTTTGAATGTGTGCATCTACATAGAAAATATCAAAAAACAAAATAAACTAGTATCAAAATTATATTTCACCAAAACTGAATAATAACCAGAGTGATATTTTAGTTCTAGACGAATAACCAATAACGTATTGTGCGGCATGGACCCCAGTGGTTATCGGCAACCGTAAATAATTCGATTCCCGATATTATTTATTCAAGTGAAGGACGGACATGTATCATTACGCAAGAGAGCGTTGCGGGATGAACATTAGACTAAATAATTCAAACGGCGTATTGAGTAATGTGGCCCAACGTTGTTTCCATTCAATTTACGGGAATGCATTGAATTTGGGAGCCTATGGATTCACGGGGATCTACGCATGTTTTCAAAGTGCTTTGTTTCAATTGAATTGTATTATGATAGCGATTAGTTCATAATATAATACGCTGCTGGCTGTTGGTTAATATCACAGTAATAAATAAGCTATTGTCTAGTCTAGAGGATGGAGCGTTTGCACCACTAATATGTTCCAGACTTTCTAAAGGTCGGCAACATTTTGACAATCCCACTGGTATTGCTAATGTCTATAGGCTGCAGTTACCATTTAACATTAGGTGACCGCCTGTCTGCTTGTCAGCCCTGATATAAAATGACGAATCTATAAGGGTTCCGTTTTTTTCCATTTGGCTACGGAACCCTAAAAAGTAAGATAATAATGGTAAGATTGTGGTTTTAACCAAAAGCTTTTAAGATAAATACATAGCGTCCTACATACCAAAAATAATTTGTTTTTTCTTGGAAAAAACATTTTTGGCTTTATAGCACTCTATTAAAGTACTGAGAAAATAACAATTTGCAAGTCTTATAATTAAGCAGCTTATAACTTAATTTATCATTTACAACCTAGCTAGCTAGTAAAACCACTCAAGTTAAACCCCTTATAATGGAGATAGCTACCAAAGAACCCACCCAAAAGTTTATTAAACCATGTTACTTATTCATCAACTATGCAAATGAAAAGCAAATAAAGACAAAAATGGCCATCCCGAATAATGCGCGTTGGTTTTATCTCGAATACAATCAAACATTACGATCCCATTTCACACAGCACATTTCCATATGCGCTATAAATAATGCTGCTTTACCTTCCATTCAAATAAAAAACGCACAGGTAACGTTCACTAGATACGACTACAAACAAAGTACAAAGAGTTGCGACACGTAGAGAAATACTCTGGGGGTAGAAAAACAAGCAATTTCAAAATTGATTCCTTTTTGCCGTTTCTACTTTATTGAGCTTCCTTCATTATTGTTTGGCAGTCAAATTTTGACGACACTTTGAGATCTCTAAGTATTTGAATCCGCTACCCAAAAATAATGCAATGCAAATATATAGATACAACCTAAACATAAACTTATCAAATACAGCTAAGACAGATATAGGACTCATTACACGCCTCAAAAATCAGGGTTTTGTAGGACAAAAAAATGGACACTATATTATAGCTAAGAATTTTGACACACGTATAATCCAATTGATGAACAGATTAAGCTTGTTTAAAAAAATACAGACTGTTAGTTAATGAAGTTATATTTCATGATAATTAAAATGTACGTTTTCCTAGGTATACCTACAAAAATATAAAGCTACTCGTAAGCGGATACTCAGTTATTTAAACAATTCACAAAAGTATATAATTTAATAATTTAACGTGTTAATATCATAACAAAACAGGTCACGTATCTCGGCGAACACTCGCTGCCTCATCCAGTGGTTCCCACTAGTCCGGCGTGGTCCCGAAAAATGTGAGTTTTAGTATAAAAACAGAGAAGCCTTGGGGCGGGGCTGAAGCTTTCACGTGCGGAAACCCTGCTGAGATATAGGCGTGAAACGCGAACATAACTATAATCTGAGATCCATTATACCAGCCGACCTAACTAGAGAGAATGTTTTTGCCAACTTTTTACCCGCAACGCACCCCTAAAAGCCTGAACACCTATACGGTATTTTACGGGGGTGCCTCACACCCGTAGTGCGCTGTGAGTGGAATTCATAATAACGTAATTAATGACGGCCAAAACATAGGGCTCCAAACACGTCCGGCGTGCATGCAAAAACCCCTTTCGAGGATGCCGCGTACGATATTATTTATTACACCTCGCAAGAAGCTAAAATTTTGGATATAAACAGCGACTTTGAAAATGTTCGTGCGGTTAAAATTTGTTGTGAATATTTGCTTGGAGTTTTAAGCAGCAGGATTTAGGTGTAAGCTGTAATTAAAATGCGGCTCCTTGCGGCTGCTAAATCATTTGAACTTGACCTATATATCCATTCAAGAGTAAATAGAACACAACTGTTAATAACACGTAGTTTATCTTTAGATCCTTTGTTCAAGATATAAATTAAATTAAAATAGTCTGTGCCGTGGAGATTAAGTTAATCCATTACATCTCAGTCCATTATCCAACTAGGTATAAGCCTTTGGATATCCACTGCTAACCGAAGATTTCTATACTTAGTAAATACTATATAATTAACATCCGTCATAACGCGACGGTAGTCTTTCTTACATAATGAATGCCTGTTTGTTATCATTGAAAACTCATTGAGGGCATAATACCTACCACCACAAATTGGTGCTACTAATAGATGGATGGATGCTTAAACAATAAAGCTCAGAACGATAGTTTCATACATAGTGCCGTTCAAAATTGAAGCACTAAAATTAATGTGTGCGTAAGCATCTCGTAGCTACATTAATTTCTTATTGTGATTATGAGACAGACACGTTGTGACACCCTTTCACTGACAGTAAGTTATTTTTAAATAAAATAATGTAAGCTGTTTATAATGAGGCTGTATCGTGACCACCGACGCGACGAGAAAAATCATTTTTATCCTTTTTTTTCGACACCCTCGCACCATCCCACCTTCCAGACACATCCGGCACTGCTGCTGCACAACAAGAGTGCCTCAAGCGTCGCAAGTATGCTGTCTACAGAGGACTAACATATTTTCGGCGTTTGAGGTTGAAACTCTGGGGCCTTGGGGACCGGAGGCTCATCGCTTGTTTAAAGAGGTCTCTTTTCGACTAATTGCGGCATCCTTTGACAAGAGGGCTGGCGTATATTTTGCCCAAAGAATTGGAATTGCCATTCAGCGTGGCAATGCTGCCCACCTTTTTGGCGCACTTCCGCTCGGCAGCGATTTGGGGCATTTTTTTTATTTATAAGTAAGTAGTTTTTAATTTTATTTCAGTAGATAGGTATATATTAAGGTTATTATATTATTATTTATAGGCTAACTTGAAATGGCTTCACTCCGATTGGGCCTACTCGGGTTCTGAGCGTTATTGTTCTATGGATGGATGATTCATCCATTAGATAGTATTAGTTGACAATTGACTACTTGGGCATTCAGGTTTCTTGACACTGTTATCTTTCAACGAAAAAATTTACACAAAACAATACGTAATTTGAATATGAGATGGAAGGGGATATAAGCTACTTTTTTTTCTCGGGAACGCGGATTTAACCGCGGGAGACACCTAATTACATAAAAAACACGAATATATGCATATCTCTATAGTGCACGTGCCACAAACGAGCCGTTGCTTATATTTGCTCTAATTAGACCGCTTCATTACGCGCTGTGTTGATATTCAACCGGTGTGCAACATACGGTTAAATTGTCTTTGTTCCGTTAACACAAATGTTATAACTATTGAATGTATTTTATCCGAAGGAGTTATGGGACTTTAGTCGTTTCGGTCCGCTCGTCATTCGGACCGCGGACCGAAACTCCCCCTGCTATTATTGAAGTGGTCGATTCAGTCCGGTGTCAGAATGAATATTAAACGATAGTGTATTTTTATAGTTTTGGTACTGATGGATAGAAAAGTCTTAAGTATATGGAAATAATAATCATCCAAAATAAAAGCTTGTAATAAATATTCGTATGTAAGCAAAAAAAAAACTCGAAACAATTAATATAAAAAAATACTTTAATTTAAAGTCACTAGATTATGACGTTAAACTATGAATTTACTTCAAGAATTATCATCATCTCCTAATTAAAAAGAGAGTTAAGGCCACATCAAGAATATAATCCGACAAAGAACAAAATTGAGGGACGCCTGATGAATCAATGGACCATCTCATAAAGGTGATGATGATGAAATGGAAAATTTTGCGTGTTTTGTGGATGGCTTGGATTTAAAAGCGATGATAACAACTCAGTGGTAGTTATATCGAAAGTCGTTCTACAATAAGCTTAAGCTGTTGGTGAAGGAAAACATCGTGAGGAAGTTATATCGCAGGTGGTGGTACTTTGTAGTAACTCGCCTAGTTGGTTACCACCACAGGTCAACCACCCTCAAGATGCAAATCTATTGCCAAGAAAGCAGCTCCCCATACTGCTTTATGTGATTACCACCTTAGGCTACCTCATCTCTTACCATGATGAAATTTTAAGTGAAGTGTAAAAGTCTATGATCCAATGAGTAAATAATTGGCTTTCTAATATTTTTATTAATATTTTGCCACTGTCTATTTGTATTGAAATTTTACCTAAAATAATACTTGAGGCTTACTAAGGATTAGTAAGAAATGTCATTAGGTATTTTAATATTATATAATTCTAAAAGAATTCGTAAAAGTTCGTAAAAGTCGTAAAAACTTGAAGACCATGTTGGACTCCTACGCATTTTGTTGTACAGAAGAGAATATTGCTTTTAGAAAAACGTAGGCGTTAGTTCTGTTTATATTGTAGGTATACGCAATTAACATAATCCTCGCAATCTGACTCTGTTTCTCCGCCTACTTTTTCTATACGATACGATTTTCATTAATAGAAAAAGCGACAAACGAGGAATGTTTCCTTAACTTAATAGTTTGTTTGTTTGTTTGTTACCTTTTCACGCATAAACCGCTGAACCGATCGCGATTAAATTTGGTACGCAGGTAGCCTATGGTATGGAGAAGAACATAGGCTACTTTTTATCCCGGGAAAACATAAGATCCCTAGGGAATGCTGGTGAAACCGCGGGGCGGAAACTAGTATTTATATAAATTGCATCGGTGCGAAGCCGAGGTGGGTCTAAAATACGAAATACCTAAGTATATACATTTTCATGAATAGTAACTATTAGGTAGGTACCTAATCATTTTAGTGATTGATAGTGATTTGAGATTAAATGTACACTAAGTAGATAATACTACTTCATGCTGCTTGTTATTTTTTTTACTTGAGTTATATTCGTTCGAATTAGATACTTGTATGAATTGTAGGTATTTAATGCTACTTAGGTAATGGTACTGAGTTACTGTATTAAAGCATATTATATTTTAACTCTGATGCAAAACTCAATTACTTAACCTGGCTACCTTACTCGTTATATTTTCTTCATATTACTCAGTTGATTCTGAAAAACTTACTTTCGAGTACCTATTACCTACTTACGTTCTGTTTCACGTTGTTTACATGTAGAAAGTGAGAAACTATAATATACCTACGTAGGTAAGTAGGTATAAACTTGAATACACGAGGCATGTAGGTATGCGCATTTAGAAATATCTCAGATCCAAATTAAAAAGTAAATGATTCCCTATTTGATATCATATATTTTTTCTAGTTATATACATAATTAGAAAACTTACTTATGTAAGGATAGCTATTTCTTTCAATGCAGTACTTCAAATAGTTACCTCGATTTTCAATCCAAGCGTTTCTGAAGCATTAAGTTTATAAGTTCAGAGAGTAGTTTACCCCTGTATCCGACCTTTCACACAATAAAACACTGAAGTTCACAATATCCCAGTCACACTGCACCGCACTGAACTTCTAAATTATTATTTACTTTGTAAAACATAAACACAAGGTTTACGTAGGTATAACCTAAAATTTACCAAATGTAAAATAAGCCACCAATTCTCGCGAGTAATTTTTTAAGGAACGCGGAATTTGCCATTAAACTTGGCGAAGTATACGAGAAAATTATATTTTTCAGGAAATATATTGAAATCGGAGTTGTTGAGTCAGGAATGTTGTCAAAACTGTCATTTGTTTGACGCCATGGTTATAACGCATGCGTGTTCTGAATTTGGCGTAATGCGCATGTCATCCATTTAGTTGGCTTCCAGGAAGGTGGATTAAACGAGGTTGTATGTAATCGCATTATTGTATGTATTTTATTTTATTCTTAAATTCTCCACACGTACAAAACTAATGGGAAATGATATTAGATTTTATGTTAAACATTGTAGGTACAGATTTAAATATTTCCGACCGTTTTTGTAATCATTGCCCTTATTATATAGGTATTTAATGTAATGTAAGTAATTGATACTTAGATACAAACAAATAAACAATCTTCGTAGTAGAATTAGGTAGATAGATTTAATATATAAAATTCACGTGTCATAGTGTTTGACTGCAAACTCCTCCGAAACGGCTCGACCGATTCTTATGAAATTTTTGTGTATATTCGGTAGGTCTGAGTATCGGTCGTAGGCTATTTTATATCGAGTGAAACCGCGGGGGATAGCTAGTAATTATATAATTATATTTATTAAGTAGGATAGCAATCAATGCAATTTGGAGTAACACACGGAGTGTTCGGTACAATAATAATAAAACCATCTTAATGTTTAAACTTAAATTTTGATTAGATCAGATATATTTTAATTTCTCATAAATGTATCAATTTAAAAACAGTATTTTAATTTGAACTAATGAATTATTTTCATATTTTTTTACTTAAACAACAAGCAGCTCGTCAACAAGATTAATTTCCGTTTTAGAACGGAATCCTAGAAATAGATCTTATTGCAAAACACACACAGATTTTGTAGGTAAAATTAATTTAATCTAAAACTCACTAAATCAAAAGATTCTTTTTAATCATGCGAGGTGACTTATGATGAAACTTTGTTGAAATGTTGGAACCATTCATGCTCAACCGAGCTTAAAGCTCTAAACTTTAATTAAACTTGTGGCCAAAAAACGCTGATTAATGTTGATAAAGCATTTAGATAACGGTAATAGTTTTTTTTTTTATATTACTTTAAAATTTAATTAAATCTATTAATCAGTGTGTTCCAGCAGCTGAATGCTTATCACCTTCGGCCACATCATCACTTATCATGGTTAGGTTGTGGTTAATTCTATCCATAGTAAAAAAAAACTCATTATAATTTCCCTAACTTTTCAATTATTTATATATTTTTTAAATATTTATAGCTTACTCGCATTCCCCCGCGGTTTCACCGGCGATCCCATATTTTACCCCTTAGGGGCTGAATTTTTAAAAACCCTTCCTTAAGAATTAGAGCTGTGCGTTGATATGTCATTCAGTCCGTCAGTCAGTTTCTTCTTCTATGTATACCTACTACAGATAGTGGTTTTATCTCTATAATCACTTATTTCCACTTATATGATCCATAACAGTTATGTCGTAAGAAAAAGGTCGAAGTTTCTGTAATCACCCAAGCCTCTAGAGAACCGGCAAGAACATTCTCTTCCTCTTCCCGGATGTATATCATCACTCAATATTAAATAAAATATGTAAAGTTTTTTTCATATGCCACAATAACGTTTTCGTATCAAATGTAGTAGCATAAATGAACACAAATTGCCGATATCGGACTCTAAAAATATCATATACGTGACATCCTGGCGTATCGTGAGCCAAACGGCTCTGTTTCTGTCATAAAAGTTGACACACTAGCTAAACTACTATCATCTACAACCACCAATGTAACAAGACATTTAATACCACCTCTCAAATACCACAAATATCAGTCTGTTAAAGGGTGCAAGGAGGGTCAACTTAGATTGGTACTCAACCCGGAATATTTTTTTAAAGAAAATTGTGAGCACTAAACATTTGCTATCAGAGCGTGTTACGTGGCGTGACTGTAGAGCATGGTATTAGGCTATGATTACACTTATTATGAACTAACTCAGAATTTTAGTTTATTAGTTGAAACAATGAGTAGGTAAATCTTTTTTTGACTAAATGACCTAAAGCTTTATTTAATTTTCCTCTTTTCATCGTTAGTTACAGACTGAATCATTTTTGTTTACTCGCATCCACAATATATTTATAAGCTAAGATATTTTCCAACATCAATAGGTGATGTAAAGTAAAAAAAAAAGTATTCATAAAATACCTATCATGTTTGTTTTTTTCAGTACGGCAATATTACGAAACAAAAATATTTGAATATCCAAGCAATAACTTCTTAATTAATGTTAATGACTAAAATACTAAGTTTAGTTGAAGCTTTAGAATTGGATATGTACCAACCTTATTACTTATTCCGCAAAATTAACTCGTACACTGGACTCGAAATGAAAATATTATTTTGTTGTTTACCGGAGGATATTTTTAGCGAAACATTCTAGAATGATCTATAAATGCAGGTACATGTTTTAAGCTCAAATTAATAGACACATAAATATAAAGTTTTCAGATTATCCTTACTATATTTTATTAACACTGTAAGAAAATCTAATAACTTACTATTCATACAAGAATATATAATATCTAACTAAAAAATATTATATTATAGAATATATAAAAAAATATTATATTTATATTAGTCTATAGCTAACTATAGACTAATATAAATAGAAAAAATAGTTTGTTGAAAAATATTTTTAGTTAGATATTATATAATCTTGTATGAATAGTAAGTTATTAGATTTTAGTATTACAATTTTCACTAAAACCCCTACCTTAACCCTAATCTTAAAGCCTACCTTACCCTTAACCGCGAGGCCCCCTGGCCGAACGCCATGAACTCTAAATAGCACGATTAGTACCGTAAAGACCCTTCTTCTGTATATATAAAATGGTAAACTGAGTGTCTGTTGATTTATCAACGCACAGCCCAAACCACTGGACCTAGAGACTTGACATTTAGCACATAGATACCTTATACTGTGTAGGCATCCACTAAGGAAGGATTTTTGGAAATTCAACCCCTAAAGTGGTAAAATAGGGGTACGCTTTAGCGAATTTTATAAAACCTAGGGGATTTGTTTTAGTGAAAATTTAGTTTTTTTTCTATTATCTTAGTAAGTACAATATCCAAATATCGAATTACGATAACATACCTACATATTATTATCTTACTTGTATTCGAAAAGGTTATTATAGCATTAAAAGTACCACGGGGAATATCCCCAGGTCCTTTTATCACCACCAGTCATAACCTTTATGTTTTCCCGGGATAAAAGTACCCTATATATGACCTATCTATGTGCCAAGTTTCATCCAAATCCATTCAGCCTTATATGCGTGATTCAGTCACAAATATCCAGACATACAAACTTTCACATTTATAACATTAAGTAGGATATTATAGTAGAACTAGCTTACCGCCCCGCGGATTCACCCGCGAATCCCTATTTTACCCACTTAGGGGTCGAATTTTCAAAAATCCTTTTTAGCGGATGCTTACATTATAATAGCTATTGCCAAATTTTAGCCCGATCTGTCCAGTAGTTTGAGCTATGCTTTGATAGATCAGTCAGTCAGTCAGTCACGTTTTCCCTTTATATATACACATACAAAAATAAGATATAGGTACCAAGACTTCATCTTAAAATTTGTACAATGGACCTAAAGAGGCATTGTGTAAAATACTAAGCACAATAACTTAGTGTTCCTTCTTTATTACCTGAGATTGAAATTAATAGGGGAGATAACATCCTGTAAGTGTTCATTCAAAGTCAAAGTCAAAGTCAAAGCCATTTATTCAGTTTAGGCCCTAAGAGGGCACTTATGAACGTCGAAACTACTGAAGTTACCACCGATTCGGAAGTCGCCTTCAACTGAGAAGAACCGGCAAGAAACTCAGCAAGGTTACATTTTTTATATATTTTGTTTTTTTTTTTTGGACAATCTGACAATGTTGGCTTTTTTTCCATTAAATTTTTAACAATTTTTAAAGAAATATAATACACATAAACACAAAAGATGAAAAAAAAACAACAAGAAAAATAAATAAAAAATAATAACCTGAACAAGTTCAAATTTATAAAAAAAAAAAAATATAGTATCTCTAAAATACTAAGTACTGGCTTCTTTATAAGTATGAACAAGGTGCACTTGTGCAGAGTGCAGCTATTTCCAGACATCTTTATCTTCAATGTAATGAGCTACCTTGTAATAGGCTTTTTCTTTCAAAACTTTCTTAATGTGAGATTTGAATTTGAAATCAGTCATCTTGGTAACTGAGAGAGGTAATTTATTATAAAAGCGTACACTACTTCCAAGAAATGACTTTTTAACTTTGGCTAATCTAAAATACGGAACAACTAATTTATCTTTTTGTCTTGTATTGATATTATGTACCTCCATTTTTGATTTAAACAATTCTATATTTTTACGTATGAACATTATATTTTCATAAATGTATAGTGAAGGTAAAGTCATAACGTTTATATCTTTAAATAATTCCCTTAACGATTCACGAGGACCCATATTATAAATGGCACAAATTGCTCTTTTTTGTAATATAAATATAGATTCTATATCTGCTGCAGCTCCCCACAGTAAAACGCCATACGATAAAAAACTATGAAAATATGCAAAATAAACTAATTTGGCCGTCTCGACATTCGTCAACTGTCTGATTTTTCTAACAGCAAATGCAGCAGAACTTAATTTACCAGTCAAAGATTCTACATGAGGACCCCATTGTAGTTTATTATCTAATGTGATGCCCAGAAATACAGTTTTATCGACTAATTCCAAACTGCTGCCATCTATTAATATCTGGCTGTCTACTTGCGCTACATTTGGAAGAGAGAATCTTAAACATTTAGTTTTCTTAGAATTTAGTAAAAGATTGTTAACAGCAAACCATTTGGAGACTAGTGACAAAGTATCATTCACTTTAATAAGTTCTTTGTCTTTTCTATCTACTTTGAAAATTAATGAAGTATCGTCAGCAAACAGGACGATATCTGAGAGACCAATTACAACAGAGGGTAAATCATTAATATAAACTAGAAACAGAAAAGGCCCTAGTATCGAACCCTGGGGTACCCCCATTTTGACTAGGGAGCCCTTGGATGTCGTACCACTAATTTCTACTTTTTGTTGGCGATTACTTAAATAAGACAAAACAAGATCATGAGCAGTTCCACGAATACCATAATAGTTAAGCTTCAGGAGCAGAGTACTGTGGTCAACGCAGTCAAAGGCCTTGGATAGATCACAAAAAATACCAATGGCATCCTACGCATTTTCCCAGGCTTCATAGATGTTTTTCAATAACTGTCATTTCTGTGGTCATCATTAGATGAAACATTATTCTCTCTTAACAACGATGTTAAAATGTAGCTAAGAATTATCACGTAACACACATGCAAAAATCCCAGACATGTAACTTTGTTAAATGTTAATGTAATTTTTTTTTAATAAATAATAATAATTTTATGATGTCATTATTTCGATTCTCCTTTTGAACTTCAGTTTTGTCGTAGGTTGACCTATTATTTTTTTATTGGTTAAAAAAAGGTAGTTCGTAAAGTGGAATTGTCATTTTCGACGATAAAGTTGTGACGATTTAGATCTTTTATTTTGTATAATAATTTAGGTAGATAATTTTTTTATTGTGTATGTACGTAATTAAAATTATAATATCGCCTAAAACCTAGAAGATAACAGTTTTCAGTACGTTTGATATTATGCGGTACATATACCTAATATACAAAATGTCACAAAACAAAATATACCTTATTTGTATCATTGTGAAAAATAAGTCCATAGTAGGTAATATATATATAATGTAAAGTAATTTTAATCAGATACATATTATTTGCATAATAACAACGTTCGGTTGCGTCTTTTTTATATTTGAGTTGACTTTTAAAAAAGAATACACCTCTGCAAGATAGTGCAGGCTATATTTTTCCATGTTACTATTACATACTTAGGTAATCTATAAAAAATTATATAATATATTTGTATAATAGAAGACTATAGAAAATTAATTAGCTATAATAGTTTTCAATATAATGAAGCGATATAAAGGGAACAACACAAGAAATACAAGGAAGGAAGATTTATCAAATCAAAATTATATTATTGAATGTGAATCCAGTTTGAATGAACTTTTATTATTTATTTCCATTAGTTAGTCTATAATTAAATAAAATAAAGTATCAGTTTCATGAGTTACCGACACATTTATCGTTTTTTGACTAGTTTAAAATGGCTATGGTTTGTGAAATTAAAATATTTTTAGAGTACCTATTTTACCGCACGATCCGTTGTATGGTGCGTAATGTTTAACTTTCGAACAATGTATACATACAGGCTTCGTTAATGCATTTTTGAGCAAATGTGTTGAAAAAAATATTATAAGAATTTCACCAAAGAGTGTCACATTACGAGAATAAATAAGCTGACTGATCGAACCTCCTTAGAAGCGCTTTTGCTCAATACGTTTGTCTCACTTTAATACTATAGAGTAAATGAGACGAAAGATGTAGTTCTAATTTTCATCACGTGCATGTAGCGCCATTTGCAAATTCGCGCCATTTTCATATTAGAAACGTCAAAGAAAGTTTGTTTCATTACTTTATTGTACTGTTTTCCCGCAAATATGTTGAAAAACATTGTATGACACACGTGCAGAAATTGGTATTTATACAAACTCGTGACTATGGTTAGGTTAGCCTTTTCGTCTATTCGTCTACTCGTTTGTAAAAACCAACTTACCGCACTATAGTAGGTATCATAAATAACTATTAATCAATAAACCGAACATTTGAAACTTTTTATAAACAAAATAACAAGTACCTATGCATTGTTTCCCTAGCCATCTAGAATACGGGATTTTCATTCCTTTAAATGCAATCTTCGATAACAAACTATTTTGCTGTATTTTCATATTATGTACGTATATTTTACGTGTTACATTGCTCCGTATCTCTTCATGTATTGCATTAGAAGCCCTTACTATAGAAACGTGGCAAATCTAGAATTGATTTTCTATGTTTGAATAAACGCCCTATCATACAAAATGATAATCATATAATCTATATATTTTTCAAGACGATGTCGAAGGGTACTTTGTAGTAAAAATAATAATAATATATAATATTCTTATCAATTATTTATTGCACACAATTTTAGAACCTGGATTCCTGGAAAGGACTTCGAGCTTCCTCAGGTGAAAATCTCGTAGAATCACCAAAATTTGTAATTACGGTAAAGGTTGAATGGAGTAATGGCATCTCAAGAATCCTAATATCAGACATGATTACCTACATTGCAACTCAGCGTTTGATCACAATTTTGCTGTATTTTGATTAGTATAGTATAGCGAATTAATTTTAGGCTATTCGGTGTCACAAAGGAGAAATAAGCATCGCCCTTTAGTTTTATTAGCTGGTTCTGCGTTCCCGGGAAAAAAAGTTGATAACGAATTTGGGAAAAATAAAACAAATAAATCATAATAAAGCCTATTTTGTAACCGCAAAATTAGCATGAGGGTGAGGTAAATATCAATCCATTAAATGCAAATATACATATAGTCAATTCAATCTCTATAGACATAGAGCTTTACAGACATATGAGTTCATATTTTACTATTTGGCAGTCGATAAAGAAGATCACATCTAATTCATTATTTCCGATAGTACTGGTGCTATTCATGTTACAGATCTTATCGTGGCTTCGGGACGCTCCCAGGTGTATCCCGTAATAAGGATGTAGATACGTAAGACGACAACTGTGAAATTGCCCGATCGTGATGTATGCAAGTCAACGTTTGCGCTCCCGAATGAGTTTACGCCGATTTGTGCATCAGTCGAATACGGAAAACTATAAAAGTCTGGTGTCGCTTTGATATGGTGAGTATAAATTTCGTGCGAAATCCCATCTTATTTTAGTATTTTTTTTATGTAGGTAACTAGTCGTTTCAGATGTTTGGTGTTTGGCGCGGCGAAGGTCGTGGGTTCGAATCCTAAAATGAATTTGATCTTTCGGTGAAAGAAAGCATCGCGAGGAAATCATAACACGGTTGTAGGGTACTTTGTAGTACCCGCCTGGTTAACTGCCACCCTCAAGTTGAATATCTGTCGCCAAGCACATACTGGTGTCTTCCGGCACTTGCACTTGAGAGCTACTTGCCTTCTAGTCTTTCTAATGAGGGTAGCCACTTACCTTCGGGCTTGAAAAAAAATATATATGACACTTCAATGGACGAGCCGGTTGGCGTAGAGTTACGATACCCTGACTATCATGCCACATCTCATACAACACACAAATTGTCAGTGAGACTAGATAAATAATTTTATGTAATGAATCTGAGTTGGTTTTGAAAAGAGTAATAGCTGAGTTTCTTGCCGACTCTTCTCAGTAAAAGCAACCTTCCGAACCGTGCGTTTGAGTCAGACTATTGATGAGTGCTTGTGAAGGCCTATTTGAATAAAAAATATTTTCATTATCATTCATTTTCATGTCGTGGGTTCGTTTTCCACCCAGGGTAAATTTTTACCCATTTGTATGCATGAACATAATATTGCTGTTTGTTCTTAGTCTGGGTGTTTGCATAAGGACATATCTGCAAATAGTATACCTATCAGTAATCTGGTTTCCATAGTGTAAGCTCAACTTAGATTAGGGGGGCCTATGTCCAACAGTGGACGTCTTGCGGCTGAGATGATGATTAAGCTCAACTTAGTTCGAGATCAGAGGCGGTAGAATAAACCTGAATGTTATTATTTTCAACCTATATATTACTAGCTTTTCCCCGCGGTTTCATCCGAATCCTCGGGGTAAAAAATAGCCTATCTCGAGAATTGGATTAAATCCGATTAGATTAGCGCCTGCAAATGGGAGTAATCTAATATATAAAATTCTCGTGTCACAATCTTAGTTACCATACTCCTCCGAAACGGCTCGACCGATTTTTATGAAATTTTGTGTGCATATCGGGTACGTCTGAGAATCGGTCAACATCTATTTTTAAACCGCTGCGCGAGTGAAACCGCGAGGGACAGCTAGTGTTAGTATAATTTCCTTTTAAAATTATGTTTATTGAGGAATTTCACGATAAATATGTGTATAAGTACGTTGCGATTTAATACACGATTTCTTAACGCACGCCTTTCGAAATAGAGGAAATGGATTGAGCGGGCGCGAATAAATTCTCATTTACATACATTTCCCAGCTTCGCCCGTACCTACATGGGGGAGTAACTTCCGGTAATAAAATAAAATTGCTTTTTGTTGATCATGAGATAACGTTGGCATGGGGAACATGAAATTCGACTTATTGATGGAGAAATATTTAAAAAATATTACTTCATATCTTATAGTAGATCAATGACATAAGTAGCTAAATATTTAGAAATCAAGCGAATTTGTAATTGCTATTGCCATTCAGCGTGGCAATGCTGCCAGTTTTCTTGGCAAGCTTCCTCGGAGAAGCGATTTGGCACAATTTTGCTATTTATAATTATGGTTATTTTGTTTTCTTTAGATTACGCTCTTATGATAATATAGTACCTACAGGTGTGACTAACTGATGGCATATTGTGTTTTTTTAAAATTAAACACTGACTGACCTAAAAAACGTAACAATAAAAACATTATTTTAATTGATTGGAACAATGGGAATTAGTAGAAACCACAGAAAGGAATGATTTTAATCTAAACGTCCCGGCACTAAGACTAATCGAAGCTTGAGACATGAACCAATAACTATTTTCGTTGATTCTATTGATAGTTAATCAATACTTTTACAGACTCTTAAAGAGCGAGATAGCATGAGATCTATTTTTTAAGGTTCCGAAACCAAAGGGCAAAAACGGGGCCCTATTACTAAGACTTTGCTGTCTGTCCGTCCGTCTGTCTGTTACCAGGCTGTATCTCAAGAACCGCGATAACTAGACAGTTGAAATTTTCACAAATTATGTATTTCTGTTGCCGCTATAACAAAAATACTAAAAACAAAATAAAATAAATATTTAAGAGGGGCCCCATACAACAAACGTGATTTTTTGCCGTTTTTATAGATAATGGTACGGAACCCTTTGTGCGCGAGTCCGACTCGCACTTGACCGGTTTTTTATTCCTCTTCAGCTTTAAACATTTATCATGGCGATACGTAGATGAATTCCAATAAACTTAATCTTGTAAACTGCGATTCTGTACATTGTATTTCTGTTCATAGTTTTTCCATCATGGCTGTCTATTATGGCCTGTTTTTCCTAAAATATTGTCACGGTATTATGATTGAATAAAACTTTTGCGTGGTTGGCTCTGTTGCAATGTATTGTTTCTTACCTTTTGTTTTTGCAACGATAAGGTCAGTAATAGCAGATTTTCTCCATAACACATTAGTCGTAGTACAATGAGGGGCATAAATATAGTAAAATTCAAAAGCGATTTTCTCGTGAAATAACGATTGCGACTTGATAGGTTCGAAAATACCTAACATAATTATTTCAATCATTGTGTACATATTTATGCCCGTGACTGTACCTACAACGACTTGTACATTTTTTTAAAATTATTAATATAACAATGTAATGGCATGAGGATATTTTGCTCTAGTACCGTTAATACATACCGTAAAAGCTGCATATTTCGCCAACACCTACGCTACATCCGATGAATTTCCAATTCCATACGTATTTGGCGCTAACGCCAAATTCGATAAGTCGAGCGCTTTGAGTGGCGACTCGAAATACAGTTAATGGAATTACGCAACTCGCTCTGCGGTTTTGCGGACAAAATGAGTTTGCATGTTTATAAAGAGTAAAGAAGAGTAAGACTGAAAAAAATCTCATTTAATTTCCTTTGGTTGAGTTCAGCTAGAGGACTTCCACCAAATGAGTTGACACAGTGCCTTAAATTTTTTACACTTGCAAAAGTAGCCATATTTATTTCCCGATAATTATCTAGTACCTACCTATCTGTCACATATTTTCCAAAACCATATCAAAGTATTGCCATTTATTACCAGATCCCTATTTATGGAAGTGACAAGGATCAATGTTACCATATCGAGATCGATACATATATTTTTTTTCGAACAGTGAAATTAATTGCAGCACTCGTTGCTAATGAAGCTTGTTGGTTGGGTGGAGACAATATTTGTTTTATCCTTTCATGCCTCTCCCCCTTCCTCCCTCTCTCACGTCCCTCAATTGCCTGTGAGCTACCATCGCGCATTGTTATGGTTTCAGTGGAGCTATAAATGCTATAATGAATCAGGAATATTTACCCATTTATTACTATAAAGTATTGCTATTATTATGAATTCGTGTATGTGATTTGTTTGTTAGTTTCGTGTATGTGGTATCCACTGATGAGTATACATTTTCTCAATCTTGAGTCAATTCTTTACAACTTTATGTTTTTAAGGTAATCGCTTCGTGGTAGAAACGTCGAATGCTGTGAGTTTTTGAATGAAAATATCATGAGGATACCATTACATGGCGGAAAAGTATACTTTATACAACCCACCTGACTGGATATCATCATCAAGTTGACAATCCACGCCACACACTTGACGATGTGTTCCGACAGCTATATTTGAGAGCCATATCAAACTAGGCTATGTGAACACATCAAAATAATAATAAAGAAAACCTGCGTTGATTATGTATATATTGAGAACACCCAGTTGAACAGAACACATCATTTCTGCTGCATGTCCACCGGAGCGAAAATAGTTTCATCATCATCTAATGATGCGGCAGTACGAGATAAAAATAAGTAAGTATAGTTGTATAATATATTCCAGGATCAAAAGAAACCATATACCAAATAAAAAAGCCATTTAGCTGTTACAAAACTGAGTGTTTATAAGCATACACCCAAACTTTTGCATTTATAATATTACTAGTTTTCGCTCCGCGGTTTCACCTGCATTCCCCAGGAATCTAATGTTTTCCCGGGATATAAAGTAGCCTATGTTCTTCTCCATAGGCTATCTGCATACCTAATTTCATTGCGATCGGTTCAGCGGTTTGAGCGTGAAATGGTAACAAACAAACAAACTCACTTTCGCTTTTATAATATTATGTTAGGATTAGAATAGGATTCCAATGACTGAAAACATTTATTATAATATAATATTTTGCTTTTGTAACGCTTCGCTTCAAAAGCTCTGTGTTATTTTATGGATGCTACTAGAACTAAAGTAATTAAGTGTAATAAACAGCAGTAGCTAACAATTTTTTTTACTGATTTAGCTCACACTGCTGATGAAGGATTTGCGTGACTGCTATACTTATCGCTAAATGAATATAATGTATATGCATAAAAATAAAATGTGTGTAAGTGAAAATAGAATCAGTTATTTCTTATTTTGGTAGATCTGCTGAGTGCAATTTAGTTTTAATTATGGTTGTTTTTTTATCAAGTTGTTAGTCAATTTGCAGTGTTTGATACGAGTCCTCTCTTAGATAAAAATGTACCTATATATACTTCTACGTGTTTATAGCTTTTACAAATTTGTATTAATGTTAAATTAATAATTACCTCCAAGACAGTAATTAAATGCAAATATTGAAGAAGTGCAGAGGCATTTGGCGTATTAGTTCCGTGTGAGTACTCTGATTTATACTCAAACTAGCTTTAGGAGTAGAATTTCGTAAAAACTTTTCATAGTCTACGTTAGATAACCATTATTTTAGGCCTCAATTATGACTCAATCAGGCCTCTTTTTGGTACTAAATAAATATTTTTCACTAAATTTATTACATTTTCAAATTATTTACTATACAATACGATTAAAAACTGCGTGTAGTTTGATTATTTCCTTTGAGCAGTTTTCTAAGATAATGTAACCATTCATATTGTCATTTTTTTTATAAGGGCAAATAGTTAGTATGTAGTTAGTTTGACGGGCCGGTTGGCGTGGTTGGTAAGATACTCTATGTATCACGTCACAGGTCGTGGGTTCGATTCCCACTCAAGACAAACATTTGTGTGCATGAACATGTCTGTTTGTCCTGTGTCTGGTTGTAATTATCTATATATGTATGTATTTACAAAAGAAAAGTAGTATATCAGTTATCTGGCTTCCATAGTACAAGCTCTGCTTAGTTTGGGGTCAGATGGCCGTATGTGAGGAATAATGTCTCAGTTAGCTACAATATTTGTAGGTAATTGTAATTGAATTAGACAAGCGTGTTCTTTTTTGAAATGATAAGGTTTCTTATTACATGGTTATAAAGAAGTATTATTTTATATCCTTTTTCCGTTCATATTTTTTTATGTTCCTATATTCTAGATCTAAAGGAAATATAAAATATCGTGGGATAAAGTGATAAATTACAAAGTAAAACAAAAGCATATAGGTATACTGTAACTTTTCTTTTCGTTCAAATTTACAAATTGCGACTAGACGTAAACATTAGTGTTTAGGGATTTTAAGTATCATCGTACAATAAAATTAAAGACTTGATAAATTTAAATTCTCCTGGCAGACTCGGACTTGGGAGGGTGGGCTTCTATGTACGCGAGGGATCTGAGGATGTATTCGGGGATGGCTTGAGGGGCGGGAGTAGTGGGAAGATGGTCACCCTGAAACAAAAAAAAGCAATTGTGAGTAAAACCTTAGGACTTGATGTAGGAAAATAATGTGACGTATGCATAATCATAGCAAAACAAACTGGCTAGCTCTACTCTCGAAAGATACCTACGTCACCAAATACCTTGCTTTGGATTGCAATTATTTTTTTTAAAGCAAGAGACATTTCATGTCTTTCAAAAGATAAAATACTTAATTTAAAATAAAAAATATCATTTGGATAAGCACTGGGTATACTAACATTAGCGACAAAACTTATAAATTGATAAATAATAGATCCAAAGATAATATAAGTGTAATATTATTGGCATCGAATTTGGTAGCAGTAATTTTAATGCAGTAGGATACATCATTGTTGCAAGTTGTTACTGTCATCCTCTTATTCATGATACGTTGGTAAGATTGTTAATATGAACTATACGCAACATTAATTTATAAAATCTATCGATTGAAGAGTTTGTTTATCGTGAGAGAATAGATAAGGGTTATTATCTAATTACCTTTGTTATTGAAGTGTAACTTCTTATGCGACTTCCAACAAGGTTGCGACGTTTAATGCTACCATGGAGGGGGTATCTATTTCTACCTCTTCCTATTTTCATTTCCACATTACGAAGTTTCACTTCTTCCGCGCGGAGGAACTCCACGTACTATTTCTTTTAGTAGGGATAATAATAATAACGCACGCATAGTGAGGTAGTTCCTCTCTCTGGAGCCTTGACCACCGGTAACTAGGACCCTGTTCCCGATACCGGTGGGGTACTGTTTTTTATATTTTTAAATGTATTTTTTTTATAACTTATATTTAAAAATGTAATTTATAGGAGTATATATTAATAAATGAAATAATAATAAAATTGGCAGGCGTTCCGTTGTCTCAATCAATAGTCCAACAACCAGTCCAGCAAGTTCCCCCCATAGACCCAGTATAGTTCCTTGTTTTCTGTAATAGTCCTTGCACTTAGCGGGTGCTGTCTTTACCTGTATCTCTTCAATAGTGCAGACAGAGATAGTATCGCTAGGTGTACACATCCCAACACATTAACATATCTTAAAGGGGCCTCTACGTGTTGGATCTGTATTCCCACGCACGCCTTTAAAAAAGACTGGTCCTTGCGCCGTGATGTCAGAAAGATACATTATAATAATAATAATAATAACTTTTACCTGGGGTTGGAATCCGTTCTCGTCAGCGATATAGGTTAAGCCAACTGGGCCTTCGGGGCTTTGGTACTGGAAGCTACCCTGGACCGAAATACCTTCGGCTTCCTGTAAAGGTTTAAAAACAATTATTTATTAAGGCATCCTTAATTATCAAAGCTGCCTAACATGATGATGCTATCGGGACTTCAGCTTTACTGATCTGGGTCTGACATTGAATCCATTTTTTATTTATAGGCCTGTGTTTTGACCACAATATCACCATGGTAAGTGGTGATGTGAGTCAAGCTGATAAACACCTAAATCCTTGAAAGATTTTTCAACACAACCACAGATATATAACTGCAGTATTCAATTAATTGGCATAGAATTATCTATATTTCTTTCACATTTATTTTATTATGCAAAGATAAGATTTTTTTTTTTTTATTGCAAGATAGAATACATTCTCTGTGAATTATATTCTAATAAAATATAGTTATTTCTAAGCTGTTTGTTTTTAATATATTAAAATAAATCATAGTCATTAAATTGATTTAAAATTAATTAACTGATGATCAAGTTATATTTCTACTATTGCATAAATGTGGTATGACCTTAATCAAAATACCAAGGTTTTATATATAAATAACATTAACATGTTTATGTTCATCTTCCACTTTGTAAATGTCATTTGGTAACCTTGATTCTTATAATTGATATGGTTTTATGGTCAATCGTTTCATTGTGACCAGTGCATGTCATCCTTGACTAACATAATACATTTATGTTTATTGGATTTTCACTTAAGAATACGGTTAAATCATTTCGATTCAATGCCTTACCTACTCAGAATGTTATGCTAGTTTTACTAGGTATCTATTTATTTGGTATTTAAGATAACCTACCAACATTTTCTAGAATATATTATATATATATATATATATTTTACTTGGTGTAGGCTTGTGTTTGACCACAATATCACTAAGGTAAGTGATGATGTGGCCGAAGGTGGTAAGCACACAAAGCCTAGAAGGAACTAGCTCTCAAGTGCAGCTGCCGGAACACACCAATAGGTGTTTGGCGACAGATTTTCAACTTGAGGGTGGTAGCCAGCCAGGCGGGTACTACAAAGAACCCTACCACCGTGCTATGGTTTCCTCACGATGTTTTCCTTCACCGAAAGCTCAAACTTATTGTAGGATTCGAACCCACAACCTTCGCAGCGGCGTCCGACGTCACTACCACTGAGCTATCATCGCCTTAAATATATTCTACATATTTATCGTAATACCTTTTTTGTCTTTTTATGTAAGAAATTAACCAATACATAAGTGTCACTCACACTGCCAACGTTCTTCAGCTGTCCTGACTCCTGGGCAGCGATTCCATTGCTTGTCTCGTAGGCGTACTGGTATTTGTCGGGTAAGACATCAGCCTCTTGTCTGGTGATCTGAGCGTTAACGTCGGCGCCATGCACCACATGGGAGACATCAGCGGCAGCCACAGCGACCAGAGCAAGGATAGCGACGAAGGATTTCTGAAATATTGAATTTTATTTTATGTATGTCATGAATGTTTTTGATTATGAAAAAAAATACGCAAAAACGTATTTCCTCGCCAACTTTAACACTTTCATTACTTTATGTAATTACAGACTAAATGAAACTGAATAATAAATAAATATTTAACACATCTCTTTACAATTCAATTGCTAAAGAACAACGAAATATTAGATTTTTTATTTGTAAAGCAGATGAATTAGAATGTTCGTAAAGGTGTTCTTAAATATCACGTGGTGATGATGCAAGCTGATCTCACTCACCATCTTGAGTGTGTCAAAGTTAACGGACGATGTGTAACTGTGATTATAAAATAAACGACCCGCGTTTTATACTCGTCCAGGCTCGTTCGAATATGGTTCCATGTATCAACATTTGCATTATTTTGCAACAAAGAAGCTCTGATCTTCAATATGATTTGTTAGTTTACAAGGTGAACGCGATTTTGGGACATTTTTCTATAACTCGTCGCACTGGCCACATCCGTGTTTGATTGGTTCTTTTTTTCTAAATAGATTACACGTTATATTATTACCTGCGTTCTCCTACGAGTTTTGCAAGCCTACTCTATGGTATTAAGCTTTTAAGCGCGTCATTTATGTACAAATACAAAGTGGTATTATCAAATGAGGTTAATTTAATCGAGCAGATTGGAATAAATTGCACGTAATGTATATATAATAATATATAAGTCTTAAGTGAAGGAAAATTTTGTGTAAAATGTCTATGATTCAAATATTTGATCACATTTAAAGCAAATTGGAAAAGGCCTATATAAATAATATATTATACTTACATTATATCATCATCGAACTTTTTTTTAACTTTTGACGTTACCAAATTACTTACTAAGTAAGTATATGTTTTTATTTTATCGTTGATATCTATTTGAGTTGTGTATGCTATAATAATAATATCAAATAATAGGCTATACTGGGTGACTTTTTAGTCACTGGCAATACTTGCAGGGGTGGAAATACTCATCAATATGAACAACTTTTATTTTTAGACTAGGTGTGAAATCACGAAAAAATGTTCAAATGTTATCATTTGAAGCGATGATACCTATATCAGTGATAGTGGCATTGAATACCGTGAAGGTCGTGGGTTCTAATCATATAATGAGCTTTCTGTGAATGAAAACATCGTTAGAAAACCACAGTGGTACTTTGTTGTACCTGACTTGCTGACACTCAAGTAGAATATCTATCGCCAAGCACCTACTGGTGTGTTCCTGCTGCATATGAGAGTCAGTTTCTTCTTGACTTTGTATGCTTACTACCTTCGTCCACATCATTTATCTTTTTTTTTACTTTGTATAGGCTTGTGTATGACCACAATCTCACTATTTTAAGTGTTGATGTGGCCGAAGGTGGTAAGCACACAAAGCCCAGAAGGAACTGGCTCTCAAGTGCAGCTGCCGGAACACACCATTAGGTGTTTGGTGACAGATTTTCAACTTGAGGGTGGTAGCCAGTCAGGCGAGTACTACAAAGTACCCTAACACCGTGCTATGGTTCCTCACGATGTTTTCCTTCACCGAAAGCTCAAGCTCATTGTAGGATTCCAACCCACGACCTTCGCCGCGGCCTCCGACGTCACTACCACTGAGCTATCGTCCCATTAAAATCATGGTGAGATTGTGGTCTAACACAGGTCTAACCCATATTAAGTAGTAAAAAAAAACAATATAGTATTAAGTTAACTTGTTTTGCATGGTCAATCCGTTCTTGGAATAAAATGTATTAATTCAATTTACAGGGTTCAAGCTACTGATTCTAAAATTCAGCAAACGTATTTTACATTCAATATTACAAAATGAATAATCATTACATAATCTGGATGGTTATTTATTTACATATTAATTTAAAAAATACGCTTGTCTTGGTTCTAATTTTTCGTTCATGCCATTCGCAGTTGAAACCATGGGTCCATGGGGGTTCGAGGCTCGCCGATTTGCTCGGATTTTATCATCCAAGCTCATCGAGGCTTCGGGAGACCGACGGGCTGGGAGCTTTTTCCGCCAACGCATAAGCTTGGCCATCCAAAAAGGGAACGCTGCCAGCCTGTTGGGAACCTTGCCTATCGACAGCAGCGAGGGCTTTGAGGATGTTTTCTATATATCATAGTTTGTATTTTTTACTTTAATTGTAAATATGTAAATAAATGAATAATTATATAAGTAATAAGTAGGTAAATCATTTGACAGGCCGGTTGGCTATCATGCCACAGGTCGTGGTTTCGATTCCTACTCAGGACAGACATTTGTGTGCATGAATATGTATGTCTGTTTGTCCTGAGTCTAGTTGTAATTATCTATATAAGTATATATTACACAATAGAAATTTAGTACCTAAATAGGTTGTAGTATATCAGTTACCTGGATGGGTGACCGCTTAGTGGTATTTAATCTTGAGCGTTTCCGTGCTTCGGAAGGCACGTTAAGCCGTTGGTCCCGGTTATCACTTAATTGTGATAGTCGTTAAGCTTGTTGGAGACCTCCTAGAAGGCTTGACAACTCCAACTGTAGGTTGACCACTAGCCTACCTCCACCAATCTGTAGTGGGCACGCGTGGTGGAGTATTTGCCCATTCCCCTTTCACCCTTATTCGTGAAAGGAGGCCTGTGATCAGCAGTGGGCAGATATAGGCTGTAATTATTATATATTAATTTTTATATCAGTTATCTGGCTTCCATAGCACAAACACTTTAGATTCAGATGACCGTATGTGAGGAATGTCCCAGAATATATTTATTTTATTTATATTTATTTGCAGGCCGCCCAAGACCGGTCCTATTGGAGATCCTTAGGGGACGCTCATGTCCAGCAGTGGACGTCTTGGGGCTGAGATGATGATGATGATATTTATTAAATCCACAATAGAGGAGTCAAAGTCTATGTCTCAAAGGTTCGACTTGTATGTCGAAGAAATGTTTCCATGCACCTATCGGTAGGTAGGTGTTCCGGTAGCGTATTTCCGTTCCCGTGTATAGTAGTGTAGGAGGCAGCACTGCCTTGTAGCCCGCACGGGTTTGCAATGCAAAATATTGTCCTAAACACGTGTACATGGATCGCCATGGCATCGGCATGGAACTCGGATACTTTAGGATAGGTTAGTTTTTTTTTTTAACTGCAAGGAAACCCTTTTCTTTTGTCTTAATAAAAAATCAAAGACTAATTGAGTTTTCTTGCCCTATTAATGCCCTCAAACAAACATGGATTCCGTTGGTGGTAGGTACATGTGTCAAGTCTGCCTCCTATTGAACACGAAAATAAATAGGTCAATCAGAGCGTCATAGTTACAAACCCGTGCGCGTTACGGATTAATTGAAGATGAAGGTTTAAGTTGGTGGTAAGGCATAAAAAATCATAATCAATTCAGCGTTATAAAACCTTCAAAAGTCTTGCTGATGATATTTAAATATTATTATCTACAAATCAACATATTTGATCGATAGATAAACTATTAAATTCATAAAATATGCATCATTCGACATTTAAAATCCTTAGTTTACATTGTTAGTATTTCTATCTATAAAATTTTATGTGCCGTTACATTGACGTTCTTGATCGTTGTATATTTCATAAAAATAATAGCAATATCCGAATTCAATCGAGACGTGTACGTTATATGTAGGTATGTATAAAAAATGCAATACTCGATATCATTACATTACACTATAATATCTATCTATCTATAGCGAGGGCTTTGAGGATGTTTTCTATATATCATAGTTTGTATTTTTTACTTTATTTTTTTTTTTATTTTTTTTTTTATTCAATATTTGGGAAACATACAGTCATACATGTTTTATATATGAGATTATAGTTACAGATAGACCTAAAGTTCCACATAAGTAGGTATAAAAATAAGATTCGTAAGTAACAAAGAAAAGTGAATAGGAGTGACATACATAATACAATTATCCAATTACAAATAAACATTATGCAAGGGAAATAATTTGTTGCTCACTTCTTTTTTGAAAGTGCTCAGAGATATATAGTGTATATCAATATCCATAAGATTCTTGTTATAAAAATTTAACGAACGCCTAAAAAACGAATTCTGTACATACCTTTTTTTACATGGCTTAATATAAAATTTTGAATTACGACGTGAGGAGGGACGTGGTACAATAATTTTTACTTGCTCTAATAGATCAGGGGAGTCTATATGGCTATTTACGATTTTATACAAGAATAAAACATCAATGTAGTTACGTCGGTCTTGAAGTAAAGGGATATTGTGTCTAGAGGAGGAAGTCTCATAGTCAATGAAATAGTTGCCAGTTCTGTATTCAAGTGATTTAATAAATCTTCTTTGAATCTTCTCTATGCGTTCAATATGTACTTTGTAGTGTGGGCTCCAGACAATACATCCAAATTCTAGGATGCTGCGGACAAATGAAAAGTACAATATTTTAAATGTGGAAGCGCGCTGGAAAGGTTTAGAGACTCTCAGAATGAAACCTAATTGCTTAAAAGCTCTGGCCACTATTTCATCAATATGGAGATTGAAGGACAGTGTTCTATCAAGAATCACACCGAGATCCCTAACATGATCTACTCGTTTAATACTAATATTATTTAGACTGTACTCAAACACAATGGGTTTTATTTTTCGTGTAAATGTAATGAGATGACATTTATCAGTATTAATAATAAGCTGATTGTGAAGGCAGTAGTCACAGAAGTTGTCCAAATCGTCTTGTAGGCTTACACAATCTTTTTCGGTACGTACTACTCGGAAAATTTTAGTATCATCCGCATAAAGAATATGATGGGAGTTGGAGAAGATGTTACCCATGTCATTTAAGTACAGCGTAAATAGAAGGGGCCCTAAATGAGACCCTTGTGGTATACCGGAGGATATAGGTAGAAAATTAGAGACGGCTCCCTTGACCGAGACTGCCTGACTACGATTTTCGATATAAGACTTTATCCATCTAAATAAGTCACCATGTACACCGAGCCTCCAAAGCTTTGTGAGTAGCGTGTTATGGTTTATTTTGTCAAACGCTTTAGAGAAATCGGTGTACACAGCGTCCACCTGATCACCATCATCTAGGCAATCAATAATATAATCAGTATAAGCTAGAAGGTTCGTATCAACCGAGCGACCGCGAATGAATCCATGCTGATTTTGTGTTATGTGACGTGAGAAGGTAAATGCGAGTTGTTGGGTAACAATTTTTTCCAGTAATTTGCCAAAAATATTAAGTTTAGATATTGGCCTATAGTTTTCTACGTCGTGCCGACAACCGGACTTGTGAATAGGTGTAATTAAGGCTTTCTTCCATATAGCGGGAAAATACCCTTCGGATAGAGACTTATGAAACAAAATTGAAATCGGAGGAGTCAACTCTTTATGGCAAATTGAAATAAATACGGGATGAATATTATCTAGGCCTGCACCAGTATTAACGTTAACATTTTTAAGGCATGACTGAACTGTTTCAACGGAGATATTAATGGATGAGGTGTGTATAGGAGAATCACAGGTGTGGCTTAGTAGAAGAGGTGTGTTGTTTGTCATAAAAACTGAGTTAAAATAATCATTAAATATGTTAGCGATAGTCCGAGGATCATTTGAAATACAGTCGTTCCTGTTTAAGAAGTCTGGTAATTGATTTGAGGGGAATTTAGATTGTACGAAGCTCCAAAAATACTTAGGGGATTTGTTTATGATATCTTCAGAGTATTTAATGTATTTATTATAGGCCTCACCTTCCAACGATTTCTCTCGGGCTCGCAACAGGCTAAATGCCTGATAATCCAAAGGGTTTGAGTACTTTTTCCACTTGGTGTGCATTTTTCTTTTTTCACGACTCACTTTATTAAGAGCTTGTGTGTACCAAGGTGGCTTTTTTTCATTGAAACGAATTTTTCTTTTTGGAATATGTTTGTCAATTTGTTGGTATAAAATATTATAGAATTGATTTACCGCTTGTTCTGTGTTTAATTTGTTTAGAATATTCCAGTCGTAGGAAGCCAATTCCTTTTTAAGTTTATTGTAATCTGCTGAATGGAAATTGTATTTTATAAATGGCACTTTGGAAACAAATGTGCTACAGACAAAATTTACAGTAATGTCTAATGCCTTATGATGAGGATCTTCAGATACTAAAGGGGTGTGACAAGTAAATACGGAGCAGTGCAAATTTGTGAGAATCAAGTCTAGAATCCGCCCATTTGTATTAACTAGATAATTATATTGCTTAAAATCTGTTAAGGACATGAAATCAGAAAGAGTAACGGCTATACTATTGTTATTTGTGTCCAGCTGTAAGTGACTATAGTTTAGATTTTGTTTCCACGACGCTAATGATATATTAAAATCACCTAATAAAAGAAAGTTATCTTCCGGATACTGTAGTAATAAATCAGAAACTTTATCAAAAAAGTTTTTTAATGCATTGTGATGGTTATTATTATGCGGGAAATAGACACATACGATATGAAGCTGTGACGGGGCGAGCGGGGAGGCGGTCCGGGTGCAGGATGAGTCTGTCGGTACCGGTGGTGGGGACGCGGCCGTGCTCAGTCTCTGTCCAACAGTAAGCCACAACTCCTCAGAGTCAGGTGCGGAGCACCACTCGTTCCTTAGTCGTGCATGCAGGTCGCGGCGCACAGCGATGAGTACCCCACCACCTGGCCCCCCGCGCTCTCGATCCCGGCGGAAAATATTATATCTGGTGTCAAAGTATTCGGAGTCGTGAAAACCCGATGTTAGCCAAGTCTCAGTCAAGCTTATCACGTCAAAATCAGATAGTAAAATATTACTTAAAAATGTATGAGATTTCGTCCTTAGTCCCCTCACGTTCTGATAGTAACAATTAATATTTTTATTTACAGAATCCATTGGTAGAAATATAAATTGTTGAAATTAGTTGAGATAAAAGCAGTAAGTACGAAAATACAGGCGTGAAAAAATATTTATTAATGTTCGTAAGACGATGATAATTAAATGTAATATGAGCACATAACAAGTGAGCAACAATAAATAGGCAGTGGTTACAAATAATAACAGCAAGAATATTAAAATCAGAGAGAGGGTACAGTAACGCGGTTATAATCTGTGCAACAGAACAAGATAGTTTATGAAAAAAGTAGGTACGTAATAATAACAGTAATAGTCATTTAATGTTGAGTAAGTCTTTTTCGTTATGGATTAGTATTACCTTTGATTTATCATTTTTTCTTACAAAAATCTTGCAGTCTCTAATCCATAAGTATTGGTAGTTAAGCTCTAATCTAAGTTCTCTAGCACTTTTGAGCAACATTTTATTGATGGGTGTAAGGTGTTCATTGATGTATATTCTCACTGCCGGGCCGGGGAGGCCAACGTCGACGGTGGTGATATCGCGGCGGGTGCGCACGGCAGCGATCAGCTGGTCTTTTCTGTGGCGTTGAGTAAAGCGGACGATGATGGCCGGGGGGCGTAACTGGTGTTGTTGGAAATCCTTTCCACCTTGATTGGAGTTTACAAAGCGACGTACACGGTGGATTGTGTCTATATCTGATTCGGCAACAGTGAAATTGACTTTGGCACACAAAAGATGAAATAAAGAAATCAGGTTTTCACCGTTAGACAGTGGAATGCCTGAGATTTCTAGATTATTTAGCCTAGAATATTGATCACGGGTGTTATTTACTTCTTTGAGGTGTTGAATTGTTGCCGTAGCCTCTTTTAATTCGGAGGAAAGACCGATCAACTTATCTTCGGTTGAGGAGATGCGTCCCTCCATTCCACTGTATAGTAGTATTTTTTTATCATTAGCATTATTGTACTTCTTAATATCTGCTATATCTCCTTTGATAACTACTTGTTCCTGCGATAAGTATTCTGTTTCCGCCTTGACATTTTTTATATCATCTTTAAGGTCGAGAACACTATCTCGTATTTGATTTAACTTTTCATCCTGATTTTTTCCAAAAGATGTTAAGATATTCATTATGTCGTTACGAAAAGCTGCTAATTCATGTTTTATTTCTGTTTCGCATTCACGTTCCTTACGTTTCTTTGCCATTGCTGTTAGTTTCGTCAGATCGGGATGAGAACCGCCTCCGCTGCTACAACCGAGCACTTTATTCTCAGGGGATCGAATCATATTTCACGAATATCACCCTAAACACTTCGGGTTACGGTATATATTCCTCTGATTAATTAAGCGGCAAGAGATGATTGAGAATATCACGAATATTGCGGGTAAAACACGAACATTTATTGCTTGCCGCCTAATATGCGATGACACTTTCCAAACCAAAATTAGTTGTAACCTCTTACATATAAGGGCTAGTTTTGAATACGTATGAATATTTCTACGGGGAGCGTATGACACACGTCTATTCACCAAGTTCACTACTGACTGACTTTAATTGTAAATATGTAAATAAATATATAAATCTATCTATACATATTATACATATAAAAATTAAAGTTGATAGAAAAGACAAAGAACTTATAAGAGTAAATGATACCTTGTCAATAGTCTCCAAATGGTTTACTGCAAACAATTTGTTACTCAACTCTAAGAAGACTAAATGTTTAAGATTCTCTCTACCCAATGTAGCACAAGTAGATAGTCAAGTAATAATAGATAGCAGTAATTTGGACATGGTTAATAAAACTGTATTCTTAGGTTTAACATTAGATAATAAATTACAATGGGGTCCTCATATAGATTCTTTGGCAGGTAAATTAAGTTCTGCTGCATTTGCTGTAAGAAAAATTAAACAATTGACGAATGTCGAGACGGCTAAACTAGTATATTTTGCTTACTTTCACAGTCTGTTATCATACGGTATTTTATTATGGGGAGCAGCAGCCGATATTGAAACTATTTTTATACTACAAAAAAGGGCAATTCGTGCAATTTATAGTATTGTTCCTCGGGACTCATTAAAGCATTTATTTAAAGAAATAAATATAATCACTTTGCCTTCACTCTACATTTATGAAAATATAATGTTCATACGTAGAAATATAGGAATGTTTAAAACAAAAGTAGATGTCCATAATATAAATACAAGGCAAAGAGAGAAATTAGTTGTTCCATATTTTAGGCTAGCCAAAGTTAGCAATTCATTCCTTAGTAATTGCGTTCGTTTTTATAATAAAATACCTAACTCGGTAACCAAGATGACCGATTTTAAATTCAAATTTTACGTAAAGAAAGTTTTGAAGGAAAAGGCTTATTACAAGGTAGCTCAATATATTGAAGATAGGGATGTTTGGAAATAGTTTCACTCTGCACAGGTGCACTTCGCATATTGTTTTTTTTTATTTTATTTTTCTAGTTTTAGCCATTATTCGCTATTATTTAATAAGAACTTGTTTGCGTTACATTTTATTATTTACTTGGTATTGGTATTTTTCTTTTTGATTTAAAATTGTATATTGTATTGTACATTTTGCTGTTATTGAAAAAATATAGCCAATAGTCAGATTATAAAAAAAAAAGAAAAATATATATAAAAAATGTAACCTTGCTGAGTTTCTTGCCGGTTCTTCTCAGTTGAAGGCTGATTTCCGAATCGGTGGTAGCTTCAGTAAATTCGACCTTCATAAGTGCCCTCCTAGGGCCTAAACTGAATAAATGGCTTTGAATTTGACTTTGACTTTGACTATAAAAGAGAAAGTATGTATGTATGTTCCTTATAGACTCCGAAACGGCTGGACCGATTTCAATGAAATTTTCAGACAATCTTTAGATTGACCTAGCGGATAATCTTGTAAGGTTTGGTTATTATTTGTTTGCATCGATTTATAATACTTATCTGTCAATCGTTTAGGCATACTCAAACAGTAGAACATTTTTAGGTTATGTCAGTAATTTTATTTTTCAACTTGGAAGACCCCGCTGCTTAAGTCGTACCTGTTCAAAATTCTTTTAGGTATTATCTATTTTCTACGTGTTAGTTACTTTTAATTAGGTCAAAGATCTTGTTACTGACCAAAATAATTACCAAAAAAAATGTTTAAGTTAATCTCAAACTGAGTTGTTTGTAATTTTAACTTCGTTGAATTGATCTCTTGTTACTAAACATTTTTCTATATAGTTTGTTATATCTTCACTAAAGTATATTTTCTAAGTACGACTAAGGATATATGTGGTACGAATTAGGCAACTAGGCGCCTTAATCGTACCGAAGGTATATTTTTGAAAAACGTTAAAATACATATTTTAACTACAATATTTTAAGTTTCTGTGATTTTTTATTAATACTCAACTAAATAAAGATTCAGTAAATGTAGAATATTTTGTATTATTTCAATTGCCGTGAATATTATAGCATAATTTCCTTAGGGGGTACGACTTGAGCAACCTTACCCTAATTCATAATAGGTTTTGTGAAAATTTACTGAAATACGACGATGATTGTCGACATCGGAAAAAATCATGCCGACTGGGAGCTTTATTGGCGTGCGCCACCATGTAACCATTAATTATAGTACCTATCTATAGATACTATAGTATACGTATAAAAAATAGGCGTATATAATATAATGCTCGCTACCTATGCGGAGCCGGGGCGGGTCGCTAGTTGATCATAAAAATGTTCTTGTTTGAAATAAATACCGTACCTAATATGCTTACCGATGATAATTATAATGTTATAAATCTACCTACTATTTCATACAAACGAAGTTTTTAATTTCTTAATTAAAAGTCTGATCTAAGTATTTGTTTACCAATTATTTAATATAAATGTTGTTCATATTGATGAGTACTTCCACCCCTGCAAATATTGCCAGTGAATAAAAAATCAGATACATCGACACTTTCCAATATGAATCTGACAAATTGTAATTGAAGTTTTTTGGGTTAGCGTAATGCAGCTAATTTAAATTACGCTTTTAATTTATTTATTGACAATGCCACCCAAGACCGGTCCTATTGGAGATCCTTAGGGGAGGCCTATGTCCAGCAGTGGACGTCTTGCGGCTGAAATGATGAAAAACAGACGGTCCGTGTATTGTCAAGCTGTATACCACTACAGATACCCATAGTCTGTACTGGATCACTATGTTCTCGTTAAAATAACCAAGAATCTGAATATATAGGTACATATATTTCCTACAGTTTGCTCGCATACCTGTAAAGCATACCATGACCATATTTTATTCTTAGTTGTATGTATTGGATGTATTTTTAATTAATAAAATAAAATATAGGTATAACAAATTTGTTTATCATAAAAACTATTTTATGATGAACAAAATTTGCAGACAGTCCAATAGTTACCGCCACTAAGTAAGTGTATTTTTGAAATTACACTATTTTACGTAATTTTTAGTTGAGTTGAACCAATTCATCTAACTCATAAAACTATATCAAATAAAAAACTTTAAAATTAATGTTTACTATAAATTCCTGCGGAAATTAGATAGTAGGTAGTTATTTTAACACAAGTAATTTTGATTTTAAGCTTAGTTTACTTGCCTCTTTACACAGAAATACGAGGTTCTTGCCCTATCTTGTTGGAAATTGTTATTATTAATTTTGTGTTACTCGTATATCTAATATAACTGTTGCCAATATTATTCACAAAACTTGGTAATTTCGATCAAAGTAATATACTGATTCAGACTGTACAATCTTTGATTATATCTTTGTCACAATATGTACCTATTTTAATTAAATTCTGAGCTGCGTTTGTATGTACAGACTTAATATTTGACTAGAACAAATAGTCGGTGACCAGAATAAAATAAAATAGTTTAGAATATTTGATGAGATTATAGATAGATCTTATTCTAAGTGTCCGAATTTTGGTTGGTTTCTGTTTTTTTTTATCTTGTAAAAAAATAATCATAATATCTACTTACTTAATATTTTTAAAACAAAAGAAAAATATTTTTCAAATATCCAACAATTTATTAATTGACTACATATATGGCAGTATTATTTTGAACTAGCTGGGTCTGGTCTAGGTAGGGTAATCAACCGGAGAATTGGCCTGACTTGACCTTGGAGCCATCCGCTGGTGGGGGATGGGCAGCGATGTAGGCAAGGCTGCGGGCGATCAACTCAGGGATGGGGGGAGGGATGGGTAGGTGGCTTCCCTGTTGAAAGAAAAAACTCACATAAATAACAGTTCAAATGCATGAATGCATTCAATGGCATTGATCTCTAAAATAAAGTCATTGACCACAGGTAAGTTCTAAGATGGCTTCAAATTGGCTCCATTTCGATGCATAGTCGATTTATGAGATCTTGTCCACATATCATAGTTAATTCAATCATCATATTGAAATACTATATACTATACTAGTAACAAGAAGTAGCTGAGCAATAAATAATAGAAGGTGGGTTGTACTTGTATAAGGCAGCTCATTAATCAGTAGAATTTTTTGTAATCGCAAAAAATTTATACAGAATATTTTTTGCAGGCTGAATTGCCATTTGATTTCTGTTACAAAATGGGGGTCCAGCGTTTTCCCATCTGGTAAGCAAGAATATTGCACATATTTTGCTCATTGCTATCCAATATCAACTCTTCAAATGATACCTATACTTAGCATGTAACTAATTCAGATTACTATGAAAGAATTATTATGATAAATAAGATGACAAACCTGGGGTTGGAATCCGTTTTCGTTAGCGACGTAGGTCAATTCAACAGGGCCGTCAGGGGAGTTGTATTTGTAACTACCCTTAACTTCCAGAGTAGGGTACTCCTAGAATAATAAAAAAACAATTAGTACTTAAATAAAGCCATTATAATATTAACTATAGGTTCGATAGAAACAGTAGACCAACATAAATCAGCTAGGTACCGCGGTAGCATAAAAGTTATTTTTGTTATGTTTTATGATTATTTGTTGAATGATGTAAAAATAAATTACGGAAATCTAGCATAACTATGAATATTGTCAATAAATAGAATTAAAATATTATGTCAGCTAAATCATTTGTTAAAAGTGCACGTGATACCGGCGTGATGAAAACAAGTTTATGACAAGTTTTTCAAACTTCTTTTTTAATAATCAGTTTACAAATGAATATACATACATATACTCAGCAAGATTTATAGCACATATTTTATGTTGATATTGTCCTTGGCACGTCTTTAAAAAATAATTATCTATGTCTAGACAGAAATTCATCTAGCATTTATATCTTAGATAAACCAATTGAACCCTTCACCTTGCAATGTTTGGACCATGCTAAACATACTAATGTTTACTTTTAAATGAGGTTAGAAAATGCATTATTAATATTTTGAATTAATGTAGGCTAGTAAACTTTGACCAAAATTATATGTAATACCGATAGAATTTTTATAAATTGGAGCATGGTATTTCGTAATCCATGCGTATAATAAGCTATTCTATACGTTTGAGTGTTTTTATGATACTATTAACATATTTATCGTAAGTTGCACATTATGCAAGTTACTAAAGGTATATGTCAGTATTTTTTAAATCAATCTAACGGGTGGAAGATTACTAATTTCTGATATCGTATAACCGAGATAAATACACACAATACAGGCGTTTCAGTTTCCGTATCGTTATAAGGCGATGATGACACAGTGGTAATGATGTGGAATCCCGTTACAAAGGTCAATATGTTCGAATACTATAATTTGTTTGAGCTTTCAGTGAAAGAAAATATAAAAATAGAGAAAGCCTAAGCACGATGGTAGGGTACTTTGTAGTAGGTACCCCATACGGGTGGTCATTTTCACCCTCATGTTGATTGTCAATCTACCGGTGTGTTCCAACAGCTGTATTTGAAAGCCAGTTCCTTCTAGGCTTAGTAGGTATGCTTCACACTTATAGCAACATCGTCACTCACCAGGTAAGATTGTGCTCAAACATGGGCCAATACATAAATAATTTTAAATAAAAGGAAATCATTGAGAAGACGAAACCTGCGCAAGAAACGAAGTTTGAAAATCGTATTACTTACATTCTACTTTGCCTCTTATTATGGACTTCGACCTTAGGCTCACTCTTGTTAGGGGGTGCATGTGCCCTAGGAGACTTTTGTCAATGATAATGATAAAATGTTCATAGAACCAGAAATTATATAAAGTCCTAATTAATGAAGTACGGTCCTTTTGAGGGATGATAGTATAGGTCATAAGTATTCCGAAAATGATTAAATAAAAATATTCGGTCGTAATTTTAATAAAAAACAAAAACCTGAAATTGTACTTAATCACTACCAAGCATTAATTAAAACCATTAACAGCATAATCAGGTGTAAAAAATATTATTAAAAAATAAAAAAGCATTTAAAATACATTAATTTTATTTTATTTATTTATTACTTTTATTTATGAAGTACAATTTCAGGCTTTTTATTTATTTGAATATTTTTATTCTACCATTTTTTGAATACTTATGACCTATACTATCATCCCTCAAAAGGACCGTACTTCATTTATTAGGACCTTATATATCGAAGGATTGCGGGTTGTTTAAACCAAAAATATTTTGTTATTGACAGTACCTACCTACAACCTGGGTACCTATACAATGTTTTAGATAGCTTCCTAGTTCTAAAGTCGACAAGTTGTAATGATTTTAAAAGCCAGCCAGAGATCCTGAAATAATGATCACAACTATGTTACCAAAAGTGCATCCTAAAAAAAAAATTTACTTACACTATTGGGGTCCTTGACGGCACCGTCAGCTTGAGCGTAGATTCCATTGCCGGTCTCATAAGCGTACTGGAATGCACCTTCGGGGGAGATTTCGTAGTTGGATTTCACGATGGGTGCGCTAAAGCCATCATTAAGATGGGAAACGTCAGCGCTGGCGCAAGCCACGGCTACTGCGAAAACTACTAAGAATTTCTGGAATAATAAGGAATATGTTATTTTTAAGGCTAACAATAATATTATGATACAATTTAGTCTGGTATGATTATTTTATAGTCCAACAGGGCCGCTTCTAACATTTAAATAATAGATTGTACTTGAAATTGTAACGTAGTAAAAAACGGGTCTCTAATTATTTAATTTTTATTAAATATTTTCATTTTCATTCGATTATTCAATCGATTAATCGGTTTATAAATTAATATTTTTCCTTGGTTAATTGTCTGTAGCTTTCTATTATCTATACGGTTCGCAGCCAATTAATCAATTATCAACTTATTTAATGTTTCTTTAATTTATTTATCAATTATTATTGAAATATTATATTCGCCTATTGATTTTTAATCGATTGATCGATATGTTTCCGAACGTAACTATCTCTTGAGACTGTTTTATTGTCTGTGGCCTCGGTTGTCCTCGAAGTTACAGCCAGTAGATCAGTCCCATATTTATTTGGCATTCATAGGGGAATTAGGGAATCGATTTTGTTCCATATTTGAAGGAAACTGGATTTAATTAATTTATTTTTTTTGTTCATATAAATTGATCGTTTGTTCGAATGATTTGGTCAATGGATCGATTCGGTTTTCGGACGAAACTTTGTGTTGTCAGAGAATAAATAAATTTTGGACATCACCTATTTACCCATTATTTTTCAATTTTAGTTTCATATACTATTTTTTTATATAGAAATGATTTAATGTTTACATAACAAACCTTATTATATTTTTCAAAAGTCACGTTAGGTTGTTTCTAAGTATTCAAAGTACGTTCCTTACCTTTGTTGTGAGTTCATTCTGGTCAGATTGTCCCCTTAAAAGGACAATATTCTCGCCATATTCTGGGATTATTTTTAGTTCCTTAACCCTGGGTGGTGCTCCTTGGATAGGGCAAATGGAGTGTCTTTCGAGTCTCACGACGCGACGCGTGAGCATACCTTTTATATTCAAGCCTATTTACCATTAAATTTGGTGAGTATTACTACAAGTACGCGAGGTGTTCTCTAATATAAGGGCTTCGATCCCTAATTTTGGTGTTTTTGTTTAAGATTAGTGCGATTGCACGAATGCACCAGCCGGCCAATGTCGCGTGGCGTGGCATCACATTAGGATTGACCTAAATCAATTAAGCACGTGAAATTACAAGCCTCCTTGGCTTTTACCAAGGTACGTTACTTACTATTAAGGCATATTTGTGTTTAAATCCAGAATTGTCCAACTTCATTGGTCAAACTGTGAAAGATTCCATGAGGTCTCATAGGTTAGGTACATGTGGGTTTCTCATGTTATTATCAAGGAGTATATTCCCTTAATTTGTTAATTTATTTGCCAGGTTATAGTCGTTAAACCTATATAAATATTAATTCATGTTAGTATGTCTATAAATTCATGTGGGGGGTTAGATTTTCCCATCTACACTCCTATTATTATGTGACTGTAATTGAGGACTTTGTGTCCATTGCAGGAGGTTTTTTTTTCTTTCCCGGGATACTACGAAGGTTTTTCTTTTCCGGGATACTACGAGGTTTTTTATACTACGAGTCTACTACTTCTTCTAATACTTCTTATACTACTTTTTCTGCTGCTGCTACTTTTTATACTGCGGGAACCTACCGGGTCCTACAGCTGGAAGGAGCAACGAAAGGTTTTATAATATATATATATTAAATAACATTAATCTGAACATTATGGTATAGTGGCCGTTTCCACTATTGGCGTCCAATTAATTTAAATGAATAACTTAGTAATGCAATTCATCTCAGGTAACCCACAATCTTTCTCCTTCTGAGAAGCTAGGGCATATATTAAATAAACTTCTACTTTAAAACAAATTGATTATACTATTCTGAACCGGTAAATTGTGTTTTATTTTCATCAGGGGTACCTTTTAGGGAACGCAACGGACAAGGGGGGGGGGGTTAAAATCCGTTACGTTACAGTGACACCCGTACGTGGGGCCAGGTTACCTGAGATGATTGTCATGTTAATTTAAATGTGTCAAAAATTGTATTACACTTATTACTACTACCATTACTGTTACTACCACTACTATTACTATTATTACATACTTATGTTACTGTGGAACTGTGTTCTTAGCTTAAGTGTATTGCGGATCTGTGAATTTCTTCTATGCAAACTATTATGTTAAAAATTATAATTTAAATACTTCTACTACATATTATTGTTAAAACTTGAGATGACTTGCAAAACAGTGCGGGATTCATTTGCTTAGCTTTTGCTGCTTGATGCTTTATCATGAATATTCGGCCATTGATAATTAAATATCTGCTACATCTGGTACACACATATCCTTTACTATTATTACAGCTTACTTTCATACTTTTAATCTTAATACTTTTAGAATTAAAATAATTTTTGAGTTTTACATCTTCGGCTTAAACTTTTTTCAATTTCTACTTTTGATAGCTTTATAAATAATTCTTCAGCCGCATATCATAACCATGCATTCTGCATTTTCAAAAATAATTTTCACTGATTATTTTTTGCATAACAATTAAAAATATTTTTTTTTCCTAAAGTTTTTCTTTTTTTCCATTGTTTGAGATGCTTCTTTTAAGCTTAAGCTGGCTGTACAATTATCGGTGCCTATTGCTGTGTGTATCAGGCGTATTTACTTAACTTTACAGTTATTTAACTGTGTATCATATCACTTAACATTATTGTTATTTAACCTTACAGTTATTTAACATTACCCTTACTTAACTTTATTTTCTAAAGTAATTCTTTCGTTCTGTGCTTACTTAACTTTTTTTTAATATGGAGGAATTTATTATAACTTTTCAAGCTTTACACTAGGATGAGTTCATTCACGAGGTTCGCAGTACAGTTCTAATGACGTAAGTATTATCTTGCTTGCGTATTCTTACTACTATTATTATTATTATTCTTTTCTACTTATTAAAACTTTTCGATGGTAGTGTTCTTACTATTACAATGATAATCGTACTTTTATCTTGGTTTAAGTTCTTAGACTAAATATATACCTATTTCTAATTAGGGTTCCGTCTCGTGTGATGTTGTGTTGAAGGTGGGAGCTTGTTTCACGGTTGTTATGATACTACTCACATACCTACCGCTAATGACTCTCGCGCTTCGGTTCTGTTACTTTTTACTTCTGGGTTGGTTTGATAATCTGACTCGGATTTCTTATGTTGTACGTGGTGTCGAACGTCGCGTCGCCAAATTTCTTACGTTGACTTCTGAAGAGATTTTGTATAACGTACCCAAAATCTCTTGTAAACAGAAGTCACTTTATAAAATTTTCAAAACGTACTGATGTTTTGATGATGACATGTTGTCTGCAACCATTTTGTCAGTTTACCACTGTACAATTTAGTGTTGCATATAACACTACTAAGTAGTTACATGCTTATTTACTACATTTCATTTAAGTTATATTTTAACATACTATTCCCCTACGTGTTATAGCTCGGACCTGTAGGATATTTTTGGTTTGTAGAACATTAGTCCTGGCGTTTGGTTTATTTTTGGGTTGTGGATCGCTTGATGGATGGATTAATAAATGTAGTTATGGGGCTATATATATATATTTTAGTATTCATATTTAGTAATTTTATTTACTTATTGAAATTACATAATTATGTATGGTATATAATTGTTATAATTTTTTTTATTTATTTATTTAAAAGGATGTTTAGTTTTGTATTTACTTTGTTTGGCTAGTAACCACTGGGTAGGTAAATATAGTGGGTTAGGAGCGGTTAGTAACTCCTATATCAAATAAATAAGCCTTATACTAGAGGCGGATGATAACCTCTTTAAAATTTAAGCCATAGTCCAGAGGCGGTTGGTTACCTCTTTAAACATAAGCCCTTAAACCATTTGATCATCTAAATTTTAAAATCGGTTTTCAAGTCAATACTTTAGTTCACTTTAAGGGGTAACATGCATTTGCATGGTCTCTGATGCGTAACCACAGCATTATAATGTGAGTTATCGCTGATGATTGTCTCTCATAGTATCAAGAGTGATTGATTATATTACATCCATTATTATATTTATTATTATTATTATTATATGAAATATTTATGTATTGTACTATATTGCAGGAGCGGGTGGTAACTCCTACCTTAAATAAATAAGCCATTCTACTAGAGGCGGTTGGTTACCTCTTTAAACTTAAGCCCTAAAACTATCTAATAAATATGATTATATATATTAAATATTTAGTGTATTATATTATGCTATTTATATTCTGATGTAACATATTATTATTAATATCATAATTGGTGTAAGTAAGTAAATATATAATTATATGTGAATTATGGGGAGGGTATTTATATTATGAGTTTAGGTTTGAGTCTTATCACTTTATTTCATATACGTACTGTGCGGTATAGTCCTGATAGTTGGTTAATTTAGATATCGATTGTTTATGGAAAGGCATTAATACTTACAATATGTATTCTTACTACTTTTTTTACTAGGTTTCCTTACCTTATTATTACTTGGTATATTTTCTTACCTTACCAATTTATTACTACATTTTATTACTTATGTCAAGTTGTGGGAGTATTGAATCTCCAACTTAGAATTATTCTTTGTGTTCGTGGGTTCGGTTTGGTGGTGTTGAATTATTTTATTTCCAAGTTCAATAGTATTACCATTTGGTTTTGCCGTAAATATTTTTTTTTTATCATTAGGGTTGATATTTCGCTGGCTCTTGTGTTTACCGGTTTAAGATTACTTCTATTGGTCTTGATTATCGTTCGTTTACATCGTTGTATCTGTTTATTTACTTAGGGTTTAGTCCCGTTATCTTAAACTTATTATTTAGATTGAAGAATCGTTTTCTTTTGGTTGTCGTTATGGTTTTCAAGCTGGAGGACCAGCTTGAATTTTGCGTTTATTCACGCAAAATTCTTCCGACAGGGGGGGTCGTGTAACGTAGTAAAAAACGGGTCTCTAATTATTTAATTTTTATTAAATATTTTCATTTTCATTCGATTATTCAATCGATTAATCGGTTTATAAATTAATATTTTTCCTTGGTTAATTGTCTGTAGCTTTCTATTATCTATACGGTTCGCAGCCAATTAATCAATTATCAACTTATTTAATGTTTCTTTAATTTATTTATCAATTATTATTGAAATATTATATTCGCCTATTGATTTTTAATCGATTGATCGATATGTTTCCGAACGTAACTATCTCTTGAGACTGTTTTATTGTCTGTGGCCTCGGTTGTCCTCGAAGTTACAGCCAGTAGATCAGTCCCATATTTATTTGGCATTCATAGGGGAATTAGGGAATCGATTTTGTTCCATATTTGAAGGAAACTGGATTTAATTAATTTATTTTTTTTGTTCATATAAATTGATCGTTTGTTCGAATGATTTGGTCAATGGATCGATTCGGTTTTCGGACGAAACTTTGTGTTGTCAGAGAATAAATAAATTTTGGACATCACCTATTTACCCATTATTTTTCAATTTTAGTTTCATATACTATTTTTTTATATAGAAATGATTTAATGTTTACATAACAAACCTTATTATATTTTTCAAAAGTCACGTTAGGTTGTTTCTAAGTATTCAAAGTACGTTCCTTACCTTTGTTGTGAGTTCATTCTGGTCAGATTGTCCCCTTAAAAGGACAATATTCTCGCCATATTCTGGGATTATTTTTAGTTCCTTAACCCTGGGTGGTGCTCCTTGGATAGGGCAAATGGAGTGTCTTTCGAGTCTCACGACGCGACGCGTGAGCATACCTTTTATATTCAAGCCTATTTACCATTAAATTTGGTGAGTATTACTACAAGTACGCGAGGTGTTCTCTAATATAAGGGCTTCGATCCCTAATTTTGGTGTTTTTGTTTAAGATTAGTGCGATTGCACGAATGCACCAGCCGGCCAATGTCGCGTGGCGTGGCATCACATTAGGATTGACCTAAATCAATTAAGCACGTGAAATTACAAGCCTCCTTGGCTTTTACCAAGGTACGTTACTTACTATTAAGGCATATTTGTGTTTAAATCCAGAATTGTCCAACTTCATTGGTCAAACTGTGAAAGATTCCATGAGGTCTCATAGGTTAGGTACATGTGGGTTTCTCATGTTATTATCAAGGAGTATATTCCCTTAATTTGTTAATTTATTTGCCAGGTTATAGTCGTTAAACCTATATAAATATTAATTCATGTTAGTATGTCTATAAATTCATGTGGGGGGTTAGATTTTCCCATCTACACTCCTATTATTATGTGACTGTAATTGAGGACTTTGTGTCCATTGCAGGAGGTTTTTTTTTCTTTCCCGGGATACTACGAAGGTTTTTCTTTTCCGGGATACTACGAGGTTTTTTATACTACGAGTCTACTACTTCTTCTAATACTTCTTATACTACTTTTTCTGCTGCTGCTACTTTTTATACTGCGGGAACCTACCGGGTCCTACAGCTGGAAGGAGCAACGAAAGGTTTTATAATATATATATATTAAATAACATTAATCTGAACATTATGGTATAGTGGCCGTTTCCACTATTGGCGTCCAATTAATTTAAATGAATAACTTAGTAATGCAATTCATCTCAGGTAACCCACAATCTTTCTCCTTCTGAGAAGCTAGGGCATATATTAAATAAACTTCTACTTTAAAACAAATTGATTATACTATTCTGAACCGGTAAATTGTGTTTTATTTTCATCAGGGGTACCTTTTAGGGAACGCAACGGACAAGGGGGGGGGGGTTAAAATCCGTTACGTTACAAAATATATTTTCAGGAATTACAAAAGTATTGAAGAGAAAGCTTTATCTTTCGTGTAATTAATTTTAGATGATCTCTAAAGTACTTCACATTGATTCAAAGACAACTTTATAAAGCTCGTCCAGATTCATGAACAAATCAAATGAATGATGATCCCAATGAATATTTATTTTTCTTTAAATATAAAAATGTTCTTACCATTTTGGTTGTTGGATGTGCAACTGTCGTGACAATCTGATTAAATCAAAATATCGACGCCTTTATATACTACATACTATGAATTAAGATGAGCTAGTTTTATTATTCTTTTTAAATCTGCATCATCGTCTAGTCTATATGTCAAAGATTAAAATGCAAAATACCTATATGCAGAATTCTTCCGCTGCACACAATGTTTTTTTCTAACCTTGCTAGTGCAGCGATTGTACAAATATTTTAAATATGAATTACTAGCTCTTCCCCGCGAATTCACCCGCATTCACGGTATATTTTTTCCGTCAAACATTTTCCTACATACAAACCTTGTCTTGACAATTACAAACACAACAAAAAAACGAATTAGCCAAATAGGTGCAGTCTCGTTCGGAAGTTATGCGCGTACCTACATACATTTCGACGATTCATTTTTATTTAATAGATAGGTAGATTATATCCCTAGTAAACCGATAATGATATTTAATTATGATTAAGTAATTACATACATCTAAATATTTTGATGCAAGTAATTTTTATAATAACAATATATATCAAAATTATCACTACCTAACAGATAGGTAGGTATCTCCTCCTGAAAATATACCTTCATATTTGCAACAACATCCGATCCTTTGCTCTTCGTAGGTACCCACCAAGCTATTATATCCAGTAGATTTTTTATCCATCTATCCTCATAATTTATCTTTGGTTAACTTTGATATTTCTTTACCGGACGTCGCATCAATTAAACATATTATAAGACCACACAAAACGTACTGACCTGTGTGATATTTACTTAAAATGCTATGCGAGTAGGTGAATGCAAAGCCCGGGAACTGTTTAAAATTCCAAGGTTATCTCATCGGACTCTCAGCAAGACGATTTTTTTATCTGTCACCATGCACAATGATGCGAAGGAGCTACTTATTTATATATCATTCACAAATATCATCTTCAACGCCATTTAGGAAATCAGTAAAATAAGTTTAAGTATATAGTGTCTGAGGTTCTCAAGTTTTACCTCAAAGCTCATCCTGTAAAGATGAATGAATGAAAATGAATGAATGAATGAAATTAATGAATGAAAGTTAAGATGGATGAGGAGAATAAGATAGAGTTTTAAGTTCAGTGAAAATTAAATTTTGATTTATAATAATTATGATATTTTATTTTATTTATTTGAGTCAACAAACAGTTAAACACTATAAAAAGTTATAACAACAACAAGTATACAACAACACAATTTTTTAAATGTGTAACAAGCATCGTTAACCACTGGTTAATTACAAAGTTTGTTGAGTTAGACAGTAAAAATAACAAATCAAAGAAATAACCTTCTTAAGAAAAAAAATAAAGTATCAGAATGGACTCTGGTAACTAATAGTATTTTATAGTATAGTACTGTAGTGTTAGTAATGTGAAAAACCAAGAAAATAATAACCAGATATGATTATTTTCCCTTAGTATACATTTGACCAACTTCCTGAATTGACCAACACGTGAAGAAAAAATGGCAATATGATTGAAGTGCCTATTGTAGCTATACAGCGTCCGCGTTTGTTCTGCATGTGTCGGTTGCATATAGTTTGTGACTATGGTTAGAGCGCATAAGAACCCTATTTGGAGTCTTGTAGTAAAATTTATTAACTATGTCCATACAATCGTATTTATTGTTACAGAGGTCACGCAACATCATGACCTCAAGTAGTTGACGTCTGTTGTTTAGTGTTAGCAAGACATATTTGTCAAGAAGTTGGTCATATGATAAACGACAACGGTAGCATTTATAGTAGGTACAACACTGCGAATGATTTTTTTTCTGAACAATTTCTAAGCTGTGTACATATTTTTGATAAATGGAATTACAAATTGGTGCAGCATATTCCAATTGAGATCTTATTAGAGAGTTGTAAAGATGGAGATTAGTGATTGGTCTTTTAAAATCTATACTAGTCCTTATAACAAATCCATACTTTTTGTATGCTTTATTGATAATGTTATCTATGTGTGCATTTAAGTTTAGTTTACAATCTAACGTTATTCCTATTTTTTTTTTCGGAATTTAAACTTAGTTTTAGTTTATTATCATGACAGTAGGCAGTGAAACGATCAAGGTCCTTTTGAAAACTAGTATAATAGTGGGTATTTTCAATTGCTTGGTAGATCTTTATATCATCTGCATAAAGAAGGAACTTACAATACTTGAAGCAGATATCCACGTCATTTATGTATAAGTTGAATTAAAGAGCCCCTCTTGAGAATTGAGCCTTGTGGCACACCTGAGTTTATCAATGATTGATCACGACTTTTTGAGTACGATTAGTTATATATGATTTCAACCAACGACAGAGATTACCTCTGATGCCATTAAATGCTATTTTTTCTAATAATCGCTTATGGTCTAGTCTGTCAAATGATTTTTGAAAGTCAGTATATACGCAATCTGATTGTTTATTAGAGTCTAAGTTTTCAAAATTTTTAACTTATTTAGGTTTGCAACCTAAGTAAAAGTGAATTATCATAATATAATAGGCAACTGAACTTATTTTTCTTACCTTCGGTGTTGTCAATAAGATGAGATTACCAAAGCGTAATTATTTAAACAAAATATTATATCTATATTTTATTTTAGTTTATTGTAAAATTAACTTTTCATTAAAAAAATATTTGTTTTTTTTTTAAGTATGGGCTTGTGCTCGACCACCATCTTACCATGGAACTGTTATGGTGGCTGTAGGAGGAGAATACATCATCTGCTCAAGCTCATTGTAAGATTCAAACTTACAATCCTCGCCATGACATTTGACGTCAATACCTCTGAATTATCATCACCTAAGAGCTTATAAAAATAATTTATTTATTCTTAGAATATATAATAGCATAATTTTGTTCTAAGGGTTTGCGCCCACTGCGACTTTATACAGCCCCACAGTATGCTGAGTGTAATTCAGACGACATCGGAGGAAAGGAAAGGTAGGGCGGCGGTGGAGCAGGTCGGCTTTTGACGGCGACTGCATCGCTGATACGGCTCTGCAAAAACTCGCGGTGGGCGAGGATCTTTATGACCCAAAAATGCTTCGGGCAAATTGACCTTTAGTATCGGGATAAAAATTATGTAAGGTAAAAAAACTACGATGATAAAACACAGAGTTTAAATTATACTGTTTTAGATTTTATAGAGCAGGATGAATACTCATAAATTATTTCGATGATATGAATTTGCCACTCCTTGTTCATTTATTATAACGTTACTTATGTTATGTAATAATAGTTAGTATTCTTTGCTTCTGTTTATATCATTCAATATTTTAAATTTCGAAAATTAAACATGAAAAATTCCCTACAAATAATGTTATTTTTTAAATTTTTCAATCCTAACACTATCAACCTGAGATCTCAATAGTAATTTAAGCAGAATACTGCAAAGTTTGATTTTTTATGATTGTATTGAAATAATCATGTCTAAATATTTCTTTATCCATGTCTTACAAGTGTCCAAAAAATAGTCTTGGCTATCCTTCTTCCAATAAATTTGTTATTCAAATATTTTTCTTATTAAACTTGCATAACTGGTAATAAAAACTTGACGATTACCTACAAGCTACGAGAAGTAAGAAAGGTCCGTTTTATTTATTATTTATAGACCCGTTTTACCAATCTTCAATCTCACCATGGTAAGTGAAGTTGCGGCCAAAGGCGGTAGGCACAAAGCTTAGGAGGAACTGATTCTCAATTAGAGAACTAATTGAGAAATAATCAAATTAATGTCTAAATAATCTTATACTTTATAGTTTTTTTTTCTTGATTGACTTACGAACAGAGTTGTGGACGTTAACCGCTAGGTATAGGTGTAAATAATTATATTTCTAGTTAAAAAAAAAGCTCAAAGTTTCACTTGTTGCTAAACAGCAAAATTTATTTCATTCATTTTTTTCGACAAGAGTATGAATGATTCGATTTCACGAAAAGATGACAGACAATGTTTTATTTAAGACTACTGAGAAAACCGGCCAAGTGCGAGTCAAACAAGTTTAGAAGTCACTGTTGCAAAGAGGTGTAGGTATATAATTAAGAAATAATAATAATAATAAGGTAGTATACTATATTTAATTTATTGGGTTTTACTTTACTGAACCCTTTAACATTAATAAATGCATTTTTAACCTTGCAACTTTTGACATTCCCAACAAAAATGTGAATTGCCTTATTATTCGGATGATCAGAATTCAACTCTATGTCTATGACTATGCCAATATATTTCGATACTTGTTGATTTCTTTTTATGTCCTATCTAGTGTTAATAAAATATAATATTTCACTTTGGATGACTTTGCCTATAGATATAAAGTCAAATTGCATGTATTCTATTATTGTCTCTGAGAAGGAATCGGGTCACTGGTTGCAAGCCATTCCATCTACAAACATACATCGGTACTTTTTTAGACCAAATCACTTTAACTACGTGCCACGTGTGTTGATACACTTGCGCCTTCCCATATACTGGCGACTTGTAAAGTCGCTGGGGCGGCTGCGACCGGTGCTGAAAAATCCAAATAAAAAAAATACGCTTGTCTTGGTCCTAATTTTTTGTTCATGCCATTCGCGGTAGAAACCTTGGGTCCGTGGGGGTTCGAGGCTCGCCGATTTGCTCGGATTTTATCATTCAAGCTCATCGAGACTTTGGGAGACCGACGCGGCGACGGGCTGGGGGCTTTTTTTGCCAACGCATAAACTTGGCCATTCAAAATGGGAACGCTGCCAGCCTGTTGGAAACCTTGCCTATCGACAGCAGCGAGGGCTTTGAGGATGTTTTCTATAGATTGTAGTTTGTATTTTATACAATGATTATAAATACTTGTAAATTAAATAAAATATTGAAATAAAAATTATTAAACATGTTACATGTTTCAAATATTTGGCAACCTACAGCACAAAAATCAAATGGAGAGAAAGTCATTGAACGCTTACAATAATGCTGTTTCTTCCCAATCAGCTACAATTTTATGGTGTGGTTGGTAAATACTATGATAACCACAACACAGATTGTGGGTTTGATTCCCAACCAGGAGAAACATTTGAATGTCATGCATTTCACTCTTTCACTGTACAAGCTGTTCATCTTTTATTGGCCGAGCGAGCGCGAAGCGCGAGCGAAACGTCTCCGCTCAGCTTGTGCAAAAATGCTTTCGTATGTCTGTCCGGATGTCCGGCTATTCTCCTCTACAGGTCGCATTTCTCAACCGACTCTCGTGTAATTTGAGGAGGTTCAATAATTAAGTATATGGTTTTATTTTTGACGATTCTGTTTTGTTTTTGTTTTTCGTAATGTAGCATAGGTACCTACAGTTAATATTAAAATATTATATCAATATTATTAATGATATAGTTTCACTCGACCTTATCATGGTAACACAACGATGAGTTTATAGTTCATGTGTGAATATGTATTACTGTTAGAAGCAACTGCAACTGAATGCAACCTGTAGAAGAGAACAGCCGGACATCCGGACATACATACGAAAGCATTTTTGCCCAAGCTGAAACGGAGACGCTTCGACGCTTAGGAAGTAGGATTAGTAGGATTGCCGTTTTATCGTACTGATTACGAAACCTTAAAAATTAATGGTACTTATATGTATAGTGATGAGAATGTTGAAAACAAGCTGCGGAGGTAAAAAATCTTGTCTTATTTTGTTGTCATTACTTTTAATGTATAGGTAGGTACTTGTAAAATATTTTAAGGCAACTAAGTAGTTTTCTTTTTCAAAATTCGACATTTTGAAGGCATTATGACCAATCATGTAATAATATAGGATATTTTTATTTAAGTGTTTTCCAAATGACCATAATCAAATAATTTAAAATTAATGGCTCATTCTTCCTCAGTAGACGTGAGAAGCAATCACATTATACCACAATCAGACACGTCTTAAGAATATATTATGACGTGCCTATACCTCTTACATCTCTTTATTACAGGAGTCTATATTTATATGGAATTTAACCTTGAATCGTTGAGATGTGACCTTTGAAAAGCCAGAAAGCTGAGTAAAGCTAATCGCACACTTGTCAGCGCCGTCCGCGTTTTAGAATCTATAGCAAGTTCGCGCATCTATCCGCACCCTTTATGCGCAGAATTTACAAAGTATTAAGCTCAATACTGCGCTTGCGATGCAAATGATGCTAACGAGTTTGTGCCCTCATGCATATGATATTGAAGTTTGAACGATACGATAATAATGAACTATCTAAAATTTACCATTGTAGCTCAAAGTCAAAGTCAAAGCCATTTATTCAGTTCAGGCCCTAGGGGGCACTTATGAACGTCGAAACTACTGAAGTTACCACCGATTCGGAAGTCGCCTTCAACTAAGAACCGGCAAGAAACTCAGGAAGGTTACATTTTTATATATTTTGTTTTTTTTGGACAATCTGACAATGTTGGCATTTTTTCCATTTAACAATTTTTAAAGAAATATAATACACATAAAAACAAAAAATAACAAGAAAAATAAATAAAAAACCTGAACAAGTTAAAATTTTAACAAAAAAAAAATAGTAAGTATCTCTAATACTAAGTACTGGCTTTTGTATAATTATGAACAAGGTGCACTTGTGCAGAGTGCAGCTAATGAGCTACCTTGTACCTAATAGGCTTTTTCTTTTAAAACTTTCATTATGTGAGATTTGAATTTGAAATCTGTCATCTTGGTAACTGAGAGAGGTAATTTATTATAAAAGCGTACACTACTTCCAAGAAATGACTTTTTAACTTTGGCTAATCTAAAATACGGAACATACAGCTGGTAGTCATACCTACCCCCCCTTACCATAAGGCACAAGTTCTGCCAGTACATAGGTATTTCCGCCTAGTCTCAGAACAAACAGACATTCGTGCACACATATTTTTGTCCTAAATGGGAATGGAAATTACTTCTTGTGGTGAAGCCTAAATAACGAGGATCAAATACCCTCTCCTGGCCTGTCAAATGGAAGATAATAGTAAACCTTGGCCTACGACTTAGGTATACAAATATCAACTCTCTTTGATATCACAAAGTACTTATGATATTTTGTCAAAATGTTTTGTCATTTTACGAATGTTACGCCAATATTCATATCAATCATTAATATAGTGATGGGTTCAAATCTTGCAGGATAATCATAAAATATTTTATTCATTAAATCATATATATATATATAATAATATAGAATTTATCGTGTTAATTTAAAAAAAACTAAATTGTATTTGAATAATTAATATTCGTATGTAAGTAGGTACTTATAATGCGAAAAATGTAAAGTATTCAAACAACAATATCGATAAACTTCTCACATTATTTATTATGCTTAAAAATCAACATAAAACTTAAAGCCATGTCATAAAACTAAAAAAAAACAATTCATAGTTTAGCGGTTTGGTTAACATCTAGGTAAAGGGTATTTACGACTTTTCTACGTAGGGGTGGGCTTTGATGTAATCGAGAGAACGCTGGATGAACTCGGGGATTGGTTCTGGCGCTGGTGGTGTAGGAAGATGAGCACCCTGAAAAAAAAATATTATGAAGCATTTCCGTTCAGCCATACACTATACAGGTTGATTTTCAAATGGTATGTTATCCCGAAAAGGGAATGTTGGGAATATAATTTTGAACAACTCTCCCTATGGGTCCGACATGATTATAGCAACTTTATTTTTCACTTCACCATACAAATCTGCTGAGCGCTCGGCCTGAAATGTACTGAGATGAGAAAAATAAAGTTGCTCTGATCAAGTTGGTCCCATAGTGAAAATTGTTATATTAATTTTATTGGTATATTTAATCTTTTTGGGAAGTATAAAAATGTCCAAACATTTACAGAGATTCTTTTTTAAGTAAGCACCTAAAAACCTGAAGTGGAAAAAAGCTAGTCGGTAATAAAACTGTAATAGAGCGTAAATACATACCTGGGGCTGGTATCCGAACTCGTTAGCGACGTATTGTAAACTGAAGTCCTGGCCATCGGGTGCTTTGTAAGTGTTGGAGCCAGAAACTTCAAGAACGACTTCCTGAAAAATGATTACTTAATTTAGTTATATACTTCATTATCATCATCCACAATAGCTTATATATAGGTACATTTTTATATAGACACGAACCTCCTCTAATCAAGAGTCCGCTACGTGGGTCCAATGCGGCTTTTTGTTGTATAAAAGTTAAATACCTACACCACTTTTTTACACACTTTTTTAAACTCTAATTTATATTATTTTGAATATCGAGAAGTAGAGGATATGCTGTAAAGCGAGATACTGAGACTTAAGTTTGATTCAATAGTTTTGCGTTTGATCAAAAGCGCATTCACTGTGATTAGTGATGATATATTCAAAGGTGGTAAGCAAACAAAGAGAACTGGTTCTGGTGGGATTTCTCAAGTGCAGCTACCGGAACACGAGTTATATAGGTATTTTCACCCTGACTGTGGTAGCCAGTCCAGACAGTGCAAAGTACAAAGCTAAATACTCAATAAGTAATATAATGTATTTTTTACCTTGCCAACCTGCTTCAGTACTCCTGTGGCTGATCCGCTGATTCCATTATTGCTCGAAAACTGGTATTCGAAGTTTCCCGCCGGGTCGAGTTGGTAGACGTTACTCACGATCTGCGCTGTGGGGTCTGATGGTGCTACGGCGAGCGCGCAGCCGATGAAGCAAAGTACTACGATTGCGGAGTTCTATGGACAATATTTATTTTTATATTATCAAGTCGGCAATGTATGGTCACTACATAAACAGCATTTTTAAAATTGATTTAGTTTAAATAACTATTTATTTCAAAATTATTTTAAAGAATTGACACAAATTCATATCGAACAAACAAATACCATTAAATATATTCTTGTGAGTTGCATGTGACACAGAAATAAAGTTTATATAGATACTAGCTGTCCCACGCGGTTTCACCCGCGTATCGGTAAAAAAATAGCCTATGACACACACAAAATTTCATAAGAATCGGTCAAGCCGTTTCGGAGGAGTTTGCAGACAAACACTGTGACACGAAAATTTTATATATTAGATACTTAGATAGAAGTACAATTTAAATTAAATATGAATTAAATGAAAACACTGAAATACTGTGAATTAAGACATGATGTATAAAATTACTTGTAGATATCGGATTAGAATGTTACCATCTGTATTTATACATCCTAATAATAACTAAGCTTTACATAAAAGTTTAGTATTCATTTATATTCTTGTATATTATTGAGATACCCCTAAATATCCTTATAAAAACTAGCATACGAGACATCTTATATAAATAAATAAATAAATAAATATTCTGGGACATTATTCCTCACACACGGCCATCTGACCCCAAACTAAGCAGAGCTTGTACTATGGAAGCCAGATAACTGATATACTACATATACTACTTTTCTTTTGTAAATACATACATATATAGATAATTACACCCAGACACAGGACAAACAGACATGTTCATGCACACAAATGTTTGTCCTGAGTGGGAATCGAACCCACGACCTGCGGCGTGATAGATAGGGTATCTTACCAACCACGCCAATCGGCCCGTCAAATATATTTATTTAATATTGATAAAAACATCACGGTTCACGATTTATTTAGACATTATTTAGCTTTATTTTATTTTGAATTTCGCTAATTATCTTTAAGGTATCTGAAATACAACAAAAAATGCAGGAATGCCGTCATTGCTGATTTGGTTACGTAATCCACAAATACATAAAATCGCCAAGAGTGGCGTATCAGTAACCTAAAACCTCGATTGATGGTTGAAAATAATGATTAAAAAAAAAAACAATTACAAAAATGTCCTTGAGTGAATGATGCGCAAGAGCCTTATTGTTATGTCACACAATACCATAATGTACCTATATGCTACATTTTTTTTGTAACCATTCACCGATGAACCGATTATATGAGATTATAATGTTTGTACTTAAGGTTATAATAATATATAGATATTATTATCTCATATCAAACTCATAATAATCATCGGTGTAGACATGCTATTTGAATTTTCAAACAAAATGTTGCAAACAGTTAATTAGGTGATCATTTCTTTAAAAAAACAAGGTTAGTCATAAAATTTTACTTTCTACCATACCTTTATGGTATACCTAGTTCAGTGTGTACTTATTAACAAAATCAAATTTAATTTTATTCATGCGAGCTTAATGGCTTTTTTAATTTTTCACTTCTTAAATCAATATTAATTTCTCATTATTTTGCATTTGCATTATAAAAATCGTAAACTTTTATTTGCCATTATAGGTATGGGTTAATAAAAATATTTTATTTCAATGGATTTAAATTTAAAAGCACACGTATTATTTACCTACATAAAATAATATACTTTTTACAACATTTTATTTATGTTTATAACGTTTTCACTAAGTAATTTTATGACTTTCACGAATATTTTTTATTAATAGTAAATTGAATTTAAAATCACAAATTTAATTGAACTATGTCGCATATAAAAATATTTCACTGTTTTCACTCATAATAAAAATATATTTATTATTTTTGCACACTAAATTGCTCACTTACCATCTTGTGTAGTTATCACGAACTATGAGTCCAATGTAATGTCGAAATACGATCCATGCTACTTTTATACTACCTAGGAATATCTTAGAATATGATATCTTACATACATGCTGCCCATGCCTATTAGAAAAGGTCAACTTTTTTTATATTTTACATAACATCAACTTTGTGCTTGACATTTAAAATTTTGATTAAACGAGTTTTCATTCTAAATGAAAGATAATTATTTTAAATTTTATTATAATTTAATTTACACGTGGATACAAATGTACGCTATTTCACCACCATTACTGTCTTAGTCAAGTTCTATTTTTGAAACCTGTGAGCGTCATTTTTTTATTCTTGATAGCCAGCACGTGGTTGCAATGGTTCCTGGCTTTTAATTACAGGTAACTAGCTATTCCCCGCAGTTTCACCCGCGTTACCGGTATATATTATTTTCTAGTGATTCTGCTATTCGGGGTGGAGACAAATCCAACAAATCAAAGGTCATAAAAATCGGTCTAGACGTTTGAGTTATAAATGGTTTAATTAATAAGAATTTGTTTTATATATCAAGTTATTATAAGTACTACCTACTAAATAGAAACTAAATAAATATAATAATAGATAATATCCTGGGACATTCCTTAAACACGCCATCTATTTCAAACTAAGCACAGCTTGTACAATGAAAACTAGATAACTGATATACTTACTACATATACATTATACTCTTTTTCTAAATACTAATATTAATAATTACACTCAGACTCAGGACAGGCATGTTCATGCACACAAATGTCTGTACTGGTTGGGAATCGAATCACGACCTGTGGTGTGATTGATATCTTTATAACCATGCCAACCGCCCCGTCAATCTTTCCACATTTCTTTGGACATGACTATTTGGTTCTAAACTAAGCCGAACTTGAACTGAAGGGTAATTTTTTAACCTCTGCGCAATCTTTCAGGGCTTCTTCTACTCCTTTTTAATTCCTTGGTTTGAGCATAATTTCTATGGATTCAACTTTTAAACCCTATGTTATTTTATATTAAAACTAGGTGTCCCCCGCGGTTTCACTCGCGCAGCGGTTTAAAAAATAGATGTTGGCCGATTCTCAGACCTACCCGATATACACACAAAATTTCGTAAAAAACGGTCGAGCCGTTTCAGAGGGGCTCAACCACGCACCCCGTGACACGAGAATTTTATATATTAGATTATGAATGAAAGCGGTACCAAGGGATGGGTTCGTTTCGGCTCACAAGAGTATATTTATAAATAAAGATACACCATGTTTTTTTTTTGTTTTTTTGCTTTGTATAGGCTTGTGTTTGACCACAATCTCACTATGATAAGTGATGATGTGGCCGAAAGTGGTAAGCACACAAAGCCTAGAAGGAACTGGCTCTCAAGTTCAGCTGCCGGAACACACCAATAGGTGTTTGGCGACAGATTTTTAACTTGAGGGTGGTAGCCAGCCAGACGGGTACTACAAAGTACCCTACCACCGCGCTATGGTTTCCTCACGATGTTTTCCTTCACCGAAAGCTCAAGCTCATTGTAGGATTCGAATCCACGACCTTCGCCGCGGCGTCCGACGTCACTACCACTGAGCTATCATCGCCTTGTAAATAGTTAATACTTTAAAAAAATAACTCTTTTATTTCAATTTACTTATACATACTACTATTATAAAAACGAAAGTGTATTTGTTCATTCGTCCTTCTTTCACTCAGCAACGGAGCAACGGATTAACATATTTTTTTGTATAGAGATGGTATAGACCGGAGAGTGATATTTATCCCGTGAAAGCGGGTGAAACCACGGGGTGAAAGCTAGCTTGCCAGATTCATCTTTTTGTAAATTACACTACCAGTTTCGAAGTCTAAAAAGAGCTCTGTGATAATAAATACCTTGGACAAGGACCATGGACCTCACAGCCATTTTACTTGTCATTAAAATTATAGTCGTTCGACACATTTTTTGACAGTTGAAACAAAGTGGAGATAATTTAATTTTCATGTGCTATTTTTTAATAGTATCGTTAAATAGTGGCCTTTTTGTGCACATTACAGGTCCTACCTACTATAGCTTAAGATTTAATTTTTCTTCATCTCAAATAGCGGTAGATTTGATTAGGTAATGTACCTAAAAAATAATACCTAATTAAAAGATTTGGTATTGATGAATCTACCGTAAATTCGGAAAAATGAATTGCAATAGCAATATTGCTCGAGCTTCCTTTTTAGCCCCCCAGAGCTGTTTCCTAGTGACCTCGACATCTAGTATATTTTTAACAGGTTTAGCGCTTCTCCTACATTAATAAAAAACAATATCCTGGGACATCCTTCACACATGGCCATCAGCAAAGATCACAAACATAGCAAAGTTGTGCTATAGAAACTGGAAACTGATATTTGTGAAAGAGTTGCCCCATAGTAAAAGCTGTTCAGCTTAACGAACCTAATTTAGATTTAAAAAATATGCTATCTCTAAATATCTACCTGGTATATTCACCAAGGCTCAAAACAAACAGACATGTTCATGCACACAAATGTTTTTCCTAGATGGAAACGGAACCCACGACCTGCGGCATAATTATCAGGGTATCTAACCTCCCCGCCAACTGACCCGTCAAAATAATAAATAGAAAGATTGATTCCTATTGTTCAATTAATACTATAATCGTTTGATCGACTGGTAGACCTTTTTCGCCCCTCCCTAAAACAATCACGTTCTGCCTCCTTAACCTCTTGACCTACTGACACACTTCATACATCTTCAACTTTTGTTTGAACTTCGCAGATGATTTACAATTCGGTATTTGGTTGTCAAAGTTCAGTAAGAGCTTACAATGGATTGAGAATGTGTTTGCAATAATATGCAGTCATTTAAAATCAATTAGATTACACGAGTGATTACAGTAATTGATTACAAATAAAACGCCCACCTCCCAATGCATAAATCAATCAAAGTCGTTATTTAATGTGTTATTTAACTACACTTTAATTGCTTTATTTTAAACAAAAATATTGCAATGTTTTAAACATAGATTATCATTTTTTTATTGTTTGTTAAGAAACGATAATTTTCCGAATGTAAATGCGAGTGTGTATATATACATATAACCTACTGAATTATGCCTTAACCACTTAACGGATTTGGGATGAAATATTGCATAATATATCTATTTATCCTATACCATTCATCTGGAACTTTGGTGAATTGTTGCGAGCACGAGCGGGCGTGCATTTGGAACTGCAACGTACCTACGCTGGGACTTAAATAATTTCTTTACAAAGTTTTTTTTATGAAATATATAATTTATTATGGATGCGACATAGATTAGACATTACGTACATGTGGAGCTATATTAAGTTGTCCGATTATGTGTTTCGCACTTTATCCTCAAAGAGGTAGGCAAAGGTCTCAGTACAGACATCCATATGGTTAAACATCATTTCAATAAATCGATGAATAATTGTATACTAAAAGCGTATATTAGCAACATAATGTAAAAAAAAAAAATGAACATGTTAATTCATCATTTGAGCTAATGGGGAAAGGTCATTTCATCAAACTGTAGCCACTACAGAGTGACTACTTTAAATTTTCATTATCTGTATCTGTAAAATTCTCAATTATTGTCGATAATAAAGTTAACTTTGTGCTACATGCCACAAGCTGTTACATTGGGCAATCCGAAAAGATGCTTTTACTCTATATGGTACTGACGACCTCTTCAAATAGCAAAGTGGGAAAAATATTGCAGCCTTTTTCTAATACAATCCATTGCGTGACGTAAAATTTTATAACAAGATCATTTTGTAAAAAAAAATAAGTTATATTGTATGATTTTGACCCCCGACCCGACACAAAAGTATGGTTCAAATCATCAGGCGACCAACGAATGCCGGGTCACCTTGAAAGATTCACTTTCATTAGGACAGCTTTATGCCGTAGGTTAATAACCAGTTTATATAAAAAAAAACCTGCTGTTTTTTTGCTTTATTTGATCGTTCTTTATTTTGAGGATAGAACAGTGTAGTCGTAATTAACTCGTTTTAAGCCAAAGGTGAATCTTGCTTTTTTGTACGGTCTATTCTCACCGTTTTTTTATTGTTCTAAAATAAAATGGTTATATTATGCATGCCACATAAACTATCTCGGGCTTAACCCTGGTATATTATATGTGGACATAAGGCTTGATTGGCAAAAATATGTTTACATCATATGATATATAAGTATATTTAAAAAGTATTTTACAAAAGGTACATAACGTAATATTGTGAAGACTCTAACCACACCCTTGACTACGTTTTTTCTCAAACAACTCGAGCCTCAAGGCTGCCACCTATACCTCTTTATTCTTATAGTTATAAGATTTATTTAGCTATAAAAATATACCTTTACAACACTAGTGGCCTCACTTATAAAAGCTATTTAACTAATAATGGTCACGTCAATATGGTCATATTGTTTATCAAAAGCAGTAAAGTGATCGATAAATATGTGACAATTTAAACCGTGTTTTATTTGAAATAGTGTTTTATAAGTAGGTACTTAACAAAAAATATTTTATAATTAAGTTTATTTATTAATAATGTTATCCTAGTTTCTAAAATTGTATGTCAGTAATAAAAAAGAAGAACTGCACTAATTATTGATTTGATTAATGATATTTTACACTAAGTTTTCACAGTAATTTTTTCCTGAAGGTATATTATTTGTTGATAAGTTTTATTCACCTTTAACAAAATTAAACTAAAGTGGTCGTAAAATAAAATTCGTATAAAAAATATTTCTTGAATCTCTTGCACATAACCCACTCCAAGAATGGGCACATACTAATTTATTTACATGATGACATTAAAAAAGATTAGTATATTTTTATTTAATAGTATTTTAATTCTTAATTTTTGTATTCAACCAATATAGTCGACTTCCTTTATCGGATGATCGTTGCCAAACATGTTTTTAATTTTATTAATATAAAAAAATCTGTACATAATTTAAAAATATTTGCGTGTAGGTAAGAAATAAAAATTAGATATTGGTCACCAAGTGACCAGTAGATTCTTTTGAATGTCAACTGTCCTGTTATTTTTGTAATTAACTATGACATTAAAAAAGTAAGGGTCAATGAAGGGTAGGACGTTTCTTCTATGTTAATGTACCTATTTATAATGTTTTTAATACCATCGAGAATGGCAAATCATAGAAGAGGCCGGGAGGAGCCTAAGTTTTTTTACTAAAATAGATAAAATAATTATGTATGTATCATTCATTACAATAAATCCTAACCGAAACGTAGTAAACCATAATATGCAGTAGTTCAACTATTACATAATCCTACTTAGATATGACATGAGTAGATTTTAGATAGGACAAGAGCTATCAATGAAATTACGATAAAATTATAAAAAGTACAACTTCGCCATTCCCGCCCCAGAATAAATAATATCTAAGTATTTAATCATGCTGAGTTTCAAGTTAAAATTAAAAGTAAAACGCTGTTTTTTTTTCAAGATATTAAAATACAAAATCTGGTAGACGAGGAGCTCTAAATACTTAAACTTATTCCCCCGCACACAAAAAAAAATACTTTCACAAAGCAGCCAGACAGATTAAAATTAATTATTTACTTTTGTAGAAAAATTATAAAAAGTTTGAAAAAATCATAATGATTTAGCCTTTGAGCTAGTTACGACATTTTGAGTACCTATATATGAAACTCCTATCTCGTTCTTTTACTTTGGGTGCCCATCAAGATCCTTAATGAAGTGTTTGACGGGCCGGTTGGCGTGGTTGGTAAGATACCCTATCTATAAATAAATATTCTGGGACATTATTCCGCACACTCGGCCATCTGACCCCAAACTAAGCAGAGCTTGTACTACGGAAGCCAGATAACTGATATACTACTTTTCTTTTGTAAATACATACATATATAGATAATTACAACCAGACTCAGGACAAACAGACATGTTCATGCACACAAATTTTTGTCCTGAGTGGGAATCGAACCCATTACCTGTGGCGTGATAGATAAGGTATCTTACCAACCACACCAAGCGGCCCGTTTATGTAATATGTAATGATCTTTACTTCCGATCAGATCTTTCTATCTGTACAACTGAGTACAATAAGAACTTGAACTTGTTACTGAAGAAATGACACAACTGACAGCGTATGTGTAATGTTTCTACAAGCTTTTATTTAGTTTTTTTATTATTTTAATTTATTTCTAATGCAAAAATATGTTTGTAAAAATATTAGCTTTATGAACTCCTTCTCCATATAAACTTTAACTGTGCCAAATTTCATACTCCTCTGTATGAGTAATTTTCGTAAAAAAGCATACAAAGTTTTTGCTTCACGTATTAATATTATGATATGCATGCAGGGTAGGTAGTGTTAAGTCGTCACAATCTAATAGGTCCATTTTGACAACCTATAATAATGCATCCTAGTAACATAAAGAAACTAATATAGTGAGACCAAAAGAGATTTCCTCTTGTCAAAACGGGCCATTAGATTATGTCGACATCAGGTAATTGCAGCTTATATCATTTTATCAAAATAATTAACTTCATTAATTGGTAATATTAATACAATAATCACTTTGTTACATAAAATAGTCTAAATTAAAAAAAGTCGCTATCATAAGGCAGCGTACCCAGAATGCTGGCGGCATTGCCACGTTGGATGGCAATGCTGATTCTCTGACCAAAATATAAGCCAGCATTCTGGTCACAAGTTGCTTCGACCAGGCGTTTCGATATTTCGCGAAAAAGATGGTGAGCTCTCGACCCCCACGGACCCAGAGTTTTAACCCCAAACGGCTCAAATATATAGCTTGTATCTATGTTACTATATTTGCGCCGCTTGAGGCTCTCTGCTGATAACGCAGCGCCGCCAGCCTTATTTATTGTTTCTGGAAGATGAGACGGTGCCAAAGTATCGACACACGTGGCATCCTATACCAAAGGCCGTCCTAGCTTCCAAGGGATAAGTGTCATTCCGTCGGGTCTCTTACCATCGTCACGAAACAGGCCATTCGGTTCTAAAATAGCTGTTACGTTGGCGCTGGTAAGGGCCTGGCGGATGATATCATTGAGACTGGCGTGTCTAGCAAATCTGCCAAAGCTTTTGACGCAAGAAAGACCGTGTACCTACCTATTTTGATAAATAGCAACATAAGTAGCTGAACAGATACAAATTTACAAAACATCTGTACACTAAAACTATCCATGATGTATACATTTATAGTATGTAGGTTTTTGAAGACATACATTTTTAAAACACCACTTTACTTTATTTTTCCATATTATGAATACTTATAGTGTACAAGTTCTTTGTAAATTTGTATCTGTTCAGCTACTTATGTTGCTGACTGTACAGTCAGTTCATTTGACTTTATTTTTAGTAATTATTGTTTATTACAAAAATAGTATCTATACTAATATAATAAAGGAGAAGACTTTTTTGTTTGATTGTTTGTTTGTTTAAAGGCGCTAATCTCTGGAATAATAGCCTAGTTCTTGAGGAAGGTTATATATAAGCTAGGTAGGTACTTTTAATCCCGGGAATGTGGGTGAACCCGTGGGGAACAGCTAGTTTTAGGATAAATTTCCTTACCGTAGGTACAGACATCAAATAAAAAGAAAATACGGATGAAACTGTTAGTGGCCCCATTGGAAGTAATTTGGGTAAGGACATAAATCATTTTTATTTCCACAAAAGGGTGCTGAAGACGCTCTTACGCCATAAAAATAAAGCATCTACCTTAAGAAAATCATTTTTTAATACACACAGCCGTATTGTGTCTTATGGCGTGGCGTTGACATCCGATTCAAAACAAAGGTTTTTTTCAAAAAGGCACTTCTTTTGTGTCACGTGATTTATAACTTCTGCTTTTAAACCCAGCTGGGACTTATCTTTTCGTGGTTTACTTATTATTAATAACGTTTGGAATGTTACATACATTTTTGTATATTTACCTACCTGTCTTTTGAATAAAATGAAATACAAATACATATATTTGTCTGTGTTTCTGCTCTTCAAAAGTCTTGATGGTGAATACCTAAAACACATAATAAATAACAGTAGCTTTGTTAAAGTCTTGATATCTAGTTTTTTTTAAATAATGTTTAATAATATTGAGTTTTAAAATAAAAGAAACCACACAGGCACGCTGCAGAATTAAGTTTATTTTTTATTATCAATTGTTTACAAGATTATCATTGTTTCATGTTAATAAAAATTTTAAGACATGCAATGTCAATGTCGTAGCACCTTATGAACTTAGCTTTTCCATATTTATGAGAAAAAAGTCGTATAAGCCCTCTGTGAGACAATTTATGTGCACTCATCTCTACAGGGTGGGTTATTAAGCGAATAATTCATGAACTCCCTGTATTAGTACGATATATTAACCATATTTCATGCCCAACATTTACCCAGGTTTATTAAAAAAAAATTGCATATTTGCGGCAATCCCTTCATGATAAAGAGATGGCAATTTTCTTAGCAAAGAATAGTATAACCTACATACCTATTTAAGTATATCTAGCATATTTCACAATCTTGGAAATGTAGATATCTCAACTATGTACAATATTTTCATGGGTTTAAGACGGTCATAATGTTAAATGCATTGCCTACTACGAGTAACTAAGATACTGAAATATTATAAATACGAATAAAAGCCAATTTAATGTGCTAATCCAGACGACTTCATGCTCAAAACTAAGCTAAAAATAGAATTGAGTTCCATTTTTAGCTTTTAAAAGCTATTTTAGTACTAATAAAGGCTTCTAATACCGCTTATATACCAACAATCAGCACTTAATCCCAGTTTAATCTCAGCAAAAGTCTGTCACGTAGAACGATGGACGATACGAAGGGCGTGACATTGAATTTACAATATAAGATCTTTGCTACACTTAATTGTGGGATCCAGACTAATCAAACGTTATTACCAAGCTTCTATGTTATGTAATATATATTAATACAAATTTGGCGAATCATTTTCCTATCTATTTTACAGTTTTGAGACTTAAAACTTGTGGGATGGAACGATATTTACAATGGGACCTTTGGTGATTCTTTAATCGCAAAAAAGTACCCATTTAGTACGAAAAAATTATGTAGGTTATCCAAAGTATTGTGGTAACCGACTGACTAGCTACCACCCTCAAGTTCAAAATCCATATCCAAGTACCTATAGTGTGATCCGGCTGTTGCACTTGAGAACTACTTAGTTGGGGTCTAGGGTTTGTTAAGGTTGGCAATATATTGTTAATCCCTTTGGTATTGCTGATATTTATAGACAAGTGTGGCCATTTACCATTAGTTGGGCTGTCTGCCAAAAAATAAAAAAATACAGGCTAGCAATATGGAACATAAGTTTTGATATGAATAGCTTCTAATATTCTTTACGCGACTCCACTCGCATGTTTAATTTTCTACAATATTGATTTTCATTGAATACTAGCTTCCGCCCCGCGTTTTCACCCGCGGTCCCGAGTGCACCGATCGCCACCAAACCTTACAAGATTACCCGCGGGGCTAATGAAGATTGTCTGAAAATTTCATCGCGTTCGTTTCAGCGGTTTCGGAGTCTATAAGGAACATACATACATACTTTATCTTTTATTTACATAGATAGGAACCTGCCTTCCATCCTTTTAATAATTAATTTTATGAGACTTTCCCCAATACCCCTTAACGTGTGTGTGATTATGTTTATTACAACTCAGCTCCGTAACAGCTGGACGTATTAGGATGAAACTTGGTACATACATAGATCATTATGTTTATTTGTTCACATGTTGATCATAATTAAATAAAGAACACATTTTTATTAACGGAACGCGAGTGAAACCGCGGAACAGAAACTAGAAAAAAATAAAAGTGAATACTTAATTTATGTTAAAACTTGCTTTCTGAATGCAATCAATAGGTACAGTAATTAGGTAGATATTTAAGTATTATAAAATATATTTTAATAAGTAACTGTGTTATTTTATTTTAATTTGGATAACAACATACCTTTAGTTTTTGTTTCTGTCTGTATATTCTCCAGTGGAACTATTTACAATTATGAGTAAGAAAGGAAGGAGAAAAAAAGGCAAAGTATGAATGATCCAATGACTTGAATGATCCAATTACATCAATGATCCAAAGACATGAATGATACAGGGTCGGCAACGCGCAAGCTACACCCCTGGTTACGCAAGCGTCAATGGGCAACAGTAACCACTTACCATCAATGCCTTATGCTACTAAAGTAGGTATATTTATTTTTAATAATTTTCTCATACAAAATTTGAATGGAAAGTCATGAACAATATACCTACATATTTCTACTTCAATTGTTAAGTATATGATACAGTCCACATAAACATTTACACAAACATACAAACTGTCACATAGATAATTAAAAAGATAATAATAATAAAAAATTTTTTTTTTTTTTTTTTTTTTATTTTTTTTTTTATTTTTTTTATTATTAATATAATTAAATGAATTAATGAAATATTCTTTATTGTATCTAGAGAATAATATTTTAAATTAAAGAAGAGAATACGATTCAGACAGCCCTATCGCTTAAGCGATCTCTACGCTACCTTTGAGTAACAAGAATGTATATACCTACTGGTGAATATTTTTTGACTGCATATTTTCGTAACCTATGCTAGATTCGTCATGCTGAACGATATTTGCTATTTGACCAACATTGAAATCGTGAAAATAGTTACAAATTTTTCATATTACCTACAGGTCAAGATTGCTCGATCATAATACATAATGGAAAAACACTTTTTATTTTCACGAAATTCACTACGCCGGACCTAACGTAGGTTTCAAATTTATTACATCTCAAGATATCCACCCAGTACTATTAGCAGTTATTTATTTAAATTATGGAAAAAAAATGTATTATATTTATTTCTACTTTTATTGCTCAATTAAATGAAATCTTCAAGTAAAAAATACGTACATAATAAAAGCTTAAACTTTAGAGCCGGCAAAGTCGGATTATAATCTTAATTACATTCAGATTTATACCTAGCTCTGTTTTTATCTCTCTTTATCATTCTAGATTGATATTTAATAAAATTAAGTGTTCAATAAAAGTTTTATTTGAGTACTAGTGCTAAAAACTTGTGATAAAAAGAAACCATGTGCTTATTTTTTTTCAGGAGCTGCACATACTGGTTATGTATGGGTGGAAACGTTAAATGTGTCTAATTGATTACATGTAAAAATATACATAAATTTGTATTTACAATCAGACTCCAAACAAACAAACATGCACACAAATGTTTGTCTGGATCGAACACACATCCTCCGGTGTGGTAGTCAGGGTATCTAACCACCTCGTCAAAATAAGTATTATTATCACATACAATTCTGGGATATTATTCCTCACAGACGGCCATCTGACCCCAAACTAAGCAGAGCTTGTGCTATGGAAGCCAGATAACTGATACACTACATATACTACTTTTCTTTTGTAAATATATACCTACTTATAATACATTTACTACATACAATTACACCCAGACTCAGGACAAACAGACATGTTCATGCACACAAATGTCTGTCCTGAATGGGAATCGAACCACGCCAACCAGCAAAATTAAAATGATTTGCAAATTTTTTAGGTTTTTCTAGACCTAAAAAAGGTTAACCCTCAGTTTCATGTATTTATTTATTAGTCTTAAAAATGTGAGTAGTTTCATACACAAGAACAATAGCCATCTTTGTTTAAATAGCAACCATTTTCCGATCTGGGTAGTATTTCTTTTAGGCGTTGAGACTTGTTTTAAATTCATTCATTAGTGAATATCCTGTAATTCTTAAATTATATCATAAATTAATGTAATGTATGTACATATCACATAAGTAGATACTTGCAATAACTTGTAGACGTTCGTCAAAATTATTGATTAGATTCTACCCTAGTCTAGCCGTTGTCTAAAGCCATTCAATAAACAAAAGAAATAGTAATCACAATCAGCCATTACTTAGGTACCTATTTATATCAGTTTACTAATATACCAAAGGGATTGTCCAAGTGTTGCTGACTTTGAAGAGCTCTTTTCACGCCATTTCTGAAGAACTCTATTTGTGCTGCTACAGTATCTAATAGGGATTAAATTCCACATACCGATTGAAATTCAAAAAAAGTATACGGAACTTGATATAAATTCAATAACATTAGCAAACGGTGTCTGGAGAAAATTCAATAAGAATGGAATTGAGACCGATGAAGTAATACCTATCATCAAAACTCAATTCACTCTCATTAAGAGAGCGTTCAAATTCAAATGGGGAAACGGAAAAACCTCGTTGTTTCCCCCAACCTTGCGATTGGCTATTCAGAACAATTTTCATATAGGATATATCGCTAAATCCAATATCGATATTAAAATAAATCGATATATTGACCACGATAGTTAACGTAGTAAAGTTCGATCAGAAACATAAAGCAAAACATTCGATACGATCAAGAGTAAAGCAGTTATCGAATCGAAAATTCGATTAGACGGTACGGCGTGTAAGAAAATATATTTACGATGTCGATACCTACCATTGAGAATTTGAAGATGATTAAAATTTTGGAAACTAGTTAGATTGAATAAGGTTTATAATTCTAGTATATGTGTGCGTTGCGTTTCGTACATGACATGGCTAATAAAAACGAATTAAGTGAATCGTAATTTTAGATGAAGAAAGCAGTTTTAATGGGGATCTTGTTGGGGATTATCAGACTTTTCATCTATGCTTTTTATAGATTTTTTTTTTCTCAATATTTTTTTTTATATAAAAAATATAGCCACTTCAGACTTGGTCCCGTTGTAAAACCTGTTTATATTTATTAGTAGGTACTTTTGCCGCTGAAAGTATGGCTAGTAATTTAAAAATTACTCTGAGTAGATTAGGTACACACCAAAATCGGCCAACATTAAACCTACCAAAAAATCCCAAATTTATAAATCAATATTGAATATCAGACGGTTAATGAATTCCTCACTTTTATTATGTATGAAATAGAATCTAATATGCAAGGGATGAAAGCTACCATCATATCTTATCACAAAGCCATTCGGGTTCATTAGGCATGCGTTCGGAAGCGCTTGGAAAAACTTTCTTTTGAACTCGGATTCCAAATTGCCTATTCATACCAAATTATTGATACAAACGGTTACCGTAAATGCTGGAACATTCACAAATCCCCGATTGGCTTTTAGAATACCGTATTGCGGATTTGTATTGATGCATTCAGTGAGATTTATCATTAAGATACAACATACAAATTATTTTTATGAGTGGTAAATTAATTTGAAAAGGTAAATTTGAATGGGAATTTCATATTTCTAATATCATTTACCTTATAATATAAAAGCAATTATTATTATCAACTTGTGATGTGAATACAGTATCTAGAAAGTAAGTGTAAAGGGGATTTTCCGGCAACTACTCTGATGGGCAGCTGACATTATCCAGAATGTTTGTGGTGAGGTAGATGGGTACCGAGAGACAGACGGCCAGATTTTTGACACAAAAAAGATAATTTACTCGATCTTGTTAATTCCATTCCTTCCATATCATTTTTACAATACCAAGACTCAAGGATTTGAATCAATATCCTATAAAGTGTACGTATTTTTGATATTCAGAAACAATTTTGCTTAAGAGCTTTAAGATAATGATTAGATAGCAAAATCTCTATGTAATCTCATGTCTCGCAATATGTACTACGTACATTATAGCGAGACAGGTGCAAACGTCGCAATTTCATGGGTGGTATTCTCATCTCAACACACTGTTTTTTATCGAGCAAAAATTTGGTTGAACGGATTTGGATGCAACCTGACACAAAAGGGAAAATGAAAATCTTTTTTTGCAAATATTTTACTATAACTTTTTATTTACAACAAGTATTTACAATCATTGTATAAAATACAAACTATATATAGAAAACATCCTCAAAACCCTCGCTGTTGTCGATAGGCAAGGTTCCCTATAGGCTGGCAGTGTTCCCTTTTTGAATGGCCAAGCTTATGCGTTGGCGGAAAAAGCTCCCAGCCCGTCGGTCTCCCGAAGCTTCCATGAGCTTGGATGATAAAATCCGAGCAAATCGGCGAGCCTCGAACCCCCACGGACCCAAGGTTTCTACCGCGAACGGCATGAACAAATAATTAGTACCAAGATATCAAATCTTGGTACTAATCTTGCTTCTAATATAGAACTCGAGAAAATGTTGTCTTTAGAAACTAAATAATTAAATAAAAAACTGATTTGTAAGAAGTTGCAATAACATGTTGTGTAACATGTAGCAACATGATGTTTATATCTGAAACAAAAATCATCAAGAAAAGTTTGCTAAGGCCGGAATTAAGACAAAAAATCATATAATTGATTTGGCTCAGTAATGTAACGTAGGTAATCAAAATATGACCTAGTTAAGATAGGCATAGGGTCTAATTGAAACCCAATCTTAAGTCTTAATTAACGACCTGAGGCTTAATATCCTCGTCTGTGAATCTGGGGACTTAGAATATTGCCTCCATTATTATAATTACAATTAGCAATATTTAGACTTTAATTACATAGTCGAGTTGAGGGAAATTTCATTAATCTTCTCATTAGCTTGGATAATATCTATAAAGCATATAGAATATGTGTGATTTACCTATTTTATATCTACTTCAGGTATTCGTATTAAAGTTTACAAAAAAAAAGGGTTACAATTACAAAAATAACTACCTACTTAACCCATATTTTATAATTAGAAGTTACTTAATAATTTTATAATATTTCAAAATCTACAATTCTACGAGGACTAGGATTTATTATAAGAAATCTTCACTTTGAAAGAAAATCCTGTCGATCTAGAATATCTATTGATTAGACAATTGTATCACGCATTAAAAAGCTTGTGTTGTGAAAAAAAAACATCTTACTTATTACTATTATCAAATTTAAGGACGTATATTTGGCAATCATAAAGCAGGCTAAAAAAATTTTTCAAACAGTGTTTGCAATATGAATATGGCAAAAACATAATACAAAAGTATAACGTTCAGAATAGCACCCCAGTTGCATATTTTAATGCGCAGCCAAATGCGACGAAGCGTGAAATGGAAATCTTTCTGGATCGTAACTGGCTGCTTTAACTGCAGTGCAATATCGAAATGGTATTTTTGAAAAAAAAAACCGATTAAGGAGACTGTTCTTTTGGATTGCTGAATTCTTGTGTTTTTGTGCTGCTTTACTGGCTACCACCCTCAACCTGTAAATTGTCGTCAAGCATATACGGGTGTCTTACAGTAGCAGCACATGAGAGCCAGATTTGCTCTGGTTTTGTGTGCTTAACACTTTCGGCCACGTATTCGCTTACCATAGCCTAGTCCTGGTAAAACATAAGCCTATCCTAAGTCAATCAAGGATGAAGGACGGTCATCAGTGAGAAAAGTGATGACTAAAATTTACCCTTTGCTACCCGAAATTAATTCTTTGGGTCGATTAAGCGAGAATTCTCTGACGTGGTCACAGCTTATGCTGAAAGAAAGTGGAGCTGGTAGCATATTTAAATTATTTATTATTTTTTTAAAATCCTTGCTTCCAATACCTGAATGTAAGCCACGATGAGCGCGCTAAGCAGATGCCATAGAAAGCACGCTCAGTAGTATTGGGTTGCAAATCACAAACCAGATCTGAGAAGAATAGGATAGGCCTTATTCGTGGCCTTATTAGACTTTAGGCCCAAATAGGTACCAAAGACGTAGAAAGTAATAATTTTACACAAACAAATGCGCAACATTAAAGGCATAAATATTTTAAACAGCTCGCAATTGCCTCTGTATTCGTGTGACAACAGAAAATGGAATACGAAAACCATTTTCCATTTCAACTGTTTTCAGAATTTCAATTGAAATTTGTAGAATCGTTGAAGCGATGCACGTAAGCACGATTACCGAATACCACAAATATGTAGGTAGATGTGCATCGAATATTGTGTGCAATTAAAGCTCTTAGAGATATTTTCATGAGACGACACGATAATGATTTTATCGTTGCCAATTTTAGAAATATCCTGTATATATTCATGTAAGAGATATTAGTGTATAATATATAATACATATTTAGTGTATAATATTGTAATCCGAAACAATTTTAGTGGTTCAAACTAGAATTCATGGGTATTTTTTTTATATAACTGTGGTTTTGCATGTTTCACACATATAGCAATGTCAAATGTCAATATAGCGCTATAAAATCATTAAAAAAAATTAAAACAAACCAGCTAGCCCATAGGCTTTAGGGTTCTGGTATCAATATAAAAATTGGAGTGATTTTTGTACAATAAATTATAGAATTACTAGCTTCCTCCCCGCGGTTTCACCCGCGTTCCCCAGGGATCTTATGTAAGTTTGTAGAAGCCTATGTCATTCTCCATACCATAGGCTATCTGCATACCAAATTTCACCGCGATCGGTTCTGCGGTTTAAGTGTGAAAAGGTAACAAACAAACAAACTCACTTTCGTATTTATAATATTAAGTTAGGATTAGGATTAGGATTGTATCTTTTTTACTGATTCAGAACATTCAAGGAATACAAACCTCCTCCAAACTAACCAATACCATTTATACACTTTCCATTATTATATCGGTACCATTTTCATATTTCTCGATATCGTACTAATCAATATCGTGTCGTCACATATAAAACATACTGTTAGCTCTGAGCAGATGGCGAGAAAATGCAATACAAATACCAAAGTACTGTCAAGGAATAAATAAACAATCGGTTTTAAACGGCAATTTTATTTGGCACGGTATTTCTTCAAACGCTTCGTTAAGAGTCAAAAGGCAGCTAGGTAAAAATATAGAACTTATTTATAAAAAAATATATCGAAACGCCTGGTCGAAGCAATTTGTGACCAGAATGCTGGCTTATACCTTGGTCAGAGAATCAGCATTGCCATCCAACGTGGCATTGCCGCCAGCATTCTGGGTACACTGCCTTCTGATAGCGACTTTTTTAATTTAGAATATTTTATGTAAGTTTCTAACTTTTTTTTTCAATAGTATGTTATATAATATTTACTTGCTTACATAAAATTTAAATAATACAAAAAATGTATTATTTCACAATTTAAAAAATTGCGACTGAGCTTAAATAAGTAAGTACAAAACATACTTTAAAAACTCTGGCCATCGAACATCACTGTGGCATCGTAAGATCCAGAGTTTTGGTACAGCTAATTCCAAACAAATTCGTAAAATGCATGTGCAGTTAGTGTCAAATAAAAAGATGAACAGTTGGATGGCGAGAATAATTGGAGATCCAGTGTCATAATCAACGTTGCGTCTATCTATTCTCAGTAATTCATCCTCGTCAAGCATGGGAGAGAAAGAATTACAATTAACTTGAGTTAGGCAGGGGTTCGGAGTCGTACAAAAGAGCCAATTCTTGGCTTAAACAGTTGTAAGGTGTCGGTTTTAATAATAATCTTCAGGTTGTAAACCAATAGTATTTAATACAAATATATTTAGAACTACTTTAGAGCTTACATTAACCGATATTATATTAAATTCCAAAAACCCGTGAACTACTGTGTCTACTTTTGCCACCACTTACCAACCATAAAGCTCACATCTGACATTCCTTTTCTTTACATGTTAATAATCACTATAATCATTATAATAATTAGGTTTCATTACAATTCTACCACTTCAAATTTTCTTACTTTCAACATCAATGTTATCCAAATTAAATGTTCAACATTCATACACTAATTTTTTACAGTATCAAAACAATCTTCAAAGTTATCAGTTACATCACAATTTACATATAATAATACCAAACTTTACCGCGGTTGAGTAACTCAAAATTCTGGGTGTGACAATACGTACCACAAACAATTTACATAGATAATAATTTCTTCTAAATTTTAAAGCAAAACTTGTGAAGTTTCAAATATTTTAATGTCAGATCCATCAAAGTTTGTCAATTTTATATTCCTACAACTATATAATTTCACTTTCAATTGTTTCATTGTATTTTTATTTCTTACATCAACATGAGAACCTGTATCTATTTAAAAAAATATACATTTATCATTTACCTGAATATCTATATACTTACCACTATTTTCTCACCGAGTTTACTGTACACATTGTATTTATTCTAAACTGTTCTATTTGTAAACTGTTTACTACTGAACATTTATACGTACAACATGAAGCAAAATTATTAAATTTATTGCATTTTACACATGTTTTACCATATGCTGGATATTGAGCATAACCATGATATTTGTGACATTTTCTACATGGTATCTCTCTCACAGTATTTTTTTTTAAGTGCTCAAGTGATAGGTCTTGTGAGTATTTAAAAATAATTAAATGTTGAGATGTTGTAAGAGATAGGTCTCTTACTATCCGCTTATCTTGAATGTATGGTTGTCTTCCACTGCTAGGTTGTCTATTCGCACCAGCAAAACTTGTTCTACCTGGAGTTCTACTGCGACTCCTAGATGTCAGCTCTTGGCTACCAAAGGCTCTCACGTTCCTGTTTACTACACCCACTTCATTTGTGTTGTTGTTTTACAGTTTTTAGCTCATTCTTTGCAACCTGTGCTGCTTTACAAGTAGTCACACACTTATCTACCTAGTGTTAAATCAGGACCTCTTAATAGTTTTTCTCTAATGCTATCATCTATCATGCCTAGGATCATTTAATTTTTTATGAGAGCTTTAGGTAAACTTAGGTGTTTTAATGCTGTGAGATACACTTCATATTGTTCATAGATTTTTTGCTTTCTTGAAAAAAATAAGTAACCGTTATAGGTTTCATTGGAAGGAGGACTGCAATGCGTTTCCACTCGTGTAAGTACTTCTTCATATTCGATACATGACTTTTCTTCAAAACTGTTGAAAATTTGCAGCCCTTCATCCTCAGTGCAGTAGCAGCCCTTTTTTCTGCTTATTATTGAGTCGTGAGTCTGCTCCGCTTGCAAGAAAGTATAAGACAAATCTTTGTTTCCGATTTTCAAAGCCTCTCTTTTTAGACATTGATCCAATGAACGTTAATAATAAAAAAGCTAGATGTGCTTTTCTAGTCTTAAAAACTAAAAACCGAAAAGCAACGCAATAGCACGCTTCCTCACTTGCTTCAGCAAAAATATGGAGTTGCTCAGTCGCTGATGTCTTTATCTCGGCACCCACATGCGATGGCGATGAATTTTGCAGTCAAAATCATGGGAGGCTATCGAGATATTCGCACATTTTTTTTTTTTTATATTTTCAGGAATAAAAAAATATAGATAGGTATATATTTTGTTTGCGCCTACAACCAATGTCATAGCAAAATTACCATGACATTGGTACTAGGCCGGTTTTTTTTTTTTTTTTTTAATCTAATCTTAAATTAAACTTTTAATTGATTTGCACGGTGGTAAGGTACCCGCTTGACTGACTACCGCCTTCAAATTGAAAATCTTTCGTCAAGCACCTACCGGTGTGTTCCGGCAGCTGCACCTGAGAGCCAGTTCCTTCTAGGTTTTGTGTGCTTACTTCAACCCTTACCATAGTGAAAAACAAAGTCAAAAATAAACTCCAACACTCACAAACAACATTAAAAATAAAAGCTACGAGTAAAAGTTTTATTTGATACCAATAAATATTTATTTCCAACTGTAGGTATATCCTACTCATAAAGTTTATTGTTTTGTATATCAATCGGCGACTAGTATAAATTGCTTAGCGCCATTACATTTCAAAGTGCTTCTAAAAATAATGCTTTACCGTTCTTAAATGGAATCTTTCATTGTAGTTTTCAATATTTTATGTGGTGAGCCATAACATGATATAATATTATAACATAGGTAAGTATTTCTATCTTTTAAGGTCACAGGTTGAATAGAGCTTTCACTGTTACGATACCTTAAAAATAAAACACATTCAGCACCTAACGTAGCATAGGTTTAGTACTTTGTTCTTGGCCTGAGTCAGCGTTTGCCAGATTGCCTAGGCTTTGTCATGTTGACGTCACATTCAGTACATTTAGTACTTTTGAACTTTTGTTCTACGCTGATGTCACATTGGTAATAAATTATAGCCTATTTGCCGAATTTACTAAGATCTGTCTTTTTAGACCATATCTAAGTTCATATCTGAAGAAATGTTTAGATTCAATGTCGAAAGATGGCGCTCCAAAGTAAAATATACGTATCATCAAATAATTAAAATGCATTTCTTTATGACTAAAATTAGAACGCGTTGGTAGTTATCGAAACAAATAAATCTGTTCTTGATATAGGGTAGGTGTGATGACTTGAGTGGAAAATGAAGTTTAGTTCGACAAGCAGTTTGTTTTTGTACCTGTTACTGTACTTAAAACATAGTTGTAATCTAAGTTACTAATTTAATTAAAATGGTGTTAGTATATATAAGTAGGTACAAAAATTTGTTTAGTGGAATGACGTCACATCAATAACTATGCACGATCAATAAGAAGATAAAAATTTATTGAAATACTGTTTGTTATCTCACGATAGATTGCAACCACTTGTCGAAATTAATGCACCTGAATGAGAACCATGCAAAATAATACAGATAATAATAGAAAACCCGTCGCTCCTCATATCATTGCAAGAGATAGGGATTATCGTGGTTTCTACTGTCAAAAGTTTCAGTATATCTGTCGGATTTACCCGTGTAAACGGTAGCCAACGCAAAGCCGACCCTGACGATCGTAGTCGACCCAGTCTGAGGGCCGCACATGCGCAAATGAGACTATCCACCTCACAAAGCAAAACACAACGCCGTGAACCAGTTCTATAGCGCCAATACTTCTAAAAATACACGAAATAACCAATAAAGAGAGAAAGATCATAAATCATTAGAACTTGGAACGTTTTTAAACAATATAGTGCAGTGCCCGAGTAAAATCACAACGCACGCGCGTTCCTATGTCAAAACAACCAGAGTTTTTGCGATGTAAACATGAACGAACGTAAGATTTTACTTTTTATCCTTTCGTTGATTATTTATTGCATGTACAGTGTACATATGTGGTATGTGAAACATAATGTCGGAGAAAAGATCAATACACCTGCTAATCCCGCAATTGTTGTATCTGAAGAAAATACAGAGAACCCATCTCGGGATACGAAATTTGCGAAGACTAGAATCATTCCATTATTCATAAAAGATGCATGTAGTGTACTACAAGTATTTACCGAGAAACCGCAAATAAAGATTAAAAATAAAAAACTGAAGGATCTCAATGCTGATAATAATACCATCGCAGTGATAGGTATTATTGTATTTCTGGTGATATTGATACTTAACGCGATCTTAGATGTGCTCAAAGTGAAAGAAGAAGAAAGAGCTAGAAGGAAGCTGAATCCAAACGGAGAAAGGAGACAGTCACTTGCAGAGTTTGCTAATAAAAAAACATTGAGAAGGGAATCCAGCAAGTTTAGTCTTCAACTATTTCAGATCGCCGAATCATTTGTAAGTTCTGATGAAGATAAGAAAAAAGGGCGACAAAATAGACCGTATACTAGAGGAGAATCGATAAATTCATATCTGAGTGATAGGAAGACCCAAAAGGAAGGATCAGCCCCTGCTTCAGTCAGTGAAACGCCTGTCAGTGAACCAAGACTTGTAAAAAGGCAATCCGTTGCTAAACTCTTTGGTAAGCAACATTTATAAACCTATTCTCTCTAACATGTGATGTCGATAATGTAATTTATAAGTTCATTGCAAGTCTGCTCTTTTACTGAACATTTTAATGTTTAAAACACGTGAATGTAAATGTTTTTAATTTGTGACATGGAAATATCTATCTCTTCTATCATTGTTTTAAATTCTCTTTTTTTTTTTAAACAAGGTCTGTCTGACGACTGAAAAAGACTTTCAGGTAATTAAATTTATTCACACTTGTAGCTAGACTTACTAATCACCTATTTTTATATTTATTAAATTTTCCCTTCTAACATCAGCATGTGTATATATTGTAGATTCATCTCAATTAGTTTCTGTATCAAACTACCTATATAAGTTTTAATAAATTAAAATATCCTCTTAAAATCACTATGCAGTTTTAAAGACTCGCTTTAACACTGTATATTTAATTTACATAATTAGGAAAAACTATCACTTTGTCACAAAGATTGATCTTTTATGAATCCAATAACTATACGGTCTATTGATCATGATTACATTCCAAATGATTAATCAAAGGCTTTCATTCAATATACAAACTCAGTTGCATCAATGTTATATTCCTCTATAGATTTTGCATCAATATACCACGAATGGCTGTAAGTAAGCAGTAACCTAATTGGCTTTGCTCCAGTAAAATGGTTTAGGTACTTCAGGTATTCTTTTATCTAATTAATAATTTATCTTTAGCTTGTATATAATTGGCTTTTGTAGACTTGACAGTGTTAGTGGTATTATTAACAAACACTTACATTATATTGCTTATTACATAGCTTTTTGCTCTTTGGTTTGATTTACGTTTAACTATTCAATCACCAAGGTAAGTGATGATGATGGCTTTTGATCATAATGCACCGCTGCCAGTAAACCATAATTTTAGCTGGCTACCACTCTAAACATAATTAATATTATAATGGCGAAAGTTTGTGTGGGTGTTTGTCAATCATTCGTAATAACTGAAGGGATTTTAATGAAATTTGACACATAATAAATAGATCATAACAATCAAATTTTGGCAGAAGCTAGCACGTGCTAAAAATTTCCAACATTGGTGGTTTAGGTACAATAATTCTACCTTGCATTTTTAGTTTTCAAATAATTATCCATATATTCCTTATTTCTAAGGCAAACAACATCATACAAGATTTTTAAATATTATCGATAACTATAGTATCTAATAATAAATATATTATTAGGTAATAAGTTTTCTCTTTACAAAGTTTCAATTATTAGGTGTTGAAATTTTAGTGATGAAGTAATTTTAAGCCATATTGAAACTAAATTTAAAGGTACTAGGTGTCTACTTTAGGATAACTTTAGCTTCTAAATGGTTGTTTAATATTCACCCTACACTTTGCCTTTAGCAAATTTTGAACTGGGTATTTCAGCTTGATGTGATTCAATCTATTCAATATTATTCTAAAATAAATACTTGCTTTACTAGCAAGTGCTAGCTGGAAAATCTTATGCTCAAATTATAGTGCTTTCTCAACAACCTACATAACTTTATCCTTTTCAACCCCAGGAGCTCGCCCCGTCCCAATGGTGCGGCGCTCGTCGTTTCCAGCTCTTCCCCTGAACCCTGAAGTCCAGGCCCTGATGCTGGGGCACAAACAAGCATCCTTTGATAGTGACGACGAGGGTGATGGGAAAGGACGCCGAGTTAGGATCATTCGTAGATATTAAGTTCTAGTATTTGTCATGATTAATATTTATTTAGTCAATGGGCACCATTTAGTGCAGAGCACTAATAGGTAAAGATAATTGTAGGCATAGGTAGTTGGTTTTTGTACACTTCTGTAAAGTAGCCTTGGTGCAAATCATACCAATTATTTTGCAGGGATTTCCTACTTTATTACGTCACAAATGTCAGCTTTAAGCTATACCAATTATTATCATAAAATTGTTACTTATAGAAAATATAAAAATTAACTTATAAAATCTATTTTCGCGTTTCAAAAGGGTTTGAACATGGACCGCAGAATATATGCGCTAGAATAAGCCAACATCGGAAAGAGGGTGAAGAATATACTATAGATACTAGTACTTTATGTGTAAGTAAGTACCTTTAATTATAATATAAAAACTGCTATAAAAGGTTATTTTTGGTCCCATAGGTAATTACACTATGCACATAGCTAAGTGCCTACATTTTATGAAGCACGTAATTAAATTATAAATATTTGTAAATTAAATTCTAAATTGTGATTAGAAAACTATTTGGCAAACGATTTATTACAATGAATTTTAATAAGACAAATAAGTAATCAATTTTGTCAAGAGATTTTAGAAATTAAGGAAATATACTTTTTATCTAGTAAAATTCTATACACCAGAGTAAAAAAATATATTAAAATAATTGTTTAGTAGAATTCCAACGATCTCGGTATAAAAACGTAGTTTTAACGTTTATGTTTTCATTTTATACTTAGATATTATTTAAACCAGAACTGTTACAACTTTATATAATAATCTAAATTGGTAAATTTAAACAGCAAATTGAAGAATGTATTTTTAGGTAGAAAACTATTGTATTGTTACCATTTGGTGGAATACGGTGATGCTTTTGGTAATAAGTGGATTGATAATAGCTAAGATGAGATGGTAGAAATAAAAATGACATTTGTGTCCATAAGTACCCACTTATGTACTTTATATTGTTAAAAAAAATTGTCGTTTTAAAAATGGCAACTTAAAAACTCATTTTTGATTATTATCTAAGTTTCTTGTTAGTTGTGTCCTATCAAAAATACTTCAAGAGTCTGATTCGATAACCTTTTCTGTACTGAATAGTTGTGATACTAAATGTACTTATTATTTACCTACTTCGTATAAGATCCAAGATTTTGTATAGCACCTTTTTATGTATTTTAATATAGATTCCTTAAATACATAAATGTAATACAAATATAATATTTCATTTACTACGAATCACAAAAACGTACCAACTCGCTTGTTTGCTCCCGAGCAATCGTAAATAATAAAAAAATTAACTGGTATAGGCAAAAAAGGTAGCTCGTAGGCTAAAATGGCTTCCCATGCACGGTACGAGGTTCCTCGAACGCACACGCCCATTTCAAAAGGGTAATTTGTATTGCTAAAAAAATAAATTCGAAGGTACGTAACGTGGGCATCGATTATTTTGAGACCCATTCACGTCCTGTTTTTAGTCCTTTTGATGTCGGCGGTGTAAATTTACTCGTGAAATGGTGCGTGTGCGTCCGTGAAACCACGCACCATGAGAATCCATCTTTCAGTTTATCTTTTGGATAATTTGAATTGGAAAAAGAAATTCCATGTTCCAATTCAGTCACCCAATTAGTGATCCGACAGACGTTCTATATTGGAAACGTTAAAAATAGCGGCAGATATTCAAAATGCATGTCGGAAAAATTTAACAAACATTTTTAATAGGTGAAATGTGATGTTCTTTGGTTAGTGACATTATTCCAGTTTTAAGATAGCAGTAATTTAATTTTATAGGTAGGTAATTATTTTCTAGACTACCCAATCGGTTCGTCACCCAAATTGGGTAGGTACGTAGTCGCACTCGAGTAGCTCAGAATAATTTCGGATGACTTGATGGCATCTATTGTCGGGATGCATCAATTTAACAATATACATAGATACTTTATAAGCTTTATAAACTAAAGTATAAACACTGCTTTATCCAATAATTCGTTCTCCAAATTCCTTTTTAAATAAACCTTTTATAATTTATCGCATTCTGGATATCCTACAGTATTTGCAAGAATAATAAAGATTATTTATATTGTTTATAAGCAACGTAGTCATGTCCTCGACCTATCGGCCCACGTGCTGGGCTTTGGCAATTTGCCACATACCTACTTCCATCACTGTGGATGCTATTCTGTAAGCTCACAACCTTGTTTTTGACAACGACACCCTGGGTACATTGATTTTGTTTTATTTTTTTTATTTAGTTTAAAGCATAAATCAATTAGTAGCGCCACCACTACACTTCTACTAGCTACATAATCAATTTGCATGAAAAAAATCTAAGACTGTATAGGCGTTAACTTCATCAACTATTTAAAGATTTGGATTATCCAAACACAATCAAAGCTACAACAATAATGAACATCAGACTTAGAAATGGTATTATAGATATTCTAACACGTTTACAAATAAAGTAAAACTAAATATCAGTGAGAATAGCCACCCTAGCATATTATTCTTTTTGCAGCTGTAAAATTTTTCAAAAACAAATTTCATTTTAGATTTGATTATGAAATTGTTTGGCGATGATATAGTAAACTATATGATTTATATTCAAATACTTAGTCTATTTTATTTTTATGTCTGTTCTCTTGTTCTAGCTTTATTTGTGGGAATGGCGTATTTCAGGTAATAATTTTAATATGTTCTAGTATTATAACTATTACGACTTAAAATAAACAAGAAATAAGTAAAACTTAAAGAATTATATGTCTCTTTAATGTGTGTGAAAAATACAACATAAACGCGCATACTTAACTATTTTCTAACTACGCGTGTTATTTATATTTTTTCTTTAACGTACCTAGCTGCAAGGTCTTTCAAATATTTTTAATTCATCGCCTCATGGTTCTATTTATAGAAAATATTGTCGCACTAACAATCGAATTAGCTTATATACTGAAAACTTCTGGCATTGTTTACAAATTGAACTACAATTTAATGAAAAAACATCTGAACGTCTTTATAATATTTTTTTCCTAATAATTAGAGTACTCACTAAACTTATAGAATTTATAGCAAAGGAAGACCTTGTTATAGTTTTAAAAATAATTCACGTACAGTCCGTGCGTCGTGGGATGCAGTATTCGTGAACCGGGAATAAAGGGAGCTCGTCTCTGTCTTATAATACATATTGACGAAACATTGAAATAAACAAACGAAACGCTTAGTCTGTAGATAAAGGTTATAAATAATAGTGAATCAAATAATGAAGAATTGAACAAAAAATGGATAATAAAGAAATCATACCAAGTCTTGTCCTCCACTGGAATTATAGAGGCTTCACAGAATTCCCCATCCAACAGCTCCAAGGCGAGGAGTCACACATCACAGACATATATTTCAAAGACAACCTGATCTCACGTTTGCCAAATGATATTTGCATGTTGGAGAATTTGCAGAGCTTGTACATAAGCGGCAACGATATAGCTGAGCTGCCTCGAGAGATATCCAAGTTGAGGTGCCTCAAGTGTCTCGATGTAAGTGGAAATAGATTGAGATGTATACCTGATGAGATTGGCGAAGTGAGAAGCTTAAAGTTCCTGATATTGGATGAGAACGAACTAACTGCTTTGCCGTTGCGGATGGCTGAGCTTCCCGGATTACGATATTTATCGGTTTGTGGTAAATTTTGTTCTTTATTTGATTGGTTGTTTTCATTTTATTCCATATCGTTGGGGTGTTTTTTTATCTTGTATTCGACTGGCACTTGAATCATAGTGCTTCGTGGTTACGTAAAGTTTCATAATATTTAAGTGGGTTGCTATTTTGTAATATTTCAAAGACGAGTTGGGATATTATGAGCTTGTAGGTCAATGCATTACGTGTGTTTAACATGTAATGTATGTGAAAATAGCCTACATTTACTGCGTTTGTTTGGAATTGACGAATGTTTCGTATTCACATATGCATTAATGAAAACACTTATTATTAATTATATCGCTGTCTATTTGCCCTAGGTACCTGTCTGTCACAGGCGTATTTCTCAGAAGCTAATTTTGTGGAGTAAAATATATACATTGTTTTTTATTGAGTCATAATGTGTATAGTTCAAATTCATTATTTTGTATATAACATTAATCTACATTTTATCAAAACAATGCTTGTAAATTGCTTTATCCCACCGCATCTCCTAAAAGTTTCGCTAAAAAATAAATGTTTATGAAAGGAAAATTTATCAGAATTCCGTTATTATAGTGCGTAAATTAAGATAGTATGGAACACTGATTATGCAAGATCAACTTGCTTTTTTAAAATTATTTTGTTACACTAACTCCCTAACTAATATTATAAATGCAAAAGTGAGTTTGTTTGTTTGTTTGTTACCTTTTCACGCTTAAACCGCTGAACCGATTGCGATGAAATTTGCTAACTGCAGGAAACCAGTATTTGACTTTGTATATTATGAGTTTTGTATTGGGTAAGTTATATTTAGTAACAAGATAAAGAAGTGTCATTGAAATAATCTATTTGAGGATTGAGAAATAGTGGTTTGCAGATAGCCTATGGTACGTAGAAGAACATAGGCTACTTTTTATCCCGGGAAAACATAAGATCCCTGGGGAACGCGGGTGAAACCGCGGGGCGGAATCTAGTACTTTTTAATTCTAGAATCAAGATTTGCCAAAATAAACCAAAATTAAACATTTAAAAGTGACAGTAAAAACAGTGGTTAACGTAACTTCCACATCGGTCTGCTAATACACTCCAGTTACTGGTTTTAGTTCGGCTCGTAAACTTTAGGAAGACAGTAGTTACGTTTGGCGCCTCCGATAACAAACTGTGCGCAGTAAATCAAATTTAACGTTTCCTTATTGATTTGTTTGACCTATTTCACTTTTGGAACTTTTTAGAAATAACTATGAATGTTTGATACAGTTAAGTGAACATACTTTTGTATTACGATTGTCAAACTAGTTAAGATCAGATCTGCGGCCATTGATATTTTATGTTTCGCAGAGAAAGGCTGCATTTTATCAGCAAGAGTTAAGTTTCATAAAACCTTTTAGATCTAAGCTAAGATGGATTACTTTCTTTAATGCGGATTAACTTTGAAAATTCAGAAGTAGTTGTGGGTACCTACTGGAATTATACATATACAGATTTTTGTGTGGGACTGTAAAAAATATATATAAGATCTCTTAGAAATGCGGGTAAAATCACTAAAGAGTAGTATTTTAAAACAAGACAACCTTCAAATAGTTTATACTATTTCCAGACAACAAACTGAAATGGTTGCCGCAGAGACCAGTATATAACTACCACCATTGTGAATTCAGATTTTGGCGGAACCCCTGTTTGCAGACTTTGCCGTACTCACTATGGTATCATATGTTTCGGGATCAACAAACAAGAAGTCTTAATATTGGGTAAGTTATAATGATACTTCACCAACTATTCTAGAACATGGACGGATATCGTTATAACGTTTAGTATTAGTAGGTACACGTAACGGTTTGTGTATAAATTGGAATAGATTCTGAAGTTTCTTATAATGATGATAGAAAAATGGTAAAAAAGTTTGAATGATTATGACGTTGTGTTTGGAAATATTTTCCTGTACTTTATAGGCCTCTTAGATGCTTTATAATATATTAGCCTCCATCTTTGTTTCTATTTATTAATTGGTCAAATGTAAAAATAATGAATCAGCATTTAGCTGTTATTATATTGATGGTGATTTGAATTGGTCAAAGACACACTTTCCAATGGTTTTTGATTTTTACCTAATATTAAAAAAATATAACTTATATATAAATTTTTAGGTCTATCGCATTCGGTTTAAAACTAAAAACTTTCATCTTTGAACGTCCTTTAGAACATTTTTTCTTGCGGACCGAGTCGAAATCCCAAAATTAAGACATTACCTACTTACTAAATTGTAGGTTTTTTGATCCACGATTCGAACGGTGAGTGGACCGTAAAGACCAAAGACCCATATACCTTGGGTAGGTACTTGATGCCAGCAATTTTTTTAACCGACTTCAAAAAAGGAGGAGATTCTCAATTTTGACTGTATGTTTTTTTTTGTATGTTTATTACGCGATTACTCCGCCAATTATGAATCGATTTTATCAACAATTATTATTGATAGGCATATGCTCGACCAGAGACAAATTTTGATAGGTATTCAATTACACATAAGAAACTAAAAATGGAAAATACAAAACAGTGTAACCAACTTAAACGGGTTTGCACTAAAAAATATAAAACAACGATACTAGAACTGGTTTTGAAGTCAGCAAAAGAATTTGAGATTCTGGAACACGTGCTTCTCTTTCCCTAAATAATTTTCCCTTAAAATTAAAAGTTAAAATTCCTGTTAATTTTTGTATGAATGTGCTTTAATCTCATTTTGGTTTCAGGTGTTTATCCACTCAAACTTTCCCAAGTAATCATAATGAACGAAGAGAACATTACAGTCGATTAAAACTGAATCTATCTACAAAAGAAAGAAACTGTGATATTTACATACTTTCTGAATATACTACTGTCTTAGAACCAGGAAGTACATCACCACCAAGTCTCTTTGAATTATGTAAAAGACAATTTTATAAAATGGTTGTTAACACTGCGAAAAGTCTGACAATAGAACCATGCAGTATATATTCTTATAATTATTGTAATAATGAAACAAATAATAATATAAGAGATCTAGAAACTAATATTGATGATATTGATATTAGCAATACAGAGAATGATGCAAGAGATTTAAATGGTAACAACTATTTAGAAAGGTCGTTTAGTAAAAATATACATAACGCAAATAAAAGAATAAATACGAAACGAAAAAGTCAGTATGTCCCGGCAGATTTAATAGAAGAATATTTTGATTTTCTTCCCAAATTTGTAAAAGAAAATCTTTGCAATGGACCCGTATCAAGATGTGAAAATATTAACTGCAGGAAACCAGTATTTGACTTTGTATATTATGAGTTTTGTATTGGGTAAGTTATATTTAGTAACAAGATAAAGAAGTGTCATTGAAATAATCTATTTGAGGATTGAGTTAATGTGCCAGAAATAGCAGGTTGCTTCAATTCTATTATTCAATCCTATAAGTGTTATTAATGCGAATGTTTGTTCCTCAATCACATCCGTAATGGCTAAAGGGTTTTGATAAAATGGCACATCGAGCATTACCCAGGAATAAAATATAGGAGACTTACTATCCCGGAAAAACATTAGATCTGGAAGCGGCGGAAGCTAGTATTGTGTACGACACGAAATACTCGCGGAAAAGCGTTCAAAATTCTCGTGGCACAACATAATGTACGATTTCTTCCGCGGTACAAAGTATTTTTTACCATAAGTGCTGAATTAGAGTCTATTTTTTGCCTTTCATTCACTATTCTATGATTATTAGAAGTTTTCAAAAACTAAGTAGGTTATCAGTATGGCATGTAGATGTTTTTACTTAGGTACCTACTACATAAACGATATGATAAAACCATTCATCTAAACTAGAGTGAGTTTGTTTGTCCTTCCTTTACGACGTAATATAACGAGACAAATTGATGAAAGACAGTTCGTATCCCGGAAACGAGTTTGAAAACATGAAGCGAAAGTTGGTTGTATAATATTACACTTTTATTTTTCAGTAAAATTATTCTCATCGATAAGACAGAAGATGTCATATTAAGTGCAGCACTTTGTTCCAAATCCTGCGCAGATATATGGAAAAAGGGCAAAACGAATATTGTACCATGGACATTGATTAATTAAATAATAAAATGATAACGAACCATTAAATATAATTTTATGAAATGTAAATAATAAAAAGCATACCTACTTAGTTGTTTTTATGTTTTTTTTATTATAATTTTTTGTTATGTCAGAAGATTGGTAAGCAGGCAGGCGATCAACCTGATGGTAAGATGGCTTCCGTTGTCTATGGACATTAGCAATACCAGTGGGATTGCAAATGTGTTGCCGACCTTCATAAAGCATAGAAGGCATCTTGGCTCTCAAGTGCAACTGCCGGAACACACCTGGGCGACGAATTTTCAACTTGACGGTGGTAGCCGGTCAAGCGGTTACTATAAAGTACCCTACCACCGTGCTATGGTTACTCACGATGTTTTCCTTCACCGAAAGCTCAAACTCATTGTAAGAATATTTTAATAGTCTCACTTATTATTTTACCTTTAGTTTTTCTTTCATTTTACATATTATTATGCATTCTAGCTGTTAATAGACCGAGATCCCAATCACTCCAGACCGAATACTAGTTAGGTAAGAACATATGGGTAGGTATTAGCCAGCTGGAGACAGGGAGATTGGCAGGAAACAGTCACGTAAGAGCTGTTTTTATGTCAACAAAAAATTGCAAAATTGTAATTTTGGAAACCAGATAATTGGTAATATACATACTACATTAACAACTTTTTTCTAATATCTACCTAATATTAAGTCTTTATGGACGCTGGTCTTAAGATCAAGGAAAAGGTTGGGGATGCAATGGTAATGCATATTCAGCGCAGTAAAGTTTATATGCAACGAGTTTCTATTTCTATTTATGGGTCTTGAACAGAGTTTGAATATGTTTTTATTGATTCTGACGTTTGTTAGATTTTTTAATTGCACAAGTCAAGAGTGGCTTTAAATGTGACTCCTCTATCTACGCTTTAAATTATATAAAATGGAAGAAATAAAGGACGATTTTAAAGAAGATTACGCTACGGTCAAAGATTATTTCATTGGGCATCAATGTCAGGTGCCGCCTGAAAAAATATTCAAGAATACGATCGAGTGCGGTTATTTCCGGAGATTTTGGCTGGATATAACTTTAGTCAATGTAAATGATATTAGAGCTATAAGCTTATACAGGTAAATAAACCATAGGTACCAAATTTTTATAAGATTAATATTCTTTATGTGTACTTTAGTTAACATCACCATCATCATCAACCTACACCAGTCTACTGCTGGACATAGGTCTCTCCCAAAACACGCCACTGAGCTCGATCCTTGACTCTCATACTCCAGTTGCTGCCAACTACCCTGCGTATATCGTCGCTCCCCCTAGTCGTAGTGCGTCCTACACTACGTTTGCCGATTCGCTGTCTCCACTCTAGAACTCATCTACCCCAACGGTTTTCGGTTCTGCGGCAACTATGACCAGCTCACTGCCACTTCAGCTTGCTAATCCGTTGAGCTATGTCGGTAACTTTAGTTCTCTGGCGAAAAACTTCGTTCCGGATTCCGAACATAGCTCTTTCCATAGCTCGCTGAGCAACTTCATTTTGTGAACTAGGTGTACCGTGGGTGTCCACTTCTCGGCTCCGTATATCATGATAGCTAGGACGCACTGATTAAAGACTTTCGTCTTTAAGCACTGGGGTATCGGCGAGGAGTAGACCCAACAATAATTTAGTTATCACATTGGTGGAATTTGATTAGTTCTATGGAATATGTTCTTTCACTGACTTCTAAACTTGTTGGAGAGTGGCCCTCATCCAATTTTGCACAAACACAGCATAGAAAATTTGTGTGTAAAATTATTGTCTGTTATTTATTGGTAACACTACTGTCTTTAAGAAAAAGTTTGATATAAACCCATTTTTGGGGTCAGTTTTATTTTTTGTTAAAAGTTAATTTTGTTTTTCAATTTATCTATCTTACTAATTCATAGGTTAATATTGAACACACATATTTGTACAATGCAATTTGTAAAATAATAATAATCATCATCTCAGCCGCAAGACGTCCACTGCTGGACATAGGCCTCCGCTAAGTACATATTTCCAATAGGACCGGTCTTGGGCCAAATGTTTTTGAACACGTTAGTTAGGTTTAACATGTTTTAACGTGTGTATAGTTTTGTTTTTGTAACGATTATGTACCATATGCCTTTTTAAGTCATTCATCTGTCAGTATAAAACGATGTTTTGATCATTTTAGGTCCCATGCAGCACTAAACGAAGAGAAATTCCGTAATTACCAGTATTACCCACTGTCAATTCACCCATACAGCAAGCTCAGATATTGGTTGGAAGCTGCATTTGTTATCGCGTTGACACTATCCAATATGATAGTTGCAATTCAATATGCTGATAATAATCCAAAACACAATGTAGGTGGTTTTAACATTTTATGTCGTATTTATTTCTCTTGTGGTGATATAGTCAATGACATGACATTATAGTTCCACGGATTTTTGTCAATTTAAGCTGTAGACAAATAGTAAAATCCATTTTACAAAATATTTAGGCAAATTCGCAGTGGTCTACGAATCCTAATCCTTCCTAACTAATATTATAAATGCGAAAGTGAGTTTTTTTGTTTGTTTGTTGGTTTGTTTGTTTGTTACCTTTTCACGCCTAAATCACAGAACCGATCGCTATGAATTTTTTTACGTAGACAGCCTATGGTATGGAGAAGGATATGGGCAACTTTTTTCCTCGGGAACGCGGGTGAAACCGCGGGGGACAACTAGTAGTCTATATTCTAAAGTGAGAGCCTTGTGATACATTTAAATGTTTATGCATTGGCATCTGTGGTACAGTTTTTCTAACTAGTACAGATGCCGATGTTATATCTTTAAAAAAACACGGCATCATTTTAGTTTTCATATGTATAAAGTTTATTTACGGCAAATTATGTTTTTTTTTTTTTAATTGAGAATAAGAATACATTCATGACATTCCTATGGATTTTATTTCTCATGTAAATTTCCTCACAATGTTTTCCCAAGTAATAGTAAGGTACTCATCGGTAGATGCATTCAGGACTGAGCCAGGGAGGTTTCTAACTGAAAAAATACATTTCAGGACGTCCACAACATTATAATTTTAATAATCGACGTACTATACCTTATTAACATAATGGTAAACTTCTTCACTGGCTACATAGATGGGAATACCAACAAACTTGCAGTGTTGAATTTAAAAAGTATATGCTGCAGATATGCTAAAACTTGGCTGGCAATTGACCTTTTATCATCAGCTGACTGTATAAGCATATTCTTTGATGAGGATTATGTTACTCTTCAATCAGTTTTAGTTGGTTCGAAAATCCTTAGATTGCCTTTAATAATTATTTATTTTCATAATGTTTTGATTGTCAGACGAACTGAGGTATGTAATATTTTTGTCAGTTTGATAGACAGTAGTTAAGAGATTTTTTCGTTTTTTTTTAAATACTTCTGTCCCTCATTTTCAACCGCGTTCTAAGAATCTTATGTTTTCCCGGGATAAAAAGTACCCTATATGTTATTTCAGAGCCATCTATCTATCCAAATCCATTCAGCCGTTTATGCGTGATTGAATCACAAACATCCAAACACACAAACGTTTTTATTTATAATGCTTATTATTGAGCATTTAAATGATTTAAATAATTAAATACATAACCAATTAAGACTTTCATATCAACTATGACAGAAACAAAGCATTGTATGTGATGTGATGAATTATCAGTGATGATAGCGCATTGAGAGTGACGTCTACTTTTTAGTAGTTACCTGGCCGGCTACCACCTTCAAGTTGAAAATCTGTCGTCAGTCACCTGAGTGTCGGTTGTAAAATTTAACATCCTTATTGAATGGGTTCGAAGCTTGAGCTTTTGGTGAAGGAAAATATTGTGACGAAACAATGCCACGGTATTGTGTGCATGCCACTTTCGGCCACATGTGGTTAAATACAGGTAATATAGATATAATATAAGCGAAGGAAATAGTAATAAAAAGTATCCCCAAAGTGTGGTTAAATATTGGTTAGTTTTAGTTATATATTGATTAATTTATTACTGCAGATAAAAACAAAAACAACTCTGGAACTGATGCTTCTCATTTTATTATACTTAACGTGGAACATATATTTTCAATTTGCCATTGAATACGTTGTTGAGGGGAGCTTCTCGCCAGACAATCCAAGTAACTGTTCCTGGATGACCATTGGGAAGCTGTGGCATCACACGTACGAAGGAAGATTTTTTTACTCTTTGCATAGAGCTGGTAGGTATAAACGGCAAAATGCATGCCGTTTTGGTCAAACGAGAATGCGCGTAAGTCTGAGCAAAAATCTCTACGATTTAGTTACAAGAAGTGCGAACACCGCATGTACCTGGATAAGTACCTACCCCTCATATTTGAACAGGCCTAAATAAATAATACTAATATTACCATACCAAACTGCTGCATAAGTTGAGATAGGCGCCTTTTGGCCTCACACAGCTTTATTTAAACAGTCTGCGTTAATGTGTGCTATCATTTTTTGTGCGTGTCCAAAATAAATGTATTTTCCTTAAATTATTTTCATTCTCTATTGGTTTTTTATTACAGTTGGCATGTTAAGAAAAAATGCAAATATGAATCTGATCAACGAGGAGGGATGTTTTGAAACCTTTTTTATTATATCCTGGTGTATTGCTAAGGTACTTACCGAATTTTGATTTAATTATATGCCAATTCAGATGTCGTATAATAATGATTTTAGAAATCTATACTAATATTATAAAGCTGAAGAGTTTGTTTGTTTGTTTGAACGCGCTAATCTCAGTTACTGGTTTGAATTGAAAAATTATTTTAGTGTTGGATAGGCCATTTATCGAGGAAGGCTATTAGGCTACTTTTATCCCGGGAAAACATAAGATCCCTTGGGAATGCGGGTGAAACCGCGTGGCGGAAGCTAGTTAATTCATAAATTGAACGTTATCAGTGCAAAAAGGGTTTAAAATACAACACGACCTACGGTTAAACCATATTCTTATAGTACCTATAAATAGTGTAAGAGCCAGCAAAGTGAGCAATTGTTTTCGGTGTATGTGACGTAGATAATGAAGCCACCTAAGCTCTCACATCACATTCTCGATTGTACAACTATAACATTTAATGGTAATAATTTTACCAATTATCATACTAATAGTGAGATATCTCTATAACTCTTTTTCTAGCTTCTAGTTTACCATTGTGCTCTAAAATACACAATGTCAGCATTCGGTTGCGAATCCGCTCAAGCTAAATACTATATCATGATGAAACAAGTTGAAACTTATATGAATCAGAGGAATTTTCCACCAAGAATCAATCAGAAGATTATGAAATTTTACGCCATACGATTCCAGTCAAACTTCTTTATGGTATGAGATTTTTTTATGCTCACATTTTTAGCGGTTGTACCTATTTGAGAGTCAGGTTCTTTTCAGCTTTGTTATCCTATCTATCCTATATCTACATATCATCACATAATTGATGGTGAGATTGTGGTCAAACGCAAGCTCAAGTAGGAATAATAATAATCATGAATTAGTCGCCTACTACCGTTCTATCAAGCAGCTGCACTTCAGGGCCAGTTCCCTTATAATGCCACCATGGTCAAACGAACCTAATCCTATCCATTTCCAGGAGTCACGTATGCTAAGCTGCTGTTCTGGTCAACTCCATGAGGACATAGTGATGCATACTAATCAGCTGCTAGTCAGCGAGTTTGAGTTCGTGAAGCATTTGCCAAAACCTCTGCTTCTGCAGATAGCATTGAAACTGAGGCTCGTTATCTTCATCGCTGGTGATATTATATTCAAGATTAATACTGTTGGTAAGTTTGGATAACTATTGAGTCGAAGATTGTTTTATGTCAATAATAACCACATTACTATCGCGCAATAGAATCTTCTCTTCTTCCTCCTGGCTACTGTCCCAATTTATTTGGGGTAAGCCCTCCTAGTAGGTACTTCTGAGCCATATCGCACGATTGTGGTGCTCTCTGTCATGTCCTACGCTATTGTTCGTAGCCAGGTTATCGGTGGTCGTCCAGGGCCTCTTTTTCCGTCATGCATGTTCATGACTCTTTTTGTCATGTGGTCATCATCCCGCCTCACAATATATCGCGCAATAGAATATTGTCTGTCATTACATAATTGCTCCTCCATAATTTTACCAGGTGATTGTCTTTACTTTATCGACAAGGGAACCGTTGCAGTATACAGTGAGACCGGGAGAGAGATAGCTCATGCGGAAGACGGTGATTACTTAGGTATAATATCAATGATCACGGGCAGAAGCAGCCCAGCATCAATGGTCGCTGTCACGAACTGTGAACTTTTTAGATTGGATAGAGAAGACTTTGAAAGCACTATTGCTATTTACCCGACGGTTTACGAGGAAATGAGGAAGGAGGCAATGAATAGGAATGAAACAGTTATTGTTCACAATGAACATCATAAAGCCGAGTTGAAAATGGCTGATGATCAAAGGGAAAGGAACAAGACACGTTAATTGGATTTTTGATGCTTGCCTCCCAATTTCAAGAATTCATAACGAACTATTTTTACTTTGTAATTAAGACATAAATAATTAAAAGAAGATTAAGGCTCCAGTCTCCCTAAAATCAGTGTTCTTGCGGAATTTATCAGAAAAGAAATAAATGAAATATATTTTACGTTATTTTAAAGTGTGAGATTTGAAGTTTCCAATACATATTTTATTTTTAATTTGACGCCACTTTTATTAGCTTTGTGAGGCTTTAAACATATCTCTATTTACGTTCCACGCGTAGAGGGTCTCATTCATGCACACGCCACGAAAAAAATATAACAAAAACAAGAAATGTATTCAGATTACATTTGTCGGCAAATCCTCTACAATAATCTTATCTAGTTTTTAGTATTTTTTTCTATTACAAAGTAATGGTTTAGAGAAATCACACTTTAACCACTCCGAAAGCAACTACTTATCTGTCGAATAAAAAATATAAGCATTCAAAAAAAATTTGAAATAAATTCGTCAGATAAGTAGTTGCTTTCGGAGTGGTTAAAGTGAGATTTCTCTAAACCATTACTTTGTAATAGAAAAAAATATATGTTGCAAGGGTGAAATTCAGAAATTTATAACTTTTTAAAGCAGTTTAATAAGAAATTGAGACGATTTTGAAAAAAAGTAACTAAATAAGATTATTGTAGAGGATTTGCCGATAAATGTAATCTGAATACATTTCTTGTTTTTGTTATATTTTTTTCGTGGCGTGTGCATGAATGAGACCCTCTACGGGTGGAACGTAAATAGAGGTATGTTTAAAGTCTCACAAAGCTGATAAAAGTGGCGTCAAATTAAAAAATAAAATATGTATTGGAAACTTCAAATCTCACACTTTAAAATAACGTAAAATATATTTCATTTATTGCTTTTCTGATGACTAAAAAACAATATTTCTTTTCTGATAAATTCCGCAAGAACACTGATTTTAGGGAGACTGGAGCTGTTGTAATTAAGTATAGATCTTACAGCACCTTAAGAGTATTTTTAATAGGCTTAAGTCCGATAAATCTATATTTTATGAGTAAGGATTACTCATTTATGTTATAACTATCCTAAGTTAGTCGTTTTAAGTAAAAAATAATTAACTATTTTGTTTATGAATATCTTTTATTTCAGCCTTCCCAACATTATTTATGCAAAGATATGAGTAAATAAATTGAATTTAAAAATACAGTTTATGTATTATTATTATATTATATATATAATTATCTACCTGTGAAATGTTATCATGATTATACGAGCTTGGTACGATAAGATTATCAGAATTTTATTATTTAACACACAATCTAGTTATGCATACAGAACTACTAATCTCGCACTTTAGTTTACAGATTAAAAAAAAAGTAATTTAGTTCAGAGCTGAATCAAATGTTTCTATTAACCTACTACTGCTAGGGTAGGGGTTATAGAATGTCACGTTATAACTAGGTACTTACTATATAGGTTGGGCCTTCATATACCTACTCATGACAGCACTTCACATACTCGGTCTTTGTCCTCAAGATTAGCTGGATTATTAGACAGACATTTACATGTATGTCTTTAAAAATAGGATATTTTTTGTCCCGGAAATGCGGGTGAAACCGCGGGGAACAGCTAGTATACCTAATATAAGCTTGATACTATGACGTAGGTAGGGTTACTGAAATCTTGGTCCTCCGCCAAAGCTAGCTAATACCTATACGTTATATCTAACCTACTATATTTGGCGTGATGGGGAACTTGCGCTATTTTATAGATTTAATTGATCAGTGACATCTACATCCCTACTTCCTTTTCAGTTTTTTTTATGTCCCACTGCTGAGCACAGGCCTTCTTTCACGAATGAGGGTGAAAGAGAATGGGCAAATACTCCTCCACTGGAGGTAGGCTAGTGGTCAACCTACTACTAGTTAGTTACCTACTAGTTTTCAAGTCACCTAGGAGGCCTCCAACATCTACATAAAATAAAAATAGATATAAAAAGAGGTATAATAGTGATCTTTTGTTTATTCTGACACTTGTCAGATTTGTTTATAATATCACAAAAATACCACTAAATAATTCGATTAAAAAGCTATAATTTATTTTAAAGTTTACAATAATGAATAATATAAAGAACAATGATATAAACGATTACGCAACGAGCAAAAATTATTTCACTGAACATAGATGTAAGGTGCCACCTGAAAAGTTATCCAAGTACGAGATCGAGTGCGGTTATCTTAGAAGATTTTGGCTGGATATAAGTTCAGTTCATGTAAATGATATTAGAGCTATAAATTTGTACAGGTGAAGAAATTAATATGTACCTATTAAATAAGATTGTAGTCTTAGGAAATTCCTTGAAAAATAGTTAAACCAAATGTCACGTAAGGATTAATTCATTGTATGAAAAAAATATATTACCTACCTAAATTAAATAAATAATAATTAAAAATCAAACATCCTGGGACATTCCTCACAGTCATTTTTGTTTACCTAGATATTTATACCCAGACTCAGGACAAACACAAGTTCATGCACACAAATGTCTGTCTTGGGCGGGAATCGAACCCACGACCTGTAGCGTGATAGGTAGGGTTCTTTATTAATCATGATACCAACTAGCCCCGTCAAAACTTTTTCAAAACGGCGGCATTTATTTATAAGTCCTTTGTGTTATTTCAGGATATGATCTATCTATGTGCCAAGTTTCATTCAAATCTGTTCCGCCATTACGGGTCAAAGTGCTATCAAACATTCGCATTTATAATATTAGTTGGATAGTAAGATGAAATAAGATAATAATAATCCATTTCGTAAATCTGATATTGTTATGTTTGAGTATCCTCACAAAAGACATGAAATTCGTTCTACATGTTTCAATTATTGATAAGTTGCGGGTCAAACAACCCACTATAAGTAATTAACACTTTTTGAATAAAATAATGCGTTAAGGTACTTTTCCTCTATGACCAAATCGTTTGATTCACTCCGTACCTATAGTATACCTAAGATTTGTTAATTTTAGGTCCCACGCAGCGCTAAGTGAAGAGAAATACCGTAATTACCGGTATTACCCATTGTCGATTCACCCCTACAGTAAGCTCAGGCATTGGTTGGAAGCCACATTTGTTATCGCGTTGACTCTATCCAATGTGATGGTAGCCATTCATTTTTCTGATAATGATCCAGAACATGATGTGGGTAACCTTGACTTATTATTTTAATTAAAACATCGAGTAGGTATAACGAACATAACTAAGGACTTGAAAAGAGGACATCTAGAATTCGAATCCGAAGATTTTTGAAACATCGCTTGTCTCAGTTTATTTAGAATTTAATGTTGTTAAATTAATGTGGTAGCCGCTACCGTTGTTGTGGGTAGCGAAAAACAATTTTATTGGTAGTCAAATTAAATGACGTCTTTGAGTATAAGTAGGTACTAACTTATAAATACACAATCACCTGAATCACATGCCCTTCTTCCAAGGCTTTCCTTCTTGCCACAACACACCTCCTTTTGTCCTTCACTTTTTTGATACTTGTTTGTAGATTTTTTTATTACTTTTTTCATCGTAGGCCCAAATTGACCATAGTGGCATTTTTCTATTGTGCAAATTGGCTAAATTTACTCATATAATGTAGGGTGAACCTAATTACCTGTAATATCAGACAAGAATGCGTATTGGGAGTGTATCAATTTGTACCTTGAATAAATATTTTTTTATTATTATTATTCCAGGACAATCACATGATAATAATTTACTCAATCGACCTACTGTACCTTCTTAATGTATTGGCAAACTTCTTTACTGGCTACATAGAAGGGAATACCAACCAATTTGCTGTCATGAACTTGAAAAGAATATGCTATAGATATGCCAGAACTTGGCTTGCAATTGACTTGGTATCATCAGTTTGCTGTCTAGGCAGATTAATTGAAACGGAGTCTGTGACATTTCAATTAGTTTTAGTTGCTATGAAAATGCTTAGATTACCTGTTTTAATTATATATCTCGACAATGTTTTGACTGTCAGGCGAACTGAGGTAAGTGAAATAATTCTCAGAGTAATATTCAACAATATGTTTCAGAATATTATACAGGGTGATTTTTTTATCACAGGCAATATATAAATACATAAACATATAATAAAAGTTTATTATATGTTTGATTTTTGTGACTCCAATAGGGTTATTTTCATTTTGTGCTTAAAGTTTCCAACACATTGCGCTACAAATTATGAGACTCTCGGTACAAATTTTCTTGAAAGGGGTACAAAAACTTGGTATATGAATGAAGGCTCCAGGAACTGGGGCGTGCGGTCCCGTCGGTCACGCTTTGTGGGCTTACCACCTTCGTCAGCATCATCGCTTAGCCCGATGTTACTTGTCATTATAAAAATAAAGCCCTCTTTAATCACTTGGACCATGAGATTTACACCAATAAATATTTTTAAAAAATCTACCAACTACAGATAAAAAGAAAAACAACACTAGAACTGATGCTTCTCGTATTATCTTACTTATCGTGGAACATATATTTTCAATTTGCCATTGAATACATTGCTGAGGGGAGCTATGTACCAGTCAATCCAAGCAACTGTTCCTGGATAACTATTGGCAAGTTATGGCATCACGAAAGTAATAGAAGATTTGCTTATAGTTTTCATAGAGCCGGTACATATTATCAGATTACTTTGTTTAGATAATTTAAAATTTAATAATAACTTAGTAGTTCTTTTTTAATTCAGCTGGAATGTTGAGAAAAAACGCAAATTTGAATCTGATAAAGGAGGGCGGATGTTTTGAAACCTTCTTCATTATATCCTGGCTTATTGCTAAGGTACCTACCTACCAGAGTCTGTGTTATTTTTTTTATAATATACTAGTAATTTTAGTATCTGCGAATAAACCTCTTTTTCTAGCTTCTAATTTACCATTGTGCTCTAAAATACACAATGTCAGCATTTGGTTCCGAATCCGCTCAAGCTAAATACTACATCATGATGAAACAAGTTGAAATTTATATGAATCAGAGGAGCTTCCCGCCAAGAATCAAACAGAAGATTCAGAAATTCTACGCCATACGATTCCAGTCAAACTTCTTTATGGTACATTTTTAGAAGAATCACAACACATTCCCATGGTTTGCTTATCTGACAATAATGTCGTGTTGGACTGCGATCTATAGAGCGTAAGATAGATAGCCTACGTACAACTAGGCTAAGTGTATAATCTGCATAATCTTAGATTTGGAATTTATAGACATGACGTTTTGAGATCAAGCTGAGCTTGCAAGTCAATATACAAATTGTTGTTAATGAAACATGCAAATACTTTTTGATTTTTCATTATAAAAGTTTAACAAAAGTCGATGATAGCGCAGTGGTAGTGACGTCGGATGCCGCGGCGAAGGTTTTCGGTTCGAATCCTACGATGATTTTGAGCTTTCGGTGAAGGAAAGCATCGTGAGGAAACCATAGCACGGTGGTAGGGTACTTTGTAGTCGGTACCCACCTGGCTGGCTACCACCCTCAAGTTGAAAATCTGTCGTCAAACACCTATTGGTGTATTCCGGGAGCGGCACTTGAGAGTCAGTTCCTTCTAGGCTTTGTGTGCTTACCACCTTCGGCTACGTCATCTCTTACCAAAGTGAGATTGTGGTCAGCCACAAGCAACACTACACAAAGTAAAAGAAAAAAAAATCGTACGTAACGTAGCGAAATATCCTAAAATGTTGCGTTACCAAAATATTACCAATGAAATGTACCCAGTAGGTACCTATTACTTACCTACCTACATCAAATTCAAAAACTAAACATTTAAGTAGGCACCTGATACATCAAAACTAATTTAACAATTTTTTTAACGTGACATTAGGATATTCTCTACAATATGTATACAATTTCGAGATATTTGAACATTTAGAAACGCGACATTTTAGGATATTTTCAGATTTCTCTAAAATATACCTAAGTACATAGGTACCGTAGTAACGTTTAATCAAGGTACGTTGGCTTTTCCAGGAGTCACGTATACTATGCAGCGTTTCTGGTCATCTTCATGAGGATATTGTGATGCATACCGGTCGACAGCTAGTAAGGGAGTTGACGTTCCTAAAGCAGTTGCCAAAGCCTCTGCTTCTGCAGATTGCTTTGAAACTGGAGCTGGACATATTCATCGCTGGTGATATTATATTCAAGATCAATACTCTTGGTATGTTGGATTACATTATTAGTCTATCATCCCAAGCGAAAAATAGAAGTTGTGAAAAACAAAACGCATTCGAGTGAACGCACCTGTATGACGAAGCCTACCATTCTCTACCATATTCTATTCTCTACTCTATCTATTGTAACTATTAACAATGTACTTTAACTTCATTTTACCAGGAGACTGTCTTTACTTCATAGACAAAGGAACGGTAGCAATCTACTCCGAGTCCGGCAAAGAAATATGGCATTTAGAAGATGGTGATTATTTCGGTGCAATATCTTTAATTTCGAGCAACCGATACAGACCAACTACAGCTGTCGCCGTCACAAACTGCGAACTATTCAGGTTGGATAGAGAAAACTTTGACAGCACCATTGCCTTTTACCCGACGGTTTACGAGGATATAAAGAAGGAAGCAATTCATAGGCTTGAAAGAACTATAGTGCTTGATGAATACCATAAAGCGGAGTTGGAAGTAGCTGACAAAGATAGACATAGGCAGAGTCTAAGTGAAGTTTATTTCGATTAATATCAATAGATACTACAAAGTTTTCCCACTAGAGGCGACTCTATGTTATTACGTAAAGATTTATGATGAAATTGTTTACAATGAAAAGACGAAACTAATGTCGCATAAATCGAGTCATACAATTAGGGACATTTCAGTTGTATTTCGGTGGCGCCATCTATGGTTACGTTTGCGTAAGCAGCCCTATTGTCTCCATTTTTTTTTATTCATCAGTCAATATTTTGACCCAAGTATCTTATTTGAATTTATAACATGTTATGATTTGTTCGTTCCTACTTATGTTTTATGTACCGAATGTTTGTTAAAGAATTATTAGGTACTTATAAAATGAGGTAATGGAATACAATTAAAACATGGATTTATTATTTTTCGTTTATTTGAAACCAGCCACCATAATTTAAGCGTATGTGTGGAATAATTTAGTTAAAAAATACTGATTTTGATGTATTTTCAATGAGTATAGTATCTATTTAGGTTTTACCTCCACGAACATTCTTCATTTTCAATGTCAAATTGATTAAAAAGTGAAGATTTATTGTTCAGTAAACACAAAATTCAGCCAATACTTTTACATGAGATCGATATAATTACAATTTGAATGGTCTTTATAATTTCTAGAATGTTCTCAGAGGGCAGTCTTTTGTCATAATAAAGCATCATATTATTTCTCACAACCAAAAGAAAAACTGTGAACAAACGCAATATTTATCATTTTAATATTATATAAATCAGGTATTTCATATTTCTTATTTATTGATCTGTCCATAATTTGATATCATAATTATTCTCTATCAGTTCCTTTGCTAGAGGTAGAATAAAGTATCACTTGAAAATATATCTGAAAAACATTCAAGGTAAATAAATTGAATTATTAAAGGGGTCGAAACATTTCAGTCTGGGGTTTGGCATACCGCCTTATTATAATGTAAAAACGCAGCCAGTTTGGACCTTGCTTATTCGACAGAGGATTTAAAAACAAACAAAAATATATCATGCGGTGAAATATCATATAATGTCGCGTTTTCAACTATGGTTCAAGTTACAAATATATATATTTTTTTGTTTATATAGCATTTGTCGATTTGGTAAGATTCGAAAATGGATGCGAATTCACGTATTTTTTAAATGGAGCGATGCCATAACGGTATTATGGCCATCACGGTACCCCCAAATTATTACGTTTTTCCTTTCACTTGTTTAATCTTATCTTACATTCACATCACACGCACACAAAAATGTTGCAATACCTCTAAATTAGTTTGAATTTGTTAAAAAATATATAACATTATTTCACAATAAAGGGTGTGAAGTCACACGCGAATTATAAACATAATTTTCAGCTTACCTATCTATCACATGATTTTTTAATTAAATATGCATTTGTTTACATCGTATGCCATAAGGAGTCCAGCACATTGTAAAAGTATAATTCAGAATTTAATTTTAATTTATTTCGTCTTAAGGCTACCTGTCCACCGGATCGGAGCGGAGCAAGGAAATATTAACAAATAGAATTTCTTATAATTCACGTCAGCGCAGGCGCGGCGTCATAAAGGTGTTATAACACCCCAATTTTAAGTCTTGTGCGTAACATTGAGCTGGGGATGTCATTTGGATTTGAATATCGAATGAAGTTGCAGTGGGCATCTGTCAGTACTTGGTAATACATACCGAGCGTGTTCAATAGGCCCATAGCTCTGAAAATAAAGTAATGTTGTTAATTTACTTTTGTTGTTACGTATGTAGTTTATTTCATGGAGAGAGAAATATACTATTTTCATCCCAGAAATGTGGGTGAAACGGCGGGGCGCAAAGCTAGTTAAAGTTAAACGATCCGTACTGACTCCTAATTGTCTACCAGCTTTGCCCCCCAGTTTCACCCACGATCCCCTATTTACACCCTTAGGGGTTGAATTTTGAATAAACCTTTAGTGGATGCCTACATTATTTAAAAAAAACATGTTTCTAACCCCAGTGGTGAAGGCTGTGCGTTGATAGATTAGTCTCAGTCAGATGGTAAGTCTTTTAAATCGTTTATTTTCTACCTCTTTACACTTGTAAATAAATAACACATCCTGTATAACACTCACCCGCACCTAGATGGCACCCCCGCCGCCAGCCCCGCCCCCGCCGCCGCCCCCAGCCCCGCCCCCGCAGCCGCCCCCAGCCCCGCCCCCGCCGGCTAGGAGGGCGGGTCGCGGTCGCCGCGCTGCCTCAAGCTCGCCGCAGTATAGAACACAACGCAAGGAGTTTTCCACCAGGCATTTAATTGTACCACCTCTTCTGAACTTACAGGGATTATGCTAGAAAAAAAAAGTCAAAACTCAAAGCCATTTATTCAGTTTAGGCCCTAGAAGGGCACTTATGAACGTCGAAGCTACTGAAGTTACCATCGGTTCGGAAGTCGACTTCAACTGAGAAGAACCGGCAAGAAACTCAGCAAAAAAAAAATATATTTTGTACTCACGCGAAATAAACAAGACGTTTATACACATCTATACTATATCATAAAGCTTAAGAGCTTGTTTGTTTGTTTGGTTGAATGCGCTAATTTCAGGAACTGGTTTACTGGTTCGAATTGAAAAATTATTTTATTGTTGGATAGCCCATATATTGAGGAAGGTTATAGGCAACTTTTTATTTCGGGAAAACATGAGATCCGTCGGGAACGCGGGTAAACCCGCAGGGCGGAAGCTTGTTTAACAAATATACAGTTGTGTTGTGTGAGGCCAAATGTTTATTTCTTTGTTGACTATAAACGATTTTATTATCTTCTTTATAAATCCATTATTATCTCAAAATCCGAAACACATTATTAAGTTTTGTACTTTGACCAATAGATTAACTAGTTAAACCAAAGAGTACCTGGGCTGCTAGCTTTGACTATAACATACATGTACACTAGACTCAAATCAAACATAGCTTACTTTATGTGGAAAATCTAGATACTTCTTTATACCTTTAAGGTTGCGGTCTCCCAAAAATCAGTGTTCTTGCGGAATTATTATCAGAAAAGCAATAAATCCTAATCCTAACTTTAATATTATAAATGCGAAAGTGAGTTTGTTTGTTTAATTGTTTGTTTGTTACCTTTTCACGCTTAAACTGCTGAACCGATCGCGATGAAATTTGGTATGCAGATAGCCTATGGTACGGAGAAGAACATGGGCTACTTTTTATCCCGGGAAAACATAAGATCCCTGAGGAACGCGGGTGAAACCGCGGGGCGGAAGCTAGTAAAATATATTTCACGTTATTTTAAAGTGTGAGATTTGAAGTTCCCAAAACATTTTTGTTTTCACTTTGGCGCTACCTTTAGTAGTTTCGTGAGGCTTTAAATATACCTATATTTACGTTCACTTTAAAATAACGTAAAATATATTACATTTATTGCTTTTCTGATGACTAAAAAAAAATATTATTTTCTTATAATTCCGCAAGAACACTGATTTTTAGGAAACCGCAGCCTTAAACCTCAAAAAAAAAATACTTTATGATTATTCCTCACCTCAAATCATTAAACATATACCACTGAGGTTCAGTATCCTTCCCAACAGATTGTGCGTACGCGACCAAATTTTTAGGGTTATCTTCTACACACAGAACAACTCCTGATAATGTGTAATCCTCTTCAGTTTGCGTTGTCACGTGCTTCTTTTTGTTCTTGTTTGGGTCCGCTCTGTTTAAAAGGTCTGATGGTTGCTCGGGCTGTAATAATATTGATTTTAAAAAGGTTCATGGTTCAGGTTTGAAAAAGGTGCAGTTATTAGAGAAACCAATTTTTTTTTTTAAAGATGAATGGTTGGACCTTTCTCATACCACTCCCATATCTGTATAATTTATAAACGGACAAACTGACTGACATGATCAACGTTTAAGGCGATGATAGCTCAGTGTTAGTGACGTCCGACGCCTCAGCGAAGGTCTTGGATTTGAATCCCACAATGAGATTGAGCTTTCTGTGAAGGAAAATATCGTGAGGAAACCCATAGCACGGTGGTACTTTGTAGTGCCTGCCTGGGTGGCTACCACCCTCAAATTGAAAATCTATCGCCAAGCACCTATTGGTGTGTTCCGGCAGTTGCACTTGAGAGCCAGATGCCTTCTAGGCTTTATAAAGGTCGGCAACACATTGACAATCCCACTGGTATTCCTAATGTCCATTGGCGAGGGGCGCCTGCCTGCTCGCCTGACTTCATATATAAAAAAACACACCAATATAACAAAAATACGGACCTTATCATTAATTATGACATCGCCGTCAGATTGCAGCCTTATAAGCAGCTGATGCGGCAACAAACAATTCGAATCCTGGGGTATAATCCTCGATGAGCCAGCTTGAGAGGAATTTGGTCTAAAAATGTTATTAAGTGCATTATACTGGAGTCGTTATGAGTGCGTACATATTCAATAAAATACAAAATCTGAAATCGCAAAAAAAAAATGGTTCTGTAGCGATTTTTGAACCCCAAAATATTTTTAAATTATTTGTATGGTTGTGAACAAATTATTTTTCCTTCGAAGATTAATAAATGAAATAATTTATATTCTACTAATAATATAATGCGAATGTTTTCGTGCATATCAGTTACACGATCACATCGTAATGGGTAGACGGATTTTACACATATGTAGTGTAAAATCCGTCAATTCATGCCCAATATAATAATATACTTATATTCCGGGACGCCATTAAATTTCCTGGGAATGCAGGTATAGCCGGCAGAAACTGGTAATACATAGGTACTTTTGCCTGTAACTTCATTAATCACATAATAGAACGTAAATTGAATTAAACTTACTTATAAAACGCTATTTAAATAAAACTACTTAAAGCGAAGCGTGACCGGATTTACTCTAGTATTAGTTAAATATTTTATTATAAGTATGAAAATCTTTACCTGTCAGGATGTTTAAATCTACAACCGGGGCGAGCGCAATGTAATCCATAACGACACGGTTTGCCACTGGCGTTCCTCTTCATTTCCTGATGAAAAATATATTTTCTTAAATTTTTTCTTATGCATAAATTATTATCCTATTTCCCTAATACAGTACAGTCACGAGTATAAATATATAAAGGCTAACCAGAAAAATAAAACACCTCGCCATATTGTGGAATTTCACGGAACTAATAAGTGTACTGATTTTACTATGAGCTCTCAAAATATTTCCAAGTGGCGCCCTCACGAAGGATTTATTTATTTTTCTGGTCAGACTTTACAAACTTAGCAATTTTCAAAAGAGATTTTTTCTTAAAGTATTGAACGAAATGTATGGTGTTACGAACATAGTATTTTCAAACCAATGCTATTATGATATAGGCACAGCGTAAAAAACATACAGTGGTCTATCGCCTTTGAAGTCACGCGAAATGCCGCTTTGTATATGCAGCTTGGGCGCGCTACCGCCCCTCTCTCACCCCGCAAGCCCCGCACGATTGCTCTGTCTAGACGTGTCCATTGGCCGACTGTAAGAGTTACATAGACTGTGATATAGGTATTATTTCAATTTCATTTATTTGAAATCATTATTTCACGAGAAAATCACATTCGAATTTTACTTGACGACAGCGGTGTAAGTAGTTATGCCTACATACAACCCAAAAAATGGTTTCTGAAATAATAATAGTATAATGGTTATGACTTTTTCGCGGGTAAAACCGCGGAACGGAAGGTAGGTAGGTAACGATAATCCTAAAAGATTTTTAAGTTATTATGGGCACTTACTATGTCTTTCTGCATGGCTTTTGACCAATATGCCTTCTCGTGAATGGTCACACCACCACAGTTGATCGCTAGTATTGGTGGTAATCTGGGAAGTTATTACGAAAATATTTCATAAAAAGTCGTTGTTGCTAAGTACATTAACCTCCGACGCGAATCGCACATAAGGCAAGGCAGAGTGTAACTACGTCTGTAACTACGTTTTGCAAATTTTCGAAAAACATATATTTTGAGTCTGGCCTAAGACGTTATGTACTAGGTGTGAACTGAGAGCATTTGCATCAAGCGCATGTGTCGAGGGAAATTCGATCTAGTTGCATGAAGTTACTTACAATATGAACGCTGCGCCTAAAAGTTTTAAAGTCTATTTTCACCTGGTAACCCGTCCACGTTGAGTAGTAGGCGTGAATCTGGAGCAGTTTTCGCACCAAGCGGGGGTACTGCGTCGCGCGGCGAGGGAAGCTCGAACTAGTTCAATGAAACCGCGAGATTCATTGCCCTCTCGGGGCGTAGATGTTGGGTACTGGAGAGCGCATGCTAGTACCACTGATTCGCGTTCTTCCTGCGATTAAAATAAGATGTTATTTCAAGTCAATATTAGTCCACGCAAACTACGATTATCTTGAGTTTTTGGCGAGGGAAATCATCGTGAGAAAATCATTCCACGTTGAGGACAATGTAGTACCCACCTGGTTTTTTTTACGTTTGACTAAGACCTTAATCTAAGCATGGTAAGTAATGATGTGGCTGAATGTAGTACAAGGGCTGCTATTTATGTATCCGGAACTTGCCAGTTACAGAACAAAATTAAAATAGTTATTTGTGCAACAAGAGAGCAAATTCGTTTTTTGCTGCGATTGCTGATTTTGAATCCTGAGTGTGGCGAGGGATTCAAAGGCACGAGATGCAAAATACTTTGCTCTCGTGTAACACACATAACTTTTCATAGGAGATAATAAATATTTACAAGTAAAATATCAGTTTTATTTGCAGTAAATACTTATTTTCGTTTAAATACAACAATAAATTGAAAATCAAATTACATTAAAAGACAAAATTATTTTTTTGCAAAATTTCTTTAGTTAGTACGAAATGCCGAACGTGTTTGTCTTGGAGGTCGAATTCAAAATCAGAACTTCGAAAGGGCTGGTTTTTGTCTCTCTCTCTCTCTTTCTAATGGAGAGAAAGAATACAAATTGTTTCATGTAGCTGTCATTTGACTTTCTTTGGGGCGTAAGTAAAGAGATTTGGCTCTCAAATACATACAGTGTATTTTTCTTTACTTGTGTTATTTAGTAAACAAATATGGCGTACTAGTAACCAAAGACAATTGATAGTTTTGTGACATTATTGAATGAACGACTGAACAAATTTACACAGATAGCAATCATTTTAGTTTTAACACTGGGAATAAATAGTGTTTTTAATAATATTTTTATAGTAAGTTGCCAGAATATCCTTCACTATCATGATCAAATAAATTATTTCTGAAAACAATATTTTACTTGTATAAAAAAATAAAACGAGCATTTTTTTACTATTTTTTTATTAATTTGAGTCACTACATGTTCCTTCGTCCCTACTGGAGTTTTCCGATTCTGACACGTTTATAATAAAACTCGAGGTCGGTCCGTCTGATGCAGCATCTAATAATCCGTCAAGCTGCATCATTTTATCCTCTTTTTTTTATATGGTTAATACAATTATTCCAAGAAACCGTACCAATTTGGCTCAAGCCTTTTTTAATCAACTCCATGACTTCAGCCATTTTAATTTTTTTGTTATTTTTGCCTACATAGGATTTTAACTGTGCCCAAATCAAGTCAAGTTTGGGTTTAATTCGCAATGATAGGGCGGAAGGCGAAAACAATAATATTTTTGCGTACTGCCATTTCATCCACGACTTTTTTTATTATATTGGTTTTTTTTAAACTTAGACAAAAGTTGCGCTTTTATTTCATTTTCTTCATAATTAATTTCATTCATTAATTCATTCGCTTCTCCCATCTCTACGATCCAAAGACAAACTAGCATTAAAAATGTCAAATTGAGATGATCATTTTTAATCTGATGAAATGGATTCTGATTTTATTTTGATTTTATGAAAATTATATCGTTTGAATTGTTAATTTGAGGCAGTTTTTGGTGTAATTCATATCATATGTGTTTTTTCCAATAATCAAAACGTTCATACTTAACTTAAAGGTTGTGATTGATGTCAAATCTCACGATTTTCGTACCCAGTACTGTTTGTTTACCAAATAAGACAAGTAAGGAAAATTGGACTGTATATATAGTTTCTTCACGACACCCACAAGATTCTATCTAATCTATCATCGCCTCAAAACTGGTGTAAATTAAGAAAAACCTATAACCATATATTGTTAAGTTCCGGCAGCTGCTCTACATCTATTCCCACCATCACATACACACCCTAGATCCCAATGGGCTTTTGGTCAAACCAAAAAGATTAACATTCCTGATACACTTACCTCTTTGTTACACTTCAAACATCGATTCAGCTGATGTCTTCCAATAGCAAAGAGTTGTGAGATGTCAGACTCCTTCCTCTCTTGTTGATGGTTCAACTCAAGGTTGCCATGCGGTTCCTCTTCACCGGTACCTAAGAGGAGACTAGAGTCCAATTATAGGTTACGGCGGAAAATAAGCGACATGACGTGACTGTGTGCGACAGTGACTGAACTATACAGATTTGTCATTTTATAGAGCGCTGTCTTTTTCTTACTCTGTCATGACATGTATCTTATTTTTGGCCCTTCCTGTTCATTTGATTGTATCGAACCAGGCGTTATTTTACTTATAGGAGCAGAAAGTAAGTAAGCGAAGAACGGTACATAATAAATAACAATAATTAGCAATACCAGGGCCGTCTTTACCAGGGGGTTTAAGGGGTGTGGTGCACCTGGGCGCAGAGTCCTAGGGGGCGCAAGCCGACCGCCATAATCTACGGTCAACTATGACCCAAGATAGATTGTCAAACTTGGCCATTATAAGTATAGATAGAGACAAAAATGTATGTTAAAATAATCGACATCATTAAAAAAATTGCCATCTCAAAAGCCCGAAAGTTGGAGTCCGATAAGTTTTAATATAAAAAATATTTACGTAGTTTTTAAAAAAAACTTGTCGATTTAGCGTTTTTTGTTGAGAAGAGCAGGGGGGGCGCAGGCTGACTTTCGCGGCGCCGAATATGCGACGGCCCTGAGCAATACTATAATACATTTTTACTAATCACAACAATATTACAGCTCTATTAACCCACTACTTTATGAACAATCGTAAACATTTCGCTAATGCAACTACATTGACATCAAGAGTAGTATTTTTTTTTAATAATCCGACAGACCTTGTACAACGTGTAACAAAGAGGTTAACAATTCAGTGCATATAGGGTAGCTTATGTGTACAATTGTACATACACATTATAAGATCTGAATTGGGTTTCGAGGAAAAACAACGTAAGTTTCCTGTTGGAAACTTTGATGTTGAAATTTCCACATTTGTTCGAAACGGGAGCGTTTCAGATACACATTGTGGTAAACTTTAACAGTCCAGATTCATACAATCATTAGTTGTTAAAATTTCACACATTTTTTCAATTTGATAAAAAAAATGGCTTGACCGCAATCTCACCATAGTGGGCGATGTTGTGACCGGATTACTATTAAACTATTAAGCACATAAACCCTAAAAAGATATCCCAAAAAAAGTAGCATATTTAAATTTAATAGTTCTACAAGTGATTCTCTACTCGATATAAATGCATTAAGTATACTTTAACATTATTTCACCTTTCTGTTACACCTTATTAAAAAGAAAAATTCGATACTGAAATATAAAAAAATTGTAGGATGTAGAGAATAAGGTATTAAAAACCCAAATCCAAAAAGGGGAAACAATATAATTTATAACAAAGGGAAGGGTAGCGTAAGCGGTGTTTTTACTTTTAAATTAGGGCCATCTTAATAGGCCACTTTTGACAAGAGGTTGGCCCGCCTTGCCGCACTATGTTTGTCTCTTTTTGGCAAAGTCAAAGCCATTTATTCAGTTTAGGCCCTAGGAGGGCACATAAGGTCGAATTTACTGAAGTTACCACCAAATAGATAGATGGAAAATGGATAGATATGGACTGTCAAATGGGGCCTTTTAAAACGGCACCATTTTAGCTGAAATTTAATGATACATACCTATATATTCTATCATCCCAAAACGTACTGCATGAAAATTTCAGAGTATTTTATAACAGATATTTGTTTACTTTTAAAGAAGTTTCAAATAACGATTGTACCCGCTACGCTATGGGCCCTGCCCCCCATAGACAAAATGGCTGTCGATAATTTATCTTCTTCCTTAATAAACTAACAACTTTTGAATGAGATTGACATAATAATATAAGAAAGATAATACAACGCGTGACAATTATTTTTGATAATAATAATATAATAATAATAATAATTCTTTGCAAATATGTATTTTTTATTAACGAAGACTGTCTAATTATCTACACTCATCTCGTCAAGGCTTCCAGATTTTCTCTGTCGATCTTTAGAAAAAAAATACGAGTCGATCCTTTGCTCCGTTACAAAGTAATAAAAGGATTAAGAAACAGACTTTAATTTATAAATGCCAGTGAATAAAATATTAAAACCTCATTTTTATTTTTGCAACCCTCAAAAAGGGTCATAATCCTTCAGGAAAATCAAAAAGAGAAGAACAATACATACCTTCCTCCCTCACACTATTTTGCCAGCCATCTTCCTTAAGCTCTTCCGGAACGTCAAACTCCGTCGAAGGACCAAGGAACTCCAACTCAGTATATTGAAACTCTTCATTGTACTGCCCATTCGTAGCTTGCGGTGTTGCCATACTTCTATTGAACTTTGGTATCGCGGTACTGATCCGCGTCTTCGGTGGACTGTTGGCTAGTAAAGCTAGCTCTTTCTCTTTCTTTCGCGTTTCAAGTATTTCGTAATGGATTTGATGTAGGATGAAGCGGTTCCAACTCTGTGAATTACATTGAAGTATACTTATTTTATTTGCTCGTAGCTGTTCGCCAACGGCTTCGCTCGCGCAGACCTTATAAAACTTCTGTAACTTCTTTTCTCGTTCACCAATTTCGATGAAACAGCGAATATTAGAAGCACAGACAATATAATGTATTATACTATTTTTATAAATACACCTACTTGTATAAGAGCAACAAAGTCAACTCTCGCGTCTGGGCCGCGGTCGGGTAATATGAGGCCCAATGCAGCCGCTTCAGGCACTGTTCGAAATGCTCTCAAAAAGTTATTGGCTTGGCATGGCGCGCCTCCTGATGTATCTAACATCCTGAATAGAAAACCTGCAACAATAATCATACTGTCGAATAACCTACACTTAATGGTAAAACTTCAAATTTGGAAAATATTTGTCGGTGTGACCAATTAATATGAAAACAGGAAACATTCCGATTATCTCACAAACTGACCTAGTTCACAACTAAGACAGAACTCCTTGGCACATGTATGAGCTAAAAGCGTCGCTTTTACAGGCATAATGTGGTAAAGTACCTGAAAAAAATACTGACTTTAGTTCTCAATCGACTACGAAAAAAAATTGTATACTGTAGTTACAACTATTTATGTATTTTAATGTAAATAATTATATTGTGATATATTTTACCTGTAACATAGGATTGCAGTATGAATTGGGTAGTGTCGCCTCAAGGCCAGGTAGTCCAGTTTTATTGCAATTTTCAAGTTCTTCGTTCGGACCGTGTTTGTTGTATCGTAAATCCATCTGAAATACATTTTTTTTTATTATTATTCTCCACTAGCAGTTCCATAAGTTAATCGGTCAGAACCGATAATTAACTAACTTCAGTAGCTTTATAGAATGTAAAAGGGAAGCAGAAACAATACTCCAATCAAAGAAGGATCAGTATTAAGAATCAATATTTATTATTTTGCAAAGTAGGATGGAAGAAATTTGTGTCAAATATTACCAATCACGTAAAAACAGCTTACGCGATAACTTACAGTAATGGGGACAGTAAGTAAATAAAGGTTTTGATCAAGTGAGTCCAGAACCTCGGAGTACCTAACAATAAAATAATTACTTCATCTCTATGATAGTACTTTTGAAACATACCTTTAAGTAATGCTTGGGTATCGGCTGTAAGGTATACTTGTTTTCAATATGTCTTGGTGCATTTAAATCATCTAATGTATCTGCTATATATGGAACCTAAAAAAAAATTAGAGAATCAAAATTTAAAAGACCTTGTTTGGAGGTCCTACAATAAGGGTTAATCTTCCACCATATCGGTATGATTTTTTTGGTTCCGTACGTCCGATGAAAAAACCTTCATAGTATCACTCTTGTAGACAAGACACAAATATAGGACGTATAGGGAAAATAAAAAAAATTAATTTGGGGTTAAATTTTGGGGTCAAAAGTTTTAAAAAATATTCACGGGAAATATTAAATGAAAGGGCTCGTTAATACTATTTTTTTATAATTTTAAAGATGTCAAGAAAATATACGAAAATCGAGCGTACCCGAAACTCCATAATTAACAGTTTTCCTGTTAATTATGGAGTTCCTAAACGAAAATTCAATGTTTAAAAGTTCTCACGGAAACGGTACGGAGCCTTTTCCACGCAAGTTCAGCTCACACTTGACCGGTTTTAGAATGGCATCTATTTTCCGATTTCTCACCCCGTTGTGATTCGACAGTGAAAATAATTTGAAATCGCGAGAGAACAAGCAAGTATTCACAATATTACCTGATTTCTTTTGATAGTCTTAGGATTTGGCGCGTATCCTATGGGGCCCTGCAGCTTCATTGATTTGAGAACCTCAGGGTCTATGGGTTTTGGCTTCCTGAAACGAGGTTATATAAAAAAAGTTTATTGTTTAAACTATACACAACAAATTCAATAATATAGTAAGGAATTATTTACATTACAACTTATGACGACAAGTTATCGGTTCAAAAGTAGTCACTTCAAATAATACCCAAGATGGTATTTTTGAACAGGCCTCGGTCAAAAGTATTTTTGACGGGAATGTTAATCAAAACTACTAATGACTGTTTGCATCTTACGTCAAAAGTGGTTTTAACTGCATAAAAGCACTTTTGACGTAAGTTGCACTTTCGGTTTCAGTCGCGTTCCCGAGGATTTTATGTTTTCCCGATATAAAAAGCACCCTATATGTTATTCTAAAAATATAAAAAAACGCGAAGTTACAGTGAAACTACCACCAAAAAAGAACTTTAGTGTGCATTATTTAAGAACAAAGTTAAAATAGCAACAATAGTCTGCTAAACAGTGCAAAAAACGTTTACGTACCTAGTGACTTTTTCTTCCCTAAACAGTGAAAAACAGGGAAGTCTAGGCAACCGTGTGCACCGTAAAACTACTAGTGGCTGCGAACAAATTTAATCATTGACTAGAAAAACTGTTTAGTGATTTAGTGAAAATTCTACAAAACATAACCTAAAAAACAAATATATACACAACAAAATCTCCGAAGTCATCGTACACTAAAACCATCTATTGGCGAATAGCAGTATTTGTCAAACTAGACTAAATTAACCTACGTACAAAGTTCCGGAAATTGGCAAAAGAGGTCACTACTAAAAGATCTATTAATCGATATTGTCTTTCTACCAAGTTCCGAAGAGCATCAATAGGGGTCACTACTAAAAGATTGCTAATCGATATTGTCTTTCTAACAAGTTCCGAAGAGCACCAATAGGGGTCACTACCTGTATGGTAAACAAAGTACCAATACTTTTAAAATCTATTTTTCATCATAATGGAGCAGGTAATGGCCGCACTTCTTTCTATACAAAAAGAACTTGATGAACAGAAAAAACTCATACACAAAAAAGGGGAAGAAGTGACAGAGAAGGTAATACTAAATATAAATACAATATTAGAAGAAAAATTCAAAATTTTAGAAGGAAAACATGAAAACCTTAAGTCGAGGGTGGAAAATCAAGAGCAAAGATTATACTATATGGAAAGACAATCAAGACAACGCAATCTAGTCTTCTTTGGGCTGGAGGAACACGAAAAATCCTACTCAAATTTAGAAAATATTATAGTAGACTTTGTACATAAATACTTCCCAATACAAATAGACCATAGAGATTTACAAGCAATCAGAAGAATAGGAAAGAAGACTGAAAAGCCACGTCCGATAGTTATTACGTTCACAACACTTGGAAAGAAGATCGAGATCCTAAAAGGCAAAGGAGCTCTAAAAGAAACACTGTATTACATAAAAGAAGACTATCCCCAATCAGTCCTACAAAAAAGAAGAGAGTTGCAGGAACAAGTAAAAGCTGAAAGAGAGAAGGGTAATACAGCCATAATTAAATACGACAAGCTTATTCTACTAAATAATTCATCCAAAGAACCGAAAAACAATAAAAGAAACCTATCAAAATCTCCAGAGAATAACACAAACATCCATGCCGAGAAGTTAACTCAAGCGAACAAAAAGAACAAAACCTTGGCCGCCCACACAGTACAAAGGTCTTCAAGCTTTTCTGAAGGCGTAGTAAAACCGAGCATACTAAACTATCTAACAAACAAAAATAATAATAACAAAACAAACTCACAAGCCAACACCACAAATACATAGCAACGATCCGGCCAGCCTCTCCCAGAAAACAACAAACAAACTGAAAAAGCTACATCAACACATAACAAACATCTTCCAAGCCGGCTGGTCCCCGTGGAAGAGTACGACCACAACCCTCCAGGGAAACCACAAAAACAAAAAACCACTAAACTGGACAAAGACTCTAAAAATTGTATAAAAATTGGAACTTATAATGTCAGGTCTCTGTCATCAATACATCGATTCTTAGAACTCAATAATGCACTGAAAGATATAAACTGCGACATATTAGGACTCTCAGAAACAAGAAAAATGGGTTGCCATATAGAAGAATACTTAGACTGTGTTTTATGCTATATAGGAGAAACAAAGGGATTGTACGGTGTCGGATTTCTAATAAAAAAGGCATGGAAAAATAATATAACTAACTTTACTGGCATTTCGGAGCGAGTAGCGTTATTACAAATGAAATTTGGCAGACTAAATATTTCTATAATCCAGGCATACGCACCCACGGAAAGATCAGACGATACAGAAATACAAAAATTCTACAATGATCTGAAAAAAGCTCACACACTAGCCGATGAGAAAATCATAATATTAGGAGACTTCAATGCAAAAATAGGGCAACCCAAAAAAGAAGAAAAACTCGTCATGGGACAGTATGGGCTAGGCCAAAGAAACGAAAGAGGCGAACGACTGCTAGAATACGCATTGGAAAATAGACTAGCAATAATCAACACTTATTTCAAAAAAAGACCCAGCAGAAGATGGACTTGGAAGTCACCAGACGAAAGTGTTAAAAACGAAATCGACTACATCATGACAAATGTCCCAAATATAGTCCAAAATTATGAAGTTCTCAGTAACGTAAATTTCCGAACAGACCATAGACTACTTAGAGCAACAGTCCTATTGAGCCAATCGAAAAAAAGTAGAAAAGACTTTAAACCACCACCAAAAATTCCGAAAACTGAAGAGGAAACAATACACTACATAGACAACCTCAAATTGAACATCGAAAACAAACTAATAGATACCAGAAACGTACAATCTTACTATGATGCGCTAGAAGTAACTATAACAAAAAGTTTGACTAGCCAAAACAATCCTAAAAAAGAAAAACGACACAAAATATTTGGCGAAGAAACAATAGCCTTAATTAACAAACGCAGTGAACTAACTATAAGAAAGAATAAAGATGCTAACACAAAGAAAGAACTAAGCAAATTATATAAGGAAACTAGCAAAGCGATCAAAAGAGACTATAGTAAGCACAGACAAAGGATAATAACAGAAAATCTAAACAAATTCAGAAGTACTAAGAAAGCATTTAAAGAATTAAACCTAAGAAAAACTTGGATACAAAAATTAGAAGGCCAGCATAAAGAAACTAAAACAAGACAAGAAATCATACAGCAGGCAACTACTTTCTACCAAGAACTATACAAAAACAAAGATAAAACCATCGAGGAAATCAATGAATCACACTATTATTATAACACGGAAACAATTAGACCAATAGAAGAAAAAGATATATACGCCCAGCTGAAACAACTGAAATCAGATAAAAGTCCTGGTCCCGATGGAATAACCAACGAAGCTTTGAAAATAGGTGCACCAGTTTTACTTAGACCTCTCACAGAATTATTCAATCTCATACTAGAAGCTGAAAGCGCACCTATCCAATGGTGTACGTCAGACATCATACTACTATATAAAAAAGGAAACCCTCTCGATATCAACAACTATAGACCGATTAGTCTACTGGCAAACATATACAAAATCTTCTCATCCATAATTCTTAAACGCATAACACAAGAGATTGAAAATGCACAACCAGTAGAACAAGCTGGCTTTCGCTCTGGGTTCAGCACACTAGACCATATACAGGCACTGGAACAAGTAATAGAAAAATACGAAGAGCTTAATAAGCCACTCTATCTAGGCTTTATCGACTACAGCAAAGCATTTGACAGCATAAGCCACAACTCTATATGGAAATCACTAAAAAATTTAAACATAAATTCGAAATATATAAATATCATAAAATACATATACAACAACAGCATAAGTAATGTCATGCTAGAATCTAGAGGTCAGGCAATTAATATCGAAAGAGGAGTCAGACAGGGGGACCCTCTGTCACCTAAATTATTTATTGCGGTTTTAGAAGATATATTTCGAAACACAGACTGGAAAACCAGAGGCATTAAAATAAACAACAACTATCTAAGCCATCTCAGATTCGCGGACGACATAGTTGTGCTGTCTGAAACAGCAAATGAATTACAAGAAATGCTCCGCTCTCTTGCTCAAGCAAGCTCAAAAGTAGGATTAGAGATGAATGCTTCAAAAACCAAAATCATGACAAACAGAATAGAACGGCCCATCAAGGTAAAAGAAAAATCTATAGAATATGTCCACAGTTACATCTACCTAGGCAAACAAATATCATTTTTAAAAACGCAGAATGAAAATGAGATCGAAAGAAGAGCAAACATAGCCTGGAAGAAATTTTGGTCACTCAAAGAAATTCTTAAAGGAGACTACTCGATAAACCTCAAGAAAACGGTATTAGACACCTGTATACTGCCTTGTCTACTGTATGGCTGCCAAACTTGGATATACACGACAAAAGCAAAACAAAGGATCATAACAACACAAAGAGCTATGGAGAGAAGTATCCTAAACATAAGAAAAATACAAAAAGTCAGGAGCAAAGTAATCAGACAGAAAACAAAGATAACAGATGCCCTCACACAAGCTCTAAAATTGAAATGGCAGTGGGCAGGTCACGTATCGAGATACACAGACGGCAGGTGGACAATAAACACTACAAGGTGGAAAGGGCCAATCGGCAAAAGAAGGGTAGGGAGACCGAAAAGACGATGGGCTGACGATATGACCGAATTAATAGGAAAGGACTGGCAAACTATCGCCAAGGACAGAGATAAATGGAAAGGACTGGAGGAGGCCTTCACCCGAGGAGGGGTCCATATCCAATAGCAAAACTAACTCTTACTAACATTTAGAAAATAAGCAAAACATTAATAACTAACTAAACAAACAAACACCAACATTTGAAATGGAAATTAAGGATAAGGAAATACAGGCTTTTTTATTTTTTATTTTATTTTATGTTATTCTAAGGTATGATCTTATCTATGTGGCAAGTTTCATGCAAATCCATTCAAGCGCCGTGTAATCGAGTGACAAACATACAAACATACAAAGTTTCATATTGACTTGTATAATCCCCCTTATTTAGACCTGCTCGGTTGTGGTTCCAATCGGGTAGACAAACCGAGTGAGTCTACTGAATAGGATAGCTCCTATTTTCTCATTTCAGACTTCCATTTGGAATGAGGCATTCGATCGGTACACGATCGTAGCAAATGAATTCTGCTACTAACGCAGCATCAGCCTAAATTTAAAGAAATAAAATCTTCCTTTCCGATCGGAATGGCAACCGAATGGGTCTGAATAAGGGGGAATATTAGTAGGATAAGTAGGATTAAAATACAATACCTGAATGTTTTCTTGAAAAACTCCTCATGTAGCACGTTGAACCATTTATTGCCTGTCGCTAACGGCTGTAGAGGTACACTCGAAAATTGGAATGTTGTATCACTGAAGTTAGAAAATGGAAGACCTGCCACTGAATCCGCGAATTCTGTGGCTCTGAAAAAGAAAATTATATAAGAACCTCCGATCCAGAAATGTTTAGGACCACTCTCACAGTTTGCCGATAAGTTCCGGATAACTTATTCAAGAAATATCTGATAATACAATCGCTTTCTTACAATAGAATGAACAAAATTTAATTTAACTTGTTGTTATAAAAAATTCTACTATTATTCCTGTGTACCTTTTATCCAATTCTTGGATTTTTTAACCTTATTGAAATAATAATAAGGCGATGACGTCATAGTCACGGGGGGGGAGCGAAAGTCGTAGGTCGAATAATTTAATGCGGTTGAGCTTGCAGGGAAGGAAAACATAGTGATGGAACCATAGCATGGTGGTAGGGTACTTTGTAAAACCTACCTGGCTGGCTACCACACCACCCTCTTGTTGCGCATCTGTTGCCAGGCACCTACCAGTGTGTTAAGGCACCTTTCTACGGGTTCGGGTACCTTTCTAGGATTTCTTTCTAGTACCACTTCTTACCACATTTGGCCACAAGCCTCAATTGATAATAATTAGCTTGAGAATGTCAAGTCAAGAGGAGAATATTTACATATATGTACCTTGAAAAATTATTAAATACTGGTTCATGGTTGTGTTGCGGTGAAAACAAATGAAGATGTCCAGCTTGATCACCAAAGACCAACGCTTGACTTGTGGAAGACACATCCATTACACTGCAGAGGGAACTATGTGTGTCCACCTAGAGGAGAAATAAGTTAATTTTGAGATTTTATAGTTTGCCCACACTGTTAGTAGCTGTGCCGCCTTAGGTAAGTGCGCGGTGAGACTGGGGGTAGAACAACCTGGTAGTAGCGTATAGTGTTATAAATAGTAATGATTGTCAACACTTAGCATAGGTTTAGAAATCAAGTAGGGTTGTATAATTGTGAAAATAGTACAGATATACAGGGTGATTTTTTAGTCACTGACAATACTTGCAGGGGTTGCATTTTTGTCGATTAGGTACAGAACTTTAGTATGGAACAGCTGATATTTTTTTCTTGATTTCACAGTTAGTCCCATAGTAAAAGTTGTTCATATTGATGAGTACTTCCACCCCTGCAAGTATTGCGAGTGACTAAAAAATCATCAGTATATTGAGCAGCAGCAGACCATTATTGTCATGATAAAATTACTAACTACCTACATAATTTTTCTAATATTTTTTTTTACATTTCAACACATTATACATCTATAATCTATATATCTATACTAATATTATAAAGCTGAAGAGTTTGTTTGTTTGGTTGAACGCTCTAATCTCAGGATCTACTGGTTTGAATTGAAAAATTTTTTTGGTGCTGGATAGCCCATTTATCGAGAAAAGCTGCGGGGCGGAAGCCAGTTGGTTATAATCGAGTCATAGAAGCAGATAAAGAAAGTAATCCTAATAAAAATAGAACCGAAGAACCCGGCCTGTAGAAACGAACGAGACATTTCGATCGTCAAAATCTGTCAGATTCGAAGTACCAATATTGACCTGAAACACGGACTGGTCCCCAGTGTCAGGCGCGTTGACGTGCAGCAGCGCCACGTGTCCGTCCCCGGCCAGCGCCGCCGCGCGCCCGGAGAACGCGGGCAGGAAGTGCAGCAGCAGCGGCGGCGACGCCGTGCCCAGCGACCACGGCGCCGGCGGCCGCCCGCGCCGCCCGCGCCCGCACCGCACGTCCCACACCGACACGTACGGCTCGGCTACTGCCACGCCGCCACTGGGGAATAATCATAAACGTCGACTAGTAACGTCCCATTCTGGTACTGGTGAGATAATAAAATCAGCAATGACACATAAATAGAAATTCCTGTTGGTTCATGGTGTTTTAAATTTTATTGTCTTTGCACGAAATACAATTTTACTAATTTTCTGCATATTGTACTTGGTTACCTATGAAATATTTATCACGAATATATAAAGTCTTAGGTTGTGCGCACCTACAAGAATGAGATATTTATTATTGAACATAGACATGAGTTACTTTTTAAAAATTGCTACTGCAAACAATACAGGGTCACAGAAGGAAACGAGGACTATACTCACGATTGTGTAAACCCGCATGTTATAAGCAAGTCTCCTTGCATGTCCAAATCTGACAGACAAGCAGTGTGGGCTCTGAATGTATGTTCTGCTGCTCCAGGTGCCCTTATATCTCGTAAGGCCACCATTCCACTGGCGCTACCACATGCAACTACAGATCCTCCCCCACTCCGGAGTACTGCACATCCTTCTTCTTGAATTGGCTGGGGAAAAGGCAATATTTAAGGTGATCTCTTTCATGGCCATAAGTGATAAATTGGATTTGATGGGGTATATGAGAGAAATTGTTTTTGGAATCCATCCAAATGTGAATTCCCTCAGTGCGTTGTTTCACAAACAAAACAAATGATTTAAATTTTAATATACTTACAATAACTGTTTCAACCATTTTAGTGAGATCCAAATCAAGTAGCTTGTCTTGATGTCCACCCATTAAAAGTTTTGTAGTGCTCACTTGATACAGACACTGCATGTCTTTCATATTTTGTGATCTAGAAGTCGTAATGAAAATAAGTCTAATAATCAAATAAGAAATGCCACACTTCATACAGGATACTATTAAAATGTTGCATTTTAGCTTCTACCCTTCAGTGTTGCCAATGTCATGAAAAAATGTATAATAGTATACCATACAAGCTTACTTAAAAGTATGTTTAGGAATGCCTCTACGCATTTGATGACGAAGAACTGTTTTAGTGAGCACATATATCCCCTTTTCAATGGTTACTATGTCTCTTACTTCATCTGATTCATGCACTTGAAATGATGTATATTTCTGCATACCAGGTCCATAATAGGAAGTTACATGGCCCTAAAAAAAGGAATATTTTATTTGAAACAAGTTTAATGGCATAGCAATATTTGTCAATATTTGATTTAGTGGTCTTTTTTGACTTAATATTCTAGGAGGATCAATGATATTCCTACTTAAAAATATAATAAAACTTAATTGTGTATCATTCAATCCTACATATTAGATTATAAACTTTCTGCTTTGAGATCTTACCAGACACCTGACTATTTTTTTTTATATTAAAAACATACTCACACCCTGATTTCCCATCCATATCAGCTCTTCATACTTATCAAAAACAACTGCAGATACTCCAAATCTATCTCCTCCGTCCACCAGTATGCTGCTACGGACTTCATACTCTGCTTCATGGTTGGGAACCAAGTATTGAGGTGTATATTCCCTTGCATATTGACCTATTATGTGAAAGAGTTTTGATTCAGAATAACAATCAAATGGTATTGCGGTAATTTTTACAGATATTTAGAATACAATATTCCTGAGGGATTTAATGCCAAATATTACACATTCATATTTATAAAAGAATCCTTTTTAGAAAATTTTAAATAAACTTTCATTATATACTAACATTCATAGTTGTTTGAATCAAGGGGACCTACCATTAACTTGTGGCAATTCAACTTTACTTGAAATGAATTGTTTTCCTGTGAAATCTCACTTTTTTCCGTACATTCTGAAGTCCTATGACATAAAAACGATACGGTTGAGGCAATCGCAAATTCGCAAAAAGAGCTAGTGGTAGGGACTACCGTTTGTTTACCGGTCGTGTTGATTGATAAGTCGGTCAAAGCAGTCAAACGTATGTATAGTGTTTATATATGTAGTTTATTATGTGATCAAAAGACTACTCTCTGACCTCGTTTCATTCTTATTTTCATTTGGTAGTATGTAATAGACTTAGAATTAAATTTAATTCATAGGTAGGTAATACATACCATTTATTAGATGATCAGACGGCTTATAAAGATCGGAATAATGGTATTCCATAGTAAAGTTTAGTTCAATCGTTTCACAGCATTTACTACGGAAGATTTAACAAACAATATATACGAATAAATCACGAATTACTGAAATAAACAGAAAGTAAGCATACGCAGAGAACATTATGCAGCAGTGCAAAACATAAAAACTAACTAGCGTATATATAGTGTATTATCTATGCTAACTAGTGTCGCCAGAGCAGGACTCTTGCTAGTACGCTTGCTAGAGTCGAAAATTACGCATAATTTTCCTGAAAAATTACACTGCGGTTGCAAAAGATACATTTATGAGTTTTTTAATTCTACGTATTAGACAATTAATAATAACTACGCCTCCACGCTAAAAAAAAGCTTTTATGTACCTAAGTGACGATGAATGTATACAGCAGTGCTATAATTATAAATTACAAGCTGTCCCCCACGGTTTCACTTGCGTAGTGGTTTCAAAAATAGATAAGAACCTGTTCTCAGACCTACCCGATATGTACACAAAATTTCATAAAAATCGGTCGAGCCGTTTCTGAGGAGTATGGTAACTGGCATTGTGACACGAGAATTTTATATAAAAGATAATTAGCATGAAAGTAGTGCTACTTTTACTGTAGGTCGGACCAATCTTTTACAAAACATCAATCTTGATCAAGATTATATAATAATAGTTACATATAAATGGAAACATTAACACTTTAAAGCACTGTTGAATTCAAAATTACACTGTAAAACTAACATGATAAGATAGAATTTAAAAAATCAGAATATTCTCAAAAATTACGAAAATTGCCTTAAAAAAGTTACCTATTTATATGTTACGCGGTAAATTGAAATAAACCATCTGGCTACATTTTGAAACTGCATTGATAGTATAATACTATATTTGATACACAGACAGCGATAAAATAATACACGTACATTCATTTTTTTTGAATGGTCATTCTATTTTAACATTATGTTAAAAATCGAGTAAAAACTTTCAGAGACAAAATGAAATTCCTAGTGCCTATCAATCTCCTATCAATAGATACGCGCACGTCATTTTGGGTCAGAATCTGACCTAAATGCGTATATAGATAATAATGCACACTAAAATTGCATCGGCGTGTATGGCAGTTTCGCGCACAAAGCGAATGTTTTGCTTAGCTTCCGAGCAAGCGCTGTTTGAAAACCTACTTCCTGCAGGTAATAATAGGGTATTTTACTCTATATGAGAAAAAATCTAAAAATGTACAATTTAGATAGCGTAGGCAATAAGCAGTAGGAAAATGTTCATAAAATAACTTAATTAATTTTAAAATTCATTTCAAAGTTTTCAGTTTTTTTTATCTGTATCTGAACAAGCAAAACAGTAGCCGCTATTATAATGACGTCATACGGTGCTGTATGTAAACTAAAAAGTGTCAACTGAAGTGTTATTATTTTTTTACACTAGTATTCATGCATTCAGGAACAGCACACTAATAAAAAGGATAATAGCTCATTTTTAATTTATAAAATTTTATAAGTCCAATTGAGACCAATATCAGCGCATTTATTTACTTACAAGAGACCAAATAACGTCATGACCTCAGAGTAACATGGCGTACAGCTAAAACATAGTAATTATAATCTTTGATGGCGTACAGCGTTTTCATTAAACTACGCGCGAAAATTGAAAATGTAAAATTTTAATGCATTTTTATGGTACTTATCGATTTTAATATTTTTTTTGGTGGCTTATTAGCACCTTAGGAACGAATTGAGACACTTTTCAAAAATGGTTGTAATACCCTATTCCATGGAATACCTATGTTTACCCTCAAAACTGTAGTGGCGCACTCTTAGGTGGTACCTATGCCAGCCTCAATTATTATAGTATAATGTTTCAATCTTTCCTTTTATTGTGAGTAATCCTCAGAGGCAAATAGGTAAACTTTATTAAACATTAGTTATAACACATAAATAAATCATAATGTATGTATGTATAACACCTAAAGATAATGAAAAAACAACAGTTGAGTTCTTATTAAACTATATTCATGATAGTATATATATATTCATGAAATAAACATACATAATTGGGACTTGACTCAGATAATGAATAACATAGGTAGGTGGTTTGGTACCTACATAAAGTGCATCATTTAAAAAAAAACATTTTTAAAATCATACTGCACTTTAATCAGCACATAAATACTGTACACATTGCACTTATTAAATAAATACATCAATCCATACAAAAAATTCAAACAAAAATGGAATGGTTAATGATAAAAATTAACTTCCTACTGAAGTAGGCAGAAAATGTTGATAATAACTTTTTGTGAACTCAGTCATAAGATCAGGCATTGCTTCAGGAAGAGTTGTGACAAGTCGTGCTGGACTGCCGGAGTATCTTGCAAATGATGGGACAACAGTTTCAGCTGGGAGTACCGAATTGTCTTCTATCATACAACAATCTTTGAGTACACATCTTCGGCCCTGCGGACATATAAAATATAATATTTTTTTTAGACGCTCATACACAAAAACTGAGTAGGTGTCAAAATGATTATGTTTTCAGAATGGGAAAATTTTATTAGTCCCCTGAATTCTCTTCTGACATCCCCACCCCCATTTACTGAGGATTTATGTTTCTGTATCATTATGTTTTGTCATATGCAAATTCATCCAAATGCTTTGAAATAGAGGCTTACAATGACAACATTCTTTCCAATGTACACAAAAGAGCCAACTACAGCTGCATTCACAACAGTGTTCTCGCCAACAAATACATGGTCTCCCATTTGTAGAGGGAAGAATGCCACTCTGAAATAAAAAAAATAGTATTAAAAATAATAATAGTTACTTTCTCAATTCAAAACAAAAGGCTTTGTTGGAGAGGTGAGCAAAGTTGTGGGTAAAAGCTATTTCTTTATAAAGGTAGGGTAAAAAGGTTATATTTATGGCTCTCAATACCCATGTCAAGTTAAAATGAGAGGACATAGCTTACCCTTTACTAAATTTCTTAAAAGGAGGCCGAATTACAGAACCTTTACTGATAATGCAAAACCGTCCAGTTTTCACATTCGCTAGGTCGCCTCTTATTATAGCGTCACTTTGCACTATTACTTTACCATGAAGGACAATATTCTGAGAGCCACATAACACTGTTTGTCTGCTGACTTTATTTCCTGAAGCCTGTAAGAAAAATTCTGTCACTTCTGGAAAACATTTTGTTTGCAATAATGTCCATATAACTTGAAACTCACAGTTTCCACGTATTCGGACTTGTTGTAGTATATGTCTTGGAGCTCCATTTTATTAGATCAATTACTAGAAAGAGTTTCTTAAAAGTTAAGATTATGTATTTCTTATATTATTTACAAAATAATACTAAAATTCGTTCGTATTTCGTTTCGTATGAATTCAGAATACCTACAATTCCTTCCACCCACAATTGACAAATGACAACAGACAGGTATTGGAGAGTGTTACCAACTCTCACAAAATATTTCCCCCCAAGGCTAATGTCAAAAACCCCAAATATTTGAAAATCCCTCTAAAATAATAAAAAAAACAACAATGATTATTACAATAATATGTACATCAAAAAATTGCGCTTGTTTCTTTTTTCAATTTGTACCTTTTTTTTGTAATGAATTTAATTTATATTAATTAAAATAATTCCAAAAAAATCGGATGTCTACTATTTCCTAACTATAGTCACGATTGTGTAAATGTAATATGAATAAAAATCCATTGACAGAAAAAAAATCTTAGAACTAGAAAGCTGTAATTTGGCATATATATTAGGGATGTTACGAATATTTGCATTATTTTAAACATTCGCATCGACATTCACTTTCGCATCAAGCGATGCGAATGTTTTGCGAATGCGAATGTGTGCACTGTGCAGGTCGTGTCGTTTCTCACCCGGCGGCCATGCGGTTGGTCGATCCTCGCACGCGCAGAAGGCATCACGTGTTTTATTCGACCATTAGAAAGCGTTTATTTCTCGCTGCTTGCTTTGTTAGTTTGGCTTATTTTGTGTTAGTTGTCGTGTCAGTCAGTTGTAAATAATCATTACTTAAATAAATAAGTCATTTCCGAGTGAGCAATTTTTCAGTGTAGCTGGCCTTATATACGATCAGATATAATAACTGTATAGGTATAATACTGGTTTACTGTTCTATTATTTTTTAATATTCCTATTTTAAGTAATAAAAATAATGACTTAAATTGATTTAAGTTTTTTTTTTTAGTTATTCTTAAACATTCGCATTCGCATGTGAAAAATATGACATTCGTAACATCCATAATGTATTTTAATCACGCCGAGAAAATGATGAATGATCTTGTAAAAAAAAATTTAAGGGGAACCTCCTCTACACGTAAAGTGGGGAAGTTTTTTTTTTCTCGTCTACCCCATGGTGTGGGCTATCATTGGATAGGCCGCCAGCTAAATGGTTGTTTTTGGATATGTAAAATATATCACGGTAGTAGTATATATAACGGAGTTAAAAGGAAAACTATCACAGCTAATGTCAAATAATCAAATGTACTTGGTAAAGTAAAAAATTCGTACAAATTCCATTGAAAATTATTAGGGCTTTACTTAAGGACGCGTTCGCAAAATTGATAGGTAGAGAATCGAACTACTACATTGACACGGGTCACACACACAAGTGTACACACGAGTTGCACGACTAACTGCGAGAATTGTAGTCAAGTGAACTCATTTTGATACTTTGAAGGATTCATTTTTTTTTACGTATTTCTTTGTAATAAAATTATGGTACCTACAAAAAATATTTATTATTGCTGTTTATATTTTTTCGAATTACCTCCGAACTTGATGGACTCCTCGACGAGTAGTACTAGGTGAGCCGAGTTTGGGCTCGTTTTGTTAGTCATGATGAGACCTTACCTCTGGACTTGATGGAGCGACCTGAACGTGTAGTAGTTCCAGTAGCAGTCACCGAAGTACACCTTCAGGTCGCTCCATCAAGTCCGGAGGTAAGGTCTCATCATGACTAACAAAACGAGCCCAAACTCGGCTCACCTAGTACAACTCGTCGAGGAGTTCCAGTAGCAGTCACCGAAGTACACCTTCAGGTCGCTCCATCAAGTCCGGAGGTAAGGTCTCATCATGACTAACAAAACGAGCCCAAACTCGGCTCACCTAGTACAACTCGTCGAGGAGTTCCAGTAGCAGTCACCGAAGTACACCTTCAGGTCGCTCCATCAAGTCCGGAGGTAAGGTCTCATCATGACTAACAAAACGAGCCCATACTCGGCTCACCTAGTAACTCGTCGAGGAGTGCCAGTAGCAGTCACTGAAGTACACCTTCAGGTTGCTGCATCTTTTTTATAGCGAAATAAAATAGAATGAAAATCTTACCTCGTCAAGTATAAAATTTGGTTTATCGAATATTTTGTGTTTGTACAGCGATCTTTTTCAACTCGAGCTGCTCTAAACAGGCGATACAGGTCCACTCTCGACGGCGGCCGCGGGCCGACTAAAGTTTCATTCAAAATGCTTGCAATACATCAAGACGAGTTTTATAATTAAAATAACCCTTAATGCAACCGATTAAGATTCAACCAGAATAGAAAAAAATGTGAAAAAATAAGTTTCGCTTTTAATTTTTTCTGCGACTATTTATAGCATTTAGATAAAAAATAACTCCTATCATTAAGAATTGAACATGTTTGCCTACATCTAGTATTTTTAGAAATAGTGAAATATGTTAATTATAGCACAAAAATGTACCTAAACTCAACCCGGTATCGATAATTTTGTGGAAAATGGCAACGACAGATCGATTTTACATTATGAGAAACTAAAATTTTCAATAATAATGTAACTATTATTTGAAGATGAAGAACCAATCTATACGAGGTAGTTATTAGTTATATTAGATTTTGTTTGATTATGCCATAAAATGTACCGAAAAACAGCTTAATTTTGCCTGATATGCGAACGCGCCCATAACGTATAACAATAAGCTACTTCTTAGTCTACATTATTGTGATGGGCAACTACAGAACCCTACATTGTGGGTAGCAATTGTTTTTTTTGTTATTAAACTCCGTATTCTTAGTAACGAGGAAATTGCTCTAGATGTCATTACGTGTCGCTAGGTTAATAAATAAATATGATTGGCTGAGTTGGGCTACCTCCGTGTCTATACCTGCAAATAAAACAGCCTCTAAAAAAATTCCATCCCACTCATTTACCCCCTTAGTTTAGGTGTAAACCCTTAAGTTGGAAACCCTCCGGAGACATTACAGTGTGAATTTGAATAATAAACGTCATTCTGACATTACTGGGCTCGTTCATGGTACTTGTTTAAAATCCAGTTAGGTATAAATAAAGCGATATTAATATTTTTGTTAAGTTTGAAACTTATTGAATAGGTACTTTATTTTTAAAAGCTAGAAAATCAAGGTATTTGACAGGTAATTAAAAGTAGATCTACCTACATATTATTATTACCTAACTACTTACTTTACGAAACCAATAAATTAATAATTTGAATTAATTACAAACCAGTCACTACAACATGCTAGCACTAATATTTCAAAGGAGGTGCTCCTTCACAAGGCACTATCGGTTAGTAACGCGTAGTAGTTTCAAGTGACGTGGAAAGCTTATGGCCACATTTTTATTTTGATCGGTCGCAATTTGTCCAAAATAGCGGATCAAAATATTCAACACTATACCACAAAGGACTTAGGTACATCAGTTCCCTGTCAATGAGTTCATTGGCAGCAACGAATGCTCTGTAGGGCATATAATATATATAATATAATATTGAATCTTTTTTAAATTTAGTCAGCCCAACGGTAATTTATTGGGGTTTTTTAATTCCGTGTTTTCTTTTTCTTGTACCTATAATAATAGGGTAGCTGATAAGCCACCAAAAAAAAACACAAAAATTTTATTCAATCGATAAGTGCCTTAATAATGCATTTAAATTTTACAATTTCAATTTTCGCGCGTAGTTTGATGAAAACGCTGGACGCTATGTTACTCTACGGTCAAGACGATATATGGTCTCTTGTAAGTAAATAAATGCGCTGATATAGGTCTCAATTGGACTTATAAAATTTTATAAATTAAAAATGAGCTAACATCCTTTTTATTAGTGTGCTGTTCCTGAATGCATGCATACTAGTGTAAAAATTATATTAATAATACTTCAGTTGACACTTTTTAGTTTATATAATATACAGCACGGTATGACGTCATTATAATGGCATCTACTGTTTCGCTTGTTTAGAAATAGATTAAAAAAACTGAAATCTTTGAAATGAATTTTAAAATTAATTAAGTTATTTTATGAACTAAAACTAACATTTTCCGACAGCTTAATGCCTAAGCTATTATTTTATTATGGTCGACAAAAAAATTGCGAGATTTGGGTAGCCTCGTATGCAATTACCTAATAACTACAAGATTTGAGTTAGTTTGAGTTGCAACTTTTGTAAAGGGCCTTATCGTTTTTTTTTATTTTTTGGTAAAAGTATTTTTTAAATAATTGGTACAATGAAAATAAAATATTGTGTATTCAGTATGTAATAGGTCCCTAGGATATTTATGTACTAAAATAAAAAAAAAAAAACTATTTTGATTTAATTCAAGTTGGGAACATAAATTATTAAGAAAACATTATTTGTAAAACGTACCTACTTATTGGCGCGAAAGTATTCAGCTTACCAAAATTTACTAACTTTATAACAAACAAATCACAGAATGGATAGATTTGTTGTGAAAGAACCGAGAGTTGGGGCTGGTAATGTTTATAATTTGTGGAAACTTTTGAATATATTTAGTAACGTATACGATATTATTACATTGGAATATTTTTGCAGACTATCCACAGGGAAATCAAATTATTGCGTTCTCAGCGAATGCCGGAGGAAATAAAATGATGTGAGTTACGATACATTATTAAGTAATTTTGATCATGTTATTCAGGAATCCCTGGTTTCATGTCTATTAAGTACTATATTACCTTCATCTAGCCTTATAGTAATTAATTATGTAGATAAGTTACCCATAATTTGTTTACTTCATTTTGATATGTTCTACACTTTTCGTATAATTTTATTACTTAAATCTGAATTATGAATGATTGGTAGACCACAAGAGACAATGTACTTCGGCGGTTACGCTTCTGAATTTCCCACTATGCAGCAAAATATACAGCATGTACCTCATACTGGAATTGGATTTATGCCTGTACAAATGACTGCTGCTTCCTATAGCCAAACTAACGTAAGTACCATTGCATTCGTAGAGTACCTACCTAGAGAATTATAATAAACTAGCTTTTTCGTGCGGTCTCACCCGCGTTCCCGAGAGACTCTTGTGTTTTCGCGGGATAAAAAGTAGCCTATAGCCTTCCTCAATAAATGGGCTATTCAACACTGAAATAATTTTTCAAATCGAACCACTAGTTCCTGAGATTAGCGCGTTCAAACAAACAAACTAGTATAGATAAATAATTATCTTGGGACATTTTCACACTAAGCATAGGAACTATGGATATTTTTCGGGATTAAAAAGTAGGTACTTATAGCATTTATTTCATGGTCTATTTATGTGACCATAACTCTCATCCAAATCCATATTATTGCGTGAATTAGTTACAAACATCCGTATTTAGGGTATATTCGTAGGATACAGGTTCTACTTTCTCCATCATTATCATCATCATTATCATCACCATCATCATCATCATCGTCATCATCATCACCATCTTAGTCGCCTTAGCTTTAATACGGATTGACTTAGGCCTGAATAACCGTAATACCTACTTTGATTTATTTTTGAATGAAGAACCTAACAAATTTTCTATTCTACGCGCTAGGAAAGGGTTTTAACATTTTATAGGCAATCAAGGCAATTTTCTAGGTTTTTCTCGGACTCCCTCCTACCCAGGCTTAATATTGTAGGTATTTATTGCTAGAGAGTTGAATGTTTCAGTTTTATTTACAGCTTGGTCAAGTACAAGGCCAGATGGTGTCTGGAATCGATCCTAGGTATTTATCAGCTTATAGCGATAACAGTGCTCAATTTATTGTCACAGGTGAGTTATTAAATAATTATTTAAACTTACCTAATTCTTTGTTATTTTATACATATTTTAATTATCAGTGTAAAAGATTATTTAAGCAGTAATTACAATTATAATACAATAAAATATATCAAGCAATTAAAGGTAAAAAGCAGCGTTTAGATCGCCACCCGCAGGCAGGGTTCCCAAAAAGCTGGCAACTTTACGTCGTTGAATTGCGAGACTAATACGTTGCCCAAGGTAAACGCCAGCTCTTTGGTAACCTGTTATATCAATAAGAAGGGCTGAATTTACCTAAATTGCATTCTCCAATGAAATTCCACTCCAGTACGTACAGTTTATAGCATTGTAAAGAAAGTATCCGAGTTATTAGCAAAGTCCCTTAAATAAAGCTATCAAGCTGAAGATATGTACCATTAATATTTAAGAGCATTTAGACATTATCTTCCAATGTTGCTATTACACAACCAGAACTAAGTTTATATTCTTAAGTACACGAAATATTTTATAGACTCCGATTTAAATACTCCACAGTAAAATGGTAGATTTCGGTCTGGATTAATGCCTCAAATTCCTTTCCAAAGATCAAATTGTAACTCCATTCCAATAAAAAAAGCGAAATGGTCAAAATTCTGCTATCTTTCTTTCTATGTCTCACCGATCTCGGTTACAAATATATTTCTAGCGAAATAGAAGAAAAAAATCATCCGCCAGACAGCTATATCACTAGGGACATATTATTATTATTATATAGGAGGTTACCTATACTGGGCGATTTTTTAGTCACTGGCCATACTTACAGGGGTGGAAGTACTCATCAATATGAACAACTTTTATGTTGGGACTAACTCTCGAGATCACAAAAATTTATCAGCTGTCCAAAAGTTCAATACCTACTCGACCAAAATGTATGAAGGAACCATTGTATTTTTTGCGATATCAGAGTTGGTCCCATAATAAAAGTTGTTCATATTGACGACTACTTCAACCCCTGCAAGTATGACCAGTGACTAAAAAATCACTCGTATACCAATCTTGGTTTTTAGGATAGCTAAATAGTAAAAAATGGAAGTGTTGTAATTGTATTTCACTGCGACATGCGACTAGCCTAATAAGCCTCTTCTTTCTTTTGTCTATAAACTACAAGAATTTCAGGCTTTATAATATTTATCCACATCGATAGGCCTGAGGATTAACTATCAAAGTATGATGCATAGGTTACAAGATCTTATCACAGTTGGTGGATTATGTCGCATTAGCTAGAGAACTAAGTAGTTACTCATGGTTGATAATCGATATCAAAGCCTTGAAATATTGGAGCCAACTGATTAACTGTTAGACCTATGTTTTAATAACATTAACTTTTAATTGCTGAACTTGACAGTGGTATAATATTATTAATCTACTATTATAATTGCCCTATATCTATCACTTTGTCTCTATCAATTGCCCTATCTACCTACTTTATTTGCTTTGCAGTCTACACATGGAAAAAATAAATGTTGGCTTTCATCACCAACATTTGGCACTGTAAATATATCGCGGTCATAGTGCGATATCGCGTCAACTAAAATTTAGGAACCTACATGATATAAGTTTTATGACACTTTTTACACAATAATGTTTGATTTTGCCACCATCTCGCTTCTATTTTTTTTTAGAGAAGATTAAGTTTTCTATAGATTTTCAGATTTTAAGTTAGGGTTAGACAGTAGTTTTAGGTATCTATACATATATGCAATGCCTAAACTAGGTTTATTCTTTATCATACGTGATTTAACTAAGAAAATAGCTTGCTTTTCATCACAAGGGCAACAAATGCAAAGAGAACGAAGTATGCCCGCCTGTTCCGTATACGGCGCCGACTATCAAAACCGCAATTTCATGGGTGCCGAAAGAAATAAAACTAAAACGTTCATGCCGCAAGTGGTCGCGAGTCGTAAGTTATTTGATATTTTTCCAGTATATTTTACATATTCACATCTGTTAGTACCCACTGCTAAAGGTGGAAAGGAAATAGTGGAAATGGAAAAAGAAAGAAAGATTTTAGGTCGTGAGTATGTTACATACTATTTGAGTTCTTTTCACGATTTGTCTAAAGAATATTCTGGGACATTATTCCTCACACTCAGCCATCTGACCCCAAACTAAGCAGAGCTTGTACTATGGAAGCCAGATAATTGATATACTACATATACTACTTTTCTTTTGTAAATACATACATATATAGATAATTACACGCAGACTCAGGACAAACAGACATTTTCATGCACACAAATGTTTGTCCTGAGTGGGAATCGAACCCACGACCTGCGGCGTGATAGATGGGGTATCTTACCAACCACACCAACCGGCCCGTCAATATGTAAGTAGGTATGTACATTGAGCTAATTTTTATGATACAAGCCGACAGAGTAGGAATTAGTAGTACAAATAGAAGATTACGTAAAAGATGCAGGTATACTACAAAGTATAGACAATCAATTTAATCACAGAACATCTTTAATACTATAAATTAGAAATATCACAGCAAGAGGAACCTCCAAAGGGCAAACATTATGCAGGCTACAACAACTTGAAAAATGACGTCCAAACTTCACAACAAGGGTTCTACAGAAATTCGAATGGTAAGACAAGAAATGGACATTATTAGTTTAACTTTTATCAAAAAAGGGAAATAAAAACCACAACAAAAAGTATACATCACAATTTAAAACTATTTACAAAAAGAAAAGCTGATCTAAATCGCTGCCAGTTGGTAGTGTGCCCAGAACGCTAGCGGCATTGCCACGCTGTATGGCGATGCTAATCCTCTGGCCGAGGTATTCACCAGCCCTCTGGTCACGAGAAGCGTCGTTCAGTCGCTTAGATATATTGCGAAACATTCGATGGGCTCCTGACCCCCACGGCCCCAGCGTCTCAACCCCAAACGGTTCAAAAATATAGCCCCCATCAAGGTTACTATATTAGCGCCGCTTGTGGTTTTCGGCACAGACAGCCGCGCCACCGGCCCTTTTGACAGTCTCTGGAAGGTGGGACGGTGCGAGAGTATTGACACAAGTTGCGTCCCATACTAAGGGACGCCCCAACTTCCAGGGCATCAAGGTCAACTTATATCAAACATTTTAGGTATTTCAACGCAAGAAGCTATAGGTAGGTACCTACAGTAGTATTAAAACAATGTATTTGTTACATTACTATATAATGCTGCATCAGTTAAATCTTTTCTCATATTTTCATAAATTTATATAGGTGTTTATTTATTTATTTTATCATAGGGAAATCAACAGTGATACAATATTAAACAAAACAGAGTGATAATTTCAGTTTTCAACACATTTTTTTACATTAAATACAAAGACAAAAAAGTGTTAATAAACAAAACTGAGGCAATAACGATATACCTACTTATCTATATACTTAGATAAACTTAATCACAGAGAGCAAATATAAGTACAAATGAAAAACCAACTATCCGTGTGACCACGCTGTTAGTATCCTGTAAAAAAAAACCCCATCCATGCAAAGCTAAAGCTTCATAACTCGATATAACAAGCTCAAGTTGCGCACCCAATGGGTTAAGAGCTCAAAATGTCGCAGCTATCACCGGTAGGTGAAGGATGTGTTTTATTTAAAGGTGGTATTATGCTTGTTTAAAAATGTAATAACGTTCTATAATAATTCCTAAATTAAATTAATAATTAAGTATTTATTAATGATTGAATATTAATTTGACATATTATGAAGTAGTCGATGTTACGCTCAAACATTTTAACAAAATTACCTAATTTTTAGTCTATTTTTTTTCCAGTTCAAACTAAAAAGCCTAATGAAGTTGATTTGTTCAAAAGCGAAGTTCAGAATCAAATTATGTCCCGCTCCGATAAACTCAAAGTAAGTAATGAAGTGTCATTAATAAAAACTTCCATTTTCACTAATTATAGCTATTACACAAATAACTTTTTGTTTCACCCTATTATTTACTATTTTATATACTAGGTTCCGCCCCGCGGTATTACTCGAGTTCCTGAGGAGTGTTATGTTTTCCGGGCATAAAAAGTATATGTTTTATTAGCTTTCCGCCCCGCAGTTTCGCAATTTTACCCCTATTTTACCCCCTTTGGGCTTGAATTTCTGAAATCCTACTAACTACTTGCCTACGTTATTTATATGTGTGCAAAATTTCAAGATTCTTTTCCCAGCGGTTTAGGTTAAGCGTTGATATGTCAGTCAGTCTGTCAGTTTCTCATAATAGGTATGTAGATTTCAGGACTTCTATCTTGTTTTTATTAAAAAACATCAAAGTCCGTTCAACCATAATCTTTCACGTATATAATATTAGAAGTATAATATTATTCACCAATTTGTATATTATTCAAGAAAATATAATTATAGGTATTCACTTATATTGTCTCTGACATTAAAGTGCAATGTATTTATAGCACACCCTTTTTGTGGCAAGTGTGCAGTATCCTACCCTTATCGATATTTGGGCAATATTTCATACCATAAAGTAAAAATAGGGCTTGGAAAATAAAGTTGAATAATACCCATTTGGCCATTGCAGTAAGTAAATAAAATTTATTGCTCGCGTTTTACTTAAACGTTTAATAAAACTGTGATAAAACTGTTTTTTTTTTAAATTGTCATGCTTGTTAAATTTAACTCATTCAAAAAAAACAACAACAGTATATCGAATCTAACTTATGTCTTAAAAAGATGACATAGTTAATATGGAAATATACATCCTGTATATCGGCATTACCTAGATAATCTGGCCGCTAACATGATTTAATTATCTATACTAATATTATAAAGCTGAAGAGTTTGTTTGTTTGAACGCGCTAATCTCAGGAACTACTGGTTCGATTTGAAAAATTATTTCAGTGTTGGATAGCCCATTTATCGAGGAAGGTTACTTTTTATCTCGGAAAAACACAAGATCCTTCCTCGGGAACGCGGGTGAAACCGCGCGGAAAAGTAAGTGTTGTATAAAGGTAACTTTTCAAGAATTAATTTAATTAATCGTATAAACCTTCCTCAATCAAACATCAAAACCAACCAACAGCTGACAAGCCCTTCTACAACCCTTCGTAATAATATGATACCTAACCTCGCAAATGAAGAGTTATTTCATCTTTTAGCTATTTATCTCAATCGTACCTACCAGAAACCCTAAGAACTAAACGACGCAATAAGCTATAGTAAATACGTTATGACATAAATTAAGCAATCTGATAAAGTCAATTTTCTCTCAATCAAAATACTTAATGACGTAGATAAGTCATCAAAACCCGTAACAACTATAATTAGTATGATTTTTTTGTGATAAAAAAAACTCTTTTGTAATCCCAAGAAGTGATTTGCTCGGAGTAAATAAACCGAGTTCATTGCGGAAAGCGTGCCGGTGCGCCCAGTTCGATGCAATATCCGTTGCTTTGTCTTGAAAAAAGATCTACTTCTCGAGTTCCTATTTAGGCTCAATATTTTTTTTTAAGTTCCTTTAGTTTCTGAAATATTCACCTTCGATAACTTGCAACTTCTTAGTGGCTAGTTAATATTTTTGTATTGTTGAAATTTTGGACAATGTAGAGTTTAAACCTAAGAACATCAGACCCGTGTTGGATATGGGTTATTACCTATCCAAGGGGAATTCCTCCTCCATTTAATATAATAATAATAAGCCTTTTTTATTTCTATGACATTAAAATAATATTATATATAAAAATACTATGTTTAGCTAGTGGGTATTTCAGACCGATATAGTATATGTCATGGCCCCTTTCGGGTATAGACCTCCTCCAGTTGGCCCCATTTTTTTCTGTCGTTAGCTGTTTTCATCCAGCCAATTCTCTCTCCAGCCAAATCTCTTCCTGCCAATTGAAGTATGTCGTCTATCCAGCGAGCTTTTGTGCCCCTTTGTCTTTTGCCTCCATTTAAAGGTCCCCACAAAACAAAGAAGTGTGTCTATGCCAAATAATTCAAAATTGTATATGTAATGTAGGGTAGGTAATGTACATAGGTGATGAAAGGGTATAAAAAATGAAATATTTAACTATTCCTTTTTAAGCTTTAATGTTAATGACAGATGGTTTTAATTTTCACCAAGCTTTAAGCAAAATTATTTTAATTACAGAAAATTCTAAAATCGCCTCTAAAGATATTGTACTGAGGTTGAAAAGTTTAAATTACATGCCTGACCCCTGCGGTGACCAATCGACTAAAGCTAGGACGAAGTTCCTTGAATGTAACTTGATTTCTAATGAATACATGTACCTTGCAAAATGGGAACACGACTTGTGACTTAGGTATTAGGTAGTTAGAAAATGTATTACTATTTGAGAGAGTAAAGGATTTGTTAGGGTTGCTTTACACTTATATATTTATACCGTACTGCTCTTTGGACGTTAGTGGGTTACATACTTATTTATTTAATTAAATTATATCAGTGCGTCATAATACTTTTGCCTATTTATACAGGAAAGCCCTCCGAAGACTAACGGGGTGTATTCAGTCTATAATACTAAGATGACCGGTATATGAAATTATTTTAGGAACGTTATGATCTAACTCAATAAACCTGATTTGTCGGAGTACCTCATGCGCAATGTAAAAACGATAAAAAAAAAACCTGAGAAAACCGGTGGAATGTGATTCAAATTAAGGAGCTGAATGCACCCTTTCAGTTTGCGGAGGGCTGTCCCTTAACTCTGTATAATAGAAAAACCGGCCAAGTGCGAGTCGGACTCGCGCACCGTGGGTTCCGTATAAATTTCGTCCATCACGGGAAAAGCACAATTTTATTTATTTACCTTATTTGAGGTTATTGCCAATTAAGCTAGACCTCTAAATTGTATCAGCGCCCATACAACTCAGAGGTCTTTATTAATTGGCATAACTATGTATGTATTTGTGAAAATTTCAACTGTCTAGCTATCGCGGTTCTTGAGATATAGCCTGGAGACAGACAGACGGACGGACAGACGGACGGACAGACAGCGAAGTCTTAGTAATAGGGTCCCGTTTTTACCCTTTGGGTACGGAACCCTAAAAATTATACAGATATTACAATAATCATTTTATAAGTTCACAATGTTCACATGAGTTATTGTACCTACTTTCTAACTTAGATAGATATTATTACGATCATGTGGGTGGGTATTGGGTATTTATGCCTACGAGCTACGTAATAAATTTTGACCTTTGATTGACCTTAACATTTCAATGGTTCGGTTTGAATCAGAGTCGTTAAATTGACATAGTGAAATCAAATATTAGGGCCAGTTATTTATACATAACACTAGCTTCTGGTCCGCGGTTTCACTCGCGCTTTTGAAGGATCTTATGTTTTCCCGAAATAAAAAGTATCCTATATATTAATTCAAAATATATTCTATCTGTGTGCCAAATTTAATCCAAATGAGTGGTAGCAAATTTCCAAACATACAAATATTCAAATTTATAATAATAGTAGAATTAAAGAAACAAAAGACTGGGTAAAAAGCTAAATAGATATATCTACATCTCATCAATCTCAAAAATAACTCATTTAAATTCTGACCCCGCAACATAACTTCAGAAGGAAATTTCAGAATTTACTTATAATAGAGTCTCATCTAAATTAATAAAATATCCCAATATAGACATTTTTTATTTTAGACAGGATCCACCTATTGAAAATGATTTTCGAGCTTTTTTCTAGTTTATTTTTCACGCAAGTCACTATTGGGCAGTCCGTTTATGACAAAGCATATTTTTACTTTTTATTAGCAGCATCATTAAGTTTTCGTGCATGACACAGTTAGATGAAGGATTTGATATCCTACAGTAATATTTTTTTCATAGTATGTGGTCAGATACTACTACTACTACTAGCTACATTACCTCGCTGTACGGGGATGCTAATCGCCAGTATTCTGGTTACAGCAAGCGTTAATATAGGCTATGATATATCATAAAAAATGCAATGAGCTCCTGGCCATGGCCTGGTAATATGAATATCTCGGCAATAAAGCACTGAACATGTGTCTGGGTATTATTCCTTTCCTTTTTAAGAGAGGTAGAGCATAGCGATATGTCGCTCAAAGAGCAGCTGGACTGAAGTACCTCCACCGGCTCCACCTTACGGAATACCGCAGCCAATTAACTTGTAATTGTGTTCCTGCGCGTGAGTAAATTCGCCAAAGCTCATCGGGGTAGGGGGAAGGGTCGGCAACGCACGAATGATACCCCTGGTGTTGCAAGCGTTCATAGGCTACGGTACCCGCTAACCATCAGGCGAGCCATATGCTTGTTTGCTGACAATGTAGTATAAAAAAAGTAATAACTTAAAGGCTACTTTTTAACTCGGAAACGCGGGTGAAACCGTGTAAGCTAGTTTATTATAAAAAACAATGTCTCCTGTTTCAGAATTCTCTTTCCATGCATTCGCCTATATGGGTCAATACTTAGTTTGTTAGGTAGATTGTTCATATCCTTTAGGCTTTATTATAATTATGCAGTCTGAGAATTTTCCCTAACACAGTAACAAAGAGTCGGCGTTTCGCATCTTTACCATTATGCATCCATGGACCTCTGAATTCTAAACCGTTGTTACTTTGAAAATATCACAATACACTTTTCACTTCCCAAAAATCGTCAAAATATAACAATTGTGTTATAATAATGGCTTTTATTCAGGCGCTTTATAAAAGCGGACCGCGAGCATTTTCCGGTCCCGTCGAGAAGGTGCTCAAATGGCACAAGGCGTTGCAGGACGTTGGCATTTTGGTCCTCTACGAGATTGTGGGTGAGTTTGATTGATTACACAATTTTTTGCGATGTTTTCTGAAAGATAAAAAATTGAGTGTATAAACTAATTGGACGCATTTGCAATTTTTTGGCACTTTGTAGTTCTTACCCGCCGGGCTGGCTACAACCATTGGAAATATATGGTCATGCACCTACCGTTGTGTTTCAATTATAGCAGCTGCATTTGAGACGTAGTTCCCTTCTAACCTATGTAAAGCTTGTATTTCACCAGCAAATTGAGTTAACATGTCAAACTGTTCGTCCCGGGAATAACCCCCATAGACCAAAGGAAGACATACCCATTGTATCCTATTTCCGTACCGTACTGTACCCAAAAGAAATCAATTTCAGCTAAATGTGTGAGCATAAGATCTGCTGACTCTTGTGCCAAGAATTTAGTGGTGAGGGACGAGAACGGGCCAGCAATGCAAGTCGTTTACCATGAAATCGACTTTTTGTTGCCCGAATTGAAGCCGCCTTGCACTATCAGGTGGGGAAAACTATTCGCCGTATATTTAAATTGAAAATCTAGGTTGCATGGTCAAAGTTAGGACGGGCCTTGAATTGAATTGATTTAATAATAAATTGGATGAATACATAGATAGTTTTTATTTATTTATTTTAATTTATTGAATAGGATCACTAACAATACACATACACAACACAACATTAAATTAATCAGTCAATTAAAGGTCAATACAACATTTATAGAGCAACATGCACATTATAGGAAGGGCCCAGAAACTTTAGTTTTAAAAACTACTTTAGAGTCATTGTATAAGTCCACATACTTAGTTAGAAGACTAGTTAAGTAAAAACAATATCATTATGAATCTTAGCCCAGGATTGTCTACATAATCACTGTGTTTTTTCTGCAGAAATACTTGGTAGATACGTACTGTAAATGACTTAACAGCCGTTGAGCATTGAACAAATGTAATCAATATTCTCATATACCTATGTTGCATATAGGATGTTTATAGAAACTTTGTTTTCCAGAATAATAGGTCGTATGATGCCGGGTACAAGTAGGCTACAAGCGTTCAACATACGCCTCGCCACAGGTGACGATGTAACAACGATGCCGCGACGCGCCGCCGTCGCTGCACATCACGTCGCTAAGCTCTGTAAGGAGTACGGAGTTCATTTATAAATTTTATGCTTGTTTAGTCTATGTCTGTAACGCTGTTTTATAAATAAAATTTGTATGTTTCATCGTTTTTTATTTCAAATAACATATTTTTTCGTTGGTAAAGAAAAAAATGATAAAACGATTCGAGGAACGGGAATGTAAAATATTTGTGCAGCTGAAAAATAACTCTAATGAAATATTAATTCAAGTGTACAAAAATGCTATATATGAATAAATACAGTTTTACCGAATCCATAGACACAGTTTGTGTAATAACAAATACATTTTCATAATTCATATGAAGGTAAAACATGGTAATGTAGAAATCACATTGTGCCTTAACTTTGCACCTGCGAAGTTACGGAAACTTTATTACCAGCCGTCATGTGCCGTAAAACATACCTACAGAATTTGAAGTTTAATCCCACGACACCATTCGTGTAACAGTTAGCAGTTGCAATTTTACAAGCTTTGTTCAAGTTTCAGAGTTTATACTTGGAACGTGAACGATTAAGCGGAACACGTAGCTGGGTTTCATAACAAGATTAACAGGGAAGTGGAGTGTGTATGCATCAGATTGGATAGAAATAGTGGAAAAAAATATAAATAAGATGACGGCAAGATACGTAGGAAACCTAGGTTTGGTTTTAAAATTAAAAATACTAGTTCTTTATAAGTATCTAATCCAAGAATAACTAGGTACATAATATCAAAGTAATTTTAAGTAAATACCTACTGGCTCATGTACTATATCCGTCATAGATTTATTTCTCACACCAGAAAATATGAATAAGTGACAATACAAAAGGGCAAAAGCAATTTTACGACCTTTCGATAAGACTATTTGTCATAAGTACGGTGGTAACAAGCTAAAGCCGATTGGCACCTGAGCTTTTTTGTTTACTTTTCTTCGACAAACATTATTCAAATAGTCTGTCAGTTAGATGGCAGGTAAACTTATAAATAATAATTTATGCCACATTGGATAATTCCACGCTTCTATAAAGTTGCATTAGAACTTAGTAAAACAAAAAATATTTCGAAACTAAGGTTCATTAAAAATATTTTCTCTCATCAGACTAATTTGAACAATATACAGGATGATTTTTTAGTCTCTGGCAATACTTGTAGGGGTGTAAGTACTCATCAAAATGAACAACTTTTATTATGGGACTAACTGTGAAATTATGAAAAAATTATCAGCTGTTCCATACAAAGGTTCAATACCTACTCGACCAAAATATGTGAAGCAACTGATTTATTTTACGCGATATCAAAGTTAGTCATAGCCCCATAATAAAAGTTGTTCACATTGATGAGTACTTCCACCCCTGCAAGTATTGCCAGTGATCAAAAAATCATCCTGTATATCTCAAGGATTTTCAGTAGAAAGCAAAAAAAAACCGTTGTCTTTTATGACGTCATGGATAACTTAAAAACAATGGCTCTAATTGAGGCTGCGTGAAAACGAATCAATTACGTAAGAGGATACTGTTTTTTATCGTTGCTACTAATTATCGTTATTATCTCGTCTAGTTACCTAATTAATTAGTAATTAAAAACACATTTATTCGGAGTTCAAACTTTACATAAAATAATTTGAAACTACTTATTACCTATTAACATTTTAGCTCAGGAATGTCTATTTAGAAGTTTCATGTTTTAGGCCTACCAGCGACCTTTGCGGGGTTTGCAGTCCATCTGGATGAAAAGCTACACAACGACTACATGCTAAATACACTTTACACATAAATTCACAATACCAAAATACAGCTTTATCCCGTAATTTTGTATTTAACTACTATGATGAAATATTAAACTAAAGGAAATGTTAAATTAATACCTTACCTTGGCTTGCACCCAAGTACTTTTCAACGTTCGATAAACCTATTTATGATGCTTCGTTTTCAAAACTATAAACAAAAATCCCATAGCACCGCTTTGCAGTGACATTAGAGGAAATTCCACAAAAATTGTGAGACAGAATTTTGAAATTCTGCCAAAAGATGCATACTACGCCTTCACTTGATTGTAGTATGAAATCCGTTGAATTTGAATATAACAGAGTAACTGATTTCCCAAGTCAATTGAGCTTCCTTGATGCATATTACGATGTAAACCATCTTCAGATCAAATATTGAAGGGAACTGATTTAAAATAAAGGAAATTAGGACTTTTTGGCGGGAACTTGCGAAGTGATGTTGCGTTTTCGTTTTATTTTCATGAAATCGGTGTATTTTAAGTTTTATTGAATGATATTGGTGGCGTTTTGTCCAATAAATATCTATACAAGTGCACTAGTGAAGTGAAATTACATGAATGCGTGTATCGTGACTTTTCATGTCTCAAAATAGTCTCAAATAGTCCACGAAAAGTTAAACAAACCAAAAACAGCCCCCAATTTACTAAAACCTGACGGATTTGACTTGACTTGTCTATATGTATACTGGATTTGGTTAGGGACTGATGAATTAAACATTTAGATTTTAAGTACTCAAGAAAATATATAACTAATGACGAGGCATTATGGTTTATGATCTAAGCCTGTTCTTCAGAACGAAAAAAAGAAAAAAAAAGGAAATTATAAAAATGTGTAACTTAAATACCCATGCTGTTTACATTGTTCACGATTATAAATGTAAAACTAATGGATTGGTTCTAAATTGATAAGATACGTTTATATTAATTGTGAACTAATTATAAATAAGTACTTATAGCGAAAGAATCCGAGGTCTGTGGGTTTAAATTTAATTCCGTGATTTAAACTCGGGGCTCATGATAACATTGTGTCTATAAGTTTAATATTACTTAAAAATTTAAAATAAGTCTTGTTACAAAGTAAAAAAAGTGGTGTTAATTTACGAGATTTTATTTGTACAATTTTATGATTAGAAAGTGATCATCTAGTTTAAAAACGCACACCAGGGTCTACTTTTATATTTATATTTAAACGCCCGATCAGTAAATGCCGGGCCCTCGCAAGATAATGATTCAAAGTCCCTGGGCTCAAAATCCCATGCACAAAGACAGGACATCGTAGACACTCCGCCATTCTAGCGATCGTAATTACAACTCGCGCCAAATTCAAATACTAGGTACCTACTTACGTCTATAAAATAATTCGGTAGAAACGATAATTTAAAAAAAAAACCCTAACTTATCAATTTGTTAATAACTATTAATTTCATTCCCAAGCACGCAATTAGTTAACATTGCAACAAAACTATTCGACTCACTAGTCAAATTATTCACTTGAACCTATTCATTAGGAACAATTTGAGTCCGTTGGAAATTCATTAATGACCTAAGAAACTTCATCTTGACGAAAAGATTTTCCTTCGAATAGTCGATTAACATGCAAATTGCATATTAATTCCTGAGAAATGGACGGCTATTAAAAGTTAATATTAAAGGATCAAAGGATCGTTGCTAGCTGTATAATGGGTACCTTAAGGGCTATAACGCAAGATTAAAACATCCTTTAAATCCTTAAGTTAAATTGAAGAAATTAAGGTTGAACTATTAATGCTAAACCTACGTTTAAAGTAGTTTATGGATTTGTGCATCTTTTCTGTCCATAATAATTGTTAGTCTCATTTAAATACTAAAAAGAATATCATTTCTGTTGTTGTTAGTTTCATTATAATAAGACAAGTAAGCTTTACCAAGAAAATATAAAGCTTTTTTGAAATGCCGGGAAATCCGACGTGAAGCAAGATTGTTCCAGAAACTTGGGGAATGCAAGGTAAATTGTGCACTTTCCACAGCGCAGCACCCGCGACTGCCTCGGAAAATATACGACGGTTTACTGCGTTTTCTGAGAAAATATTTATCTGCTTCAAACTATAGTCTGATAAATACTTGTGCAGAATATTGTTTATGTGCTATTTTACGGACTCAAGCTTTGTCTGTAAATTCAATTTGATATCCTTGATGATTTAAAATAATACTTATGTAGCCGACCATATTGCAATGAACTTCACTCCTAACCTCACTGTAGCAGTATACATATATCGTATTACTTTGTAACTAATAACGCTTCATCAGAAACATTCACCCGCAATCGTTATTAAAAAAAAACTTTTTAAGCTACGGAGTTCTGCAGAATTCCTTGTTGAATTTATCGAAACGAGCGCTCATACAGGTTGGTAAATAACTAGTGGTCTTGTTTACAGTGTCCACTAGCACCGTGTAAACACATCGAGGTGCGGACCTTAGGACGGACGGGCCGGAGCGTTGACAACATTGCATTCGGTACTACGTTGTAGACTCGTTCTTGCACTGTTACGTTTTGTGAGAAATTGCTGAATGTACGTAGCAAGTCTATAAAATAAAGTAGATTTCTACAGGAAGTGCTTCACTTTACTACGTTGTAGCCTTTGCATATGTTTGAGTTGATTCTATGCAGTGTATAGTAAATGTTGAGTGGTAATAAGGAAAATATATGTTTATTTGTAAAATACGGTCGGGCATACATTGGTATTCTTGTAACATTGTTGAAATAATTTGCTAAAGCACGTGCTACAGTTCCATGAAGGGGTGTAGCGCGATGCTTAATATTTCGTCAAGTTATAAGCATAATTGCTTTTGTGAGTATCATAAATTCAAAATCAATCATAGGTCAAATATAAAAAAAAAAACTATAATTTCTCTGCGTTTAAATTTCAAGAGAAATTATAATGTCATATTTTTATACGAGTAAATTATACAGTTAAGTACCTACATAAAATTCATACTAATATTATAAATATGAAAGTAGCTCACGTACGCAGATAGCCTATGGTATGGAGAGGAACATAGGCTCCTTTTTAGGGTTCCGTACCTCAAAAGGCAAAAAAAGGAACCCTTATAAGATCACTCTCTTGTCCGCCGGTCTGGGGGGACAACTAGTATAATATAATTGTAGCATCCAAATCAAGTACCATCATAGAAATGGGCTCACAGATCGTAATTAAACTGGACTATCCAAGTTGTGACCACTTTCCCTTGCGGTGCACGCCCCTTCGTACCGCACAGATAATCAGTGCTAAACTATGTCCATGCAATAACCACAACTTGTGTAATCGTCTCGGCCTACGTTAGTTCCATACTAGTTTCACAGGAACGACTCTGTAGTTGTTGGAATTCGCCAGTAGATTAAACTCTCTGGATGAAATTACACGATCCGAGGTTAGTCATCTGGGTTATTGTATGTTCATTGACAGTTTTAGTTAAATGTAAGTTTTTAGTTATAGGCCACACATAATTAAAATCTTATTGTTATAAAAAAAACAATAACTTAAAAAATAAGACACTCTAGGTAGTATTTCGGCTTAGAAATAAGCAAATAAATTTTTATCTTTATAATTTCAATACAAGTCCCTAGTCACCTACTCTACTGTAATTCAACCATCTGCAAATTGGACCGTCTACAAATTGAACGTTTAGACATTTGACAAATTGGATATCCTATATATATAGGAGTTGTGGAAGCTGTAGTAGTTCAGTGCCAAACGCATCTACGATAGTAACATTATTTGATACGAAAATTCAATTTATGCAAAAATACATTAAACTCTTGTATTATTTGTCATGAATTCAATTACTAGTTATAATTTATCAATCGCAGAAACTATTTGCTTCGGATTAATCGTAAATATTATTATCATATACCAATGACAATCGTATTACGTTGATTTGCGAGTTTAATTATGTTCGTTGTTTCGAAATGATTAGTGGTTTGCCTATTAATCGTGTAATAATGTGTTTGAATTCCTTAACTATGTAGGTAATCTTAGGTTCGGGTAGTTGAAAGTCACTATTGTATTAATAATTATTATTCATTAAAAAAAAAACAGTTTTAAACAAATGTTTGTTGGTTAAAAAAATATAAAAATAATTAATATTAAGATTTTTTTAAAAACAAATATCACATTTTTTATTTACAACAAGTATTTACAATAACAATATAAAAATAATAATAAATAAAATAATTTGCACAGTGATAGGGTACTTTGTAGCACCCGCCTAGCTGGCTACCACCCTCACGTTGGAAATTTGTCACCAAACACCTAGGTATTGATGTTTTCCGGCAGCTGCACTTGAGAGCCAATTCCTTCTAGGCTTTGTGTGATTACCATTTTAGGCCACATCATCACTTACCATGGTAAGATTATGGTCAAACACAAGCCTATTCAAAGTAGAAAAAAAAGACTGAAGTTCAATCAGACTGGATTCTTTCATTTGCTTGACTGTGTTACAGTTCATATCTAAAATTTTCGAAATTCAATAAAATAAAAAAACAAAACCAAGATAGTTTCCTAAACATTAATATACTATTCATCCTTAGATAGTAGAAAAGTCGTACAAAGTTCAGCGGAGTTATAACAAGGTAAAGAATTACCTCAGGCCTATCGAATTAGCCGGTGTCCCACCAACAAAATGGCCCCCCTAATAAATCCTGAATCTCTTTTGGCTTGCGTACGTAACATTACTGTTTATACAACACATATGGTTCAGATAACTTAGTTGGCACAGCTTCGGTTTTACAGCTCTGGCAATTACGGTTAATACTTTTTGATATAAATTATTTTAATACTAGCTTCCGGCTCACGGTTTCACTCGCGTTCCCGAGGGATTTTATGTCGTCCCGGGATAAAAAGTAGCCTATGTGCTATTCCAGATTATAATCTGTCTCTGTGCCAAATTTTATGGATCCATTCAGCTGTTCTGGCGTGAAAGAGTAACAAACGTCCATACATACAACTTTCGCGTTTATAATATTAAGTAAGGATAGTAAGGATATAATAATAATATATAATGTAATAATAATATTATATGATTTTGGGATAAACGCTGATTCCATTTTGTGTAGCGCGATATAATATAGGCTAGAGGCGTGGCATGCCATTTGGCTCGAGTAAAAATGACTACATAAAAACAAGATTATTTTATAAACTACTAACTTTCGCCAAAGGATTCCTATTCCAGGATCTAAGGTTCATGCCAAAAATCATAAAAATCAGTCGTTACGGAGCTAATAGGTAAAAAACATACACACAAAATTTCACATTTGTAATTTAACCTTCCTAGAATGAGTATTCATTTGTCAATTTCTGTGAATACGAATCAAAAAGGTACACCTGCAGTTGATTTCAGGTGCTTCCAGGGACCACAAGTTGTTCGGATATTTTATAATATTATGTTAGGATATTAGAGTAATAAAACATAAACTAAGAGAAATTAGATTTCAAATAAATAATTTAAAAGAAATATTGCATAGCCACATATAAAAGAGGTATGATAGAGCTTTATTTTCCATACTATAACAGGGATCGGCGGAATACCGGACAACGGTCGCGACGGGCTGATTTATGATTGCATATATTCGAACATCGTATATTTATGTCCCGACTGGCTTATTCTAATGTAAGCGCTGAAAGAAGGGTGCTCACTTGAATAATGTTTCACGAGAATCGGATGAAGTTCTATACGGTTGAATTGTTTTGATAAAGTACTCTTACTATGGCTTAGTTTGAGCTAGCCTGTCTGTATCAAATTTATGTGTTTAATGGAGATGTTATTTTTTTTTTCATTTATTTGGGTCTATTATTTGAATGTCTCTTGTGATATAAACCGTAAGTTATTTATGTCTTTATCTTGTTACACAAAAACGGTTTCTTGGCTTTATTTAGATCAGTGGTTCTTAACCGGTGATCCGCGAACAACTTGTGGTCCCTGGAAGCACCTGAAATCAACTGCAGGTGTACCTTTTTGATTCGTATTCACAGAAATTGACAAATGAATACTCATTCTAGGAAGGTTAAATGTTAATCGTAAAAAGCCATTGGGTAGGCACTTGTGATTTTATCCATAAAGAAACCCAATTATAATAAAATGGGACTCTACAGATTCTTAAGGCTAGCCCGAGGCATATTTTAATCATTCTTTACCAAAGCCTTTATGTAACATTATTTTAAATGTTAAATCAAGAAGTTTAACTAGCTCAGTGGTGTTCAAATACCGTGGCAAAGCTCGTGGGCTCGAATCTCAAAATGAGCTTTTAAGCTTTCGGTGAAAATAAATATTGTGAGAAAACTATAACTCAGTGGTATGGACTTATAATAACGGTGTGTTCCGGCAGCTCCACGTGAAATTTAGTACACTTCTAGGGTTTTGTGTTATTACCACTTTAGACCACATCATCAATTAGGTACTGTGATGAGATTTTTTAATGGTTGTTCATTTAAAAAAACTGTTTTTCTAGTATTTGTAACTAGCGTTCGGCCCCACTGTTGCAATCGCATTTTTGTATTTACCGATATTCATAGACTTCTTTAATTACTGTTATATTCTTGACAATTCCTATTCAATATCTGTAATAAAAGTACCTACCTTACATAATGGTAAAAAAATGCATGATATTTATATTTTCAACATAAACTTATTATGAGTTTGCAAGCTTAAGGCATCCACACACTAGTGGATAGTCTGAGGGGACTTCACTGGACCGCACTTATTGCGGTCTCATTTCATCAATGCTTGTGGTTAAATTCATCTCATAATAATTTAATGTAGACATGTAGAATGTTAGGCTGCTCTATCGTGGTTGAGCTCTTGATTAGAAATTTGAATGGAAGGTTGATAATATGTTTGGGTGATTTTTGTATAGACACAATGTGAAAAGTTAGTTATACCTAGATATATCTAAATAGTATTTAGATATATGGTATGGTATATTTAGTAAATACACTTCTCATCAAAAAAATCGAAACACCTCTGAAGTTTAGTTTTGAATGAGTTTTATGTTTTTTTTTTACATTAAACGAAAAAAGTAATAATTTTAATTTTTTCAACAGGTAGGAATGTTTTTTCCAAAGTTTTTTTGTAAACTCTTTGAAACGAAGATGTAAGACAAAAAAAGTTTATAAAAAGTGTATCCAGTATTTCATATTTCCTCTCCGGGCTTTCATGTCTGCTTCCATGCGGTACGGTTTCTAAAATAAAAACACGATATTTAAACAAATTTAATTTTAATTTTAAAAATTAATATTCGCTAAACGATACCTTATAATATCCTCAATAATCTGGCATAATTACTTTTTTTTGATTAATGTAAAAATAAAACATAAAATTCATTTAAAACCGAACTTGAGGTATTGTTGCAGTACCGTTTCGATTTTTCTGTTGATACTACGCCCGATGGGCTTTGCGTTCGTATTAAAGTTTTTGATAATGTATGTATTCTTGCTTAATATCTAGCAGATGACTAAAAAAAATAACGAGATATACAAGATTAAAAATTACGTGCCACGGCGATGATACATGCGTGCACGGCAATGAAACATGCGTCCACGGCAATGAAAAAACTGTGCCAAGAGAATGAAATTCATTGCCTAATCATACCATGGCGATGAAAACATGTCACGGAAATGAAACACCTGGCCACGGCAATGAAACTAAATTGTTTGAAAAGGCATGGCAATGAATTTTTTTTCATTACTGTGTCTTTTTTTTCATTGCCTTAGCAAATTTTCACCACGGAAACCACGGCAATGAAAGCATGGTGATGAAAATCAAGGCAAAAATATAAAATAACAAAAATCTATTTAACTATTCGAAGGAGGTAATAAACACTTCACAAATAAACGAGAGAAATGGCGTTCTATCAAATATTTAATCAAGATTACAAACTTATTCAAATAGAAGTTATACCTATCCACGGCAATGAAAGAAAAAATGTCCAGTAACAAAAAAATGGAATACTTTGATTTATGGCGCCAAAACGCAGGCACGTGTGTACATCCTTCCACATCGAGCACATAGGCGGCACTAATATGCAACATTTAGCGCATAGGAGGGAGGACGCAAGTTGTTAGATAAAACAATATTCTTAAACATGTTTAGGACACGGCGATGAATGGTAACTCTGGGACAAATTATTTTTTATTAACCATTTGTTGTATTGTTTAAATATTTGAACAAATGTATTTCGTAACAATACTTTAACTATTGACGTATTAAATAAAACTAGGATGACGTGCGGACAAACACGGCAATGAAAGATTTCGAGGTTTTTTAATTTTTTTTGGAGTACCTATATTTCTATTTAATAATATATTTAGTACTATACATAGATTACTATTTCAACTAACAAGAAAAAAATGTTAGAGCATTATAACTATGATGTTTAGTACCGATTTCATCGATGCCACGCAATTCTTGGTCCCGGGAAATTCACCCAATAATGATGTACAATAACAAAATAAATGATAATAATAATATAATTTCAAAGACTTTACGAGTCTTCAAATAAATCCATACCTTACAAAATCTGAAACGAACGGCACCATATCACAAATCCACTATATTTTACAGGCAATCAACCATGAGAGATCCACCTATTACCCCCAAGTGCATCTATTCACCGGGTAATACGTTCACACGGTCTATAACCCGTATGACATAATGGATCGACTGATTGGGCGAATTTTCTATGGAGCGAGAAAAAAATGTCGATAAATCGTGATCAATTTATTTTATGCCGTACCAGATTTACGCTGAAACTCTATTGTAGCGTGAACAATGATGCCAGCTTTTTGTCGTCTTTGTCGATGGATAAGCGTAATTTTTATCTAACGCTTTTGTGTTTAGTGTTTTTTTATTTTTGTGCAATGAGGATGGAAAATGATTATTACAAAAGCTTATTTATTTACTACAATAACTACTATTATTACAAATTGTGTGTCTAATATTGTAAATGCGAAAGTTTGTACATATAAACGTTGTAATGTGCCTTTAACCCAAATCCAATCAGCCATAGGGCGTGACTGAGTAACAAACGTATGTACACAAACATTAGCATTTATAACAACACTTAGTAGAATAATAGCAATTTGACATAATGTACCTACCAACATCTTTTATTGTTTTTATATTTTATTTTTTGGGGTTCCGAAGTCAAACAAGGAGCCCTTATAATTTCATCATGTTCGTCAGTCCGTCTATCCATCATGATAATTTACTCAGACTCTCACTGAATATAACTCTTATTATAGACTAAATAGAATTACTGAATAGGTAGGTGTCTAAAGTAGGTAAACATAAAACTCAAATATCGCCATGGATCAATAAATTAGATGCAATAACCTGTGAGAGAGTAGGCTATTTCCCGCGCTTCCATCGAATGGGCAAATAGATTCACGCGCGCTCGTTCCATTACACTAGACGAGTTACATTCTCATTTATCATTTTCTCGTTAATGTTAATGAGTTGTCGATTTTGAAAAATGAGAGAAATACGTTCTAATAAAACCCTCGCGACCTACAAACTTTATATTTACCTACGTACCTAGTCAATTTTTTGAACAAATAAAAATATTATAGATAATGTTAATATAAAGATAGGTATTGCAAAATGACAATTTAGCATCACGCAAAACATCAATTTTGATGTTATCGTGATTATTTAACGAACACTATTTCAGCAACTTAAAACGCCTCTCATTTAGTCACCAACATTGACTTGAAAAACATCTCAAAATTATGGAGTTTTGGAAAAACAAAGTTGCGATTGTTACCGGGGCTTGTCACGGTATTGGCGCGCAAATTACCGAAGATTTGGTCAAAGCTGGAATTATTGTTATTGGCTTTGAATCTACTGAAGAAAGAGTCCGTCAATTGCTTGATAAAATGACAGACTGGGGTCCTGTGAATGGACAATTAGTACCTTGTAAATGTGATGTGTCTAAAGACAATGATCTGAAGAATGCTTTTAATGGCATTGTATCTGCATATGGCGGTGTTGATCTATTGATAAATAATGCTGCTATAGGAAAAGAAGGACTCATAAGCACTGGAAATATTGAAGACATGAAAAATGTTATAGATGTTAATATATACGGACTAATAGCATGTACCCGTTTTGCCATCGAATCTATGACCAAGAAAAATTGTTGTGGTCAAATAATAAATATCAATAGCATCTGTGGACATTATATGCCTCCTTTTGCTGAACCGAAAATTAATATGTACATTGCATCTAAAAGAACCATGACAATTTTAAATACGCTTCTCAAGAATGAATTTAAGTATTTAAACCGTAACATCAAGGTTACCAGTATTTCGCCCGGTATTGTTCGTACAGGTATATTCAAGACTGCTGGCATAAAATTTCTGAATGAAGAGTTTTTTGATACAAATCCTCATCTGACTACAAAAGATGTGTCTAATGTTGTACTGATGATTCTGGCTGCACCACGCAGTATTCAAGTAAATGAAGTTATCTTTCACGCTTTACATGAAATTTATTAGGAAACCGGTTGGTGACCTGTGCGGCTTTATACGTCTTCTTTGAATAGTCGTAACGATATCACCAAGTATCTAGTGATTAAATCTTGATTGATGTAACTGAAATGGTTTCTTAATAAAATCAATATAAGCAACACTGACTGAAAGTTTTTGATTTTCCTTTTTAAGCTATTTGTTTTGATTGTGTTAAGAAAAATTATCTAACACTTAATTTGTTTATTTGTGTAATTACTTACATAGAAATTTAAAATCTTTCTGTTACCTATTTTAGTAGCGTCTATTTAAGTGGAATATATCATGTCAATATTAGTATTCAATAACGCTGTTTTTACGTTATCACTCAACTATATACAATAACTATTACCTATCTTATACCTACATATTATAATATAATAAATCAACCAACGTGCCTATACATTTTTTTGGACCTAAAATGGAGCTTGGGTCATCTAGGAAGAGTAACAGATTGCAAAGAGATTTTTTTGTTTCTCTTGTCTCACGAAACCTAACAAATTTTCATGAAGTTCCCACAGGTTAATGCGGCTTGCCTTGGCTTCCTTTCATCGAAATCGGATGAAAGGAATTAAATATATAGATATTTTATAAAGTCTACGCGAGTGAAACCGCGGGCGAAAAACTAGTCAATAATATAACCAATTTCAACCTTGGATGCACTTTTAATTAGTATGTAATTGTCCCAATTATTATAGGTACAACGTAAAAAATATATTCAAAAATACAAAATACGAGCTATAATATATGGAAAATTTCCTCAAAACTGCTGCTGCTGCCGATGGCAGGCTGGCAGGGTTTCCTCTCTAGATGGCCAAACTAATGCGTTGCCAGAAATAGTTCCCCGACTGCCGTTCTCCCGAAGCCTCAATGAGTTTTGATTATAAAATCTGAGCAAATCTGCAAGCTTTGGACCCCTAGTCTCAACCGCAAAAGCCATAAACATGGTCTAAAAATGGAAGCGTTTTTTTTTTCGAATTTGTATATTATTTTGCCATGTATTCTTAGATGTCCTCAAAATAAAAATAGCGGTGATGCGGATGCGTGAAATATATTTACGCAATCATGAGTACCTCCAAGGACGCAAAGGGGAGCAAGGCTTAATGTACTTACTGCTTAGGCAGCAACCTGTCCCTTCACTCCTGCGATGCGGTGATGCGGAGCAGATCCAAAGATTCTTCAAATCTTAGTATATTATGAGATGACGTGCGGGTGCGGAAAATATGTGACAATGAACGAATACAATTTTGAATTTAGAATTTGGAAAGGAGTTGTTCGGGATTTTCCGGATCGCTTCGGGGCGACTCCTTGCCACTTAATCGGCACATACATTAAGCCCTTCAAAACGGAACATGGAACTTAAAAAACGGCGTAAACAAATAGCTACATAAACTTAAACCTTGCAAGTACTTTCTTGGTATAAAAATGGTCTTAAGTTAAATGTAAATAGTAGCTTTTATGCTTACTCCTGAAAATGAATAGAGAAAGTTAGTTTTACGACTACTGCTAGTTTGGTATATCTCGTTAGTTTCAAGAAAATAAAACGTTTTATATTTTTATTTCCTATTTCACAATCGTAAAACATCCAGGTACGATTTACGATATCGTAACGATTTATAGATATAAACAATGTAATAGGTTGAGGAAAAAGTTTTTTCGCATTTTTTAAGAAAATTCAAAACATTTTTTAAAATATAGTTATTTACTATTTACATTTAACTAAAGTATGTAGGTACCATTTTACTCGATAACTTTTTGCCATCTTGTAGGTAGGGACATGATCCCATTGCTATAGAAATTTTGGAACTTCTGATCAAAATACCGCGACAAGTGGTTTTGGCAGTCCTCTCGTGATGTTAACCTGACACTGCCTAAAGAATTCTGAAGAGACCGAAACAGGTGGAAATCTGAAGGTGCAAGATCAGTACTATACGGCGGATGCATTAATACCTCCCAGCCAAACTCTCTTAATTTTTGCTGAGTGGCTAAAGATGTGTGAGGTCTAGCGTTATCATGATGAAAAACCAAACCCCTTCTGTTGATTAATTCCGGCCGCTTTCTCTCAACTTCTTGCTTTAATCTCATCAGTTGTTCGCAGTAGAGTTCAGAATCGATGGTCCTGCCTGATGGTAACAGCTCATAATGAATAATGCCCTTCCAATCCCAACACACACACAGTATCACCTTGTTGCGAGTTAATCCGGGTTTCGCCACAGTCTGTGAAGCCTGACCGGCCTTTGACCACGACTTTTTTCGCACGTTCTTGTAGTACGTAATCCACATTTCATCACCAGTTATCAGCTTCTTCAAAAATGGTTCGGTTTCATTACGTCGTAATAAAGAATCACAAATGAGTACACGGTTCATTAGGTTTCTTTCAGTGAGCTCGTGAGGTACCCAAATATCGAGCATTTTTGTGTACCCAGTTTTTTTAAATGCGCTAAAACTATTTTGTGGTCAATTCCCAGTTCTTCAGCTACGTTGTAACTACTGATATGCCGATCTTGCTCCACTTTTTCAAAAATGGCATCCATTTTATCTGTAATAGGGCGACTAGAGCGACGTGCATCTTTGACATCAAAATTTCCGGATTGAAAACGCTTAAACCAATTTTGTGCTACTCTCACAGACACTGCACTAGGTCCATAAACAGCGCAAATTTTTTTCGCGGCTTGCGTTGCATTTTTACCTTTTTTGTAGTCAAATTTTAAAATGTATCGAATTTCTTCATTAGATTCACTCATCTTGACGGTACGAAAAACAATTAAAAATCACACATTTAATTTGAATTTGGAATTATGTTCTTTAAAATTTAAACTTTCAATGATACCAAAACCAGCCAGATACCAAAAGTATAGCCAAAGAGATTTTATTACAAGTTCATACATACTATAATGCGAAAAGACTTTTTCCCCAACCTAATATTTTACTACACAAAAATACAAAGTTTTGGTTCTTTTAAAAAATAAACCAAAGATCTTATAGCTAAAATAGACATTACAATTTAACCTTTGTGTGAACATTAAATTCACATTACGCTATCTACAAAAATAATTTAAAATAATAAGCTATTATTTTGAAGTTATAACTGGTAATAAGCCTTGAAAATCTAATAATATGGCAATATAAAAATATTGTGCAGCTTTGACTAGATATTCATTACGTGGTAGCAGCATCTGGTAGTCAGTGCTGATAAACAATAAATAATAATGAAGATCTGGGAAAACAAAGTTGCAGTTATTACTGACTGTAATGACGAAGTAGGAATCAATATTATAGAACAATTAGCTAAAGCAGGAATGCTCGCCATTGGTTTTGCGAAAACAAATGCTATATTGAACAATATAAAAGAAAAATTTCGACTTAAAAGTGGTGATAACATTTCAAGTAACATTTTACTGTACGAGTGTGATATAACAAATGTAAACTCTTTGGAAAGTGTCTTCAAAAAGATCATTGAAACTTACAAAGGAGTGGATGTTTTGATTAATAATGCATATTGTAATATCGATTGTTGTATCAGCGATGGAGATTTGGAAGGATTTAGAAGAATTATAGACGTCAATATTTATGCTTTAGTGGCTTGCACTAGATTAGCAGCTGGATCAATGATAGAGAGAAAAACAAGAGGACACATAATTAATATAAATGATTTATGCTCTTACCAAATTCCCGAATTAACTAAAAAAAATGTTTTTATTGCATCAAAAACAGCTATAACGTCTGTCAATGAAATATTGAGACACGAGTTTAGATATTTAAAGGCAAATATTAAAGTTACCAATATAGCGTGTGGTAATATTGAATGTTCCGAAGAATTGAACGCCAAAGAGCCTAAATTAAAGATAAAGGATGTGGCGAGATTAGTAAAGTTGATTTTGAACACACCTGAACATTTGCAAGTTCATGAGGTTTTGCTTGATTCTACATTTATGTAAATTGTTGTACAAACATTAAATCCGTAGTAAATCTGTAATTTTGATCAAAATAAAGTTGATATTACTTAGTAACTGAATAGTTTAAAGAAATATGTTTCATTCAACGCTGTATCAAATCCTACTAATATTATAAATGTAAAAGTTTGGATGAATGGATGGATGGATATTTGTTACTCTTTCTCGCCAGAACGGGTGAACAGATTGGAACGAAATTTGGCACAGAGATAGATTATAGTCTGGAATTGCACCTAGACTACTTTTTATCCCGGGAAAGTATATCGGGATCCCTCGGGAACGTGGGTGAAACCGCGGGGCGGAAGCTAGTAGATTATAAGAATGAAAGTAGAATTTCCAGTTTCACTTTGGCTTGCTATGTAGCTTCCACCGTCAAAAGCCGAGCATGCATTATCTTAATTAAATGGATGGAACATTAGTGCTCATTACGGAATGTTCTTGCTATAAGAGTATTTTGCAAATCACTCTTGGCAACCCGCACCATTTCATCTCGTAATACAAGGCTTTGTTCAAAGGGTTGTTACTAAATAGGTATTTTACTACAAATTTGCTCATGTAGAAGATTACTTATTTTTTTTTTTTTATTACAAAATCCACAGCTCTTACAAGTTTAAACTTAGGTATATACTTATATAAATAATATTTACAGCCAATAACGGATTTTCAATTTTTAAATACTATTTTATAGGTATGAGATTGGTTTAGTGAGGTAGCTACTCCTTTGCAGTACGTGCTATTCTATGTTTTAATAAAATAATGTAATTACGAGATAAAATAGGAGCAGTTAGTAGTAATAGTGTGTGTGTGCGTGTGTGTGTGCGTGTGTGTGTATAACGTACGAAACGTGTCTAATCTCTTGTTTAATTTCAGGTATTAATATGTAAAAGCTTTCGTTGTGATTAGTTATAATTAATTGATAGTATTCTTAATGAATAAGGGTATATATAATAGGTACCGGGAAATTGAGTCATGGGCTTTCTATTAGTTATAGAAACACAAAGTAGTAGTCTATACTAGTCTATACTAATATTATAAAGCTGAAGAGTTTGTACGTTTGTTTGAACGCGCTAATCTTAGGAAATACTGGTTCGGTTTGAAAAATTATTTTAGTGTTGGATATTCCATTTATCGAGAAAGGCTATAGGCTACTTTTTATCCCGGGAAACCACAAGATCCCTCGGGCACGTGGGTGAAACCATGCGGAAAATCTAGTCAAGATTAAAAAAGACTGACTAGCTAACAGAGTTTCAGTATGTACCTAACCCTGAAGAAGAATGTAAAAAATAATTGAATATGTACTACCTACAAAAAACGTGTGAAACTCACTTTCGTAGTTCTATAGCTTGGTCATGAATAAAAACGAACACTTAATGAATTTTATTTAATAAAAAATATCAGAGAGCCTGCTGAATTTCACGATATTTTCATCAGATGAAAAAAATCTGAAACTGCATTTTTTTTTACATAAAACTGAAATTGTTAAAGAAAACAGAAAAATTCTGTGGGTTTGCTGTTCTATGTTGTCGTATAATTTTACGAATTAGGTATTCGTTCTTATTTACTCGAAAGTCTTGACGTTTTTAGTGAGATTCAATTTTATTGTGAAATTATTGGTAAGTTGCAAGCAATATTTTCTAAACGTATATAAACACTGTCTATAAATGTAAACGTGAGATTATGTAAGAAAGTTAAATAACAAAATAAAGTAATTCAAAATAATTACGACGCACGCGTTATTTAAAATCATCAAAATAAGAACTTGACATAAACACTGATTATTGATAGAAACTTTATGACCATAATTTCTGTGTACTGAAATTATGTGCATGTTTATAGTTTTACAGAAATATAATAACGAGTCTGTGCACACAGAACGTGGACAAAACAAAAAATCAAATCTGGAACACTATTCGACGGGCCGGTTGGCGTGGTTGGTAAGAGACCCTATCTATCACGCCGCAGGTCGTGGGTTCGATTCCCACTCAGGACAAACATTTGTGTGCATGAACATGTCTGTTGGTCCTGTGTCTGGTTGTAATTATCTATATATGTATGTATTTACAAAAGAAAAGTAGTATATGTAGTATATCAGTTATCTGGCTTCCATAGTACAAGCTCTGCTTAGTTTGGGGTCAGATGGCCGTGTGTGAGGAATAATGTCCCAGAATATTTATTTATTTATTTTATTTATTATATCCGTATTCCAACACGCACTTGGTCGGTTTATAAGCTACCTTCTTTCTTGGTTTTCACTATGAAATAAAAATTCTAATTTCAAAGTTTTGTCATATTTTCTTTATCACTTTAATGACATTATATTTGCATCACGATTTTATGATTAATCAATAATGCTGTGATTTTATGTGATGAACAATGTCAATTAAACCCAGTAAAACGATCCAGCAGTATGATACTGAAGCTGATGATGATGTTAGCAATGAAGATCAAATCCAGTGGAGTAACCTAATTTTCCTGCCATTCCATGATATCTTTAGGCTTATTGTTTTGTGTAGTGTCATTATTAAGAGTACTTTGGTAAGAAATTTATCTATTCTAAGAGAGTAACCCTTAGGGGCGGTTAATTACCTGATGAAGAGTACTCTTGTCCTACGTGGACCAATAGTCTCGTCTGTAAAGGCCTTTAACCTTTAGCACATGAAGTTTCTAGCTAAAGACGTCCAATTTTGAACCTAAAATAGGTTTCAAAAGGATGAATTTTTATTTGATAGCAACACAATTAAACCTGATATTTTCCAAGCTTCATTTTCCATTTAGTGACAATATAAAAGCTTAACAAATATTTAATATGTCAAGTCAACAGCCTATTCATTCAAATTATTATATCCCCTCACAATCTATGTACCTGATAACAATAGAAAAGTAAAAGGATATTGATTTCCAGGGTCCAATCCAGTCGGTTTACCCTATTGTTTATTGTTGGGATGTAATGGACCATAACACGTATCTGTGGTATATTAAATATTTCTATTGGTATTGTTGCGATTCGATATACGGAATCGATACGTTTCTTCATATTGTACACAGGTAAGATTAGTCACAATTTTATTTCTTGATTATGACAAAAAGGTTGGATCTTCTCAATCTAAACCTGAATGAAAAAATGGGTAATATTGTATGGGACCCCAAACTGTAGCATTATGATCTATGTTAGTTGCCTATTGTTGATATTGAGGACATTATTTCATCCCATGACAGTATATCTGCATTCTAATGAGAAAAAAGATGTTTACGGTTATTGTCACAAAAATATTTTAAAATGTACCTCCCCCGCTGTTTTACCCACGTTCCCGTGAAAAAAAGACCCATGTCTTTCTGCATACCATAGGCTACCTGAGTACCAAATCATCGCAATCGGTTCAGCGATTTAGGCGTGAAAAGGTTACAAACAAACAAACTCACGCATTTATAGGTAATATTAGCTAGGATTAGGATAGGGTACTAGCTTACGTTCCTTATATTTTGCCGGTATAACATATTCTATATTATTATTATGTCCACCCAAAATATTAATTAAGGATATATCGCTAATAAGGATATATAATTTATGAGAACGCACATACATTATGCACAGCCATATAACTACACACATTTATATTATTGAAAAGAAAGAAAAGAAGAAAGAAAGAAAAAAAACATTTATTGAACATAGGTAGGACAAACAATATTACAGAATTATAGACACATTAGCTAGACAAACAATTAAAAAAGACAAAATATACAAAAAATAACAGTATTATTATGGTAGGAGAGTATTAATGGATAAGATCATCGAGCTAGTGGCGTTCGATAAATAAATCAACGCCAACGCCACTAGGTCCGAATACTCTGCACGGCTTAAAGATACTGATTCAATTAATTTCAGGCAAGTGACTGAGACGGCTATGAGAAGAGAGTATTTGCCAAAACCTGCTTTCCTGCTCCTCTTGGACATGATCTCCTTGGTGCCATTTTTCCGCTTAATGGCTTCAGACATTTGTCCACCTGCTCAACTATGGCCAAATATATTTGCCTTTTCTGAATTTATTATGTTAGTGATTTTAGTTCCAATACAAGATGCTATTTAAAATATAATAACCAAACCTTCCTTTTGGGTTTCGGCCACATCATCACTTATTATGATGAGATTGTGGTCCGATTGAGGTCTAAACACATTGAAATGGCACTTAAAATTTTAAAGCGTGTTAAAGCGCGCTCATCCTATACAACCGAACTGTCAAATGTCCACTTAATAACAACTGTCCATAAGTATAATTAAAATAATTGTATATTTATTTACACAGTATCTACAGAGTGGTTGAATACTTCTCGTTGGTGACGACACATTCCTTCTTGTACCTTCTGATTGGTTTTACAATAACGTTTGCCATCTGCATCAACTGCGTCGCCTGCTTCTGGTTGCTACAGTACGGTTGTATACAACCGAACTGTCAAATGTCCACTTAATAACAACTGTCCATAAGTATAATTAAAATAATTGTATATTTATTTACACAGTATCTACAGAGTGGTTGAATACTTCTCGTTGGTGACGACACATTCCTTCTTGTACCTTCTGATTGGTTTTACAATAACGTTTGCCATCTGCATCAACTGCGTCGCCTGCTTCTGGTTGCTACTCACCAAGCATGGACTCTGTGCATATTGTAGGACTAAGATCTATGATTGGAGAAATTACGTTTTGTACAAGGTAGAAATAAATTCAAGTTATTATTCAATTATTTTTGCTTCATCTCTATAAATATTTGCCTTTTTACAATCTTCTATAATCTGCTTCTTACGATGTAATTTCGTTTATCTAATTTTCAGCTAAATGAAACAGATGAGAACTACACTACATACGTTCACGGCGCATTATTTGTTACTTCATTATTTGTTAATGAAGCTATTGATGAAACTAAACCATCAACGTGTACAGAATTTCTAGTAGTGGATGCAATGATGTGCCTCGGTTATTTGCTTACAATTTTTATAGTTTTACCCAAATTATTCGCTGAAGGTATTTTGAGCAATAGAAGAATATTTATTACCTATCCTCACGTTAAAAGAATCATTGGTGAGACTAAAAGAAGAAACCCATCGCCTACTGCACATGTCAAAGTAAAAAACTTTTATGATATAATGTGGAAAAAACGAAGTGGAATCACTTATATACCTGGAATCATTAGTGAACTACCCAGATATATTAGACTGGTTCTGAGACAGGATTTAGTATGGCCTGTCTTCTACCATAGTCCGTCTCTAAAAAATACTTCTACGCCCTTTCAAAGATGGTTATGCGAGCATATTCGTTTAGATTACAAATTGCCTGGAGAAAAATTGTTTGCTGGACCCCATTTTCATACAAATTTGTATTACCTTAGATCTGGTGTTGTACAACTTATGTCTGCCGATGATGGTATTACTCCCTTACTTTCTGTCACAAGTGGAACTATTTTTGGCGACGTAAATTTCCTCATACCTCCTTTAAAGCGAAAAATGATAGTACATTGCTTGACATACTGCGAAGTATTCATTGTACCACGATATTTTATTTTGTTAGGTATGCATAAGTACCCAAATGATCGCATTAATATTATACGTTCAGTAAATGACCGCCTCAATCATGCGCGTTCATTGTACGCTTGTAAGCAGCATATAAGAGGTCAAGATCGAGCTGAAGATGAAGGTGTGGCGTGGGTCAAAAAGCGTTGGTGGGAAATAGCCCGTTATCTTGCTCTCTGGAAAAATTCGACTTCAAAAAAAAAAGAAAACAGCAGATGTGAATTGCCACCCGAAGAATCTGTTTATCACTGTGCTAAATATATAGGGCAATTAGTCCTATGTACAGATGAACAATTACAAACTAAATCTCAATTTGCTAACATACAATTTCCATGGATATTATTGCCGACGTCCAGTTTCGTAATTATGTGGCAGCGAATAGTTACATGCACAGTTTTACTCGTTCTTTTATTATACCCGCCAAATCTCTCAAGTAAAAATGATGCAGCATGGTTTCAACTCTTTCAGATTTGGACAGAATGCATTTATGCATTTGATATTTGCGTTTCACTCTTAACATCGGTGACTAAACAAGAAAATGTAAGAGATAACTTTTCTACTGTTATGTTTACACGTTTTAAGAGTTTTTATTTTTTGCTGGACGTCCTTGCTACTGTATGGTTTGAACAAATTGTATTAATAATTGGAAAACCGGAAATGTACTATATGATTCAATATAACAGGCTTATTAAAATATACATCCTTTTTACAAATAGATTTTTTTCTAAGAATCTTAAAAAAAATCCATTATTAAGCATCTGTTACAAGATATTTCTAATTAATTTCTCTTTTGTGTATATATCGGGATATTTGGTTTTTATCATTATTGATCATGTTCCTAAAACAACCGCGACTTATTTTTTTGGAGAAAAACACTGTTTACCTGACAATGTGTCTAAAAAATGTGATCTTGACAGTTCGAATATTGTTGCCATTTTTATCACTTGGTTGTTTAGACTGATGTACGCTGAGTATTTACCCCAAACCTTAAATGATAATTATTTAGGAAGCAGTGTTTGCTATATGGGATTTTTAATACGTATGTACTGTCGAGCTTTATTCATATCTGCATTATATCTAAAGTATACAAACCTTGCAAACTATCAATTTTTTGTGTCTAATCTAAAGAAATACTATAACTATTACAAGATACACCAAGATTTACTTAAAAGACTAGATAGATATTTGGTATGCCTATGGAAGCATTACCAAGGAATTGATGTGATTCAACCCAACATGTTGGAAGATGAACCTTTTGATATATATTGGAGGGTTCACGGTGAAGTGGCAGAGAAGATAATAGGTGAATCGAGGGCATTTGTGAATGCTGATCCTGCACTCGTCAGAGAACTTGCTGTTATAGCGAAATTTTTGATTTTGCCCAAAAATGCCACTTTGTTCCTTTTTGGTGTTCAATGTAAGAATGTCACATGGATTGTACAAGTACGTATAACTAGCTTAAATAAACAATAATATTGAGTATTCAAAATTGACGCATTTTGTTTTGATTTGATTGTTTATTTAGCGTTGAATCAAAATTATTTCTTACATTCGTTTAGGAGCCTAGTTTCTAAGACTAAAATTTAAAAAGGTTTATTTAATTTTTGCTTTTCCGTTTCATTATAATATGAACAACCTTAACTACGGGAACAACTCTGAAATCGCGAAATAAAACCTTTTCATACAAAAGAATACCCATGCACGTGTGAAATACTTTTATTTCGTGGTTTAATGATCCCATAGTAATTGTTATCCATCAATGAGTACTTCCACCCCTTAAAGCATTGCAAGTGAACTACAAAAAACCCTGAAAAAAATTGAATTACCTGTATTATATTATTTCTATATTTAACGTTTTCACGCATACAAACAAACATTTGGTTTTAAAAGCAATAAAAAATCATGGTGTATATTTTTGTTCACAGGGTCATATCAAATGTGAATACCACAATGAGAATGGGGAACTTCTGAAATTATTCCGCAACCCTGGGAATATGCTATCTTTCAGTTCAGTTTTTTTTAGCAGACCATCGCTTCAGTCCTACGTTTCTTGTACTGATTGTGAAGTAAGTAACTTTATAATTTGAACTAGCTTCCGCCCTACGGTTTCACCCGCGTTCCCGAGGGATCTTATGTTTTCCCGAGATAAAAAGTAGCCTTCCTCGACAAATGGGCTATTGAACACTAAAATTTTTTTTTTTTTTGCTTTAAAAAGTTATAAATTTCTGAATTTGACCCTTGCAACATATATTTTTTTTATTATAAAGTACCGAAATAAACAAATAAAACATAAAACGCATCAAAATTCCATTCAATTCCACTGGGAATTGACAGCGTTCGTTGTGTTATATGTTTAGTTTCAGTAAATTTATTTCAAATGTTTTTTTGAATGCATATATTTTTTATTCGACAGATAAGTAGCTGCTTTCGGAGTGGTTAAAGTGTGATTTCTCTAAACCATTACTTTATAATAGAAAAAAATATATGTTCCAAGGGTCAAATTCAGAAATTTATAACTTTTTAAAGCAGTTTAAATAAGAAATTGTGACAATTTTGATTTGCCGACAAATGTAATCTGAATACATTTCTTGTTTTTGTTAAATTTTTTGCGTGGCGTGTGCATGAATGAGACCCTCTACGCGTGGAACGTAAATAGAGGTATGTTTAAAGCCTCACAAAGCTAATATAAGTGGCGTCAAATTAAAAAATAAAATATGTATTGGAAATTTAAAAAAGTCACACTTTAAAATAACGTAAAATATATTTCATTTATTGCTTTTTTGATGACTAAAAAAAAATGTTTCTTTTCTGATAAATTCCGCAAGAACACTGATTTTAGGGAGACTGGAGCCTTAATGGTTTTTATTAATGCTTAGTAGTGATGAAGTACAGTTTCAGGTTTTTTTTTATTTTTTCATTAAAATTACGACCGAATATTTTATTTTATCATTTTTGGAATACTTATGACCTATACTATAATAATATATAATATATATATATATATTTTAATAATCAGTATGATTACTTATTTGAAGCGTTGAACTAACATTTTGCCATAGGGTATTTTTGACAATGTTAATTTATATTCCATTAGAAATATATGATCACTTTACTAGGTAGAAACCTAGTGTGTTACGCAGTTTTCATACAAAGTATCTAGACAAAGTCAATAGATTGTTATGACGCCTTTTTAGACCTGGTAACTAATTCATTTCAAGTAGCTTTATTTAATTTTTTTAAATTGATTGCAGATTCTTTATATTAAAATGCAGGACTTTCATAGTATTATAAAGCGCTATCCTAGCGAATGGTCATATTTTAATACAACTATTGAGGACTTTAAACCACGTTTTAATGAAATTTATCAAGCTTATGTAAAAAAATATAAAGATGTATGTATCATTTTATAATTACTAGAATAAACCCAGCCAAGCATCGCTGTGGCTTTTCCATTTTTTCAATGATCAATTCACAACAAACAATATGCACTTCATTTGGATTAAAATATATCTTTTTCAGTACCAGCACAAATTACGCGAACGTATATTTTCCGCCAAAGAGTCTAAGTTGGCATTTAAACACTATAAAAAAGAGGAGGAAGCTGACCTTAATACAACATTATATGATTCGAATTTTTGGGAAGATCCTGACTCAGAGTAAGATAATTTTTTTTAGCTTGAGGTCTTCTCAGAAGAGCCCATGAAAGAAGCTTTATCTTTTGTTTTTATGAAATCAAAATAAATATACCTAATGTTTTTACTCTTATTATTTACAGTTTTATGCGATATTGGATGACGTTTAGAGCTATTACTGTATTTGTATCTATTTCGTGTGCGTCATTGCAAGGTATGGAATGTTAACATAGGTATCATTTTCCAGTTTCCTCTGGCCAGCACGGTACCGGCATGCATATCAAAGTGGAGACAAAAATGTAGTTGCTGTCGCTGCCTAAAGGAAAATTACTACAGCCCTTAGGCCCGTATTTCACTAGGACACCATGGCGTCGCAACCAGTCGCCGCTACCAACAAAAATGTATACAGCTCTATAGAGAGTGCCTCACCTGGTGTACGTTTGGTTGCGCAACCATACGTACATTTTGTTGGTGGCGGCGACTGGTTGCGCCACCATGGTGTCCTAGTGAAATATGGCCCTTATAAGTTACATCGTCATTATTCTTTAGCGCAGATAGTAATCTATTATCGACTAAAATTATTGTAAATATCAATAAAATACAAGCCTGTTGACTTCTGAAATAAAACAACAACAAGAGATCTTTATATCTCGCTCATCGATCAATACATCTGCAGTGATAAGTCGTAGGAACTTAAAAAAAAGGTAGTAGTGTACATTATTATGTTAGTAATTTCTGTTGTTTAGCTAAACTTCCAGGGTTGATGGTTTCAAAGTAATCATAACAATAATTAACTTTTACTTTGGAACCATTCAGAAAGTGCAAGAAAAATTATTAGCTATACTATTAAAAACCATTCTGTATAATATAGGCATAAACATTCTTAATAGATAAATAATAATACTACCATGGCATTTAACCCAAATACAAAGCATATTATTCCTGAAATAATTAATTTAAAACAGTAGGTCTGCGCCATTTTGTATTTAGGTATATGGAGTACCTTGACTATGTATCTATAAACCGTTAAAATTTCCCATGTCTATAAACAACATGTATTTTGTAAAACGTATGTATGAATCAATCAAGTTATTTCATTATGTTATATTTTTTAGGTGGAAGTGGAGCAGTAATTATGTGGTCTTTAACTATGGTCGGTTGTTTTTGTGATTGCATTGCATGGATTGATATTATTGTCAAGTTATTTGTAAGTTAAAATGTTTTCTACCTTATAATTTTGAGCTAGAATAGAATTTTGAGTGACGCGACATGAGCTATGCAGAAGCAGCAGAGAGAGGGAAAGTATTTGAGCGTGGTATTAAGCCAGCCGTGAAATGCCTTTCAGAGTTTTTTTTTTTTTATGAATAACATATCGATTTTGGCATTATTATACTACTAAAGTCCATTCATCTATTAATTACAACGCAAATACCTCCATAGTAGTATAAGAATAAAAAAAAAACTATTTATGTATTTGTATTCAACAAATGAACTATTCTTACAAACAAACAAACACGATTATAACTCAGTGGTAGTGATATTGAGTGCGTGGTGAATGTTGTGGGTTCGACTTCTATAAACCTGAGCAATAGGTCAAGCAAAATATCGTGAATAAACCAAAACCCATATGCCTACCACACTCCGGCAGCTGAATTTGAAAAGTTCCCTTTGCTATGTTTACCACCTCCGACCACATCATTCACAATGAGATTGTATTTAAATATAAACCTATCGATGGTAAAAATCTCACCACATTACGGTAATATTACACGATTTCAGCTTTGTTACTACGACAATAGAGGCCTATTAATAACTGATAAACGAAAGTGCGTAAAACATTATTTGACACGTGGTTTTATCATGGATTTAATTGGTGCTTTACCTTGGTACGAAATTATAAGTGCTATAATGACTAAGTCAATCAATACTGATACAGCATTACTTATCCATACCTTTTCCAAATTTGCCCATTTGTATATTCTGATGGGATACTTCGATTATATGGCTAATACGCCAACTATTAACATTGCTTATGCTGTGGTAAGTAGTTTTTTATATTTTTATTAATATATAAGCTGTGGTTTTGTACGTGTAGCTTCTATAGCTCTTTTCTATCGTGTGTGAGTTCCTGAACGTTTCTTTACTGTTTTCTGATCCATGATGAATGGTCCTAGGCCATTTTCTTTCTAAGATTTTGCATTTTAAAAATAACATAGTGAAATAATAATACATGAGCCTATTAAATTTACAAATGTAGGGCACGGAAACGTAATAAACGTAAATAATAACTAGTACATTAAGGCTCCAGTCTCCCTAAAATCAGTGTTCTTGCGGAATTTATCAGAAAAGAAATATTGTTTTTTAGTCATCAGAAAAGCAACAAATGATATTTTACGTTAAATATAGTCTCGGTAAATTTATTTCAAATGATTTTTTGAATGCATATATTTTTTATTCGATAGATAAGTAGTTGCTTTCGGAGTGGTTAAAGTGTGATTTCTCTAAACCACTTTTTTACTTTGTAATAGAAAAAAATATATGTTGCAAGGGTCAAATGCAGAAATTTATAACTTTTTAAAGCAGTTTAAATAAGAAATTGAGACGATTTTGAAAAAAGTAACTAAATAAGATTATTGTAGAGGATTTGCCGACAAATGAAATCTGAATACATTTCTTGTTTTTGTTATATTTTTTTCGTGGTCGTGTGCATGAATGAGACCCTCTACGCGTAGAACGTAAATAGAGGTATGTTTAAAGCCTCACAAAGCTAATAAAAGTGGCGTCATATTAAAAAATAAAATATGTATTGGAAACTTAAAATCTCACACTTGAAAATAACGTAAAATATATTTCATTTATTGCTTTTCTGATGACTAAAAAACAATATTTCTTTTCTGATAAATTCCGCAAGAACACTGATTTTAGGGAGACTGGAGCCTTAAAGCTGAATGAATTTTACTTCTGAATATTTTCTACAGATTTTGAAGTGGCATGTGGTTACAATCTTGATCATGCTCGGCGTCAGTCATTATTTCATCAGTCACTGTGTAAGCTTCACGTTTGGAAGAAATAAAGACTTGATTACTATCCAAAAAATTAATACATGTTGGGTCCCAGATTTCATAGAACTGGACAATTATCTAACACACAAGCAATTACATGTTGTAAGTTTACCAGTTTTATTTCATTAATATCGTCATCATCATCACCTTTTATGTTCAATTCTTCACCGTTATAACATTCATCAATGATTATATTATAATTAAATATTCCGAAAAGGGACTAAATTGAACTGATCGAACTGATCTTGGACCCAAGGTTGTTTGTGCCAAGAAATATATATTATATATTTCTTCTGGTTTCAACAGATCGAAAGTATTTACATCTATGGTAAAAGATATACTTAGATATAAATAATCTACTGAATCTACTTTAGGAATCTTCCATAGATATGATGCGTGAATTATAAATGTTAAACGCGCGGTTCTAGGTGATTCCAAACATCGGCACAGTATACGATTTTGAGGATATTTAAATTAAACAAATCAACTAGGGATGTATATTTGTTCTTTATATTAAGTATCTAATATTTGTTTTGCTTTCAGCTATTCATTCAAAGCCTTAACTTCGCACAATGTGGTATAATGAAATTTAACTTGGGCAGATTCAAAATTGATCGCAATGATCTTGGTGTTGGATTGGCACTATTCTTCTTGGGTGTACTATATTGGTTAGTTTAATCTATACTAATATTATAAAGCTGAAGAGTTTGTTTGTTTGTTTGAACGCGCTAATCTCAGGAACTACTGGTTCGATTTGAAAAAATATTTCAGTATTGGATAGCCCATTTATGCGAGAAAGGCTATAGGCTACTTTTTATCCCGGGAAAACATAAAATCCCTCGGGAACGCGGGTGAAACCGCGGGGCGGAAGCTAGTATTATTATAAACACGCATATCGAAAACCATTTTTGATCATTTAAAAAAAAATGTGTGAAAGTTCTGTATCTGCTAGACAGAAAGCTGTTACATACTACCTCGGGAAGCCTTTATGCTCGTAACTTCATTAGAAGACCTCAAGGACCGATTGTGTATTGTCTATAGATAGACTAAAAGGTCACAAATCGAGTGACTGTAAACCTCAATGCTATACTGTAACGTAAGATATTTTAATTTTTGATTAACTTATAATATTTTTTTCTAGGTATGTTGTGTGTTATTCTGTAGCTCTTCTAATACTGAATTCAAGAGGCAACTCGTTGTTCCAACATAGCGTTAGTCAGCTCAGAAAATTCCTAGAAGAAGAAAGATTAGAAACACAGCTTATTGATAGCGCCATTGCACATTTCAGATACTGGTGGACAAGGCACGTTATATCATTATGCTAAATATATTTTTCTTTGAAATCGATTAAACTTTTTTTTTACTTTGCCTGTGTTTGACCACACTCACAATGGTAGCTGATGATGTGGCTAAAGGTGGTAAGCATGCAAAGCCTACAATTAGGTCTCAACCTGCCGGAACCCACCAGTGGGCACTACAAATTACCTTACAACCGTGCTGCCTACGTATGGTTTCCTCACAATGCTTTCCTTTACCGTAAGCTCACGTCACTACACTGAGCTATCAAAAACCACTTTAAAAATAAATATGCTGACCAATGAGCTTACTGCTCTTGTTTGCTGACAATATATTATTGTATTACATATTTAACAATATTTTGAATAGAAAAGGGACAGCGGATTTTTTTAATTTAAAAAAATATGTACTAACATATGTCTGATCCAATATTTTGTATTTCCTGGGCCCAAAACTCCGTCGATAAGTGCACTTTCAGAATTGGTTAGATAGTAAATTAATCCGGAAATATCCACTCTGTATATCGCTAGTTTATGAACTTGAAATAATAACGTGTTTGCAGTATATGCTCTTTGTCCAACATAAGACTATAATTATGTTTATATGTATTAATATTATTAAACTGCTTACTTTGGGACCGTGTATGAAAATATGTCCCAGGATAAGGTTGCTTTTCCACCAGAGATGTGCTATGCAGCTACGATGCGAGGATGTGAAAGAAAGAAAAAAAGAAAGAAAGCCGCCGCGAGGTAGCTGTGCGAGGAAGATGCGCAGCTCGAGCTATGCGACGCATCGACAGTAAGAAAAGTACGGGGAGAGCTACACCACTCGCGACCATCCATAGCACGCATCCATAGCACGCATCTATAGCACGCATCCACCCATATTAAATACATAGCTTAGTAAAACCCGTTTACCCGTGCTATACTATGTGGAACAATTAATATGATGGGTGGATATCAAACGCATCCGTAGCAACGCAGCATAGCACATCTCTGGTTGAAATGCAGCCTAAGGCGAGTATTATCAAATCATCTGATACTATCACATTACAATGCGAATGGTACTCCCTACTTGCAAGTACTAATAATGTAATTAAACTATGTGTATGTAACAGAACCAAAGGAGTTAATATACATAATATAACGAACGAGAGAATCGGCGTTGTCTTCAGACAAGACTTGAGTTATTATTTCATTAGAGAGTGAGTAAATAATTTTTCATAATCAATAATTGAGTTTGTTGGATGTCCAAAACTCTTTATGGTAATTTTTTTCAGAACTTTAAAAGCATTGGATACGTTGCTCCAAGGCGGGGAGTCATTGCAGCGTCAATTAGCAAGTGCAAGTACCCAAATATATTTTCTACCAGGAGAAGAAATTGTGAGAGAAATGGACTTATCGACATCTTTATTCGTGGTACATCGAGGCAAAGTTATTTTGAGCACAGGCGGTGAGATGTTGGCTGTCCTAACAAAGGTTAGATCACCTACTTTTGGTAATAGTATCAGATATAGTGCCGAATTAAGATAACGCAGGATCTGTAGCATAAGTAATTAAAAGTTCTTGGTTCAGGGCTCCAGTTTTTGATGTATGTGTATTTTGCCTCAAAATACTGGTGATGCAGAGATTTTTCAAACATGTAACTCCAAAATATTCCGCGACCTGGTATTGCTAATGTCCATAGATGACGGTAGCCACTTACCATCAGGTAGACCGCTTACCTGCTTATAAGCCTTTTGCTATAAAAAATAAATGATTTTACTGTCTCCCGGAGGCGTAAGGCCCTAAGGACCTCACACATTTGCTACTCCAATGACGTGGCTAATCCGGGACTGATCAGTTATAAGTATACTATCTGCCAATTGAAACTCAACTATTTTCGACAGGGTGGAATATTCGGTCAATTAGACGGTAACATACCACGACCGGTTCGTGTATCGGCGATCACTGAAGATTACGTTGATTTACTTCAAATGAATATCAAACAATTTCAAGAAGTCATTAATGATTCGGTATGCATGAATGTCTATATCTTGTAGTTCAGTACTCCTTACAATTTGATCGAGTTAGTATTGAATTTTTGATGTTTTAAGACTTCCGTACATCCGATAAAAAAACGGAACCCTTATAGGGTATCACTTTGTCTTCACAAACTACTGAAAACCCTAAAATATTTAACGGGTACGAAACCCAACTCGCACTTACTGGTTTTCTTCTCATTCTTTTAGAGTTCTTAGAAAAGTTGGAGATTAATTCATGACACTTATTTCTATAGAATGTAAACTTTCAGGTTAGAAATATGATTGAACAGAATCCACAATCTAAATTTGATTACATGGCTTTGGAAAAGGATATAACTGAAGATCCGTATGATACTATTCAATATATTTTACGTGGACGTAAAACTATCCAACTACCAGTAAGTAAGAAGTATCAGATTTCACGGCATACTTGGTGTAAACAAAAATTACTCTTATTTCATTATTTTAAACATCGAAATTCAAAAATGGGCAAAAATTGTTACCACAAATTTTACGATATAGCACACCATTGAGGCTTCATTCATTATTATTCACACATTAAAAAAATACACATTGAAAAATAACTTTCAACTAGTAATTAACCCTAATTAAAGTATTTGATTTTCTAACTATAGTTTTAAATAGCGAGGCTATATTTCCAATAGGGTAAAGGAGACCGACCTAGGAAAATATTAGAAAATTTAACTTTATTTTAACATCACTTTTGGGTAACTTTTTACTCTATTACTCTTAATAAAAAAAAATATTTTATGATAATGCTTTTCGATGGTAGTACAGTGGTCGTTGGATGCCGCGACGAAGGTTGTGGGTTTAAAATCTACAGTGAGCTTGAGCTTTAGATGAAGTAAAATATTATGAGGAAATCGTAGCTCGGTTTGTTGATAAATTCTAACCTCCGTACTGGTGTGTTCCAGCAGTTTTACTTGGGAGCCAGGTGCCTTGTAAGCTTTAGGTATAAAGGTAGGCAAAAACACTGATAATCCCCCTGGTATAACTAATATCCATAGGCAACGGTAGCCACTGTAGCCATACAGGACCGTCAGATTACTAGTCAGCCTTCTGACATAAAAAAAAACTAATAGCATTGAGGTTTTTAATGATACCTTCACTTAAGATATTTTATGGTTTTCAGTGGATGCCAGAACCAATTAAGGCAAGACATGGTACTTGGTACTCTAAATGGCTGTATCTATTGTGGCTCATTGAGCCGGTATTTTCTTCTACCATAAGCCTTATTATTTTCATACTGCCTTCGGAATCTATCTATATGGTGTACTGGTGTTTGATTGCTTCTGATATTGTGCACTTTACTAACATGATGATGGAGTTTTATACCGTAAGCTTTATTTATTATACAGGGTTATTTATTTTTCGCCGGCAATACTTTAGGGGGTGGAAGTACTCATTAAAATAAACAACTTTTATTATGGGACCAACCCTGAAATCGTGAAAAAAAAATCAAACTTTTCATACACTTTGATTGAGCAAGGTTGGCCTTTTGTATGAAAAGATGTTTTTTTTTCGAGATTTCATAGTTGGTCCCATAGTAAAAGTTGTTCACATTGATATGAATACTTCCACCCCCTAAAGCATTGCCGGCGAGTAACAAATAACCCTGTATAAGCCTATGCCCGTGGCTCCACTCGGATGGTTATTTTTAAGCCTTCCTCGAGAAACGCCCTACGCAATTGTGAGGTTCGCATTAAAATACGTGCTATGGTTCTTAAGTTATAAGCAAACGGAGTATTATGTAGGGACGAAAGCCTTTTCAAAAATTAAATTACTTTACTTATAGTAAGATCTAACTCACTCGGTTTCGTGGCCAGAAAAAATATAACTCTTAGACCGGATTACATAACGTGAAAAATATTTTTTCAAGTTACATTAAATTTTCAATTATTAACATCTTTAACCACAGACCAGTAATGAAACTGACAAATTAGTGCAAACTGTTAACCACATGGTTAATGCTTCTATAACAGCGTAGTTTGAATCCCAGAGAAGGAAATAAGCTACGTTTAATGCCGGGATACTCGTCACGGCATTCAATGTCAGAGCTTTTATGTTAAAACTAGCTGTTTCCCGCGGTTTCATCCGCATTCCCGGGATAAAATAGCCTATAGCCTATAGCCTTCCTCAAAAATTGGGCTATCAAATGCAAAAAGAATATTTCAAATCAGACTTGTAGTTCCAGAGATTAGCGCTTTCAAACAAACAAGCAAACAAAAAACTCTTCCGCTTTATTATTTAGTATAAATAATTAAGATCGTGTTAATAAAAAATAAACTCGTCTGATACCTAAGTTAAAACATGACATATAATTTAATTGACGTTTTGTAGCACGGACCTTAGGATATTTTTTTTTTATTTCAGACGGAATTAACTGTGGTGGATAATCAATGCGTGAAACGTCGCGTAGGTCTTAGTTTGTTGAAACGATGGAAAACTTACGTCGATGCAGTTATTTTAATAGTTCCATACTTCTCTTTTATTAATAATGACAAGTTGTATTTACTTGTGAGATTATTGAGACTCCAATACCTTTTTGACTTCAATGCAAATTTTTGTAGAAGTTTTAAGGTATTTTTTTTTCATTATTGGAACGTAATTTCATGAATTGTAAACTATTATAGTGTAATGTTTGTTTTTTAATGCAGAGTAATACGCAAGCGATAATATTAAAATGTGTTATTGTATATTTATTCCTGCATGCCTTTACTTGTGGTTGGATCTTTATTGGATGTAGAGGTAAGAAAAATGAATCTTTATGCGCAGGCAACATCGCGAGCTAAGCATAGCTGAAGGTCTGTAGTAAGCGGTGACTCAACTGCGGCGTGTTAAGCTTAATTAACTGAGCTCAGCGATTTATTTCTTTTTATTAAGTATTTGACTAATACTTTTAAATTTTACAAAGAAACTAAAATATTTAGTACTACCTTTTCCGTGCGGTTTCACCCGCGTTCCCGAGGGATCTTGTATCCCAGGATAAAAAGTAAATAGTAGATAGCCTTTCCTGATAAATGGGCTATCCAACACTGAAATAATTTTTAAATCGAACCAGTAGTTCATGAGATTAGCGCGTTCAAACAAACAAACAAACTCTTCAGCTTAATAATATTAGTATAGATAAAATAACTATATAAAATAAACAATATGCATACTATGGAAAAGGGATTATTTTATAAGGAGGAGCATAACAATATAACTGCCAACCGGAAAGAAGGAGAGAAGCAAAATGCTGAAATGTTTTAAAAAACGGCAAATGGCACGGCAATAAAAAACTACAATTAAAGGCACATGTTTTGTGTAATGTTTGCTTCCGCTTATCTTTTCATATAGGTACTCAAATTGATTCATATCGATTTTTAGACTATTACTGTTTCAATTATCCTAACTTGTAAGCTTCTCAGTTTAAGTGAATTACCTACTTATTATATAAAAGGAATAATAAAAAATCTTTAAACTGGAGGATAGCCAGATGTAAATGGACACATTACAAAACAAGATTATATTAATAAACATAGTACCTAAATGCACAACTAAGGCATCACACTCAACAAGCATTAGCATGTAGGTAACAGAAATATAAAAGGATTTTTTTGAAATATTTTTAAATTTCAAAAAATATCAGAAAGGTCAAAATATAAAGTACATAAATCATGAATTCTAGGAAAACGTAAACATAATTATCTCAACCAACTTTTCTGTCATTACGTGTGTCATTGATTACATCCACTTCCCCGCTAATTAAGTTTTAGATTTTAGCCAGTCTAGGTCATCGAGGACTGCTTTAGAATGGTTGAGGGCATGTATATAGGCCAGATATGTGAGTCTCGGCGCACAGCGTTAACTGTTTGCAAATAGAGAAACGTTACATCAAAAATATAAATGTAAATAGCTATCTTTGTTGCCGAGTTTTTAAAAATGATTAATCCTAATATTATGGATTTCGCAGTAATACAATCAATTTCTGTTATTATAAATGTAAAAGTGGGTTTGTTGGTGTGTTAGACGTTTCATTTTTTGCATAGAGATAGTTAATGTAGAGTGACATAGGCTACTTTTATTTCATATCATGTCAAACGCCACAAAACTTGGAACAATTTAGCAGTCTTTCAGGCCTAGGAATATTTCAGTTGATAAGGACTTATTGAATACTAGGTTTGCGCACCGCGGTTTCACCCGCGAACCCCTATTTTACCCCCTTAGGGGTGGAATTTTCAGAAATCCTTTCTTAACGTCATAATAGCTATCTGTATGCCAAATTTTAGTCCGATTCGTCCAGTGGTTTGAGCTGTGCGTTGATAGATCAGTCAGTCAGTCACGTTTTCCTTTTATATATACTCAGGGATGAGGAAAATCATGAAATGTATTATGGAGACATTTTTGAAAAGAACTTGCACATATTTCAAATCTTTTGAGAAGTTGAAAAATAGTATTTTGTGAAATGTAAATTATTTCCAACGTATTAAAATAGGTCACTAAGTTCATATGTTTGAACAATAAGATTAGCAAAAAAAAAATCCATTTTATTTTTACCAAAAACAATAATATAGCATTGTAATTTTCCAGGTAATGACGAGACAAATTTAGTTCTGACTTTCAGCGAAATACCACCAGAAATAAATGCAACCATAGATTATTCTGTGTGGACACATCCAAACCAGAGAAAAGACGGTAATTTTCAATTATCACAAATCATGCATCTCTTATGATCACTGGTTCTTTTAGTAGGTATCTTCTTCTTTAAATAAAAACCCCACATACCAATCATCCACACCAATAATATTCATTACTAGCTGTTTCCCGCGGTTTCACCCGCATTCCCCGGTATAAAAAGTACCCTAAGTTACTCCTTATAACATCACCTATCTGCCAGAGAAAGTCGCATCAAAATCGGTCCAGCCGTTTCGGAGATTAGCCGGAACAAACAGAAAGACAGAATTTTTTTTTTAAATTGTTCTTTTCGTTATAAGTACCGTATATACTTTTATATGCATTTAATTTGCAAGCTCTTATTTTGACATTATTTTTATAGATGTATAGATTTGTATAGATCAAGAACTAATGTAAGTTCCCACAGCAGTGGTAACAAACACGAGTTTTCCCTAACAATGAGGAATCTATTAACTTACGGCCGGAGTACCAGTGAAGCCTTTCAATTTGACTTATCTGGCATGCAATATTCCTCACGGTGTTTTCCTTCACCAACAAGCTAGTGGTGAATCCTTATGCGAGTTTCAAACTCAGCCAAAATTTTCGTAGATTGCCATATAGGACTGTAATACCATATTAATATATTTTTAGGTTGCATTCGAGTGACAAGGAATTCCAAAGATGGAAATATATTAACACCGTATTATGTGGTGCCGAAGAAGTGGAGACATGACTACATAATTGCCTTAACCTATATCATTATTATTCATACTCATACTGCTGTGGATTCTGTAAGTAAATAATGACAAAACCTTCGAATGTAAGCACTCGGTAAAGACATCACCATGTCTGTAATGCACAAAAATGATCAATCAATTGAATCATTATTAAAAAGGCGTTTTATATAATATTAACTGCTGATCTTTTCTTTACTTTATAACTACTGATCTGAAGTTTAAGATTCTGGTTAAACATAAGCCTCATATAGCCATAATATAATAAACATATTCATTATTATTTTTATAATTCTTCCACATATTTTTTAGGTGATTCCTCTTACCCTCATGCAGATGTATTACAAAGTCATAGTAAACTTCTGCATCTACCTCATTGATATTTGGCTGATAAGCGTTGCTATCAGCGCCATCTATACCAAGTTTCGAGAACTCTATCAGTATGACTACGAGGTGTCCAATTTGGTTAGATATTTGAATGACAGTGGATTATCACCATCTCTGTTAGAGTCAATTGTGATATATACCAAGCAATTGTGGAGACGACAAAGAGGTAAGCATTTGGTAGGTAGCTTTTAAATTATTCTGGAGCAAATAAAGTTGCATAAATGTAGGTATTTTTTTATCTGTATCAAAACCAGTCTGTGTAAAAATTGCTAGCTTGTGGTTTGGAACTTGCCATGGCAATTATAAAATTATGACAAAATATCCAGGTTTTGTTTTACATATATTCCAGGTAGAACAAGGTAAAAATAGTAAATGGGCTACATGAGACGAATCAGCGTAAACTTCTTCTTTTCCATTTTTCAGGTAATTGGCTCCCAGAGTTAGCTCACCAAGCGCCATTATGCCTTCGTGAAGATCTATTTGGTGCTCTCTATTTGTATCATTTGAATACTCCACCATTGTTCCGTCAGCTTCCACATTACTTCCTCAGGCAATTGGCATCTAGATTACACAGGATTGTTCTGTTTCCTGGTAAATGTCTTTGAAAACCTCTGAATAGACTATTTATTTTTATTTAGAGTCAACTAAATATTATTGGCTTTTATACAAATTGGTATTTTATAATAAATTAAGAAAATAAGTGACGGAGAACGATTAGCAGTTTAGAAGACCTTTTATAATAAATTAAGAAAATAAGTGACAGAGAATGTTTAGTAGTTTAGGAGATCGTTCAATCTCGGATAGCGACATTGTTTTATACTATTTAAAGATCAATAATGTAGACATTGCTCTTTATACGTCTTTATGACTTGTATGGCGCGCATTTTATAACAGTAGGTAGGTATATAGGTAGATGTCCGCATCTACAACAACAAAATAAAAAAATACTATAACCTATATACCATTAAATGAGCAATATTTGTATTTAGATGTAATTTGTAATCACGTTCTAACGATTTCGATTAATGTAGCAATATGGTGGTTTACGGGGGTGAACAATCGATCTAGCTAGGTCTCATATGTGGGAAAAATTGATTTCTCAATTTATCGTCCAGGTACTAAATTGTTCTCATAAACGTTTTGTGAAAAAATAAAAGTCTAATATACGTAGAGACTATCGTTTTATTTGTCTCTTTTTGACATTTGGATGGATAATAAGCATTTAAATAATTGTTTTAGGAAAGTACATCGTGGAAGAAGGTGATATTTATTCATGTATGTTCTTTATACACGAAGGAGAAGTTGAGAAGTGGTATGTCGATAGCAGGTAATTTGTTTTATTACTTAAACTAAAAATAGACTTGACTAAAAATAGTCTTGACTATTTTTAATTTTATACAATGGCGTGGCACAGGCGTGTGTCACGCATTGCCGCCTATATTTTTCATAAAAAATATTTATAAACCCTTTTTTTTTAGCGGTGAAAGCAAATTTATGTCTTTGCTTATCACGAATGGATACTTTGGTGTTATTGCTGGAATGTTCCCGAATTCGGCATTCCAATTTTCTTACCTTACACGCACGGTAAATAATGTACTAAAGAAATATACTATCGATTTGTAGTAGTTACGTATTCAAAATTTATTTAAGTTTTCCCTTATATAAAAATATTGTTTTTCTAGGTCGTTGATTTAGTGTATTTGAGACTGAAAGATTGGCAGGACCTATTGGATGGTTATCCAAATATAAAAGAGGCTCTTTACACGGCAGCAGCAGCTCATCATTATAAGAGTGCAAGTAAGTTTCCGTGGACACTTGATTTTTAATAGATTATAAAAATACATTGACCCCTTCTCTATTATTATATTACAATTATGGCATAGGTACCTTATAGGGTATATGCATGTTGTTTTTTGCAAATATGGTCGGATGGAAAAGTGACCTTTGATTACTTTTTTAAATTTACATATTATATATAGCGATTTTAAATTGCGTGACGTCATAGTCTATGTTGATTCGGTCAAGCTCACCGCATTCCTCAAACTCGAAACTCAGTTTAAGCCCCAGACAATAAATAAGGCACTTATAAAGGTAACAATTGATTATTACTTTAAATATTTATAATTGTGGCATAATATAGAATTCTATATTATAGAGCATTTAAATCATGATATATCTATATTTTATAAAAACATTTATATTAAAATTACACTTATTTATTGTCAGTTTGTCAAATTCATAGTTGATGTCTTTTTTATTTTACATTATTTTGTGTGCGTATTGCACCGACATGCTAAATTTCAACCATGTAATCCCGAGAAATTTTCAAGTAGGTATATTTACTGTAACTTACGGATACATGAACGGAGGCTTTTCTTCAAGCTTGTTTGCCTCCTTAGTGGTATAAATGAAAGGGTTCCGTAGCTATGTTGCATTTAGCAAAAGTAGAACCTTAAATACTAACTATGTCTTCTTCATAGATATCCACAGGTCCTGAGCTGCTTGCACCCAGCCGTTTCCTGTGCCTCAAGCCAGGTCCTCGGTCTACTTGGCCCTGATAGATTCTACTCGATTTCAGTACATATTTGTCACCCAAGACTTTCTTCTGGTATGATGTAGCCTGCTCATTGATATTTTTAATTGATTGAAATAATAAACTAAATATCTTATTATTTTTAAATAAAAATGTTACCTGAGATCTCAGGACATTATGTTTTTACAGATTTGATTTGAATTATTATTTATAAAGCTATCCTTCATGGTGGTCCTATAAAACGATGAGGGCCCAATAAACTGCTTTTTTATTTTTCATGGTGGAAGGCTGACGAGTAAGTAGACGGTCCAGCTGATAGTGTAGTTTTGAAAATGAATGGAACTCGTCAACGGATGACGACTCAATTTACGGTTTATTGAAACCATTTTTATACGATATATGTAACATGTTTAATTTAATTGTAAATATTATACTGATAGTTTTTTTTATTATTACAAATTAATGATTAGGTTATTAGTCCTTTTATAAAAAAATGCATTAATGTGGTTTTTGTCTTCGTAAATATAGATATAGTTCTAATCATAGATTAAATATCATAGTTAATTTTTTAATGAAATTAGAAATTTATTGTCCTAGGAATATAATAATACATTAATTAATAATATAAATAATATATGATTTTTTGTTTGTAATGTATGCATTTTTATTCTATTCATATGATTGCAATGAAACTAGCGAGCATTAGCTATTAATCATCACTACATAGTATGAAACTAAGTCGCTGTTGCTGTCTGTCCGTCCCTATGTATGCTTAAATCTTTAAAACTACGCAACGGATTTTAAAGCGGTTTTTTTTTATAGATAGAGTAATTCAAGAGGAAGGTTTTAGTATATAATTTGTCGAGTTTTTGTATACATTGGCTAAAATATAATTATATTATATAACAAAATAATGTATGTTGGAATTGTGTATCTTATATAGGTCTACAGAAAAATCCGCGATGGCATATGTCTATCTCTTAAGGATAACATACTATATCCATTTTAATATTTTAAAAAATGGGCAATTATAAAGCGGTAATTAGAAAGCTATTTACACAAATACAATATTAATTCTTATCATTTTAAATAAATTAAAGGCTTTAAACATTTTATGCACATTATTTTACTCTTTTACACCATATAATTTAAATGAATATCTTAGGAGCTATCGTAAATTAAAAATTACGCGCGAGAAAATAAATTCCACGCAACAAGTTGATGCAAAAAATGTAGGCATAATATATTATGCTCTTCCACCCGTGCGAAGCCGGGGCGGGTCGCTAGTCTATTATAAATGCATCGCCAAAATGTTTGTACGCGCATAACTTCCGAACGACTGCACCAAATTGGATAAATCTTATCTGTGTTCGTTATTGCCAGGAGAAGGTTTGTGTAAAATAAAAATTTAAAAATTGAACAGAATTTTTTCTCGGGAACGTGGATGAAACCGCGGGGGACAGCTAGTAAATAAATATTCCGGAATATTACTTTAACACACGGCCAGACACCCTGACGTCAGTGTCTGGCCACTTTTTTTTTTTCACGTTTTTTCGGTGTTTATCAAGTTACAAATAATTTTAATTTAGGTACGAAATAGGTTACAATTTGGTATTATACAAACATCAAACACCGCATTTGGTCCAGGGGTTCTGACGCTAACTAATTTGAGACTAAACAGCAAGCAAGTATTTGTTAAAACAGATAACTGATAGGTATACTACGTTTGTAAATACTTAAATAAGTACAATCACCTTGTCACATTACACAATTCATAATTTTCATACAAACTGTCAAGAAAATGTCAAAAGATTATTATGAAAGGGTACTAAAGTGCCAATCTACTTTTGACCTACTTTTACTATTCTACTTTTATGAATTTATAAATCGGAACTTGTCGACATATCTGTGCACACAGATGTTTTCTCTAAGTGGGAATCGAACCCACGACGATGGTGTGGAGGTCAGTTCAGAGTTATTAACTTCCGTCCAATATTATGATGAAGATTCACTACTGCTTTTAAATACTTTTAAAAAATTCTCCCAATTAAATAGTCCCCTCTTTTGGAGCTACCATTTCTGCAGGATATCGTTACGCTTCGAGGGTTTTGCAATTTTATGGAATTTAATTCACTGCCTCCCTCCGAGGAAGCTAAAACAATTTAAGATAATTCGCCTTTGAATATCTTATCCCAATAATATTGTTCTATTATCGCCTTTTTATTAAGGCGATAATAGAACGGGAGAAGCGTTTCTTTACTCGGCAGCTACGGTTACATTCGCCAATTTGGTTGGCCATAATATTTTATTTTTTATTTTGAATTTTATGTACTTCGTAACGGTGCAAAATTGAAATAGTACGTTGTTGGATATTTGAGAATTATTTTTCTTTATCGTTATGTGCTTTTTGAATATAAAAAGGAAGCTTAATTAGGGGTTTAGTAGCAATTATCTTGAACTAGATTGGAAAGGCTCAAGATTAATTCCCAAGGGTATTATTTAGCTCTTCGTTTTAGGAATGGAATTAATTAGGCTGTTTACTTTACTATTGGCTTTGACAATAGAGGAGATGTAAATTAATTATTTTTTTCAAATCTGGCATTTTGAAAATTTGAATGTCTGATTTGATTACATTATGAATAACAAAATATCAAGATAGATGGATATACAAATAAAATAAGCTAATGAAAAAAATATGATTTTATTACCCACGGCCATCTGAATAGTCTAATTTAATATTAACCATCAGACATGTTCGTACACACAAATTTTGTCGAATACGATAACCCCCACGCTAACCGACTCGTCAAATGAAGGATGGATTTGTGACTTTCTTACCAATTTTCTAAGCTAAAACTTGCTCGTTTTTGCAAGTTTAGTTATTTATATTTTTTTACCTATAGAGAAAATAAACATTAATATCTTCAAGATACTTGGTTAGTACTTTCGTTGGTAATATAGTACGGTTTATTTTTATTAATTCACACCGTGTCTAAACTAATCCTACATAATAATACAATCTCAAACTCTGAGAAAGTAACAGACCCTTATTTTACTAAACCGATTTGTACAAGCTAATCAAGTAGTTACCTAATAGAATTTTGCCATAAATAACACGTTACAACGGCGGGCTCGTCGGGTGCAATCTTCTTTATTAATTTTCCAGCTATGAGATTCGAATTAAGCGCAATGGTAAAGCGGACTATGTATTTTAGGTAAAAGTTATCAGCTTCAACCGTTTATAGTACATGACTGCAGAAATTACATAAAGTTTCGGTGGAGGTTTTAGAGTCGATTCTTGGATTGAGCAAACTATAATTTGATGTCAATTTCTTTAGAATGATCATATTATTATGTAGCCCGGGATTGTCTGAGCAACGGTGACATTTTATAATCAGCAAGTTGTCCCGATTTTGACGTACAAATAGTAATTTAAACTACTTTCTTGTTTTCTGTCTCGCTCACTCACAGCAACGATACACGCTGTCCAGCCAATGAAGTAGGTAAGTATACGTTGCATCGCCTCGTTCGCCGTCAAATTTATTCGACCATAATTCCCATTTTTTCATTGCATTTAGACTCTCGCTATGAGTTGATGCCTTGTACTAGATTGTAATCTTTCCTTATTTGCTATTGGATGTACTTCTGTTTAATTAAACAATTATGTAATTTATAATTTATGGTTTATTTATTGAAGAAAGGGTATGATCAAAAATTTTGATAAGTGGCCTTATATTGGAAATACAAAAAAGGTAAAATATAACAAGCCATAATACAACAAGTATTTTATGCAAATGCAGGGAAAATGCTGTATTTACTGGCTAATGACCGACACTTACACTGAAACGTAAGATTATATACTTACCTATATTTTTTAATCTTAAGAAATAATTATAGTACTTTCTTACAGTTATAGTATCACATTAAAGGAGAGGTCAAAAGTGGTATCACAATCTGAAGATAACACCAATGTGATATCTCTTTAAAAAGCTTAATTTATGAAGATACTCGATTATATTTAAATATACTTTTTTTTTATACTACATTGTCGGCAAACAAGCATACGGCTCACCTCATGGTAAACGGTTACCGTAGCCTATGAACGCTTGCAACACCAGGGGTATAACCTGCGCGTTGCCGAATGCCGACCCTTCCTCCCTCCCCGATGAGCTCTGGCGACCTTAAGGGCGTCACACACGGCGAAGATACTATAATATTTTATGAAAAGAGAGCAACGACCTACCTAACCTACCTTCACTTTCACTGGTATAGCACTGTCTCATATATCTTAAGATAAAATATTATAGTATCTTCACCGTGTGTGACGTCCTTTATTACTCACGCGCAGGAACACAACTATTAGTTATTTGGCTGCGGTATTCTGTAAGGTGGAGGTACTTCCCCAGTCGAGCTGCTCTCTGAGCGACATATTGCTATGCTCTGAGCATTTTCAAGATTTTGTTCAAAGTTAAAACGTTTTCAGTATAATAAGAACCAAAATTGACATAAATTCATTTCCTTAGCAATATAAATATTAAAATGTAGCAAAAACTTTGGTTACTATTATGTCCATGAGTTGTTCTTATAATTTAAGCTGCAGGTTCAATATATTTAATTAAATCCACACTTCCTTTATAAAAACGTACCGTATAATAAAATAAATAATCCTTTATCATAAAATTAATACATTCATCATACTCAACACTCAAATCACAACAAAATTACTAACAACGCAGAACGTTGAGGGAAGGTCGCCTGATCGATTGACATTTATATCACTGTCTATCATTTGCCACAGGATTATCAACCGTATAGTATTGTTTTTAGCTTGCAAGTTTAATTTTTTTTCTACCACTCAGTTTACAATTTCAGATTTTAAAAAAGAGGAGGGGGTGGCTGTAAAATATTTTTAAATTCTCTTTATGTTATCAAATATTGTGTCCAATGGAAGTTATTTAATGACTTCTAGGACAAAGAAACTTCTCAAGACACGACAACTGAATAAAAACTGGAAACAAGAGTTTCTCATTTTGTGCAATAAGAACTTTTTAAAAGGATGTCGTCTTTGAGAACCAAGTGCAATCATTATTTTTATATTTTATGACGGGAAGTCTTTTATAATGCAATGTCGTAAGAGCGAGAGAGAAAAGTAATAAGCTTGACTGCTATAAAGCTTGCTAAATTATTAATCGATAGCGAATTATAAAACATGCGTCATTCAAATTAATATTTATATTTAATTAGGTCTATAAACTGACTTAAGCTCAAGAAATTGAGCATGTCTGGTTCTAAAAAGTACTTAATACTACTATTTACCATTGTAAATGAGCTATCATTACTGGGACCTTAATATAAATAGTTAATTCCTTAACGAACATATACCGTTCACTCAAATGTAGGTATCGGAATAACATAATTACGCTACGGTGTAACATACGCCCCCTTATGTTTTGTCATTCTCAGACCCGTTTCCACACATACTCCACTAAACAAATTGTGTTGGTTCCCATTTATTTCACGTAACCGTTGTTATTTTACTAGTACGAGAGAGCTTGAAAATAGTCGTGATACCAACCTCTACCTGCCTTGTTTTGCTTTTAGATGAGCTGCATACATATCTAGCTTACAACTGTTATATGTTTTATAGTAGCATTGCTATTGTTGTTCTTAGAATCAACTGCGATTGCAAGTTTTGCAAGTTGTATTTTGTATAAAAGGTAGCGTTGTTTGTGCTATAAGTTTATATTACCATTTCATTGTCATCAATTAACAGGCAAGAAATATAAAATGGGAAATCCTATGTTTATTAAGAGAATATTGAAATAAACAATTCTATAAACGAAAAATTCACTGATTATATTTAATATTTTGCTCAAATTATTACTTAAGATAAATAGCAAATGTACTTGAGTTAGCATTCAGCTAAAGAAGATAAAAAATAAATAATGTTAGGCGCAAACGATTCTAGACTTAAACGCCTTAGCAATTTACACCTCAAATAATACGTACAAGCAACAAAAAAATGGCGTGATAATTGAAATGGTTCCTTTTATTAGCTCCACAAGCTATAAAGCCGCGATAATAAAATATCCAAGACTTTTATTGCTTCCATAATACGATGAAAAATTCACAGAGTGGAATTGCTTTTAAGAATGAAAATAATCTTCACACTTCGCCCTACCGAGTTGAGACAATTGAGAAATTGTTGCACTTCCGCCTGATTCATGAGATAATGAAAGATATGATAAAACACCATGTGCTGGACGTGGCTTGAATTTAATTTATCAGGGATGTTATTTGAAATGAAAATTATCAAAACACTTGAGAGCCACTTAAAGCCATGTTTCACCAAAAACGATGACACATTAAAAATGTCTAATATCCGTAGTTCATGGTGGCATTCTTGTAAGTTTATTTACTAATTAAAAATACACATTTAAAAACGTTACTAGTGTTTGATATGCAACAGTAAATTATTTATAGACCAAAGAAAAACAACAAAAATAATACTGTTCCACTACTTCAAAGATTGCAGTGGATTCACACAAAAAATATAAAATAACGATGTAGAAAAACTCTGATTCGACTTTTCTCATAGTCGTACGTACCCTCGTACTTACCCGATAACTTTGCAGAGACTTTTTTTTTTATATAACATTGTCGGCAAATAAGCATACGGCTCGCCTGATGGTAAGCGGTTACCGCAGCCTATGAACACTTGCAACACCAGGGGTATCACGCGCACGTTGCCGACCATTCCCCCAATCCCGATGAACTCTGGCGACCTTACTCACGCGCAGGAACACAACTATGAGTTATTTGGCTGCGGTATTCTGTAAGGCAGAGGTACTTCCCCAGTCAAGCTGCTCTTTGTGCGACATATCGCTATGCTCTACCTCTCATCATTATACCAGACATATACCAACTTTCTTAATTTGTATATTGGATTCGGTTATAAACGCTTACAATAATAATGAACTTCACATACTTATATTATACTAGCTGTCCCCCGCGGTTTAAAAAATAGATGTTGGCCGATTCTCAGACCTACCCGATATGCACACAAAATTTAATAAAAATCGGTCGAGCCGTTTCAGAGTAGTATGGTAACTAACATTGTGACACGAGAATTTTATATATTAGATTACTTATTGCCTGATAGTCGGAAAATAAAACGAAACTTTCATTTTACCTAAATTCACCATGTAATCCGCGAGAAGTAGGATTTCCCGGGAACTATACCGCATGTTAACTTTATCGTTAGTCATTTATCCTATCTATTTACTTTAGTTTTATCCCCTCTTAAATTCTTAGCTGTTTACTATTAGTTTTGTTATTATTAGTACTAACACTAGTTAAAAGTTTCACACTTCAACAAGATTTTAAGAGGAATATGATATTTTAAAATTACTTTTATCATAAAAAAAGTGTTGGTACAATTTATAATATTTCATGGCATAAAATAAAGCCGTATAAAATCATTTAAAAAAATACTAATGCAAACTAATTTCTGGAATGTGAAATGAGTATGTAACCCAATATTATGATGTAGGTAACATAAACAAAAATAAATATTATAAATGTAAAACATTGTTTAATGGATGTTTGTTACTGTAATGGTTGAATGAACACACAGATATTATGGATTAACACATAAGACACTTTTTAACGCGCGAAAACACTGGAACACGGGTAAAACCACGGGGCCGATGCTTTGATTACCACTTTTTAAAATAGATTGAAAAAAATAAATTAAAAAAACTCATAACAACTTTAAGGTATCTACCTATACGAAAGATTCAAGATGGAATTTATACAAAGTGAGCTCAATCTCTACTACATTATAAATGTGAGAGTTTCTTTTTAAAATCTGTTGTAGGTACTCAATCTATATGTACGTACAAAACTAGATAGCTACAGCTAATGCAACTTAAACCGTATACATGCTTCAAATGCTAGTGCAGATCTTAATAAGTTGAAACACTTCAGCGCTTCGTACAAAATTAAACAGGATCCGGAGTTCACCGTTAGAACTCAGACGAAGTAAAGTACTAGAACCGAGATTGAGTGCAATCTGCCACAAAGCATCTGTGACAGAGTACCGTGAAGCTATAACTACGTAACGTGGGTTAAGCTAGGTATATACAGTTACAGTTTCGATTTAAATAATCTTAGCGATGAGTATTGTAAGTATTATATAGGTTTTATTAATTCTTAAATAATAAATACTATATTATTACTAGCTGTCCCGACAGACGTTGTCCTGTCCAACTCATACACAAAATTTCATCCAAATCGGTCCAGCCGTTTATCCTATCTCTCAAGTTGGACCAGACTGCTCACGGTGTGCCAATTTAATTTAAAATCGGTTAAGTAGTTTAGGAATCCATCGCGGACAAACATCGTGACAGGAGATTTATATATATTAACTAGCTGTCCCAACAGACGTTGTCCTGTCCAACTCATACACAAAATTTCATCCAAATCGGTCCAGCCGTTTATCCTATGTCTCAAGTTGGACCAGACTGCTCACGGTGTGCCAATTTAATTTAAAATCAGTTAAGTAGTTTAGGAATCCATCGCGAACAAACATCGTGACAGGAGATTTATATATATTAAGATTAAGATAATGAATAAGGTACATGAAATTGCTATAAAAGTAAGTAAACTTACGTATAACACACGTAACTAATAATACGCTTTTCAAACTAGGATATAAAGTCTTCAAAAATTTCTAAGTTAACTAACTTGTTGAGTGTAAGCATAACCTAACGTCAACTTTATCTCCGTGGATTCTTGTATAATACCTTGCGCTGTATTACTTGTTTAACAAGATCTAGATATCTCAATTGCTCAGTTTATTTTCGTACCGTACGTGTCTTATATAAGTTTACTAGTGTCCCCTGCGGTTTCACCCGCGTTTCCGACAAAAAAAGTAGCCCATGTCCTTTTACTATAGGCTATCTGCGTACCGAATTTCATCGCGATGTGTTCAGTGGTTTAGGCGTAAAAAGGTAACAAACGAACAAATACATTCGCATTTATAATATTAGGTTAGGATAATGTACAAGATCTTGTCCTAGCTACTGGTAAAATCCGTGCGTAATTTAAAACAGTTTTACGGATCGTTAGGCGTCTGGCGTGAAAGGTTCATTATCTCCTAATGCGGAGTTCACGTGGTTTTCGTTGTTTTAAACTGTAACCATTATAATGTGCGTTGTTACGTGACACGGAAAGCATTTCTAATTGCTATAATTATTACACAGGAAATGAACCAAATGTGTACGGTAATGTTGATGTGGTGCAACTCTGTGTCCATTTGGTTACCAGTCAGTTCGAGATGGTGTCTGCTAGTTAATTAATTTAATTTTATGCATATTTTTGAAGTGAAAACTTCTTTTAGCGCGGTACGCATATTTTTAGATGAGGTAAAACCTCTGGACTCGCGACACCGTTACGAGACGCACCTATAATTTCTATTTTAGATTGTAATAATTTTAATGATAATGATGATGATACAAGAGTATTTATAGAGTGTATTTTAAAGTTTCTAATAACTAATAAAATACAATTCATAAATAAAATGAAATTCATCACCCTAGTACCCATCATAAAAACGTCTAACGTGCCAAAATAAGTTTTCACTACTGTCGGCACTCCCGGAGTGCATTTTTTTTTAAATTGATAACTTTGTTGACTGTATACCACATTGGAATACCTAGTTATGAATAATTTCCGTCACTGAAAAAAATAAATTAATTGCATTGTAAATCTAATGAATGAGAATCGTATGATTGCTGGATATACATCCTACATTCCTAACTATAAAATTTCGCAATTGTTTTGAACGCAAAAAAACAATATCGATAATAATGGTACAACATATTGATCTTTTTTTTTTTTGAGACACTCTAATGTCACCCAAGCACCTGTAAGATCAGTTTGGTTCTAATGTGAAACGCAAGTAGGTAGAACTAGATTACAGGTCCATCTGATGATAAGTGGCATGGACGATGTGTATGAATATTTGCAATACTATGCTGCGTACCTTAACCCTAACCACGTTTGAAGAGCCTCATATCCTAACGCTGCGGGAAATCGTTAGAGGACGAGCTGAGCTCTAGTAGGTCTAGTAGGTATATGTAGGTCAAAAGAAATCATTATTATTTATATTTTTTTTGCAGGTGTGAGTGATACTCTCGCGTTAAAAAGAACTCAGCCAATAATGTTAGACCTTATATATTTACTTAAGTTCTCATTAGAATGCTACTTTTCATTCAGTTTTTTAACTTGAAACGTAGCAAACGACTTGACGGATCTATTGACAGAATGCTGTAACGTCATAAGTTATAATAGACTTTTCACACAAATTAAATATTTAATATCAAAACTTATAAAGTATAAAATGAAATGTGAGGCTATTGTTCTACGAGTCAACCATTTGATAATTTCCTCGTGAAGTTGGAACAGTGCTAATAGAGTTTCAGATCAGGCAACCTTGAACGCTTTTAAAATCGTTGGATAAAATCTAGTTAATTCGATAATATATTCTTATTTTCTGTTCTATTTTTTAAGTAAAACTTCTGTTAAATAGACAAATGAAGTTAGGAACCAAAATGAAAAAAAATGTGTAGATAGCAACGCGGTGAGACTACGCGGCGATCAACGCTCCACACACACACACACACACACACACACAAACGTGTGCGGATTGGTGAGTGTGTGTAGTAGTAGGTAATTAACTCTGTTCTCTTGTATTGAGTACAGTATGGTATTGAAGGAGGTTTGATTATCAGGTTAGGAAACTAAAAGACCAATATCTATAGCTCCGCGGTATTCACAAGTAAAATAACAGCATCCAATTCAATGCACAATCTAATACTCCAGAGCAATATCGGCAACACGAAAAAAGCAATGCACGCTTTTGATCGCTCGACGGACTGGGTGTCGAAAGGCCTGTAATTTGGTAGAGTCGACAGTTTATTTTCCGTTAATATTGAATTTCAATATACCGATTGCAGGCTAGCAGTTTTAAAACGGTTGCAAGTCGAGATGAATAATTTTACGCTTTGGATCGAGTGTGATAGTAATTTGGTCGTTTTGAAAAGGATTTTTAGACTAGATTTTTACTTGTTGTGAAGAAACTAGTCTATTGAACTGTATGATTTTGAACTTTGACATTATTCTTTTAAATAAAATCAAAAATGTTTATTTATTTACCTATATGAGATACCGACCAGTCAAGTAACTGAATATTTAATTTTTCTTTAATTCGATATTTAATAAAAGTATTTTTTGTTGTTGTTTATGTACATGCTATTGTATATTTTTGTATTCAGAAAACACGAAGTGTAGTGTCAATACACAGTAAAGCTGTAATTTTTTTAGGTCTTGAGTGAGAATTTATTATCGATAAATAACTCATACAATATTGCTACGAGAGTACTACTTCTACGGATTGCTACGAGGGCTTATTAAGCGCTACGATAGCCTCTACGATGTTTTACAAGTTTGCTTTTGGATATTATATTTCCCAAGATTCATTCACACAGGGAACCACAACAAAACGTGAAACATCACGTATCCGTTCATAAATACTTCACAGTAACCTGTAATAATGACAAATGTGAAAACCTACGTGAGTCTGTAGATTGTACGTACACAAATGAATATCGTAAAGCAAACGTAAACATGTTTCAACAATTACTCTTCATTTGAAGGGTTGTTATATACTTGATATATATATTTGTGTTTATTGCATGAGTTTTTGTGAACTTAGTTACATGAAGGATGGATTTATAATGAAATATATCTGTGGACATTTGTAAAGGCAGTTCATTTGGTGAAAAATAAAGGGGGTGGGGTGGCGCTTGACATCGCATTTTTGTAGTCGATACTTTTTACTAATTACCGATTTTAATGTCATATTATTAGCTATTCTATTTTTTCCTTGTTTAGTTTAAGGCGTAAAGTAAAATACGAGTAATAATTACCAATTAGGTAAGTTTATTTGTAACATTTTTCAAAAATCAACTTTTTTCGAATTATGTCCATTCGGTTTGTATTTCTTCCATCAAGTTTTATCGTTTCAACTGTACTTAAATTTAACTCTCATATTTCTTGACCGTAAAGTTAATCAATTCAGTCGAGTTTAATATAAAAGTTGGTGGTAAGGATCCAGGTCAGCTTTCAGCCATCTTGTGCTCTCACATTGTACTCTAGGATGAACTATATGTTAAACTTAAGTCGAACTAAGTATTTAGCTCTGACATGACGTTGCCCATGTATTGATAATTTATTAATTAAACGAAACAAGCACGTAACAATACTTTATTTATTAATTTTTTTACGCGCGAAATCACCGTCGTTCGAACTGTCAAAAACTATCTCCATTAGTGCGGGGACACGCTGATGCCGAGTCAACATAGTGTTGCAACAAAATCGACTCATTAGTAGATACTATAGATAAATCTATTGTGGTATATCGGTTGTAGTTTACTATAAATAACCTTATTTAAATATAGAGAAACTACATTCTGTTTATATTTTGTGAAACAAAAGGTTGATCTCGTTACATTGGCAGCGAAGAGAAACGTAAAATTGAGACCATTTAACTCAATCAAGTTAAAGCTCTTGGCTCAACACTTTGTCGTTTGCATCAGTATTTCTTTTGTTTTCACATATCCATTTCATGTTTCTTTATTCTTTGTTTACCGATTGTAAATATGCATGACAGATGGTTAAGTGTAGTATTCTAAGTGAAATAATTATTTTAATCCTATAGGGATTACAGGATAATCCCTATTCTGTATCACTATATTTTTTTTTACTGTGTATAGGCTTGTGTTTGACCACAATCATATCTGGTAAGTGATGATGTGGCCGAAGGCGCTAAGCAAAGAAAACAGTAACTAGCTCTCAAGTGCGTCCTCACGATGTTTTCCTTTACCGAAAGCTCAAGCTTATTGTAGGATTCAAACTCACGACCTTCGTCACGGTATTCTATGTCACAACCATCACCATAAAATGTAAACGTAGCAAATTTGAAATGCATCATTAATATTGCAGCTGTCGGAACACACGTTTTTTCAATGTTTTAATATTTCAAAAATAGTAGAAGTACTACACTCGGCAGTAGTACAAATAGCAATTACATTATTTCACAAAAGTGGCTACATTTTAATATCACAAATTATATATTAATTATTATTAATACTAATTTAAAAATAGGATAATGTATCTTTGTAATAAAATAAAAACATGTTATTTCAAACATTAAACTAATAGGTGTAAAAAAATCAAGCTGCATTTTTAATAAAACCGTGACGAGTTTAGATGTTTTCTGTCCCTATACTTGGCGTTATGTTAAGTGGTTATTTTTAATTTGTTTTCTTTAAAATTGATGCTGTTATAAGGGTCGTAACCAGACCTAAGTTCACATAATATCTGTTTGTTTGGGATGTGAGCTATTTTTGTATATTTGCCGGGCACACTGTATAACATTATTCAGATCTAATAGACTTAAATAGGTCTTTTCAGTGTTTTTACAATGAAGATTGAATGAATAAGTTTGATTTATATTTTGCGAAGAATTAATTACCAACATAGTAAAGAAATCATATTTGAATTACAAGCTGCATTATTTCTGTTGAAAAGTCTGTCAATTTGTTTCTTGGTGTATTCCAGCTGTTGCACTTAAGAGTCAGTTTCCTTCTAGGCTTTATAAAAGTCGTCAATAAATTGGCAACCCCATTGGTATTGCTAATGTCCATAGGTGACGGTAGCCATATACCATAAAGTCCATATACCAGGTAGGTGAGCCACCTACCTGTTTGTCAGTCCTCTGACATAACTAAAATATATTTATCTTTTTAATAATAAAGTTTTTAAGGAGTTAAACATATTTTTATAACGATTTTTTCTGTACTAGGTTCTGTTTAACTACAACTTCACTATGAGTAACTAGCTTCTGTTTTCCCGGGTTAAAAAGTAGCCTATAGCTTTCCTCGGTAAATGAGCTATCCAATACTAAAATAGTTTTTCAATTCGAACCATTCGTTCTTGAGATTAGGGCGTTCAATCAAACAAACAAACTATTCAGCTTTATAATGTTATACAGTTTAGATTTCCGATTGTGATAAGCATTAAAAGTTAGTCATTTACAATCAATTATATTATATATTTCATAGTCTGAACTATAATGTACTACTGTAACAGTAGGTATATAGTTTCTAATCATCTTGGTACACATTGCTTCCCAAGTTCTACAGATTCAATCTAAACTTGTCCGAGGCATGAATGAAACCCTTCACTGCATTGTTTTACCATCTGCATACGTCTAACATAAATACATAGTAAACGAAGCTACCTAGTAATTGTAGCTTTATATTTGAACTAGCTGTCCCCTGCAGTTACACCCGCGATCGCGAGAAAAAAAGTAGCCCATGTCCTGCTCTATACTATCTGCGTACCAAATTTCATTGCGATCAATTCAGCGGTTTAGGCGTGAAAAGGTAACAAACAAACATGCGCATCTATAACCGCTGGACCTAGAGACTCCAAATTTTGCACATAGAAAGATAGATAACACTTTATTGTTACACCATACATAAAAGGAGTAGAAAAAAAAAACTTAACATACAGCGAATGTGTATAGAGACCTTATACAGTGTAGACATCCACTAAGGAAGGATTTTTGGAGATTCTACCCCTAAGGGTGTAAAATAGAGGTTCGGAAGTACCTCAATAACTTGTATGGCAAAATCTGTACATAAGAGTCTGTTTGTTTGGTTGAACGCGCTAATCTCAGGAACTACAGGTAAAAAAATATTTTAGTGTTGGATAGCCTATTTATCGAGGAAGGCTATAGGCTACTATTTATTCCGGGAATACATAAGATCCCTCGGGAACGCGGGTGAAACCGCGGGGCGGAAGCTCGTGTTTGATAAAAGAACAGAAACGAATAGTGATAAAATAAAATCTTTATTTAACACAAGATAGCTATCTTAAAAATATAATAAAAGAAAATAGATAGCTATCTGCGATTAATATTATTGGTAGCTAGGAACACCATCTGAACTACTGGGTAATCCAGGCCAGATTGAGCTGATCTCCTGTGTTAGGCGCGAAGCACGTTCATTTCATTTACAACGGATTATGTAATGCTTAATGCAAACATTGAAATCTCTGTTTTGTTTTTTTTTCAGCACTGAAAATGGTTTTTTATATGGTTAACTTAACTTTTCATTTAAATCTTGGAAAATTCCTGGAATACATTCCTCATACATTTTGTTTTTTGTTTGTTATAATATTAAATACCTACTAGCTTAAGCCCCGCGGTTTATCCTGCGTTCCCAAGATTATCAGTAGCCTATGTTCGTCTTTGGCTCATAAACATTAACCATATTATTTGTATTTTTTGTAATACGAGAGATTTAAGGTTTTAAAATGATTGTGAGATAAATAAAATTTGAGATTTATTATTATGTATTATTTCAAACGTGCAATCCGCTCTGGCTTCGTACGGGTAGCAGAGCATATACGCCTTCAATTTTTATTAATATACCTACCTATAAGTACCTATAAGTAACTGTATTGGTTTACGCGGTACACGCCAGTAAAGCTCGTAGTCGGCATGATTTTTTCCGACGTCTTCAACGAACATCGTCGAATTTCAGCCAATTTACAAAAAACTTTTATAAATTATATACCTAAATCTTCATCATGTATCACTTCGCCCATAAATCCGTTTCGTAGTTTTTCAGTTTATCGCGTACAGATTAGACTCGGCGGGGGGACTTTTTTATAATATGTAATGATGATTAAAATCTTGTTGGCGTATATTAGTTCTTTGGATTACCTACCGTTGTTTTCAGTTAAAACACATCGTACCTAATCTCAAATCAATCTAGTAGCTAACTCTCAAAATAATATATTTAACCTCTGTAATAAAATAATCAATCTCAAATACGCTAAAACACATTTCACATTACAACCAAAAACATCAATAAATCATCGAAGTATCCAAGTAGGAGAGTATTTCAAGCGAAATAAGAGTTACATAAAGAATTACTTACCGAGAATTCCCGTGGGTGCGGCGGGATGAACTCTAAATTATATATTTATACCTCGAGAACAAAGACCATACCATACATAAGAAACGTAAAAATTAAAAGTTACAAAATTTTAATACCTACTCAACCAAAATGTGTGCAACGGTTGTTAATATTTTTTCTTTATTTAAAAAAATATATATTATCTGTATCTTTATTTAATGTTTTCAGGGTTGGTGTCATAGTAAAAGTTGTTTGTATCAATTAGTACTTTCAACTCTAAAAGTTTAGCTAAACATTTAAGTATAGCCCTTAAAAGTCAGGATCAAAGTACATAAAATATCACGTTTTAATTATTTTCTAATCATACCTACTATTAAACCTTTTTTTATAAGTTAATAATTTATTATCTTCTATTATTTGCTAGCTTGCGCCCCACTGCATGTATCCTGCATTCCCGAGGGATCTTATCTTTCCCCGCGATAAAACTATGGTATGTGTTATTTCAGGGTATGATCTATCTATGCTCCTAGTTTCATCCACACACAAACTTTTGCATTTTTAATATTAGTAAGATTAATAATAAACAATATTGTACGTTTTAATTATTATTAATCCAACTTACTTACTTACTTCCTTTGGTTTTCCATCGAGATCTACTAGAGACTGCACTACAAGTTAAGAAATAGTATTACAGTACAGAAGGCTCACTTCCTAATAAAAAAATATGTGTAATCTCTTTCATATGCAGGCAGTTGACGGTGAAGCCAAAAGGAACGCGTCAGAAGGCATGTTTTCGAGGCTGAACGAGTGAGCCAGGCTTAGCTGCGTGGTTGATTTAATTCCATGTAAGTACTTTTTTATATGCATTTAGTAAAAAGCCGTTACTTTGATATTACAAACAGAAACTTCAATTTTATTTATTTGTATAAATTAAGATCTACGAATTCCTTTGATCATTCAAAATGTTACCAAAATATTTGAATATAAAATATCTTCAACATCATACGTAATAAGAGATTGTTTTTTTTTATCAGCATTGTAAAACAACATTGTCGTCGGAGAAAAGTTATTTTCCAACAAATTGGTGTTCCGTTCAATTCATCAATACCTTCAGAAATCCCTCACAATGGCCTTGTCACTTATTCAGACATAATTTGGACGTACAAATTGAACTGTGTATTGGCTTTTCTCAGCCCAATTGCAATTCTGTCTTGCGAAAACAATCAACATGTATTTTGTGATGGTATTTAAAAAAAATTGAAATGAGACTTTTTGACAAAATAAAGGTATTTATGGATGTAAGCACGTTACATCTTTGTCAGACTTTAAATTTATTTCATGAAAACGTCATAATTTATGGAGGTACTTACGTAAAATTTCCTGCAGCAGAGAATCGTATGGATACGATACAATTGCGCTGGCATAGCATAATATATGCCAACCAAATAGAGGTTGTATTTTTGGAATTGCATTTTTACAATTTTGGTGTTATTTACTTCCGCATTTATTTCTTAATTCACAATTGGATAATATTATAATTTATTTCAATTCTCAATAAAACTAAGATCTTTTAGTTGATATAAACCACTTTGACATTTACTCCGGAATGAAAATACGATGGTTAGCTAAACCCATTTACGTAAAAGCTCTATCCATTACTGTCTTAAAAAGGATAAATGGATTATTGCTCGTCTTTTACCGGTTCCACCTGCGTAGCTCCATATCTCAGTAATTCAACAAAATTTACTCTTAATTTAGAGAGCTATCAACATACCGCCTCTTATCTTCTCTTAGAAAATCAAAAACCACATAAGTTACGTGATAGCTTATTAGTTTTGTAATCACGGAGCTATGCGTGGTGTATTTAAATAGGATAGATTTATTTTATTATTTAAATTTGTTAGATTTTTTGAACATGTATAGGTTATTATTTTTTATTTATTTTTCTTCATGTTATTTTTTTTTTCATTTTGCATTACCTTTAATGGAAAAAAGTCAACATTGTTAGACTGTCCAAAAAACAAAATTAAAATAATTATATAAAAAATGTAACCTTGCTGAGTTTCTTGCCAGTTCTTCTCAGTTGAAGGCGACTTCCAAACTGGTAGTAACTTCAGTAGCTTCGACGTTCATAAGTGCCCTTCTAGGGCCTAAACTGAATAAATGGCTTTTGACTTTGACTTGACTATACTATATTAGAACGAAATTTGAGTGGAACTTCATTAATGGGGCTCCTTTTTAAATCATGAAAATAAGTTCATAGAAGAGCTCTCCATAGCTGGTAACACATCGGTGATTCATCGATATTGCAAAAGTCCATAGGCGTCCACTTACCATCAGGTGGACCGTTTGTCTGCTTGTCAACCTGCTGACATAATAAACAAAACAGAACACACAAATATCATGTATACTTATCATTATTTACGATTATTCAATTCAAAGACATTTTTTTTTGTAATTTTATAAAGTTGAACATTTTAAAGCTGAGGTACTTTTATCAAGAGAAATCATATGAACCCAGAAAGTAGTATATAATACTTATTTAATTAAAAAAATACGGAACCGCGCGCAACCTATCGCCCACGCTGCTGCGGCGATAACAGATGGCGAAAAACAAAAATGTTTATGATTTTTTTTATTTTACTTTATTAGAATACTTTTTTACCTACATATTGCTAATAATCTTACATAGAAAGAAATAACGGTAAATATTAGCGATACTCACTACTAAAGGAAATGATATATTTTATCCTGAAATAGATATTAGGAATTTGATGGTTATCTCAACAAACATAAAGGAACTGAAACCGATATACTAGTATAGCAAAGAAAGCAGCAAACGAAATAACAATCAGAATATAAGATTTCAGTATCAATTCGTTGAAGTTTAATTAAAACCAATATGGATGGTTTCCAATACTCGAAGCACAATGTTAATTGGTGTTCAGAATATTCCCATCAGCAGTTCACAACTGACCAGCACGATCATCTTCCAAGTTTTGCAGCTCTTTAAAATCGACTGGAATGGCCAGGGTTTTAGGTTTTTTGTACAACTAGCTTTCGGTCCGCGGTTTCACTCACGTTCCCGAGGGATCTTATGTTTTCCCGGGATAAAAGTAACCTATAGCCTTTTTCGATAAATAGGCTATCCAACACTGAAATCATTTCTCAAATCGAACCAGTAGTTCCTGAGATTAACGCGTTCAAACAAACAAACAAACTCTGTAGATTAAGTATAGATTGTAGATAAAGATAAGTATGTTTTTTTAAGGTTTATATGTAGTATCTATACCTATATTAGTTTTCTGGTTTTCATAGCACCGCTTATACTATTATTATTACCACTTAGTACTCAATAATTTTCTTTCATTTAGACTTAAAAAAATGTTGGCTACTGCTTAAAAAAACACAACCTATATAAACTGATGATGAAGGTAGACAGGTACAGGAAGGTGAAGGTGTAACAAATAAATAAAGAATTTACTTTACTTTATCGCAAATGGAATCATGGTATTATTTACTAGCTTGTCCTGCAATTTCACTTACGTTGGAATATATAATTTTCCTGAGATGATAAATATTATGTTGATTTTGTAATCTTATATATTATGTACATTTTATTATGCTATTCCTCCTGCCACGGTTATCTCAATAACTGAGCAGATACACTACTATTAAATATTTTAATAGAAGTGTAGCTGCTCAGTTATTCACACATATACTCTTAGAACAAACAGACATGTCATGTTTATACACACAAAGGTTTGCGTAGGGCGGGAATTGAACTGTGACACATCTAATTGCGATTTAAAAACAAATAAATAGTTTTCAACAAAATAGTTATGGAGATTAATGATTATATTCTTCAAGCATGTGAACAAATTATTATCTTCAACTACGTTCAATGTACTATTAAAACTAAAGTAGTATTTAGTTATACTTTATATCTATGGGATGAAACTAGTAAGTTTTGAGTAATCGCCATCCAAAGCGTTCAATGGATGACTCAACTCAACCGAAATAAAATCAGAATATTTAAAAGGTATCGATTTATATTGTAAATGTTTTTTTTATAGACTGTAGTACTTTGTAATAAGGTTTACTATTGCGATCGAAATTAGAACATCTTAATGGATTGTCTCAACTAAGTTGTCGTAGTTAACTATCATTGTATTAAAAAAAAAAACACAGTAGGCCTTATAGCAAAAGTTAAATAAATAGGTACCTACTACACTTTTTCCAATTCTGTATAGAAACAATAATTTTCCATTATAGAATTGTAATAATATCTTTGAAAAGAAATAAATAACATTTGCTAACGAATATTTAACTTGCGCGCTATACACACGTAGTTAAGTGTTAAGACATATTTCACAGCGGTGCTAATCTCTAAAAACTCGCATTCATCATTCCTGAAATACCCCTCTTTGTGCGCACTTCTGTACAAGTTCGAGCACAAAAGTTAAATATGCAGTGTGAAGTACTGTAATCGCTCTATATATTTTAGGGACTTTTAATAAAATATTTATTTAAATTCAAGCACTGGGGAAATATTTATAAAGCATCAAAATAGTAACTTATTTCTAACTAAGCAACATGCTTCATTATGTCGCAGGCACTGACTAACAATATTTTATTTTTATAGTTTGTTATTGTAAATTTATTGAGTTGTATTTACGATAAAATAAAATAATTGAAATGTCGACTAACATAAATGAATTCCCATTTTTATTATTAAATTATAACCTAAATTAAATTGACCCTCAATTAACCCTCTTTTTTTCGACTTTGTTTCGTAAAGGTTGTATACCAAGGACTAGGGATGTGGCTATTGTGACGATAACTTTTATAAAAACAAATTGCTATTAAAATATCGACTCTACATTACATCTTTACTAAATAAAACTCACCCATAAAAATTGTTGGATTTAAGAATACACCCCTAGTTCTATATTTCGTACCTACGGGAAATGAATGGTATTATGCAATACTGGGAAAACTCACCACAAAGCCTCCATTTCACTACTGGGAACTTTGTTCCCCATTTTCAGTTTGTGTTTTCGTTCACTATTTTCTTGTCTAATGCATATTGGTATGCCTTTTGCAGGAGATATAACGTTTTTTATATCTGTGTGTTGACCGTTAGACTTGTCTTTTATTTTTGTTAGGCATTTATTAATTTCAAAAGAGATTATTTTGCTTTCTAGTATTCTCATTTTTATATACAGTGTGGCCAGGAAAGTGACTGGTAAAATATAGACACCTTATATTAAGGGATATCCAAATCATATTGCAATGTTTTGTAATTCACTAGATAAAGTTTTCAAAATCTAGGTTGTTAAAATAATCAAGTCATCATATACTGAGCTAGAAAACTCAGTAATTATAAACATTCTACCCAATTTTAGTACGTTTTCCATAATTCTTAAGTAAAAAGTTATTATGTTATGGTAGTTATTATTGTCAATCGTTCATTAGATAGAAATAAAATATTAACATCAGGTGAATACTATAAAAAAAAAACATTAAAAAAATATATACTTGGCTACTAACATCAATAAGGGTACCCCTTATAAGGCGTCAAAATTTTACCTTTAGCCGTCAATTCCCCGTCCGTAAAGTAAACAAGTAACCGTGAATTCATAATACTCGCCCTTCGGATCATAAATATCACATTTTACCTCTGTTTTTTAATCATGTATCAAAATACAAATTCTATAGGCGAACGCATCAAAAAGACAATAAAATTGCTATTCAATTGCATTTTCCGTTAAAATCCAATTAAAAAATAATTAAAACAAATGGTCGTCGCCACAGAACCCACTCATTGAAAGTAATTGAGCTTTCTTTCGTTCCCCTTCATTATGTTGTCCAAGCCACTAAGGGTGAGCGCCGAGGGTGGACGCTTTTCATTTCATATCTAGTGAGGCCTCATTTCAATTTTTCTCTTTTTCAATCTCGTCGCATCTTGCATGTATCCACACTCGTTTTGCTTTTTTTCCGGTTGAAAGCCGAGTTTTATTGGTACACTGTGATGTTTTCTGATTACAAACTACGCGAACGTTTTTATATTGATATTCTATCTTTGAAATTTCATCAGGATATCTATTTTTGAAACTAAAACTAACACATTACTAATCCTAGTATCCTACTGATATTATAAATTTGAAAGTTTGTGACTCAATTACGCATAAAAGGCTGAATGATTTTGGATTAAACTTCGCACATAGATGGATTATACCCTGGAATAACATATAAGATCCTTTTTATCCCGGGAAAACATGCAATCCTCGGGAACGCGGGTTAAACCACGGGGTATAATAATGTAAAACTGTTTCATAAAGTAAACAACCAATCGACATAAAACTATGGAGTGCACCATTTTTTTCTGGTCACGAAACATTTCAATGAACAGGGTTGACACTTCACCCATATATTTTGTCGGGTAAAGAGTACTCTTGAGGTTAAAAGTATGCCCTTTGACAGACGTAAGTCAGAAGTATGGTAATTGACACTGGTATTTTTTGCTGCAGCTCAAAAGGCTGATAAAAATAAAATTTTATATGTAACAGGTGCTTCAAAGCCTTCGCTACTTCCGCGATATTAGTTTTTAAATATTTTCAGGAGTGAAATATCATTAATAAATGCGTTTCCCTCAAAAAAAAATGATATATTTTTGATGAAAATTAACAAAAACTACTTTCAAGCGGATTTACTAGTTTCAAGTGGCTTTATTAGTTTCAAGCGGTTTTATTAGTTTCAAGCGGTTTTATTAGTTTCAAGCGGTTTTATTAGTTTCAAGCGGTTTTCCGCGATCTATACCTAATAAACTTATTTACAAAATTACGAAGATATGGTCCTTTTAAATTTGGCAATGGAAACAGTTCTAACTGCAGTCCTTTCATAACCAACTTACATAGTATTGGTTTAAGTTTAACGTAACAACTATATGGAATGTCAATGCCGATGGGATTTATATTAAAATTACGGAACTCCAAATCATCCTCAATGATTGCCGACTTTAATTAAATTTCATACCCAATCTCAAAATGAGCGAACAAAAAGAGAAAATCAGAAATTTAAAATAAGTTACACGACTCGCCTTACAAAGCCGATTAATTACATTCACTGCCAATGAGTAGACCGCTTATTGTGTTATTGAGTTTTATTGTTGCTATTATAGGTATACGCTTGTATCCATAAACGCTGAATAATTTATAAGTATTATAACCTCTTCCATATCATTCTTATATTCACATAACGTCACGTGTCAGAAAAAGACTTTGGACTTTGAACTATCCAATTTCGTATAACATTTTTTATTGATAATATGTATTATTATATCGCCTGTCTATTTTTTTGAAATATAAATACGTCAAGATAAAAAAATAATGCGGCTATAAATCTAGATTACGACTTCAACTAAAGCCTATTAATGTATAGTAAAGTCATGCTTAGTTTGCCAAATACTGGATAAGTCATACTAGCCCAGATTTTAGTTTTGGCGTAGGTTGCCCTAAAGGTTATAGCTAATATATTTTAGGAAATTATGTTTGTGTTTAGTCAGTGTCATTAAGTGAAATGAAAATGAATTTATAACAACAATATAAACATTTTGAGTTAGTAGCGGGCCCTAAATTATGATTTTTTATCTTAGTGATTCATTATGAAGATCCTGATACAAAAAATATCCTTTAATAGAGACGAAGGTTAGCATATAAAGCCTAGAAGTTCAAAATACTTATGCGCACCTTCAAATGGTTTTTGTTCCTTTTATCATCGTTTAATAAGTAGACTGTCTGTCCCCAGCAGTTTCACCCGCATTTTCGAGGAAAAAAGTAGCCCATGTCCTTCTCCATACTATAGGATATCCGCTTACCAAATAAAGCTTTTTCAAATTTCAAATTTATTTTTTCAGCGGTTTAGGCGTGAAAAGGTAACAAACAAACTCGCATTCGCATTTAAAATATTATAGTTAGGATCTTCATCATCCCATATCATTAAATGAGCTGTATCAAACAATGAGATCATGAAAACAGAATGAGAATGAGCCATCATTAAAGCTCGTAAAATGTGCCGAAAGGTTTATGACCATGTCGGACCATTGTCAGATAAATGGAAAGAGCAGGCATTATTACTGGAGAATTTTGTATTTAACCTATGTAATATTCTACTAATAGGTATAATCACTATGTAGTGCATACTTAAAAATGTTTTTATGTATGTTTGTTACTCAATCACACTATAATAGTTAAACGGATGATTAAATTTGGCATGATGATAAATTATACTCTGCAATAAAACATGAGATACTTGGTAAAATATTAGATCCCTCTCAGACAAAAATATTAGATCTCTCAAAGACAAAAATATTAGATCCCTCACAGACAAAAATATTAGATCCCTCACAAACAAAAAAGTATTCTTAAAATATTTAATCACTTTTGCATCACTAATATCATTCAAAAACTCACAATACCCAAAAAGGTACGTTTTATTTTATTTAAAACTAGCTATTCTCCGCGGTTTCACCCACGTTCTCGGTATATTTTTTTCCATCAAACATTGTCCTTCATACAAACCATTGTCCTGACAATTACAGATACAACAAAAAAGGAAATTGATTTTTATTGATATTATATAGATTAAGGCTTTGCTTTAGACTAATAAAGAGAACGGAGCTTTAGATCTCATCAAGAATTGAAGTTAACTCAAGCAGATCAGCCACCACAAGCAGCACGTGTTTACAAGTATTTTGTATAGTAGAAGTAGGTATAGTATTGTGGCAGCCACAGTTTACCTTGTTAGGTAAGTAATACGTAAAAAGAAATCCCTGAGAACCCAATTTGATGGCAACTTACACGAAGAAAACTGAAAAACAACAATTAAGCAACAACACCTTACGATTCAGTGAGCAAATCTTACTAATTGGGCCACCTGCATTGTTACGTCAAGCCGTATCACATTTACTAATATTTCAATCTTTATTGTCGTGTCGTAGGGTTGATATTCAACTGACAATAAATATAAAACTGGGTAAAAGCCGGGAGTTTTATTGTAACTTTTTAATTAGTGTGACTCATTGTTTTCAGTAATGAATAGATGATTAAAAGTTGACGCATGCAGAAAAATATGCCTACTTCAGCCATTATGAGGAAAAACGAATGTAGGTTTGTACTAATACCTATTTTCCTCGATCACAATGTGGAATGTGACTATGTAGTAGAAAGCTACACAAATCACATGATAAGCACACAAACTATAGGGAACCGATTTTCAGTAGTAGGTGCTAGAATACTGAATTGAACTTTATTGACAATTTACTTGACGAATAAGTACAGTATCTACCAATATCGGACATACAGTAGGATACGTGTAATACAGAATTTCAAATTATGTCACAATTAAATATTGGTATATATTCACCGTATAGTTACATAGCAATACCTTTTTTTTTTTTAACCCAGGAAAATCCTCAAGGATTTACATAGCAATACCAGTTAAGGAACATTTATGATTTATAATATATGTAGGTCCATGAGGGTTCGAGGCTCGCCGATTTGCTCGGATTTTATCATCCAAGCTCATCAAGGCTTCGGGAGACCGACGAGCTGGGAGCTTTTTCCGCCAACGCATAAGCTTGGCCATCCAAAAAGGGAACGCTGCCAGCCTGTTGGGAACCTTGCCTATCGATAGCAGCGAGGGCTTTGAGGATGTTTTCTATATATCATAGTTTGTATTTTATACATTGATTGTAAATGCTTGTTGTTAATATATGTTATGTTAATATTAAGTTTTAAAAAACATTTAAATAAAGCTAAAATACTATACCACTCGCATGACGATATGCGAGTGGTATAGTATTTTAGCTAGAATACTTAATACTTTTAGTTAGTAATTTAGATATCTTATTATAATGTTCATTACTTAAATAAATTTGTATGTTTTTCATTCTTATGTAATATTGTCAAGCAAGCGATCATTTGGGGCATTACCCTATTATTGCACTGACCGACTCAATTGAATGGTAGACGCAAAATTCATTATCCACTTGAAAATCAAGTTAGTTACTTGATTTTGCCATAAAAATTTATGCCATGTTTTTAAATTAGAAAACTCAATGTGATTTCCAATCTTAAGTATTATGGAATTTATTTTTACGGCTCGAAGATGAGATAGAAATAAAAACCACACTATAAAATCATTACATTAAATACACATTTGCTCATAAAGGGTCTCTTATTTCACCAATTTCAATATCATATTGTATCTCATTACGTACTTGTGCGCTATTGTAATGTAAAACGCACGAGTTTCTTTTTAATAAGGTAAAACCGTCTAAAACGAACGGTACTTTTTTAAATCTTAGCAAAGAGTTTTTATGTCAGAAAAGTGGTCAACATTTTATGAATATAAGGGAGATAAAATATAATAAATAAACATTTAATTCTTTAATTTAATTATTTTTGACCATAAATTACAACCATTTATCTGTAACAAAACACAAAAATATTAATTTACTTTATTAGTAATACTGGCTGTTTTTGTGCCTTTGCCTTAAAAAAAAAGTTTAAGAAAGTCCGAGTTTTATTTATTTCCTCGCAAATATGTTATAAGTAAAACGTCGTATGACATACGTGCGCTTTGATAATTACAGCCTCTGCTTTCTTGTAGCCCTTGCCTGCGGCTCGGGCTAGCAATATCGCCTCGGCTGTAATTTTCAACTTACCGCACTTATATCATAATGTACTATTACAGTTACCACTGACCGAAAATATCATTAGAGCGTTAAATTGCTTCAATCTGTTAGCATTCATAATATTGGCTTTATACATAATTGGTCTTTGGTTAGATAATCACGTGAACTGGACCAAAAAACTCCGGGTTGTTCGATACAGTTTATTTACATGATTTGGATTTGGACATTAGGTCATTGAATATAGTTACATATATCTTGTATAATCTTATATATAAAATTCTCGTGTCACAATGTTAGTTACCATACTCCTCCGAAACGGCTCGACCGATTTTTATGAAATTTTGTGTACATATCGGGTAGGTCTGAGAATAGGTTCTTATCTATTTTTTGAACCGCTGCGCGAGTGAAACCGCGGGGGACAGCTAGTATACATATATATTTATTTGACGGGCCGGTTGGCATGACTGGTAAGATAGCCTGTCTATCACGCCACAGGTCATGGGTTCGAGACCCAGTCAGGACAGACATTTGTGTGCAAGAACGAACATGTCTGTTTGTTTTGAATCTGGGTGTGATTATCTATATAATTATGTATTTACAAAAGGAAAGTAGTATATGTAGTATATCAGTTATCTGGCTTCCATAGCACAAGCTCTACTTAGTTTGGGGTCAGATGGCCATGTTTGAGGAATAGTGTCCCAGAATATTTATTTGTATTGTGAAATCTTCTAAGTATTTATTTAAATTAGGTACATGACGTAAACTAAATGAGGTCGTTTTTGTGAAATCCGTATCAAAATCTTGATGCTGGTGGGATCTGCTTTAAATCTGAATAAAAAATAAAATAAGAATAAAATAAAATAATAAATACAGCAATTATACAACTTATTTTAGAAGCTTAAACTTACTTACCTTTTTTTAGAATGAGGTTAAAAAACTACAACTTCAGGCTCAGATTAGCATTAAATATTATGTGCTTTATAATAAAGAATACAATTACTAAATAAAATAGCTTTATACATTAAAGAAAACAAAAGCACTTATAACTAAATTCAAATAATAACAAATGTGAATTCTTAAACATTCATCCTACCATAGTGAAATTATGAAAAACAAAAAGTATAACAATTATAAATCAACAATACATTTAGCACAAAAGAAGCGGGCGAGTGCTCGCTTGCCGCAAACAGTAGTTCAATGGTTTTAACTTTAAATTGAAGTGCATTGTTGTTGCTGTTTTAACTTTCGTAATGAGATTTTTAAATCTATCACCGCTAAGTAGGCGGAAGATTATATGTTGTGACAGTTGAGTTTTAAAATGAAAACACTTAATTGTCATCATAATTATAAGTAGGTAATGGTTCTTATATCGCGTACGTGGATAACTGTGTATATCTTGGACAAAGCAGTTGATCGCAGAATAAAGAGTGCATGAAGAAGATACTGGTCGTTGAAAGAAGTATTTAAATCACGAATTCAGGCACCACGCACCCGAGGCAGACCCAGGCGCCGGTGGTGCGACGATATTGTGGACATGACCGGCTCCATATGGACAAGAATAGCCCATGACAGAGAGGATTGGCGAAAGATGGAGGATGGATTAACTAAAAATTCATATACTATCAATTTCTTTATTTAATAATCTATATTTGTTGTTCATGTTAAAATTACTATGAAAATCTAATGAATGTAATATTTTACTGTACTTGGGAAATAAAGGCTTAAATAATAATAAATGGTTCTTAAAAAATTGGTTCCTAATTTTCACTTCGCGTAGTCCGGCGAGCGGTCGAGCAAATGAATGAGTAATGAGTAAAACCGGTCGCGTCTCACTGTCGAAGCGCGGGTGGATTATTTTCATTCACGGCCACCGCATTAGAAAAAAATAGTCTTGCTCTGAATAGTACAATCGACTACATTAAAAATGTATAAAAGTGTTTTTTTTAATTTTATTTTCTAATAATGAATGACGTGTGTATGTAACCATAACGTTACAATGTACAGACCTAAGCCTAGGTCTTAGACTATGTCACATTGACCTGATTTATAAGATATCTTCATAAGAAAATAATATATTTTTTCTACTATTTTATTGAAACGTGTGAATCTAGGAAAGTTATCCATCCCTACAAAATTAAAAGTTTAACATGATTGCAAAAGCGAATGTGGCCTTTTACAAGGAGTTACTCCCTTAATTAATTTTTAATCAGAATCTATAGCCTCCGTAAGAGAGGAGAAATGAGGGCTTAGAAGATTGAGTTTGCTTCACGGAATTTTATGAAACTTCACCTCGAAAATGCCTTTATATTAATAAGGTTTTTGATCGACGGTTGTAGTTTATTCAAAATTCAGTATTGATGATATTTTTTTATTAGTTGCCTTTTGGAGTTAAAATTAATTTCAAATATCTAATATAATAATATTTAGTGTATTAGTTATCTGGTTTCCATAGTACTCGCTCTGCTACAAGTACATGTTTGGGGTCAGACGGCCATAATATGTGAGGAATATATTTAGCCCAGAACATTATTAAATATTTACAAAACTCATATCTTCCAAAACTTACCTGTCTAACGAGTTTAATTTTATAATAGCAATCTCCTATACGAACGGAGACCCTTTGCACATATAAAACCGGTTTTTGATGGTATTAACCTGACAATGCAATTTGACTTAATTAACCAATTTGATCAAAAATTGTTGCGCTCCCTTCCTTTAAAGCTATGTGCGAAATTGAACCTTTGTTAGTGACAAAGCAAGTTGGCAGTCAATTGAATTTTAATTAAAAAACTGGGGAATAAAAGTGTTTTTAATCATTTAGGTATTGCCATTTAAGTTATCGGATGGGTATTATCATCATCATCATAAATCGGTCATTTATACCCCACAGCAGGGGTACGAACATCCCCTAACTATTAAAGGGACTGAGATGGCTATTTGATTATACTTAACTATAATTACATCGAATGATTTAATTTCATTATTCTTCTTATTGGTGACAAATTACGTATATTAAATGAAGCCTAGTATATTTTTATAATAAAGAATAGCTTTACCGCGCGGTTTCACCCGCGTTCCCGGGATAAAATATAGCCCATGTTACTCAGTGATCATGTAGCTTTCTAACGGCAAAACATTTTTTTAAATCAGTCCAGTAGTTTTTAAGTTTATTCGTTACATACAAAAATACAAATCTTTCTTCTTTATAATATTAGTGTAGATGAAGATATTTTGCGCCACGTTAGAACTGTAGCAACAAATGAAATTGCAAGCCAAGAACTTACATTTTGTTAGATGTGTTTAGTTTTTATAAGGATACGAGTTGTTATATTATACATTACCTACAATATCCTTTAACTTTTCTAATATCAGACTGAATACGGTAAAGATGGCCAAGTTTGTCATGCAGAATGTTTGACGATGCAAGCTTCATTATACCTTAATCAACGTCACGAGACCCGCCAAACGCAGGAGACGAAGATAATGTCTCCTACCTGATTATCGTCTTAGATATGTGTTGGAGAAATATAGCGTTTAAAAACAAAAAAATAATAATAATAATAGTGGAAGTAACGTCCAAAGCCTGTAAAGCCAGTTGGCGTGGTTGGTAAGATACCCTATCTATCACGCCGCAGGTCGTGGGTTCAATTCCCACTCAGGACAAACATTTGTGTGCATGAACATGTCTGTTTGTCCTATGTCTGGGTGTAATTTTCTACATAAGTATGTATTTACAAAAGAAAAGTAGTATATGTAGTATATCAGTTATCTGGCTTCCATAGTACAAGCTCTGCTTAGTTTGGGGTCAGATGGCCGTGTGTGAGGAATAATGTCCCGGAATATTTATTTATTTATTTAATTTAATGTTCAAATAATTTTGGTTTTATTCGAATGAAAGGATGATGGTGTGCTTTCTAGTATCTATCGGACTGGCTACCACCCTCAAGTTACAAATGTCTCGCCAAGCACCTAATTGTGTATATAGTTTTAGGTTTTTTATGATTGTGTTAGCACCGTTACAGGTAAGAGAGGTAGAGATAACTTATAGTTGTGTTCCTGCGCGTGAGTAAGGTCGCCAGAGCTCATCGGGGAGGGGGGTATAACGGTAACCGTTTACCATCAGGTGGGCCGTATGTTTGATTGCCGACAAAGTGGTATAAAAAAACAGGTTGTTTAACCGCATCTATAATATATTTATATTTTTTTTTTAAATTTATTAATGTATAACAAACAGTATCACAGTAAAGAATTTGTAAGATACTATGATTGATAATAATCAAATTCAAGCTTTTTCGAAATAAAAAACACCGGTTTCAATAAGTATAAGGAATGTACAAAAACTCCGTTACGTTAATACAAAACGAAGCTAAAAAAATATCTAGGTACCTATATCTCTTGAAACTGGTATTTATGTATCCCTTTCTATATCCCTAGAGACTCCTTAAAAAAGGACAATGTCCATAAAGAACGAAATGGATGGCCTAAGCCCATGAGACGCATACATCCTTCGAACAAAAGCTGGTCGAAGTGACCACAAACTAAATGTATCAGTTGCTTATAAAAATAGAAAATAAAATTTTCATAATCTTACTAAAATTATAAATTTGTTTGTTTGTGTGGATGTTTCTAGTTACGCAATGACGCAGTAATGACTGATTACATGAAACGGATTTATAAGAGAAGCATCAAATAAAGATCATATCCTAAAATGTAACATAGGGAAGGCGGGTAAAAATGCGGTATGGAATCTAGTAATAAAGATTAAAAAGCCATTTATAGTGCTTAACAGACGAACTAACTAATCGAACTAATATTGTAGGTATAAAAAACCGGCTAAGTACGTGTCAAAATATACGCAGTACGCATACGTTATTATTTATAGGGTTCTATTATAAATAATGACGTATATAGGTCCAAATAATAATAATAAATCCCTGACTAAAACTAAGTATGTAAGATCCTTAACAAACCTCTTTCTATTGCGGCCCATTACGGACTTATGGTTTTCTCTCAGCGCTACGACATAAGGTTTTTCAAAAAAGGTATAAATAGAGCTTTTCAACATAACACATCACTAATCCCCCTGGTATTGCAAATGTCCACTAGCAGCGGTGTCCACTTACCATTTGCCCGCTTCTCAATCTGTTGAGATAAAAAAAACCTGAATTAAATTCTGGTTATAATTTCTATCACATTTCAGTATGTTATAATGGTTAAAAATAGAAATTATAAACCGTTAAATATAATGTCCATTAACAATATCTTTAGTTAATAGCAATAACTCTATTAACATAATACACGCTTTGTGCTTAAACCACAATCTCTACTTGACGTAGGTACCACAAGCGTGACGTTACTCCAATAAACTCTGATTAAAATTTAATCAACCGTATACTCAGCTGACTACGTTTTTGCTAACAACCGACGACGGTGCACTTCTGCCTGAATATAGTTACATAAGGTTTACTTATTCGCATATACAGGGTGATTTTGTTATCACTGGCAATACTTGCAAGGGTGGAAGTACTCATCAAAATGAACAACTTTTATTATAGGGCTAACTCTGATATCGCGTAAAATAATATGGTTGCTTCGTACATTTTGGTCGAGTAGGTATTGAACTTTTGTATGGAACAGCTGATAATTTTTTCATGATTTCACAGTTAGTCCCATAATAAAAGTTGTTCATTTTGATGAGTACTTCCACCCCTGCAAGTATTGCCAGTGATAACAAAATCACCCTGTATACAAGAGTATATAATATAAATGAACTCTATATAATAACATCTAAAACTGAATGGAGCCACTGTGAGACTTTCTAGATTGAACATCAGCAAGATTAATGAACTTCAAAATTGATTATAACATAATATAAATTGAAATTTTAACTGGGATATCAACATAGGATCGTCACATGACATGAATGACATGGAAAGAGACCGTTTCGCCCCGTACCATTATTATTGGAAAAATCTGCCTTTTCGTATACAAGTTCTCTCAAAATCTTTCAAAAAGCATCTCTCCGTAATTTCAAGTACATAAAATATAACTTATGAGCTATATCAACATGAGAACAATGTAGGCCGGCAGCGCAGTCCGCTGGAACTTAATGATCTGTGAACACTTCGACTGCACGACTAATCGCCGACCTATACCAGAGTACCAAGAGGATAGTATGATAGACTACGTATAGTGTAGAGTAAGTACATTTTTTACCTACAGCAATACCACCACAATCTCACTGTGGTCAAAGGTGGTAAGCACACAAAGCGTAGAAGAAACTGGCTCTCAAGTCCAACTGCCGGAACACACCGGTAGGTGTTTGGCGACAGATTTTCAACTTGAAGTTGGTAACCAGCCAGGTTCCTTCACCAAAAGCACAAGCTCATTGTAGAATTCAAACCCACGACTGTAGCCGCAGTTTTTGACGTCACTACAACTGAGCTACTATCTCTATAAAATTTTGAGCAATAACTGTTTTTAAGAGGCAACCAAGTGTTGCTAACTGAAATATACTGCATGATGATTGTACCTATTAAAGTGACGCCGCGTTAAGCTTAAAAATCTGAAATTCAACATGCTGCGTCCCGCTCCCTACTATAGCGACCTCTCATAGAAAACCCGCGAAAACGGAAAGGGCGTATGCGACAAAATGGTTTTTATAATTTAAAAACTACAAATATATTTCATAAAACCTGTGTACAAATTATAGTATCAGTTATTCAATTAATATTATGTAGAAATTTTTAAACCTCAAATCGGTCCTCAATGTCGGTAAAATTGGAATCTCTTATTTTAAAGAGGTATTTTTGATTAATTATTTTGTGTTATAAAAGTTAATCAATTGTGTTATGCAATGGACAAAATAAAGTCAAATACATGATGAATTCATACAATAATTTTCATTTCGTTCGCTTTAGTCATTGTTGAGAAAAATTGGTATCCTTGCAACCAAAATCATCAAGGCGTCGCCTTAAGTAGACTTTTGACGCTATGTACTAGTTATATTGTAGATAATGAATGAAATAAATCCACACGAAAGTCTAAAACTGCTATAGAATAAAAAAAAAATCCTGTTATAATTGGAATTATTATAATATTCAATTCAGAGACGTAGGTTATATAATACATATATATAATACAATGAACAGTCTCTAGTTGCTTGGATCTAGTAGGTTCCGACTACGCTAACCAGGTCTTCGGTCTACCTGGTGGAAGATCATTCATTCATCATTCATTTAGACTTAATTTCTAGCTTTAATTTATTCAAAAGATAAAATATTGTATTAGTACTCGTAAAAAAAAAATCACAATTACTAGCGTGAGTCAATATGATAATTTTACTCTTCTATATATATATATATATATTTTAAACTATCTTCAAAGTAATTCTAAGTTTGTATAAGTAATTATAATAAGATATTGACCGAAAAATGTACTGTATTAAAATTCACCATCAAAGCGGCTATATCAGTTAATTAAAAAAAATGCGCTTGTTCATAACTTATGTTGTCGCATACTCAAAGTCGTAAAGTCAAGTTGTGAAATTCATGAGTCAGATAGCTCTGTAAAGTTGTAAACCATGTGTGAAGTCGGAAAAGAATGTTTCGATAAGGCAGTGAAGTTAGTGAAGTTGTAAAACTTATTTGATAATCACCAATTCATAAAGGTTCACTTGAGAGGCAAACGTTATTTTGTGTGCTAACCACTTTCGGCCAAATCATCACATCATGGTGAGATTGTAGTTAACAAACCTATATAGAGTTAAGAAAAAAAGTGTGTGTGTGTATGTGTATCGGCTCCAACACACGACTGGAGGACTTTGAATATGCAATAAAAAAATATAAATAAATCATTACAGCAGTTTCCGAGATACACGAAAATAAAAAATATATAATAACAAAAAAAACAACGTGGTGGAACAATAAATGGTGACGTCAAGTCCGACTTTTATTAAATTCACACACACTCATATAAAATAGATTTCACTCATCCTAAAATTTTCATACCGGAGCCTAATATGAAAAATCGATCGAGTAAAGTCCAAAAACATCTTAATGTACCTAATAATCAAAATCTTAACTAAAAATAAGCTAAAAATAAATCACATTATAAATCCACATTTTTTAATGCTATCGTGACTGTTAATTGGATTACAATACATACTTGTGTTGTTCGAAAACAAAATTATGTTTCATTTGGTTAATTCCGGAAGTAATTTAATAAATTATTCGTGATTAGAATTTGTTACACTAACCAACTTACTAATATTTAATGATGTAGTTTTAACCTTGTAATGTTCTGAAAAAAAAAACTTGAGATTCGGAATTAAAAAGATACGTTGAAAATATAGTTATTTTTATTTTTTTCAGTTTAAATATGACAAAACAATACAAATATTATTTAAATGCGTCACGAATAAAATCATAAGTTACGTACTTCAGGTAATAGGATTCGATGACGTGAATTGAAAAATAATTAAATATTTTAAACTCTACAATAGAATAAAACGAAGAAATTACGTAAGTACCTATACCTACCTACCTTAAATGCCTCAAAAAATATATTTTTTTAAACTTGGCGACATCAACCTAAGTACCTAATAGATATGTTTTCAATACGAAGTCATTACATACAAAACAAGCCTTTACTATCTAAAAAGTAATTTAATCTGATATATTCAGAAAATTTTATCACACCACAACTATGTGCAAATACGATACACAAACAACTAACAACCAGTAGCCACTATATTATACAACTGGAGCAGAAGGTGGGAAACCGGTGACAACTTGCTGTTCAGATAACGAACTGGACTGTGCTTCGTTGTACCTCAGTTATACACAAACTATTGCTAGTTTACACAACTATGGTGTTTATGTTTGTTTTAGTTTGTATTTAATGTTACAAAGGATTGTTTGATTATAAATTTTCACTTTGGTTGTGTAGAAAGTGCATTCATTTATTTATTTACATTACAGTATCAAGGGGATAGTTTTAAGTCACCTTTAATATAAGGTCCGTCTCAAGAACACAGTAAACAAAACCATCCTGGGAGCTAGTTTAAATTCAAATAGATGCAAAATTATATTAAATAAATGATTAAACCCCGTGCTGTGACATTAATCTTTGAAATTACAAAAGACTAAAACATTAAATATATAATAAAATATTTCTAATAATTTGCCCTTCAAAAGAAACTTAGAATTACTTTGAAGATAGTTTAAAATATATACGAAATTCGTGGAGGTAAAATACCTAAATAAATATGCCACGATTCTTTGTAAATTACTGCAGCTTTATTACGCTTTATTGCGAAAATAATATTAATATTATTAGGCTTTATTACGAAAAGTTATCCATTTATATTTACATTAAAAAATATTTTCTAAGTTAAAAAATATGCAAGCTACCTCATTGCAACTTAAGTAAAACTAACTAACTTTGTCAACGCAAACACGTACGAGTAGTTGAAAGTAATTTTAACTAAACTCATGTAAGGCACATAATGGTGTTTGAGTTGCCGTAACGATTTATCGTCGACCGTCTGTTGCATTAACTTGCCAACTTAATAACATGTTTGCTTATTTTGGTGTTTACATTTATTTTGACAAATATTTATTTACAACAAGTATTTACAATCTCAACTAATATTATAAAGAGAAAAAAAATAATGTTTGTTTGTAACGGATAAACTCAATAACTACTTAACCGATTTTAAAAAATCTTTCACTTATGGAAAGCTATATTATCACCGAGTAGCATGGGCTATATTTTATCCCGAAAACGTGGGTGAAACCGCGCGATAAAGTTAGTACTTAATAGTATAAAATACAAACTATATAATACATATATGGAAAATTTCCTCAAAGCTCCCGCTGCTGCCGATGGGCAAGGTTCCCAACAGGCTGGCAGCGTTCCTTTTTGTATGGCCAAGTTAATGCGTTGGCGGAAAAAGCTGACCATCATGTTTTGGTGTTTTATTTTGTTGTTATATAAAGTGCTGCATCCCCATATCGACGGGCCGGTTGCGGTGGTTGGTAAGATACCCTATCTATCACGCCGCAGGTCATGGGTTCGATTCCCACTCAGGACAAACATTTGTGTGCATGAATATGTCTGTTTGTCCTGAGTCTGGGTGTAATTATCTATATATGTATGTATTTACAAAAGAAAAGTAGTATATGTAGTATATCAGTTATCTGGCTTCCATAGTACAAGCTCTGCTTAGTTTGGGGTCAGATGGCCGTGTGTGAGGAATAATGTCCCAGAATATTTATTTATTATCTTGGGATAAATTACATGAGGAATTTTATTTCATTTATCAGTTTTTTATATTTAGATAGGCGAGTTAAGAGTTAGCCTAATTCTATAAACTCCAGAAAATAAGAGCCAAATTCAAATGATTATTTCACCATTTACTTACGCGTCAGGCTTTAATACCTTTAAATTTTCTATCAGTATTCTATGGTATTGTTCAAAACCATTTATAATACCTTCAACAAATAATAACATTAATTTCGTTAAGAAGTAGGATCCCCATTCTGATAGAGCTCAGCGCGAACGATACAAATAATCCTTTAATCGATGGGATGAACGAACGACTTTGAGTAATACCCCATTATCTACTCCTTCCTACACTTCCTACTATTCTTACCTACTCAGTTGTGCAAATGCAGCCGAAATGAAATAAAGCTTTGTATTGTAATGAAAAAGGGGAGAATTAAAAATGAAGTTGTCGATTGTATTGTAAAAGGTTGAGAAGCCTTTTTAAGTTGCAGTCTTCAATTAAAGTGTAATTAATGTCCCTTGTATTATTTTCTTGTATTTAAAAGGGAAAGGAGCTCCTTCTTGTAATTTTTATACTTGGTATAATTTTGTGAACCACTTCATATAGGTATATCAAGAATAATAAGTACATTTCATGTTTTTTTTTAACTTCAAATAGGCTTTTAGGCCATCCCACAGATTGTGGGTTCGATTTCCACCCAGTACATAAGTTATATGTTTTTTTTTACTTATAGATTATTTGATTATAATAAGGTGATGATTGTGGTAGTGACGTTGGATACCGTGGCTAAGGTCGTGGGTTCGAATGCTACACGGTACAGTAGGGTACTTTATAGTACCCGCCTGGCTGGCTACTGGTAGGTACTTGGCAACAAATGGTCTACTTGAGGGTGGTTGCCAGGAAACCTCAACTTTCATATCTCCTGCTTGCTTATATTACACACACTATGTGCTTACCACCTTCACGACACCACCACATACCACCATGGTAAGCTTAAAACAAACGGCGCATCTATAATAAATAAACGATTTAACCCTTATATTAACAAATAAAACAAATAAGAACATCCAAAAAAAACAACAATTCCGTAAGACACTGATAAGACAATCGACGTATAGACCACTCGGATATATTGGCCTATTTCTCCCGTGGACTCACACTCGATTGCCGTTTGATTGCCTCCTGTCTTTTCACATTTGTAAATACAGCTATATGTTAGCAATGCCCTTTGTTCATCGTTGGATGAATGATCAACGGTACATTGAGTTTTTGATTCTTTATTACCTGGTCCGGTAGATTTACTAGGTTTATTATTATTATTTAAACCCTTTTGTTGTTTTTTTTATTTTGTATCCATCACACATATTATTACATGCCATGTATTTAGGAATATGGTATAGTTTTAGAGTAAATAATAAGAAGTTTAAATATGACTATTTAGGGGTAGTAATCATTCCTACGACAGCTTGGTTATTAGTTATAAAAACTAGTAGATATTAATTACTACAGAAGTTAATAGCTCATACAGATGTTAAAACAAATTAAGTGAGAATTCTTATTACTTTTATTTACGGCTTTTGCCTGCCGCGTTTATAAAGTTAGGTATTTTATATGACCTAGCTGAACGTAGCACTTCGTAGCGGTTCGTAGAGCTATCGTAGCGATGCTGTATAGTGCTACAATTTGGCGTAGCGTTTTCTCGGACTAAAGTTTTGTTGTTTGTATAACAATTTTGTATTGTATAACTTCTAAATCGCTCTTAGTTTTGTTTAAAACAATTTGTGAAAACAATTTTCAGACTAGTTAACGTTTGCTACAACAAGGAATGCTACCCCGTTTTAGAAGGAAAAGGGTATGATTTATGTATAGGAAGTTATTCTGTTTTAGAAATTTTTGCCATGGTTAATGAATGTAAATATTTATAATATCATTAATTGTTACTTTTATATAATCCAACGAAGTAAAAAAGCAATAATAAAATGTAGCAACTGCTACGAAAACAAAGTTAATTCATAACAAAATTGGGCGACGACAAGCCCCGTCATTGTGGTGAAACTTCGCTAACAAGTTTGTTGAGTGTTAGATACAAGTCCACTGTATATTATTACACCAAAACTTATATTGAATCCTATAGTTTTATATTGGACACGCTTACGCTCTTTTTTTTTGTAGCATGTGACGGAGTTTTTGTACTAGAAAAATATATATAAATGATAGAATGGCTAAGGAATTTTGGTGAAAATTACGGAATAAGCGAAGTAATGTAACGCTAATGCCACGCGCCTCCACTATCTGGTTTGCACCCAAGGAAATTTTGTAATCAGTCGAATTTTCCCTTTGTTTTAATGTTTGCTTTTGCTCTTACAAATTATAATCACAATCATACACAAAAACCGACTCTCAAGTGTTGTTACCAGTAGTACTTGCATTGCGACAGATTTTCAACTTGAAGGAAGCTTACCAAGTGGGTAAAGTTATTTATTTATCATCATAATTATTTTCTATAATGCGTTACCTTCATCTATTGTAATCTATTGTGATTTTAATTTGTAAAAGCAAAAGTAAACATTAATGTTTTTATTATAGTAAAACAACAAACAGAGCAAAATAAAAAAAAACAAAACAATCGATTTACAATATGTTCTGAAAGAAGATCTTACCCACTTTAAATTTATCCGCTGATTACAGTTTACTTCCGCTATTTCAATTGTAATCTACACGAGGGTTGTCACATATAAAAATAAATATATATAAGTGACTTATTTATTCGCCTTAGTGGAGATAGAAAGCTGTCAAACACAATGATTTAATTCATCTATTCTTCTATCATCTCTAACCGTAAGGTTTTTTTTTATTTTCTAGTATCAGTTTATCATTGATTGGCATTGTATTCTTATAAATACTAGGCTTTTACCCTGCAGTTTCACCCGCGTACACGCGTTAGGGGTTGAATTTCCAAAAATATTTTCTTAGTGGATGCCTTCTCTGTAAAAGGTATGTACAAAGATGTGCACAGTTTCAAAAGTCTAGATCCATCGGTTTGGGCTGTGCGTTGATATATCGACAGTCAGTCAGTATACCATTTAAACTAATAAATAATTTAATATATACAGAGAAAAGAAGAAGACGAGACAATACTCACACCATATACCTAAATTTGATCGGAAATCAAATTAAAAATAAGCCCATTACGTCCAGTAACAACTTGTAAATTAATCAATTTATATAACATACATAACAACTACGATTTTGAAGATATACATTAGGTACATAAATTCATCCATTTATGACATGTTTTTTTATACACTTTATTGTTTAAAAATCCATAATTGTAAATAATGTAATAACTGTAAAATATAACATAATTAGCCAACATTAAAACACCACCACATTATTTTGCCTTCAGCGCATTATTTATGTGCCAACCCTAGCACATCAATAATTGATTGTTCCAACTGAGGCGGGAAATAAGATCCCACCTGAGGTATTATCTTTCAGACCTTTATAAACGAAAGGATTTAGTATAAAGGTATAGTCCATTGTGGTGGTATTAAGTTGAGAAATACGACCGAATGCTTTTGTTGTTGGCAATTTAAATTGGTGTGTTTGGTTGATTAATCGAGGGGAAATGCTATGGGTACACCAATTTAAATGAATAATTATGGTGTGATCAGATCTTTTAATGTTTCAATACGGTGGTGACTTCTTCTTTGTGAAACAAACTATAGTAATTATAAAATTAATTGTAATGAATATTTAATATAGAAAAATAATTGAAATCTAGAACGTCTTTTGTAATTATGTATTTGATCTACATTTTTACAATTTATCACAAATTTTGTGAAAGAATTTAATTTTAAATTCATAATATTTATTTTACTAACTTAACTACTTTTTCTATAAACAAACATTATGATTCATTTTAAAGATAACCTCGATGACAAGTCAAGCTATAAGGTAATTTAAAGAGAAAGTTACCGAGAACCGAACCCTGAACTCCTTTACTGGACACCCTGTGGAATTCAAACAAAACTTTGCCCATTATCTTGTAATAACTCCACCGTGCATTCATTTTATAAATTATTTATTATAATTGGTAAATTTGCTAACGAGAATTTGATTTAACTTTGTGTAAGTTGAAGTGTTGACAGAAATTTTGTCCAATGAATTTTAATACTTTATAAAGTTCGTGTAATATACTGAATGTTAAATGTTATGTGAATTACAGAGATTCGTATCAACATTTGAGATATTTTAATTGCTTAGATATAAACCTCTCAAAATAAGGGGCCAATAGTCCAAACACGGGCCCGTTATTGGTAAGTAACTGCTAACGAATCAGCAACCTTTGCCACAACCACTAAGCTATCGTTGATTTAATTAAACAATTAATATTAATATTATTATGTATGTTTATTTACAACAAATATTTACAATCAATGTATAAAATACCAACTATGATATATAGAAAACATCCTCTAAGCCCTCGCTGCTGTCGATATGCAAGGTTCCCAACAGGCTGGCAGCGTTCCCAATTAATTAATTATTTTATTCATTTATTCGGTCATTATAATTATACAACATTTCTGTAATATCTATATCCATATGAGAAATATTAATAACAACATACATTCATATTTATTAACACTACTAGGGCTTTAAACCTAGTTGATGCTTTAAGTGTAATTTATTTCATAACTAACATATTAATTCTCCTTTTATTTAAATGTGAGGCACATTTTATCCACAGTTAACATAGCTGTATATTCAAATGAATAATAATTTACATTAAGTATACCTTTTGAGTAAATAAGTTACACAAATCATTTTATTTTTTCAAAGAGACAAAAATATTTTACTTAAAGAATATAGAAATAACTAGCAGCGGTTGAACCCGTGTCTCAAGGGCCCTAAACTAGCTCTTAAGTGCAACTACTAGAATATACCAGTAGGATTCGAACCCGGGACCTAGCTATTATCACCTTATAAGGTAATCTTATTGATCACTAATGCGCTGAAAAGACCAACCAAAAGACTCCTAGACGCAAAGTTACGTAACACATGGATAAAAGCTGGGTGTCGCAACTGGAGGTGACAAATTATTTATTCAAATATGATGAAAAACATTATTAGCAAATTATTTAAAAAAATTAAATGAATTCAGCAATAGATCAAATACCAGCAAGTAGGCTTAACTTTACATAAGTTGGTTTTATGTACAATTATCGTGATACAACGTAAGTAGAATTTTGCGTGGACTAAATTATTCCTTATTATTTCTGGAGCCATAAAATCAAATTTCGATAACACAGTTGTGCATAGAAATAGATTACAAACAAATTAATATAATTTAAATTTGTAAAAGCTCAAAGTTACGAGAAGTAACTTTCATAGAAAAAAAATATAGACTTGTTATGCGCTTGTGCTTAGTATTTAAAAAATAAAAACATTTTACAACTGGCCTAAATTGTGATATGAAAATTTCGGGAAACAAATTAATAAGAGGTAGTGAAAAAACTTTTTTTACCACTCACCAAACGGTGACTCACACTTCACCGTCTTTGGATAATATCTTCAAATATCGTCACATAACACTCTAACTAAAATAACAAAGATTTTTCTCAGAAAAAGATGATAAAACTCATAAAATATGTAATCTCATACTACTTTAAGTTAGTTCAACGTCGATAATTTGTTATTTTCTGCACCCTTGGATAACTATCTAACTTTTCAGTTAGGGCTGTAAGTTGTTGTTGAAAGTTCACACCGACGTAGTCATCTTAGTAATGGGTTTTTCTAGAAATAAATTGGGATTAAGAATTATTTACAGTACACATTTGTTATGCGACCTGAAATAGTTGTAACCTAATGGTTTTTTTTATCGTTTATTCTATTTATTTCCAAAATAATATGGTATCAGTTATAGCAGTTTTATTAGTACTTAGTTATCTGGCTAGCTACCTTTTGACATCAAGCATCTATAGTTGCATCTGAGTTTAATGTTTTCTTTATAATCACGAAATTAAAACGATTAAAGATTGTTTTTTGGTCCATTAAGGCTCCAGTCTCCCTAAAATCAGTGTTCTTGCGGAATTTATCAAAAAAGAAATATTGTTTTTTAGTCATCAGAAAAGCAATAAATGAAATATATTTTACGTTATTTTAAAGAGTGAGATTTGAAGTTTTCAATACATATTTTATTTTTAAATTTGACGCCACTTTTATTAGCTTTGTGAGGCTTTAAACAAACCTCTATTTACGTTCCACGCGTAGAGGGTCTCATTCATGCACACGCCACGCAAAAAATATAACAAAAACAAGAAATGTATTCAGATTACATTTGTCGGCAAATCCTCTACAATAATCATATCTAGTTACTTTTTTCAAAATTGTCTCAATTTCTTTTCGTAAAATATATTTCATTTATTGCTTTTCTGATGACTAAAAAACAATATTTCTTTTTTGATAAATTCCGCAAGAACACTGATTTTAGGGAGACTGGAGCCTTAATAACTTGAACCACGATTCTTAGAATTATTTAGAACGAGCATTCTATTCGCAAGCTAAGGGAGCTAAGCGATTGTTTAAACATTTATTTTAGCAAGCAAAATCTTCTCAGTTATATTTATTTTCAAGCTTGCCCCGTGTAAACTTGCCATAAAGGTAACCAAACCGTAAACTGGCGGATGAGTAGCTCATAAAATATTACTATACAACTTTATCCTCTAGAGAACTTTGACAAAGAGCGTCTAATAAAATTATGAGAATAAAAAATGAGGAGTCACTGTCGCGGCGTAAATAGTCATGGCTTCTTTTAACCGACATCAAAAAAAGAGGACGTTCTCATTGCATTCGGTTGTATGTATTTTTTTTTGTATGATTGCTACGCGATTACTCCACCAATTATGAATTGATTTTGACGTTTTTTTTTGTTTGGTTGGTCATACTTGAGAGATGGTTCCATATAAATTTATTATGATGTGATTATGGACTTTGAAGATATGACAGGATTCCTCAATGAAAAGGAGCACGAATATCGCGATGATTGAAATATGTTATTTAATATTATCGACAATTATTATTGATAGGCATATCCTCAATCAGAGAAAAATCTTTATAGGTATTCAATACACATAAGAAACTGAAAATGGAAAAATAAAATTAACATTTAACAAAAAAGAAAACAACTTCAAAATGGCTTTGCACTAAAAAGTATAAAATAACGATATTAGAACTCGTTTTTAAATCAGGGAAAGAGAAGCACGTGTTCCAGAATCTCAAATTCTTTCGCTGACTTCAAAACGAGTTCTAATATTGTTATTTTATACTTTTTATTGCAAACCCATTTTGAAGTTTTTTTAAAATGTTATTTCAAAAACAAAATTAAAAAATACTTTGTTTTATTTTGGCGTATTTATTACATTCTTATTTGTAAAATTTACCTTTTGAATTATTAAATTTCACAGTTTCTTTTTGAAGCCTTCATATCTCCTTACTTCACCTATCTAGGTGGATTAGTAAGAAATGCACTTACCATACCTACTTGATATTCATGTGAACTTTCATTCTTCATATATTTTATACTGACGTAGGTTATTTTTTATTGGCTGGACAGTAAATAGAACGTAACTGGGAAATGTGTCATGTAGTTCATACGACGTTTTATGGAAAATTGCAGTACTTTCCTACTCGATGAACAAATAACTTCCATTTTCTCTGACTCATCCTTAGTGCAATGAGGATACAAAAATTAAAATGAGCCTAGCGAACGTGACTTATACAGTCTTTGTTTGACTGGAAACTTTTACGGATCATCTTCTCAGCCGCAAGAAGTCCACTGTTGGACATAGGCCTCCCCTAAGGATCTCCAATAGGACTGGTCTTGGGCGGCCTGCAACCAGCGTTTTCCGACGACTTTTACAAGGTCGTCTATCCACCTTGTAAGCGGACGTCCTACGCTGCGCTTGCCGGTCCGTGGTCTCCACTCCAGAACTCTTCGGCCCCATCGGCCATCCGTTCCGCCATGCCTGCCCAGTGCCACTTCAACTTGCCAATCCGCTGGGCTATGTCTATGACCATAGTTCGTCTACGGATCTCCTCTTTTACGGATCGAACTGTCTCATCTAAAATCGGTCATTCTTCAACTATATCATCGTGGAATATAAAACATGCTCACGTATTCAATCGGCTTCCACACTACGTGTACGGAAATATATTTTATCGTGTCGGATGTAGCCGGATGAAATGGAGCGTGGTGTAGATACGTGTGTTACTGAAGGTGTATTTTATAGAAAATAGCGATGTATTTTTGTTTACAATGTAGAGTTTTGGAAAGGATTTATGATTTGTTCGCATAATTTCTAAAGATTTAGGTAATTAAAGTTGAAAAACATAAAAGTAAATCTGACAAATGATTAAACTATAGGTACAATTAGATGTACCCAAGCATAATAAAGTAATTTTTAAGCACATCGATATTGGTCCCAAATGCAATTTTGTTAGGCATAAAACCGGTAACATAACATTCATTAGGCTCTAATAAAAATAATAATCACATAAATACTACGACATTTACTTCTAAATATATATGTATATCTAGATTATAAAGGAGCAGAAATCGGAAATAAAATCACGTTTCAATATATTTCCTTACTCAAAGGGGACGAACACGATACCACCGATTTCTGCATTACATTTTAAGATTTCACATTGTTGAAAAAACGTATAATATATCGACGTATTTTTACTGGATACTGGTAAAAAATAAAACTCTCCCAAATATGTATCATTTTTATGAGTTCACTTTTAATTTAAAATCTAAACTGAAATTCATAAGTTATTAAAATATCTATTTTTTATATATTCTTTAGTAAAGCTTCATAAAAAATGTATCCACACCGTAAAAATGCTTTTGCACATTATGTAAATAATTTCAAAGTTTCTAGCAGGTATTTCAGTCACCATTGTTAGCTTTTTCGGTATTTGCCTTGAAAATTATTCTCGAGATATTTTTAGTTGATGAAATGTACAGTGGTACCTATTTATAAGATTGTAATAAGAAAAGTGCTAGAGTTACAATTATAAATGTCTAGCTTCTGCCCCGTGGTTTTACTCGCATTTCTGAGGAATCTAATTTATTCCCTTGATAAAATGTATCCTTTGTTTTAATCAAAGGAATGATCTATATATACGTCAAGTTTCATTCAAATTGCGACTCTTTTGAAGATATTAACTAAGCTCAGGTAAATACATATATTGTTGTTAAAGTAATACCTCTTTACAAACAGAAATATGCATGCATGTAAAAGAAAAATTAAGCATAAACGTTCTAGGAAATAATTAAGCAACTGTAAAGGTACACGAATGGGGTTAACGTGCTTTAATCTATACTAATATTATAAAGCTAAAGAGTTTGTTTGTTTGTTTGTTTAAACGCGCTAATCTCAGGAACTACTGATTCACACCATATATTACAATATGACCAACTTCTGAAACCCTGTGTTTTTTCGCCAACAATAATTTAATCCTTAGACGATAATGAATGAATCAATCTGTGTAAAAAATGTGGTAATTTTTACTGAACGGCTATCAGGTGAAAATAAATTAAAGCTTGTAAAATTAGAATAACCTAAGAATGAAAATAGACTTAATGGAATACGGCACAAGTGTGAAACAACAAACGCTACAAGAAACCTATAAACCTTTCAACTAAAGTTTGAAATATTTTGTTTCGAATTGAAGTACAAAGGAGTGTTTTGGACGCTCTATTTTACAGTTCAGGTAGTTTTCGATTGCAATAAAATTCTTTACAATTCCCAGTGCATTTAAAATGTACGATTCAGAGCTAGCAAGCCTACTTCCGCTTACATCCGCTCGAATACATTTTATAGCTTTGAATGGTCTTTTGTTGTTTCTTAAAGCTCTATTATTATTTTTATTTAAATTGAATTGATGACATAAATAAATAGCCTGGGACATTCTTCACACACGGCTCATCATCATTATCATATTGAGCCCGAGGATGTCCACTGCTAAATATAGGCCTCTCTTTTTTTTTTTTACTTTGCATAGGCTTGTGTTTGACCACAATCTCACTGTGGTATGTGATGATATGGCCGAAGGTAGTAAGCACACAAAGCCTAGAAGGATCTGGCTCTCAAGTGCAGCTACTGGAACACACCAATAGGTATTTGGCGATAGATTTTCAACTTGAGGGTGGTAGCCAGACCAGTCCACCTGGTGTGAGGCCGTCCCGTTCGGCGCTTTCCTATAAATCTTATTCTTATATCTCTACTAGCTGTCCCCCGCGGTTTCACTCGCGTAGCGGTTTAAAAAATAGATGTTGACCGATTCTCAGACCTATCCAATATGCACACAAAATTTCATAAAAATCGGTCGAGCCGATTCGGAGGAGTATGGTAACTAACATTGTGACACGAGAATTTTATTCTTATATCTCTCACTCCCATCAAGCTCTAGCTACATTCCATATATTGACATGGTTCGTACAATAACTAAAGTAGGATATGTAGGATAATGTAGAATTCCTACCCTACTAATATTATAAATTTGAATGTTTGTATGTTTATTACCACTCAACTTCATAACGGATTTGGATCAAATTTGGCACACAGAATATATTTTGGTTGCTAAATGGTCGATTAATATACATATAGCGTACATTTTATCCACAGAAAACTAAGATCCCTCGGGAACGCGGCTGAAGCCGCGGGGCAAATCTTAATAATTATCCTTTAATGATGTTATTTTTATTCCATTTTTATGTACTTAACTACAACATTTTACATTTATTTTTGAATAATTTGAAAGTAGCCTTTTTTATTTTAAAACAGGTAGGTATTTAATTTGACGTTCGTCTAACTCTATGATCGCACGCTGCTAATGACGCAGAACTTCTTTGTATGCAAACATCTGCTATTAGAAACTATAATATATTAGGAAACCCTAATGTTTGTACAGTTCATTTCCCTTCTACACCAAGGAAATATTTTTCAAAGTCCCTTTTGCCTTTCCAGAAAGTTGCTAAACAACTCTGCAAAAATAATCGTGCGCGTGGCAAACATTTGGTAATTTATTTACGACCTTATTATAATGCTATAAGGATTAGCTTGGGAGGTTTTTTACGTAGATAAGGTAAAGTTAAAGTAGTTTACCTAGCAAAGGTAGGCGGCGACGTGTCTATTTAGTTCGCTGAATGAATGTGTGATTGATGTCTCTGTTGGTATACCTGTCACTGAATTCGTATTATGTTGATAATAATTATCCTTACTTTAGTTTATTTTAGGCGATAATCGATGTTGTTATAATGACCACAGACAATATACGGAAAATACAGTAAATTTGGGACATTCACGTTATTTAACCCTGCTAAGTTAAGTTGCCATACATTCAGAAATATCTTTCGCTCTTTGCCGTATTCAGCTTCAGACTTTTATGTATTAGTTACTATTGCTATCAGGTTCTATCATCATCAACCACTCATCATAATAATATCGATATACTATACAGGGTGATAGGTTGAATGAAAGATATACTTGTAGAGGTGAAAATACTTATCAATGTCATCATCAGCATCGAAATCGCGATATTTTGATCGAGGATGGTATAAAAAGTTTGATTTTAGAGTCGATTCTATAGTAAAAGTTGTTTATATTGATGAGTACCATGCGAGTACCTACCTCGCTCGTTTAATATGTCATTCTGTATACAACTTGTAATAGAAAAATTGTAGACTGTAGAAACTTCTTTATTTGGAACAAACTTACGGTTTTTTCTGTCAGCTGACGTTGAGAGACAGTTCCTTCTAAGCTTTGTGTGCTTAACAACTTCGGCCACATCATGACATACAATTCATATAAAAAAAACTATATTGGCTGCAAAAACTCATCTTGTATTAAAAGGTTATAAATAAATCTTCTCTAAGAGACACTTAAGCCTTGATTAAGATCGGTTCTGCACTTTTTAGATTGGCGCTTTCAAACAAAGAGTCGCGGCTATCTTTACACATAGGTACTACATTTATTGTAGAGATTACGACATTTTCAAGTCACAAGTCCCTAAGTCCAGTAGGGTAGAGACTATTTGATCATGCCACCGAATATCATTAAATACGGTAGGGTGAGTCGGGGTAAAAAGGCCCAATTTACCTTTATCGGTTTATTTCCGCAAATCAGCCATCCTCTTGGTGTTTCAAGCCTGTGGGAGTTGTAAAATATTTATCAGGGGATGAATATTAAGGAGTCATTCCTCATTGGCCATTTGCACTTAAAGTCAATCTTTAATGACGTTTGGCTTCTGATATTAGCAGTATAACATAAAGTAAAATAAATTTGCAAATTAAGACATGTAATAATATGGAAATACGTATTACGTAATGTAATAGTACGGAAACATCTCACGGCACATGTACTATACGCACTTTATTGTCTTTTTTCATTCAGATCTCATTAGCGAGAGAGGGAATGGTCGGTAACGCGTAAGTGATACCCCGGCTGTCGTATGCGTCCATAAGGCTATATGGTAACCGCTTAACACCAGGTGGGCCGTATGCTTGTTTCCGACTACGTGGTAAAAAAAGAAATAAAAAAATTGGAACAATAATTGTTTGCAAAAGTGTTATTATATTTGGTAATTTAGGTATAATTTAAAAATATTTGTTCATTGTAAGTTTCATTGTTTATCGTACGTGTTGGTATTTACTTGATTTTACATTGCAATAATTAACATCCTTAGTACTGGCAACACAGTCACTAAGCATTTATTATAAAAGCAATGGTTGCCCTTAGTTCCTCCCTTACTTCTATTTTCACTGTGCTAGGAGGCAGACATTATAACCTTCATTGTGGCCATATTTAATTTGAATATATTATTTCATTTATGTTTTCCATTCTATTTAAATTCAATCTCTGCATTTTATTTCACGCCCGTAATCCTATTTCCTATAGTACGTAAATGAAATCTTTTGTTGTTTTTTGAGAAATAACAATCTTGTAAGAAACGAAAATATTCAAAGTTCACAACTATACGTGATGATTTACAGGCAAAGCTTATATTTTTCTTTGAACGTAACTTCAAAAACGTTTCACACGTCTTATTCCGTCTTATTCACGTATTATTATACGCTTACTGGGTGTAGAAACATGGTTTGACTAAAGTAAATATAAGTAAAGTAAACTTGAAGGCTGTGTAAAGGACAACAAATATCTATAGGTACATATAATAAAACAGTAGAATCCGGTGTATCCGTACATAAGAAAAGTAATAAAAATAGGAAAGGGGTAACTAAAGAAGAGTAGATCATAAACCAGCGATTTTTAGAATTAGTTTCTGTCTGTCTGTCTGTCTGTTTGTTTGTTAACGCACATCTCTGGAACTAGTGAACGGATTTATGTAGTTTTCACAAGTAGATAGAGATTAATTTGGCTTTGTTTTTAAAATCGGATGTTGCAAAAAAAACATCGAAATCGCCTGAAAGGAAGAAATACAATACCTATACATAGGTATTTTATAAAATCTTCGCGAGCAAAGCCACGGGCAAAAAGCTAGTTCAAATATTTGGCTCGAGGTGATACTTTCGTTGTTAAAATTCAAAGAGTTTTGTTATTTTATTGTTTTCTTTGTTTTGCCAAAAATTAAGACAGATAAAACGAAAGGTAGGCAAAATGGTTACTTTAGTGAATATTTTAATGTAATTTGAAGGTGCTTTTTATTATTTTATCTATATTTTAATAAAAAAAAAGTAAATAAGTTATGATATCAAAGTACAGGTCTATAGTTTTTTTTTGATAAAAATTTAGTCTCGATACATTTTTTTTTGTAAATATTCTTTAATGAAATAAAATGATCATTTTAGTTTTTATATTGCGTATTCATAAAAATGTAAGTATTGTATTGTGGTAAAAAACTTATAATATTAGAATAAATGATTTATTATGGTTATTATTATAGAAAAGAACTCATCTCGATATAGTTCTGTGGTTATTTATTACTCATCATCAATATATTTTTAATATTGTATGTAAAATATTAATTAAATCCTTAATATGCATAACCAGCCTGCTGATATCGTCGTCCTGATCAAAGATGGTAAACCATTAAAAAAATATACTCACCAACTAGTTACACTTTAATAAAACTCCTTGATTATTCTCAGATTAACTTTTCAAGGGGGTTCTAAAACCAAAAGTTTGCTAGGAAAATTGCCGGTGGTACCACAGTAAAAACATCTTAGTAAGACATTTTCATAGTAGTGCAACTATTTTATACGTTTATATTCTCGCCAGTCACATCAAAAAGTTCTAGAAGATTTTTTATAAATTCTTTATTAGTAAAGATTACTCATTATTGTGGTCTTGTGAAGTGCTATATTCTATTGAAGCCTGGCCACTCACGAGCGTATTTATCTGCAATCTTAACAAGTAGGTTGGAGTTTCGAGCCGGTTGGCGTGGTTGGTAAGATACCCTATCTATCACGCCGCAGGTCGTGGGTTCGATTCCCACTCAGGACAAACATTTGTGTGCATGAACATGTCTGTTTGTCCTGTGTCTGGGTGTAATTATCTATATATGTATGTATTTACAAAAGAAAAGTAGTATATGTAGTATATCAGTTATCTGGCTTCCATAGTACAAGCTCTGCTTAGTTTGGGGTCAGATGGCCGTGTGTGAGGAATGTCCCAGAATATTTATTTATTTTCACTTACTCACGGAATCAGCCACCACTGGTTTGATGAAAATATCGTGAAAAAACCTCTCATTGTTTTTGGAATCATGATGAAATATTTGATATTAATGAAGTTTCAAGGTTATTCAGATTTTTTTTTATGTCAGTAGGTTGACAAGCAGGCAAGCGGTCCACCTGATAGTATGGGTCACCACCGCCTATAAACATTTGCAATACCAGGGGGATTGCCGATGTGTTGCCGAAATTGAGTTGGTCGGGTACAGTCCTGATTTAGGTGATGAATCGATTGATCAATACACGATAGTGAAGACTACGTCTAAAACAGCGTCGGTATTAATTTAATAATATCGTTCCAACCGATCAAAATGACGAAAATGGAAAAGTTGCTTTACTATTTTTTTTACTGTTGTACAAGTCCGGTTAAAGTTTAAACGTATCTGGACTGAGCTAAAGCAAAGGATCATTAGTATTAATAACGCAAACGGTCGGTCTCATTAAAGTTGGCACTAACCCCTCGACGGGGCTGGCGGCTATTCAGGCCTCTAAGTGCTTAGTGATAATGTTTTTACATACCTACATGTGAGTTTTCAATATATTGTAATCATTTACATATACATTTATTTGGATAATTGAATCCTATTTTTGACGTGACAACGTCTTATAATTCGATGGAGCTGGCTGCACGCACGAAAAAACATGACTCATGCGGCGTTACCTCGCTCTGAGGCGTTCCATTTAAGGCTTGAAGTGCAAGCGAGAGCGCGGAAGGAGCAACAAAGAGGCACAATCGGCCTCCTTATGACGTTGTCACGTTTTGTTACTATAATAATATATACTTATAAATTAGGGTTAGTATACAATGACAAATTTGGTTTTGTGTGCACCAGTCAGTGATTGTGATATCTCTCAATTACAATTATTACGCAGTTACATTTCTGATAACTATTTAAAAAAATGGTAGATGACTATTTTTATATTACCTACATAAATTTTCATTACTTATAAAATATTGAGATTTCCTAGATACTTCGTCAGTTGAAATATAAAACCATAGCCATCAACATTTCTGTTTTCCATCTACCCTCAAATTTATTCATAGACTCCCATGAAACTTTATAGCTAAGCCTACTTACATTTGTCTGAGACGATTCTAATTGAATTTGTAACGAAGCCTTAAAAATGTGGCGAAAAACGGAGGGCTATTTACTTTGTCCCTTTCATAGTTAATTCTATACATGTATGCCGAGTTTCCACGCGCGAAGGTGCACGAAATCACAATTAACATATAGATGTGACACTCGACCCTAGCCGGCCCCTTTTAGCAAAATTACAAAAGACACGCTTTTAACAAGGTCTTGTAAAAGTTACCGTGGCCCTGTTCAAACAACACAGATTAAAATATATCGTGTGGAAAATTAACTCCACTAGCAGTATACCAAATGGGTCCACTTTAATTTTCTTCGGCTATGACCACTGGCGCGCAAGGGTTGTCGAAATGAGAATAGAAAATGAGCCAGTGTTTGTGCTTTGACAATGGAATTCATTAGCACGCCCTGGGGAAAGAGGACGAGGATGACTCGGGTATTTTTTTAATTCAGTCTATTTGGAAAGTGTGCCGAGAGGCTACTAGCCTACGATTGCAAACTTCACGAGCGCTTTTAATTTTTCATACTAAACTTTAGGATTATTTAATAACGTTTTAGCAAAGCCTTAGACAGTACACACGGCCTTTGAGTTTTTAGTTTGCGACGTTCCAAAAGACGACCGTAATTCAATTTTATTCGTAGGTATTGAAAATATATTTAACTTTACCCAATATGATAATTAATTAATAAAATAAAAAGGTTAATTTCTTATCCAAAGTAAAGCTATGGTACTTAGTTATCATTCTCAGTATCGTGAATTTTATTTTATTTATCGATAAGAGTTATTTCCACAAACATTAAACTTATTTAGAGATAGCAGAACGATTCTAAGTCGAACGATTTTAAACCTTCAGTTGTACAACTGAAGTTTGTTTATAAGAAAATATAGTACCAAATGTCTACCTAGTAACTATTCCACATCAAATTCCCAAGGATTACGAGTAACATATTTGAATCAATCAAAAAGATCCGATTAGGATCGAATGCTGGGAACCGTTCTCATACAAATATGTTTTTTTTTGGATTGTGGATTTTCCATTTTTATCCTTTTATAAAGATTACTGTGATCTACAACGTAATTCTTAGTACACTATATATTATATTATTATATTTAGTAAATTTGTTATAAATTTAAATTCCTTATTACTTAAGGCTCCAGTCTCCCTAAAATCAGTGTTCTTGCGGAATTTATCAAAAAAGACATATTGTTTTTTAGTCATCAGAAAAGCAATAAATGAAATATATTTTACGTTATTTTCAAGTGTGAGATTTGAAATTTCCAATACATATTTTATTTTTTAATTTGACGCCTTTTTATAAGCTTTGTGAGGCTTTAAACATACCTCTATTTTCGTTCCACGCGTAGAGGGTCTCATTCATGCACACGCCACGAAAAAAATATAACAAAAACAAGAAATGTATTCAGATTACATTTGTCGGCAAATCCTCTACATAAATCTTATTCAGTTACTTTTTTTCAAAATTGTCTCAATTTCTTATTTAAACTGCTTTAAAAAGTTATAAATTTCTGAATTTGACCCTTGCAACATATATTTTTTTCTATTACAAAGTAATGGTTTAGAGAAATCACACTTTAACCACTCCGAAAGCAACTACTTATCTGTCGAATAAAAAATATAAACATTCAAAAAATCATTTGAAATAAATTTACCGAAACTAAACAAATAAAACATAAAACGCATCAAAATTCCATTCAATTCCGCTGGGAATTGACAGCGTTCGTTTTTCGTGGCGTGTGCATGAATGAGACCCTCTACGCATGGAACGTAAATAGAGGTATGTTTAAAGCCTCACAAAGCTAATATTAATGCTAACGATGTTTTAAAAACTTTTAATTCCCTTAATATGAAAAGTACTGAAGATTTATGGGGTTTATCGGTTACGGTTTTAAAATCAATAATTGCAGTAATGGCACCTATTTTGTCCGATATTTTCAATGAATGCATTCATCAGGGCTCTTTTCCCGATTTAATGAAGTTTAGTAAAATAGTACCTATTTTTAAATCCGGTTGTAAGTATAATCCATCCGATTATAGACCAGTGTCCGTTCTTCCAGCACTTAGTAAAATATTTGAAAAACTGTTACTCAATCAAATGTTAAAACACTTTAATGAACATGAGATACTGCATGGTCATCAGTTTGGTTTCACGAAGGGAAAATCTACTTCCGATGCAGCTGCAAAATTATTGAAATCCATTTATGAGGCTTGGGAGGGTTCACAGGATGCAATTGGTATATTCTGTGATCTATCCAAGGCCTTCGACTGTGTCGACCACCGTACACTGCTACTAAAGCTAGACTATTACGGAATTCGTGGAACTGCTTATGATCTTGTTCTATCTTATTTATCTAATCGTCAACAAAAGGTAGGGATTAGTAGTACAACATCTGAGGGCTCTTTAATCGAAATACCCCCATTTCGATTAAAGAGCCCTCAGAGCCCCAGGGCTCAATACTAGGACCATTTTTGTTTTTAGTTTATTTAAATGATTTACCATCTATTGTAAATGGCCTCTCAGATATAGTCTTGTTTGCTGACGATACTTCGTTGATTTTTAAAGTTGATAGAAAAGACAAAGATCTTATAAGAGTAAATGATACTTTGTCAATAGTCTCCAAATGGTTTACTGCAAACAATTTGTTACTCAACTCTAAGAAGACCAAATGTTTAAGATTCTCTCTACCCAATGTAGCACAAGTAGATAGTCAAGTAATAATAGATAGCAGTAATTTGGACATGGTTAATAAAACTGTATTCTTAGGTTTAACATTAGATAATAAATTACAATGGGGTCCTCATATAGATTCTTTGGCAGGTAAATTAAGTTCTGCTGCATTTGCTGTAAGAAAAATTAAACAATTGACGAATGTCGAGACGGCTAAACTAGTATATTTTGCTTACTTTCACAGTCTGTTATCATACGGTATTTTATTATGGGGAGCAGCAGCCGATATTGAAACTATTTTTATACTACAAAAAAGGGCAATTCGTGCAATTTATAGTATGGGTCCTCGGGACTCATTAAAGCATTTATTTAAAGAAATAAATATAATGACTTTGCCTTCACTCTACATTTATGAAAATATAATGTTCATACGTAGAAATATAGGAATGTTTAAAACAAAAGTAGATGTCCATAATATAAATACAAGGCAAAGAGAGAAATTAGTTGTTCCATATTTTAGGTTAGCCAAAGTTAGCAAGTCATTCCTTGGTAATTGCGTTCGTTTTTATAATAAAATACCTAACTCGGTAACCAAGATGACCGATTTTAAATTCAAATTTTACGTAAAGAAAGTTTTGAAGGAAAAGGCTTATTACAAGGTAGCTCAATATATTGAAGATAGGGATGTTTGGAAATAGTTTCACTCTGCACAGGTGCACTTCGCATATTGTTTTTTTATTTTATTTTTTTAGTTTTAACCATTATGTAGCGTATTCGCTATTATTTAATAAGAACTTGTTTGCGTTACATTTTATTATTTACTGGGTATTGGTATTTTTCTTTTTGATTTAATTGTATATTGTATTGTACATTTTGCTGTTATTGAAAAAATATAGCCAATAGTCAGATTATAAAAAAAAAGAAAAATATATATAAAAAATGTAACCTTGCTGAGTTTCTTGCCGGTTCTTCTCAGTTGAAGGCTGATTTCCGAATCGGTGGTAGCTTCAGTAAATTCGACCTTCATAAGTGCCCTCCTAGGGCCTAAACTGAATAAATGGCTTTGACTTTGACTTTGACTTTGAATAAAAGTGGCGTCAAATTAAAAAATAAAATATGTATTGGAAACTTCAAATATCACACTTTAAAGTAACGTAAAATATATTTCATTTATTGCTTTTCTGACGACTAAAAAACAATATTTATTTTCTGATAAATTCCGTAAGAACACTGATTTTATGAGACTGGAGCCAATTTTTCTTTGCAAGAATTTTGAAATTCCTGTTCGATTTTCCTAAATTGTTTAAAGCCAACTTTTTAATGAACGAACAGCTGATAGCGGTTTTCCCCCATTAAAGGTATGGGCTTACTAATGGATCCTCATAAAGCTAAATATTTAACAAAATGCTGTCATTATAAATTTTAACTTGACTATAAGCCTTTAAAGTACGTAATTATTGAAGTAACCCTATTTTTTTCAGAAAAGGATATCGCACATAATTAGGAAAACTATATTCAGTGTTCAGCACCCCTAGTATAAATTTTGATGATGATGATTATCATAATAATAATTAGGGTGTTTTTTTTTTTTTTACTTTGTATAGGCTTGTCTTGTGTTTGACCACAATCTCACTATGGTAGGAGATGATGTGGCCGAAGGTGGTAAGCACACAAAGCCTAGAAGGATCTGTCTCTCAAGTGCAGCTGCCGGAACACACCAGTAGGTGTTTGGCGACAGATTTTCAACTTGAGGGTGGTAGCCAGCCAGGCGGGTACTACAAAGTACCGTGCTATTTGTTTCTTGTGTTTTTATATAGTGTGTCGTGTGTGAGTAGGTCTAGTTAATGTAATGTTGTGTGTTGTCCTGAATAAATGTATTTCTTTCTTTCTTTCTTTTCTTTCTATGGTTTCCTCACGATGTTTTCCTTCACCGAAAGCTCAAGCTCATTGTAGGATTCGAACCCACGACCTTCGCCGCGGCGTCGGACGTGACCACTGAGCTATCATCGCCTTAAATTGTTATGATTGTTGATCGGATTGCATTTTCACCGAACATAAACTACAGTAGCTTATTACTCGCGCCAAGACTGCGCAGGACTTGAAAGACGCTGCTAGTCTCTCACAGCTAAGGCGCTGTGTAGGTATGTACCATATACAATGGGAATATATTTATTTTATCAAAAATCTTGAAAGTAATCTCATTAGCAGACGATCCACCGGATAAAAAGGGGCCTCTGTCGCCTATGGACATTAGCAATAACTATCAGGGAAATTGCGAGATGTTGCCGACCTTTACAAAGATTCGATGAGAACTGGCTCTCAATGCCACCCGTTAGTGTTTAGCGACAGATAAAAAATTTGAGTACAAAGTACCTACCACCGTGCTAGGTCTTCACACGGTGTTTTCATTTAATGAAAGCTCAATCTTATTGTAGGATTTGATCCTATGACCTTCGTCTTGACATTCAATATACTTATATCTAAACATCGGTTGAAGTGAGACTACTGCGTAGGTTTTTACTCTGACTATACAACTACTACAATGAAGCACGGGGCTTGGCGTGGTTGGTAAGATACTTATCAGTCGCGCCACAGACGTAGGTTCGATTTCCACTCAGGACAGAGATTTATGTGCATGAATATTTCTGTTTGTCCTGAATCCTAGTGTAATTATCTATATAGATATATATTTAGAAAGTTGTAGAATATCAGTTGGTTTCCATAGTACAAGTACTGCTTAGTTTGGAGTCAGACAGATGGCCGTGTGTGAGAAATGTCCCAGGATATTCTTTATTCTGATGAATCAGATTAAGTAGTTTACATTTATAATAATAGCTAAGTTACCTAATAGAATTACTTAATAATGAAATCTCTCCATCATAAGTTATTAAAAATACGAATCTGGAAGAAGCCTAAAAAGATTAATGTCCGAGCTAAAAAAAAAGGTACAACCGTCCAAAAACAGGTGTTTATAAAATAGAAGCACATCGATCAACGTTTTTACAACGTGTCTCTTAGAGTAAGACAAATGAAACCTCAGGAAAGGCAATCCATCTTGAACTGCGAGTATTATTTATACTGTAAACAAGGTGAACAAAACAATTAAGCCTTGACTGATTGAGAGCACTTGAATACCAAACTGCTTCGTCCATTTATTTGGTGATCTATTCTTGGTGTGCGGAAACCCGTAGCGCGCTTATATTGAGTCATAATTAATTATGGTTATTTGGATTTATGTATAAACAAATCCTGGCATTATTTGTATGCTCAGTTTTATGTGAATCATTTAAAAAAAAACAATTAAATACACCTCGGTAAGTTATTTTATATTATATCTACTCAAATAAGTTGTTTACACAAGGACTACATTGATTTTTTTGTATTTCCCAATGTTTTTATTTTTTAGTATTGGAATTGGAATGGCAAATATGGCAATAGCGTTTTATAAATTAACTGGAAGTTATTCAGCCCACTACCCACTGCATTTTTCATAATTAATAGTTATGTATCCACAATATTATATTTTACGCTTTGGTGGTTAAAATTTAAGATGTTTTTTTATATAAACCTAACCATTGGTTCGATACGGAAAGTGGACAGCATTTTTGGACTGAATCTATATCCTATGCATGGAAAAATATGTCTACGATTTTTAGTGATTGGAAAAGAAATATGAAATACTTACAGGTGTAATATTCTTGCACGTATTCCGTGGATCCAAGTTTCTCTCCAAATCTTGAAAATATTAGAGAATTTTAAACTGTCTATACAGGACACACACAAATAATTTTTTCACAATTGGACATAAATGAGACGGGACGCCTCAATGGCCTCATCCTTTCAATGATCTCTGATAAGTGACGTCTCGATAGATTTTGACACATATCATACGCTGGATTAGGAAAAAGAGGGTAGGAAAATTCCTTCATGCAACTATACCCTCAATTTATACTAATATTATAAAGCGGAAGAGATTGTTTGTTTGTTTGGTGAACGCGCTAAGCTCAGGAACTACTGGTTCGAATTGACAAATTCTTTTAGTATTGGATAGTCCATTTATCGTGGGAATTTTTTTACCCGGGTTATCATAAGATCCCTCGGGAATGCGGGTGTTACCGCGGGGTGGAAGCTAGTTGGATTTATAGTGAGATTATGAACGCGCAATCAAATAAAAATACACTTTCTAAAAATATTATTTGGTGTCATTTTAATAATATTTTAGGTACTTATATCTTATAATCTAATAAATCTATCAAAATTACATTTTATTCATCGTCCCACCACTATACACAATACCTCCTACACGAAATTTCGTAATAAAAACATCTAAAGAACATAATTGAATGGGACTATTCCCAAAATATTCCTTATAATTTTATTGGGAGTAAATGGAAATTAATTGCCAACAAAGCATTTTATGGAAATTATTAAATATTTGTCTATTACTAAATTATAAGGGTAAATACTCATTGAAGTTTAAATTAAGTAAAGGTTATCAACAAAGTTGCTAAGAAGATTGAACTGTCACGCTATTTTAGCTTTGTGAAAGAGAATGTGAAAGACGTATTGAAATAGTTTCACATTTTATTAATTAGCTTACTAAAAGCTGCTGTTTCAAATTTAAAATAGATACAATATGTATTTTGAAGACTTTAACTTTGAACAACGTTTGACAAAATGAGTTGCACAAAAATTCGTAAAATGGATACGCATGACGCTAAATGTGGAAAAGGCTAATGCTTGTTTATATTTGTAATTTTTAGAAAACCACTGAAGAAAATATCAAACTAAATTTATATTCTGGGAAATTCTGGGACATTATTCCTCACACTCGGCCATCTGACCCCATACTAAGCAGAGCTTGTACTATGGAAGCCAGATGACTGATACATATACATAATAATATACTACTACATATTCTACTTTTCTTTTGTAAATACATACATATATAGATAATAATGTGATAATAGTTCATGCACACAAATTTTTGTCCTGAGTGGGAATCGAACCCTCGACCTGCGGCGCGGTATCTTACCAACCACGCCAACCAGCCCATTAATATATATTTATGATGTCGGTTAAAAAAAACATGTCCTGATTGACTGAGAGCGGTCGTAGAACGATGAATTTTGGAGGATATATTCCTTTTGAAATTCAACACCTAAGGGGGACAATAGAGGTATGCCTACCGCGTGGCGGAAACCTGGCACGAAATATTTATTTAGTGGTTAGGATTTAACGATAGTGAAACAGGTAAAATATTAACATATAAAACCATGTCCATAATTATCATAGTTATAAGGCACCTAATTTAAAAAAAACTTTCTAAATCTAAACAGTCTATTATCCCATAATCTAAATCCAATGAGCAAAACTTTTGCGAAAATTCCAATTCAATTTAAAGTAACTACCTCATTGGCACAGTATCTCCCCAATCTTCTCTGAAGCAAAACTTCTTGGCACCAAAGGTTGCATTCAAAAGTTTTATTAAGTTTGCTTCCAAAGACGTAGTGGAAACAGGTGGGGGCCGCCTCGTCATATTTCGAAAGTAAACTAGTTTGAATAAACGACTTGGCCCGCAAATCGGTTCTGATTGGTGTGACATGTGACTGTGCTCGTTTGGTGGGCTGGTTGTTTGTTTTGGGTTTCGAGGTGTATAATATATAAAACATAATGTTGGTTTAAAGGCGAGTTCATGGAAACAAATATCTTCTAGAATAAAAAGAAATAAGTTTGGATTTTGTTTATTAAAAATAACAATATGTAAGTAAAAAAAAACTGGGTTTGAGCTTTGAACCTAATTAAGGACTGGCAAAGTATGAGATAAGGCAATCGAAGAGAAGGAGGGTGTAATTCTGAACTCCAGCGCTTGGAAAATATTATGAAAAGGTTACGTTTAATATATTCTCAAAATTTAATGAAAATATAAATCCAACGGTTTTATTTTCCTAAAATGTGCAAAATAAGGGATGTAATACCTCGTACTAGATATTTCTCAGCAAAATACCTAAGTACCTAAATAAACGAAAAATTATGTTATTATTACATTTCGCTGATTCAACTTCGGTCAAATTCCCTCACGAAGTCGCAAAGCGACAGGCAAACGCAACGAAATACGCATTTAACGCTATATGTGGCAACTGGGTAATTATTTTAACTGTAGTCCCTACTATTTGCTACGTTTCTATCGACAATAAGTGAGAGTGAGTCGAGATCATTCGGGATTATACCAGTAAGATTCAAATGTGTATGAGGCGCAGTAATTATGATAAAACCAGATGATTCTCTGTTTTTATCATATCCCTGTGACATATGCTCATATAGCTCTAAAAGAATCTTTGAATGCAGTAAGGAAATGATGAATTGAATTTCCTAATTTAGAAATAGACTATTATGAACCCATCAGTGTACTGTACACACAGTGCGACACTGTTTGAATTTATGTACACAGTACACAGTGTCGCTCAATAAAACAGTGGCGCAGCACATTGAACCTTTTTGCAATTATCAAACCTGCTAGTTTTCCTCCTAATTTACTGCTAGACTTCGTAATTCGATAAGTTTTGAAGATAGAAAATTAAAAATGATATTCCAATCTAAACATTACTATTAATCCCTATACTTAGAGGTAAAAGTTTGCGAAAAACCATGATAAAGGTTCGGCTGTGATTCAAGGACGTTTGGCTCCCGGTAGACCGCACGTAATCCAGCCGGGGAGGATTTTCCGCAGAACGGGCCAGGAATGTAGTCGTCCAGTTAACCCATGTTATGTGGCCGGTATTATTTTCATCTACTGCGGTGCCGTTTGGATTTGGATGTAGCATGTTTTAATTATGTTTAGTGGGACTATTTGTGAATTCAGTGAAAGTAAGTATAAGTAATCAATTGTTTGATCTCGTCATTTACATCATTTTTTTATGTTCAGTTAATAAACATAGATGTTTGCAGCCCAATATGAAACAGATTACTCATTCTTTATTTATTATTATATCTAACATTCGAGAATGAACTGGTTTAATTAAAGGCCAACCACTTTTGTGTAGCACTTCTAGGTGAATTCAGGATTTGATATAATTTGGCAAGTAATTCAACTCTTCTTAGTTAGATTTTATTTCATTTTTTATTTATATTCTTAGAATAAAAAGTATTAATTATTGTAGGATATAAGTTAAATTTCCATTATAACCCGCTTGTAGCTTTATAATCGTTATTAATACAGACATACTTTCTACTTTTGCGTTTATAATTAAGATTGCCAAGATTTGTTATTTTAGGCTTAATATGATGGGCACATTAAAGCAAGTGTCATAACTTCATAATTATTTCAGGATGTAATCTCTTCCGGCACTTTGTATAGTTAAAAGGAGTATTTTCTTGTTAGTCTTATATAAATTATTAAAAATTACATTAGCTTTTGGTTACAATATTGCGTTAAATTATTTTTATATCCTTTCCAATTTATGAATAATCATAATATATGGGACTTATTAACGGGGTTTATTAAATTAAAATAACATTGTTCAACACAATTTTATTGTTTCATTACAATTTCAGCCTTGCTTTTATAAATAGTATTTATACAATATTTACATCACAAACATCATTTCACTTTTGAGTACAAATTCCGTAAAAAGTTTTAAAATTTTGTGTCATCAAATTATGATTATGAGAAAATAATTATCTATTATGATATTATAATGATAACATGGAATACAATGTCCAATAATAAGAAGTACCGAAGGCGGATCCAACGAGAAAAATAATACTGGATCCTAAAGTAACTTCTTACAATAACGATCATAACATCCTTAGATGGTTATCTGTTGAGCTACAATCGCTTTTCTCGTAATGTCATTGACGTGACAACCCCAAGGTGTTGGCTAATTGTGAACATCGAGCTACTACTTCATCCTGAAGGAGACTGAAAGACATTGCTATCAAAATAAGTCCAAAAACTAAATACGCGCAACACGCAATCATTTGTACATATTCACTTCTAGAGTTTTCTGCACTTTGTTTTGAAGTGAGGAAACTTGTGGGAACAAAATCTCCAAACCCAATGGTTGCTAATGCTATAAAACAGAAGTAAGCAGCGTCTAGAAAGCTCCAGTTTTCCCAAGCCGAGAAGATAGCAGCACCGACGCAGATGTATGCTAGAAGTAGGAATAAGACGATGCCCACTGGTACATGACAATGTTCAATGCCGTGATGGAAGTGTTGCTGGACACTGGTGGAAGCACTACTGCTTGGAACAGCACAGCTCTTGGATTTGTGACTCTCTTCATTCCAGATCAAAGGCACTCGAGATGGGGTATCGTGGGGGCAGATTCTGAAAAGAGGAAAGAGTATATAACAATAAAATCATTAATAATTAAATAGACCAGGGTTGGCAAAGGTGACAGAATAGTATTTTTTAACTTTTTGATTTGTCCGATTTGGCCATGAAAGTATTTTGTCACAAATTTAGGGGGAACGTTGTTGGACAAGAAGCAAGTGATGTAAAATTATAAAAATAATAGAAGTGATACAATCCACATTTTATAACCAACTAACCCTTCATCAGGATCTTCAGAATCATCATCGTGATCATCCTGACTCCTGTTCATTTGCAGCTCTCCACATTCCTCAGCAATGAGCTGCTCTATGACAGCTCCTCTTGGCCGCTGTATTGTTCCTCTACCTCTTCCGCGACTTGGCCCATGAACTGTGGCCAAGCATTTTGTGCTTCCGAGGTTTTTCTTTCGATCTAATGTTTGAGTTTGTAGAGATGTTGATGTATGTGGCTCTGTTACAAAAAAAAACAATCGCAATAAATAACTTAGTGGCGAATAAAGAGTTGCAAAGCAAGAAAGCAAATTGTGGTGAGATAATTTTGGATATGTTATGAATTAGTATAATATTTCTTTTCTTCAATACCCGTTAATATTTTCTTCTTGATTGTTACGTTTCATATTTACGAAATATATATTATCATTATTGAATCTGATACCAAACTCAGCCTGAGAAAGATAATCAGTATTGTCATATCAGACTTATGGGATGACTTTGTTATCATATTTATAAAAGTAATCTAGATAATTGAGATTCATGTGATTTTACAAATAGCAAAGATAATAATATAGACACATCTTGTTTTACAATTGAAATTGGATAGCGATAAAGAAGAAGAAAATCAAATAATCTAATTTATTACTGAAACTCTCACCATCAGCCAAGGCACTGCGCTTGATGCGACCGAGTGTAGCCGCTCGGGGGCTGGATGGAGCCCTCTCAAATACTTGCGAATATTGACCTCTGTCGCCGGCTCTCGCTCTCACGGTTCCTGGTGACCTGTGAGACCTTGGCGGGAACGACGTGTACTGATTGTGCTCAGCTGGCTGGGGTAGCAGGCGTTGCTGCTCGTGGAGTTGCAGGTGGTTTTCCAGCTGATAATAATATTATATTTTGTTGATAAATTTCTAATGAATGTTTATAGCAAATACATAGCTTGAAATATTGCTAGACATCTGAGCATGATCCATAAAAATGTTAATTTGCTTACATTATGGCGTCTACAAATCAAGCGTTCGAGAGCGGACGAAGGATTCGGTTGCACTCTTCACATTCGTTTGTCCTCTTTCGTTTATAAAGTCTTCGTTCGTTCTCAGACGCTTTTTCAGTACATGCTATTCGATAGGTATAGTATAGATTGCCAGTAGCAAAACACCAATAAAACTGTAGTTGCTGTCACTTATTTATAAAATAAAAATATATTGCTTACCTCTCCATCCTTCCTCCACGTATTAGGTACTTTTCTCTTTGTAGCTTTCAACCACGCCATTCTTGCCAGTCTTGCCAATGATGCTCCCAGTCCTGCCAGACATGCCAGTGTCAGTGGCACTCCAGCAGCAGCATATGCCACTGTTGCTGCTCGCCCGGCAGCAGTGCGTGGTGACACATTTCCATATCCTGAAGATATTAAAGTGGGCAATTTTTTTGCATAACTTTAAATATATTTTTTTATAAAATATGATTGTTTATTATAGAAGTCTATGCAATTACTTATAATGTTCCTCCACATTAAAATACATAACTATTATATCCTAAATATAAAGGATGATTAGTCAGTGTTCGAAATAAATTATGTATATTTCAGTTACCGTTATAAAGAAACCAATGTAAAGTAATTTTTAATTAACTCAACTCAATCAAACTGTGAAATCATTAAATAAATAATGAAATTCAATCGCTAGCGGGTCTTAAATAAATTCATCATTGCAGACTGAACTGAGCTTGTTGATAAATTATAAATGCCAGTTGTTTATTTGTGCTCTAATTAGTCTAGCGAAATTGGAAATATTAGTATTTATGTAGAAGTTTATATAGGACCCACATATTATTATGCAGACCATACCGATTGAGACAAATTTTATTTATTTAATGCTGAAATTCATAGATTTTTACTAAGAACGGTCTTAAGTTGCTTACATTCAGTGTCTTTGATCAGGTTATCAGTCCATTTAGCATCCTGGATACTAACATATTTTTTCTGACTTCACAGCAGTTCCATTGCTATTCGTCAAATCCGAATGATGAATTATACAATATGAGTGTGTTTATTTTATCAAAAAGTATATGAATTACAAGTGCTTTAATTTCGGGAAAATAATTCCATTCAGCAATGCTCGAGTAGCTTTTTGATCCTCGGCTCTATGATAACCGATAAATATTCTCCTACTAGATTGACTGACAACTTTACCTAAATTGATTTGATTTCCTATATTTTTTTTCTTTTTTTTCTTGAATTCTGACATCTTTTGGAACAAAAACTAATATAATCAGTACAGTGTGAGTTGAATTGCAAAAAGAGTTAGTAGTAAGGCTTCAAGGTTTTAGATCGCTATATTCAGCAGTGGATTTACCTATGCTACCAAACATCTATACTTACCTATAGTAGTAATTAAAGTGATGCAATAAATCAATGCTCCTGAGAAGGTCCACTTCGAGTCCAGTAACAGTTCAGGAGGCTGAGCTTCAGGTGACTGTCTGGCTGCAGCTACTATTGAGGACTCAAACTTGCGAAGCTGCTCGTGGACCAGTCTTGTCCAGTTTCGTTCGTAAAGAACATTGAGGCGTTCTGGAACAAGTAGGAATTTAATTAGTGATTTGATTATGACGAAAATTAAGTACCATGGAGTGTTGATACGAGCAAGCCATATTTTATAGGGTCCAGAGTATGTACCTAACATTATAATACTGCTGGCCTAATAATTAAAAGCGTTCTGAAAGCGCGAGTGGAGTGTTACGTGGCGTACGTTCTCTCGTACGTATAATAGATGCCCCAAGATATTATTCAAAAGCAAGGAGCAAGGTATAACATGTCAGGTATCATTAGTGTTATTTGTAGATGTTATCAAAAAGATAAACACAATGACTATAATAAAATCTATAGAGTTTTAATAAATAATTCCAGATCCCAAAATCCCTACTTCACTTCAATATTGTTGGTTTAAATTTTATTATCACAAAATTACAATAAGCTTATTCATCCTACAATTGAATTGGCCATCACGCCCAGAGTATTCGCGACAAGATCTAAAGAGACTATTATAATTCCGATGAGCCGACACTCAAATTAACGAGGGACGCAATCAGGGCTATGTTTAGTTTAATCAAAAGTGAAAAGAGCCATTTAACTTTTAAGAGCTCAAGCCTTTCTTAAATTGAAGGACTGAGGGCGCTTTGTTGAGGCATCCGAGCGCGGTGTGGCTTTTTAAATTAACTATTTTTATATAAGTTGTTAATTAGTTTGGGGTTCGAAAGAAAGTTTATGTTTTTTTAAACATTCGCGAACTAAATGGTTTCGGGCGAATAAACCCCATATAATATTATTATTATTACCTATTTTAACATCGATTTTTAAAATCTTGATTTTGAGTTACCAAATGAAAAAGTTGATAAAAAAAATCCTGTATATAGAATATAATATATTATGTTAGGTACTATAATACTTTTCATTTATTATAAAAAAAAATTGGACGGCATTCAATTAATTTGTCTAAAGCCAATTTCAATCACTCAACTTCACTAAGGTGACCCAAAGCTAATCCCTCTATCTTGAAAATAATATTCATTGGATAGCTTATATTATGGTAATAAATGTGATATGATTTGAATGTAATTGCATTTTTCTATTACATATTAAATTCTGATTAAAATGTTATTCCATCGTGCTTTATTTTTTCGAGCATATCAATATTTATAATTCGATTACATAAAATATAAGCAATTAATCATTTTTTTATCATATTTTACGTTTACTTCGTGTCATATTTTTATTAACGATAGCATCTCTACTACCTCTCCTCTATAATACAGTAAGGTATATTTTATGTAACATATTATTATTTTTAACTTGAGAATGACAGTCAGATGGACAGACCAGGAGGCCGATTCTCTTCTCAAGCTCTAAGTAAGATTCGCCAAAAAAATTAAAAATTAAATATTCTTATCTACTATATCTACTTTCAAAATGTATGCACCCATTTATACATTACTTCTTAAAACATAACTTCTCCTGATAAGTAGGTACACCAACAGCAAATTTGCACAAAGTTTCTTTCTCAAATCACATCCATTCAGGGAAGTTATTTCATTAAGTAGGCCTGTTTTGCGTCTTTGAATCTTTTCTAAATGATTGGTCTTGGAAGAGCTTAATTAAAATTCCCACTGATTAATCTGTAAACAAGCCTCGAAAACTTGGTTCACTGGGTTTTTTGCTAATTGAATTCCGTGTTTCGTGTTTATCACGTTACATTTAATTGCTTTATTTGTGGTTGGAGCTTGAAGTGTTAATTGCAGAGTTTAAATAGAGTGCTATTTGAAATTGATTGTTTGAATAAATAAAATTAAACTTAAATATATTTAGCGAATATAATTTTTTTGGGATTTTTATTTTTATTTTTGGAAATAACATCAACAGAGATTTTTTTTATACAAAAATACAAACAATGATTCCAAATCGCGCTGTAGTTTGAAGATTGTTTGTTTTAAAAATATGATTTTACAGAAATATTAACTAGCCAAGTACATGTACATATTTAAAAATAACACCCATACGTAGTATACCAGTTACCTGGTTTCTGCAGTACAGACTGCTTAGTTGAGAATCAGGTGGCTGAGTGTGAAGATTGTCCCAGGATATATATTAAATAATATGGAATTAATTTCTCCTATGCATAATTTTAGTAAACACTACGTTTACTTACGTCAAAAGAGAGAGTTAAGAGAGGTAGAGCATAGTGATATGACGGTCAAAGAGCAGCTCGACTAGGGAAGTACCTCCACCTTACAGAATACCGTAGCCAAATAACTTATAGTTGTGTTCCAGCGCGTGAGTATGGTCACCAGAGCTCATCGGGGACGGGGGAAGGGTCGGCAACGCCTGGTGTTGCAAGCGTTCATAGGCTACGGTAACCGCTTACTATCAGGCGGTCTGTATGCTTGTTTGCCGACATGTTGTATGAAAAAAAATCTCGCAATAGGGACTCTCTTCCTTGATATTAGTATCCTTAAAATAGCTCGTGTAGAAACGCGATCGGTAGCTCTTTAAAAATAAAATTGGTGACATGAATCAAATTCATCGAAACAAATATATTCAGATCCAATATCAGTAATGGCGATAGCAGTTTCATTGGTATAATTGGCTGAGGCAGACGACGGCTGAATGTTCAAGGGTCAATAAAAGTTAATTTGAAACCTATTAATGTTGTATTACGGTTACACTTTTAAGTACGACAAAATCATTGGTGTAGTCACATATTTATAATTAAAGTCACAATATCTTTCAGTATTCAAGACAACACGAAATAAGCAAATAAAATTAAATATAACAACTTTTTTTTATCACCGGTACGTGTTCCAACACGTCAATACGTCGAAATTCAATGGAGATTCAATCTTCAGAACGATTTGTTGAAAAACCTATTGGAAAATACGTTGAAATTCAAAAACGTGGCAGCCCTATCTGGATCCGCGTTCGGCTTTCATCCCGCAATGTGAATTGAGTTCGTGATCCCGCATCGCGGGCGTAACACGGTGTTAAGCTATGTACACACTGAAAAGTGAATATTGCGAGTCTAATCTTGTAGACTCTGCAAGTTGCCACGTTAACGTAGCATTGAAAAAACATTGTTGAGTTTCATTCGAAATTATCATAGAGTTGATTACATGAGCATGCGCTTGTTATAAGATTGTCTTCAAACAAAGCATAAAGGTGCCACGTATAAAGGTAGAAATAGATTTAATAAAAAAAATAGAGCTGTTTTAAGGTCAGATTTAATATAGGTAAGTAATTTTCAAGTACCATATTAAATTTAGAAAAGTAAATTCTTAAAATGAATTAATTAATCAGTTAACTACGTATCCCATAAACCTTCTGTGCTTATATTTCAAGATAAGCTTTCGACCTTTCTGATGTATCAAAAGATATAAAATTAATTTTGTACGCAAAGTGCGATCATAAAATTCAGGTAGGTAATCTATATTTTTACGTTTATTACATCAACGTTAACCGAAATCGGTAAAAAAATATGAGTACGAATGATATAAGAGTTTAATAAACTTTATACCTTTAAAAGAAATTCGAAACTTTTTCTAAAATCTACGATACTATTTTGAGACAATTTTTTTGTCTGATTTGTGAAATAATGGCACGTCAAAAGTGACTTACTGCGTTACCTTCGAATTTTTCAACATGAAAAACTGAAAAACTATTTTCAGGCACGCTACAGTCATACTGCAAAAGGCTTCGAACTCACAAACACAAACAATTGAATAGCAATGGAACACTGCAGAGTGCTTCTAATATAATAAATGCGAAAGTGGGTTAGCTTGTTTGTTGTATATTTGTTACTTCTTGACACCTCAACGGCACAAGCAATCGTAACTAATCGAATTTTAGCACACAGATAGATCGTAGAACCTGGAATAAAACATCAGATGCTTGCTTCTGCTGCGCGGTTTTACCGGCGCGTTTCTAACGGATTTAATGTTTTACCAGTTTAAAGAGACTTTATATATTTCCAACCATTCGGCCACATCTTCACTCACCATTATGTGATTGTAAAAAAAAAACAAAGAAATCTAGACAATATTTATTTCGCTATTTCATACGTATGACAGAAATAGTTCCAAACTCCAAAAGCTTATAAATGAAATACCTAGTGCAAACAGTTACATAATTATCCTTTGTATCATAATAGGTGATTATTAAGCATTTAGGTACGGTCAGCAACATAAGTAGCTGAACAGAGCCTTTACAAAATACCTACCTATACACAAAAACTATTCATGATGTAGAAATTGATAACATAATATTGTTAAAAAATAACTCTATCTTTCGATATTATGGAAAGATACTAGTGAAGTGATCCCCTACTTATATTGCTGACTGTACATCGTTGTTAATTATAATAACAAGAGCTTTGGAGAATATTAAATTAATTTTCTGCTTACAGGTGCGTTTAGCGCAGAGTTCCAGAATTAATAGTCAACAGTTATTTTATAATATGGATTCATACTCGACCATGCATGATCTTATCGAAAATTCAAAGTAATTTAGATTCGAACCCACAAGATATGTACCAGCAACCATATGTCCACCAGCTCTAATAGGATCTCTTTCAGAGTTGTTAAGTTCTATTAAATTTATGAGAATCGCTGGATAGCTATTTTACTAGCTTCCGCCCCGCGGTTTCACCCGCATTCCCGAGGGATCATGTGTTTTCCTGGGATAAAAAGTAACCTAGGTATTTATAGCCTTCCTCGATAAATGGGCTATCTAACACTGAAATAATTTTTCAAATCGAACCAGTAATTCCTGAGATTAGCGCGTTCAAACAAACAAACAAACTCTTCAGCTTTATAATATTAGTATAGAATCTAGTCTAGAATCTATACTATAGATTATTATAAAACTATATACCGATCGACTGCGGCAGCAACCTCGATGGAATTTTCTATATATTATACATTATATATGTACATAATTAATGTATAAATTTAAATAAAAATAAATAAGTAAAAATCGCTGGATGCAGGCCGCCCAAGACCGGTCCTATTGGAGATCCTTAGGGGAGGCCTATGTTCAGCAGTGGACGAATAAAATATATTACCTATACAATTTGTTTCCTGGCTTGTAACTCGTGGCTTTACCCGAGTTTTTGAGAAATGTAATGTTTTCTTATCAAAGTTATAAATATTCATTAGTAACATTATTTCTAATCTTATAGGTACCCATATACTAAGCCCATATATTTTGACCTATCTTCTATTTAGGTCAAAAAGATATTGAGCTGGTTGAAAAATGATGAACCGAAGGTAACTACACAAAATAATCACGATAATATTAAGGCGATAATAGCTCAGTGGTAGTGACGTCAGACGCCGCGGCGAAGGTCGTGGGTTCGATTCTTACAATGAGCTTGAGCTTTCGGTGAAGGAAAACATCGTGAGGAAACCATAGCACGGTGGTAGGGTACTTTGTAGTACCCGTCTGGCTGGCTACCACCCTCAAGTTGAAAATCTGTCGCCAAACACCTATTGGTGTGTTCCGGCAGCTATACTTAAGAGCCAGTTCCTTCTAGGCTTTGTGTGCTTACCACTTTCAGCCACATCATCACTTACCGTTGTGAGATTGTGGTCAAACACAAGCCTATATAAAGTAAAAAAAAAACTACTCAAATATCCATCATATAAATAATTTATAATCAAAATGTCCACGTTAATTTTCCAATTGCACACACGTAAGTACCTAGGTAAGTATTCCACTAATTAAATATAGACAAATAAAACGTATATAAACCGCTACAGTCGGTTGAATCAAAAATAAAAATCGTGTACGAATAAATCTTGAATTGAGAGGAGCACCGGAATTTCCATCGAACGAGCACGAATATCGTTGGATTTGATACTACGATGAGAATTCCCATTTTTGAACAGCGAGAGATTTTTTGTTGCAGTAGCGTGCGGTTTCGGTTATTAACCGGTTTCCATGTATCCAAATTGAAATAGGTATCTAGTAGGAAAATTAAATTCTAGCAATATCTTTATATTATCGAATATTTTGAGGTAGCATCCTTTCGAATCCAACTGGGACATAATTATTCTGAACAAATTACCATTAACTCTCTATTAAAAGGTATGTTTTTTTTTTTATTGTTGGACCCATAGTAAAATAAATCAGCATGAAAAACTGAACTTTTTTAAAGGTTATATATATTTTATAATATCCAGCCAATAGAAAGTACTCATAAATAAATATGTGTAAGTAGTCCGGTTAATTTAGACATCCAAGGGTACAAAAATTCGCACCCAGCTGAAAATTCGCACCCAGCTGAAAATTGCTAGGATTGTTCAAAACACCATCATAAATGAAATCTAAAAAGTCCTAATCGATCCGACACCTGGAAAAATAATTACTCGGGGTTGAGTAATTTTTCAAGTCACAAAAACGGGTTTTTCGCGATTTTCAGCAAGACGGTAAGTTTTATCATAAAATTAGCCTAGACAAAAAATAAAATATGTTTAAATACTTTTTTCCTAAGAGCCACCGTTTTAGAGATATAACTATTTAAAAAGTTAAAAGAGTTGTAATCCGAATGCATGAGGACTTTTTAGATTTCATTTAATAATGGTGTTTTGAACAATCCTACCAATTTTCAGCTGGGTTCGAATTTTTGTAATTTCACTCCTATTTTTTAAATCTCTAAATCGTGGTTATAATTATAATAAGGTATAAAATATATATAATAAATATATTGCATGTTTAAACTTTCAGCACATTTTCTCATTATCAACAAAAAAAACTTACTTGTGCATAAATAATTATAAAAATAAGCAAAAAAGTTCAACAATTTCATGGTCACGCGAAATATCGCTCGATCTTCGCTTGTCGGTTACAAAGAAACTTCGTGTTTTTATTTTCAATTTCTTCTACCCTGTAACTAATATTTTTAGAGGAATTAATTCGGTGAATATAAAAACAGCATGACTTTTGCGGTTTGCTTCAGTTTTGTTTTGTTTTTGTTTATGTTATGGTTATAAAAAAGATCGTAACTTTTTGGGCCTCTAAATAAACTATACTAACTAATGTGATAAAAGCAAAGCGACTTAACAACAGTCAGTAATAAAGGTTTTTGTATACAGGATGACTTTTTAGTCACTGGCAATACTTGCAGGGGTGGAAGTACTCATCAATATGAACAACTTTTATTATGGGACCAACTCTGAGATCGCGTAAAATAAAATGGTTGCTTCATACATTTTGGTAGAGTAGGTATTGAACTTTTGTATGGAACAGCTGATATTTTTTTTCGTGATTTCACACTTAGTCAAATAATAAAAGTTGTTCACATTGATGAGTACTTCCACCCCTGCAAGTATTGCCAGTGACTAAAAAGTCATCCTGTATATATGTAACGGTGTACGTTGAATAACCCTACACCGTTACATACATACACGTTACATACTTAACTTAGTATATTATGAATATTATATAGTCATAGAAAGACTGATTTTGTCGTAAAAAACAAAAAAAATATAGGTATATTCTCAACCCAAAATTCATATAGATTTACTTACAAAATTAAACCCCTTTTATATTGCACTAGACAACAAAGGATAACTATCTTTTGATACAACGTTACCAATTTATAATTTTAATATAAAAATAGCTCCCTAAAATCTGATGAACAACAAAAAGGTAACCATGCTGGAATGTTCCAGTATATGGGCGAGGCGACTACGAACGCAACTGATTACATTTTCAAAATACATCAAACGCAGTCCTGCATTTTTTTTCAGTTTCCAATTAAAAGTTTGGCACAACGCAAACGATCCTTGTTTCACATGATTCGATCCAACCAAAACATTTCAATTTAACCATGCTAAGAATATCAAAAAATCTAAAACAATCTATACCAATATCAGCTCATCAGGTCAAAATGAAAGTCAAAGTCATTTGCTGAACCACAAGGACCGAAACGGTATATAACGTGGCATACAAGCCACGTTATATACCTATAGAGTTAAATTGCCAAAATTACAGTGACTATAATCATTGTCAGAAGCAATTATTGATAAGAATAAATCAACGTCTAAAATCTAGTGCTTGACTGATCCAAATTCGACCTATAGAACATAGAATAGAACACTAAGAGCTAAACTAACAATAGAAATGATCTTTGAGGAATAATTACACCATCCTTAGATGCCCGTTTAGCTTACCCCTAATGTTATTATTGAACCAATTAAATCAATTCTGGAATGTTATTCAGGCAATGTTGATATAAGGTATTGAACAATTCTGTAGCTTAGCATACCTATGATAATTGTAAACGGCATTCATATAATTTTTGATCGGTAATCTATCATTGTGGAATTTATATTTCTGTAAATACCTACCTACTAATAAATGATAATGCTGTCTTATTTATTCGTTAGTTCGTTCGTGAGAGGGGGCTTTGGTCGTTTCGGTCCGCTCCGATGTCCAAATTTGAAGGGGTCGATTCGGTCCGCAAGAAACCAATGCTCTAAAGGACGTTCAGAAATAAAAGTTTTGAATTTTTAGCCCGACTAGCGTTAGACCTAAAAAAGGGTTATGAGAGATATTGTAAATAATATAAATGAAAATAAAATTATAAGAAAACATTACAAAAAGGATTCAAATAAAAACAATGTACAAATTCGAGAAGATAAAATATTTAATGAAACAAAACACCCATATTATTGTATTTAATGAGCTACGAATAGTAATTAACAGTTTTTTATTTAAAAAAAAACAAACAATATTTTATATAACAATCTGTAGGTAAATCTTGTATTGTAAAAAAATCGCTCTAATTACAACCTTCAAGCTATCAGAATAAGAGTCACTCCCCCGTGCCTTCTCAAAACTTTACGTGTACATGTGAACATGAAAACGGTTGGTTTCGACATGCGGTAATGGATAAACGTCCGGTTTTGGACGTAGGGTAGGTATAGGTCCCCTCTCATTATGAACTTGTCGGATTTGATATGGAATCCGCAGCGGATTTCATTCGTTTCTTTCTGAACAGAAAGAGCAGTTACTTACAATTTGACTCAAAATAATTGAAAAAAACTTGGTTTCAGTTCATTGACTTTTTTAGGGTTCCGGAGTCAAACAAGAAAACCTTATACTTTTGTCATATCTGCATGTCATGGTATTTTTACTGGAAGACTACTAGTGATATCCAGCTGAAATTTTATATTATGTATGGCAAAAACAAACTTATAATATAAAACCGTATTTTTTTTAAAAGGAAAAGTATCACCAGTTTATATGTTTTTATTAGATTATGAGCAATAATCAATGGAAGACTTAAGTTTAATAGGTACAATGACAAGACAAGTTACAGAGATCGCGCTTATCGTTTTTATTTAAACACTAGCTTCCGCCCCACGGTTTCACCCGCGTTCCCGAGGGATCTTGTGTTTTCCTAAATATAATTTCTTTCTTTCTTTCTTTTCCCGTGATAAAAAGTAGCCTATAGCCTTCTTCGATAAATGGGCTATCCAACACTGAAAGAATATTTCAAATCGAACCGGTAATTCCTGAGATTAGCGCGTTCAAACAAACAAACTCTTCAGCTTTATAATATTAGTATAGATTCCTTTAATTTATGTTCGGTCTTAGGTTTTAGATTTTACCACACCATACTGACAACAGCATCCTATCCTGCACGTATCCCACTGACCGAGTTTACTTATTGTATTTTTTTGCAAAATCTTTAGAATGATCAGTAACTAAGAAAGTATCCATACAAATCCAGGTATCGAAGCATGATTGAAAACAATCCTCCACTTTTATTTTTATTTTGCGCGGATTATCCGCTACAGCTGACCTCGGTCACATCATTACGTACTTACTCGACGCCTGTTGCAGGGGTTATAAAAACCTTTATTAGGGTTTACGGAGGGTGATAAAAAGGGAAAAATACTTTGAAACCTAAACCCACAATTTTCTAAAAACACGTTTATTTTTGGTCACAAAGTTGTTAGGTTCAACATTAATAACATTTTTGGTTCAACATAAATCTGGTAATTTATATAAAATTCTAATAAAAAACAGAAACGAAGCAAATATGAATAAAAAAACGTATTACCATGGAAATTCATTTTATTAATTTTCCGTTTGTATTGCTACTGTCATGGCGGCCAGTTACCCGGTACACACAGGTACAGGTATTACTTCTGTCTGCTAGTAGGATCCTATCTTCATAGCTCTATAAAGGTATATAAGAGAGATATAATAGTGCTCATAACTCTCATCTAACTGTTATAGTTACACTTAAGACCAGCAAAGATTTTTTGCGACAGATTTTCAATATGAGGGAGGTAGCCAGCCAAGCGGGTACTACAAAGGGACCAACCACCGTGCTGGACCAATTATAAAACCAGCCTATATTAGAATAGTCCTTAAGCTTTGATATAAATTTTAATATTATGTACCTACATGTAGCAATACATAAAGTAATTAAGGCACTCATCTATTCTAATATTATAAAGCTGAAGAGTTTGTTTGTTTATTTATTTGAACGCGCTAATCTCAGGAACTACTTATTCGAATTGAAAAATTATTTCAGTGTTGGATAGCCCATTTATTGAGGAAGGCTATAGGCTACTTTTTATCCCGGGAAAACATAAGATACCTCGGGAACGCGGGTAAAACTGCGGGGCGGAAGCTAGTGTATAAATAATGCCTAGCTTTTTGGTTCCACTTATATGCTGAAATTATGTAACACTGACTAACGCCTCATTACTATTAGGATATATGTATAGTTGCACGGTGGTTCGGAACTTTGTACTACACGCCTGGCTGTCTACCACCCTCAAGTTGAAAGTTTATCGTCAAGTACTTACAAGTGTGTTCAGGCGCTTGAGAGCCAGATTCCTTCTAAGCTTTATGTGTTTACCATCTTCATTTATATGGTACATGGGCTTCGCTGAAAACCAGCGCTGAGTATCTGTCTTCACGACGCATACTCAGCAAATTTATTTATTCATTATGTTCAGTATTTTTACATCTGCCAAACTGCTTAACAGTTTGTTGGCAGTTGAGCTCTCTATACAGATTTTAATAAGTAGGCTTAGGTATAGTTAAATGCTGATGCTAAGTCTGTTTCCTTACGCAACGCATAGTTTAGTAATTTTATATGTGCGAATTATTTGCGTTCATAATTTTTTTTTGCAATACAGTATAGTTTTCTTTAAGCTGTAAGGAATAAATTATTTTTCTTTCTTTCTTCAACCACATTATGACATACCATGGTGAAATTGTGGACAAACACAAGCTTAACTTTAATAAAAGAAAGGCATTTTTTAAAATAAATATTTAATTATCATTCTCGCACCTTATTCAACTAACTTAATATGAATTAAATTTAGGGGTTATTAAAAAATAAATTGGGAAAATTTGCCAATATGATTATTTTTATTTTTCACCAGCTTCCGCCCCGCGGTTTCACCCGCGGTCCCAAGGGTTCTTATGTTTTCTCGGGATAAAAAGTGGTCTAAGTGCTATTCCAGACTATAATCTATCCCTGTGCCAAATTTCATCCAAATCCGCTTACCCGTTCTGTCGTGATTGAGTAATAAATATCCATCCATCCATGCATCCATCCAAACTTTCATATTTATAATATTACTAGCTTTTCCGCGTGGTTTCACCCGCGTTCCCGAGGGATGTTGTGTTTTCCCGGGATATAAAGTAGCCTATAGCCTTCCTCGATAAATGGGCTATCCAACACTGAATTTTTGTTTTAATCGAACGAGTAGTTCCTGTTCAAACAAACGAACAAACTCTTCAGCTTTATAATATTAGTATAGATTTAGTAGGATTAGACCCTTCTTCATGTTTCCAATAACCGCAGCATTATTGCTACTATTATGTAAAGGCTTCACACAGCTCTGCTCTACCATGAGAGAAATGAGTCACCTGCCGTAGATTGCCTTCTTGTGGTCTCTCAGTCCACACTGACTATAAACATATATAGTCAGTCATATATAGTAACTCTATCTGTTTGTCTTTACGGTTTAAAACATGTAATCCCTTTTTTAAATACATGTTAAAATTTTAAAAGTACCCATCATAGGACTGCTTCTTTAGCTTTTATAGTGAAAATAAAAAGAAAATGTAGCCATTATAAATATCCACGAAATAAAATCAACTTATTATTACTTATATTATATATAACAACTTATATTTAAAGAGGATAAGTGGTAGGCACTTATCCTCTTTAAATATTCACTACGCACGAGTACAGTTCAGTGTTTCAAAAGTGAGTTGTATACAATTTTAAGCAGACGGTTTTTGTCACTTTGGAGTTAGAAGTTTGAAATGCAACCTTCATCATTGGTTCCCGCGTATTTATTTGACAGATTTTGGTGGAATATTTTTTTAATAATAGTTCACAAAATAATACAAGTACTACCAAGAAATAAGTACTCTGTACGCCTTTACACAACGTTATTTTAGTGATAACCTAAAAGATTTTAATGTTAAAATTTTGAGAAATAAATTTAACTACGAAATATCATAAAATTACAAAGATATGGTCTTCTTTTTATTTGTTTTATACAAAAGATAAACTTCATACTCTTTTTGATCAGTTTTGTCACAAACTTATTGGGGATCCATTCATACTGAGCTAATTTCTGGAATATTGTAAACAAAGAATAACCTTGTATATTGAATTGTATATAATTTATGCTTTTAAACCAAATGTAACTAAACTTTTATCTATTAGTACGAGTATAGTAGCTAATTTTTTTAAATAATAATTTCAGTTATTATTATCAGTTATTATACAAATAAATTATGAAATTATTATTATAATAGCAATATTAATCTAGATAACTAGATACGTACATAAATTTATAGTACATTGTTTTATAATTCAATTCATAATAATGATTCTAATATGTTTGTCAAAACTTACTCAAGTAATAAGACGCGCAATATGGGCTCTACATCAATCAAAGATTGTCTGTAAGGATCATGGATGAGGCTCCTTATCTATGTAAGTATATATTTAGAAATAAGTCATTTCGTTTATCAGTTAATAGATTACATAGTAAAAGCTCTGCTTAGTCTGAGATTGGATAGCCGTGTGTGAGGAATGTCCTAGGATATTTATTTTTTGATCAGATGACGTCATCTTATAATACTGTTTAATCTAAAATGATTGTTATTTCTTTTATTATACACCAACGATAGTTAGTATGTGATCCTTTAGTACTTCTAGCTAATTTTCCAGGCTGGACTATCTTTGCATTAATCTATATACTAATATTATAAAGCTGACGGGTTTGTTTGTTTGAACGCGCTAATCTCAGGAACTACTGGTTCGATTTGAAAAAATATTTCAATGTTAGATAGCCCATTTATCGAAGAAGGCTATAGCCTACTTTTTATCCTGGGAAAACAAAAGATCACTCGGGAACGCGGGTAAAACCGCGGGGCCGAAGCTAGTTTAATCATATTTAACACCTTTACTAATACTGTCACTTGCTCTTATCCTTCATGTTTATACATCCAAACTAGAATGTCGCCAAACAGTGCGTTGTGTAGTTTCCATTTACATGACTAATTAGTTGGCAGCAAGCCAAGAACTCAGTGTTTGTAGGCGCCCCAGGATACTTGGGTCTTGTGTTGTGTATTGATTGGCTTTGCCTTATAAATTGCAAGCTTCTGACATGCGGTTTCACTCGCGTTATTAATAAATAAATCTATGTTTTATTCCAGAAACTGAAGTATCTTTATACCAAATTTCATGGAAATCCGTTGAGTTGTTATACACGCAAATACACAATTTTTTGCATGTGAAAGTTTAAATCTAAAAACATAAAGTCGAAGACTGGCTGAAAAATATTACAAAAAAATTATAGGGAAAATGTTAAGGGCTATTTTTAAAGTTCTTACATTCTGAAAAAGTTGTATTTTATTTATATTTATTAGGAACTAAGGTTCACCCGGGATCCTCTATTTTATTTGAATAGGAAACTTGTATTTAAATTTTTCTAGATTTGAGTTGATATTCAGTCAACCAAGTCCTTTTATTTAAATAGGCAAGTTTTTTAATACGGATAGATTAATATTATACTCAATTGAACTTTACGTCAGAAGTTGATTCGAAAATATTAGATAGGTATATACCTAGGGTATTTTGTTTCGTTTTGATTTTAATAGCAAATGCCTAAATAAACTGTAGCTAAACGTCTGAGGTCTGTGGTTGAATACAAATTTACGAAATTAAAGTAGTTTGAAATAATAATGGAGCCGAAATAGACATTTGAGCTTAGAGTACGGAAATTTTGTCGATGACATGTCTATATTGCGAATGTACCTACTTAGTTATAATTTAAATCTGACAATAGTTTTCATCGAATTTAACCAACAATCATAAGTAAGTCACAGTTTACAGCCAAAATAATGCTATTTAGTATTATTAAAAAAAATAAAAACAACAAAGCTTAGTAAACAAAATAATTACAAACTTTTTTAACATCAAATACGAAAAAGTTGGTCTGAAATTTTCCTTCACGAAAATATAAATAAAGTTTTAACAAATCAGCTGTATAATAAATTTGTCATTCCAGAGGCCAAAGAGCACTTTAATTGGGCTGTATAAAAACTTGAGGAAACTTTTTATTGCGTCGGTCGTAATCAAAATTTTTCGCCACCCAAGAGTTTTATTAGCGAGAATCCCAAGCTATCGTCACAAAATAGAAACACATAGAAGATTCACTTTCACCGTATTTGAAATACCTTGAACGCACACATTGCTACCGTTACATGCGATCTTAGATTATCTTCCTTAGGCAGCTTAATACGAGAAATAATTATGGTGTATGCCACCGCTAAGGGCTATAATTGTGATCGTACACGAATTTTGGGCTCTTTTGTTTCTTTTCTTTCTAATGCATGTCATCTGTTTTTTATCTATTTTATGCTATCGTTAAGACTTATGACTTTCCCTATCTTGGTGTTATTATATTAAACAATCCGCTCTTTGATTTAAACTTTGTAAAGTTCCACTAATAAAGGTGAGATGTTTTTTTTTAATGTTTCAAAATGTCGTATATTGCTTCAACACGAGCTTTCAGTCCAGAGGCGACAGAACTGAATTCCAGAATTGGATTTAGAATCTATATTGGATCTTGATTTCGTTAGCATTAGCAATTGAGATAGATATTAAGCCGTAAGTTGTGGGGAAAGCAGGAATGTGCTCTTTTTAAATATTTTTTTAAACGATTATAAAACCGGATAATTGAACTCTCATGTTCTTAATTATTATCCAAGTTAATAATAATCTTTGTTCATAAAACTGATTTGCTATTAAATATTTTCAAAATTCGAACTCCATTTAATAACTTACCATAACACCAATTTTCTCAATTTTCCATTCCTAATGTTTGTCATTCAATATGGCCTAGAATAAATACCAATAGGAGGTATATAACTCAACATTTTCAGGGATTAACAAATCGAAATGGCCGTTGGCTGATCACATTTAACGCTCAGTCAATAAAGGGGGGATAAACGAGTTTTCGTGTGGCGGTCACGTACGGACAAACAAAGTGGGAACGACCGAATTGACTAGAGCAAGAAATGTCTGGATGAAAACAGTTGAGGAAAGTTTTCGGGATTGAAACTACCTGAGATAAAACATAATTTTTTCGTGGACCCTTTCGTGGAATTATTTTTTTACTGCCCATACCACTTTATAACATTGCGAAAGGATCGGAAAACGAAGAAGATTATGTTGTTTTTTACTATTGATAGGTTTGCGTTTGACCACTATCCAATAAGTCATGGATTTGAATCTTACAATTAGCTTGAGTTTTGGTGAAGAAAAACATCGTAAGGAAACCATATTACGGTGATTGACTTTCTATTACTCGATACAAAGGAGCCTGGTTGGCTACCACACCTTACCACGCTACAAGTTGAGAATCAGTCGCCAAGCTCCTACCGGAGTGTTGCGGCAGCTGCACTTGAGAGCCAATTCCTTCTAAGCTTCGTATGCTAGCATCGGTCAAATCACTACCATAATGAGTCAAGCTAAAAAAAAGGTTAAAGTCGTTCGAAATCTTCGCAAATAGACTTTAAAACTATAACAATAATAGTTCAAGTAAATACAGACTATCATAATATTTTGGTAAATAACAAATATAGTATAATATGGTATAAACTCCTTATTTATGGCCTATTTGATTGCGTCATCCAAGTAACCTTGATCCAACAATCTCCTTCCATTAATAAATTATGCCTATTATCATTCGAATCACTATTATATAAATTACAACTAAGCCTATTCAAATGTCCATTTCAAAACGACAAAACGTCGACAGCGCTTTTAACCCTATTCTAGATTTCAATTCAAGTTAAAAGGAAATTCAATTAAAGTAATAAATTACATTTCCAATTTATTGAATACGTAAATAGCATTTTTTTTACATTTATGTATTACCTACTAGGTAACATCTCTAGTTTCTTTCGTGTTTCCGAGGGATCTTATGTTTTCCCGGGACAAAGTATCCTATAATATGTTAATCCAGAATATATTCTATCTGTGTGCCAAATTTCATCCAGATCCGTTCAGTTGTTCTTCAATATCCATCCATCTAACCATCCATTCAAACTATCACGTTTATAATATTAGTAAGGAAATAAGATAAGATAAACATAACACACCATCGTTAGGAGGGTTAAGCCTTAACTGTATTGGTTTATGGCGTACATTATCATTAGTCAAACTTGGTAGGAAAGAAAGAGATGGATGGTTTGAATTTTATTATTAAATGAACATAATAATACTATCGGTGGTTATAATGATTTTCTGGATTAATATAAGAGGAGTTGGTAAACGGAATACATTTTTAGCAGATTGAACGATGATTTTTACATACATTTTTAAGTAATGTTTTTTTAAAAGACATGGTTAAAAATTAACACAAGGTGCACTAAAGGATAATGGCCACAAATACCTATCCACTAGACATATTTTTATTCAATTGACTAGCTGTCCCCCGCGGTTTCACTCGCGTAGCGGTATGAAATATACTTTATGACCCAATCTCAGACCTACCGAATATGCACAGTTTTTTTTTATAAAAATCGATCAAGCCGCTTCGGAGGAGTTTGCAGACAAACACTGTGATACGAGAAATTTATATATTAGATTTAAAATTATATTTATGTGATAGTTATAGAGAAAAGTCTAAGGTCAAAAAAATCTGAAAAAAAAAACGACAAAATATCTCGCACTCATAATTCATCACGTCACTGTATGGCATCTGGGTTATTGTATACAAACAATATAAATCAAGTGGAATGAAGCCGGAAAATGTGAGAGCAATAATTCAAAATGGTAGCTGTTGCGGTCCCGAGCGCAAACAAACGTATCAAACTTGTATGGTTCAACTTTTATTTGCTACGCATAAAAGTTATGCTATATTATCGCCTACACTAGTGTGAGCGACTGTATTTTGCATAAAGATGTAAAGTGACTGGATGTGACTATGGAAAGTGAGCGTAGAATCATCTTTTATCATCATCGCATGACTTATTTGATACGTTTGTTTTATTTTTAAATAATATCATTAATTATTTTATTCATAGAGGATTATTTTTTATTCACCAGCAGTGCTCAAGTTAAAACCCACTTGGCGAAAATATATGCGAAAATTAAAAAGAAATGTGATTTCAGAGTTAGAACTTAAATGGAATTAATTAATTTTTATAAGTACCATTCGTACAATACCTACCATTAAATTAATTAATATCTTAATATAACCGAATAGAATACCTACCAGTGATTGCTGAGAATGGTAATAAGCTTTTTTTCGTTTTTTGGATACTTTTTGACTCAGACCATATTATATTAAACATTTTTGATCAAACACTGTCAATGGCACTGGAAATTGAAACTATAATGAACTCTAGAATTAAATAAGTATATAAAGTTACAAAGGACCACTACAATTTACTATTTAGGTTATGTCCTAATAGCAAGTAAATGACATTGACATTATACCGTTTCCTCCAAGATAACTTTAGAAAATATAGGATTGACTGAATTTACAGAAAATCAATCACTTAAACTGCTGTCCCAGACAACATTTTAACCTTTCTTTTGGCGTTGACGCAAAATAGTCACGTCTATTGAAAAGAAAGAAAGAAAATTATTTATTTGTAACACTTCATAAAAAACAAACAACAAAAAAATTAAAATAAAATATTAACGTTATTTATAGTACGGTAATTGTAGTAGGTACTAATAATGTTACAAATCGGCCCCAATTCAGCATATGCGGGTAGTAAAACCAGCGCTGATCTTCCATTGGACCCGGTAGGTGACGTCACGATACAGATACGCTCAAACGGTTTCAGTAAGTATGTGAAAAAAACTAATCACCCTAAATTAATTAAAATGAAACAGATAAATCACAAGTAGGTAATATATAAATAGACACAAAAATAAAAACAATAATATGATAGTGATGCCAACACAAAGCAACATAGCATTGTGGACTTAACAAAATGCAATATAAATATACGATACACATAATAATCTGAAATAATATTACTTTGTATTTTCTATATAGCACTGGTGTCGTTTTTATGAGTTTCCTGATTCTTTTGAAGTGTGAGGATATATTTTTTCAAATTTACTTTAAATCCTAGAATATTATTGGGGCTATTTTTTTTAACTAAATCAGTTGTCACATCCAGTAAATTTTAACTTAACTTTACTGCAAAAAGTATCCGGGTCAAAGTGCTACAGGTACAGGTGAGTACAAAATGAGCGAGCGCAGCGTGCTTAAATATGATTATCGTGCTAGCATTTCCGTTGCCGATTATACTTACTGGTCGCAGATTTTTTTCACGTTACATGTTCTTGTGTACTGAAGTAACGAAGTACTAGAAATTATACCGTTTAAAAGCATATTTTCCATACTTGAAAGTCTAGTTCTTGTGATTATGTTGATGTTGATGATTATATGAAAGTTGAGGTAATGCAGTCGTTGGATTTTATGTTTGTATAAAACTGGGAAAATGAGTACGATAAAAGGTGGTAGTCGAAAAGGCTTTCAAAAGCGTGTTCACTTTTATCTTTATTCAAATTATGCATAATAGAAGACACATAATAATTAGTTTGAGGCTTACTGATTATAATATCTAAATCAAAAAAGTAAACAAATTACACAAATCCCACATTTCTGTGTAAAAGAGATTTAATAAATTTTTGTATTTCTCAGCTTTACTTCTGTCACGCATGACACATAAATTGTGCGACATTCTGCTTCCCACGGCGAAATTTTATAGCTGAATATATTAAATGAAACATTTAATTTTAGGTAAACAAATGTAGAACCAAGCTAGTAACTGAAAAAATGAATCTTTTGTTTTTTTGTTTGTTATTTTCAGCCCTAAACTGCTGAATCAATCGCGATGATATTTGGTCTGTGGTATGAAGAGGGACGTAAGCTACTTTTTTTCTCAGGAATGTAAGTAAATACGTGGGGGAAGCTAGTTTTAGTATATACAAAGAATGTTCATACGTTTGTGGTGTTTAGTAATTAATCCAAAATGAAATAATAAAACGTCTTTCATTCTATATGGATTCAAAAATAAAGGAGATAGATCAAATATGGACATATCTAATGTTGTGCTTGATCTACTTTTGAGAGACGCGCTTTTAACTAGAACAAATGTCTGAATTTCACATTCATATTTACCGCGGGTTTGTACGTAACACTCGATATACTAATGATATATTTTAATTTATGCCTGCTAGGTAGAAAATCAAAAAAATAACATAAACTTAATATGTATGTCTAACTGAATTGCTAATTAATCTTTTAATCGTCATATTATGTTGAATAAAACTTTGTTTCATATTTCAGACTTTTACACTCTAAACATTTTTCATCATGATAATGATTACACTGTTATCTGGTATCCATAGTACAAGCTCTGCTTAGTTTGGGATCAAATGGCCGTGTGTGAAGAATGTCCCAGTATATTTATTACCTATTATTTATAGTATAAAGCGAAGATAGCTGCGATGCTTTCGGTGAAAGGAAATATGGTAAAAACCAGGTATTTTGTCGCACCACCAAGCTGGCTACCCCACCTTTAAGTTGTCTCCTTTCCGGGAGCTGTACTTGTCAGCCCTTTTGAGCTTTCTATGCGCATTTTCAGCCACGTCATCACTTAAAATGGTAAAATTGTGGTCAAAAACAGCCTGTTTATAGTAAAACATAACCAAGTTATCAATGACAGTGGCATATTTCCATTCGATTCTCACAATGTTTTTCCTATACAAACAAATCCATTAATTTACCCCTATGGCACAATAGGCCAACAAAAGCCTCAAAATACAATGGGAATAGGAAACACTTCCTGTCAAAGGAGGATTTGTATTTGAAGTCCATAAATTAGACCGTATGTGGTATTTGTTCTCGATTAACGTTATTGCGGTAAATTTATGTTTTTTATATCAATATAGAATATTCATTTAAAGCCTCGCGTGGTGGTGGAGGTACCTATAATCTAGCACATTGGTAAATAAATAAATATCACCAAGTACCTACTCAGTCCCAGTACAAACTACCAACTGTTTTGCTGTACTCAGAGACGAATATATCCATCTTTGTTCATTGAATAGCTTTTGAAAGGGTCTACAGATAAATCAATTATTAAACTTAATTGACGTCTCTCTCTTGAATGCGGCTATTTAAATCCAGGTAAATCGTTTGTTTCAAGAGACTTATGAATATATAGAAGAAGTGACAGTTAACCTCAATTGCCGGTGATTAGAAAACAAATCAGTAAATCGTAATAAATGTTAATGATTTTATTGTAATTACTAAATAGTTAATTACTCACTGACTTATAATTAAAATGATAGGTTTCATTCAAATATTTGAATAGGTTTGGATATCAAATGTAACTAAGGCTGAGCTTCAACAATGGAACCCTGGATATAACATCAGTATTGAACAGAAATCAAACCCAATTATACCCATTTCATTATATCAATATTATCTGTCCCAAGTCGCAGTTCAATGAGGCTATGTAGTAAATGTATATTTCCATAGACTTATCAGTAACGTCACCACCATGACTCTGATTTACGTCAGAAAATATAGTTCTGTGGGACGTGGGACGTCATACAATAATGAACGTCTTAGTTTCGAATCATACTTCCTACTAAAATGTGGAAGTTTGGATGTGTGGATGATTGTGACTCCCATCACGCATAAACAGCTCAATGGATTTGGAAGAAAGTTGGCATATAGATTATACCATGGAATAATATTTTATCCCGGGAAAACATATGATTCTTCGGGAACGCGGTTGAAATCGCGTGGCGGAATCTAGTTTCACATGAGACATGTGAAATTCGAAATTCTGCATTTAAGCTTTGGGTGAAGGAAAATATCGTAAGTGAACCATTGCCTGGGTTTTTTTTAATACCAGTCGGACTGGTTTCCACCTCAGCTTTCAATACAGCGATCTAGAATGGGCATTGTCGAAAAAACCGTTGTCCACTGAATAAGCGTATAAATTAATTGCATTCCGGGAAACAAATGTATTTCACGTCCAATTAACCGATACTTCACGCGTTGCTGCATCCTTTTATATACATGATTGGTTATTAATTAATATCGTACCTATGAATTATATATATATATATTGTTATTATATATATATTTAATAACAATCTTTATAATAATTTATTACAAGTATTTACAACAATTGTATAAAATATGTAGATACCTATTATATTGATGAAATTTGACTGTTAAATTCAACGCTAAACTAGGTTTTTATCATTATTATCCTAAATATTTAAAAGCTACTTACTTAATAAAACTGAATAGTCTCATAATATATATTTAATTTGTTTTCTTTTTTTTCAAAGACGTAGCGCTGCCAACTTTCAGGGAGCGTTTTGGGCAAGGTCCAGTTTCGATGAGTTTTTATATTAGTTTTTTTTGTACTTTTGTTGTAAATAAATAGACTTTCAATTAATTTAAGTGTGATAATCTTAATTATATTGTGGTTGTATGTTGTTTGAAGGCGATGATAGCTCAGTGGTAGTGACGTCGGATGCCGCGGCGAAAGTCGTGGGTTCGAATCCTAAAATGAGCTTGAGCTTTCGGTGAAGGAAAAAATCGTGAGGAAACCATAGCACGGTGGGAGGGTACTTTGTAGTACCCGCCTGGCTGGCTACCACCCTCAAGTTGAAAGTCTGTCGCCAAATACCTATTGGTGTGTTCCGGCAGCTGCACTTGAGAGCCAGTACCTTCTAGGCTTTGTGTGCTTACCACCTTCGGCCACATCAACACTTACCATAGTGAGATTGTGGTCAAACACAAGCCTATAGAAAGGAAAAAAAATTGCCGAAACAAATTTTTACATAGTAAAAGAAAATGTAACCAAGTAGGTAACTCGAATCAATTAGAAAACAAGTTTTGAAATTAATAAAAAAATATACAACAATCTAGGTAAACTAAACTAGGTATATTTGAATATTTTGGGATATAATATATGTACTATAAAATAGTTATTTTTATTTGTGTTAGGAGCATTGAAATAACTAAAATAACGTTTGGTAACATTGCGTGACAAACCTGTAACAGAAAATTGCATTATTTTTTTACTTTTTTGAAACATGAATTTTATGCAACAGTATGAACAATACTCATGTAAGTATTCAAATTGCTTTTGAATTCATTTATGCCAATATTTTAAAAGTAAAGTTAATTCCTTAATTGTTCGGAAAAATAAAATTATGAAAATACAAAATGTATGGAACAGTTGTTTCTTTTCGTTATTTTATCAAAATTTGTGAAGAAAATCTCATTCAGTTATATTTACTAAATCTACCTTAGTGTCAGCTTATTTTGTTGCACCCATGAGATAAAGAAAATATTTCCATAAAAATGTTGCAAAGTGCCTGTGAAAACGTCTTGACCCTTCAAAACCCCTTTTATATAACCCAATCGTCCACATAACATTAGAGGGTTAAGCCTAAATGGCAGCGCAGACGAATTTATGAAAAGATATAATTTTAAATTAAATTATATTTTCACACAATTAAACATGTCTGATGCCGCCCAGCTTATAAGGTCGTTGACCTGTAAACTTGCTCGTATATTAATAAGGTCTTAGGACTATGTAATACGAAGCGATTAATATTATATTCTGTCGAGCTTTATATTATGATTCAATGAAATGCCAGTTCTTTTAGATAAAAGTAACCTTCTGAACCGTAGAGAATCAGATTATTCATAACTACATATTATTTTCTAGCTGTCCCCCGCGGTTTCACTCGCGCAGCGGTTTAAAAAATAGATGTTGGACGATTCTCAGACCTACCCGATATGTACACAAAATTTCATAAAAATCGGTCGAGCCGTTTACGAGAGACACGAGAATTTTATATATAAGATTCAAATGGATTTTTTTTTTCTTAAGCTGGATCATTTCAATAAATACAATTAAAATATTGTTGTCGGTCTAAAATGATCGGTTAAAAAATAATCCTGTGAAAAAGTTAAGTCAAATGTAAATAATTAATTTTTAAAACAACATAAAATACACGCAGTGATATATAATTTTTTTTTATATTGCAACTAGCATGGATTCATAATTTTGATCCTCTCAAATATTTTAACAAATAGTTGTAAATTCTTTTTTTTTTCATTCTAAGTTGAATTACAAGTCCACTTCACTTCAACGCCAACAAATCATTTTAATTGTCTACATTTATCGGCAATAATATAAAAATACTTAGGCCATGTTTAAATATTTTTTGCCTACAAATTATCTAGACACACTTCTTTCTCTTGCTACATTTCTATAAAGCTATTATTTATTTCTTTTCTTCACCATAGCGAACTTGGCTAGTGTTTAATGTTTTTAGTAATATACGAGTCATGAGCGATCGAACACCCCTACAATAGCTATATATCTTCCATCGCTCACTTCCTGCTGTCAGCCATGAATGGAGGCCTACCTTATCAACTGTCTTACCAACATTTCCTCTATCATTTATAGAGACAACTAGCTTCTGACCTACGTTTCATGCGGAAATTGATTTTTTAAATATGAAAAATATTATATGTAGATATTCAAGATACTCTACCTATGTGCTGAATTTCATTCGAATCAATTCAATCGTTCCTGTGTGTTGGAGTAGGAAATTCAAACATGTACCTAAGAAAAAAAACTTTGGGATAATTACTAAGTTAATTGCTGGCCCATTTTTAGCAAAAGCCTTTTGAATCAAGAGTCGTACATTAATGCCTAGTGCGACAGTGTAAATAATTATAACAAACACGATACATTTTTCGTATCATAGAAATAAAAATTACAGGAAGCCAACGTCAATATTTTTATGGGTTTTCATAAAGTCTCACGGTGAACGCTTTTCAAAAAGGCAAAGCTATATCTTATAATAAATTTATATCAGTAAATACCTACCTACGTACATAACCTGAAGAAGTTGACCCACTTAATGTAGTCTGTCTATTCATAAAACGGATGGCTGAACCTATTTTCTAATAAGTCAAGACATCAAAGCATACATGTTTATTATATCCCTTACTAGCTTTTCCGCGCGGTTTCACCCGCGTTCCCGGGATAAAATATAGAATATGTTACTCGGTGAAGATGTAGCTTTCTAACGGTGAAAGAATTCTTTAAATCGGTTCAGTACTTTTTGAGCCAATTCGTTAACAAATATTTCCTCTTTATAATATTATATTATTAGTATGTAATTAGTAATAAGTATATTAGTATTAGTAATAGTAATTAGTATAGAAGTATAGATATATCTCTACTATTATAAAAGAGATAAAGTGTGTTTGTTGTTTTGTCCTTCTTTAACGAAGCAACGGTTCAACATGATTTTTTGTATTAAGATAGTTTATGGACCGGAGAGTGACATAGGTAAAGCTATTTTTATCTTACTAATAAGTACCTATTAAAAATATAAAAGTTTGTCCGTGTATGTTTGTTACATCTTAGCTCTGTATCGGCTGAATAGATTTGGATAGGTACAATTTTTACACACAGATAGAATATATTATTATTCTGGATTAACACAGATCGCTGGTAACACCGCGAATGTCAGCAAGTAAAAAATAAAAATGTTATATAACTACTTTCATATCCAAAATAGGTATGCAGTCAGCAATTTTTGTTTATGACATAACAGCTCTTTTCGCCGCGGTTTCACCCGCGTTTTCGTATTAAAAACTATTATTGTGTCCATGTCCGAATCACAAGCTATGATAGGATGTTTGTGACTATTCATTATTATCGTGGAATATAAACAAAGGATACTTTTATCCCGAGCAAATATAAGATCCCACGGAAGCGTGGGTAAAACCACGGGGTGGAAGCTAGGCTATAATATTTCTGTAAATAAATATTTGTAGAAATAAAATGTAAGTACAAATCCTAATTTAGAGCAATGTGTTACAACACATGTGTTACTGGTAAACGAGGCATTTAATTTTATTCCATTCGAACAATTCGACGGGATTCGAACGATTTACCTTTTGAAAAGTTGATGCCGAATAAAATTTATAACCTTTCTATTGAGAGTCGTACATTCAGGGGACTTTTTAATAAAGGTATGGCTACAATCGGTATTGTTCGAATGATACTGAAAGAAAATATCTTTATAGAACTGTGTTTCCATTGCAAAGTAAGGTGAAAATTTAATCCTGTTTTTTTTAGGTATCTAAAGGAATCCATTGTGTTGTATTTATCAAATGGGTTGGTGTAAATTTTACAAAATCAGAATTATTTTTGTACATATTTCTTCGTAATAAATAAACGTTTTTCAAATCTATTTGAAAATATAAAGACAACAAAGTCAATACTGTATTATAAAAAATATCGAACCGTCCCGTATGGCATTTTTATTGCCACCGCAAAATAATGAGGGTCTTTCGTGGACTTTTGGCGAAGCGGGGATATGAAGTATAATACGATTATATGTATACTAAGGTGGTACCTGTGGAGCCTTATTTATAGGTACCAGGTGTGTATAAAGTGTTATATATAGGTGGAATATATCTTTGATAATCATTTATCTCTCATGCCTTTACGTATTAACGAAAATACTTGTTATTTATTTAATTATATCAGGCCAGTATTAAAATAGTATGAAATTTATTTACGTCGTTTCAATGACATGTTGATTTGTAAAAAAATATCCATTTTTGAAAAGAGTCTCAATCCGTTCCTAAAGTGCTAATAAGCCACAAAAAAAAACACAAAAATTTTATTCATTCGATGAGAGCCATAAAAATGCATTTACATTTTCAATTTTCGCGTTTAGTTTGATGAAAACGCTGGATCTCTACGGTCATGACGTTATTTGGTCTCTTGTAAGTAAATAAATGCGCTGATATTGGTCTCAATTGAACTTATAAAATTTTATTAATAAAAAATGAGCTATTATCCTTTTTATTAGTGTGCTGTTCCTGAATGCATGAATACTAGTATAAAAAAAAAATAATAATACTTCAGTTGATACTTTTTAGTTTACATACAGCACCGTATGACGTCATTATAATGGCGGCTACTGTTTCGCTTGTTTTGAAACAGATTAAAAAAACTGAAGCTTTGAAATGAATTTTAAAATTAATTAAGTTATTTTATGAACTAAAACTAACATTTTCCGACTGATTATTGCCTAAGCTATCTAAATTGTACATTTTTAGTTTTTTTCTCGTATGGAGTAAAATACCCTATTCTATAAGATTACAAAACATACATAAATATAATTATTAAAACGTCATAATGACACGTCATTTTCAATAAATTTGTAATTTCGACTGGCCATATTAAAATCCATATTATATCCTGAGACGTTATATTTACCCGCCATATAGGTAGTATGTGATAGTGGAACATTTAGAATACATAGTATATAGATATAATACATAGTTTAGTATAATCACTATTCCCGAGTACTTTGACTATAGGTAGGACTTTTAAATCTATTCTGTATTTTCTTTCTATTTCCAATACGTCTCTACAATGTGATATTTAATTCAACAAATGTAAGATCCCCATGTTGACATCTTAGACTTTGCAGGAAACGTGTGCGCCTGCAGTAATATTTTATAGATAGAACATCTGGCTCGCTTGCAGTATTTCTATTTAGAGTACGTTAAAACGGAGACTTTCGAATAGTACTGTTTTGTTTTAGTAAAGTATTATCTAAATACGATCCTGGATGGATTCACTCCAGAGATAATTGGTCCTAGACACACGCACGGGTTTTGCACGGTGGTAGTGGTGGCTACCACCCTCAAGTTGAAAATCTGTCGCCGAGCCCCTACTGGTGTGTTCCGGTAGTTGGGCTTGAGACCCAGTTGCTTTCTAGGCTTTATAAAGATCGGCAACATATGGGCAATCCCTATGGTATTGCTAATGTCTATAGGCGACGGTAGCCACTTACCATCAGGTGGATCGCCTGCCTGCTTGTCAATAAATTTTAAGAGTACATTCTTTTTGTAACGTAGGTTTCTAAAATTCAACCCTTAAAAGTGTAAAATAGGGGATCGTATGTCACAATCTGACTATGGTATGTTGCGATGTAGTCAAGAGGTAAGCAAACAAAGCCGAGAAGGGCTCTCCTTGTTATATTTTCCCCATATTTTTTTCCTTCGCCTAAATTTTAAAATAATTTATCTTTATCAAGTTTTATAATGTTCTTTTCGTGGGTCTTATCATCAAAATATCCAAGAAAGAATGTTAAGTTACTACTACAAGCCCAAATTTTAGTTTAAACTGACATTATTGCATTCATGCACGTAGGTAATAAAAAAATAAGGAAATGTTTTTTTTTTTGTAAAATATTTTATTTAGCTTGCGTAGTGATTGCTAGTTATTAGCATTAAACATTGTCATAGAAAGGCGTTGGGGTCCTAAAACAGGTAATAATATCTATATATAAAATAAATATATAAAAAAATCTGTCGGACTGATTAATTGAATAAAAACAGGAAATTTGAAGTTTGATTTATTTATTTTGTAACACAGAGGTGCACTAAGAAAGGATTTCCCGAAATTAAGCCTAATGGGGTAAAATAGGGTTCGGCTGAAAACTAGTATTTTATAATAGACACTTAAACAACTAAAATTACAATACGAATACGACAATAGTTTTCAATGAAACTTATAATAAACCTTTATAAAGATCTTTGTCAAATCCCATATTTGATTGAAACAAAAAATCGTTAAAAATAGTATGTACTTAAAAATTCGTATCTAATTAATCATTGAATTAATTACCAGGGCCGGTTTCAGAAAACAATGCATTATTTACACAAACAACGAAAACAGTTAACGAAAACGATACCAATTATTTAACGATGGATAAATTGAAACTGGCGCGTGATGTTTAGTACGCCTGCTACAAATTTATTAGAGAAGCGACAGAGATGGATTTAGTCTATTTAATGGTTGGCAGTGATTATAAAAAAAACGTGATCAATCAAGACAAAATGTATGAACAATACCACGTGGCTTGTTAATTCATAAGCGGGAAGTTAGTAACAATAATGTATTTAAAATTAATATAAATTTAAAATATTTTACGAGAATTCTATTTAACGTTTTACAGAGTTAATGTATCATGAATTACATAAGCACCCAGCTAACAGCACTTTAAGTTTTAATATAAACATATAAACAAGCAGGAGTGAAGTACATCATCTTAATATATAAGATTCCCGTCCAACATCGTGATGTTGGACTGCGATGAACTCCTATACTACATATCCGATCTTTTCTTTTTTCAAAATGTGTGATTTGTTCCAACTTAAAAGATAGGATATTTTTTATTCCGATTTTTTTTTATTACGGGAACGAGGGTGAAACCGCGGGGAACAGCTATAGGCATAATACGTCATAGGCATATTAAAAATACGTTATTCTGAACATAATTTTCCTTGCTTAAGTTAAATAAAAATATATAAAGTTATTAAAGGGAAAATTTATGCAAAAAATCCCGCCCTGTAGTCATTGGGTTTATTTCGTATCTTGCGTAGGCTGTACTAGTCTCAACATAATGGTTGTTAAATTTCAAATACAGAATAGAATAATTGTTTGCATTTTATTGTTGTGATACTTATTACTTAGGTACTTATCTATTTAATTTAAGTCAAATAAGATCTAAGTAACATATAGTTATTATATAGACAACTATATAGCAATAAGAGCTATAATAATAGTAAAAATATGTATTTATTTGCAGATAAAAGTACCCATAATGGTGCTGACAAAAAGTAATGTAACTTATTAACTTATTATTAGCAATATTGGCGAGAATACAAATGAACACATGATTTGTAAACGTTTTGCACGAGATTAGTAGGTATATGCAAGTCAGAAAACAAATAGGTCGCTTTTCTTATAATTATATTTTTCCAGACACCTCACAAGGTGATTTTAATTTGTTTAACTAAAAATATATATACTACTATATACTCTAATAACTATCTATGTATATAAAAGCGAAATAGTACTCATTGAACTACTAAATCGAGTAGTAGATAAAGTAGATTTTTTATAAGGTGCAGAAACCTATTAAGAAATTCCAAATTCAACCCCTAAGGGGCTAATATACTCGATCGTTGGTGAAACCATGTGGCGAAAAACAAGTTTTTTTTTTTTTTTTTTTTTTTCCCTTATTTACTACAATCTGTCTCCTTTATGGGACATTCAGCAGTATGTTGGTTGGTGCTATCGCTGGCGTGCTTGGTATGTGACCTGTGTCACATCCTCATTGTTAAAACAGTAGCTGTGTTTACTGTGATTGTATTAAATCTTGAGGTATTTTACGCTTTAAACGTCGCGCTTTGTTATGGTTTGCCATAAGTGGCCGGGCCAGAGTTTTATTTTGAAACCTTTGTATTATTTCAATGTTTTAATGGGATGCAGAACCCCACAGTTGGATTCCATACATCCAGACGTAATTTTAAATTAAATTAAATTATACCTACCTTATTTCATCTATACCACAATAATGATTCCGTGTATTTGCCGTAAGCATTTTGCCGGCAAACATTCTGCCAAATGGCAAATATAACAAAATCTAGTTTGCATCGTATCCTCCACTTAGTATAGAGTGAATCAATATTTACATTTTGAGGGCGGGCGAGAATGTATGAAAATATTTGCTGTATTTAACTAAACATTTTATGCAAATTAAAATGTGTGCTGGTTTTGATTTTGTGCTGAGTCTAGCATACATTACATTACACGCATACATATATAGAGTATTATTATAGGTACCTACTAAGGTGGACAAGCAAATATAGGTATTTATTAAAAGCAGAAAATCGATCAAAATTTCCAAGAACTAATTCTAGTTAATGTATTAGTAAATTATGATTACATGTTTTATGCCAGCCAATAAAATAATTTGTAATTTGTAATTTGTAATCATTTAACAAGCCATAAGAAAAATCACAATAAATAGTCACCAAACAGTCTGAAAATTGTTTCTAATTAGTTCTCCAAAATTAAAAGATTACAAACTAATACCTACTTAGATTTATATTCAGAATACAGTTTATCTCAAAGCCGTTGGCGTAATCTTCACAAAATGACATCTCAAATCTGAGTTTATTGTTTCAAATGCCATTATTTAAGAGATTAGAGAGGCTACGGCTGGATAGCTGGGAGGTTTCAATTTGTAGATGGTATTATATCTATTTGATGATTTAACGTGTGTAACGTGGTATATCTATACTAATATTATAAAGCTGAAGAGTTTGTTTGTTTGTATGTTTGAACGCGCTAATCTGAGGAACTACTGGTTCGAATTTAAAAAATCATTTAGTGCTGGATAGTCCATTTATTGAGGAAGGCTATAGGCTACTTTTTATTCCGGGAAAACATAAGATCCCTCGGGAACGCGGGTGAAACCGCGAGGCGGAAGCTAGTCCTATTATTAATGTGAATGTTTCTACTATATTTGTGTGTAAATTGCTAAACAAATTTAGATGTGTAGAATTTCAACTTGACACATAGATAGAAAGATCATCTGGAATCTAAAACATACGATACTCACATGAGAACTCCCAGTAAAGCAGGTAAAACCGCGAGGCAAGCTAGGAACCGATAAATTACAAGTTTACTGAGAAGAATATAGCTGGACTAAGTTTATTCGACATCGTTTCGACTCAAGACAGTTTTATTGTTATAGACAGTTAGATCAAAGTGTACCAGTTACCGTTTCCCTATAATTTGCTATTTAATAAGACAATAACCCTTTTCAATGGTATTTCAATATCTTTCGATTACAATTTCAAATTGGTTGATGAGAAGACTGCTTTACCGTATATAAATCCTTCTAAATTATATTGATTAAATGCTACGTTAAATAATTCTCATTTTGATATTCAATTTTTTGACAAGCAGGCCGACGATCCATCTAATTTAGCTATTTTTAAACAATTTGCAACTGATAGTATTATGTGAAATTTTTCGCCAATAATAATTCAGTCATATTGAAGGCTGACAAACGTAGGTCGTGACTTCAAATCCTACAATGAACTTGAACTATTGATAATGGGAAATATCGTGAGGAAATCATAGACCATTGTACCTGTCGGGCTGTCTATCCCTCTAGTAGAAAATTCATAGTCAAATATCTACGTAGCGTCTATCGGCAGTTGAATTTGATAGCCAGTTTCTAATTAGGCTTTATTTATCTACCTCCCACCTTCAGCCACATCATCACTTATCATTGTGAGTTTAAACAAACCTATCCATTGTTAAAAATAAGTATTATGCGGAAAATAGTTTCACTCGATTGTTGTATAGAATTGTAAATACCTCGTGACCAATATGCATGAAATAAAGAAAGATTGATAGAAAGTGCAAGAAGCGAAACGTGTGTCAAATAAGGAAAAATTACCGTCGCCGCCTGCCCTGCAGTAAGTCCTGGAGATAAGGCTGATTGATGGTCTTTGCTTTTAATACGGAACTAGTTTTGGGTGGAAATTAATTGGTTTCTACTATTGTCCCACCGTGGAACTAAAATGAATGTTGCGTTGTAACAACGCCAACATTTTTCACCAATATTTGTAATCTGTAGATAATAATAATCAGGATAATTGTAATTGATGATAATCCTAAATTTTGATATCGAAATCAAAACATGTTTTTACATATTTATGTAAATAATTAATATTTGGCTAATATGTAAGTAGGTAAATAAGGTATGTCACTTTTTTCACAAAAACAAAATAATTTAAATGATAATTTACTTCTGTGTTCTCTAAATTATTTATAGTGAAGTTTAAAGTAAATGTCACATTTTGTTCAGCTTCACATATTTCAGACCTATTTTAACAACTTTACATACAACTATTTCATGAATTGAGCTGAAATGTAATAAAGGCTAGATAAGTAAATAGTTTTATTTCCTAGTGGTCCTGACTTTACTCGTGTACTGACGTGGGATTCAGTTTAAGTAAAGAGCTTACGAGATAACAGTACCTATAACAATCTATATTAATAATTCCGACAAGGGGTACGGTAAACTCGATTGAAACCTTACCTGAATAATAAAACATAAAAAATAATAATTTCGAGTCGACAACATATATCCGCAAAATTCGGATTGTCGAGTATTTTGTTAAATTTTAACGGTGCAAATGGCAGTCGCCATATTGGCCGAGCACAGTTCCGCCATATTTTTAATGAACGCATCCCTGTCAGTCAGTATCAGTTTTTTTCTTTTGTTTTCCCTTATTTCGGGAAAGCAAAGGGTTCTAGCCCATACAGCTTAATCATGAGATGACACAGTGTTCTCAGTGTGTAAATGAGCCTTTATTGACAGCCTATTATTTTTGTTTCCCGTTGTTTTTTCTAACCATGACACTGGCAGTCATCGTTGGCACGATGGAGCCATAAACAATAAATTAGAATTGGATTGAGCTGTCAAACAGTGTTGCCAGAAGGTTATATTTCTTACATTTTTCGTAACTATTGACCCCCTCGCGTAACATGTAAGTAATTTTTATATTTAAGGCAATTTTCGTAGCTTTTGAGAACAACGAAATTTGTAATACTAGATTTTTATTGCAAACAGTTTACGAACGTATCCAAATTGAACGCACCTAATACTGGCGCGTCTAAGGCCGGGAATATACGTCAGATTTTTTCATCCGATAGTCGGATCCGATAGTCTGATACGGCGAACTAATACAAGCGGTTTGTAACAAACCACTACCGATAACTACAAAAAAATCTACCTACATTTTGTAAAATTGTGTATTATGAGTCACACATTTCACCCGAGCGAAGCCGGGTTTTCATCTAGTATAAAAAATAACGCAAAGGTGGAGTATTTGAATCTTTATAGCAATTCTCGTCTCCTATTATTTCTTTGTTCAATATAACGTTTGTCAAGCATGCAGATAGTATAACTGATGTAGTAAGTTTGAGTTTTCAACCTTCATAAGTGCCCTCCTAGAGCCTAAACTGAATAAATGGCTTTGACTTTGATGGTAAGTGGTCTCCACCTAAATGCACATCTGCAATACCAGTACCATGATAGGTATCAGATGATAACATTGTTGCACCATATTTTTGTACTCGTTTTGGGGTCTAGTTACAAAATAAAGAAATTCTTTGTGTTAAAAGTAAATTTAATGATAATCAAAATAAAGTTTTGATTATCATTAACATAACACATAAAATATCTCAAAATAACAATATCTCCTACCTTGCACCACAGCATAGTTCCGTCTCTCTAGAAACAATAGCGTGTCGACAGAACTCGGCCGTTTTACCGTGGATAACAAAGGTATGCACCTCTCTTCACTGCAAAGTTTAACAATAAGACACGACAACGGACGTATCGTCTGTCGTGACACGCAAATCACAAGCTTTAGATGCCTTGAAGTTCATTGTAATTTTTTAAGTTTTCGAGGGATAGCGTGGCTATAAAGAAAGTATTTCAGAGATGTTTTCGGCGTTCATAATAAAATACGCGTGCGATATTTTATAATCCATAGATACCTATTGTTTGTTGAAGTGCATTCTATATTTCACAATATAATACTTGAATTTACAAAAAATATATTTATATTGGTCTCTATGTTTTGCATACGTATTATATGAGCTAACTATTTCGATTAGTTGCATGTTACTGAGATTATAATTTATGAATACTTATATTAAGAAAATAAAAAAACAACTTTATTAGTGAGGCAGATTCTCATAAAAATGCGATAATTTCAATCACAATATACAAAAGTGAAATCTTACTTGATCAAAATAATAAACTTAAGTAGATAAACTCGAAACAATTCCCAGACCCAGTAAGAGCGGTCTTAAAAGTTGTGCTTCAAATGTGTAAACCGCAACAAGCAAGCGTCTCAGAATCGTAACGCTGATGAAAACCCTTAAAACTGTTCACGGCTTCAAAGATAATTTTGGTAAATATAAACTGGAGTGTTAATTGTCGGTTGTATTTCTTTGTGGAGCCATTATCTCTGATTCACAGTTGGGCGAGCTTGGTGTAAATTGGCACAAAGTTCGGTGCAATGACAACGGGTAACTTTAGAGATACTGTGACGTCACTATAATAATGATGAATGTTAAAGGTTAAGTCTCACAATTGCGTTTGCACGAAACCAAGTTTGGAGAGTTGGTTTGAAATTTTAGAATAAATTAAATTTTAGTAAAAATGTGAAAGTTGCATACATTGTGTGTCATTGCATCGCATTGTCGTCGAGCAGACTGATGAAAGAAAGGTGACAATGGTACGCAAGACACAACTTGCGTCTCGATTTCATATATAAGTTGTAGGATTTGGCTTCGGTCCACTATGGGCCGAGGGATGTTAGCACAGCCAGTACAATGGGCAACTCCTGCTCCGTCATCCGCGTAGCAGAGAATGTAACTAGGTAGGTTTAGTAGGCTTTTAACAATTACTTATCTCTATTTATAAATATTCCAGCAGAATATTTTACTGCTGCGAGTGTAAGTAGGTACACAGAAATTAGATATAAAATAATAATCTCTGGTGAAGAAAAGTGATATGAGCAAAGGTAGTTTTTTTTAACCCGGTGAGGATATGGAGGGGTCAATTTGACCCTGTAAATTTTTAAACGTGCGTAGATTTTTTTCCACGGCCGTAGTAGCTTGTACTTCACAGTAGCTGTTGCTAAAGGACCCACCTGCACCCCGCACACGGCTACTTAGTCGGCCGCCCGCCTGCGAAGGGTGATACACATGCACGAAGTAAAAAATCCAAGACCAATACAGTACAAAAACAGGCAGCAATATTATGTAGTATATATACTGGGTGATTTTGTTATCACTGGCAATACTTGCAAGGGTGGAACTTTTATAATGGTACTAACTGTGAAAGCATGAAAAAAATATCAGCTGTTCCATACAAAAGGTCAATACCTACTCGACCAAAATGTATGAAGCAACCGTATTATTTTACGCGATATCAGAGTTAACCCTTAGTTGTTCACATTGATGAGTACTTCCACCCCTGCAAGTATTGCCAGTGATAACAAAATCACCCAGTATATATACTACATAATATTGCTGCCTGTTTTTGTACTGTGAAAGCATGAAAAAAATATCAGCTGTTCCATACAAAAGGTCAATACCTACTCGACCAAAATGTATGAAGCAACCGTATTATTTTACGCGATATCAGAGTTAACCCTTAGTTGTTCACATTGATGAGTACTTCCACCCCTGCAAGTATTGCCAGTGATAACAAAATCACCCTGTATAAGACTGATGAATTTATTAGTGAAACTGATTGATCTCTACATATACGAGTATATATCAAAGTAACCTAATTGGTGTGAGAAGTTTTACTTATTTTTTGGTTTTTTTCATGTTTGGAACGAAGGGCCTTGCTAAAGTTGATTGTTTTCAGCCCTTAGCTAAAAGAAAATTAAAAACATTTTGCATTATCACTAGTTTTTTTTTCTAAATCCATAAAATTTTATCCAACTTATCTAAACATCTTCAATGGTTTGTTAAAATAATATACTTATAGCCTTTAAAAATGCAATAGAAATACAGGGTCAAATATACCCTCCACAACCTGCACGTAACTATTTTCACCACGTCCTTGCTGGGTTAAGGCCGGGAATATACGTCAGATTTTTTCATCCGATAGTCGGATCCGATAGTCTGATCTAACTATCGGAAGACGTTGGTGCCATTACTTTGTTTGAACATTCAATACACGTCCGACCCGATAGTCGGATCGAAGTGTGTTGAATGTTCGCCGGTTCAGACTATGAGATCCGACTATCGGAAATTCTGACGTGTATTCCCAGCCTAATAGTGTTACTTTCAGAACAATAGTGTGGTACTGCTCTTTGAGGTACTGAGATTACTATGAATTATAAACATAATGCTAAGGTGAACACTTAATTAGCAGCAACACTGTTAAGGTACTAATAAAAACTTATGGTTACTGCTTACGCCAAAGACTATTCTGTTGTTATTTCAAACGACACAATGGTGTTAACCAAGATCAACTTAATTGAAAGTAGCGGGACAACGTCAATAAAATGCGCTTTCATTGATTTCTCTGTAGTAAGTCAAAGTGGCGAACAGTTTCAATATACGAATACAAAGGTTGACACGAAAAGTTATAAAATGTAACGGTGAACCTTATTTGTCACTAGGTGAGCAAGCAAAAACTGCACCACCTCAATTTCTTATTATAATATAGAGGCTGTTTAAATAAAAAAAAGAGAAAAATGACAGATTCCCTAAAGCAACAAAATACTCAATAGTTTCAGTGGAATGCATATTTTTAGAAGTTCTGTAACAATTTCCTTATTTTGACTCATTTATTATTTCAAATAAGACATCTGTCGCTTTATTTCTTTTTCTGACAAAAAATTACTTCATTCACATTAGTCTAAAGGTTCATTCACCCTCACCAGTCACAACTACGGTGAGTCACTTCAAAAATAAAGTTCCGTTGAAGTTTTAGGATTTCCTTTCCACAGATATACCCAGCAACGTCATGGCACGTCATGGCAGGAATTTATATTATATACCGCTTGACAGACGTGCCGATGACGTCACTTTGACGTGACTGACTGATGTGTGGGGACAGCACCTTTATGCAGCAGGTTTTTGTTATCATCTAAGACTTATGTAATATAGTATCTACCTGCATAATATAACCTAAGGTTACACATAATTATTATTATGTAATTATGTAATCTGGTATCTATCAAATTCAGTTCGGATTACACCACTGCACAGGGGCCTGTATCCTTGCTATGTATCTAAAATTAAATTAAGTAATATTTTCATATTTCCGCGATTGGTGATCATATTATCATCGATATGAAAGCACTTGAGATGCAATCTCGCGGCTCGCTGCGCTCTGCTCGTGACATCCGTATTGTGCTGCTTATTTGCGTAATATTAAGTTATTGAGGGTTTTTTCATATATTTAATCCTGATATCAATGGCATATTTATTGATATGCACGAAATATGATAATCCTTCATTATTTATATCTCAAATAATTATGTTTTCAGGGAACTATGATATTACGATAAGTTCTTGCAATACCATTTCCTATTTTTTAATTCATTTGAAACCTTGATTAGTTAGTTTTTCAGTTTCCACGATAAAAGTATTGACGTGTTTGTTTTAACTGATTGCCATCAACATTTATTTCCTTAACTAAACCATACATTAACAACTTTTACATCTAAACCAACCACTATTATTATTTCCCAGAAAGCACTATTGAATTAAAGCGCAGCCGGGCGATTGGCGGCTCTCGGCGATTGTGGAGCGTACTATTCTAACTACACAATATACATTGTCGCTCCAATAGCAAAACCTCGTTGCGTCTGTCATGAATAAGCGTCGATGTATTGTGTAACAGGAGATGGGAACGAGGTACAGTCCTTCCATTGTTTCGCCAACGTCAACACTTTCCCGTTGTAAATGAATGCAGAACTGGGACGTTTATTGTCGTTTAGATTGTCGACGGTTTTGCGAAACGAAAATGTTAACAGAAAAAAGAAAAATGTAACTGGTTTATAAGTGAGTCAGCATTAATTCAATGTTGGGTTTCTCTTAAGCTTTTTTTGTTAATAGGGTTTTGTCGCGAAGGATGGCGTTAGAGCAAATTTAAATGGAAATCTCAATTTCACAACAACTCTTTGTTCGCCACTGTAGTTATTATTTGATGAAATTTAATATGTATAGTTTGTATTTTTGTTATTTAAATTAATTGTATCGACACTTTATAAGAGTAATATTTAAATACCTTTTTAAATTATATTCCAATTACAATATTATGTTTCATGTATAACAATCAATTTTATTACTCGAGCAATAATTAGTTTATCGTAAAATTATGTCGAAAATAAAATATTTGTTTTATTAAAAAATATATTTTACAGCAGAAAATTTATTATAAATATATTATTATTGTTATTATACGCAGGAGACCTATTGTCCAGGAGGAAGAAGAAGATTTAAAAATATATTATTATATTTTAATAACGCACTGCTACAATATTTTTGCTGTTAGCTACTCACAATGATTTTGTATGAACATCTCTGCGATTTGCTCTTAGTCGATTTATATTCCCAAATCATAAACCTAACTTCATTTAGTTTGTTAGAAATTTCCAAAATAGAAGTTCCAAAATTAGTTAAACTTCCACAAACACGTCCCCGTTGCGTCAACAGTTAAAACTTTTATAAAATCAAATAATGATCTATCATGTAATCTTTAATCAGATCAGCTTCATTTTAGATTACAATATGCCTAATTGTAAAAAGTATCAAAAGATAAGTTTAAAACCGCGTGTTGGAAACCACATACGAATTGATAAGAAAATGAATGATTTCACTTTAGATAAATTACGCGAATCTAAATATTTTTCTCCAATTTCAAATAAATCAGCGTTCAAACGGGTCCTCAAAATAACGCAGTAGGAATTGACTGTAACACTCCAATGTGAGATCTATTACCATTTCCAATTCGATTTATTATGCAGTGCCCCTACTGAATTTCAGATTTCTTACAGCGCGGGTGGTTGTAAAAGTCACGTTCAGTAAGGGAACAAATTTGTCTGCTTTTTACGTGGGCTTATTTTTTTTTGATCAACGCTGTCTGTAAATATTTATTTTTAAGTTAGTTAACTCCTTATTTTTGATAGCCTGTTCGACTGTAGGCCAAAGATCTTTGTCCTCCTGTTACCGGCTTTGAAAATTATTTGGTTAATGACTAAGACTTATCATGTCATCTCTTTTTAAACATTATGTTGGACTCACTTTGTGACAATTGTATTATATTGTTTATTATTATTACTGATTTTGTATTTACAAACACAAATCTCTCGTGATTACTTCGACATGATTTATAAATCCTACTAAAGTCGAAGCGTCCTAAGTGTCCAAGTCACGGTTTATATCATAAATAATCCCAAATTAATGTGCTTGAGATTGTTTTATTGCTCTTTAACGAGCTACCTCCGACATTTTAACTACAACTTCATAGAATATTGCACGAAAATAAATCACGGTTATTAACAAAATGTTATATCGTGTACCTACTTATTTTAACTCAAATTACTGTATCGCGGTAAAATCCCATTTATAACGGAGTGAATTGAAGTAATTACGGGCTTGGGTATAATTCACGCAAACAGCTTAATCGAAGGTACCTTACAATTTACATAATAACTGCTTTCGAAAGCTTTGTACGTTATTTTTCAGTCTTGACGTTAATTTCACCACTCGTGAAAATGTTAAATGAAAAATGCGGAGCACCTAAAAATCTCACATCGTAAAATGTGATGTGTAAAAACTGAATTGACTTACCTTGAACCAAAAATAAAATATTTAAAAAATGTAATACCTACGTAGCTTTTTATACAAACAACTAGCTATCTGTGGTGGATTCACTCGCGTTCTCGAGAAAAAAAAGTAGCCAATGTCCTTTTCCATACCATAGGCTAACTGCGTACCAAACATAGCGATCGGTTCAGATGTTTAGGCGTGAAAAGGTAACAGAGTTACTTTCGCATTTATAATATTAAGTTGTATGGATATTTTAATTGTAAATATCTAGACACTTGTGTAAATATTATTTAGTAAGCTTCGTCATTAATTGTAAATTTGATTAAATTATCAGACTATCGCCTATTAAGTCAAAACAAAAACACTCATTTACTCAACAACACACACACAGGAACTATTAGAGAATAAACATAATCGATCTACCAATAGTAGTATGGATAGAATAATAATTTATTCATCCATGATAGCACTGACATCCTCGTATTGTTTACTAGCTTTTCCGCGCGGTTTTACTCTCGTTCCCATGATAAAATATAGCCCATGTTACTTAAGGATAATGTAGCTTTCTAATGGCGAAACCATTTTTGAAATCGGTCCAGTATTTTTTGAGTTTATTCGTTACAAACATACAAATCTTTCCTCTTTATAATATTATAAATATAAATAAATAAATATAAATAGTATAGAAGTTGGCGTGGTTGGTAAGATACCCTATCTATCACGCCGCAGGTCGTAGGTTCGATTTCCACTCAGGACAGACATTTGTGTGCATGAACATGTCTGTTCGTCCTGAGTCTGGGTGTAACTATCTATATAAGTATGTATTTACAAAAAAAAAGTAGTATATGTAGTATATCAGTTATCTGACTTCCATAGTATAAGCTAGCAGTGCTTGTACTATGGAAGCTTGTAGTTTGGGGTCAGACGGCCGTGTGTGAGGAAGAATGTCCCCAAATATTTATTTATTTATTTATAGATATAACAACTAAACTATACAAATTCACTTACTATCACAATTATAAGCTTAGTAGGTTACATTGTAGATGTAGGTACCCATTTCTGGGAATACGAGCTTTCTCTTTACTACAAAAGGGCTTCTGGCTTCCTGCTTTGTTAGTTCGCAATATCGTACAATATACTTTGATCGTTATTTATAAAGTTAAAGTAGAGACTCATATTTACTCTGGTTTAATAATATTATATTCAGGTAATTCATCGCCGTATATTTGTTTAGAAGTTTCATATAAAGGAAATTATTTTAATTAACGACTTAATAAACTTTTCATTTTATAGGAAATACGGGCCAGCAAGCATGGAGGTTGTGAGTTCAATTGTACACCTAGGCCGCCCATTGTAACGTTATTCTTTTGTATTTCTACTCCTTTTATGTATGGTGTAACAATAAAGTGTTATCTATCTATCTAGATAAGTATAATTATTATTTACATGCAGTATTATAGTAGGTAGCATAATGTAGTATTTCAGTTATCGGATTTCCATAGTAAAGGCACTGCTCAGTTTCTGATTAGATGTATGTAAAGATTGTCTCAGAATATTTATTCATTAAAAAAATACTCTGGTTTATTTTCATATAGTTCTAAATAGAAAACGAGAATCCAAACAAACGTCCAAACTTTCGCATTTAAAGCAATACGATATTAGGAAACCTAACGAATGTAACTTAAGAGTTTATAATGTAAGTAAAGTTAGCTATTCTATGGCACACGTTATACGATACACTATCTCAAGTACGCGTGTAGTTAAACTAATAACAGTACTAGTTGCATGAGATTCCAACTAAGTTCTACTAATAGTGTATCTAGAGAGATAATAGTTGTACTAATTAGCGGAGTTTAACTAGCGGTGTTTGAAATACGTCAGTAGGTTTTGGTAGGATTTTTTAGAATACTGTTAATTTAAGTTTCAGGTCACATGAATATTAACTGATTTCGATCATTAGTAGGTAATTGATACATTTACTTTTCTATTTGCAAAGCAATTTAAAAAACAGAAACAAAGCAAAATTAAGAAAGAAAAAGTTCAGGAGTCAATTTTGTAGGTTCATATGTCTGGGCCCGGCGTTGGTGACTCAGTGAGTAAGTTAGAGTTTTCTTTTGATAAACGTCTTACTTACAAAACTAAACTCTTCTTAAAAAAAGATTTTTATAAATATAACAATGTTCAACGGTTCTAAGGTTGGATTAGCACGGTCTTTATAGCAGTATCATTTCACACCTATTCCTCAAATATCACGGAGCTATACTGCCTTCTTGAAGTTGTAAAAAAAACTAATTGAAAAGCAAGCACATCATCAAAGAAAGAAAGAAAAACATTTATTCACTGGAAATGGACGCACATACACAAAGTAGAATTTATAAAAAAATCACAATAGGTAATCAAGAACAACAACAGAAAAGAAAAACAAATAGCTGACAATTAGAAAATATTCAAACGATTAAATATAACAAAAACAAATAATTATTAGGTGTAATAAGATAACCATTTACGTTACTCAGCATTTTTCTGCGTCGGAAGTCGACCAACCGACACAGCACTGGTTTTCAGGGTCAACCCCCGTGACACTCCGACCAGTCTTGGCCTTGTGAGTTAGTGGTAAAAACAAGCCTATCTATAAAAGATAATGTTTAAATTATATACAGCGACATGTTGCGGTGGATGAAACTTCATGTACCTATATTACCAGTGGTCAGCGATGCCAAAACAATTGGTTATGTCTGTTCATGTCACATAGAAATAAAAGGGTATATCTAGTTTTTACGCAAAATGACCGAGCAGTAAAAAAGATGGGTTTTTAAGATTTCGTCGTTATTGCATCAAGAGTTATGAGTATATTTTTTTTTAGAACTAAGCTATGCCTATTGTAATATGTATTATACAATAGAAACTGTGTGTTTTAATTGGTTACAAACAAAGGCCATGGACCTAATATTTATTATATAATTATAGTGCATTCTTAAAAAACGATGCCCTGTTACTATTCGGTATACCTAATTTAAAAAAAAAATCTGGGACATATTCCTCACACACGGTCATTTGACTCCAAACTAAGCAGAGCTTGAGATATGGAAGCCAGATAACTGATATACTATATATACTGCTTTTCTTTTGTAAATACGTACTTATATAGCTAATTACACCCAGACTCAAGACACACAGACATGTTCATGCACACAAATGGTTGTCCTGGCTGGGAATCGAACCCACGAACTGCGCCAACCGTTCTTCTAATGCAGAACAAACCTAACTTTTGTAAAAGCCAACTACTTTGTTTAAAATAAAATAAATTTTACGGGCCAGTTGGCGTGGTTGGTAAGATGGGTATTTTACCAACTACTATGTTAAAGAGACATGGATTTATTAAAAAAAAATGTGAAGTACCTACCTAAAATTTTCCAATGTTGTTATTTTTACAGCTTTAATATTTTATCCGTTTAGAGGCGCATCTATGAAATTGGTATGAATTTCTGTGCAACGGAGTGTTGTTTGAGCGGCTGACGTCCATCATGCATTTTAAATATGTGCGCCCAGAATGCTTGCTTTAACTAAGCCGCAATGTCTCCAACAACGTAAAATCTTCATCAACGATGCACATCCCTAAATATCGACTTTATAGAAAATTAGATTCCTCGGCAGAAGTGACCACAGAATCAAACTCGTCGCATTATGATAAACTCATTACATTTACAATATGTTTAATACCAATATGAATTACTTAGGATAATACTATTGATGTAGACGAATTTCTAAATTCTTTGTTTAGAAATATTCATTTACGGCACAGGATTTGTAATGTGCTCAAAAGACGGCCAAAATATAGGCTTTATAAAGGTCAACAATACGGCAATACCCCTGGTATTGATATTCTATAGGCGACGGTAGCCACTTACCATCTGGTGGACTATTTGCCTGCTTTTCAGCATTCTAACACATAAAAAAAATACTCACCAGAAATCACTCTGAAAACTTTGGGTAAATTTAAAAAGCGTGAACTTAAGCAATTCAGAATGGAGATACCTCAGATAGGTAACATTCCATTAATTCTACATCAAAGATTTATACATGTAGAATCCATCCAGAATAGACATGGTTTTATATTATGCAGAGTTTGGTTTTAAAATGGGAAAATCCGAGAGATGAGTGCTAGTGAAACATAATTTTCATAAAGTCGACGCTAGAAGTTTCCAGAAAATTTGAAAAGGAATTCCATTAAAGCGCCTCTGGACAATAATGCAAGTTAATTGAGTCCACTGAAAGAAAGAAAACTTGGCTGGAATGCATTTTATTATGGGTACAGGAAAGGTATACCATTGTTTATTATTTTTAATAATTTTATTGTTGCCACAGCAAATGCACTTCTGCAGAGTCAATTCCGTTCATGGCTCTGTTGCTTACCACCTTTGGCCGTAATTACCATGGTTACCATAATCATCATAAATATTGTAACTACACAACTAATGCTGTTCGATTCGATGTAATAATCATACCTCAGAAAAAACCTAATTTGGCATCACATTTCTAATAGCATAACGATTACATTACATTAAAACATGCTGTTGTTTTTTCTAAATAAATAAATCAATACAACTACAAAAAATGGTGAAGAAGGATCCTGTAGAACAGTGGATCCCAATTAGTTTTTCCTGCGTACCACTTCAAGATAGACCTCACACTCTCGTACCCCTAATTGCAGGAATAAAAACTAAAAAAATTAAATCAGTATTTTTGGTCATCTAATGACGGTAAAAATTTGTTGAATGTGCACGATTTTCTTTGCATAACTCTGAAAAATCTGCTTGCTCTTTGGTCAGCTTTAGTCTCAAGTCATCTTGGAGTTGAGTCAAGGTGCATTTACACTGATTGACTAAAAATATATTTGGGCATTTATTTTTATTGATTAAATTATCTTAGTCAAGAGATTACCGCGCGTACCCCTTGATGCAACTTCGCGTACCCCCTGGGGTACGCGTACCACTAATTGGGAAACACTGCTGTAGAAGAAATATTATCCCCACTGACTTCTGCAAATCTAAGATGTTTAACAGTAAATGTGGAACTTAGATTTTAGTCGTGATTAATAAAATAAAGGTGCAAGTTTTTAGTACGGTAATGTTAAAAGGGCAATGTTGAAGTAGGTACATGAGAAAAACTTCAAGCCTCAGGGTGTACTCAAATTATAATTTTGAACATTGTTAGTTTTTTTTTTACTTACAATGTTCAAAATTACTCTTTTTACTCCTTTTTAATGACACTAGAAGGCTTTGTGTGATCCTTTAATATGGATTACATATCCACGAACTGTATTAACTTTCACTTTGACTTTAATTATAATTGCGAAGTCATTTCGTTGTGCTTATAATGGCGTTTTGGTAATCCTCAATTAATTAAATACATTAAAATTTTACGTGACACTTACGTACCCTTTTATTTACGTCAAAATTATAAATAACATTTTATTGTGTTATAACTTTGTAATAAAAAAGGAATTGGCACATAAATGTGGTAGTAATACTAATTGCTCACATTTACCGCCGCAGTAGTTAATCTCCCGTTATACTAACACTGTGAAGCGATATTGTGCGGTTCCAATTACTACTCAACTTGTTGGCAAACTGCCACATACAGATTTAGTGATATACAAGTGTTATTATGCCTTTATAGAATTTAATATACTGTATCGCTGAGAGGCTTTTAGGCCTATTCTAGTCACGAATGAATGAAATTAAAAAGGTTAATATTGAAACAGCAAAATTTCTTTATGTGCCAATTTTTAAGATAGCTAATGAAAAAAAATAATAAAAACAAACAGTTTTTTCAAATTAAAAAAATTACATGTTTTAGTGCAATATTGCTCTGGGCTTTTTTACCTTTACCAGACAAATAATAAAATTTAATAATTATCGAAAAAAATATTACCTTCTCTCAAGTGATACTAAGTCCCATTAAGACTAAAATAATTAATTGGCTTTGCTTTAATAAAATAAGGCCGGTTAGCTAGGTTAATTAAACCTTCACCCGGAAACATCTTTCCGGTCCCTTCCCGCCTTTTTGGTTAATTAATGATATTTTTCAGTATTCTACTTTCAAATAAAAATTAACTATACAACATTCATGTGAGTCCAAATTCTACAGTTAACTAAAAGAGTTTAAGAGAGGTAGAGCATAGCGAAGAGAGCAGCTCGACTGGGGAAGTAGGTACCTCCACCTTACAGAATACCGCAGCCAAATAACTTATAGTTGTGTTCCTGCGCGTGAGTAAGGTCGCCAGAGCTCATTGGGGAGGGGGGAAGGGTCAACAACGCATGAGGGGTATCACTCATCTGGTGTTGCAAGCGTTCATAGGCTACGGTAACCGCTTACCATCCGGCGGGCCGTACGCTTGCCGTATGTATGTTTGCCGACAATTTTGTATAAAAAAAATCTTTATTATACTCAATAAAATTAAAGGTAAGTTAAAGGTAAGATCAGGTAAGATAGTTGAATATTCAAAATGCGGAAAATTCGCATCATTTTACCTTTCGTTACCCATTTTACTTCTGTGACTTTTATTGCGAATGCTTTCACGAATAAGCATTTCTTTTTAACGTCACTCACGTTTTAACGTTATATTTATTATTTATATTATTTCAATACCATTGTATTGTCAGACCAGATAAAAATAAAAGTATATGAAACAATGTGAGCGTTTACAATACAATTGCAAGAAATTAATGCTATAGTTAAACTGCTTATTAGATTTTGATCCTGCTACTACATTATTAGTTTTGTTGCAGTCATTAACTACACAATTTATTCCAAAATTAGGATATGGGATCTTATCGAGAATGATCTTAGGAATAAGTTAAATAAAAAATAAAAAGAGTCACAAGGATTTTTTTAAGCAGACAGTGACGGTCCACCTGATGTATGTGATCACCGCACATTTGCAATACCAGGATTGCCAATGTGCTGCCGACCTTGAAGAGATCTTTTCATGTCTTTTTTTTTAAGAGCCCTATCGTATCGGGACAAATGTAATCGAGACATAATTTCATTTGTGAAAACTTATTAGTAGCTCTCATAATTTCTCATAAATATTGTACGTGAACTAAATAATTAATAGCTGTTAGTTTCCCTTAATTATATAAATAAATAATTTCACATCCTAAGAGTCCACAATAGGAACTTCAGGTTGAATTATTACTTGGCAACCAAGGCGACTTCAGGATATGAGGATGTATTTCACATTGTAGGTGAGCGGTATGATGAAAGAAAGATGATGATGGTACCAGCGAGTCTACCGCTAAGAAAACGTGTAAGACTAATCCGGTGTTCCATGTGGTATCTAAATATTATAGAATGGGACAATGAGATCAGATCAGAGGGACAATGGGAGCCAAATTCAATGAGGTTCATTACCATTTGCTTACGCAGTATCTCCGCAGGTCAAAAAGTTCCTCAGAGCACTCTCCATTATACAGGCGGTAGAACACACAGTGAGCCAACGTATCTCCAAAGGCTAAGAGGTTATGAGACTATAGAAAATATGCAAATACTTAATGAAAACTCGAATAATGAATACAAAGTGAATATCAGATACCAATGAGTGCAAACAAAATTCTAGAACCATCCAAAGCAGAACAACGGTTATAACACCAAAAACGTTTCACGGATTTTAATGAAAAAAGTCAATTGACCGTAAAAGCTTTGTCGGCAAAACTTTGGTCGGCATAGTTGTTTAGTGAAAAATTTTAGAAAATAGTTGGTGAAAAAGTTATTTTTGTGGAACGGTTTATGCTAATTGACGATTGAAGTATGTAACTACCTAGTTTTTATGATTTTAGTCTGCTTTAAACATTTATATTTTCACAACTACTTAGTCAGAGTTAAAAAAGAAGTAGATCCTACTATGTAACAGAACCTATTATGTACATTACGTTGTATGTAATATATTGGTTCTGCTATTTAAAAAGTAAGCAATGATTTCTTTTTCACAATATCAAAACAAAGACAATAAATAAGCACATTACGTTTTATAAATTGAATTCATGCGTTACATTACGCCAGAATCTCAATTTTTTTCACCAAAGCATAAGCTCTCCATTTACTTATTCCATTCCTATATAAACTGGATTATCCGCAGCTAAATAACTTAAAGACATTAGTATAATACCGCCACGTTGCGAAGACGTAAAAAGTCTGAAATTATGTACCGTGGGGACCATCTTGCAAATTGCTGCGTTGCATTTTTCATGAGCTTTCGAGTATCGGTTGGTATGAATCGTTAATTTAATTATTGAGATAGCCCGATCCCCCTGTGTTTGAATAATGGTTAGGGATCCTTTTTTGATCTAGAATGCATAATCGACGATTTTCTTCGGGGGAAATTAAAATTTGTTGAAAAGGAGATTGCTTCTCATGTTATCATAACAATGAAGTCCAGTCTTATACATACATATTTTGCTTACCTACACATTTGTGGAACCAGCTTCTATCCACGGCTCTGTCTGCTAGGAAAATTTTTACGACGTGATTTTCTTAGTTTTAGTATAATAATAAAACATATAATTATTCTGCGGCATTATACACACAACTCATACCTAACTAAACAGCATTATGGAAATCAGATAACTGTTACACTACATAGTACTCGTTAGTAAATATTATACTGAATAGATATTTATATTTTTTTTAATAAAATAAGCGTTAACTACCTCTGATTTACAGTGGTAAGTATCTTACAGATTTATTATTAAGAAGTGGTATTTTTTAAGAGAAATGTATAATTTTATTTGACTGATATTTTTTTCGACTTTACTGCCTAAGCACTCAAGGCTTACATTACGTACGGCTACGTACATTATATAATTATTTTCTAAAGTATGTACAGAAGATAAGACTGTTAACTCTGTAATGTGAACGTATAATTTCATGAGTGAAGAAAAGTAAAAAGATAACCGTATATGACAGTACTAAATGTCATATCCTAAAATAATGATATCATAATGAGAATGGATTTAGATGAAATTTGGTATGGAGATAGCTGACACCCTGAATTAACACATAAGCTACTTTTTGTCCCGGGAAAACAAAAGATCCCTCGGGAACGCTAGTGAAAGCGCGGGTCGGAAGCTAGTTCTAAATAATTGGATCCATGCTGTCTAATTTTTCTCATCTTACCTCGGTATTCTCATAATTTCTACTCCCTATCATCCATCACACTAAATGATGAATATAGATAATTTTACTTTACAATCCTATAAGTAGGTAAGGAGCCTCTTACGTGATTCGACATTCTAGGCTTCATCGATCTTATTAAAACCTTTTACTCTTACACCTCAGTAGTACCTATTTGCTTACACCTACCAAATCTTTACTTTCTTACATAACACTTGGGTCTAAGAGTGAATAGTTACGCCTCTATAAATATTTGTTATTGCGATCGAACCTATATACCTTTTTACAAGAGCTATTAACCTGTCTAATCAATTTTACGGGTTGTTATGCTTCTCGTGCGAAAATCTTTAGTTTTAGTTGCCCCAGGTGGCTTTTGCATTGGTCCCACTGTCAAATCGAACAAAAAACTATAGTGTTTTTATAGTTTTAGTACTGATAATTAAAAAAGTCTTCGATGAACGTAACAAAAATATACATCATAAAAATTGTAGGTTGTTTGTCTCTCTTCCGTTGGGAAATTAATAATAAAATCTGAATACAAATACTAGGATAGTTGAAGTTTTGTATTAGAAACTACAAAAATGTCTATACAGTATGAAACCAGTATCAAGCCTAACTCATTATATGTCTGTCTAACAAAATTGTAAAAGCCTTAGCTGATATGACCAATAATATTTAATCATACTAATATCACAGCGTAATTACATACAGTGGTCTATCGCGTTTCGCGCGTAAGTCGGGCGAAATGCCGCTTTGTATAGGCATTCGTAATTGCTGCATTGTATCCCCGCAAGCCCCGCACGATTGCTCTGTCTAGACGTGTCCGTTGGCCGACTGTAAGAGTTATACTGTGCTAATATTATAGACGAGAGATGTGTATTTTTGTATGTTTGTAACGAATAAACTCAAAAACTACTGGACCGATTGGACAAAAATTCTTTCACCGCTACATTATTCCTGAGTCACATGGGCTATATTTTATCTCAGGAACGCGGGTGAAACTGCGTGGAAAATCTAGTTTTAGTAATGCCATTTTTTTACCCATCAGTGTAGAAATGTACCCTAGATTTCTACAATGATCAGCTTACAGCTTACATTCATGTTGGCTCCCAATTTTTCACTGTTTATTATGTAACCTTATACATTATGAATACATTTCAAGCGCTGAATACGCTACGTAATGTTATTTGAACATCCTTTTATTTCTAAGCACTTGTCATTTAAACCCCATCAAGGCGCTTGAGTGTTGTATCAAGCCGCTGTACAGAGAATATTATGAACATAAATATTCATTCCTCTCGTATTAAGAAGGGGTGTTAAAATCTGGAAACTTGAGTATATGTTACTCTCTTCGCTAATATTAGTAACACGCTTATATTAGTATTATTGAGCAATTTTTATATATATTTTTGTACTGTTAAGTAATATACAGGGTTAGTTTTAGTTGTTTAGTTATCTTGTAGGGATGAAAGTATCTAATCACTAATACACTTTTTTTCGTGTTTTACAGTTGATCCCATAGTTAAAAATTATTTTTATAATAAATATGACTATGTATATTACTAATTATAAGACTAATTTTGTGCCATATGCATACATATCAAAAATATTTACATATGAATGAAAAATATTTATATACTTTATGTTAGTCAAGTCGATAGAAAACTTTTCATAAATCATTTTGAAATAGATAAACATTTGATAATAAAAATAACCTAATTAGATCGTCTAAAACATATATAAAACATGTGTATATGGCCTTGCTAATTTGCCGGTTCTTCTCAGTCGAAGGCTCTACTTTTCAGGCTTTACTTTTTCTGGATTTGATTTTGACTGATATTTGTCCCAGTTTTTTTTTTCATATCGATCGATAACTCTTCAAAAGACCAACAAACACATCCCATTACGTGTTTCCTTACATTTGACGGAAACTAAAGTGAAAGCAAAGACACTCATTCCCTACTCAGTTTGGAAACGATTCCGTTCTAACACGAGAGCACTCCAAAGGAGGAGTTTCCATTCGATGTAACAATGTAACCATCTCTTGAATCCACCGTTGTGGAAATCACGAAAATTTGGTACCTACTTTGCTCTTTGGAAACAGCTACAATGGAATCATATTTATACTTGTTTTGTAAGTGTTATTTTATAAAATTGTACAAATAGCTCCTTGTCTGTGAATGAACTAATATATTGTGACGTTTCAAAATTTATAAAATTTGAAAGTTTAACTAATCTTTGAAAATGCTTCCAGGATCACTAAATGACAAAATGTTATCCATAGGTATTTGGTAATAATGGTCTAATATATACTTACTGGATTTCTTTTGTACAAATTTTGAAATCATTTTTTAAATAATATTAGGACTCGTGTAATAATAGTTTATGAACAACTTTGATAAGCCAGCAATAAAAAATATACATTTAACTCAAGTAGGTAACTTAATAAACAATTAAAATTTTATAATATTAATAGCTTCCGCCCCGCGGTTACACCCGCGTTCCCCAGGGATCTTATGTTTTCCCGGGATAAAAAGTAGCCTATGTTCTTCTCCGTACCATAGGCTATCTGCATACCGTGAAAAGGTAACAAACAAACGAACGAACAAACAAACAAACAAACTCACTTTCGCATTTATAATATTAGTAAGGATTAGGATAAGTAGGATTAAAGTACCTAATATGTACTATGTAATATGTATGTATAAAATTATAATTTATTTGAATAGCAATAATTTGATGATTTATAGTGAAGCAATTGACAAACATACTCAAGGTAACAAAACTTATCAAGCAAAGTACACAAATAAGTGAGAAAAGACGCCTAACATTTTCCACATTGACGTTGCTCGAATAGTACTATAGGGGACTTATGTACGTAACTCGACAAAGTATTGCCGATTCGATTCCAATTTATTCCGAGTACACTTCAGATGTTTATTCGTTCAACAGACGACTACACGGGGGTTTTTCATTTATTTTAGATAAATTCATGTGCTTTGTCCCTTTTGTTACTTTCGTTAAGGTGTTGCATTGTTACATTCTTTTGAATGTCAAAAAATCCAGTCCTTTGTGAGGCTGGTTTTTGGTTACAAAAGCTTTGTTACCTACTGGTGTTTTAAAGAAAAGCTTCTAATTTGTTGCCTCGGTAAAGTGTGATAAGAGAAACATGTTAGAAAAGTATAGTTTTTTTTTTTAATGTAACGCTGTTATTTGTTCATTTATCATAAAAATCTGTTAAGTAATATACAGGATTAGTTTTAGTTGTTTAGTTATCTTGTAGGGATGAAATCACATTACGATTATTTTATTATTTTCGGAGTGAATGACAGTAAAATCTCAGGGTCGAATTTGAGTGTAGCTTATAATAATTATGTAACGAAAATGTAACATTTTGTTCCTATAATGACAGAGTCACCAATCGACATAATTATCGATTCACGTTTGTCACGAGTAGGTAGGTACTGAAATGCTCATGCTCTTTTTGTACTAGGTACTTAGTTTTCATGTATGTAAGAATTTAATTTAGCATAGTATCTCATACTTTGATTTGAATATAATATCAGTCTAAAATAACATTAATGTTAATAACTATTATCTAAATTTTCCATTTATTGAAATTGAAAACATTTTAGTGTATTAACTCAAAGTAAGTTATTAGTTTCAAACAAATTGTATTAGGTAGGTCAGACTTACCGAATCAATCGTGAATGCCATGAAATATTATATTAATTACCTGAAAAAAATAATTAAAGGGTGAGTATGACATTTAACTTATTTGTAACAAATAAAATTAAAGTTGTGACAAAAACTGTAAATAAAATTTTGGCACGCATATCTCAGTTTATTAAAAAGAAATCTTATTTCATCAGACTAATACCTGACACAGATCGAAAGACAAAAAAATATGCCTCTATCACCTTAAATAAATAATAATCTATTCAAATATCCAGGCCCTAAAACAACCGCAAAACTATAACTCACATAAATACTTCATTCACCCGACCATAGCAATTTACATGAAAATACCCTAACCCGGACCTTTGTGTTCAGGCTCTATGCTATAATGGCTGAGTACGACCAGATTTAGCCGAACCACAAGAAACATACTAAGCTTTTTCGGCTAGACATTGTGATGACAATCGCAGAGTGCTTCGTATTGAAGCGACCGACAACAGCTGTTACATAAATGGTCACATGAATTTAGGTTTACTGGAAAAGACTTAAAATTATCGTCTACACTGTGCCTGTTTAATTATTTTTTTTCTGTTTTATTTTTATTACTTTTTGTTTTATGGTATACCTAAAGTAAATCCTTAATTATATCTGGCCTAGAATCGAGTGTAATTTATCCTAACTAATATTATAAATACGAATGTGAGGTTATTTGTTACATTTTCACGCCTAAACCGCTAAACCGATCGCAATGAAATTTGGTACGCAGATAGCCTATGGTATGGAAAAGGACATGTGCTACTTTTTTTTTGGGAACATGGGTGAAACCGCGGGGGACAGCTAGTTTATTATAAATGATGAGCTGAGGATCTTAAAAAAAAATATACCTACGTGAAATTAAAAAGCGCGAAATATATATAGGTAATACATAATAATAATTACTTTTCTGTCTAAATCCTCGTTGTTATGGAAGGTTTGTGCCCCTACCGTGAAAATGATTAAATTAAATAAAAATTCTGAAAAATACTTTTTTGTTGAATCTTCTCCACTTTTACATAACTACATAATATCAGATTGGTACTATGGTTGTGCTTTAGGTAGGTATTTATCTGTTTTTGAGACATAAAGTCTGCTGCCTTTACAAGTAACCAAGAACAAAGAAAATATTATGATGAAGTTAAAGTAAATTCCTCTGTATTTTCAGACTCTCGTTCTTCAAAGCACTTTCTAGTGAAATTTACATCCAAGATACAAAGACATCCGCAAGCACGGAGAGGAAACAATTTACCTACGAACAAGTAGAATATAGCAACACGTTCACACGCGATCCACAGATTCATTATTTTTACAATATCCACCAAATGCTTTCTCTTCGTTTTATTTTTATGTCGGAAAACTGCAGTAATCCACATTTCTAAAGGAAAATATGCTATACGGATGTATAAATTGAATTACATTCCGTGTTATTATCCTTAATATCCTTAAAATAAACCAAAATAAGAAGATACGACTCGAATTCTCGAATGTGGACCGTTTGACTTGTTTGCACAATTTAGTATTACTACCTCGTTCGCGCTAATGTCTGAGTAAGTACGTCTTGCTATCTCTGTTATGTGTAAATGATGCTTATTAAATTGGGTGCACTTGTCAATGACGTGATGTAAGAACATCATATTTTGTTTATTTAATGTCATTTTATACTACTTCTTGCTGTGCTATTCAAGGACTCCGTAGGTTTAGGGGTCATCAAATTCTGTCAAAATAAAATGTTATATTTGGCGCGGAAAGTGCTTATTATACTTAATGGATAAGATATTTTCCCTTAGAAAATTATGTTAAAGAATACAACATACTTTGATATAAAAAGCTGTTCTATTGAAATTCTTAAGGGCTGAATACGGAATACCTATACCCTAATACGTTACAAGTGAAATTCTATTTTCATTAATCAGAGGTAAACAATAGTAGTAGTAAACAGTTCCCTCCAGTTTAGATGGTATCTTTACCTATAATATCTTCATTTCGCTAAGTGACAGGATAAAAAGTAAAGTGGATTTTTCCATAGTTTAAACTCATCCTGGCTTAAAGCGTGGACTGTTTATCTGACAACTGACCGCGGGCTTTTGTTGCTCCTCCATTAATAAAGACGAGCTTTATAAGTTGAGCTTTTATACCGGAGACTTTCCACTGTCGTGACGTTTTCTTTGTTGAACATAAAACTAAATGTGTTAGGGGTTTTCAAGGACTGGTTTTTAGTCTTTGTAGGTAAATTAAGTTTATTTTAAGTTATATCTATTCGTGTTTTGTTACAATAGAATACTTTAGAATACACATCGATATATTTTGAATAAAAACTTCGTAAAACTGATTGGCACTGCTGTCTCTTACTTAAGTCTTATTCCACCATGTAATTATCGTATTTTATTAGGATTCGAATACAAACACATTATTAGGTATAGAAGCATTATCTATAAATTAAAAACGTCTACTGAATTGCTGAGTTGTTTATTCATAGGTAAATATAACCTTATTTATTTGATCATATGGAAATACCAGCGATACAACATATTATATAGGATAGACACAAATATTGAAAGTACAGTTACTAAGACATTTCCGCATATTATTAAAGAAAGATGTAATCTTTGAATTTAACAAGTTTGTTTGTTACCTTTCACGCCAAAAACGCTGAACCGATCGCGATGAAATTTGCTACGCCGATAGCCTATGATAAGGAAAAGGACATGGGCTAGGTACTTTTTTCTCGGAAACGCAGTTGAAACCGCTGGGGACAGCTAGTTAAATATAAATGCCTTAACGCATGATGATTTCATTAAATGCAGTTTCAATTGAATGTACTGAAAATGTAAAATATCCGATACATTTTTCATCGAAACTTTTATATAAAGTAAATTTAACAGAATGCTAGTCCAAAAATGTATTGTTTGATGTCAGACATTTTGTGGAATGAATTAATAAATGTGACTGTGACGTCATGATGCCTGTGACATCTGAATTAATTGAATAATAACAATAATAAACTTTGGAATAAAAACAGTGAACAAATTTCGGGCGTTCAAAAGTTTTTCTAACTTACTGTACAAGTTTTTCTATACAAACATATGAGGCCTTTATAATAGTGAATAGTAGAATAGTGAAGTAGTCGCATTATAGTAAATACTGTACCAACCTATGTATATATACGTGTGTAACCAGGTTAAAACATGGATTAAAAAAGTAACATAAATGGGTATATAGAAAACATCCTCAAAGCCCTCGCTGCTGTCGATAGGCAAGGTTCCCAACAGGCTGGCAGCGTTCCCTTTTTGGATGGCCAAGCTTATGCGTTGGCGGAAAAAGCTCCCAGCCCGTCGGTCTCCCGAAGCCTCGATGAGCTTGGATGATAAAATCAAATGGGTATTATTTCGTATAAACATAACAATTTGTGTTGATAACAATGTAAATCGTAAATAAATATGACTATCTTACTAATTAATAAAATAAAATCAACAAAAACTTACATAATAAAATCAAAGGGAATAAAATTACACTACAATATACCTCACAAGATGGATTCAGTATTTTTTTTTAAATACTGTCGCTAAAAAAATTCAGCTATTATTCATTTAGCACTAAGCTCATCATATTTCTTGCAAATCTTTGTTATAGGAAAGTGGTACTAAATGACACCATTTTGTACGATAGTATCCAGAATTAAATAGCTTTATAATTGGTTTTCGGGAAAGTTATAAGGCTCTGATAGACCAATTTGTTGTAACATATTCAATACGCTAAGAAGAAATTGTATTTTGGGGATTCCAAACAGGCCATGCGAATTCGAGATAGCTTCTAAATATAGGGTTGAACAAAATTATCTGCATGTGCATCTTTATGTGTAGAACGAAATAATGTAATTATGTCATAACATTTATTACTACAAATAGAGACCTTTTTTTAATCTTATGGAACAGAATGTATAGATTTTAAACTTATATAAATACTAGCTATCCCCCGCGGTTTCACCCGCGTAGCGGTATAAAAAAACAGCTTTCGACCGATTCTCAGACCTGGAACTCTGTAATTGGCAAATTAAACAACATAAAATCTAATATATAAAATTCTCGTGTCATAATGTTTGCCTGCAAACTCCTCTGAAACGGCTCGACCGATTCTTATGAATTTTTGTGTATACTCGGTATACTATGACACGAGAATTTTATATATTAGATTTTATGTTGTTTAATTTGCCAATTACAGAGTTCCATTAAATCATTAAAATTTTGTGTTACGATTCATAGCCGGTTTATACTTTTTTCCAAATATGATTTGAACCAATTTAAAACAAGTATTATTAATATTTTTATCGACTGACAACCCTACCGACCACTATGGCCGTATGTTTATGCTGTAATCTAATCCAGAGCATTTGTCCCATGCCAATGAATCTCACACCGTTTTGAATGCACAATTCGTAGAGTAATTGCTGGCATGGTCAGAAATTTATGTGGAACTTGTTTGAACATAAAATTTGGTAGTTAGGATGAAAAAATAATAAAGGTGTTCAAGAAATTCTCAGGAGTTTGTTTAGGTATACAATTTGGGAATTATACTGTTACGTACGATTGTGAATATATTTCAAGTATATTTATTACAATGTAAGGAAGAGATGTTAATTCCATTGACCTACTAACGCTTATAATAAAAAATCCATCAAACACAAAGGTAACGGGAGGAGAATTGTACATAATATACCTACTTTGAACGCGAACGCGAAATAAAATCCATTCGAGATGTTCAATCGGATAAGTACGGTCTGATTCTTTACTGGAAGTGAAAAAAGTTGATGTCCTACCCCACCCTACTCTTTGGATTCCTTGGGCCATTTGACACGCAATTTTATGAGCACGTTTCAATAAAAACCGAATTCATAGACGCTGTATCGGCGAATGTATCCGCTGAATGCATGAATACTGAAATAATAGGTTAAATCGCGAATCGATGTTCGAATCACTCGTGTTGTATCGATTATCCTCCACAGTTGATAACTCGATTGATACAGTGCTTCAATCAATCTTTTTTAAACTGTTTATTAGGTTTAAAAGAGAAAGTAATAGTTTAAATAGAACTGTTTTCTTATTGAATTTAATCTAGGATTAATAAGGTCTAACTAAAAAAAATACTATAAACTGGATTGTATAGGTGTATAGCTAAAACTTAAAACAAAACAACTCTTCAACATTTTTGTCTCACAGTCGTTTTATGAGTCTTTAAGCTGGTCGTTTAAGGTGTAACGACCCTCGATCTCCTCGAGCCCTTCAGCTCACTCGGAACTTCGTTAAAATGTCTTTCATTTCTGGAGATATCACGAAATAAGACTGAGTGCTTAAATCAAGATGTACTAGTCAGAGATTTCATTAAGATTTGACAATTTTATATCATGATGTCTGATGCAGTTTTATATTTTTTTTGTAAAAATTGCAGATTTATCAGACTGAAATATGCTGCGATGCTTTTTCTTCAGAATCTCCTGTACTAAACTCCTATTAATTTGGATTTGAAGAAGTCAGATTGTAGCAATTAAGCTTACGTTCGAGCAAAGAAGGATGTTCGAAATTTCATTTACTTGCATTTATTTTCGTTTGTGAAAGCATAGAATATAAACTCCTTGATTTGATTTATATCTTTGTAACTTAGAAACAATAATTCGAAATTCAAATTGAGCAAATGCATTTTGGAATTATTTAAAGCACAATTAAGGTAGGTACTTTATTTAGGGATTTTAAAACAACTTAGGTACTACCAACCCATAAAATCTCTTTCATTGATTATCTAAATATTATGTGCTTATCACCATGACTGATATAGACAGACGAAAATTATATAAGAATGATTTGAATGGTTTCGTTATTTCCTTTTGTCAACATTTTAGCTATAATTAGTTGCAACAGTAATATATAGGTACAAAGTTTATAGACACACGCTCAATATGTTTACTTTAACAAATCAATAAAAAACAAAATCCTAAAAACATTTACAAAAAAATACCTATTTCATTTTATACAACACTGTCATAATAACGTATCCATAACAATGATTCGCCATCTAACATACTTGATTGATCCTTAATTAATCCTTCCCTCTGAAACAATGTACAAATAAACATTACCAATTGGGGTGACTTCCTACTCAAGTTGTATAGGGAATACGAGATTTCATGAATATTCCTAATAATATGAAGCGTTAAAACAATAACGCTCGGTGTTACAAAGGAGAACCGTGGCGGTTAGTCAAGAACTTAAAGCACAGAATAAAATTTGTTATAAATAAACGAACAAAATCTATATTATTAGTACTTTACTTTATACAGTTATGTATATTTGATGTTTTTAAGTAGGTACTTTTATAGTTATAAATATAATATGAACACAATCATAATTATAATAGTTATCGATTCTAAACATCACTCGAGTCAAAAAAAGAATATTAAAAACTTGTTGAAGGTACCTCTCCGTTCCATTCGACTGACCCGCTGCTCTGGACATGGATATGACATACTTTGAATACGGAATCATGTTTACCAGAACGAATATAAATAAAAAAAACTTTGATAATATTATAAAACTGGAGCTGAATAATGTAATGTCAGCTCAGGTATAACAAGTACCGCGGTTTCGATTTTATGGACGGTGATCATATATCGCTACGGGAATCAGTGTAGAAACACTCTCAAGGGTCAATTCCATTATTGATTCAATGCTGTTGTAAAACTTTTGATATCCGAAACAAATCAAAAATTACACGGTAAGTGCATACAAATTCCCGCGGATTTGGTACAATTCAATTTTATTTACCAACAAAAACCTCACAGGTAAAATCTGCAGTTGCAAATTGTAATTACTTAACTAAAAAGCGGTTAAACAATACCACAAGATTTACCAAGCAATCCACAAAAGAATTCAATCTAAAGAAAACACTGATGCCTCAGAATGTGCCTGGCTTTATCAGGACATGCAGCTGTTGTCATAAAACAAGTCCAAACGTCGTGTACAAAAAGATATCAAAGTCATTTAATTTTCCGCCAAAACAGAGTAATGACCAAGAGGGTCTCTTTAATAAGACTGACGAGATTCCCCTGATTTTATTGCCCACTCTTGGGAGTAAATCGCTCGTTTAGATGTAATGACCCCGATTTACAGATCTCTTCATGGCCTGTCCTAATTTTCTTTGACTTTTTATACGACTTCATTCGTTACATAGTTTATGTTTAAATTTTGCTAAGCTAGCTAACTAGTCTCAGCTGAAATGTTTCATTAACTTTTATAAGGTTTTATGCTGGAAAGATATTTTTTATTAAAAAGAACCGACTGCGGTACGAAAAAATGATGAAAATTGATTTAATATACACTGAAAAGTAAGAAACAAGTAAATAATCTGAAACTATCTATTATCTATACAATTATAAAAAATTTGGGTAGCAGGCGTGACCGATTCATCAAAATCGGTTCAGCCGTTTAGTAGTTACGAGGGAACATAGGGACGAACATACATACATACGGGTCAAACACATAACTCTTTTGGCTTCGCCTAATAAAGCAACAAGAATTTTGGTAAAATAACAACGGAATTAACAAAAATTCTATATACTGTTAAAAAAAATAAACTTCGTTGTACTATCATCAACATGATAACGGCTCCATTCAACTTTTAATATAATAAATTGAAATGCGGGTGCTTTATCAACAAAAGCTTTTATGGGACGCTCAGCGGTTGGAGGGTTAAACAAAAACTCTATCTGCGACAAAAACTGACTTGTATCTTCATTTATATCTATTGTTTATTTTACGTAGCATTTTCAATAATGTTTTTTTTTTAACTCTACCGCTTGTTCAATGATAATCTATAAAAACCCAATGAATAGCATTAAAATAACTTAAATAAGTTGACTGCTACTTATTTGATTCATCTAATTTTTTGATAATGTTAAGTTTTTCCACTCATCCAATAAAGAACTTTAGTCCGCTTAACACTTTCCCATTTATTACAGGATTAAAAAATCGTTCTTACTTTGAAAAAGCTCCTGAAGTAATCTAACTGAAACTTAAATAGAAGCAATTTACAATAACGCTTAGGTACTTCAGACCTCCACACGGAAGATTTGATTCGACATTCCCGTCAACCCTGGCACAAAGCGCAACGTTTGATTGTATCCAAGGTTAAATAGCATAGATTACATCTTTCAATTTAAAAAGGTCCAGTCCGAGTACCAAACGTTTTTAGAGAAAGCGACAACAATATAGAAATCCCTTACACGGAAAAGCTATTTCATTTCCGTTGAAGGGTGTAAAAATAAATTAGTCACTTTTTCCAAAGGGTTAAATAGATATTACGAAACATTTGTAATTCACTTATCGGATATATAGAAGTATCGCTTATTAAATGGGATTGCTGCATTAATTCATGCAAAGTCTAATGTATTACTTGTATGTAGGTATTTAGAGAAATATGTTATTTGGGTTGAGTTACAAATACTTCGCTACAGTAAATTATGTACAATAACTTCTTGGAAATGTCCCAATTAATTTTAAACAAACTACCTACAGCTTATCACAATCAAGGAGTGTATACCTAAAATGACTATTATTCTATAAACTTGCCAAACAAATTATTATTTCAACAAATAGTTTACTAAATCAAAGATATCTTAAACTTGGGTATAAATTGTTTCTAAACATGTCAACAAAACGTTACAATAAATTCTAAATAATTTTCAAACTTTTTGTGCTTTAAAAGAAAGCAGGGCGTTGGAACACTGCTAAGATAGAAGTACCTTTTAATTATGCTCAACTTTAATATGGGATGGGCTTTGTCTATTTTTTATTATTATTTATTCTATGTATGGCGTCGCAATTAAAGATGAATGAATTTAATTATAAATAAAACAAACGATATCTTCATGTTACTATTTATATATATTTTTTTAATATAAAAACCCTAACAAGTTTTCACACAGTGAAATCACATTCTATTATTTTGTTAGTTCTAGAAGCAAATATATTTTTTATATGTTAACACGTTATGTAAACATCATAAAACTATAGAAGATATATTTTTTATAACACCAAAACAACTCTCAACAAATCCCGAAGTAAGTTCTGACGAATGTTTATTGCCCTAATATTTTTGACAGTCTTTATGTTTCTATATAAGCCTATTTATGGGGTGACTAGAGTGGACAAATTCTATACATTTGTCAAGGGACCTGCTGTTGTGGGCACTTGTGGGCAGAAGGCACCATTAATTTGTAGGCGCCCATTAATCTTCCCAATTCCGAAGTAAACAATGAAAACTGATAAAAGGTTGGTTCTACCAATTTATTAAGACTGAAGACTTAGTTAGTTTAGTTGTTTTTGTTTCTTATGAGTGCGAACCGTAGCGATGTTTCTTATTGTTCAGGTAAAACCTTAATTAATAATATATAATAATTACAGCCTATATCTGCCCACTGCTGAGCACAGGCCTCCTTTCACGAATAAGGGTGAAAGGGCAATGGGCAAATACTCCACCACGCGTGCCCACTGCGGATTGGTGGAGGTAGGCTAGTGGTCAACCTACTGTTGGAGTTGTCAAGCCTTCTAGGAGGTCTCCAACATGCTTAACGACCATCACAATTAAGTGATAACCGGGACCAACGGCTTTACGTGCCTTCCGAAGCACGGAAACGCTCAAGATGAAATACCACTAGGCGGTCACCCATCCAGGTACCGGCCAAACTGGACGTTGCTTAACTTTGCCGATCGGTTAAGAACGGCTAATCAAGCTACGCCACGAGCGCTTCGAAACCTTAATTACCAACTAACAATATTTTTAAAATTTTATTTCACCTACCATGATTTTTTTATTGTGTAGTAGGTACTTACTATGTAATTTTGAGCATCACATAAAATGTACTGTGTCATAGTTCATGTTATAAAATACAATTGCTTTTCTCCTAGAAAAACAAAGAAACCCTTTGAATACAAGTAAAATCGTGGGGCGCAATAGATATGCAGATAAAAAAATATACACTTAAAAATTACAGCACTACTGCTCCATTTCCGCATCGTGACAAGACTCTTTTAAATAAGACCGTATTTTAATGTTAAAATGACCTGTCCTATTTCCAGCTCAGCAGCTAACGACAAAAAAACCCATACACTTTTTATAATGTAAATTTTTTATCGAAGATCTTAAGTATTGTGGACACGAACATCATTAGAAATACTTAACCTATCTGCTATAACATTTATAGTAACGAGGACGTATCTACGTCATAAATCCGTTGGTACGTGACGTCACAACATAGTGAATCATATCTGGATGACGTGACGTCGTTAATTTAGCTGTGCACGTCTTTGCGGGACGGAATTACTGAATTTTGACAGATTTGGGTGGCTCGTGAAAAATTTGTGTTTCAGACGTTGGAAATATAGGTTGGCAATTTTGTTGAAGGTTGAAATGATTGAAGTCGATTAATAAAAGAAATGGCAAACAAAGTTTTGATGTGGGCAATACAATTTATTTGAGAAATAACAATGAAATTGAAAAGAGAAATAGCTATGAGAAATAGCTATGAAATTGACAGTTTTGTGTGTATTTAAGATCAGAATAGCAAAATAAGTAACGATATTTTCCATTAAAAACTATTATTGCTGAAAAAAATATTTATTGGGAACCAAAGACGATCAAAAGTACAATTGGGAATGTACTTTCGATATCTGTTTAGGTTTTTTTGATATCTCTTATATTCAGGCAATAATAGAATTCCATAGATATACAGCGCCGTGTGAGATGCAAATAGTAACTAGTGAGAAAGAGATGGGAAATCAAAATCCACTGCAACCCGTTTTGTTATAATGATGGCAATCATAATATTATATGAAACTTTCCAATTATAAAATTACTTGAAAAAATTGAGGGAGAAAGAAAATAAACTACACACATTTAAGATCACAGATCTTTGTGCGTAAGAGTTTTTACCGACACATGTTACGAAAATTACGTCAAATTGTTCATTCGACTGAAATATTTTAATATTCCTACTGTTTTCTGTTTCACTAAGCGTAGAAAATGTGATGAAAGGATTCTTCGACTATCCGAATTTGGATAAGGAAATTCTTATTTTATTTCACTTTTAGTTCGTTAAGAAATAGACCAAAAGTACCTACTATTGATGAAGCCGAAATAAGTACGGTGTCAATTTCTCACCACATATTACTTTGATTTTATTGCTTTGATATCTTCGGTAAGTTTTTTTTTCACCCAGGTAAGTGATGATGCAGCCGAAGGTGATAAGTATGCAAAGTTCGTGATTTGTTCCAACTTAAACGATAGGATAGTTTTTATCCCGATTATTTCCTTTTTTTACACGGGAACGCGGGTGAAACCGCTGGGAACAGCTAGTATTATTATGTTTATTCCCATTATAAATGCGAAAGTGTGTTTGTTGGTATGTTGGTTTGTTCTTCTTTTACGCAGCACCGGAGCTATGAATCAACGTGATTTTTTGAACCGGAGAATGATATAGCTACTTGCCAATCAATTATTATTATTATTTTTGGTTAATAAATTTGGAATTTGAATTGTATTAGCAGTGCACAGTGCACCAATCGAGTATTCTTCAATTTATTCTTCCGAACCAAACTGTATTTAGTCTTCAACAAAGTGAGTATTTATTTTCACTAGAACCTGCAACCAATTGCCCTTTTTAGAAAGGCCAATCCAACTGAAATGTAAAGAATTGGATAAAAAGCGAGATTAGATCTTTTCATTTTAGGAAAGGTCCGAATATTGGCCCACCGTGGCAGTTATACTGAGAAATGGCAGATTGAGTTTGAAAGAGTCAACATTCCGTTCAAAATGTTGGACCAACGTTTACTAAATAGATTTGAGAGTTCTTCAATACTTATTCTAATTTGCGGAATTATAAAACAGCTATTTTTGGGTTATGAATTTTATAGACACTTTTAATTATAACGAATTTGATAATGACAAATATTATGGTTATCAAAATAGTCACTAGGTACATCTATTTCACGGGAATTATTGTTAGGTAGGTATAATATTTAAAAAAAAGTAATTTATTCAAGAAGTATTTGAACAAAAATATTAATGATTTTGATTTGATTTTACAATGTTCTTTTTTTATTAAAGCAACAGAATAACTCCAATGTTTATTTCAAAGTTCAGTATTTTTATTGGAAATATAACTTCATATTTTACACTCAAATAATAATAAGAATTTGTATTTTTTAAGTTATTCCTAATGCAAATTTAACGTAATATATATGGATGAGCACTCAATTAACCCTGAATTCAGAGAATTAAATTATAGAAGCAAATAAAATTAAATCAATTGAATTTCTAGCTCTGATAGGTATACGATATAGCTCACAATTTATGAACCAGTGTCACTAGTACCGTAGCTTATGACAAATTTTGTCACTCTCATTGGAAATGAAATTTGCTCTGCAAGGGAAAGAAAGAAAGAAAGAAAAAACATTTATTCACAGGAAATGGACGCACATACACAAAGTAGAATTTATAAAAACGTAATCACAATAATCAAGAACAACAACAGAAAAGAAAAACAATTAGAAAAATAATATTGGAAATCCGTTTATATAATATGACGGATTTATGCCCGAACATATTTAAAAATAAAAAAATATAAAAACAAACAAATAAATATAAAAATCCGAAACAAATAGTTGTTATAATAAGATAAATATTTTATGAAAATTGTACGTCGCATTTCCGGCAAATGAGGTTGACCACTCGGCATTTTGCTGCGTCGGAAGTCGACCAACCGACACAGCACTGATTTTCAGGGTCAACCCCCGTGACACTTCGATGCCACTGTGACCTAAATCTAAATATATAATTTTGTTTGTTTCACCGTTTTCTTCTTAACTCTATTCTACCTATTTCAGACAAAGATTAATAGTCATAATACTCATTCAAAGGTTAAGATATTGAAAATAATAAAGCATTGTCTACATTACAAAGCACTATTAATATTAAATCTAATATTCGAGTGAAATTATACTGGCAGACAGAATATCAATGAAAGATAATCATTTAGACAGACATTTTATTATTTTAATATGCGTAGATTAAAAAAAAACGTAGATCATAATAATATTACATTACATTACATTCAAAATATGATCTACGTATTTTTTTACTCATCGAAATAAGCTTTTGTACACAATTTCGACTTTAAGTTTAATCCCATGAAACGTTAAAATGAGTCAGTTTAACAATTAGGTAATTAGGGTTAAAAATTAATTACGCATAAATTATTTTAAGTTATTTCGTTATTTGGCTTTAAAACAAAATACAAAGTTGCGCAACACGTGAGTAAATTTTACAAAACATCATATACAGCATTTTATAGAACTCTACTCTTTTTTAACACGCTTTTTATTTCAGGTGCTATAAAAATGCTTTTTTATTTTCTTACAAAGCATTAGGTAGGTACGTAAAATTTTGAATAAGTATTTTAAGATGCTTTTTATCTAATGAAATAACTTGTTGCTCTGTAATCATGAAATCGAGTCAATCATTTCAAGAATAAAAACCAAACTTAAAACATGAACTGAGTTAGAATCCACCATATTTTTTACTGAAACAAACGAGTAAAATCGCTGGAAAAACTACAGGTATATACAAACCTTCCATATAAACACATAAAAAGAGATGAGTATATAAAAGCAAGACCATTTTGGTAATATGCTTCTACACAAGGACTCTTCAAACAGAATACGAGTAATATCTCTGAACTGAGGTCAAGGTAAGACACTGCAATAAATAATGGTGTTCTGAAGTACAATAGGTATTATATATTGAGTTTATACATACATAGTAGTATTTCAAGAAATAATCATTGCCAATTATTTGGTGGTGTAAGTAACAAGTTTTGAATTTAACTGCCGTACTCAGAGACGTCACTTAGAATTTACTGACTGATTAACATATCTCCATCCTTGTTTTCTAAATAACTTTAAAAAGGGACAGGGACAGAGTTAATCAACCATTATACTTAATTGATGTCTCTGAGTGCGGCCGTGTCTTTCTTTTTTTAGATGTTAAAATTAACACCTAAAATTGTCTCCGAAATAGAATTGCATAAATTATATCGTAAAATTATATATACAGCAGTATTTTGTTTTTGTTGAAGCTAGGTTTATGTACTTTAAAGTGTGCGAAAATTCGTAAGCATATAACTCTATTGGTTTACGCAGTGTACGCCAGTAAAGGTCCCTGTCGGCATGATGTTTTCTGACATCTTCAACAATCATCGTTTTGATTGTTGAAGATGTCGGAAATTTTCACTAAACTCTAATGAATTATATATCTTAACCTTTCTCATGAATCATTCGGTCTATTGATGAAAACTAAATGAAAATCCGTTCAGTAGTTTTAGGGTCCCGTAGTCAAAAAGGAACCCTTATAGTTTTGCCATGTCTGTCTGTCTGTCCACAGCTTAGCCCAGAGACTCTTAGTACTAGAAAGCTGTAATTTGTCATAGATATACATAAATTAATTACGCCGACAAAATGGTAAAATAAAACCTTGGAAAGAAATAGGGTACCACCTCTACACGTAAAGTGGGGATAGGTAAAGTAGGGATAACAGGATAGGTCTTTCAAGAATATTGTGGGTTTGTGAAAACAATTTATCGATTTTGGTATCCGTCTGTGACATATTAAGCTTTCACTCTAAAGCTTAAAAAAAAGCACTCTTCTTACTCCACGTTATTGTGATGAGTAACTACGGAACCCTACATTGCGCGTGGTCCGACACGCACTAGGCTGGTTTTTTGAGTTTATCGCACATATGGACGCGGCGGGAGGACTTTGTATTGTAATATATAATATGGAGTGTATGTATTTATAACAAGAAAAAAAAGGTCTCTCGGCATTCCGTTGCTCTTCCTACGTCGCCTAAACAATTTTTTAAATCTTTTTTTTATGTGTAGACATGCTGGTTCTACAGTTTTATTATATGTTTAGATTTTTACAGGTACATCTCATTTTGCTGACTTTTTATAAAACCTCAATGTTCTTACAAACATACCCTAATTAAAATTATCTAAAAGGGACCCTCGTCATTTGTATGGTATCTTTAATTACAGAACCGTTATCATGGTGGTATGTTACCTTGCATAATTTTGTAATAGGTTGAGTTAGGTAAATGTATACTTTCAAGTTTAGGTAAGTACATACCTACAGTTAAAGACCTTCTCTTACAACAATTTTAATACACGTTTTTTAATTCAATTTAGTTTCAGATCGACGTCCTTTATCCCTAACTAGCCTCCGTTCTGCGGTTACACACGTGTTTCCAGGATAAAAAAGCCTGTAATCTTCCTCAATAAATGGGCTTTCTAAAGCAAGCATTTTTTTTTATCTGATCAGTAGTTTCGGAGATTACCCCCTACATATATACCTTACCTCTTTATAATATTAGTATACCTATCCTTTATTCAGTTTAGATATATATAACATAGTTTCAATATATTTATATCTCTTACTCCTTGTTCACTAAGTAGATACTTTCTTTGGTCTTCAAATCATTATTATATTCAACTCAAAGTGTAGCCCACTGCTGGCTATAGACCTCCGACGGCTCTCAGCGTCTCAGTTCAGGTTATCGGCCCACTGTTGGGAAGTCATTTCTTTCTGGCATCTATATGTTGCTGTAACAATCACATTCAATTTATATAAAAGTTTGTTTTTTTATGCGCCATTGTTCATTGAACAAAATACAAATTCTTTTTTGACAACTCGCTGATCTCTTATAACTTCGATCCAATGTCTCAAGCTTCAAGTTTCATCTACAGGGTGTTTGATAAATGGGCCACACGCCTGCTCATTTTCACGGCAGTCTTGATTGATTAGTTCCAATATTGAAATTTGCAACGCCTGTATCATGCTTAAGGAAAATGCTAAGCAAGCGTCCTATTAACCGCTGCGCTGTAGCGGCTAATGAAATCAATTTTCCAGACGTTGTTAGTGAGTTATAGATTGGCTCATATTGAATTCTGTTCTTTTTTTAAATTCATTTTAAAGTACCATGTTAGGTCCTTTTTTAAGATCTTAGTTAAGACATTAATTTACGGACAGCACGTCCGTCTTTATGCTGAGGAATTTTGCCAAATTAAAAACTTTTTTTTTTCGGAAGGCATATAATTCCGAGTTACATACTTTTAAGGCGAAGATAGCTCAGTGATGTTGGATGCTATGGCAAAAGTCGTGGGTTTGAATCGTACAATGAGCTTGAGCTTTCAGTGAAGGAATCTTGAAGAAAATAAACCATAGCACGGTGGTAGGGTACTTGTTGGGTGCTCCGGGAGTTGCATTCGAGAACCAGTTGCTTTCTAGGCTCTATAAAGGTTGGCAACACATTGGTATTGCTAATGTCCGTAGGCGACGGTATCCTGACCTTCTGAAGTAAAAAACATTATGTACCTTCCCTGCACTGATTGAATAATCCACCGATATTACCCTTAGTCGCTAATGAAATATCCAAAACTAAATTATCGACTGAATGTTTTGCTGGAAAAATGGCGTAGAGTCAAAGATGAATAAAAAGAAGATTTTAATAAATTAAATTAAGATAGATAAAAAAAATAAAATGTGCATATTATAATGATCCTAATTATTCCAAACAAATAGTTCTAATTTATAAGACTACGTACCTACCACCATCCTAATTAATGCCTGGTGAGTTTAAGTTACAGCGCAGATGTGGACCGTGACGTCGTTGATTGATTCACACGAGACGGCCAACATTAATCATGTTTGGGACATTGTTGTACACTAGTGTTATTGGTGATGGTGGCTTGTGGCAAATGTTTGTAACAGATTTAGTAATTATTGTTGAGTCAGCTTTATGGTTCTAGTTGGTAGTATGGGATTTTTTATGGTTGTATTTGATTAGTTTCTTATATCAATGATATGAATTTTCTAAATTTAATGACGTAGGATTGGCAGATATATAGTTTACTAGTTGTCCCCCACAGTATTGTATGTATTGCATGTTCAACTGTTTTACAAATCTCTTAATTAAATAAAATATCCTGGGACATTCCTCACACACCATCTGATCCCAAACTAAGGAAAGCTTATGCTATGGAAACCTGTAGAATAACTGATATACTATAGAAAATTACACTCAGACTCAGGACAAACAGAATTGTTCATCACACAAATGGACTGGATTCCCGTCCAGGAATCTGTCTTGAGCACTGCCTCGAACCCACGATCAAATTACATTTAATAAATACTTTATTAGCAATTTAACAACTGAACTGTCTAGAATCTGATATGCTATTAATATGGCTCCCAGTATTGTAATAGTGCTGATTTTGCAATGTAGCTGCGATATTAATATTTCGCTCAACTTGAAATGGCTAATTCTATCCTCTCTTTATGAACAAAGGCAATATACTATTACTCAAATAATCCAATACTTACAGATATTTAGAAACGACCTTGTAATTACGAACGCCGAAAATCAAGCGGAAAAATGATTGTACCATCAAAAATATCGATTAATCAACTCAACCTTACCTTAAAAGAAATAAAAGTGAAAATTCCCTGAATCTGTAACTTGATACATTTCATCCCAACCCTAAAAGTATACTTACGTATTTTATACAACGTCGATACTATACAATTTAAGGCCAGTGGCCGGGAGACCCTATTAAGGCCCAACCTTCGATTAGGTACCTCCCCGTACATTTTTCAACTTAATTGTATGGTAGCAGGATTATTTACGAAAACAGGGAGAAAAGTTTAGACGGTCTGACGGACCACTGTTCGTACCCAAAGTTCGTATACAAAGGTACGTATTACGTAAATTTTTAATGGGGTTTTAATGGAAGTTTTACCTGGGAATGTGTGGTTGACACGGGTTAACTGTTAAAAATTAGATAATTTTATTATAACTTAGTTATGTTTACAAAAATATATATAAGAATAAAATAAATTACACGACGGGCCAGTGGGCGTGATTAGTGAGAAACCAATTTGAGATGTGAATTTGCAAACTGAGCTCTTAGTACGAACTACTATTTTCCATATGTCAATCTATAAGGTCCTCACTACAGAGGAACAAAATTATATCATCAAAGAGAATAATAAAGTTCACCACGGAAACTGTTAAAACGATGATCAGCTCGGATGAGCTCAGTGTTATTGACGTCGAATACCAAAGCAAAGGTCGTGGGTTCGAATATTACAATGAACTTGACCTACAGTAAAAAAAAAACATCGTGAGGAAGTCATAGCGCGGTGGTAGAGTCCGTCGCTCTAGTTGAAAATTTGTTGTCAAGCATCCATTGATACGTTCCGATTGCTGCTTGAGATCCAGATGCTTTTTAGTTTTATGTGTTTAACATCTTCATCCAGATCGTCACTTACGTTCACATGGTCAAACACAAGCCTAATAAAGTTAAAAACCTCATTGCAGATTGATAGAGACTTCATATACTTATGAATTTGACTACATTTGATTTTTGTAACTATAAATTCCTACTATATAATCTCGCAAAGGCAGATAATCTTCTATCTGTAACAGTTCATGCTCGAGTCATCCGTACACGCAATTCTGACATTTATGTGTCACTGAACGCTGGCTACGTTTGTAATAAATTGCCGGCCTGAAAATAACTGAAAATATTACATCGGAATATGGCGTAATCGAAGGTTGGTCTGTGAAAATGTTTTGCTCAAAATTTGGCATTTTCAATTAAGCTCTGGACATCCAGTGATCGCCATTTGGCCTGCGCATATGGCCATCGTTGTGCCAAATCAAAGCTAATTGAGTAAAGTTATTATAAATTTTAACATATTCATTGAAATTTATTATTATTTACAATCATTGTTTAAAATACAAACTATAATAAATAGAAAACATCCTCAAAGCCCTCGCTGCTGTCGATTGAAATTTATATTTGTTTTCCTTTATTAATATGTGTTCGTATATATTGTAAATAGGGATTCGTTTTTTTTTAACAATCAGTTATTTTTTTACAGTAAAAATACAAAATACAACCTATAAGAACACTAATATAACTATTTAAATAATAAATTCAACTAACTAAACTAAATATAATAGTAAATATATATATATATATATATACATAGTCTGGCCATAAATACTGTTACAATTGAAAATAAGAAAGATATTACATTTGAATTTGGAATCTGTCATTTTTATACGATTGTTCATTGGGTTTTCTAATTTTGGCGCCAATACATTGGACAATATTTTGCGATATTAAAATGGAGTGGGGTGATAAAGAGAACCGAATCACTGTGATTGCATTACACAAAGTTGGTATTTAGCCAAACGCAATTTTTAAAACTCTCCATACGCTTGGTATTAGTCAAATGTTTGTGTACCGGACTATTAATAGGTACAATGAGACCTCCTCTGCTTGTGACAGAAAAAGATCTGGCCGTCCACGTAGTGTTCGTACGAAAAAGGTGGTTAAAGCAGTAAGGGAAAGAATTCGAAGAAATCCTGTCCGAAAGCAAAAGATTTTAACTCGGGAGATGAAGATAGCACCCAGAACCATGTCGCGTATTTTAAAAGATGACTTAAGACTTGCAGCCTATAAGAGACGCACTGGTCATTTTTTAACTGATAATTTAAAAAAGAATAGGGTGGTAAAATCGAAACAACTACTGAAGCGGTACGCAAAGGGAGGTCACAGAAAAAAATTGTTTACGGATGAGAAAATCTTTACAGTTGAGCAACATTTTAACAAACAAAATGATCGTATTTATGCTCAAAGCTCTAAGGAAGCTTCCCAATTAGTCGACAGAGTGCAACGTGGGCATTATCCGACATCAGTGATGGTTTGGTGGGGTGTTAGCTATGAAGGAGTGCCTGAGCAATATTTTTGTGAAAAAGGTATCAAAACATCGGCACAAGTGTATCAAGATACCATTCTTGAGAAGGTAGTTAAGCCCCTTAACAACACCATGTTCAATAACCAAGTATGGTCCTTCCAACAAGACTCGGCGCCGGGTCATAAAGCTCGGTCCACGCAGTCTTGGTTGGAAGTAAACGTTTCGGACTTCATCAGAGCTGAAGACTGGCCGTCGTCTAGTCCCGATCTTAATCCGCTGGATTATGATTTATGGTCAGTTTTAGAGAGTACGGCTTGCTCTAAACGCCATGATAATTTGGAGTCCCTAAAACAATCCATACGATTGGCAGTGAAGAATTTTTCCATGGAAAGAGTGCGTGCTTCTATTGATAACTGGCCTCAACGTTTAAAGGACTGTATTGCAGCCAATGGAGACCACTTCGAATAAGCTTCTAATATTTTAAATTGTTTTTTATTTATGTATTAAACTAACATACTGTAAAAGTAATAAATATTATTTGCAATAAAAAAAAATGTTTTTTCTTTGTGACAATATTTATGGCAAGACTAGGTATATATATGTATTACTGTATTTCGGTTAGGAGGGTATGGAAGCCCGTGAAATTATAGGCACAGAAGACTGAACAACTTCATGTCTCAAGGTTGGCAACGCTTGAGTAATACCTCTGGCAGAGAAAATATAATATTGTATTTTCTTTGCCCGTTGTGTTATGAGCGTCTATAGGCTACGGTAACCGCTTACTATAAGGTGGGCCGTAAGCTTGTTTACCACCTATATAGTATATAAAAAAATGCAATTAAAGGTGAAAAACTGCGTTTAGATCGTTATTATTTCATTTATGTTTTTATTAGATTTAAATTCATTATTCCATGAACATGTTTAAATGAACATAAGTGTAGTAACAGAAAAGTTCAGACCGTCGCTGAAAATATTTATATTTTGTGGTAGTCAAATTTTCCACAGAGGGAATATATTTATACTCGTACAATCATCAAAGCAAATGTAGGAATATTTTGTGTTAAAATTTGGCAGGTAAATAATAAAATATTTTAATTAACTTAGAAATTAATTTCGAGTAATTATTACCATTCAATTAACAAAGAATTTCATTAAATTGAATCCATCACTCAAGAACGTAACGTTAAAACCAGACCAAATTAACATTTTAAACAACGAAAGTCAGTTTCTTCAAAGTCAACTCGCTAATTAATTTCCGAAAATATTTCATCAACTTGATTGGAAAGTTAAATAAGGCATCTTATTAGAAATAACAACGTGATTTCATTTAAACTATAAGTAACTATGCTATTGATATTAAATTATATGTATCGGACAAACAGGACGGATTTTACCTACGACATAATAAGAAAATTCGAGTCTTGATGCATGAAAAGAACAATATGATTGAATTATGACCAAATTTAAAGTGCGTTTCCTCCTAAGTACAGAAGAGTGGTGCTAAGATGTATATATTATTTGGATTTTACTTCAATTTTTTTCTTCACTTAAAAAGATCCGCATCTTTATAGAGAAGAGGAGTTTACACACACATGTGACAAAAAAAAAAGCATGTCAGAACGGCCATCTGTGTGCCACTAGTTTAGTAAATAAATAAAGGCTGATATTAAAATGAAACAAACTGTAATATAGATAGTATGTAAACAATTTTAGCTGTAAAAACTTGAAATGTAAAGGGATACACACAGTAGTGCGTTAGCAGGCTCAGGATTAGGCTCACCAACATGGAAGTGTAGTGGAAGGCACCACAGATGAAAGTCAATCGTCAAAGTGCCTGAAACGGGGTCACCACCTTGGCCGCGGCAGCGGGCGGGCGGAAATAGCGCGAGGGCCCTCGTCACGATGACGACTTGGAAATGGTAATGTCGAGATTTCTGCGGCTCTGCTTAGTTAATGATCATCTTTGCTACATGTTTTCCTGGTACTTTTTTCGTTGTCATCGCGAGCAATTTGAATTTTTTGGTTAGATTTTTTTGGGTTGACGATGCATATTTTAACCGTACCCGTGTTCGTACTTCGATAGCTACTTAATTATGTAAAATTTTCTCTCGTCAATCTTAATAATTTTTTCAAGCTTTTCTCATTAGTTCATTTTTCATATTTATTTAATTTAAGAAAAAAAAGGTCTCTTTGCATTTATTACTCTTCTTACATCACCCACACCTACACTTTTGGTAAAAAAAAATATACACGCTGGTTTTATACATTTATTATATGTACAGATTAATATTATTTCAAGCAGCTGATTATTTATGTAACTAATGTTTCGTTTTGGTTTTACAAATATATATTATAATTAAATTTACCAAAACTATTAAGTTTTGAACTAAATCATAAACAACAATGAAGTTGTCTATGAAATTAATCATTAGATGAAGTAACTCCTTCACAGCTGTAGATGACATAATTTTAAACTTTAGAAACTTTGTATACAATATAATAATATACACACTTTTAAAATAAATATAATATTATAATATAATTATTAAAGTTAATAAGATTTAACTGAAAGCACGAATGTTATTCAAATATAACATTCCAGAATAGTATAATCTTGCTGATACCTATCTGGAGAAAATATTTTCTCAAGCAGCTTTTCTTCAGCTATAAATAGATGTGAAAAAAGAACATTATGAAAGAAAGATCAATGATTTTTTTGACCTGTAGAAAATATCTACTTAAGACACAAATAGATCTAAAATCGAAATCAATATGAAAGAAATTAAAATGGATGAGTATTATAAACATTTCCAAATAAACGTTCCGCTGAAAATCAAAATACTATCATGACGTTTTATTTGATTCATTTTTTATTCAAATGGTAAGGTAATATCAACCTTAGCAATGTCAGATAAGCAACAGTTTTTAATACATATTGGCAATCTCATATAATTACATAAGACATCCCCTCGACTTCCAAACTTATCCCATCTATAAATAGATAAACCGACCCATTAGTATTGGCTATCCATTAGTTTATCCAAGGAAATAACCTCGGGGAATTAGAAACAATTTGAATAATTACCCAAATTTTCATGTCAGTACTCACTCATTTGGGAAATTTATGGTCCCTGCGTTTAAAACAACGACTTTGTGTTGAAACGTCGCCAAGTTTTGAGTTATGGGCACCCGGACTTGTGGGTTTCGAATAACAAGTTCAAAATTCGTAATGAAATGAAGGCACCAGACAACTTTAAAATCAAATGATGTCATAATTTACAATGTTTTAGGGAATGTTTGAATGTTTACATAGTATACTATCCTATAAAATTATTCGATTGTTTTTTTTTGTTACGTCTTGACGCCTCAAACAGTAAAATCATGATAAAAGTTGTCACTCACATAGCCTATAGCTAGGAGACAAATAAAGGCACTTTTTATCCCAGGAACACGGGTAAAACCACGCGGTTAGCTAGTAATATAATAAAAATTACCTAATGATCCTGGAATCCTCGAAGAATCATTCATCACAGTTAGTTAATCATTCATGACATAATAATACATGAACTAATTGCTAACCTTGGTATCGAACAGTTATTAAAAATGATTGTCCTAAAAAATTGGTCTGTAAGTAGGAAATTGTTTTGTATAGGTAGCGAGGCTTACCACTTTTAAAAATAAATCTTCCACAATGTACAGACAAAAACTGTTCACTATAGAAAGTAATACCTTCACTAAATAAAAAAAAAAAACCTTTTAGATTTGTATTTCGACTATAACATTCAACCGTAACCAAAAAAAAAGTTATAAAATAATGCAACATAATTTGAATTTAGCGGGTTATGTGTAACGAACCATTTCAACGCTCGTTTCGCTCATAGTGAAGGAACGTCTTAAGTAAGTGTTAATAGCCTCTTAATATCGGAAAGCCACTTCATATCTGAGGTGAAAGATAACGACCAGAGTGGAGAGTTAGAATTTTAAACGCAGTGAGATCAAACTCCTGGGGAAATAGCGAGTCAAATTGGGAAAATGATTGGAAATTAAAAATTCTTTAGAAGGTATCATAAAAATGTTCACAGCTGCTGTACAGGAGTCAGGACTGGTGCCAAAGTGTAACGCTTGAAAATGGTAAACTTCCTGTAATCGGGAAAATATTTCTATAGTGATAAAATTAATCTCTTTGGAGAAAATATAACATTAATAAAATATGGACCCAAATAGCAGCCAAACAAGGCGTAGTATTTACCTATATTCCTCTTCAGCTTTATAATATTAGTATAGATTACTGCCTAACGTACCTCTTACATACAAACTAATAAACTTTATCTCTATATAATATTATTGAAGACATATAAAAGATTATAAAAGATACGATAGGAATCAATGGTAAAAATATATAGAGCAAATATCTTCAATTAGATAAGTTTAACTATGTTTTAGACTAGCTTCCGCCCCGCGGTTTCACCCGCGTTCCCGAGGGATCTTGCGTTTTCCCGGGATAAAAAATAAATGGGCTATCCAGCACTGAAATAATTTTTCAAATCGAACCTGTAGTCCCTGAGATTAGTGCGTTCAAACAAACAAACAAACAAACAAACTCTTCAGATTTAAAATATTAGTATAAATTAATGTACCCTTTACAGAGCACTGGTATATTTTCTCCCATCAAGATTGCCGTAAAGCGAATCAATAAAGTCTATCTAAATGCGGTTGATATTTGGTTTCCATGCCTATAAACAATTCTAACTATGTTTATATCAAATCGTAATCTAATAATAACGAATCCGAAGGTGCACGTCATGTCGCTGGTCAAGGTAAAATAGTATACTAACCTCATTCTTAGATTATAAAACAAAATGGGAAGATACGGTACCTGCTCATCGTATAAGGAGCCATAAAACTATGACTAGTTTATGCACTATATTTATTGTATTTTCATAGTCATAATACAACAGGTCATAATCGTAAAACTAACAATTCTTTATAAATAAAAATCAATGTTTATCTGTCTGTTTCTTTGTATGTTTGTAAAATGTGCGTTTCTACACCATTAATCTAATTGCGATGAAACTTTGGTGAGTTTGTCATGATACATGAAGGTACCTAACAATAAATAAATGGAATAAATTTTCTATGGTTCATTTATTATAAATAAAAGAAAGATATACAAAATACAGAGTTAATTTAAAAAAAGGAAGGTAAGTCCAGGAAGGGAAGATTATGTTACGGTACGTCACAAGGCAAAAACACAAGAGTATTTAGCACGGGTAGAGGATGGGTCAAAGTACGCAAGGGACAGGAGAGGACCAGGTGTAGACCTGAGCACCTGGCACAGGTAGACGGAGTTCCTGGTGCAGGTGCCTCGCTGTAGGGGCACAGGTAGACGGAGTTCCCGGTGCAGGAGCCTCGCTGTAGGGCACAGGTAGACGGAGTTCCCGGTGCAGGAGCCTCGGTGTAGGGGCCAAGGTGTGTAGGGCCTCGGTGCAGGGTCCAGGATGGTCCAGGTCAGCAAAAGCCAGGCAGTACAGGCAGAAACAGGAACAGCAAAACCCGTCAGGATGAGGAGACAGGATAGTGGCTCAGGGTGGAGCCGACGCGACGTATTTTAAGAACGCGGGTACTGAGACGTATGTTTAGAACGCGGACACCATTATTTGAGCCTCTTCTGGCTTTGTTAACGGCGCGTAAGTCATGTAGAATTCCTGGGACTGCTTGTCCCAGGAATGGACTTATACTTTCTAGATGCTTCTTGTTGGAAGCGTAGGAAGGAACTCACCACTCACTGCGGATCGATTGCTAAAGAAACCTCTGTAGAACAATTTAGTAATTTTGAATTTTTGAATTTAAAATTTAAAGCGAATCAGTCAATAAATTAAAAATAATATAGATGCCAGACTCTTTTTCAGACTAATAAGATGATTTCTTTAGCAACCTCACCATTTAGACGTAATAAACGAAATAAAAATAATGACAATGGGATATCTCCATGACAACATGTCATGGAAAAATAACAAGTTTTAGAAATTATTATAAAGAAAAATCATAAATTATACATTTTAAGCTGTTGAACCATAGAAAATGCTACATTTCCCCACAAACCCCGGAAAAAAAATTGATAGCTTATTACAATTTTTTTTTAAAATAAATAAACAGAAAATATACTATGAACAGAAAAAGTAACCTATTCCTCACACAATCAAGCATCCTACTATCATTCAATCTTCCATACCGACATCAAACATTCTTAGGGGTGGTGTTCACATTCAATGACATCCACTCCAGAGGGACGATCACGTATACAACAGTTTGGCTTATTTAACGAGTTGTAAACCGCTCCAACAGTAGGCTTTTTTAAAGAGTTGTCAACCGCTCAAAAAAAAAATAACAGCTTAACCGCTCTAACAAAAAAGAAATAGGAAAGGAAAAGAGATATTAATAATTATAGCAAGTTAATTTCAAGTCTGCCTTTAGAGACAGACTCAAATAAAGATCGAACCCAAAGCTTTAGAGCTGGGCCCGAAGTTCATGACGACTTTAGAGGTCATCATGACTAAAGTTAAAGAATATGTAAGATAAGAGATTAGATATAATAAGATAAGAAATAAAATGGGGATGGAGAAAAGTATTAAAAGGTAAATAAAGTAATTAAAAATAAAATCAAGTTTAATTCATACGTAGGTAGATTCTACGCATAACAAATAAAAACTAAACTTTAATATCTTTAATGTGCCATTTAGATCTTGATCCATTAGCATCTTCAAGAATATATACCAATGAAGAGAGTTTTTCAACAACTTTAGCTTTTAAAAATTTAGGGGCTAGTTTAGAGCTAAAATAAGAGCCAGCGTTACTAAGTGTATAATTTTTACGCCATACGGTATCTCCTACGTTATATTCTTTAAACACATGACGTAAATTATATCTAGAAGTATTTTTAGCATGGGATATATGTAAAGCTACTTGAACTTTATCAAAATGAGACGCGAGAAAACCAATATTATTAGCATATATATCCCGTGGTAAAAATGTTAATTCTTCCATGTTTTGAGTTCGAGAATAGAGGGAACCACAAGAAATTATTTCGCGGCCAAAAACCAAAAATGAAGGTGAGTAGTTAGTGATGACATTTACTGAGTTATTCATGGCACATTGTACTCTTGGTAAGTGAATATCCCAGGATCTGTGATCTTCGCCTACTAGGGACGATAAAGCTGTAATGATTGTTCTGTTATATCTTTCAGTTGGATTTACTTGAGGACAGTAATTAGGAGTGAAAAATTTGAAAGGAATATTATATTTGGTCAGTAAATTCTGGAATTCATGTGAATGAAATTGAGGACCATTGTCCATAATTAAAGTTTGAGGTACACCATGGACTAAGAAAACATAGTTTTCAAGATTTGAAACAATATTACTAGCGGTAGCACGTTTTAAGGGAAAAATTAAAGAATATTTAGTAAAGATACAATTTACTACTAATATAAATTGATTTCGACGTCTAGTCATTGGTAAGGGACCCATAAGATCAAGAGATATACTCTGAAATGGTCGAGAACAAATTTTAGGTTTACCCATTGGACCATAGGGAGCGTGATTAGAATATTTGTAGGTTAAGCATTTATCACAAATGGAAATTAATTTAGCTAAATCCCTAAACATGTTAGGCCAATGATATAGTAAAGACAATTTTTTATAAGTTTTAAAAATACCAATATGTGGTTCTTGAGCGGAACCATGGTAGTTTAGAATTAATGATTCCCTAACATGAGGAGGTGGTACTTCCTTCCAAATGAAGTCATCAGCTAAAGTATTCGAACAATAACCTTTACGATAAATTTTATTGTCTACGATGGTGTAGTTTGGAAATTGATCTGGATTGTTTTAATGTAGCATTTTCTATGGTTCAACAGCTTAAAATGTATAATTTATGATTTTTCTTTATAATAATTTCTAAAACTTGTTATTTTTCCATGACATGTTGTCATGGAGATATCCCATTGTCATTATTTTTATTTCGTTTATTACGTCTAAATGGTGAGGTTGCTAAAGAAATCATCTTATTAGTCTGAAAAAGAGTCTGGCATCTATATTATTTTTAATTTATTGACTGATTCGCTTTAAATTTTAAATTCAAAAATTCAAAATTACTAAATTGTTCTACAGAGGTTTCTTTAGCAATCGATCCGCAGTGAGTGGTGAGTTCCTTCCTACGCTTCCAACAAGAAGCATCTAGAAAGTATAAGTCCATTCCTGGGACAAGCAGTCCCAGGAATTCTACATGACTTACGCGCCGTTAACAAAGCCAGAAGAGGCTCAAATAATGGTGTCCGCGTTCTAAACATACGTCTCAGTACCCGCGTTCTTAAAATACGTCGCGTCGGCTCCACCCTGAGCCACTATCCTGTCTCCTCATCCTGACGGGTTTTGCTGTTCCTGTTTCTGCCTGTACTGCCTGGCTTTTGCTGACCTGGACCATCCTGGACCCTGCACCGAGGCCCTACACACCTTGGCCCCTACACCGAGGCTCCTGCACCGGGAACTCCGTCTACCTGTGCCCTACAGCGAGGCTCCTGCACCGGGAACTCCGTCTACCTGTGCCCCTACAGCGAGGCACCTGCACCAGGAACTCCGTCTACCTGTGCCAGGTGCTCAGGTCTACACCTGGTCCTCTCCTGTCCCTTGCGTACTTTGACCCATCCTCTACCCGTGCTAAATACTCTTGTGTTTTTGCCTTGTGACGTACCGTAACATAATCTTCCCTTCCTGGACTTACCTTCCTTTTTTTAAATTAACTCTGTATTTTGTATATCTTTCTTTTATTTATAATAAATGAACCATAGAAAATTTATTCCATTTATTTATTGTTAGGTACCTTCATGTATCATGACAAGTTGTTGTGCGCACAAAACGCGATGGTTTTTGACAAAAAAAGAAGTATTGCAACACCAATGTTTTAAATCTTGTTCGAGTAACGGTGCGTCATTTACACGTAGTTTTACTGTCTCACGCCCTGTGAACTGGAAACCGTATCTTCCCCATTTTGTTTAATCTAAGCCTTCAATCCGTAAAATCAAATTTATTACCGATGTGAAACGAACCAAACAGTGTCACTAATCCTATCGGTGTATTGGGTCACATCACATAATGTAAGTATCTTGGAAAAGTAAATGTAGGTAACGTATTATCAGAAGTGGTAGCAAAACTGTTACTGTAACTAATATTTTTTGTGTGTCGTGGAAAAAGTATTCTGCGAACATAGTCTATTGTTTATTGAATGTATGTAAAAGATATATTTTTGGGAGAAGAAAATGTTGTATTTGTAACACATCTTAGTATTAATGTCCTAGAAATGAAATGAAATGAAAATGAAATGAAATGAAATGAAAATATTTTTTATTCAAATAGGCCTTCACAAGCACTTATGAATAGTCTGACTCTAACGCACGGTTCGGAAGGTTGCTTTTACTGAGAAGAGCCGGCAAGAAACTCAGCAATTACTCTTTTCAAAACCAACTCAGATTCATTACATCAAATTATTTATCTAGTCTCACTGACAATATGTGTGTGTTATATGACAGTAAGGAAAAAAAATATATCAAAATTATGAGTAACTTAGTAAACAAATGGATTGCAAACTTAAGCAGACCAGCCCCCACAAGCAGCACCTGTTCACAAGTATGACGCATGTGGCAGCCATCGCCCTCCTCGCACATATTATAGGGAAGTGAGCGACCCGCCACACGACGCCGCCGCAAGCAAAGACCCCAAAGTGAGCATGACTTACTTAAGCTTACTACAAATAATACAAAGAGAAACTATTTCGAGATATACGAATTATAACACACAATATGTTATCACTGAGACTATTAACAGGTTTATAAATCAAAATAATAACAATAATAGTACACAAAAGTAACAAATCTACCAAGCATTAGAGTCTTTGAAATAATCATTTACAGTATAATAAGCATTTTCTACTAATACAGCTTTAATCCGTTCCTTAAATTTTTGCAAAGGCAAATTTAAAATTGAAGTAGGGATTCTGTTATAGATGCGTGTACTTAGTCCTAGAAATGAGCCTTGCACTTTCTGGAGTCTATAGGCAGAAGTTACAAGTTTGTGCTTATTTCTAGTATTGATAGAGTGCACATCACTTTTTTTCGAAAAAAGACTAATATTTTGATGCACAAATAATACATTTGCAAAAGAAGAAGAAGAAGAATAGAAGATTTATTTATTTATTTGTGGCAATAATGAAAACCATAAACAATTTCATAATTATATATTTAGGTAGTAATTCATAAGCGATACACGTTAGACGATTAAAAGTTAAAATTTAATCTTCAACATTTCCCTAATTAGCATTTCCATTAAAGTTAATTCAGTGGACCCTTATTTATTACTAAGACTACACATAACCCATTCATTACTTATGCATACGCGAACTGGTATGGTATCCAAGCTAATCCAGGGCTGACCGGGTTGTCTTTCGGGCTAACCTTCATCCCTTATGCCCACGTGTACCCTATGTCCTAAATGAAAAGATTAAGGTGACCACTACCCTTATTCGAATTTCAAATGCTGCTACATAAGGATTTAAAGCCCTTTGAAAAGGAATACCAAAGATAGTTTTGTCGAACAATGGTTATATCCATTAAGATCCGGTAAGATTAAGTTAACAATTGGAATGGTCCGCAAACATGCGGAGTATGTCATGGTAATGTTACGAATTAATTAATGGTGAGATGAGCCAAGCAGTAATAAAAAGTTTCAGGAAAATGTTGTCCGTCGAGCCATACCCTTGCGCAGTAATGAAAAAATAAAGTTTTTTTTTCTCTTTCATCTAATTGGAAATAAGCGATGCCGTATTTTTAAAACTTATTTTATAATAATAAAAGTCGTTCAAAGCCAAAACATGTTTATAATATGGAATTATTTATACAGCACAGTGTCGTGACTATATTTGGATGCTTGTTGGGACTATATTTTATAATAAGTTTAGACATTGTGTTTATATTAGACGTAAATCTAAACTTTACCACAAATCAAATAAGAAAACCCAACATAAGTGATTGTAAAACCTATCCTAAAACATCTAAGCGAGAGAGCATTCAGAAACATTCTAAACGTTGAAATGGAACGTTTCAACAACGGTATGTAGATAAAATATTATTCTGACCCAAATGTGGACGTCAGATATGGCTAGATATCTACGTTATGTTCCGTGGAACCGAACTTGGATAAATGCCAACAGCGCTCATCGAAAGCGAGCTTGTAGGTTTTTTCAAATAGCATAAAATGTGTGTCCTCAATTCGAAATTGAGAATGGTATTAGGATGATCTAATCGGTTGGTAAAAAAAACGTACTGAGAAAATATTGGATTTAGAATACAAAGAGAATAAAAAATAATGTAGGTTTGATGAAATAGAACAGATGTTCCTATAAACTAATTTAATGATTTTTTATTGTAATATTCTTTATTTTCCATTTATTTCGTTTTAGCATTGAAACTGTTCTCTCTGTTAATGGCCTTTTCTCAAATTCAAAACTCAATGCATATCTTAGTAATTTAATAATTCTCAATACAAATTTAGGTCTGATTTTACTGACACCTCTCATGACACACAATGTTTCTTTTTTATATAAAGAACCATTTTTTTGGCTGCAACAGAAATGTTTGTTTATAATATTTCAATAGTCATCGTTATCAAAACATAAACACACATTACGGACTGACCAAACTGCAAAAACGCCTAATCATACCAACTGCAAATCCATTGCAAACATGCATGTATAATAATTGCCGAGTTTCTTACCGGCTCTTCTCAGCAAAAGTAACCTACCGAATTGTGTGTTACAGTCTGACTATTCAGAAGTGCCTGCGAAGGCCTATTTGAATGAATAAATGATTTCATTTTATTTCATTTACTGGGTGGATATTTCGAAAGGGGATAATTTCAAAAACTATGCTTAATTCGTCATACTAAACAAATTTTAAGGGACCAACACTGAAATCGCGAACAAAAATTCATAATAGAAGTCAAGCTTTCTTGATCAAAATGTATGTTTGTATTATCGCTATTTCTGAATTAGTCGTGTAGTAAAAGTTTTTGAGCATGATGAATCTCACAAAGTTATCAAAAATATGCCATCTTTAAATACCCACTCAGCATACTGTTAATGATTCTACATAAGTGGCTACTAGGTAAGTAAACTGTGTATGGGACAACACTAGATACCTGTACATATCCATACCCACCCGTATATTTAGTATACTATTTTCCGAGAATTACACATCTGGGACCTTTTACCGGGAAATTAAATTCTACAGAATTAAATACACGAATGTATCATGTCATTAATTTAATAAGTCAGCAAATATTTTATTTAAATTTAAACAAAACGATATTGTATAAATAATTAATATGTTTGAATGACTGTGAATTTTGAATTGGATTCAATAAATGTAAATGAAATGTAACTTTAATACCTTGGAATAAAATATAACCTATGAATAATATAAGTTATCTCATCATAAAAAAATAATGTACCTACCTATATAGTTAGCTGGTGATTATGTATTTCATAAATATAAATTATTTGTTACAAATATTTGTAATATTTGGTTAGTTAATAGATATACTTATTTTGTAAAAGAGCCTCCTTGAATGATTACCTATAATAATCTCTCGTTATAATAACACTGTTTATCCATGCAAGCCCAGAGCGGGTCAAGACTTTATTAGTCCGCAAAGTTCGTTGTAACTTCCTCTAGTTTACCTTGTCTTGTGGTCGCTGTGAAGCCATTAAAATGGTTTTTAATTATGTTTGCTGAAAGTTGAAATCATGAATCTCATCTTGAATGCGAAGATTTTCCGAGAATTATTGTTGATTTGTTGGCAGTTCGAGACCTCTGAATTCCGGGAGATTTACGTTGAAAACTTTTATTTGTATAGAAAATAATTAGATGTTTTTTACAACTTTTTTATTAGCATCCCAGTCCGTTTGGATGGGAATACATATTTTTATTTTCCGGTGGCATTTTGAAGTTATTCTAATTAGCTACTTTAGTAAATGCTGTATAAAAAAATATGCTAAGAGTCTATTATATAAATAACTTGACTAACAGAATAATTAGTATCTGTAGTATTTGTTCTGCTTCTCAATTTTAGTTTCTGCCAAGCAACAAGAATTTTAACTCAATCAGCGCTTCTAAGCTACAACTCTTCCAGAATTAGCCTAAGAGCTATCAACGGCCCTAATTCGTAACATGTCGCCTCCGAGTTAGAGGGCCCTCCAGCTGGCCTAGCTTCGTTGACCTTGGCGTGTTCCATATTCTAGAACAATAGAACCTTGACATGACCTTGTCTTGAGTTTTTGTTATTTATTACAATTATAGCAAAATTCCGTATCTATCTATATTACAAAGTCGGGTTAGTTACACCATTTATAACTCAAGAACGGCTGACCGATTTTTATGACATTTGATTTGTTGGATTTGTGTCTGCCCCGAATAGCAGAATAACTATTAAAACATCGTTTTTTTTCTTATACCGGGAACGCGGGCGAAACTGCTGGGAACAGGTGGTAGTTTATTATAAAAGAAAAAATCCTAACTGACTGACAGGTGATAATCAACGCAGAACCTAAACCGCTAGTCCTGGAAACAATCAATTTCGAAGTAATGTTCCTTTTGTAACGTAGGCGTACTAAAAATGAATTTTCCGAATTCCATGGGGATAAAATAGGGGATCAGGAATGAAAACGCATGGCACAAGAGCGAGTTAATTAATGTTTCTAGTATTTAAAATCGACCTCTAAGCATAATAAAATAGAAAGATACCTTATTTAAGCTCTAAGTTTTATACACAAAGAAAACCTTTTCAGTCCAGAGGTTACATCCATTTGTAATAATATTTTGATCATATTATATAGCTTTGAGAAACCAATGGACACTTCCATTTGAGTATGAATATTAATGGAGACCAATAATATAAAGTGAAATGATCAATAACAGAAACTACTTTTGACAAAGTCTGACTCAACGGACGCTAAGTGATATATCGGATACAAATTTATCAATATTTGGGACTATTGACAAGTTATTTCCAACTACGGTTCAGATTCTGCTATACGGATTTAATAAGAATCGATTTTGTTACATATAGGAGAATTTTATACAAAAAAAAAGACAAATAATATCTGCGGTTCCATGTAAACCTTCTAGCAATTAAAACCACACAATCTACTAATAAAAAAATATATATATTAGCAAGTCCATAAAGCATACCCTTGATAAAATTAATTAAACTTGTTGAAGTGAAATATAATACAAAGCAGAGTAACTTCGTAACTTCTCGTGGAATTACAAGCAATATTATAACTTGATAAGACAGTTAAAAATATTCACTAATAATATAAGTGGTATTGCTAATTTCTACTTTCTGACCCGTCGCGAGTCAGGCCTACCGCCAGTTTCAGCCTTCTGGTAAAAAAAACTGAAATAAAATCTACAACAATAATTTAACATTTACTTGCACTTTTCATTTAAAGATTTTCTAACGTGTATTTAAAATTGTGCTTAAATTAAATGATTAGTCAATAAATAAATATTCTGGGACATTATTCCTCACACACGGCCATCTGACCCCAAACTAAGCAGAGCTTGTACTATGGAAGCCAGATAACTGATATACTACATATACTACTTTTCTTTTGTAAATACATACATATTATAGATAAATTACATCCAGACACAGGACAAACAGACAGTTTGTCCTGAGTGGGAATCGAACCCACGACCTGCGGCGTGATAGATAGGGTATCTTACCAACCACGCCAACCGGCCCGTCAATAATAATAATAATTAGTACTATTTTAATTTTTCTGTAGATTGTAATTAGTGAAAAATAAATTCTGTACTTCAAGCACTTATTCTGAAAGCAACAGGTATTACTATATAAAAAAACAAAAGGTACAAAGTGAGCCTGAGATAGAACAAGGAATGATCGATGTCTAAACTTGACGAGGTATGCTGACAAGCGACAACTTCATCAATCAAGTGCTATTAGGTACATAATTGAATGTCGGCAGGTTTTTTGAGTGAGATGTTTCATTGGGTATAAAGTTGATAAAACATTCACTAGTTTGATGAGTAATATACTGGATAATGAACTTTAAGATATATATTTTATATAATTTTAATAGTTAATTTTTATTTACATATTTACAATTAAAGTAAAAAATACAAACTATGATATATAGAAAACATCCTCAAAGCCCTCGCTGCTGTCGATAGGCGAGGTTATTATATATCTTCTGGACTAATTTAATTCGAAATAGCTAGGTCAGTTTATAACCAGCAAATCATATAAAATGTATACTACGAATTTCCCGTAGACAGTAGCTACAATGCGGCGTAGGTCGTAGCACGTCTACGAGTGAACGTCTCATCTGAAATAAGATTTTTTAAAACAAATATTCGACTCTAGTGTACTATCTAAGCCTGATTATGACAATAACAACTAAAATAAATTAAAAAAAAACTCATTAATCTTGCTACAAGACAACTAAATAAATAAAAAAAAACTGTAAAATTGTCCGTCAGATATCAATATTTAGATTTTTTACATATACTTAAATTAATTAGCAACCTCTGCCCAGGAACTGTAATCCTTTAATAAGCAAGCAAACTAATTACTTGGCGTTAATGCACACCTTTATAGTAAGCCGAGCCTTTCAGTAAATTGTTACAAAGTAAACCTTACATCGCATCGTAAGGTTGTAAGAAATTGTAATGCATTTCAATTAAGCTCGCTTCATGCTATAAAGTGTTAATGTTTATAGGTGAAACAGAATCCTCGACTAATTTTGTCTCAAGCTTAAAATCGTTGTTTCTACATTAATGCGAAGGGTAACCTCCTTTTTTGTAATTTGAAAGTACGTTACTGGACTGAAATTCATCTTATTTTTTTTTATAGGTTTGTGTTTGACCACAATCTCACCATGGTATGTAATGATGTGGCCGAAAGTGGTAAGCACACAACGCCTACTTGAGGGTGGTAGCCAGCTAGGCGGGTACAAATAGAGTACCCTTCCACCGTGCTATGGTTTCTACACGATGTTTTCCGTTACCCAAGGCTCATTATTGGATTCGTACCCACGACCTTCGTCACGGCATTTGACGACAGTACCACCGAGCTATCATCAAAAATTTAACACTAAAGTTAAATTTTGAAGTTATACTTCTTTTGGCGCATTAGGGAAAAATTATGAGAGTAATTTTTTACGATGCGCGCGCACACCGACCCGAAAAACCGACACCATGAAGTTAGCTAGTCAACATTGTCAGGTTGTCCGATATACAGTAAAACATGAAGATAGTATCAAAAAAATAATAATAAAGAAGTATAACTTCTTACGTGCGCACATAAGTACACACACACTTTTTTTCAACCAGAACAATATATATAGTAAACATTAATCCAAAGAACATTATACCTTCTCCGGTTAGAATAAAGGTTATTTCCTAATTTTATGCATCAATCCTCCATTTCTTCGTAATTCCTTCAGACAAACGTAGCAATAGGTAGAATTACACAAAACACATTAAAGACTCGTCTCACTCGATTGATCCGATCAATGTGGCGTGATATCTCCTACATGGACCATTAGTTACAACTACCCGCGTATACTTTTAACTGGTTCTTTCCGTGGGCTTGGCTAGGAAATTAAATGATGTTCATTTTTGGAAATGCCAAATAAACGAAAGATAAGCATACGTCATGACCAATTTATTATGGTGTAATTTCTAATTGTATCTCCTGTGCATAATTCTATGTATAGAGTAGAACCACTGAGTAATAAACATACAGTGATCCATCGCTTTTGAAGCCACGTGAAATGCCGCTTTTGTATAGGCATTTGTCATTGCTCCATTGTGTCCCAAGCGAGTGTATGGCAGCATGGGCTCACTACCGCCCCTCTCTCACCCCGCAAACCCCGCACGATTGCTCTGTCTAGACGTGTCCGTTGGCCAACTGTAAGAGTTACATAGACTGTGGTAGAACTATATTTTAGCTCGTAACTATGACCTCGCAGTAACATATTATGACCAATGTGATACACCTTTTTTTTCCGCTTACTAGTAAAAATAGTAACAAACTGCCCATTCCTAGGACGGCTTCCTGTAACACATTTCATTTATATCCGGTTACAACATTTAACGAGGTTATCCAATAAATCCGGAAACCGCATCGTCAAACCAATTAATCAAATTGCTGACTGTTAACCGGTCTTTTTTTCCGTGAGCATTGTAGCTGCAAATGCAAAGTGTGATTCACATACTACTACTAATACTATTCAATTATTTATGTGCTACAAATTATTACAAACAAGCTTCTCCCCGCGGTTTTACCCGCGCGCGTTCCCCAGGGATCTAATGTTTTCCCAGGATAAAAAGTAGCATATGTCCTTCTCCATACCATGGGCTATCTGCATGGTAAACTTCATCGCGATTGGTGGTTTAAGCGTGAAAAGGTAACAAACAAACTTACAATCAAATTTGTTAGGATGTAAAAGTTCGTGCACATCCATGTTATCCGATGACATCGTAATGATTAAAATAAACTACATGAAACATTGCAAGTTCATACCTTAGAACAAAACGCCATATTTCTTATGCAAGAAAAATTACATTTCTCGGGAAATCGGATAAAACCGCGATGCAGAAGCTAGTCTATATAAATTAAACAATGCTAAGTAGGTATACCTATTATGTGACAATCCTACTAATTCTACTAATATTATAAATGTGAAAGTTTGGATAAATGGATGGATGGATGTATGTTACTCTTTCACGCAAAAACTACTGAACGGATTTGGATGAAATTTGGCAGAGAGATAGATTATAGTCTGGAATAAGACATAGGCTACTTTTTATTCCGGGAAAACATAAGGTACCCCGGGAACGCGTGTGAAACCGCGGGGCGGAAGCTAGTATATTTATATTTAAGGTTGTGATTCTGTCTGCAATATACACATAGGTACAATCTTGAGGGTGAAGCTACGGCGAACCGTAGCTTTAAGAAGGCTTACTAGCTTTCATTTTGCGATTTCACTTGACTCCCAGAGATAACTTCAGATAATTCCAAATGAAATCTTTAAGATATCAAGACGCAATATATAATAAAATTTAATAAGGTACCTGTCACATGTAGTACCTAAGATCTTAACAAAATAGATGATACATAGAATACAGCGTATAGTTGTAATCCGTCGACAGATATGATGAATGGTGAATGCTGCGTTAAGCCCCAAGGATTAGTCAATTGCGGCCTCTAAAACCCACCAAGTCATACCCTCCAGATGTGGTCCAATTCATAAGCTTAAAGTACGTTTCAGGTCCCAGTTAAGTTTGTGATAGTTCTATCTAGCAGATATCAATAGAGCCAACGTCTATATTTGAATATTCATACCTAATAAATGTAACTTGCTTTATATTTAAAACAAATATACAAACTACAATATAGAAAAAATCCTCGAAGCTACTGCGACCTTCGCACAACCACGGACCCATGGTTTTCAACTCAAAGTGGGATATTACCTAAATACAAGAATTTTGGACAACTTAATTGTTGAGTATGATAAATTACTAAAAGTTGGGACCGACTGGGCTAATTTGTGTTAGGTACACGTGCATCTGAGACGAGAAGCAAATATCAAAAATGTACATGGAAGTTTATATTAATAACTTTGATGTCGTTTTCTTAGAATCTGTTAGGTTTCTTGCTCTTATTCCTTAGCTGTGAAACAGCACATGAAGTGAAATATAATAATATATTTTGAAATTATTCCATTATATCCAAGCGTAAAGTTTGGACCATACCCCTTTTCGGAAATTGTAAGATACGGTCGGGTAAACAACTGTCTACCCGCAACGTCTTAGATAGAAGAACTTGTTAGTGACCTGCAATAATTAGAGTGTGAGATTAATGAAATTGATCCTTTGCGGTTTGTTTTAATATTGTATTTATTTATTGTAGTGATGGACATAAAGATTCAGATGTATTTCGCTGTAGCTAAAAGGAAAAATCGTGATGGTTAATATGGATATAGCTGGGCGGTACTAGTAATGGAGTGCAGGTACTGGAACTCATTTCTAGATACCTACATGATGATAGATTTTCATCTTCAGGGGAGCAATCAGGCAGGTGGGTACTACAATGTGTGCTATGGTTCCTTCACGATGTTTTTCTTTCAACGAATTCTCAATTATATTGTTATTGAAAGGTTGCCTTTTTTAATTTGATTTCTCTTTCGTATAAAATATTAATTTATATAATGATTTATGGTTCACCAAAAATAAAATTAATTTTACAATACATCTAACAATCAGATTTAAGCTTCAATAAAACATGTTTCAGTCTCAAAAAATAAAAATAAATGAAAATCGTAAATGTTCCTCAAAATTGTCGCACATGCAAGCGACTGACATGGTCATAAATTACATAGAGATAAAACTTTGTCGAAATATTGAAGTCAACGTCCTATAACATCCTCGTAAATTCGCTAAGTCAGCATCGATCACTCGTGCATTCTGCCCCTTAGGCTGCCGTCATAAAGTAAAGTAAGCTGAGGCGTTTTCTAACTTAATAAAATACCTATTTTTATGTTAGAAGGCTGGCAAGCAAGCTGTTAGTCCATCTGATGGCAAGTGGCTACCGTTGCTTCTGAACATTAGCACTACCAAGGGGATTACCAATGTATTGCCGAACTTTGTAAAGCCTAGAAGGCAACTGGGTCTCAATTACAACTGTCGGAACATACCAAAAGCAATGAAAGCAACATATTTTCATTAGTCCGTGTAAGGGTGGAGCAGCAGTTGAGAACAAACCACCACCTTTGTGTAAAATCTAGTCTTCGAATAAAAAATATGAACCAGATAGATGATCTCTCAGTTTAAGATCTCTTAAAAGCAGTGTTGAATGTGATAGGGTCTAATTTTGATTGTAGTTTAATTTAATGAAGTAAAAGACTACCGTACGTATTGCTATTTATTTGTGACTAACATTAATACAGGCTGTCAGTTTATTATAGACAATGTAGGTGTGTTGAAAGCTTGCATAGTATACAAGTATAGATATAGACATAACAAGCACATTATCTCCCCAGAAACCAAAATATTACGATAAAAATAACAGGCAGTCATGGGGACTGCCGATAGAAGTAAAAACTATTAGCATGAGCATGTCGGTGACGCGAACCTATAACTTTTTCCCCTCCAAAAACGCTCAACGCGGCTAAAGAAGTTTTCACTTTAAATACTATTAGCATGAGCATGTCGGTGACGCGAATGTCAGTGACGCGAACCTATAACTTTTTCGCCTCCAAAAACGCTTAACGCGGCTAAAGAAGTTTTCACTTCAATAATGTTTAAATTGTTCAATCAAAACGCTAACGCTTCAGCTCAGCTTACACTGTGACTTGAACCTACTTGCAAGACGTTAAGCGAAATAACTCAAGCATCGCGTACCCGCCCTAAATGTATCCCATATTGACCTTTGTCATGATTGATGTCTCAATAATTTGTTTCCGCCTTGTTGCTACCAATATTAGACGTAGGATCAAAGACAACTTGTTGTGTGGGTTACGAGATTAAATAATATGTATTGTATTGTATGTTATTGTTTACGTAGTCACAAGGAAACAATGAAAGGGGTACCTATTATTATTTATCTAATATATCCCACTATATCTATATATATAGTTTTATTAGCCACAGAAAGTTAAAAAATCTACGATGCTCTCTATCATTTTCAATTGAGACATAGCAAATAAGACATATTTTAACTTTGGATAACCTTGCATTCGACAGTCCTTTTAAAAATCGATTTATCGACATTATTGTTTTCGTCCGTATTATTAAAAGATGGAACCCAAAAGTAGAGGTTGTGCCTCTGCGGAAAAGGGATTATTTAACTACCTACATAATACATGATCAATAATAATAAATGATTTCAAACTCTCTCAAACACACACACACACACAGTACGTGTGCAGACATACGGATGTTTCAGTAGTAGTATTTTTAGTAATAATAGGTAACTAAATTAATTCGCTTGTAGGAAGTGTCGGGACACTAGCCTTACAGTCTTTGATGCTTAGAAGTGGTGATTATAATAAAAAGTACTTAATACAAACACGTATTGATTCCACAGATTCAGAAGCTTTGTAAATACTGAATAATGTATTTATTATTGTTAGTCCAACAATTGCTTTTGTAATGAAAACGGTCTGAAGTGGGATCAAAGAAAACTGGAAACAATAATTTCACGACTTTTGAATGTAGAAATAATTTCCGGCGATCTACAAGAACAAGTACAATGGCTTTGAAATCTCTTAAAAAAAGATAATTAGGTACTATTATTTTTGCTTAGAGATATTTTTATCGATCAATTTACAGTAAATATTAATTTATAAATTACTAAAATACTAAATATGATAATAAAAATTGTTAGTAGAGGTACTTTTAATCATTCAACTAACCGTAATGCAATCTATCGTCAATCTAAATATAGAAGGCATCAATAAGCCTAGGTTATAAAGCCTATAAGGTAAACAAAGGTAAATTACTAAAAATATAAACAAATTATATCATAAAACAGTAACACATTTTAGGAATAAAATATCTACATTTGAAATAAACGTAGCAATAAAGCCTTGACCGGAAGCGGAAATAGCCTCAAGAGGCACTCGCGCTGTGAGAGCGTGCCGACGGCATATCGGTTGAGGACTGATTTTATCTACACAAGCCTTGTTAATTATTTTTTACTAAAAATTACTGAGTGAATAAAAAATAAATATAATCTAGCCTATTATTTACATTTACGTCACAGAAATTAACCTATTTTAGGCCATTTTTCACTACAAAGGCTTTCGTAGTAAAACAGACTGCAAATGCAATCAACCAAAATTGTACGGTTAGGCAAATAGTCATACACTTTTTTTGAATAATCATTCGATATCCTAGTGTGTAATTAAATATAATATATATGCTTATCTATAATTTTTCTGCTAAACTTAACTTATAACGTCATGTTTACTTTACACTCTATTGTCTCCAACATTTTTCACATTGTAAATTTACTCGAGCTAACACAAATAGGTTAATCAAGTCAAAATCCCAACGTCTCATCTAAAGTGTTCGCTCTGAAATGAGGATCCTTATTCCCCCTTTTTAGCATTGATGTCAAGTACAATGAAGGTTCCCGGAAACAAAAATGTCCCGACAACGGTATCATGTCGGATTAAATTGTTTTTATCCAAATCTGGATTGAAACGACTGTGTCAGAGACAATTTTCCGACGAAGGTTTTTGATGGCCATTGACGAAAATAAAGATAGGAAAATAAAGGTGTGGTCGTAAGATTCTTTGTAAATAGCTGTAGCTGTTGAATATAATAGATAAGATAGACAGAGTAAGTAATATATTATTTACAAATACTCATTCTAAAGACATATGCTTAAAAAATAACTCAGCACTATTTTTGTTGCTAATATTATTTCAAGTACATACAACAAGCTTCAAACAACAATACAGGAATGTCATTCTAAAGGTATTTCATTTGAAGATACACAGAAAATATTTAGCAAATTTCGTCAAAGGATCGAATCTACTGGAAAATAAATACAGTTCCATATTTAAGTCACAAAGAGCGAGGATATAAATTTTTCCAACGTTTTGTATAGGGAAGTATTTTACGACTGAAAATTTTCTAAATAGCTATTTGAATCTCGCTCTTTACCACATTATCGTGGGAATGATAAGGTAGGTATTTGTCAGAAATTTTCTAGCGGTAAAATAGTTTTGTGTATCTGAATCTTTCCGCCAAACATTTTCTTTTTTCGTATGGAAAGTATTGAGTTAGTTGAGTTTCTTTTTTTATGTCAGAAGTCTAGCAAGCAGGCAGGCGGTCCGCCTGATGGTAAGTGGCTACCGTCGCCTATGGACATTGGAAATACCAGTACCAATGTGTTGCCGACCTTTATAAAGCATAGAAGGCATCTGACTCTCATGTGCAGCTGCCGGAACACACCAATAGGTGCTTGGCGGCAGATTTTCAACTTAAGGGTGGTAGCCAGTCAGGCGGGCACTACAAAGTACCCTACCACCGTGCTATGGTTGCCTCACGATGTTTTCCTTCACCGAAAGCTCAAGCTTATTGTAGGATTTTCGCCCACGACCTTCGCCGCGGCATCCGACGTCACTACCACTGAGCTATCATCGCCTTAAATCGCCTTTAATCGTTTCTTATTTTATTTATTAAAAACAATTATTGTTTATTCAAACACAATCGAAATTCTATGAAGTTATTTTTTGTTATTTATTGAGAGAAAATATAAATGCTTCTTTCTGACACTCAACTAAATGAGTGTTAGTAACATAAATGAAAATACAAAATTGAACAACACTAAAAGTAAAGTAAGTTTTTTAAACACCTTTAAAAAACTGCCATTTATGAAGATAATGTATTTTTTTACAATAGTTAAGTGTTTCATTGTCAATCAATTTTATTTTCTCTAAACCATCTCTTTATTGTCTTTTACTATATAATCCTATTATCTAAAATAATTATTACCTCTCCATTACAAGGTCTGTAAGCGGGTCTATCAAATTTCCTTAATTGCTATCCGCTCGAATGGACACTTTGTTGTAGTTTCAAATTTCAGGTTAAATACAAAGTGTAACACGACCTGTTAATTTAAACTATACACGAGTTTATGTACCTAGAGATACACTTGTTAACGGTTTCTATTGTTATAATAATTATGTTATTAGTTATTATTCTCACTTTATATATTTTTATTTCGCTTTAACAATGTATTTATATATAGTAATGTATAGTTCATTAAATAATTTCATGTACCAATGATCGTAGTATGATATACTGGAGTCAATCCATTAGTCAGCGGAGGGTTGTCCCTGTAGTAAGTAAATCTATGAAAATCTATCATCTAAATATACTAATATTATGAGGAGTTTAGGCAATTCGTCCTAAGCAATACTAGACCTATGAGACTAGAAGACTAGTAGGTAATTCTTATTTATTAATTTTACTAGGACAACTAGTCTTCTAAGAAACAAATGACCATAAGTACATCCAGAAATTAAATTCATATACATAGTTGTTACCCTACCGCGGCAAGTCTAAAAATGGTTATGATTTTATTGTTAGCTGTTAAACTATGGTTACTGTGTTTGATGTCGTTTATTTATAACAGTTTCAGTCGGACAGTAGAATGTAAATATTTACATCGTAATAAGAAGGGCTACTCAAAGGAAATCTATTATGATAGTTGAAGCAATAAATTCGACGATTCGAATTCTAAGGCTAATTATTAAAATGTCGTATAATTTAACATTGAATATCTTTTAGATATAAAGCATTCGCAAATTATGTTAACAAATATATACCATTATCTGTCTTCTGTATATATAAAATGGTAAACTGACTGACTAGGTGATATACATCAACGCACAGTTCTGCTAGACCTAGAGACTTGAAATTATACATAGTGTTAGGCATCCACTAAGGAAGGATTTTCGGAAATTCCACCCCTAAGGGGGTGAAATAGGGGCTAACGCGGGGCGGAAGGCTAGTACTATGTAAAAAAAAAGAAAATCAGTTCTTCGATCTGGGCGGCTTCTTTTGCCATATTATGCAGGTTCCTATTCTTTCATATTCATGTTCCTCCAACCTTTGCTTGCAGCATATTTTATTTTTCTTTTCTTTTCTACTTATATTTTACAGCTTACATTTTGATGGAAATGCCTATTCACGATATAGAATTATTTAATAGAACTATATTTTTACACCAATATAGGTTTTAATTATTCTTTAACTTAAACCATACATTTACTCATTTTTGACTACAATATGGAAAATTGTATTCCATCCTCTGTCCTAGATCCGTAATTGCTCGCTCAGTCCACCATCCATAATGACTTCCCCAATTTTCAACGGAATTTTATTTTAAAATGACTATTCACGGTGCTTGGCGCTTCGCTCTATTGTTTTGTATTTTTTGTACTGCATAAGCAGGAGCATAATTTAGCCCTCTAAATTATGCTATGGGAGAAATGGTAAAATTATTATTAGTATTTCTCTTTGCTCTTGTAACGATAGCATCTCATTTTTTAAGCAAAATCATATTGAAAATACTTATAACTAAAGAGATATATAAAGTCTAATAACTTAGAAACGAATTATTTTTAAACGAAAATATACCACAGATACACTTCAGATAAGTGCATGTACATACAGTGTATTAATTAACTCTAATGTTAAACTATACGGTGTCCATAAATAAGGAAGTGGCGCAAAGGTCACGTGAACCAACTAATCAAGGCGAGCATTAAGCAGGATTAGACTGAAACACAAGCATTATAGCTTCTAATGCATGTGATAGAGCATCCCAACCCTATTCCAGTGACTTGATAGCGATCCATTAACTAACGCTCTTGACTTTACCTAATACATTCAAGTTCTGTGGATATAGAACGGTCCTATAGATGTTTGCTTTGCATCTTAATAGTCTGGAGTTAATTCATTGTGCCACTTTGATTCCAAATCATAGGTTTTTTCAAAATATCTGGATGGTCAGAAAATGAAAGAAGCTAAAATAAGCTGTGATAAGTTGTAGTGTGGTGTTTTTTTTTTCAATTAGATATACAGACCTGTCAAAACGAGAAAAATAAAAGGTTGTTTTACTAAAGATATAAATTTCAATCTTATTTTCAGAGTTGGAAGAGTTATCGTTATCATCAACTTAGAGTTTGTGGGCCTATTGTCTGTTCTGAGGACGTTTCTTATTCAGGATCTTCTTACACCGCTGTTTTCCTGGTACTTTCAAAAAGTGACTAATCAATGAATTTGTCTTTTTTTTCGTAGTTTTTAAGTCTATCCATTTAGATTTCTATTTATAATCATTTTAGATGAGTTGGATATCTATTTCTGAAAATTAAATTAATTAATTCAATTAATTAATTAATTGAATTAATTGAACTTAAATAAATAATATTAATAATTTTTCTTCGATAAGTTACGGCACCTAATGCATTTAAGCAGGTATTACCATTATTTCACAGAGTATTATTTCTTGTAAGGTTAATTTTACGTTATATTTTTTTTTTATTAGACATATGTGCAAAAATTATTTGTATCACAAGCAAAAATAGCAAAACGACAATAATAAATAACCTCGATAATTTAAAACGAAATGTCCAAACAAAAACACACCTACCCACAAAAAAAGTACTTAATTTTATTACTTAGCGTTTTATGGTGTTGTAAATATGCTCTAAGCATGCTATGAGGTTGCATATAATGGCTTTATTATCATAATTTCACACAAAATAAATGGACCCTATTCGTGATCTTGCTCCACTAATATTCTTGGAAAAACATGGCCGCCGCAATCAGATGCATGATTTATATTTTGTTTATTTACCGTTAACGTGGTCCGTAATGCAGTGATCGCTATTTTGTTTCCAATTTAGTAATGTTAGTTATTTGGTTAAATGATTGCAGTGTAATTTGCTTACCGGTAAATGGATTGCTAATTCAAAACACGATGATTTTTACCTGTAACAAACAATAAAATTGTTTCAGACTTATTTGTATTTAGATGAAAATTTGTCACCAAGCAGTTACGTGTGGGCTTGGGCACTTGAGTCGGTCTTATTGTAGTCTGACTGCATGTTAACCTTGTGATATAATATATATATAAACAATGGAACATAGAACCTCCTCCTTTTTTGAAGTCGTTAAAAAAAAATGCCCATTATATAAACATTAAATTTTATATACCCATTGAATAAGGATACCTTATAAGCTACAGATACATATTTAATAGCTATCTATAGTTATTATAAATAGGTACTAAAGTTTATGCTGCTGTGTAGTTAATTGTAAAAAAATATTTATTGAAATACATAATTAAAATCTTTACAAATAAAGGACTTATTAAAATAAATAACATAGACATACCATTATTTAGATTTAACATTATCATAAAATAATATTGAACCTACTTATTTTATCACTCCTTTCTCAAAACAAAAAGGCGCCTCCAACATCAGTGACTATTTATATAAAAGGCATTGAAGAAACCTACGTTACCCATCTTTGATTGTAGGTTATTTCAACTCTGAGAAACTTGAAATTTATTTACACTTTCTGTCATTGTAAATAAAGTTCAATTTGTCATAGCTAGGGGACTTTTGTTTCATAGCGGGTCGTTAGAATGAAAGTACTCCACGCGGTCTCATTACTGCCAATTTTTTTTTTAGAGCCTTGCATTCTTTTAACTTTACATATGTCTGTCACGGAAGTCTGGCCGAGTTTCCTTCATTGTCTCTGACATAAATGTTCTCGTTTTATTTGTTTGATGTAAACCTTTTAACAAATTTTAATGATAATATCTCCTTGATATGTCTTTCTTGTTTTTCAAAAATGTGTTTCATCATTATACTTTATGTTGTGATGAAAATTAACTTTTTTATGCTAATAGGAGCTTTTCAATTGAGTTTTTCAGGGCAATTATAAAAGATTACTGAATACTTTACTCATAAATTGTAGAAAACTTAAATATGCATTATATTCGATGCATACAATTATTGTTTCAGCGCTGTAAGGAAAATAAATTAAAAAGTATTATTCAAATCACATCTCGAGTTTAAACAAGTTTCGTAATAAATATAAAGGTTTTAAAAGTTCCACCCTAGCTCGCTACCAGTTTTAATTTATTCGAAGGAAATGGGATATTTAACTTTTACTAGTTAGAACTTGAAGTGAGTTTAAACTCTTACAATCACTCTCTATTTACTTTTTGAACAATTTAACTAACTTTTGATATGCTTTCAAAACTATATTCGAAGCAAAAACATAGCTTATTACATAACTTTGACATAGTTATAGAGTCAAAATAAAAAATAGGTAAATAATTGTGCTTAAGCGCGGACATTATTACATTCTACAATGACTTTTATCGGTGAATCAATGATACTTGAATGAAAGTTGACAAGTCCAAATTACAGATATATTCTGCACTAGCTTTTCGCCCGAGGCTTCGCTTGCGCAGACTTAATATAAATTTCTAAAACATTTTTTCCCGTTAGCCAATTTCGATGAAACAAAGACTATTAAAAGCACCAAGCTAAGCTTAATTAGCACGTGAAAACCACATGAATTCGTTTGATGGTTTCGAACAGACAGACATAACTCTTAACTTTTATTATAAAGTCGTCACAACCTAATAGGCCCCATTTTACAGCACATATGCATCCATGTGACAAAAAAAGTATATGTACAGAGAACATAGAACCTCCTCCTTTTTTTAAGTCGATTAAAAAGAGATAAGTATAGCAAGCCCAAGAGATATCCTATCCAAAACTGGCCTTTTTATATTGTAGCGATATTAATAAAATAATCTATGAATATAATCACGATGAAATGTTTTATCCTTAGTAATACCACAGTCTATGTAACTCTTACAGTCGGCTAACGGACACGTCTAGACAGAGCAATTGTGCGGGGCTTGCGGGGCTTGCGGGGTGAGAGAGGGGCGGTAGCGAGCCCAAGCTGCCATACACTCGCTTTCGACACAAAATGGAGCAATTACGAATGCCTATATAAAGCGGCATTTCGCGTGACTTCAAACGCGATAGACCACTGTATGTAATTACGCTGTGGTAATACTATATTAAAATCATTCCACCTAATATAAAACACTTCAAATAGCCAGAAATTTGTGGCTTTTAGTCAAGGATTAAAGGCTAAAAATGAATTTTAAAGGTAAAAAAAAAACCTTTTCACAAAAGAGCTAGTCTGAGATTAAGTTTCACCCTGAAAAAGAAAAAATGTTTCAGTGCAGATTTTAGGGTTCTCTTCGATGGATGAAATAATAAATGATATTTTACATTATTTTTACTAGGTATTATTCACATCATCTGGATGTGGAATTTATTAGCCGGTTATACTTAACACGGCCCTGCTAGGTTTAGGTTGTATTTCAATGAAAACTAGGTAAACATTTAAAAAAAAATACAATAATATATTCCGAGTCAATGAGCCTTTAATTTTATCTCTTAATATCTATACGTTAAAAGATTTTAATTTAGAAAAAGAAAACATTGCCTTTATTTTTTCTGAAATTAATTCAGAAAAAATAAATATACTACAGCTTTCTTCAGTCACGGCCACCTGAACCCAAACTAAAAGTTTGTACTATGAAAATCAGATAGCTCACAGAATACTTTTATTTAAATATATATTTAAAATTATAATTATATTATAAATAATATATATTTATTTCCTGGGATTCAAACCCCCACTCTAATTGGCCCTCCAAAATATAAAATCAATCATAACATGCATGAAAAACAAACAAAAAAACCTAAAGAAAATATATCACTTAGGTGGCAAACCAGTATCCGGCCCACGCTTGCAACACTAGGGGAATCACTGGCGTATTGTAAAACTTATAGGATTGTAACGGATTATGTTAGCATACGGAACCTAGATTGTCTTAATGAAACATTTTATTGTCTATATAAGACCACAGCTAAAATCATAAAATCCCCGCTTATATTTTTACGGCCGGAAATAATTTTCGCGGTCTACCCTTAGTCTGTTTCCCTTTGTTTTTATGTAAATTGTTGGCGGAATAATCAACATTAAGTGAACGGGTAACAATACATTTGTGTTTCGGAAACGTATAAACAATTATTACTGAATGAATTCTAAATTAAAAACGAAACAAATAAAAATAAGCTGAAAAAGGTATTCATGAATCCTATGCATAACACAAATAACGAATATACTTAGATGAATTGGTAAATTTATTGATGTGTTGAATTTCCATCAAGTCGAGTCGGATAATAAGCAGAATTAGTTAGTCTATTTTTATGAATATTGCCAAATTGTCAATATTCACTGAATTGGTGTCAAAAGTTCTGAATGCAGTTTTTTTTTACAATTAATGAAATATAAATACAATGAAATTGGCTTAGCAGTTTAAAATACCTAATTGTTAAAGACAGTTTTCCTTTTCTCATTAAACTAAATCCCATTAACACAGACGGCATTTCGAGACTCTTTGTAACTCAAACGATAAAAGGATTATTTGGAAGAGAATAAAACTGTTTTTAAAGTGTTAGGTTTAATTTTATTTCTTTCGACCAGTTATCCGGGAAGTGCCACGTTCTTTGTCGTAAAGTGTAAGTGTTAACGTAAACTATTAAAAACTTTTTATTTTACTTCCCAAGGTACATTGTATATCCATTCATTTATGCATTGCAACGTTGCAAAGTTTTTTCATTTGATAATATTGCACTAATAAGTTATCACAAAATATTTAGAAACGGAAAAGACAACATTAAATGAACAACCATTAAAAAAAAACATACAACCGAATTGAGAATCTCCTCCTTCCAAGTCAGTTCAAAAAATCAAAATTTATTTACAATAAAACTGATCAGAGAAAAAAAAATACAATTTCATCAATAAATTGCTTTTTGTATTATTCATTTTTTTATCCTACACAAGGACCTCTAAAATTATATTTACACAAAATACAAACAAAAACTCTGCGTACTGCACAAAATAAAACGGACCCACCGCGTGAACTCTTATATTATTTAAGGGCTTAATATTTGTTACTGTGCGACACGATGCCGACCATGAACAAAACAAAAAGGACGACACATTTACATGTTGACTGCGTGCGTTTTACATTTTTAAACACGTGTTACATTCGGAATTTTCGCTCGGTAACCAATGTAGGTACACGCTCGTAGATGTGCTACGAAAATGCCTACGAATGCTTTCGTAGCTTATAATGTAAAATCGATTCACACATTAGTTTCCCTTTTACTGTTTTAGGTGATAGATAATAAAAGTCAGTTTTTTAATGGTTTTTAGTTGGAACAAGTTACGCAAGCCTTACAGAACATCGTAGTAGTTGTCTACGGCGTAGCGTGTCTATGTTCTCGATATATAAACTACACAGAATATGGAAATATAAAACAAATAATAAGTTTTATTTGATTTTGTTCGTTAGATACAGTCATGATACAAATATGAATCTATTTTGGGAATATTATTATTTTCTAAGTTATTTTTTATGTTAGTTACTCATTAATTTATTCATAGATATTTTTTTCTAGATTTTTAAACACAACGATTTTTGAGAATGTCAAATATTTTGAATGGTTTTATAAGTTCATAACTTTCCAAATATAAGATAACTAGCTATTCCGCGCGGTTTCACCCGCATTCCCGGAATAAAAAATAGCCTACCCTCCTCAAGAATTATGCTATCAAATGCAAAAATATATATATATACCGGGGGAGACTACTCAATGTCTTAAGTCTTGTCCTAAAGTAGCGGAATCATTACTTAAAGTACATATCAATAAATCATTTCCTTGTTTTAAATTTAGTTATATTAATGCTAACGATATTTTAAAAACCTTTAATTCTCTTAATATGAAAAATACTGAAGATTTATGGGGTTTGTCGGTTACAATTTTAAAATCAATAATAACAGTGATAGCACCTTTTTTATCCGATATTTTTAATGAATGCATTGATCAGGGCTCTTTTCCCGATTCAATGAAGTTTAGTAAAATTGTACTTATTTTTAAATCCGGATGTAAGTATAATCCATCCGATTATAGACCAGTGTCCGTTCTTCCAGCACTTAGTAAAATATTAGAAAAAACTGTTACTCAATCAAATGAATATTACAACACTTTAATGAACATGAGATACTGCATGGTCATCAGTTTGGTTTCACGAAGGGAAGATCTACTTCCGATGCAGCTGCAAAACTATTGAAGTACATCTATGAGGCTTGGAAGGGTTCACAGGATGCAATTGGTATATTCTGTGATCTATCCAAGGCCTTCGACTGTGTCGACCATCGTACACTGCTTTTAAAGCTGGATTATTACGGAATTCGTGGAGCTGCTTATAATCTTGTTCTATCTTATTAATCTAATCGTCAACAAAAGGTAGGGATTAGTAGTACAACATCTAAGGGCTCTTTAGTCGAAATGGGGGTACCCCAGGGTTCTATACTAGGACAAGTTTTGTTTTTAGTTTATATAAATGATTTACCATCTGTTGTAAATGGCCTCCCAGATATAGTCTTGTTTGCTGACGATACTTCTTTGATTTTTAAAGTTGATAGGAAAGACAAAGAACTTATAAGAGTAAATGATACCTCATCAATAGTCTCCAAATGGTTTGCCGCAAACAATTTGTTACTCAACTCTAAGAAGACTAAATGTTTAAGATTCTCTCTACCCAATGTAGCACAAGTAGATAGTCAAGTAATAATAGATAGAAGTAATTTGGATATGGTTAATAAAACTGTATTCTTAGGTTTAACATTAGATAATAAATTACAATGGGGTCCTCATGTAGATTCTTTGGCAGGTAAATTAAGTTCTGCTGCTTTTGCTGTAAGAAAAATTAAACAATTGACGAATGTCGAGACGGCTAAACTAGTTTATTTTGCTAACTTTCACAGTCTTTTATCATACGGTATTTTATTATGGGGAGCAGCAGCCGATATTGAAACTATTTTTATACTACAAAAAGAGCAATTTGTGCAATTTATAGTATGGGTCCTCGGGACTCATTAAAGCATTTATTTAAAGAAATAAATATAATGACTTTGCCTTCACTTTAAATTTAGGAAAATATTATGTTCATACGTAGAAATATAGGAATGTTTAAAACAAAAGTAGATGTCCATAATATAAATACAAGGCAAAGAGAGAAATTGGTTGTTCCATATTTTAGGCTAGCCAATGTTAGCAAGTCATTCCTTGGTAATTGCGTTCGTTTTTATAATAAAATACCTCACTCGGTAACCAAGATGACCGATTTTAAATTTAAATTTTACATAAAGAAAGTTTTGAAGGAAAAGGCTTATTACAAGGTAGCTCATTATGTTGAAGATTAATAAGAACTAGTTTGTTATTATTTAATAGGAACTTGTTTGCGTTACATTTTATTATTTACTTTATATTGGTTTTTTTTCGGTTTGTTTTAATTGCATATTGTATTGTACATTTTGCTGTTTTTGAAAAATATAGCCAATAGTCAGATAATTTTAAAAAAAATGTAACCTTGCTGAGTTTCTTGCCGGTTCTTCTCAGTTGAAGGCTGACTTCCGAACCGGTGGTAACTTCAGTAAATTCGACCTTCATAAGTGCCCTCCTAGGGCCCAAACTGAATAAATGGCTTTGACTTTGAAAATAATTCGACAGGTAGTTCCAGAGATTAACGCCTTTAAACAAACAAACAAAAAGCTCTTCTACTATATTATATTAGTAGATATAGATTGGTAGCCAAAATAGTCGATTAACAGTTTTATCACACCGCACAATAACACATTTTTGCGGTGACACTAAACTTATACAACATCCTCTGTATTGCCTATGTCATATTTCCGTCAAATCGATTTAATGCAAGAACGATGGTTGAGCCACTTAACTATACTCTCTATTCGAATGATCGAATAAAACCGCAATGAAAAGAAAATCGTTTGAAAAAGGTTCAATAGGAAAGCGGAATGAGCTAACAGCTATATGGACGAAATGCGAATCGGGTCAAATGCAAATTGGTACAGCGGTGCATTGAACGATATACTTGTGCAGTATATTTATTTAATTTAGAAATATTTGACGAGCCGGTTGGTTGGTAAGGTACCCTATCTATCATGCCACAGGTCGTGGGTTCGATTCCCACTCAGGACAGACATTTGTATGCATGAACATATCTGTGTGTCCTGAGTCAGGGTGTAATTATCTATATATGTATGTATGTATTTACAAAAGAAAAGTAGTAAATGTAGTATGTATATCAGATATGTGGCTTCCATAGTGAACATACATTACATACTTGAACATTTTCATTTTGCATTGCTTTTAAATTGCTAAACATTTAACGGAAAAAAAAACAAATATATAAAAAAGTAACCTTGCTGAGTTTCTTGCCGGTTCTTCTCAGTTGAAGGCGACTTCCCAACTGGTGGTAACTTCAGTAGCTTCGACGTTCATAAGTGCCCTTCTAGGGCCTAAACTGAATAAATGGCTTTGACTTTGATTATAGTACAAGCTCTGCTTAGTTTGGAGTTAGATGGCCGTGTGTGAGGAATAATGTCTCAGAGTATTTATTTATTTATATTGATAACATATTTTTGACAGGTGTGAAATCAAGTGAAATCCTATTCAGTTTAAAAAGCCACTGATTTGGATGTCAGCCTTCAACTTAGAAGAACCAGAACAAAACTCAGCAAGGTTATTTTTTTTTATATTTTATCATCAATCTAACTATGTTGGCTATTTTTTTCAAATAAATATGTTTTCTAAATAAAATAAATATTCTGGGACATTATTCCTCACACACGGCCATCTGACCCCAAGCTTAGCAGAGCTTGTACTATGGAAGCCAGATAACTGATATACTACATATACTACTTTAAAATTGCTTACATGTAGTTCTACATTATTTTAATTCAATATGTATTGCCAGTACATATCGTGTTACCATTTTAATGAGTAGGTATACTTCATTAACACCGTTTGTTACCATCCAACATTTATCGTGAGTATTATACTCAGAAATCATTTACTTATAATTATATCCTTTAAAATAATGATTTATTTTTTGAGTCTGATTAATTTAATAGTTGGTACAATTGTGGTGAAAAAGAACATACACATAAATCTAGCTCACGTTCCGTAGAATGGCTTAAATAGCGTTCCCGGTACAGTTGCCTTTGTCCATCTCTACGCTATTAGCTATTTCTGTGCAAATAAAAAAAACAAGTGCTAGTGACTTTTTCCCTTATAGGGTTCTGTACCTATACATGTGCACATATTAAGTTTGTCTCATAATTATTCCACACAGTATTTTAAATTAATTACTTTCGAATTTATGGCGAAAAATATCCCTTTGTACCAAATTTCAAGATTTCAAGCTCATTAGAAAGTATCCCAAGGATTTTGATGATCAGTCAGTAAGTGGGATTTCAAGCATGAACAGAAACTAAATTGAAATAAACTAAAAACATTTAGATTTAGATTTTTTTCAGCAGTAAGTAATCTTACCTTAATATTCGATATTAACTTAAACATGATACCTCTAGCCGTTATTGAGAAAAAGCGAATTGACACGCGGCCAGGTAAACAGACGTACAATATAATCCAGTTTTTCATTATGAGGTATGGAACCCTAAAGATCAAGACTTTTTATGTTTTATGATGAGATGGAAGGACAAACAAACTTTCCGTAAAATTTGGATTTTATTTGTTTTGATTTTTTTTTCATGTAAAATGTATAGGTTGGACTTGAAATTAACTAATTTACTTAGGTTACTGAATAATACTTTCAAACCCGGACTATAGTTTTATGCAAATGCGATAGGCTCAACAAACGACAATGTAAATAATGGCCACCATACGGAAATTGTTCTAGTTTTAACACTGATTAATACGCAGTTCGCGACTCCATTACTTTTTTACGTGTTTTGTGAAAAAGTTGTTTGCACCTACACGAGCAATTTATCTTCGCGTTTGTTTATTATAGAGTTATAAAATGGCGGTCTGTTTGTCACGCAATGGCGAAAAAATTGTCAGCTTTTACTGCTAAATATGTAAAAGGGCACTGATAGATCAATTTACTGTCATAAAGAAACAAAAATAACCTTTTTAGCGAGTTCGATAAAAAAAACTTTCAGAAAAATTTCAAAAAGTTTTATATTGTTTTATACCTAAATGTGAATATTTTTTTGAAAGTCAGATGTTTGTGTAATTTTCGTCCTGATAAATCTATGTAATGATTCGTTCTAGAATATGAGTGAAACTGCGGAGCAAAAGCTTACTATTTATTTTTGACACAAAGCTTTTTAGTACACTTTTGTACACTTACAAAATTTAAAAACCAGTAACGAACACTACGATGCAACTTTCCTAACGTGCTAAATGCTCTAACTTATTTTAGAGTTTGAACCTCCAATCTGCACCATTAATCCAAATATGTTTTGCGAAGCAGCAACAAGTTATAATCTATTCGCAGGAGTTCATATGCCATATGAGTATAAGAACAAGGATTTTCCATAATTTAAATACCTACTAAGATGCGTATATGTACTATATGTAGGTACCTAGTTTATATCCTAAGCCCCATACGCCTAGATATCACTGTCACATAAAAATGTTAAATATACGAGCACGCGAAGTATAATAAAACTTTTTATAAGCAGAATAAAGTGGTTAAAGCAAACAGAAGTCGGTTCACATGTCAACTGACATGTTTGTCGCTACGTTCAGTAATTACATTAGTACATGTGTACTCATGCATAATATGTTAGAACGTTGATTGAGTAAACAAATTCAAAGTAATGGAAATGTTAGTTTTAATCTACGTTACTTGTGTAATGGTAGTTGTTTTTAATAGACGAATGTTAATACATTTTTTATATAAAGACTAGCTTACCGCCCCGCAGTTTCACCCGCGAACCCCTATTTTACCCCGATAGGGATGGAATTTTCAAAAATCCTTTCTTAGCGGATGCCTACGTCATAATAGCTATCTGTATGCCAAATTTTACTCAACCACCTGGGTGAAAAGAACAGGGTCGTGTTGCGGTGGGTTCCTGGACATACAGGAATCGTTGGCAATGAAAAAGCTGACGAACTAGCCAAAGCCGGAGCTAAGGGGATCCCTTATGGCCCAGAGCCAATCTGTGGTGTACCTAAAAGCCTGGCAAAACTAACTATGAGGAACTTATATGTAAACTCATCTATCGATTCCTGGAATAAGGCTCCAGGAATGAACCACTCAAAGGCACTTGTAAATGCCTTTAACAAGAAGTCTACCCGGGAGATACTATCTCTAAGTAGAAACGGCATACGCATATTAGTAAGGGCCCTAACGGGACACTGTTTATTGAACAAGCACTTGTTCACTATCAGCGTTCAGAACACAAAGGCGTGCAGATTCTGCTCTGAGGCAGATGAAACACCAATACACCTCTTGTGTGAGTGCTATCCACTTATGCCTAAACGTAATACTCATCTGGGGAAACACCAATTACACCCAGATGAAGTAAAATCACTTCCTGTCAAGTATATAGTACAGTTTATTATAGCTGCAGGTCTTGGCAGTGAAATTTAATCTGTGTGGCGATCACAATAGATCTAATCTGGTCGCAGTGATACAAGCTCTGAAAAGACTTGAAATAGCCACCTAATCCAAATAATAATAATGCCAAATTTTAGCTCGATCCGTCCCGTGGTTTGAGCTGTGCGTTGATAGATCAGTCAGTCGATCACGTTTTTCTTTTATATATACAGATAGACTAGCTGTTCCACCCCGTAAAAAATGTGCCTATAGTTAACCAATAAAAGTTACCTACTCCTTATATCATCAGCTAACAGGGTAAGTGCCGACAAAATCGGTCGAGTAGTTTCGAAGATTAGCCGGAACAGACATTTTTTTTTTTTAATGTTATAAGTAAGTATCGTATATACTTTTATATGCATTTATTTAAAAGATGATATTTTGTTTGATATTACAAACAGGCGTTTTAATTTTATTTATTTGTATAGATTGTGATACAGATAGATGGTCCACGAGTTGATTAATAGTTTGTGGACATTTGAAATACCATTTTTTTTAAATTTGAAGAGCTCTTTTCACACCTCTTATGAACTCTATATCATAGCACTTAGAGAAATCGTAATGAGGAGCTCATTCCACGCCTCGACGCCCACATTGCAGTGGTGCATGACAGAGCTCATGAGACATGCTCTCTAAGGAGAACTGTCCGATTCAAATATATTACCTATTCCATAAACAAAAGCTCACATAATGCCAAAAATTCAGACCAAATTGAGCGATGTTCAAGAATTGGACTAAATGTGACTATGACTGCATTCAATTGTGTACAGAAGTGTTAAATTAGGAAAATGCGATTCATTTTTGTATCTATCTATACTAGTGGTCGCCCAGTGCTCAAAATTCGACCATAATTAAACAAAAGAGTATATATTATATTATTATTAAGAACTAGGTAGCTTTTCCGTGCGGTTTTACCCGCGTTCCCGAGGGATCTTGTGTTTTCCCGGGATAAAAAGTAGCCTATAGCCTTCCTCGATAAATGGGCTATCCAACACTGAAAGATTTGCGCGTTCAAACAAACAAACTCTTCAGCTTTATAATATTAGTCTAGATGTCAAGAAAGTCACTTCACTCATATACAAACTTTTTTCTCTAAGTCTGTCTTTTTCGACAAAGCCGTCATGGTAGTGTGTGTAATGTTTTTTTTATTACTTTAATTTATTTCTAAACTCAATAAACTTTAACTGAACCAAATTTCATACTCCTCCGTCGGCGTAATTTTCGTAGAAATGGGTACAAAGTTTTTGCTTCACGTATTAATATTATGATATCTGCCTACTTCACATGTAAATAGACTTGCACGAAATTGAAAAAAAAAAAAAACAAATGTGTCATTACAGCCTCCCGCGTTCAAACGGAAATATAATTTGTCTCCACTTTTGTAGCTGTGCGTACATTTCCCCTTACGGGCTGATTGTTTTCTTGCAATCTATTTTATTCAATTCGAAGTTAAATAAAAAACCAATTTTATTGTTCGATAACATTTAAAGTCTTAACTCCTAGCGTATGGTACTATAGATGGCATACGCTTGTCGATTATGACAGTTTGACAAGCATATATATAAATTACCAATTACATATACTCGTATAAATTATAGCTTTTGGTTTAATGGAAGATTAATCATTGATGAACACCTGCCAAAGAAGGTAACTTAAAGCAATCCAACATTGGCATTAGCCCACATAGTATCTTTAATCACAAACTGTAGGTTGCATTATGTATGTTTGTTCATCATATTATTAAGACATTAAGTGTAAATCTCTTACTTACATCCAGTGCTTTACCATGATTTTAATGATTATTTTAGATCTAATAATAATGTAATGATAAATTATAATAATATCCTTAGACATTCTGGCAAACAAGCATACGGCCTGATGCTAAGCGGTTAACATAGCCTATGAACGCTTGCAACACCAGGGGTATCACTCGCGCATTGCCGACCCTTCCCCCCACCCCGGTGAGCTCTGGCGACCTTACTCACGCGCAGGAACATAACTATAAGTTATTTGATTGCGGTTTTTGTAACGAATAAACTAAAAAACTACTGGCCCAATTTAAAAAAATCTTTCACCATTAGCATGGTACATTATCCCTGAGTAACATGGGCTATTTTATCCCGGAAACGCGGGTGAAACCGCGCGGAAAAGCTAGTGTTATATAAAATAAAAATGTGACCAAAACCGCGGGATACGTAATATATTCAATATTCTACATATATGTAGGTATGTTTAATATCAACTCGCGCAGCATCACAACCAATCAAGATCTAAAATAAAATCATTTGAAGTTGGTAAGACTTTGCGATCGGTTTTCTTCACCCCTTCCGCTTGAAAGTGGAGCTTGCACAGATTTCCTTGGAAACTTCTAAACAAACTTCATGAACTTGGCGTATTTTACTCAACATGAACGTATGGCAATTATTTGAGTTTTAGGTGATGTGGATATTTTGTAAGCACGGTGGTAAATGTTAATGACTCTATATGTTGATTGAGAATTTTAAAAGGAGTCATTTTGCTGATGATATTAAAGAGAACTTCTTCTTATTTTTATCCCCAAGGATAGATATCCTACTACTATAATAAATGCAAAAGATTGTGTTTGTTTGTTATTTACGCCCTAATGGCTGACCGGATTTAGATGATATTTGGGACACAGGCAGATCATACCCTAGAAAAGAATACTCGGGAACGCGGGAGTAATATCGGGCAGAAATTAGTTTTTTTTTTAAATAATTATCTCATGATGCAAATGACGGTTTATACTTCGTATATATTTTGAATTGGCTTCTCTAATAAATTATTATGTTTTATTTAGTATAGTTTATGTAGAACTTACAAGTAGATGCTCCTGCCACTATTTTATATATTTCCTGTTAATTAAAGGTTATCTGGAAGAGATCATTTAAGCGATAAGGCCGCCTAGATTGTATTATCTTCCTTTATTGATATCATTATTACTTGTCTTGTATGTATAATTGTGTATACAATAAAGAATATTTCATACATTCATACATCCTTTCAAAAAATGATTGCTATATGTTCATATTTATTGATCAAAATAAATCTAGTTAATAACTCGTATAAGATGTTAGATTTTCCTAATGGAGAAGACCATTGTCATTTATTACAAAATATTACAATGGTATGAAAAATTACATGTCACATTTTGTATAGCCTAGGCAAAAAAATACTGAATAAGCACCTAGGTTATTTACGCACGTTATAACTACAAAAGACATATACGATGAATCGTGTGACCTGCCAAAAGGCGTCCCAGTTTTGTATTGAAGAAATGTTAATCGATTAGGGTACATAAAGTCCCTTCACACGTACCTATATAAAGAATTATTAAAATGTAGGTATTGTATAAAATTGTATCATTGTGTTGTGGCTTTACAAATATTTTTTTAAATCTTATTGTGATCATCTGTATTCATTCATTGCCTATACTTTATTTCTAGATTTGGACCTAAATTCTCTGGTTCCCGATTAGATCAGTTTCGATAAAATATTCGTTTAAGTATTTAAATCGAAAACGATTCGATGACGTATAAGTTCGGAGCAGACAGACACACCGTATTTATAAATTAGTGTGGACTGGACATGGCTTGCGTCACTTATAAATATCTTGATATCGATAAAAACTTTTAGCTAACTTTGATGGAGAAATATTTCAAACATTCTATTTTGAAACTTAATAATCGATAACAAAAGCAAATATCGAAACAAGCAGGCCGCAAGAAGTAAATAAATTAAACCCACGGAAAGCTTCGCCAGAATAGGGGTAAAATTTACCCACGATATTTTAAGTCGGTAATAAGACTTACCCAAGGAAAGGGTCGCGCCCACGTCGGATAATAATTTAATCCTGTAAGTTTCACTTTACCGGGTTAAGAGTGCGAATAACGAGATGGGATATTTATTTTGGACGGGTTATTTTAGGTTTGGTATATGTTAAGACGCTTTTTAGGCACCTTTTTAAGGTGAATTAAACTTTGGATTTATTCATAAATTTACTACTTTATTACGTAAAACAGTTTGACTAACATTTTGATTGCTGTTTTACCTTTTTTGTTTTTTTTAGGTGGGGAAATCCTCATTGGATACCCGGGCATTTTCGGAGGAAGTGCCCGGGTTATGTCGGACTTTTACTGACTAAAACCACCACCGTTTTCCTTCGCTGCCATTTGGTCGGGGCTACGGGAGCTAAGTGTCAGCCGCGTGCCCCGCCGGCACGCTCTTTCGAGCCCTCCTCTTTGGGGCGGGGCTTGGCAACGGAGATGAAAACTGCGCGTCGGCGAGGTCCGGACACATGCACTCGACGAGGCGAGCACACGCTCGAACAGTTTGCTCACCTCGTCGAGCAGCACGATCGGACGATACGCCGACGGCTGCTCTGCCGGGCGCCCGCCCTTCCGAAGCAGGACGAGCTTGCCCGTCTTCCACCTCCGGGGATTGCCGTTTTACCTTATATAACTTCTACGTAGAATTATTGTCAAATGTCTATTCAAAGTTTAATTTTGCTGGCAGCATTTTAATAATAAAAATGAGCTCAAATCATTTTTAATAAAATTTAACAGAAATTTCTTAACAAATTACACTTATTTGGAACCATGCTTCAAGGAACTTTCTGAAAAAAATAGGGCTAAAATTAACCCCATAGGTACCTAAACCTAATTTACTTTGGCCTTGAAAGAACCTAGATTGTAGGAGTCTGGAAACAAAGACAGAGAAGAGACAAAAATATTTGTCTTTTGGCTCGTATTTCCGTAAATCGGAACTCACCAATCGTTCGTGAAAAGTTCACAAAACAGAGCTTACTTAAGCTAGTTCTGCTAAAGCCTTTTATTTATGATTCCACTAGTTTTCACCCGGCGGTTTCACCCGCGTTTCCGGGATAAAAAATAGCCTATGTCATTGTCCGATCCATAAACTATCATGCTGCGTGAAAGAAAGACAAACAAACAAACACACATTATTATTGAAGGGATTCCGGGTAAAGCTGCATAATGAATATTACTAAGTGCTTTCTGATACTAAATATCAATTCCGTAGCAAAGATTTACACTATGAACAAACAATAAGTATTCCGTTTTATGTGAGTAACAAATCTCACCAAATTATAAGCACTCCGTTTCTCAAGAGAAAAATGCTCCTTTTTTACAAAGGCAAAGTGAATGCTCTATGGAGCACTTCCGAGACAGAAGAGTGTTTTATACTGAGTTCATAGACCTATTTGTATACAACTAATAAATTATTCAGTTTATTTAGCTAAAACATGTAGATAGGTGGACCTATGTATTGAAGTTGAAGCCGATTTGCTAGGACTAGAGTAAACCCAACCAGTGATTTTTTAATTTTTTTATAAATTGATAACACTAAAGTTCGTCAATAGCTACTAAACAAAAAAATAACGATTCACAAACAGAAGAGAAAATGGGCCTTAACTAATTTGCCTTTGCCTATTTATATAATATATTTTTTTAAAAAGCAAACAAAATCCACTATTTGTTATAAAATTAATAAGCTGCTGTCAGCCACGTAGCACAGTGTCATTTTTCTGATAGGTTATACTGTAACCAACTCATCTATCCTACATGAATATTAAAAATGCTTATCATAACCGAGGAAATTGCCTTTGAACTCCGCGCGTCTTTGGTGTCACTTCTTTTTCATAAAAAAAAACTTAACACGCGAAATTTGAATTACGAAATGGTGGGCAAACAAATCTTTCAACGCGGAATGATTAATTAACGTGTAACATACGACCAAAAAAAAGATTTATATATTTTATTTATAAGTCAGTAGGTACCTACAGTAATAGGGATATTTTGTAGCATAGATATTTATGATTTATAGGTACTTAGTAAAATTCGAAAGTGATTTTTTCGCGAAATAACAATTATAATTTGAGATAGCGTCTATGTCATAATACCTAGTATTGATTTCAAAATACGATATTCGTAACAAAATAAAATTTCAATCGATACTAAAGGAAAATCCCTTTTGAATTTTGATAAGTGTGTTTATATTTATGCTTGAGACTGTACCTAGATAATAATAATATAATTCATATCCTAGAACAAAATTGGTAGGTACAGCCATGTTTGATCTCAGCAAGATTAGGTAAACTGTAGATGTCAAAATATAAGTAAGTAGAAAGCTGCTTGTCACCAATTTGACATTAAATTTAGCGATGATAGCGAAATGGTAGTTTTTTTTTCCAACGAATATGCTTGTGTTTCACTACAAAATGTACCATGATAAGGAAACTACATTAAGCCTAGAAGGGAACAAGGAGTTCAAGGTTTCTGTGAAAACAAATCGTAAAAATTCCATAGCGCGGTGGTACGGTACTTTGTATTACCTACCTAAAGTTGAAAATCTATTGCCAAGAACCCACTGTTGACTACCAACAAGTATTTATTTAATCTGTGCTAGATCTAAGGTTTTCTGAAAAAGTATATCACTTAATTGGCTAGCGAGTGTGGAGTGGGGTGGACTATCTGGTAGCTAGGCAGGTTTTTTTTTGATCTTAGATTGACGATGGCCATGGTAACCGAGGCCACGCCTACTGTAAGGGTACATACTATACAGCAACCTTCTACTGCCGGTGGTTATGCCAAAAAAAAACCCCAATGTGAAAAGTGTTGTTATGAAAATTTTGTAAAATATTTTACTCAAGGTATAGTCGATAGTATTCATATAATTAAAGTTTGTGTAAACATAACATATTTAAACCTAATATTTTTGTTTGGGATTGGTTGCCAAATTAGTGAATTGTAAAATTAAAACAAAGTGTATTGTGTTATAAATTTTATAACTAATTATAGAATAGCAACTATGTAACATGATGATGTACTTTGTGTTATCATCCGAGGCGAGCGGGACTGCTGACGGGCGAATTAATGCACATGCACTCACTCATTACGGTACGAATACCATGTATTGTTATTTCAAGGTAACAACTTGTGTTTGTTAAAACATTATCATGCTAGTTTTGGTGGTAAAAAAAATTTTTTTTTGGCAGGGGTGTACTGTAGGGACACATTTATTATTATGTAAGTCTGCCTGTGCAAGCGTTAGTCAGTCAGCGTAATACTCGGTTCGAATACAGTCGTGTGTACGAATAAATATACTTATATTATTGACACTAGTTGTTTATTTTGGACTTAGTACTTTATGATCCAACAAAGATGATGCTCGGAATTTACGTGTTATTGCGGTTAGTGAGTGATGAAAGATACCTATTACCTATTTGTTTTCATACCTATTTAAATTATTCCGAACTATTTATCTTCAATGTTTTTCATTCAATAACCAATCAATGATTAAATAAAATACCTACGATTTGTTCAAATAACGAAGAGCTGTAAAGGAAATGACATTTTGAAATTAAATAGATGGCGAAGATAAACAATACGAACTGTGGTGAACGCCATCTGTTGATTGGTAATTAATAACTTTGAGTGCGAATTGTTTGCTATTTGAATATAGAATCGAATTTAATTTTCATTCTGAATGGCCTCGCGCGGCCTTTTATCCGATTTGGGTGGATTCGATGGAATATAGGCGGGATATTAATAAATATTACTGGTTATTTTGTCTAGTCGGTTGAAAACCATAATTTATAGATATTTGACTGCATTTAGTACCTAATGTTTATATTTATTTTTCAATTCATTATTTGTCCCATAAAAAAGATGTACATAATCTCCCGCAGCATGATTTTTAAACCGTTATGTGGTTTGTTACACCAGTTAATAAACATTTTTAAAAACTAAAAGCTATTCCACTTACCTGTAATAGCCCAAAGTTCTTTCAGGCATTCTTCTCTGGACCTCTGGATAGCTGACCGCTTTTGAACCTCTGGACCAGACTCCAAATATTCAAAGAGAACAGCGCCAAGAAGCACGTATATCACTACAAGTATAACCAGGCCGATTTGTGAGCACGCTGCCCGTGCGCACCCAGCTGTAGCCCGGCGGAGTATGCCGGGCCTCTCACGCCCCTCCAAAGATACCTCAGATGACATTTTCGATAATCAAATTTAAAATTTTGAATAAAGAATTGAGATGTCACTTTTGTATTTTATTGGCACTGTCTTTCTTCTGTTCATTTTTGACTAACCAGTTATATGTTCTAGTTATTCACAACACTGATCAACTAAAACTGTAAAATATTATATAGGTACATTGATCTGAAACAATACAAAAACACTGATAAGTAATAAAAAATATTAGCTAATAATATCATTATACCTACTAAGTTGTCAGCTAAGTTTCCCACCCACTTAATAAAACTTCAGTGAGAAGGAACCTACGTACCTACTATATACCATACCTACTTACTTGTATAAAGAAGGTATTCGAGTTGTATTCAGAATTAAGTAAGTAAGTAGGTGTGTATAAGTAGACAGGTAATTTTTATTATTAAGTAGGTATTCTAAATAGTTATTGTTACACTCTTTCACCGTTTTAAAGTTAGACCATAGATAAACTAACATAATTCCATAGACAAAACGACTAATAAACACATAGGTACAAAATAATTTTGTCGTTTGTCTTCCCAAGCGGCAATAAATTTTGTAGGTACCTACAGCAAAAAACCAACAAATAAATCAAACAATTCCTTATAAAAATACACGATAACAAAAAATATCCAATACCCAACGGGGACCTTGCAATGGAAAACCCATTGAAGCAATACATCAAGGTGTTCCCCTCAAAGGGAAAACTATTCGAGGAATTTTATATCACGCTCGAAAACGTTCAAATTTAATGATGGCTACCCATCTTAAATGGATAAATTGAATGATATGGCCCTAGAGATACCTATATGTTATACGGCAGATTGTAGGTTCACGACTGTCCCAGAGGAGCGGGGCATCTGACGTTGAATGGTTGAGCAGGCTTATTTAGCTGTGTTAGAGTTGTAATAGATACCATTAGATTGCTTTGTTTTATGAAGCAATAGGTGGCAACCGAGTGAGGAGATATTAGGGGTTAAAGTATGAAATTGCCGATGTGTACTGAAAAATTGGAATTCGTTTTTTTTTTAATTTAACATATTTATTTAATCAAAATAATTACCATTATTATCTATACATTGCTGCCATCTTATAGGAAGGTCATTTATGCCTTTGCGATAGAACTCTGGTGATCTAGATTCGACAAACTGTGTGAAAGCATTTTGTACTGCCTCCTGGTAAGAAAACTTTTTATCACGTAGAAAATTGTCCAAATCACGAAAAAAATGATAGTCCGTTGGAGCAAGGTCTAGCGAATACGGAGGGTGACGAATGGTTTCTAATTGCAGTTCCAGTAGAGCTAAAACGGTTTCTTATGCTGTATGAGGTCTCGCGTTATCATAGAGCAATAATGATGAAGATTGATTCATGAGTCGGGGCTGTTTCACTGCTAGTTTTCAGCTATCATTGTTCGGAGTTCGGCACAGTAGACATCTGCCGTTTTTGCTTGACCAGATCGGAGAAAGCTATATTGAATAACACCATGCTGAGACCACCAAACAGTTACCATTACCTTTTTATTGGTAAGCTTTGCTTTAGGACACTGTTGCGGCGTTTGACCTGGGGTCAGCCATTGTATTTTTCGCTTACGGTTATCGTAAAGAATCCACTTTTCATTTCACAATTCGATCCAATATTCCTTCATTTCTGTATCGATTCGACAAGGCAACAGGTTTCAACACGCGTTTCTTTCTGCAGATCATTTTTCATATTTTTTTATTTTATTGATTTGACGCAAATGAGTCAATATTGTTGGTAAGGTATCGTTAAACCATGCCGCTAATTCCTGGGTAGTTTGGCTCGGATCGGCTTCCACCATCTCTTTCAATTCATTGTTATTCACCTGTATCTTCCACGTGGTTCGTTCTTCAAATAAAAGTTTCCATCACGAAAGCGTTTAAACCAAAATCGCATGGTGCGTTCATTAGCAGTCCCCTCTCCAAACGCAACATTGATATTGCGAGCTGTTTCTGCCGCGTTAGTTCCGCGTCGGAACTCGTATTCAAAAATAACTCGAATTTTCAAAGAATCCATCTTTCTTGTCTAAGCTGAATAAAAAAAAAACAACTGAAAGTTGATAATCGAATGTTGCACATTTTTTTAAAGAATAACTCTCAAGCCATGAAGGTTCTATGTCAATTCGAAGTACCTATTACAATAAAAGGGCAATTTCATACTTTAACCCCTATTATTTCATAATTGACCTTGCATTGTTTGAAGCTATTAGGTATTTAGGTAGCTATATATAATTCTTGATGCTTCTCCAATTTTTAGGCAGCCTATACAAATACAAGGCAATTAAAGGCGATGATAGCTCAGTGGTAGTGACGTCGGACGCCGCGGCGAAGGTCGTGGGTTCGAATCCTACAATGAGCTTGAGCTTTCGGTGAAGGAAAACATCGTGAGGAAACCATAGCACGGTGGTAGGGTACTTTGTAGTACCCGCCTGGCTGGCTACCACCCTCAAGTTGAAAATCTGTCGCCAAACACCTATTGGTGTGTTCCGGCAGCTGCACTTGAGAGCCAGATCCTTCTAGGCTTTGTGTGTTTACCACCTTCGGCCACATCATCACCTACCATAGTGAGATTGTGGTCAAACACAAGCCTATACAAAGTAAAAAAAAAAAAAAAAAAAAAAAAAAATACGAAATTGAATGATCTTTTCCTATTGTGTAGTATATCATTCATTTCATCTATTAGGTACTTATAATGTGGAAAAACTATAGCGAATATAGTTGAATTTTGTATATTTTACATCATTATTAAGCTCTTTTTTTTAGACCAACACAAATCCTATGAATTAATCCTCAAAGTTTCCTTTACTCGTATTTAAAACTGAAAAACGACTCAACATTCGATATCCAGTTCAATCCATCCAAACATTTTTCGTAAATCTAAGGTGACATAGATATGGATCGTACGAAATGTAATGTAGAATTTATCCATTATATAAGTACTTTTCCTAATATACGTTGACACTTCTGTAAAAGCATAAAATATTAAGTGGGATGTTATTAACGCAAAATTGACGCAAACCTAAACAATGTAAACTAGCTTAGTGCATATTTAAGATTTTTACCAGTGTTCATTGACATTTAGTTATTGTTTAAACAACGGTTAGCACGAAATTTACATACATTTTTATCGACAGCATAGGGTTGGCTAACGCCTATACCTCAATGTAAGGAGAGAAGAGTAGGGTCGGCCCGTACAAAACCGTGTATAGCATGTATATTCTTGTCAGTAATTCAAATTTACACATCATCACAATGAAAATGGGTCACCTGAGCTATCCTATTCCTAACTTGTGGTATTATAAATGCGAAAGTGAGTTTGTTTGTTTGTTCCCTTTTCACGCTTAAACCACTGAACTGATCGCGATGAAATTTGGTATGCAGATAGCCTATGGTATGGAGAAGGACATAGGCTACTTTTTATCCCGGGAAAACATAAGATCCCTGGGGAGCGCGGGTGAAACCGCGGGGCGGAAGCTAGTAAGGTGTCATAGAAAAGTCTAGGCAATGGGGGATTTAATTAAAATTATTTAATCTAGATTGTTATATATTAATGACATGTCGTCATAGTGACGAATTTATTTATTTTGATTCTAACAAGTTTGTTAGTAATTTACATCTGACACAGGATACATTTTTTATTCCTAAAAAATGCAAGAAATTGATTGCTACTCTTGTAGCATATAATATTAATAGGTTAAGGGATGAAACAGTCTTAAATAGTAATACTACTATTAATACTGTGAATAGTTTTTTAAACATTTAGTTTCGACAACAGAGAAGCACAGGAATTCTATTATATTATTGCATCAGAATATTAATCGCTTCTTTGGCAAGATTCTTGATATTGATTTATTATTAGATAAAATCAAATTAGATGTTTTATGTTTCACTGAGACATGGCTTAAACCAGAAACCATGCTTTTTAATATCAAAAATTTTGTAGTTGCCAGTGTATTCAATAGGGTGTCCGCAGTAGGCGGTGGCTCAATTATTCTTTTGAATAATAATATTAAATTCAAAGAACGTAAGGATATTTGTAGCCTCTCAGTGGAACGCGTTTGTGAGGTGTCTTGTGCAGAGTTAGAAAGCTATATAATTGTTTGTGTGTATAGGCCACCAGCATCTAATTTTTCTTTGTTCTCTTCTACATTGGAAGATATTCTCCGCAAATTATTTAATTCTAATAAGTCAATAGTTTTATGCGGCGATTTTAATATTGACATTCTTACTAACTCATCTGAAAAAAGTAATTTTGTTGCTTTGTTTCAATCATTTAACCTACATTTGTTGTTTAATGAGCCAACACGGTCAACGGCCACTTCGTCTACTTGCATAGATAATATAATAAGTAATAGCAGTATATTAGGTAAATCAATCATAAGTGGTGTTCGCTCTGATCATATGGCTCAGATTGTCGAATTGCCGTATAAATTTCAAGTTTCTAAGGTAATTAAAGAAATTAGACCTATTACAAAGGCAAGATTAGACAATTTTAGCACAAATTTGGAATATAAACTCAATAGTAAGATATATAATAATAGTAATGAGCCCAATGTCTTGTATGATGAATTATTATCTACTATTTGCGATGACTTTAATAAAGCCTGTCCTATCAAAAAAGTGAAGGTAAATAGTAAACTGGAATTTAGTGACTGGGCTACTAAGGGAATCCGAAAAAGTAGGGATAAAATGTATGAACTTTACCAATTAAGATCATCCACTTGCGACGAGAAATTCCATAACTATGTTAGAAATTTTTCCAAATTATTTAAATTAGTGTGTATTCATGCAAAATCTATATACTTAAGTAACAAAATAGGAAAAGCATCTAATAAAATTAAGGCAGTATGGAATGTTATAAATACGGAATCAGGAAAAATAAAATGTAAAAACGAACAGTTAACGTTAAAAATTAATGATGAAATTGTATCGGATAAATTAGAAGTAGCTAGCGCTTTTGAGAATTTCTTTAGTAATATACCAGGGAAAACAACTGAAAGTCTCAACTCGTGCCCTGATGAGGCTGGAGCGTTACTTAAGCAACATATTCGTAAATCATTTCCCAGTTTTAAATTTAATTACGTTACTGCTAATGATATTATAAAGTTATTTAATACTCTCAATTTAAAAAGCACCGAAGACTTATGGGGATTGTCGGTAACGATTTTAAAATCGATAATAACAGTAATTGCACCTATTTTGTCGAATATTTTTAATGAATGCATTGATCAGGGTACTTTTCCTGATCTAATGAAGTATAGTAAAATAGTCCCAATTTTTAAATCTGGCTGTAAAGATAATCCTTCTGATTATAGACCAGTATCCGTACTCCCAGCACTTAGCAAAATCTTTGAAAAACTGTTGCTTAATCAAATGTTAGGTCATTTCAATAAACATGAGATATTACATAGTCATCAGTTCGGTTTCACGAAGGGGAGATCCACATCAGATGCGGCAGCAAAATTATTGAAAAACATCTATGAAGCCTGGGAAAATTCGCAGGATGCCATTGGTATTTTTTGTGATCTATCCAAGGCCTTTGACTGCGTTGACCACAGTACTCTGCTCCTGAAGCTTAACTATTATGGTATTCGTGGAACTGCTCATGATCTTGTTTTGTCTTATTTAAGTAATCGCCAACAAAAAGTAGAAATTAGTGGTACGACATCCAAGGGCTCCCTAGTCAAAATGGGGGTACCCCAGGGTTCGATACTAGGGCCTTTTCTGTTTCTAGTTTATATTAATGATTTACCCTCTGTTGTAATTGGTCTCTCAGATATCGTCCTGTTTGCTGACGATACTTCATTAATTTTCAAAGTAGATAGAAAAGACAAAGAACTTATTAAAGTGAATGATACTTTGTCACTAGTCTCCAAATGGTTTGCTGTTAACAATCTTTTACTAAATTCTAAGAAAACTAAATGTTTAAGATTCTCTCTTCCAAATGTAGCGCAAGTAGACAGCCAGATATTAATAGATGGCAGCAGTTTGGAATTAGTCGATAAAACTGTATTTCTGGGCATCACATTAGATAATAAACTACAATGGGGTCCTCATGTAGAATCTTTGACTGGTAAATTAAGTTCTGCTGCATTTGCTGTTAGAAAAATCAGACAGTTGACGAATGTCGAGACGGCCAAATTAGTTTATTTTGCATATTTTCATAGTTTTTTATCGTATGGCGTTTTACTGTGGGGAGCTGCAGCAGATATAGAATCTATATTTATATTACAAAAAAGAGCAATTCGTGCCATTTATAATATGGGTCCTCGTGAATCGTTAAGGGAATTATTTAAAGATATAAACGTTATGACTTTACCTTCACTATACATATATGAAAATATAATGTTCATACGTAAAAATATAGAATTGTTTAAATCAAAAATGGAGGTACATAATATCAATACAAGACAAAAAGATAAATTAGTTGTTCCGTATTTTAGATTAGCCAAAGTTAAAAAGTCATTTCTTGGAAGTAGTGTACGCTTTTATAATAAATTACCTCTCTCAGTTACCAAGATGACTGATTTCAAATTCAAATCTCACATTAAGAAAGTTTTGAAAGAAAAAGCCTATTACAAGGTAGCTCATTACATTGAAGATAAAGATGTCTGGAAATAGCTGCACTCTGCACAAGTGCACCTTGTTCATACTTATAAAGAAGCCAGTACTTAGTATTTTAGAGATACTATATTTTTTTTTTTTATAAATTTGAACTTGTTCAGGTTATTATTTTTTATTTATTTTTCTTGTTGTTTTTTTTTCATCTTTTGTGTTTATGTGTATTATATTTCTTTAAAAATTGTTAAAAATTTAATGGAAAAAAAGCCAACATTGTCAGATTGTCCAAAAAAAAAAACAAAATATATAAAAAATGTAACCTTGCTGAGTTTCTTGCCGGTTCTTCTCAGTTGAAGGCGACTTCCGAATCGGTGGTAACTTCAGTAGTTTCGACGTTCATAAGTGCCCTCTTAGGGCCTAAACTGAATAAATGGCTTTGACTTTGACTTTGACTTAATGTGATTAAGTATTAGTTAGCTACTTAGATTTAAACATCTACATTAATGAGTGTTTGTTTGTTTTTTAAAATTTACGATTACAGCTTCGCTTAAAACGAGGGTAATCATTATTGTTTAATTATACCGCATGAGCGATTTATAATCAACGCTTCAATAAATATCCTGGAAATATAGGAATTATAATAAACAAAAGTCCTTATATGTAGGTAAGAAAAGTTGTCCCTAATTATGTTTGTTATTCCAATCCAGATAATATAGTCGCAAACATCTTGAGACTAGGTTACAATAACAATGTATTGATTGAAATTGGGTCTTCGGTGATAAGAATAATTTAATTAATCTGCACACTAACTAAATGATTTAATAACTGACGATCAACGCACAACCTAAACTGTAGAATATAGAAACGTAAAACTTGGAGGAGTCGTTTTTTTTAAGTACATGCAATAATAAAGAATAGATTTTGCCAAACTCAACCAAAAACCTTTTCAATTACTATTATTATTAATTAACAATGTTTTCTTAAAGAGTGAGACATAGACACAACTTTTTAAAATAAATATGAAAGTAATACAACTCACCGTTCATTAAATTGCTAAGCCAAGAACCTAACTAACATTTTTTAATGCCATTTACAAATAAAACTTTTCAGAATAATCTACAAACTTTAAATTACTATTTTAAACAACTTCATTGTTATATTTTAAATGTTCAACTAACTTTAACTTTGATTCACATGATTTTCTAAACATCACATAGAAAATTCGAATCACAAACTCCGAAGAAAAATATTTTCCCGAATTATGTTTACATACGAAAGTTGACAAAAGCCGTTTAGTCGCGAAGCTAATAAATTTGTTCTCCTTACCGACGGCCAAGGTAGTACTGAGGCATGTACCAAACATACCCTTGATACCCTGCAAACAGTTATCCACTGTTCCTTTCCTTCAGTACTTACTATGCGCAAACCGGGAAAGCCATTTCCACCTGATTTTCATATTTTGTCGTATAGTGACATCTGTTGAATGGATACGAATGTTTTAAAAAGTTACGAGTTTTTAACGCCATCTATTTTGGGCCAGCCCCAAAAAACAAGATTAAAAATTATAAATACATAGTAATTGCTGTATTTTTTATTACTAAAAATGGATAAACCATTTATTTAGACCAATTTTTCCAATGAAAAAATTCTAACAAATACCTATGTATGTAAAACAATCCCATACTATCTGTGTTATGTCAATTGTCACTGTCAGTGTCAGTCAATGTCAATTTCTAGAATTTCGTTTCGTAGTCGTACACGAAGAGATATTGACACGCTTTCCTTCTATTTTTATAATTATTGATAAGACAAATAACTTATTTCATTAGTTAAATATTGTTCCTACATTAAGAAGTAAAACGAATAAGGAAAATCTGTGAAAATGAGTACAATATTGGAGAAAATTGCCGGTATTGAGTCTGAGGTTTGTAAAAGAGGTTATGAAATATATTACTCTAATTTTAGCTGAAATACTGAAAATTTAGCTTAAATCCCGATATAATTCTCCTTTTTGCAATAAAAATAATTAAAAATTAATTTGTGTAAACAAATTGTGTTTATTTATGTTCAGTCTTTAAATGTTTGACACGTCTTACAGATGGCTCGAACTCAAAAAAATAAGGCAACTGCGCTTCATTTAGGTATACTAAAGGCCCGATTGGCTAAATTGAGAAGAGAACTGATCACACCCAAGGGTGGCGGCAGTGCTACTGGCGAAGGTACGTCTATCTATCCTATAAATCTATACAATTTTAGTATCCATTCCCTTACTCACTGTGATCTAATAAAGCTTTGAAAGCCCTTCAAACCTTAGTGGGTGAGCCACCTCCTAAAAACATGGCAAATTAATATTTTCAGGCTTTGACGTTGCTAAAACTGGTGATGCCCGTATCGGATTCGTAGGCTTCCCTTCAGTGGGCAAGTCAACGCTGCTATCCAACTTGGCCGGGGTGTACTCTGAGGTAGCAGCATATGAGTTCACAACACTCACCACTGTACCCGGCTGTATCAAATATAAAGGTGCTAAGATTCAGGTACAAACATTATTAGGGTACTTACTGCATATTTTCAACTAATTTAACAATATATTATTATATGTTTGTATTACCAAGCATCAAGAAAAAATGAATGATGAAGGGACCACTATATTTCCATCGCTATATTGGATGTCACTATAAAGAAAGAAAGAAAGAACAAAAACAATAATGATTACCAGACAATACAGCTGCATAATACACACACAAGCAAACACACTTAAAATGACTGAGTAACTGATTTTATATTTAATTTTACCTATCTAAACATTTATAAACAAATGCATAACATAATTATTATTACAACTGACCATCTGTGGGTGTCAACAAAAGATAACAAAGCTTTATGATTCTATGAATGAATGTTTGTGTGTAGAAAGAAAAATATTTATTTCTCCTACTCACACCTTCAAATCATTTGGTAAATGTATAATGTTCTCAGCTCCTCGATCTTCCGGGTATCATTGAAGGCGCAAAAGACGGTAAAGGTCGAGGTAGACAAGTAATAGCTGTAGCCCGAACTTGCAGCTTAGTCTTCATAGTGTTGGATGTCCTCAAGCCCCTACAGCACAAGAAGTTGTTAGAACACGAGTTGGAAGGCTTCGGTCTCAGGTTAAACAAGCAACCACCAAATATATACTTTAGGAAAAAAGATAAGGGTGGCATCAATTTGAATACTACAGTAAGTTGTGCTATCATACGTTTTTGGAACCTATAATAACTTTTTGGTGTAAGACTTTAAACTGTGTATAATATCTAAAGCTTCTTTATTAGTATAGATGACCAGCTGGTACAATATATAACACCATTTCATGGCTATGATTGTGTAAGAATTACTTGCTTAGTAAATAATGTGCAAACTGTGCAAATAAATAATTATCATTATTAAAAGTTATCTGGCAAGCAGTGGATACATCTGATAGGTCCCGGTTTTCTCTTTATAGTTCAGGAGATATTTATGAAGTCAGTGTTTGTACTGGTTGATATTTTGAGCTGAGAATACATCATCTGGGAACTTGTTGGTTTGCAATTTACCCAATAATGAAAACAATAAAAGTTCCTTGTACTTTTTTGGGTTGTAAAATTGTTTAAGAAGTAAACAAGAATAAGACTTGCCTATTATAAATTAAAAAAAAAAAAAAATTGTCCTCAGTGTCCACAATCAGAGTTAGACGTGGAAACGGTGAAGACAATTCTCTCGGAGTACAAGATTCACAATGCTGACATAACGCTGCGGTACGACGCAAACAGTGACGATTTGATTGACGTCATTGAAGGCAACAGGATTTATGTGCCTTGCATCTATCTACTCAATAAGATAGGTCAGTTTATTATTTTTAATATTTTGATAAGCTGTTATTAATGTTTATTTTGTACGTGCAAAACACATGCACCTAGGTAAAAACTATATCTGAATAATAAAACCCAAGATTAACTACTACGAGTATAATACTACTATTCCACCAAAGTGATGTATTTTGCATACAAAACTTGTTTTTTTCTATGCTTCAAGCTTCCAACCGTGTCTCATAGACTAAAATATTATAGTAATTGTGAGACTAAAAAGTTCTTAAAGGACATGGCCAGTTTTTGTATGGAGCTCAGCCTAGCTACTGAAAGTTCATGTACATTAATGAATTATGTTTTTATTGGAACTTTGTGTGCCCTAGAATTGTCAAATATAAGTTATATAGTCCACAAACTTCAGATAGTTTAGATATTTTACATAAAACATGGCATATTTAACCTTATTAAAGTCGATAGTAATACGTTATGATGTCGGGGGTTTGCTAAAGGTTTGCTATCATAAAAACAACAGGCGCTTCGAAACATTGAAATCATCTACAATAAATGGATAAATACGATTTTAAGCTTAGCAACAATTCAGTGATAGCAAGTTACAATTGAATCACGAGTGCCTGTTTTTGTTCATCTGATTACGATTCGAATCGATTCAAAAAACGATTTTTTTCAGAAATAATCCTATCTCTATTTGTCGTGACAGTGAGTGAAATGAATGACTAATGATCTGCAGTGTCATGACGTTCCGTTACACCATTGCCCTGCGCTATTAAAAAAACAAAGATTTGCAATTATTTGTAAGATATTTACATATAAGTAATCATCTAAATAAATATAAATATTATTACTAATGTTTTACTAAATCATTACTATGTTCATAGTATTATTAGATTTTATTTTCTTGAAATGTAAATATATTTGCATGACTGCTTTCCTGGAAAAGGAATGTTTACCGAAAATGGGGCAGGGACTCAAATGCCGGAAATGTAGGTATTGCAAAAAACTCTTTAATCATAAATATGAACACGAAGTTATAGAGAAATATGAAATATGCCGTAATTCTTTTATATGTTAATATTTATTTATCACTATGCTTTTGTTATTGTACATGCTACTTAGCAACTAGGCAGATATTGGCCATGTCATTTACTCAAGATTATGAAAAAAATAAAATAAAAATTGAAAAATTAAACTGACTAAGATCATGTGTCATAATAATATATAAAAAATACCATTATTATCTCGTAACTTCTTTGTCACAGATCAAATAAGCATAGAAGAGTTAGACGTTATCTACAAGATACCCCACTGCGTACCAATCTCTGCCCATCACAAATGGAACTTTGATGACTTGCTGGAGAAAATGTGGGAATACCTCAAACTGATTAGGATATACACCAAGCCTAAAGGACAGCTGCCGGATTACAACTCGCCGGTTGTTTTGCACGCGGATAGAACATCTGTTGAGGACTTCTGTAATAAGCTGCATAGATCCATTGTCAAGGAGTTTAAGAAGTGGGTAGATTTTGAATGCTTTATCAGCAGTACATGAGTGATAAGATCCATATCTGGTTGGAATAAGGTTTAATTTAGGATAAAATTTGTCCATTTTGTGAAGAATACGAATATGGAAACAATTTAATTTCATTATTTTTCAAAATGAATTCATGTAGAGTGCATTGTCGTGTAAAAATAAAGAAATGAGGGGCCATCAAAGATGTATTAAATATTGTGTACCATATAATGTATTTAATCAACAAATACTAAAACAACTACTTCATTTTTTCTACTTCTACTATTGTAGTTTGTAATCTGTGACCAAAACAAAACCAAAATTAAACCTAACCTAACTCAACTTTATTTTGCAGAGCCACATAATAAGTTGGTTTTTTTATTGAATGGAACCCTTCTTATTTTATATACCCTACCATGGACAATCTTTAGAAGTAATGAAAGGGATTATGTAAAAAAAAAAAATTGTTTTACAGTGCTTTGGTGTGGGGCTCATCGGTGAAGCATCAGCCCCAAAAGGTCGGAATAGACCACGTCCTAGCTGATGAAGATGTCGTCCAAATCGTCAAAAAAGTGTAGATACCAACAACGGTCTGTTAAAAGCAATAGGAAATATATATTTTTACGAATCAAGATTGTAAATGCCTACTTAAGTATATTGAGTATCTAAAGAATTTATATGCTTTTTTTTATTAATTTCAGTAACGAGAATTCATGGTGAATCATGATAAAATATTTACCAACATAAAGTGTAATTATTGGTGGATTTCCAATCTCGCAATATTGACGGAGGTTGAGAACGAATCAATAGAAAAACCTTAATTTTGATTGTTTGGTGGAAACAAAAAAAATTGTTTTGACTTTCCTATTCTAGGAATATACCTACCATCCCTTGAATAGGAATGGAGTCCATTTTTAAAATTTTCAGATACTCAATATAAATACCTAATTGTTATTGTTGGATTATGAGATATTATAACGATAAAATTTGGCGACGATTTTTTTATCCACACTACCATTCTTAATTATTATGTTATGTTATGCGATTTGCATTTACAATTGATTTATAAGTAAGCAATAATTTATGTTTTTCAACTGTGTACATAATCAATATCGAATAGACAGGCTAAAATCATAATGATAACAGTAAATAAAATGCTACAGTAACATTTTTTTAATATCAAGGTAAAATTATAAAGCGCGCCTTGAGGCCTGTGCAGACGAGGGACTATTATCCTCAGAGACTAAGCCTGCGAACTTTTGTACTATAACCGCGATACTTATAGTACGTCGTATATATTATACAATGCAGTTCTAAGTATATTATGTAGCACAGCTTTGGCCAACAGTCTCTCGTCTGCGCAGGCCTTCAGTCTCCAAATTAATAAAATATAATCATTTGTTTTTGTTCGAAAATCCTTTTTGAAAACGCAGAGGTAATTTTATTATGTAAGTAGACATTAATTTAACATTGTTTTACACGAGAAATCCAAAAGTTAGCTACTTGCGCTAACTGAGCTCCGAAGTCCATCGTGTAAGAAATTATTAATATGTTTCTTTAATTATTTTAAGATTAATAGCTCTTACGAGTTACCTAAGCAAGGTGGTAGGGTACTTCGTAGTCCCCGCCTGGCTGGCTACCACCTTCAAGATGTAAATCTTTCGCCAAACACCCACTGGTGTGTTCTGGCAGCTGGATTTGAGAACCAGTTCATTCTAGACCTTGTGTGCTTACCACCTTTGGTCACATCACTTACAGTGGTGAGAAAATGGTCAAACAAAGGCCTATGGAAATGGAAGCACATGGAAAACAATGCAGTGGGTGAGGCGCGCTTTTGTGTATTTTTTTTATTTAACTTATAAACTGGGATGTTTTACAACTGTTGTACAGAATGCTGATTATAAATATGTAATTCAGTAATGGCGTTTTATTTACGAATATTTTAAAATCAATCACGTGTATACCTACAACGATATCCTCCGGGTTCCAGGCGCTTCTAAGGTTCCGTCTCGCATTGGTTTGGTCCACGAGCATCCTCATGATAAAAATAAAATGAAATATAAAATAAATCTTAGTCTAATGTTGTTACGATCAAAATTTCCTCTGCTCTCCGAGTCGGTCTATGTGAACGGACCCTAACTTATTTTATGCTAAGCTACGGGCATACTATCGGGATTCAGCTAATATTTTTGTGTTGCTATTCCTATCCTACTAAAAACAATTGGATAAAGATGGTCTAAAAAGTTCACTTATTCCCGATAGTGGGACCGTAGCATTAATACGTCTTCTAATGTTGAGATTATTTTCGCGAAGGTAGGTACGCATCATACGATATTTTAAAATATCGGACGGTATTATTTAAATACAAACAAATGTAAACAAGATAAGGCTGTATGGGCTAGAACCCTTTGCCCAGCGTAGAAAAGGAAAAGTTTTGTATAAAACTTTTGATTGAAGATTGTTGATTGATTTTTTTTTTGGCGGGAACTTGGGAAGTGACGTTGCGTTTTCGTTTTATTTCATGAAATCGGTGTATTTATTTAGAGTTTTATAAAATGAAATTGGTGGCGTTTTGTCCAATAAAGATCAATATAAGTCCAAGAGTGAAGTGAAATTAAATGAATGCATGTATCGTGACTTTTCATATTGTCTCAAAATAGTCTACGAATAGCTTTAGTAAAACAGCCACCATTATACTAAAACCTGACTGACTTGACTTGACTTAATTTAATATGTATACTAGATTTGGCTTTGGCCTGTGTTATATTTGGATATCAGACATAACTAAGAAGAAATACTATAATATTGTGGCCTACTCTCACACACATTCTATACATTCATCCATCATCATGCACACATAAGTAATCTAGCACAATCTTACAATATTAAATATAAAAACCACTTACCGTACCGTTGTCGTGACGAATTAGCCGGCTGCCGTACGAGCATGGATTCACACTCGCAACAACGGCTCCTATTGTTTAACCGGTGACGTCATAGATCGCACGATAAGCAACTCCAGCGCAAGCTGCCGCGCCGCGACCCGCACCAGTCAGAATCTATGTCCGACGCTAAACGCACGCCGCTTGTAGTAGCTATACTCGCTTTGCCTACCTACACTACGCGCTTTCCTGTTTTATGTTTTCTGTTGATGTGATTTCTACTCTGTTCTTGTGCTAAACTCTTGCTGTGACTTGTCTGTGCTTCAATCCTTCTAAGCTATAAACTATTAACTTTCTTCTGTGTGTGCTATCATTACAAATCGTGAGACAATACCATCTTTTATTTCTCCGGCCTGTTGACTACGAGTACCTCAACAAACTCGATCAGGTACCACACCTTATTTATATTGAATAACCCCAAATTGGTGACCCCGACGTGATCTGAACACGCAACCTTCTGATACGACTGAACCGTACGGTTATGCGCACCTAAACTTGGACTTGGGACTTCGTCGTAATTATCCATGGCGATTCGTAGTGGCCGATGTTACGAAGCCTATTATAGGGGTAGATTTTTTGTGCTTTTATAATTTAATTGTTGATTGTAAAAACAAAAAACTTATTGATAATACCACAACACTTTCTGCCCCAGCTTCTCTGGCTATTAATGCTAACGATATCCTTTCTGTAAAGGTTCCGACTGGTGATTCGTGTTACCATAGAATTATATCGCGTGAATTCCCCGAAATTACGCGACCGGCTGGTACGCAACGCACAGTACCCCACAACACACAACACCACATCAGGACTACACCAGGTCCTCCAGTTTCGTGCACACCTAGGCGCTTAGCCCCTGATAAGCTTAAGGTAGCAAAAGAGGAGTTCGAGGCTATGCTAGCCAATGGCACAGCTAGGCCTTCCGATAGCCCGTGGTCATCCCCCTTGCATCTAGCGCCAAAGAAGGATAATGGTTGGCGTCCTTGCGGCGATTATAGGCAACTTAACGCTCGTACTATTCCGGATAGGTATCCAATTCGTCATATCCACGACTTCACGCACAATATCGCTGGTTGCAATATTTTTAGCACTTTGGATCTCGTGAAGGCGTACAATCAGATACCTGTCTGCGCGGACGATATAAGCAAGACGGCGATCACAACACCATTCGGGATGTTTGAATTCCCGTTCATGACGTTTGGCCTTCGCAACGCGGGTCAAACATTTCAACGATTCGTTGACGAAATGATGCGTGGTCTAGATTTCGTATATTGTTATTTGGACGACTTTTTGATTTTCAGCAGAAATCAGATTGAGCATGAAGATCACCTTCGTCAAGTGTTCGCCAGGCTCCGAGACTATGGTATGGTTGTAAACTTGTCCAAATGCGTTTTTGGGGCTCCCGAGGTAACCTTTCTAGGTTATCGCATTTCGGAGAGCGGAACCAAGCCACTGGATGAGAAAGTACAAGCCATACGAGACTTTCCCCCTCCTAAGGACGTTAAGACACTTAGACGCTTTTTGGGAATGGCCAATTTTTACAGACGATTTTTGTCTAACGCCGCCCAAATACAAGCTCCTCTTAACGCTCTTCTTACAGGGGCAGTCAAGGGTTCAACACCAATTACCCTCACCGATGATGCTCTGAAGGCTTTCTCAGAAACCAAAGAAAGCCTATCCAATGCAGCTCTTCTGGCACATCCAGATTGCCAAGCTAAGCTGGCATTGGTTACAGATGCGTCAGATTCGGCGATTGGTGCTGTTTTGCAACAACTGCAAAACGACGTGTGGGAGCCTCTTGCATTTTTCTCCCGAAAGCTGAGCTCGAGTCAGAAAAAGTACTCCCCTTATGACCGGGAACTCCTCGCAATCTACGAGGCCATAAAGTACTTTCGGCATATGCTCGAGGCAAGGCATTTTACGGTCTATACAGACCACAAACCGATCAGTTACGCCTTCCATGAAAGGAAGCATAACTGTTCGCCTAGACAGTTCCGACATTTGGACTTTATCGCCCAGTTCACGACTGATATAAGGCATATCTCCGGCAAAGATAACGTAGTGGCCGATACCTTATCTCGCGTTGAAGAACTGGACAGTCCAATATGTCTTACAGACCTTGCCAATGCTCAAAATAGTGATCCCGAACTGGCACACTATCTAACAGACGGTTCATCGCTCCGTCTAGAACAAATGGAATATCCTGGAAGTCGTACTCCTTTGTACTGTGATACCAGTACGCCGACTCCCAGGCCATTTGTCACAAAAGACTTCCGCAGGCAGGTATTTCAAACTCTCCACTCCCTTAGTCATCCCGGTGCCGCTGCGTCTGCCAAATTGGTAGCCGAGAGGTTTGTATGGCCCGGAGTTAGGAAAGATTGCCGTGACTGGGCTCGGACGTGCTTATCCTGTCAACGCGCAAAGGTGAGTCGACACGTGTCTGCACCGCTAGGTACTTTCGATCTTCCCCGTGCGCGCTTTAAGCATGTCCATATTGACCTAATAGGCCCTCTCCCTATTTCTCAGGGATATCGATACTGCCTGACAGCCATCGACCGATTTACTCGGTGGCCAGAGGTCATGCCAATACCTGACATAACCGCAGAAACAGTGGCTAAGGCACTTATTTCTGGCTGGATATCTAGATTCGGTTGCCCTTCAGATATTGTCACAGATCGCGGCCGACAATTTGAGTCCGCACTGTTCCAATACCTGGCAAAAACCACAGGATTCCAGCACAAGCGCACAACGTCATACCATCCTGCATGCAATGGACTCGTGGAACGTTTCCACAGACAGCTGAAAGCATCCATTACATGTCATAATGACCAAAATTGGTCAGAGGTCTTGCCTTTTGTGCTACTAGGCATACGCAGTGCTTTTAAGGAGGACTTACAAACATCTTCCGCTGAACTTATGTATGGCGAGCCGTTAAGACTTCCAGGCGAATTCTTTGATCCGAGCACACCCTGTACCACCGACGTATCAGATTTTACAGCACGCGTACGCTCTTTCGCCGAGAAACTAAAACCTGTTCCCGCCTCTCGCCACAATAAACACAAGGTCTTTATATTCAAAGACCTCGCAAGCACTGACCACGTCTTTCTTCGCGATGATGCTTCGCGTCCGCCCCTTCAGCCAGCCTACACAGGCCCTCACAAGGTTCTAGAAAGAGGTGACAAATTTTTTAAGCTCCTTGTCAAAGGAAATTCAGTCACTGTCACCATAGACCGTTTAAAACCTGCGTACATACTAACTGACGAGGAGGACTTACTAGGACATACTTCTACACCTAGTATACCTACAGGAAGTACAGTTATAACTCCATCTCCTAATCTCCCACATAAAACTACACGCAGCGGTCGACATGTCCGATTTCCTGATTTTTATCGCCCTTGACCAGGTCTCTGGGGGGGAGTGATGTGGCCTACTCTCACACACATTCTATACATTCATCCATCATCATGCACACATAAGTAATCTAGCACAATCTTACAATATTAAATATAAAAACCACTTACCGTACCGTTGTCGTGACGAATTAGCCGGCTGCCGTACGAGCATGGATTCACACTCGCAACAACGGCTCCTATTGTTTAACCGGTGACGTCATAGATCGCACGATAAGCAACTCCAGCGCAAGCTGCCGCGCCGCGACCCGCACCAGTCAGAATCTATGTCCGACGCTAAACGCACGCCGCTTGTAGTAGCTATACTCGCTTTGCCTACCTACACTACGCGCTTTCCTGTTTTATGTTTTCTGTTGATGTGATTTCTACTCTGTTCTTGTGCTAAACTCTTGCTGTGACTTGTCTGTGCTTCAATCCTTCTAAGCTATAAACTATTAACTTTCTTCTGTGTGTGCTATCATTACAAATCGTGAGACAATACCATCTTTTATTTCTCCGGCCTGTTGACTACGAGTACCTCAACAAACTCGATCAGGTACCACACCTTATTTATATTGAATAACCCCAAAATATGATTAGGCTGTATGGGCTAGAACCCTTTGCCTTCCCAAAATAAGAAAAAACACAAAAAAACATAAGTTTGTTTTCTTTCGATTGTTATAGGTTATGTTTACAATTACAATGTTTTTAAATTAGCGTGTCCCCGGCTTTTATGATTGTGATGAGTGAGTGATATTGGCCTAAGGCTCTGACCGAAATGAGGATTTCTCTTTTGTAAACATTTATTGGTCTGATCTGAGGTTTGCCCTTTGCAAATATGACAACTTTCGATAGCCTATCATCGACGCAAGTGAGTATTTACATACCAAAAATACCTACCTATATTTACCTACCTTTGTGCTCTGCCAGGACTCCTTCTTTCTTTGGACTCCTTAGAGAAAAGTAATTTTGCAATTCATTTCAGCACCATCTATTAACATAACCATTTCCAACAGCTAACCTGTGATAACGTTTTGTCATCTTTTTTATACTAGCAGCTTATGTTAGTTTTGAAGTCATACGTTAGATGGCGTTAAATTAGATTTTATTGTTACAGAAAGCTCGCGCGGCATTACATCGGGATGTGCGGTCCATGTGTGCGGAAACATGCCATTTCCTTGGCTTGGAAATAACTAAACCAGCAATGGAAATTGTTGCGGAACTTCTGTATAAAAAGATTTCAGTTTATGGAACTGATTTGGAAGCTTTTGCAAAGTAAGTAAATACTTACCTACTAGGTACCTCAACTATAAAATCACAGTAGATATATAGGTTTAGATAAAATACTTCGAACTGTAGTAACCTATACTAAGTTATCATATCAACTAAAAATCTAATTTCAGGCATGCCAAACGCTCTACAATAAACTCTGACGATGTTAAACTTTTAGTTAGAAGAAATCCTTCATTGGTAAGTTTCAAGATGTAACTTTATATTATACCTTCCTAAAACTGATCGAACATTTTATTAAGGTAGGTAGGTACTAAATTTTTTCATTAGACAAATAGTTAACCTATTGTACTTATTTTTATTTTGTAAACATAGCCTTCCACCATTCAGATTTCGGACTAAGTACCTACTTAGGTACAGATTGGCCGATTTCACTTGTGATTTGACATTTCGGGCATTTTTAGCAGTCAGACCAACTATCTAATGCAGGTATGCAGGTTTTCTCATGATACTTTCGTTCACCAAAAAGCCAGTAGGTATTAAATAAAATAAATATTTGGGACATTATTCCTCACACACGGCCATCTGACCCCAAACTAACCAGAGCTTGTACTATGGAAGCCAGATAACTGATATACTACATATACTACTTTTCTTTTGTAAATACATACATAAATAGATAATTACACCCAGACACAGGACAAACAGACATGTTTATGCACACAAATATTTGTCCTGATTGGGAATCGAACCCACGACCTGCGGCGTAATAGATAGGGTATCTTACCAACCACGCCAACCGGCCCGTCGATCGCTCGGCAAATCAAAAATTGATTATTTCTTAACTTTCAAGCAGTCCTTTTCTTCTAGGCTTTAGGATACTATATAATTATTTACATTAGATAGGCATTTCACCTCAATGGAAAGCCATGGAAAGAGTTGACGTGGTGGAATGTGATACGTACCCAAAGCCTAGAAGGTAACTGGCTCTCAAGTGCAACTGCCGGAACAAATCATTAGGTACTTGGCGATATAGTTTTTACTTGGGTGGTAACCCAAAACGTATCTACTACAAACTATGTTTTCTTTTAACAAAAGCTCAAGCTCATTGCAAGATTTGAACCCATGACCTTCGCCATGCCATCCGACGTCACTACCGCTGAGATAAACACAAAATACTAAATAACATAGATGCCGGTTGTAAAACCGATTACAATACACGCATTATAAAGTCAATGGTATCGCTTTACCGATGAATACAAAAACCATGAATTGGAAACCGGTTATATTAAACATCAATTTTAAATTTAAATTCGATACTGAATCTTTTAATAGCTATGTGATGGAGGCTTTTACTTATGCAATTGCAGTTTTCACGTTGAAATGACATCACTAATTTGTGATCAGTTTTAAATTGTTAATAAACTTTGTAATGTAGGATGGGATAAAGTTATAAGCTGTGGGACACAAAATAATAACTATGGATATTCAATTAAGATATATTTGGATATCAAGTGCAGCCATGTTTTTATACAGGCTGACTTTTTAGTCACTGGCAATACTTGCAGGGTTGGAAGTACTCATCAATATGAACAACTTTTATTATAAAACTAACTGTGAAATCACGAAAAAAATATCAGCTGTTCCATACAAAAGTTCAATACCTACTCGACCAAAGTGTATGAAGCAACCGTTTTATTTAACGCGATATCAGAGTTGGTCCCATGATAAAAGTTGTTCATATAGATGAGTACTTCCACCCCTGCAAGTATTGCCAGTGACTAAAAAATCACACTGTATAGAACTCATCGGTCTTGAAGACTAATTTCAACTAACCCGCGTTCCTGGAATAAAAAGTAGCCTATATCCTTCTTCAATCAATGATTTTTTCAACCTTTCTGGTTCCGGAGATAAATGCGTTCAAACATCCATACAAAAATAACAAAGTCGTCAACTTTATAATATTACAAAGACATCCTTAAACCTAGTTTCACACTTAAATGCTAATTTGATCTGTTAGTATTTCGTTACATTTTTTAAATGTCAGAAGTCTCATAGCAAGCAGACAGGCGGTCCACCTGATGGTAAGTGGCTACCGTCGCCTATGAACATTACCAATACCAGTGGGATTGTCAATGTGTTGCCGACCTTTATAAAGCCTATAGAAGGCAACTGGCTCTCAAGTGCAACTGACGGAACACACCAATAGGTGCTTGGTGACAGATTTTCAACTTGATACATAATTTAATTTATATAATCAAGTAATCTGTGATATAGGTATTTGTAAGTTAAAATGCAGATAAAATAATATTATCTCAACAGAAAACCCACTTAAACAAAATATCACCATCAAATCCTACAGTCTCCAAAGAAAAACGTCGGAAAACAGTAGCTCTACCCGTTGCTAGGCAACCGGAGACGCCAGCGCCAAAAACAAAAGAAGTGGAGAAGAGTAAGGAATCAGAAAATCCTCCTGAGGAAGACTTTGTACAAAATATGGCTGTTGATGACACTATTGATTTAACTTTTGATTAAAATGTTTTTTTTTTTAATTCTTTCAATTAAATAATAATAATAAATTTGATAAATAATTATGTACTTAATTAATATCTGCAATGGATGTATCCTACTAATATTATAAATGTGTAAATTTGATAGTTTTTATTTTATGGATGTTTGTGACTCAATCACGCATAAACGGCTGAATGGATTTGGATGAAACATATATAGATCATACCCTGGAATAATATTATATAGGGTACTTTTTATACCGGGAATACATAAGGTTCCACTTTAACGGGGATGAAACCGCATGGCAGTAGCTAGTTGTTCATAATACTTATCTGAACCTATTAGAGTGATATGAAAATTATTTCATATGTATTGATTTAGTAACCAGATCCAAATCAATGAGAACCAAGTACATTCATTATAATAATATCGTTTTACTTTACATCTATCAGTCGTGGTGGCTCAATAGAATGTATGTTCAAGTTCCTGGCCGCGTACATCATGAAAAACGATGTTTTTTTTTTTACTTTGTATCGGTTTGTGTTTGACCACAATCTTATGATGTTAAGTGATGATGTGGCCGAAAGTGGTAAGCACACAAAGCCCAGAAGGAACTGGCTCTCAAGTGCAGCTGCCGGAACACGTACGAATTTTTGACACATTGAAAGAAAGACTGCATGACTGAGGAATGAAATGAAATTCACCAGTTTTTAATTCAGATTTCCTAATAAAATTTTCCGCGTACCCATATAAACCTATCTACCTCGCCAGTTGAGGAGTACCTCATCATTTCCAGCCCCGAAATGTCCATTGCGTGCTGCATCCATAGCTTCTGTCGACTCTATAACAGTAAGTAGTAATCATCAGTTCACCTGGTGTTAGGACCTATGCTCTACGCCTTCTGGTACCTACCTACTCTATTATTTAAACTACGCAAATAGATTCCTTAATGCAATATAATTGACATACTAAAACATGAGTGAGTATAGACGAATGTAAATAAGCAGAGCAAATGCGGAGGCCAGGTTGGTTGCGGCTTCCGGACGCCGCCAAAAAACTCGTTATAACGAAACACAATTACCACTGCATTGAGAAATGCATGGAGTCGACTAATCGGTTTTTTTTTGTAGAGATGGATAAAATTAAAATTCTACGCTTTGAAAATCATATCACGTGCTGTGCCTACCTTTTCACCACATGATTGACACCTGTCCCAACAGCATACCTTATTATAAATGCGAAAGTGTGTTTGTTGGTATGTACTTTTTTCACGCAGCAACGATCGACGTTATATTTTGTAAAGAGATAGTTTATGGATCGGAGAGAGATATAGGCTAGTTTTTATCCGCGAACGCGAGTGAAACTGCCGAGCGAAGCACGTAAATTATGTTCAATGGCTATTTCCAACGCACGGTGGTAGGGTACTTTGTAGTACCCGCCTGGCTGGCTACCACGCTCAAGTTGAAAATTTGTCGCCAAACACCTATTGGTGTGTTCCGGCAGCTGCACTTGAGAGCCAGTTCCTTCTAGGCTTTGTGTGCTTACCACCTTCGGCCACATCATCACCTACCATAGTGAGATTGTGGTAAAACACAAGCCAAAAAAAAAAAACCATTAAAGTAATGTACCTAAACGTAGCTTATGATTAGGCATCTCTATCAAAGTAATTTAAATAATATACTTTATGTTTACTTGTTTCCAAGCTTTTCAAATGCGGTTTCAATAAAAATAATGCTTTCAGCATAAAATCTTAAAAAAATATGACATTCCATAACATACGTACCTAAGCTTTGAAGTTTAGGTACAAAACGATAAATTACGATAAATGGTAAGCCATTTATCGTCAATAATAACACATGGTTTTGTTTGAGATAGAGTAAAAAAAAACCCTAAATATTTCATCATCAACATGCCCGAACTTCCTAAATATTTATTGAAAGTCTACTCCACATTTTTCTCTGTCCGTGGTAGTTAATTACTCCTATAACGACAGTTAGATAATGAGATTTTTGCAATTCAACAGTAGCACATTACAGGGTGCTGTTTGTCAACCCCCACGAGGAGTACCTGCCACTGACTGGGGTCAGGGTGGGGCCTGGGTACCGTTGACCCCACTGGGCGAAGTTATTAGGCGGTGTTATGAATTTCATGCTGGTAAGCATAAATCATAAACACAGGTATTAAAATTAGTTGTGTTTGTCTTGAATTTTTTGTTAAAGACATTTGGCTGTCTCAATCATCTTCATTTAACTTGTTTTACTTTACTTTTATTATTGGTACTTGACTGCCAACGAACGAACTGGTTTTCTACATTGTTTGAGCTTACGCTGTTGGAACACCATCGCTCTCTAGTAGGGTACTTTGTAGTACCCGCTTGGCTGGCTGTTGAAAATCAGTCACCAAAGACCTGCCGTTTCCGGCAGTTGTACTTGAGAGCTTGTCGGCTGTTTTCTAGGTTCTTGAAAGGCCGGGAACACATTGGCTATGCAAAGGCGATAGTGTATGATTAACAGACAAAAATACAGATTAAAAAAGTCGTGTGTGTAGAGTTACAAGTAATTTCACAAGAGTTCCGTATTCGCGTCATCACCTTTATTGATAAGCTGTTGACATTGATGCGTGAATTCGAATCATTGTTGAAACACCGAATTAATCTTCGCTAAGCGTGTGACGCTTCATTAACTAGTTTACTCTGTGGCTTGCTGTGATCGCCAGCGTGTGAAATTTATGCATTTAATGTTATCAACCGCGTTCCCGGGATAAAATATAGCCTATGTTACTCATGGATAATGTAGCATTATGGTGAAGTAAATTCTGATGGTGAAAGAATTTTTGAAATCGGTCCAGTAGTTTTTGAGTTTATTCGTTACAAACATACAAAAATGCAAATCTTTCCTCTTTATAATATTAGTGTACACTAGCTTCTGCCCCTCTTCATCTTTTCTCTTCTCTCATCTTATGTTTTTCTTGGATAAAAAGTACCTACCCTATATGTTATTCCAGTGTAAGATCTATGCGCCAAGTTGACTCCAAATCCATTCGGCCGTTTATGCGTGATTGAGTCGAAAACATACAAACTTTCACATTTATAATATTAAGTAGAATTAGGTACTATCCTTACTCCTTTACTTTATCCCAAATCCTACAGGATTTACAACTTTTTATCTTGCTACGTAAGAAACTAAAATTTTGTGTTATACCTTCTTAAAAAAAAACTTGTAGCATGAATGGCAATCCTTACCTATTCTTATCCTTAATATTAGCCCATTTTTTATTCCTCAAATTTACTACTTCGAAAATTTACAAGAAAATAAAATTAACTCACCATCCGATGATTCGAAATTGATGAGTTATTATGTTTTTTTTCAAAGTTCAAACTCAATAAGTCCTAGGTCTCTATGCTATATAGTACATAGGAACTAAAGGCTCCCAACCCGTCCACTGAAGACTTACCATCAATTAGAAACTTGTAATTATCCTGGGTGTACTCAGACAGTACTCGTTGAATATGTACGAGCCAGGTCCACAATCCATGCTTAAGTTAATGTTAACGTAATACCTACGTCTACCTGAATATATTTTGTGATTTTATAATAGCTATCGTAATAGCTTCTGCCCCGCGGTTTCACCCGCACTCCCGAAGGATCTTATGTTTTCCCGAGTTAAAAGTACCCTATGTGTTATTTCAGATTATGATCTATCTATGTGCAAAGTTTCATTTAAATCCATTTTAATCACAATCTAACAAATTCACATTTATAAAATTAGTAGGATATTTTCTATAGGTGGAAGAGAAAATCCTGGTTAATTAATATATAAATGTGAATGGTTTGTGTGGATGACACACATAGATTATATCCTGATATAAAACTAAATTTGTTTTACAAAAAATAATAACAATAAATATTGTTATTATTTTTTAAGTAAGTAGGTAGACTTGCCCAAGATATTTATTTTCTATCCCGAAAAGGAAAAATCTTAAGGAACGTGAGTAAATTCTACGGGACTGAAGCTTTTACTATAAATTTACTTGTTGTTCTTTAAATAAATAAAAACTGCCACAAAAAAGACCCAGCCCTCAACCCAAGATTCAAGAAGCCAAAATTCCGTTCACGAATTTACAGCGAACTCCAAAACTACAACTTCATGAGAATAAAACAAAAACAATAAAACGTAATTAAATTACATTCATCAAACCGTAATGCCAAAGAGCGAGTGAGAGCGAACTTATATAGGCTATCCAGAGCTTAGGGTACCTAATACTAGGTATGGAGTCGAGATAGGCCCGCGGTGCTCATTAAAATATGTAAATGCCTCCCCGAGACATTACGCAGATAGGTGCTTCTGACTTATTGACTGGATCGAGTTAAGCTGTATGGCATGATTTTTTTATTCGATTGATGAACACGCTACAAGCTATTGGACTAGCTAAAAACTGACAGTCTGAAGTTATTTGCACGGTGATTGGGTACCTTGTAGTACCCGCCTGGCTGGCTTTTTTCATGTTGAAAATATTATGTCGCCGAACACCTACTGGTGTGTTCCGGCAGCTGCACTGGAGAGCCAGTTCCTTCTAAGCTTTCTGTGCTAGATTAGCCACATAATCACTTATCATTATGCGATTGTTTGACCACAATCTTCAATGTGAATAATGGAGTCCCATAAAGAAATCGTATTACATAAAGGAAATTAAAAGGAGAACATATTATTGGTTTATAATGTGCTTAAATACATCTGCCGACGCATAAAATCATATATTTTTTCGATCTCTCAAATTGTTCACATTCTCCTTATATGCTTGTCTATTTATGATCCTGTATAATCCGACTCCAGTATCAATCGATCATTTAAATACTTAACGTCTAATAAAATACATAATTGATTCTAATAATGTTTAAACTGTAATGTTATTGCATGTCGCCATCCCACGATTCGAGTTGTGAACGCATTACTCGTTTGCGGGGCACCTACCGCGCGCAACTATTTAGTATCATTACAAATGTCGTTCGCCGTGTCCGTGTGTCTGTCTGTCTGTCTGTGTGCCTCGAGAGCTACTGTTCCTTATTAATAAGGAGTATTGGTTGTGAGGTTAATATGGAAATGGTTTTGTTGAAGATTTTAATTTAAATTTTAAAAAAGCCAAGTTTCGAACAAAATAATTAAAATTATTTTATACAGGTTACTATTACTTATTATTTTGGATCCTCAAAACATGATTATTAATTTCAATAAACACGTGTCATTATCCGGCTCGAAGAACCATCTCATGGTCAATAATAAAAAAAAACCCTATGATAATATTGTTTCCCTGCATGTATTGGAAATACTTAGGTAGGTATCTAGCTTTGTTCATAGTTATTTTATAAAAGCCAATCTCTCTGTTCCTTAATGATCCGTCTCCACAGTGGGCGAGCACTGTTCGTTACCCCAACCCGCTGAGGTAAGCAAGAGTGTTGTTTTGTTCCTCCAAGTCCCATCATTACGTACCTTTCAGCTCATTACTGGCAACAGATCACTCGCTTAATTTGTGCATTTCCGATCTGTAGATATTCAAATTTCAACCCTAATGACGCACGGGAAATGTTAATAAAATGTTAATGCGGCGAAAGCGGTTGTCTCGCTCGCAATAAGTGACAGATTTGCTTGACAGACAGGGCTTGTTTGTTGCGATGTATGAATAAGTCACGATTTAGGTTTTTTGTAAGTGCATTCTATTTTAAATGACAGGGTTTAGCAACTGAACTGTTGCAATTTTAATAACTTAGTATTCATATTGCATATTTATTAGGGTAGCTGCAGAATATCTAGGTAAAATACGATTCTATCAGTAGGAGTGCCCAGAGTTTGTACCCCTTGTATCATAAAGATTTTAATCGTTAGTATAAGTAGTAATATAACTATCAAGAATCAATCTGTATCTTATGACATCGTTCATAAGAATCAATTTTACTAGATAACAAACAATGGTAAGCTCGGAGTTGGTCTAGGTCCTTAGATCAATAGCCCGTAATGTAGAGGCAGAGATTTTCTAAATAAAGAAAGTATAGATTGAAATTTGATAATGTTACGAACATAGTATTACCAGTACTATTATAATATAGGTGTTATCTCAAAATTGCAAAAGTAATTATATGAGAAAATCGCTTTCACTAAGTCAAACAGCCCTTGATCAGCAAACGAAACCGCATAAAATGATATGAACTAGTGTTGTGACATTTTAACAACAAACTAAGTAAAGAACACCATCGGTTTTCGATAACGAATCCCTAATTAGAGATAGTTCACTTAATTAATTCAAAAGTACAGATAAGTTTAATAAGCCTGAATTTGAATAAGGCAGTCCCACGCAATAATACTGGTCGGCCAGCATGTAACAGATATTTGCGTTTTGAATTATTCATTATATAATCAGTGCACTTACCCAGTCCCGTTTTATTATAGGTACATTAAAACAAAATCGTATTTAAAGGATTAGGTATTTTCTATAATACGTTTAGTTTTTATATATCGATTATTAACAGATCTCTTTCATGGATTGTCACAACCTACGACCCTTAAAATTTTGTATACAGCGATGAACTCCGCTATCCGTGGATAGATGGCGCAACAAGTTCTACATCGCGCTAACATAGTTCTCTGAGTATTTGGCATATTATACAAAATTCCAGAAGAGAACATCTACTTATACTAAAAAAAGCCAAGCACAATGAACTAGCCTGAAGGATGAGATCTTTCCATTTCAATGGAGGAGTCTACCACCTTACTCCAATAGACCTATGACGTGTTAAGCTGAGAAAACTAATTAATCCTATTGATGGATTTTTCCTCGCTCACCGTTGAGCGACCTCGCACAGTTCTTGTGAAAACGCAGGCTTACCAAGTCATCAGTCCAACTGGTAACTACTTCGGTGCTTTCTAGCACTTAGCCATTGTCTTAAAATTCCCCGTCCGACCTTCAAGCTCTGATCTGCCCACTAACATTCTGCTGACTCATATTTATTTACTAAGCTTAACAACGATTTGTATACATTAATTTGCTCAAAAACTAATTTAAACTTAATCGGTTGGCTCGCGAATGGGACGCGCGTCCCAAAACTACCTACAAAAAAAAAAAAAACAGGTATCGCGAGTCAACTTTATACACAATTAGGTACTTCCAGGCACACAAACAGCGTCCAAAACAAATTAATATTTTTGAAATAATATTAATACATTAGACACTTTCACATGAAAGTAAGGAAACTAAATGCAACCAATAATAATGAAATAATTTCAATACGATTTAGGCATGTGTATACATATAAACCATTATATAATAAAAAATCCGTGAAATTAGTTTTTGTAAATGTCAAGTGCTGTGTGTGCTTTTTTTTTCTAAACTAAATCCTGTCTCGATTTTTTCATCATTATACGATAGATAATGGAGAGAGGGTAAAGATAGGAAATAAGTAGAAGTAGGGTAGTAGGTACTTACCTAATAAATTAGTGGATCTGGAATTAGAGCCGTGATGATGCAGTGGGTACCTACTATAAAATTGCCTTACCCTATCATTGTTTTATGCTATCAGTATAAAATGATATTTATTGTTTTTTATTATGTTCTCTTTGCACTGACGGTTTTCCTATGAAAGCATTTTTCTCTTTTCTCTTCCTCATGAATATAAAAAAAAAAAAAAATTCTCGACACCACAAAATTGTGCCCGAACAGAATAATTAAAGTACCTATGTAATAAGTATTGTTTAGAAAAGAAACATTGAAAACTGTTGTGTTTGAAAACAAGTTATTTTTTTAAGGATTCCTTCTGTTTACGTAAGTAATACCTACGTCAGTAGGTGTTACATTTTATTCATTTGATAAAAAGTATATTTTTTATTTGTAGCTGTAAATATTAGGGGTTATGTCTTTATGAGTTCCAAATCTGAGTAGATAATGATTAGGTATTACATAAAATTCTTAAAAAGAGGTTTGTTGCTTTTTTTATCAAATTAATAAAATACATGTAGGTAATTATAATTTTTGCATATTAATACCACAGAGGTTTATACTTAATTAGTTCCATATGTATGATATACATTAATAGAATCGAAAACTGATTTGAGTTTTTTTTTAAATACCTACTTGGGATAGTCTCACTATAAGTAATGATGTGGCCGAAGGTAAGTAAGCACACAAAGCCTAGAAGGCTCTGAATTGCAGCTGCCGGAACACATCGGTAGATGTTTGGTGTTAGAAAACCTTTTATATTTGACTAGCTAACCGCCCCGCGATTTCACCCGCGAACCCCTATTTTACCCCCTTAGGGGTGGAATTTTAAAAAATCCTTTCTTAGCGGATGCCTACGTCATAATAGCTATCTGTATGCCAAATTTTTGCCCGATCCGTCCAGTGGTTTGAGCTGTGCGTTGATAGATCAGTCAGTCAGTCACCTTTCCTTTTATATAGAAGATAAATACAGATATTATATCAGCAATAGAATAGAATCAATTTATTACATATATAAAAAATCAACACAATATAAAAGTAATTACCAATCTTGCGTTTATACATCGAAGGTATTTAATTAGGTAGGTACCTAATCCCATATCAACGCACAGCCCAAACTCCTGGAGCTAGGACCGTGAAAATTTGCCTGTGGGTTTCTTTGACACTGTAGATGAGCACTAAGGAAGGATTTTTGAAAATCCAACTCCTATGGGGATAAAATAGGGGTTCGCGGGTGAAACCACAGGGCGGATGGCTAGTAGGTATAGATATAAATAGACAGTCGCGCATGTCATAATAATAGAATAGAAGAAAGCTATACCGTCTCTAGCTCAGTTGTTAAATAAAGAGGAACATCCTAAGAATACTTTCCTATTTCCTACTAATATTTTACCTAATGCGAGAATGTGTATTTGCGTGTGTGTTTGTTTGTTAATTTTCATGAATTTAAACATGTTGGTCCTGAAATAAATCATAATATACTTTTATTCCAAAAAAACATATCTCACGGGAAGCTAGCTATTGTACGTGTACATATTAAACAATGTATAATGAAGTTACAAAGGAGTACACCTATTTTATGTTTCTGATACGAATGATTACCACGAACAGTGATTTCATTTCCATGTAAGAATTAATCAATCGCTTCCCACTCGGTTTCCGGCACCGAATGGATATGGCGTTTTTTGGTTATATACTTAATTATTTACAAAATACTGAAAAAGTATCGCAGTCCTATGGTGCAGTGGAGAAGAGACTAGCTAGGCTAGAGGTTCGATTTCGCAAGATATGAATAAGAAAGCACGGAATAAATTGAATGTAAAGTTTTGTAATTTACTGGTAAGCAAAAACTAAAAAGTTATACCTGTACATAAACATATAGGTATGTTTCAAATCGTAAAAGTAAAAGTGAAAATAATAATTTGGAAAATTGATAATTACTTTTTTAAAAAGATATATTTTGAATATTCTTTATTTATGTTGCTGATATCACAATACAAGCTCGGAATGAATTCTATCCAAGAAGATTTCATAGATTAATAGATTTTTACTATGTATAGGCCTGTATTTGACCACAATATCACCATGATGATGTCGCTGAAGGTAGGCACAAAGCCGAGAACAGATCTCAAGTGCAGCAACCGGAAATCTGTAGATGCTTGGAGACAGATTTTCAATTTGAGGGTACCACCGTGATATCCTAGTTTCCTCACGATGTTTTCCTTCACCGACAGCTTAAGCGGTCTTCGTCACGGCTTTTGACGTGAGCTATTATTACCATAAAAATAAATGGAAATAGCAGATGGAAGTAGGTGTACGGTACCTTCGCTATCAAAATAATTGCCTACCTTAAATGACCCTACTAATAATGATCCTTCTAGGCTTTGTGTGCTTACCACCCTCGGCCACATCATCACTTACCATAGTGAGATTGTGGTCAAACACAAGCCTATAGAAAGTAAAAAAAAAACTACGTAATATAGCAAAGATGATAAAATACCCTTGCCTACTTAATCCATGGAATACGTAAGCCGCCAATTCTGATATTCAATAAAAATATAACGTTATCATTAATTCGTCGAGTGAAGCTACCACGATAAATATGATTCCATCGCAAATGAATGATAGTTATTTTATTTTTCAATTGTCCGTTGCGGTCGGTCCGTCCGGGCCGTCCGGCCCGACTGCCCAAGAATTAATAAAGGCCCGGGCGCGGCACAGGGGCCCAAACCGCGACAATCTGCGCTCTTTTTGAGTGTGCACAATATTTTTGTTTATTTTTTTTCTATTCAGTGCGCGATAGTTTTTTGCGGTCGATGACCGATGCCGCTTTTATGAATACATCGGATTGTTTTAATGGTCCGCGACAGTTCAGTTGTTTATGGGATCTGCGTGCGCTTTGAGTTTCTTTTTATTCTTTCGTTTTATCTATTTCTTTTAGTTGATATTCCTTGGTTGCTTCGGAAAGGTAGTTTGATCCTGATAACCCTGCAAAACTCCACTTATTTACTTTGATTTTATAAAAATGTTTTGACTGAACAAAAAGAAATAGAATAAGTAAATAAATACATATTATACCCCCTTATTCAGACCCATTCAGTTGCCATTGCGATTGGAAAGGACGATTTTATTTAGTTATATATAACTTCCAATCGCATATAATATGTAGGCTGATGCTGTGTTAGTCGCAGATTTAATTTGACGCGATCGTGTAGTACTTACCGATCGACTGCCTCATTCCAAATATATGTCTGAAATGAGAAAATAGGAGCCATCCTATTCAGTATACCTACTACCTACTCAATAGGTTCGTCTACCCGTCTACATCGGTAAGGAGGATATACTGGGACATTCCTCACAAACGGCCATCTGATCCTAAATTAAGCAGAACTTGTGCTATGGAAACCGTTATACCTACTACATATACTGCATCTTTTCTAAATATATATAAATATACTTACATATATTACACTCAAATACACCAGACATATTTATGCACATTAATGTCTGCCCTGAACAGTTTTCTCAACATTATAACTTTTTATGAAAACTTCTAGAACCTAATCTTGCTTCAAACAGTTCGAAATAAATCTAAAGTATTATTTATTATTAGTAGTAGTAGTTCGCTACCTGTCTATTTCAATAGTCCACAACACAAATAATACTAAAGCATTCGACAAAAGTAATAGTCGAATCGAAAAATGCATTTAACGCTCTGCCCAAAACAACTCGGCTCAAAACAATTTTCACGGAAATCTGTTAAAGCATCAACGCAAATGCAACAAAAATACAACATTTGGACAATCGCATTTAAAATATTGGTAATCAATGCTTTGAGTTGCCGTCATTGCGGATGCGTTTCCAATGTTTGTCATATAATAGTGAGGAGAGAGCTGTGTGGCTGGCCGTGCTGTGCCGTGGTGGCAATGTATTTATACGAGATCCCAGTGCATTTACAAGTGAACCATTGGTGTGCTTGTAACGCACATAACGCGGTATTAGCATTTTGACGATTATAATTATATTTAAGTTTTGATTGGTAATTATTTATTTAATACCACATTGTCGGCAAACAAGCATACGGCCCACCTGATGGTAAGCGGTTACCGTAGCCTATGAACGCTTGCAACACCAGGGGTATCACTCGCGCGTTGCCGACCCTTCCCCCCTCCCCAATAAGCTCTGGCGACCTTACTCACGCGCAGGAACACAACTTTAAGTTATTTGGCTGCGGTATTCTGTAAGGTGGAGGTACTTCCCTAGTCGAGCTGCACTTTGAGCGACATATCACTATGCTCTACCTCTCATAAAACAATACAACATAATTTAACAAGAAATAAGAATGTTTAATTTTCGTTACGCATTTTTCAGTATTTTACAGAAAATATTAAATGATGTGTACTTTGTAGTACCCGCCTGGTACTTCAGGTTGAAATTCTATCGCGAGGTAGATGCACTTGAGAGCCAGTTGCCTTTTAAGCTTTATAAAGGTCGTGTAATGTCTATAGGCGACAGGTAACCATCAGGTGCTTGCTTGTTAGCCATCTGATATAAACGAAATATTATAATAATAATAAGTCTATTTACTTTTTTCTCAACTGTCTTTTGTTAAAAAAAAATTTGAAGTAAACATTTTTTTACTTACACCTATATTTTCACTACTAAAACCTGTTTTAGTCCATAGTTAACCCTCTACGCATCAAAGCTAGTTATTTAAGAAGTTAAGATGCTCCTAAGGTCACACCTCTTCGTGTAAGTTACCGGGTTATGAAACACAACAATAACATCGACGTTCATAGTGATGTTCAATTTATTTTTGGCCGGGCCTCATCGTTGCTTTGAGGTGTATTAATATGATATAACAGTTAATTTTTAATGGACGTCGAATAGTTCATAGCCAGCCTTCCTACAGACAATTTGCGGTGTCAATATTGAAAGGGTACATGTGAATTTCACCGCTTTTATTGTTTCAATTAGTTCTTCTCAATGTCATATCGATAATTAATGGATTTTGATGTTTTGAAACTATCGATGCTTTTTTTCAACTTTGCTGTTTTCAGAGTTTTTTTTATAGAATTGGTTTTACCTACTTTGTAAGATTAGGATTCATGAGAATAAATAAATTGTAAGATGCCTCATGGATGTCAAAGGCTTTATTAATGTGATATACATAATAGGAGTTATGTAAAATCTTCACTATTTAATTATGTTAATTTAAATGAGTGAAGAATATTGAACAGTACGGTATAGGAAATAAGAGCTATTCAAAAACTACGGCTGTAGTCTGGTCACTTCCTTGTAAGAAAAGCACACTTACTGAATTATTTATTATATTATTATAATGAACAAAAAATTATTTAGGGCAATTTCATTCGTATCATTTTTGATAGTTTTTAGGGTTCCGTACCCAAAAGGTAAAACGGGACCCTATTACTAAGACTCCGCTGTCTGTCTGTCCGTCTGTCACCAGCCTGTATCTTATTAACCGTGATAGTTAGACCGTTGAAATTTTCATAGCTGATGTATTTCTGTTGCCGCTATAACAACAAATACTAAAAATAACCGACTTCAAAATGGGTTTGCACTAAAAATTATAAAATAACGACGTTAGAACTCGTTTTGAATTCAGCGAAAGAATTTCAGATTTTGAAACACGTGCTTTCCTTTCGTTATTTTATAATTTTTAGTGCAAACCAAATGGGTTTTCGGTTTTTTAAAAGTCGGTTTTCCTTTGTATTAAAAGTGAATTTCAAGATTTGTCACGTGTCGACAATATTGAATAATATTTATTTATATTTTTTTGTGTTCATAAGTGTTCAGATTTCCCTGGGATCCCATCATCAGATCCTGACTTGGTGACAATGGGATCAAATTGGAATCTATAATCAAATTATCGAACAGTAGAAAAAATTTGAAATCGGTCTACAGTTGGCGGAGAAATTGGTAAACATACAAAAAATATATATACAGTAGAACATAGAACCTCCTCCTTTTTTGAAGTCGGTTAAAAACAGAATAAAATAAATATTTAAAAGAGCTCCCATACAACAGATAATGGTACTGACGGAACCCTTCGTGCGCGAGTCCGACTCGCACTTGGCCGGTTTTTTATTATTATTTTTAGATACAATACAAAGCAATCCATTTTTCGGAATATTAAATTCCAATTACATTCCGAACTATCCAAACAAAGAGGCTTTATTTAATACAGTAACTTAATCTGTGGCAAGTAAAGAGTTATCTTAGTACATGTATTACGAATTAACTTGCCAATTAACTTGCATAATGAAGGTAGGAAGATAATAAAACTATACAAGTGCTTAAGTTATTTATAATAAATTATAATGGTGCAATTTAACTTATCGACGTCGGTAATAATAAAATAAACATTAAATAATTATCTAAGAGGCTGTAAATAAATCTATACATTTTCCATTTTAGAATACGCGGATGTTTTAAAATCGCTTTTATAAAGATGGCTCGAAGGATCAATTTCGTGGATAAATTTTTCTGATATATCTGTGCTTTCTATGTAAGTCTAGTTTCTATGTCTAAATACCATTGAAAATAGATTAAGGTATTTTTTTAGTTTTTTTTTTGTCAAAAATATTTTTTACGTTGTATAAGCATGTTTTTGACCACAAGCTCACTATGGTAAGTGAATGTGGTCGAAGTTGGTAAGCACACAAAGCCTAGAAGGAACTGGCTCTCAAGTGCATCTGCTGGAACTCACCAATAGGTATTTAGCGACAGATTTTCAACTTGAGGGTGGTAGCCAGCCAGGCGGGATGACAAACAGTTGGTTTGAAGGTAGGTAAGTGTAATGAAATGAATTTGTGACAAGAGAGAAATAAAAAACAATAGGTACGATATGAAAGTAACAAAAAGTGGTTTGCCGCAAATAGTACTCCCAACTCAGCATTGTTATATGTCCAAGTATATTACTAGCAATGCTGAGTTGTTCTGTTGGAGCCGGTGACCACCGCCGCCTATGTTCAGTTGCAGTACCAGGGGAATTTCCTATGTATTTCCGACCTCTTTCAACTCCTTTCAAAAAAACATTCACAAAGGTACTTTGTGCGCGGCTCCTCCCGAATAAAGGATGATTTATTTAGGTATCTTAATACGACCACTTCTTCTCAGCTACTTCTAGAAACTTCATAGGTAACTTTATCAAAATCCGCGCAATATTTCTCGAGGCATAAGCACACTAACAGACAGACAGACGACAGTAATATAAAAGAATAAAATTATATGTCTATATTTATTTAATCTACATTCCGAAACTAAATAATCCATCCAAGAGTAACAAATTAGTATGTTAACAAAATTTAATTTTAAATTATCTCTAACAGGATATCCAATTGAAAAACAAATTCAAATACAATTTTAATTTAATTAAATATATATATTGATAATAGACAGGAACAGAAACATGGCCGCACAAGTACCAGGACACCAGTATCTTTGAAGAAGTGCATCGAATTATGCTAATGATTAGCATACGTAATTACAATCTCTTATCGGCGCTTAATTGCAATGTAATGAATCAACCGGTGTGCATCGACGTATATGTATATACGCTGCCGTTTTCGTATGTTATTTTAAAACGACCAATTTATCATTTGCCCTTGAATTGAAGACTGATTGTTGAGTGACTTTGGTTGATATGTCGGTCGGAGACAGATTATATACATGTTCGGTTTAGTTCGTGAGACGTAATACATTTGAGTAGTAAAGGTACCTTGAATTTATATTTAGGTATTGAATTTTATATGTCAGATGGTTGATAAGTAGGCAGGCTGTCCACCTGATGGTATGTAACTACCGTCGCCTATGAACATAGCAATACCAGTGAGATTGCCAATATGTTGCCGACCTTTATCAAGCTTAGAAGGCAACTGGCTTTGAAGTGCAACTGCCGAAACACACTAATAGATGCTTGGCGATAGATTTACTACTAACTAAGATTTAACGAATAGTGGTCTAAAATTTAAGGCCGTAAATTCGAAATTCACGTACTTTTTTTTGGCATAAATAAGAAAATAATTATACAGTGTTTAAAGATAATGAATAAGGATTTGCAAACAATAAATTGATTCAGTAACTTTGAGCATCAGTGCCCTCATAGAGTCTGAAGCTTTGACTTTGTTTTTATGAATCATAGTAATTTATCAAGTAGGTTCATTTATCTGGAGAAATCAGGCATCTTAGGTAATTAATACGAGTTTCTTGTGTAGATCATAACCTGCCATCAGTAAGAATATAGCTACCTAAAACCTACTATATATCACATAAACTGAAATAGAAATAGTACAATGCCAGTTCCATGCAATTCAGTTCATAATATTTATAAGCAGTCTATATTAGTTAAATCGAAATGACAATTCAATAAATAAATAATATCTGATTTAATTATGGCTAGTAAGTCAGTTTCGGTCAAATCCCGGGACATTGGCGACTGGCGTCACAAACAAAGCGCTGCGCAGTAACTTTGTCGCGGCGTCTATCGGTTAATTTATTTAATTCGCAACTTGGCTGTATGTGGTGTTCTAATTGCTCGGTTGCCGTTCGCCCACTTATCATAATGTCTCGCAAATCACGACGCTGCGGGAATAAATCTAGCCTCGGTTGTACTTGGCCACTGTGTAGATAGGGCTGTCACTTTGTATTTTGATATTATTTTATAGTTTAATAGATTTAATAGTTATTGTCTATGTTTCGTGATAAACAGGGTTATTTTTGAAACACCGGCAGTGCTTTAGGGGGTGGAAGTACTCATCAATATGAACAAATTTTACTATGGGACCAACCCTGAAATCGTGAAAAAAAATTCAAACTTTTCATACATTTTGATTGAGCAAGGTTGATCATTTGTATGAAATCTTATATTTGAATTAGTAACTTTTATTTTGTAACTTTTTAAATGATAATTATAAGACAATTATCAAGTAAATTATTTGAATTAACATAATGTAATTACATGCTTATATTAAATTTATTATTCTGCTTTCATATAGGTTTTACTCAATATGATATGTTTTTTTATTATTATTCTTGAAAAGAGCTGCATGTACTTATTTGTGTTTTAAAATATTTAAATACGCGTGATATCCCTACAGAATCCAGTTCAGCACAAAAATGGAGCTGACCGCACGCGAATTTCTAACATAAATCCTTATTGACTTCCCATCGGCGCACACGCAGGGCTAAGCCACTGTGTACCTCATAATAGTTTATTATGTATCAACACGAAATCATTATACAATCAACGCTACTCGTATTAACACCAAACATTCAATTTGCATCTATTGAGAATGTTTTGGATCTTTTTAAATGAGTTATTAATTTGTGTGAATTCTAAGCATATCACTTTTATTAATTTATAGACTTTGTGTGCTTACCACCTTTGGACACATTATAATTTCAAAATATATAATAGGTAGCTTATATATATATGTTATTTCTGCACTTTCGTGTATTTTTTTTATTCAGTCTTAATTAATCTTACAGTAAAGAAGTACATATAAGTATACCTACTGCGTAGATATCAAAATATCGAGATAGAGTTAGCATCTATTGAAAGCCTATGTATGGTTGGTTAGTCAAGAAATACTAGTTACTAAGCCATCACCTGGTATACCTAATATTGTTACTTAATTATAAATGTCTAAAATTATTTGTATTTTATTTTAAAAAAAAGTGTGTGTGTGTGCAAGTCACACATGGTAGAAGTGAAACTTCTGAAAAGTCCCTGATTAAAATTCTGACGGAAGTAACGCTTACTAACTTCATACCTTTATATTTTAAGATGTCAGACATTAATTCAATTATATTTATATTATATTTAACAATGTTTTTTGCTAGCTAACTTCATACGATGGCGCGTAACCGAAGAATGTGACGCGTAACGAAAAAATGTTACACTAAATTTTTTTCCAACCCCGATAAAGAAGTTTCACTTCAATATACATTTCGGAATGTAATCTCTATTTACAAGTTTTGAAAACAGCCTTACAAAGTCACATCATAAAGTTGAATCTCAAATTTGAAAATTACATCATAAATCAGTTTCATTAACGTCAAATCGACTTTGTTTAATTAGAAATTGTATATGGTTTGAACATTTTCCATTATGGAATGGAATGGAATAGATGTTTGAGGAATTGCAATACGACGTCACTCACTTTTGGATTAAAAATCATTTGTATTGGGAGAAATCTCTGCAATTCAGCGCGAATACATCGACACAGATTAACCAAGGCTTCTTTGAAATAAAAAAAATGCTACTTAGCTCACGTTCGATTATACTTGACCGACCATACCTATATACCAGGATAAGTAGACCTTTATATCAGGTTTCAAAGTCAAAGCCATGTATTCAGTTTAGGCCCTAATGGATAAGGCCTATAACATGTTAAGATTATTACCAAACTACGCTGACCATAGGACCAAGAACAATGCGATTTGATCGAAACGTCGTGGGTAGTCAAAATAATTAGAATCAAAACAAAGCAACAACTTTATTTCTTACATGAAACTATAGATAAATCTATACTAATACTAATTATCTATACTAATATTATAAAGCTGAAGAGTTTGTTTGTTTGTTTGCTTGAACGCGCTAATCTCAGGAACTACTGGTTCGATTCGAAAAATTATTTCAGTGTTGGATAGCCCATTTATCGAGGAAGGCTACTTTTATCTCGGGATTACATAAGATCCCTCGGGAACGCGGGTGAAACCGCGGGCCGGAAGCTAGTTAGTTATAAAACTAATATATTTTAACCCAAGTAACTCAGAAATTTTGTCTACGTATATTACTTCAGATACCTAACACCCAAAACATTAATAGCGCCCAAAAACAAACAAAGAGCTTTGGACTAGCACATCTAAGACCCTGGACATGTTAGTTAATATTGATTTATTATTATAGGAAGATAGGTACCGTTGAGGCGTACGCGTATCTACATCTAAATATACTCAGAATATCCTTCGTCTGTATTTACGTTGTACATTCCCCATCACAAAACGCCCACCTTGTACGTTGAGACTAGAAATCTATGCCTACAGAGAGGCTAGGCCGAAAATTATCGGGGGGCATTGGGGGGGCATATAGGGGGCGAAAGGGGTCAGCCATCGCCGGCCTGATATGTGACCGGAGAGTCTTGTTCAACAAACGATGACGATGATTTAAGCTCAGGCGTTTTAAGTGTATTACCGGGAGAAATCCGGCTTTTAGGTTTAGGCTTAGATTTGAGTGAGCCTACTATTATGGGAGGGGGCTTCTCGATTTATGTATGCCTGTCCATTTGACAGCGCATGTTAGGCTGGAGTCAGGAATTGTGGCGATATTTCGGCGGAGTATTTCATTATGTTTAAACGTATCAATAATATTTTTTTCATAAGGTTTATCTGTGGTAGTTTAGAATGAACGATTTTTAGTGAGGAATTTCTAATGAAGAAATAAAATTGCTGACAAAAATCAAGAAACAAATACATGGCAGCGATATGTAGGTACATCCTTGTAGTAACTTTTATATAACCTTCCACGAGTATGCGACACTATGAGTGCACACAATCTTTTGCGCTTGCGTGTAAAAGTATTATATTGCGATTTTTATATTTTATTCAATTATCTTAATCTCTGTTTTTATTAAAAGCAATCATTGTATTTTAAAGTATCTATTTTTCAAATCAAAGTTCCTCTTTTAATTGTATTCAACGAAAAACAACAGTAGCTGCTCGCAATCCTTTCGATGAATCATAAAGCTGAAACAAAACCAAATTCGATATTGAATTTTTCTCCAGTTAATCTTGTATTCAAATTTTAATTATATCATTCTGGCGTTTGAATAAAAACGAATTCATTTCGTTCCGACGGTGAATAATAATGTGTTCGGTCGAGTCGACTCTCTGGTGGCTGTCCGTCACACCGTGATGTAATGATTAGCGTGTTACAACGCGACAGAGTGAGAGTGATAGAATTTTCGCTTGTTACATCGGGTTTTCAATGCTAAAGGCCAGTTTCACAGTTTGCCGATATGTTTCGAATAGCTTATCTGACAGATAGTTGTCTTTTTCTTTTGAAATGAACAGAATGAGACGGCCTGTAAAGATATTTATCAGATTAGTTGTCTGGATCTTTTCGCAACCTGTGCGACTGGTCCTAAATAAATATTTTTGTTGGTGCATCAATTTAAATAAAGAAAGTACTTACTCGTAACTGTTCAGCTCAAGTGCGTAAAAGAGATAAACTTTTATTTAATAAAAAAAAACTAATCTAATAATAAATCTTTAATCCTTAAAACTAATCTAACTAATGATATCTTCTAATCTCATTATGCTAAGCTAAATATGTTTTTTAAAACAACAAAAAATCTTGTTAATAATCGTTCCAGTGTGCAACGCGTCCGTGTTATGGAGATCAACAATTAATTTCTATCCCTGTATCTGGAAAAGCACTTTTCATGACCTCATCTCATATGCATATTGAAATACTGTTTTATGATTATGTTCATTATAATATTTAGAAATAGAATACGGTTTATATGTATTATGTTTTGACTAAATTGTTATTCTATTTTCAAAATGAGTTGTTAAAATGCATCAGTATTTACGCAATAGTTCTATCATTGATGAAACTAGCGAATTAGTGGACTCTACTTTTTTTTTTCATTCCCCACAGTAGAGCAAGTTCCTCACGATATTATTTTAAATAGAATATGTTATTCGTTGATAATATCCTATACAGTCTCAGAGTCACAAAAAAATGAGAGTCAAGTGGAAGTCAGGGGTAAAGTACCCGAATCACGCCCATATATGTTCCGCAATTTGAGTTAGTTTTCGAGTTTTAAATCATCCTCAATGATTTATAAAATATTTAGGATATACATATGTATAAACACAGGTAACAAAAATGTTTTATGCTTCCGCAGAATTCACTATTTAGTTAGTTAAGAAAACAAACACTCATGTTTATTATAAACTATTCATGACACTACAATCAATAATTTCATAAATACAGTTTTGTTACAAAACATGAAAAAAGAATATAATTCGAAAACAAAAAAAATCACGAAGCAAACACGGAGTGACTCGGATACATTTAAAGGTATGACACTTATACCTAAAGATAATATAGATCAGTAGATTTCGCCCCGCCGTTTCACCCGCGTTCCCGTTGAATCTTATGTTTTCCCGGGATAAAAAGTAGCCTACGTGCTATTCCAGACTATAATCTATCTCTCTGCCAAATTTCATCCAAATCCATTCAGTAGTTTTTGCGTGAAAGAATAACAAACATCCATCCATCTATACTCACAAACTTTCGCATTTATAATATTAGTAAGGATTATATATTTCACATTTGCCACTTGGTCTACCTGTGGCCTGGTTAGTGGCCACCGTCGGCTACCACCAGGAGGATTGCCAATAAATAATTACATCCAAACTCAGAATATACGAACATGTTCCATTGTTCGTTCACACATATGTTTCTCCTGGATGGGAATCGAACCCACGACCTGTGGTATTGTCGGCTGGGTATCAAATCTTCACGCCAAGGTCGTATGCTATGTTATAATGAGTTATCCAAGACCTTTGTGAAAAGTGTTAAACATTAGTGTAATGTTTACAAATAACAGTAATTGAATTGAATAAAAAAACTACATTACGACGCATTGTCTGTCCATGTTTTACGACATTACTAGCACAATCTCAACAAAAAGGGCACTTCCATTTATATAATGCTCGTCAATAATAATTTCATTAAAATGTAGATCTAGTTAAAAGCATTTTTTTCTGATTAATTTTCAGTCGCGGGCCCGCTCTTCTTTTTTTAATTGAATATCAGGCCACTTTGATGGCGCGACGAGAGAAAGGGTTTAAAAAAAGTTCGCCCTCATTTGAATAAAATAACAGCACTCGCACTTTGCATTTACGGAGATATTTCAAATTATATCTGGACTCTTTTTGTTTTAATTTTTTTTGTTCCTCTTATTTATTTTATTTTTCCATCAGCGCTCCCATCTAATTGAGTTAGGGCTCCAAATCGAAAATGTCGATCGAGTTGTAATTCAATTTATTTTTGTTTCTAATGGAGTTCGGGGTTTTTTTATATACTTTTGTAACTGTAATTTTAAAGTATTCGCCATTGAAGTGAAGGGTTGTCTCTATTTACCGTACAGAAAATCTTGAATTGAAATGTTAATTTTTTTTGATCAAAGCAATTCGAGAAGATCTAATTTACTTTTTCAAATACCTACTTGTTTCATTTATCTATGGTAGGCTTATCCTCGCCTTTAAAGATATAAATGTGATATTTATATTAAAAACCTTCAAATAAGGGTGCACTTATTAATTGCCTACACGTATGTAGTGTGGTAAATATAAATTAATTAAAAGTATCAAAACTGTAAGGTTCCTTCATTAATCTTATTCCTTATTCTAACTAAAATCTAATCCTAATTAACTAGCATTTGCCCCACAAAATAGAGATCTAAATTGGATTTCCTAGGATCAAAAGTAAGTGCCCTTTCCTGACCGAATTATATTCAAATATGTCCAAACAAAGATGAGATCATTAGGGGAGATGATGATGTCCAAGCATTCACTGAGTGACACATTCTTATTCTTTGTATCAATAGAATACACTAGAAACGTTAAAACATTTAGTTTTTTTTATAATGGCATCACACGGTTTGTGTATATTGCCAAAGTCAAGTCAAGTATTTTGTAAAATATGAGTTAATACAACATGTAGAGAGACACCAGAGAAGACTCCTAATTCCAGTTATATCCTTAGTTCATAGTTCTTTATTGGCAACAACAAGTTACAGGTCAATTCTTGCAATACAATCACACGTTGCACAAATACAGTAGTAATAATAATAATAGAAATCAAAATAAGTATAATTTAATAATGTCAGACACTCATCACGTCGTCAAATTCATAAAATGCCTGCTCAATATCCTTACAGTGTGTGATACCTTTTGATAGTTACACTTGTCACTTGATACTTTATGACATCAATGTCAGTTAAAGAAAAATGGCGGGAATTATATTTGTTGTCCTGAAAACTCTATAGTGTAAAACCTGTAAAGATTATAGATCAATTTTATTCAAGCTTATCACAACGCACAATAGAGTTTTTTTTATTACACCTATATACCTATAGCGTCGTGGAAAGGTTCTCAAAATGTCTTCAAACATAAAATGACAATGACGGATAATAATGAAGGCATGTATAACATTATTATTATTAGTAGGTAGACACGTTGCAACAATGCCGAGCCACGGCCGGCACTTCAGCGACACTTGTCGTTCCTACCGCGAATTATTAGTCTTGATACTGTTCATTATAAAACATAAATTATTATTTTATAAATATGAAGACAAAATAGTCTAATTCTCTTCTCTTTGTGAATGTTTATTGTCCATTAACGAGCTAACATATCAATTAAAAAAAATGTAAAAGCCACACTGAAGCGTAGCCGGGTTTACTCTAGTGATATTCAAATTTCTAGTGATTGAGGTGGTATTTAGAGTGCAAGTCATAATATCTTTTTCTTCTTCGTTTTATTTCATAGTTTGATAAAGCTCCTATCCTCTTCGGTTTTCCTCTTTTTTATGTCAGAAAAATGTTAAAAATCTTTCAACAATAGCTATACTTATCACATATTTACTACTTTAAGTTAATTTTTATCGATACATTAAATTATGTTTAAACGTTGATTAGTAGCTTTCGTAATTTTCAATCAACCGAAAATTAAATGAAGCTTTACAATGAATGCCCAATAGACCAATGATGAGTCATATTTTTTACATTTTAAGAGGTAGAGCATAGCTATATGTAGCTCAAAGAGTAGCTCGACTGGGGAAGTACCTCCACCTTACAGATTACTGCCGCCAAATAACTTATTATTATTGTGTGAGTAAGGTCGCCAGAGCTCATCGGGGAGGGGGGAAGGGTCGGCAACGCGCGAGTGATACTAGTGTTGCAAGCGTTCATAGGCTACGGTAACCGTTTACCATCAGGCGGGCCGTATGCTTGTTTGCCGACTATGTTGTATAAAAAAAAAAGTGTGGTCAATACTTAATTTTTTAATGTATCAAATAGTCATAGTCGTAGTGCATTAGGCGAGAGCGTTTAAGAGAGTGAGAAAAGCTCGCCGCCCGGCCTATTCGTTTCACGGAGGGCGGCCGCCTACTTCTGTCTTTGTGCCCACTGTGGGAATACATCTAAGTTGTTTTTTTATCGTTTTTATTGTTGTTTTTTTTTGTTTTCCTAATGATGTTGTTTAGAGCTGGAAAATTTATGATATAGATGGTAAAATAAAATAGTATTTCAACATAGAGATATAACCATTTTTTTTTTAAATGTGAAATTTTGTGCTTATGTTTATGTAGATGTTTGTTCTCAATCATGTAATGGTAGAATGGATTTGGATGAAATATGTCTCAAAGATAGGTCATACTCTAATAACAAATAACTTATATTAATCACGAATCACTTATACTAAACACAAATTATTTTTTTTTGGATAGGGCTGAGTAACATGAGAGACACAAGATCTTAAAATCTCAAAAACTTGAAAAATATACTTACAACGTTTTCAATGTAGGAAAACAATCTCAGAAGAATCTCGGGGCGAGGCGCAGAAGTGAGTGGTCCTCACCAGTGGGGACTTTGCCCGGGGCGAGCCGAAGCGACTTGACACTCATTTAAGTAGCATATAATTCAGTTTATTTAGCCGAATTGAATCTCCAACGAAGGGTTGAAGCGGAAAAAATATTATTTACTTACCAGTGGTGCTCAAAGTTTGGGGTTATATGACTCATTTGAAATGAGATGATATAACTGGAGTAATACGTATGTAAATAAATAACTTTTGTTTTATTTTCATCTTTGTAACGTCTAAAGCTTAGTTATTATCCTAGATTGTCGAGGCTAGAGGTGCTAAGGATAATAAAGGATGATAAAAAAAAATGTGATTTAGTTTATTAGTATCATGTTTATTTCGTAATATAGTTTGAGAAACTCATTATACTTTATACTTAGTATAGACCCTGGTGTAGATGATAGGGTTAGGAGGGGGTTGTTATTCCTTTTTATTGGAATAAATTAGCGGAATTGTCTTCGAGTTCTCACTAATGAATGTCTTGGATGTTTTCACTGAGTTTTGTTTTAATTAAGTAATTCTTTTCATGGGCATTGATGGGCTTTGAAAAAGTTAATTTGAATAATAAGGAGCGATGATAGCTCAGTGGTAGTGACGTCGGACGCCGCGGCGAAGGTCGTGGGTTCGAATCCTACAATGAGCTTGAGCTTTCGGTGAAGGAAAACATTGTGAGGAAACCATAGCACGGTGGTAGGGTACTTAGTACCCGTCTGGCTGGCTACCACCCTCAAGTTGAAAATCTGTCGCCAAACACTTATTGGTGTGTTCCGGCTGCACTTGAGAGCCAGTTCCTTCTAGACTTTGTGTGCTTACCACCTTCGGCCACATCATCACTTACCATAGTGAGATTGTGGTCAAACACAAGCCTATACAAATAGAAAATAATTTTACTAAATTGTAAAAAAAAAACACACTTTTTCGTCAGTATCTTTATTAGTAGGTAGCTATTTATGTAAGGACAATTTTGGCTATTTTTGACCTCCCCTATCCCCATGTAAAGACACATAAAATTTCTTGGACTACCCCTCTCCCTTCTTAGATAAGTTAAAAAAAATCCATGCTATTATTGTGTGATAGTAGATTGGATATTTTTAAAAATAATTTTAAGAACTTACGACTAATATCTAGGTATTAGTATTAATATATATTACGTAAGAATAACTTTTACCCCCCTGCCCCCAAAATAAGGTCATGTAGACATTTTTTAAACCCCCTTCCCTCTCGAGATCCTTACGTATATAATGGATCGCCCGATACCAAAATCATCGTATGTATCTAATTCCGTATCAATTTCGGTGCGATAGGTAGAATGTAGACCTAAAACAGAACTACACAATGTTTAAAGCTCTTAGACGAATTATAATCGTGTGTTTTATCACGACAACAATCAAAACGAACGTACCGAGCCGCAAGTTTAATTATGCAAACATCAAGCCGTCGCCAGATTTCTCATTAGAGCCAAGATAATGACGGTACACACTGTCGCAAAATTAGATAGCAAGCACGCACCCAAACAGATATACGCGGCACATTAACATAAACCGAATTTGCATGTAAATTACATTTTACAGCATCTTAATTAAAACATTTTGGCATTATAAATGATCAAGTGGGTGGGGGTTGGGTGGTGTACTCCTGACCTTAGCGAGGCCCCCCCACCGTTCGGTTAATTCGATAGTTTGGATATTTGAACGTCGAATTTGGTGTTTATAATTTTTAAATGTTTTTTTTTATATTAGCGGCCAGTAAGTCTTGATTACGAAACGCTTTCTGCCACACGGTATTCGCAAGCCGTGATTAAATATTTATTTATATCCCTCCTTAGTACACATCTAGGCTGAATATTTGCTTCAAATTTCATATCTCTAGGTCCACCGGTTTAGGCTGTGCGTTATCTGTCAGTCAGTCAGTCCGTCAGTCACGGTGGGTATTGTTATAATAAGTATTAATTTTCATCGATTTTTGTGATGAAATATTCAACGTTTATCAGAGTTAGCACTAAGCTAAATCAATTTATTCGACTAATCAGATTAGTTCAATTGACATAAATCGATTGAACTTTCGCTACAAGAACCGATTACGAAATCCACAGGACTTCGAGGTAGTAGTTTATGGTAGTTTCATTCCTATTTTAAATTAATAAAGAAAAAAAACATTTGTTTTAATATAAATTGTAAATTGTATTAAAATGTATTGTTTTTCTTCAACCTATCAAATAACTAATTTAGTTTGCTATCGAATTTATAATCAACTTGAATTCATCTTAAAAATCTTTTCTTTCAATAACTCTTTAGTTTACTTACATCAACAATAACAAGCGTTTTAAAAAACCTCTTTAACTTGGGAGGGTGTCTCCCTCCGAGGGTGAAAATTAACAGAAACCTCTTTAAATAAGTTGGCAATTAGGGGTGACATAAAATCTACATAATTGTGCAAGTTGTGTATTGTTTATGTTTCGACAATAGGATTTTGTCTGCTGCAGTCTAGTATTATAAATCTTCTAGGAGATATGATACAAATGTTACTTACCAAGATATTCGCTAAATCTTCCTTCAAATTACATAATGAGGTAAATATGAGGATGTCATTTAAATACTGGTCGATAAGTTGACAGATATTTGAATGGTATTCGAATTTTAAACAGAACGTGGATACAGAAGTGTAACCTTTTATTTTCTTGAAAAGCCATTTCTTGAATGCTTGACACAAATATACGTTTTAACTTCACACGTAGGTAGCATTGTTTCTGTTAGTACAAACTGTGGAATTAGTAATGAAAGTCAAAGTTAGTAAAGATCTGTCACTAAGGAAAGTAAAAATTCTAAGTATGGCCGCAAGCATTACACTGTTCTGTTCATTGTATGTTGTCTTTTCAGGCAGTGACTTGAAAATTCTTTATAGACAAAGGACTCTCAGATTATTGTGTACAACTTTAATTTTAAATTAGGAAGCTTTTGTTTTTAAACGTATCTATTCTATCTTTCTATTCTCTTTTTGAAATGTTACAATTTCCTGTTTATTTATTGATATCCTGATGAAATAAGTCCTCATAATAAATAAAAAAGTAATAAAACACTTCTCGTTTAAAATGAAAACAGAAAAATAATTATACAAAGCTTTATTTCACACAATTACTACGATATGTTGAGGAGACAGTCGCTCTCTGAACGTTCACGCTTAGCTACTTTTTTATCTCCTACGCCACAGTGTAATAAAACATTAGAGAAAAAAGTTAATGCTGGCAGCTTACAAGCCGCAGTGTATAAGCAGTTTTACACATGATGATTCGAAAAAAACGTGTGTATTATTCCAACGTACAGCGGTAGCTACGGAGTGGATGAAAAGTAGTGAAAAACAGGCGCCTAGTGTCAAGTGTAAATCGCCTTGTTAATTTCACTAGCCCTGCGGCGAATTTCGCCGAGGACGCATTGTGTATGCCGGCTTTATGTCGCGTCTTCCCGTTGTCTGTACACGGCTTTAATTGCGCGCGTCATTGGCGCGCTTTTTGAAAAAAGAATGACGTGTAATTAACGCGCGAATATGGAACGTGACAACGCGCGTTCTGAGGGAGCAATTTTTTTAATTTTTTTAATTAGGCGAGGGAAGGGTTTGCCTTTGGCGCTTTGTTTGTGTTTTAAATATTATTATATTCGTTTTTTATCCACACGCATACTACGCTTAACTTTTAAATTAGCAATGGGAATCTCAACTCAAAACATTTGTGTTAAAGTTACGAGAAAATAAAGAAGGAAAATTCATCTGCCGCGAACTATTTTTACATCTTTCATCATAGGACTGAATAAGATACTTTAAATAATATACAGAGTAATTAATTTGATATATACTTTCGTTGTTTACCGTAATGGTGGATGATAAATAAATAAAAAAATTGAGGACAATGACTGTCCGAAAAAAGCGATGATACATGATCCTCGTTTGGCTGGCTCGTGTATTTTTTTTTTATTAAAAAATCACATTAACGGCCTTCATTGGGGCGGCGATAAATAATGCCCTCCTTATTCAAATTTTTGTTTTTGTTCAGCCCCCGCGCGTTATAAATGAGCTTATTTGGAAACGCGGCCGAAATGATAGGGCGCGATAAAAATACTCAATTATAAATGCGATGTACGAGTGTACGGCTGTATTAAAAAAGGTACGCGAAATGTATCGGTGAAATTAAATGAGGGACAAAATGGAAATATCGGCATATAAGTGCACACATCCCTATGTTTCAGTGGATCTGGTTGAAGCCTCCCCTTGCACGAAGAGGGTAAAGGCCACAGTCCAGTACGCAAAACCATTATGACGCATTTTGACGGGCCGGTTGGCGTGGTTGGTAAGATACCCTATCTGTTTGTCCTGAGTCTAGGTGTAATTATCTATATATGTAAAGAAGAAAAGTAGTATAATGTAGTATATCAGTTATCTGGCTTCCATGGTACAAGCTCTGCTTAGTTTGGGGTCAGATAACCGTGTGTGAGGAATAATATCCCAAAATATTTGTTTATTTATTATTTTTTCATGACTCTCAAAATATAACATTCTAAGTTTAAATTCATATTACATCAACTTATTGAAAGCTACTATTACTATAGGTGTCTCTAATGACAGAGCTTGTCATTTCATTCTCCTTGTATCGCCCTCCACTTTGAGCCATATTACCTTTGACTACTAGGTGATTTAGTTACCAAATGTGTGGTCCAATAATCTGCAATGGGCCCGCTTGATGGACTATTTAGGCCTTCATCAATGTTAGAAAAGGCTCATCAGCATGTAAAAATCTTGCCTTATATTTAAAATCGAGGTTGTATATTTATTGCTTCTTCCTAAATGTGATTTCATATTAATGATAACAAGCAACTGCCAATTGGTAAAGGTCATGCTGAGTCCCTCAAGTGACCTTCTTGGCAGTTGCCATCTAGTGATGCAGTTACAACGATGATCTTCTCTCTCTTTCCTACATTAATGTAGGGGCTCTAGGTCTATAGTTGCGTTTCGTACTTTTTAGTTGGGAATTAATTTGATAAATATTTTTATGTTTTTGGAATTCAATTCTGGGAAATTATAAAATAACAAATATAGGTTAATGTTAATTAAATACAAAAACGATGTTTAAAGTCTTTTAAATAATACAAACAGTGATGCAAAATTAACAACTGATTTAGATTTCAATTACCACACCATTTTTATTTCATTGTAAACCTAGTTTGTTTTTATTTAAAGTTAAGTTAGATTTCTAAACTGACGCACATTATTTTTATTTTTTTAAAACAAAAGTACGCTTGCGGTTAGAAAAAGCTCAAGAAAGGTGGCTATATACATTTTTTTAAAGCCAAATGACTATTTATTGCCTCGCACAGTATACTTATATAGTTTTCTTGTATGAAAAAAGGTATTATAAGTTTTGTTACACTTGTTGAATTTAGTCAAAGACACGGATGTTCCCAAACATCCGAAACCCCGAAACAGACCCACACCACCAGTCCCCATACATAATTTATGAAACTTAAAGAAATGCAATGAAATGATCGTCCCATTGTAGATAAACGGCCCATTTCCACTGGCACAATTGAATGATGACTAGCCATTGTGACTATGTTTAGAGATCCTGCATATAATACCAGGATAGGTGCTCCAGCTCTCCGACTATTTCATCCACTTATTGCGCCGTATTATTGCGCTTTATTGGGTCAGTAGGTATGTGCGAATGTTGATATGGTAAGTGGATTATTAGGGTATGGAATAATTTTGACATCCCGTTCGTTAAATATCTTTGAGTTTTCAATGAAGAATAATTTCGTGAGAATATCGTAGCATATTAGGGTACTTTCTAGTTTCTTAAGAAACTTTTTTTTTCTTAAGAAATGGTTGTGCATGGGTGAGCCTTATAGGTAGCTGCTACAAAGTACTCTCACCAGTCATATCATTTCTTCACATATTTTTGATGCGAAAGCTTTTGACGAGGATGTTCAATATTAGGATAGGAATCAACAATATTTGCCGTTCCATTGTTTACCAACACCACCATCACTTTATTTATTCGGAAGACCAATAGCACGAATATAATAAATGAACAATAACACTAGAAACAAATGGCCAATCATAATGTCAAAATCAAAGCTATCTATTCAGTTTAGGCCCTAAGAAGGCACTTATGAAGGTCGAACTTATGGAAGTTACCATCATAAGTCTTCACATATAGTTTTATACTAATAGTATATACAAAACTCGAAATTACAGAAAAATATTCGGAAAAAGAAATAAAGCTACAAACATTTAAGACGTACAAGATCTTAAATAAAAAAATATTATATAACACCATCCAGTACAATGGTACTGGGTGATGATGAAGTCGTAGAAAGTTCTCGCTTTTCTCCTTTGTTCGCTTCTAAACATTATGTGCTTACCACCTCCGACCGCATCATCACTTACCTGGATGCTTGGCTGGGTAACATTGTGTTTAAAAAGCCTATTCAATGTAGTAAACAACTAACACTCTAAACCACAGCGCTATTCTTTTGTTCAGAAATCTTCTAAAAGAACTTTCCTGATATTTAAATTTTGAAATTAGAACAGTTTTCGTATGGCCTTATCACAAAAAATAAATTTATCTGGAGAAAAAAAAATCGGCCTTCAGTTAAAAGTCACGAAATCAGGAGTTCATTCCCAACAGTACTTTTCGTGATTTTTTCCAATTATATTTCCAACCATCATGGAAAAAGTGACACTTACCTTACCTACATTTGTTAGTACAGCGTCATCGTGTTCTGCAATACATTTTTGTCAGAATTTAGGACGCTTACAGACGTCGGACATGCACTAACGATCGCCATATACAGCTCCACGCTAAAAACATCGAGGCTTATTCGAGTTGTGTCGGCAAATTAGGCCTTTCATCACAACTGTTACATCACTAGTTGACGTAGGTAAGTTATTATAAACTTAAAGGGGAAATTATCCATCAGGTTGCTACTCAAATCTATTATTTGTAGTATCGTGAATCAGTTAGTAATGTAGTCGAAAATAAGGTAAGAAATATTTAAAGTATGTAATCGTTTTGTCAATAAACTCCTTAGATTGAAACAAAATGATTAGGATGCGGTAAAAACTATGTTTACTAGAAGCATTGCTACTCAGTTATAAGCGGAGCTGTTAAATGTAAAGAAGACATTTGGATGACAATTATTACACTTGGAGCTAGTCTCACAGGATGCCGATAATTCCCTGATAGCTTATATGGTAGATATCTTCGTAAGAATGAAAGAAAATGCATTATCAGATATCTGTCAAATAAATTATCCCCTTTAAAGTTATAGTTACACAGTAAGATCGCAAACATGCCCAGCCCATGCGTCGACAGCTCTACCCAGCTAGACGCACTGTGGACTGGGTACCACAAATCATTCCTATTTTGTTTTAATGTAAGATCAACACATAGTTTAGCGACAGATGTTCCATGTTTTCTCCGTTATATACTTAGATATAGACAGAAGTGCATATAAGTTTTAGGTATATGTATTCGATATCTTTGTCTTTACATAGTATCCGATGATCAAAGCCATCCGAATGATATTACCGTCGAGTGCGAACTCACGCAGCGCACTATGAGTGCCTCCTCTATAAATTACATGGACTGGACCCCGGAATCATTGTCAACCTTTTTTTGAGTTAAAACCTTTTTGTACCTACTAAACAGGAATATCAACAGTGGAACAGGGTATATCATGTATGTTCCAAAATTAAATTATCTAATTGAAACCGAGTAAGAAACTCGTCGAACCTTATTTTATTTTTAGGGTTCCGTAGCCAAATGGCAAAAAATGGAACCCTTATGGATTCGTCATGTCTGTCTGTCTGTCCGTCCGTATGTCACTGCCACAAAAATAGAAAAAAAACAATAAATTTTGGGGGTTCCCTATACTTAGAACTGAAACTCAACAATTTTTTTTTCATCAAACCCATACGTCAAAAATGATATTGAGGTTTCTAATATCATTTTTTTCTAACTTGAATAGTTTGCGCGAAAGACACCTCCAAAGTGGTAAAATGTGTGTCCCCCTGTAACTTCTAAAATAAGAGAATGATAAAACTAAAAAAGTATATGATATACATTACCATGCAAACTTCCAGCGACAATTGATTTGAACGAGATCTAGTTAGTAGTTTTTTTTAATACGTCATAAATCGTAAACCGCAATTTACCTTTCATTCAATCAACTCAAATATAAAAAAAAAATGGCAAAAAGCAAGGTACAGCACAAATAAAGGAAAAATTATAAAAAATAAAAATGTTGAAAATTAAAGGGTGTCCCCATACATACATAGTTACGCCAATTAATAGACCTCTGAGTTGTATGGGCGCTCATACAATTTAGAGGTCTAGCTTAATTGGCACCTATCTCAAATAAGGTAAATAAATAAAATTGTGCATTTCCCGCGATGGACGAAGTTTGTACGGAACCCTCGGTGCGCGAGTCCGACTCGCAATTGGCCGGTTACAAAAATTATGTAGAAAAAAAAATTATTTTATGCTTTTCAGTTTTAGAAGTCGGTTTTTTTTAAATTGATATATAATATCCAATATAAAAGTTCATCGGGTAACATTTTTTTTAATATAAATGGGTTTACATTAGGCCATCGACTGGCCACAATAAAAGTCCATTCAACATATTAAATTTTCTCACAAATAAATATTAGACATTCACTGATATATTCCAAATTATATTACAATTGGAAGCCAAATATTCACCCGTAGCCCATTGATATATCTATTACAAGAGTGTCTCAAAAAATAAATAAAGCAAGTAAGTAATTATGACAATTCTGAATATTTTTCAGATCTGTGCCACCGGTTATCGACAACTGGTACGACGTTTAAATTACGAGCTGGGCCCATTTTTATCTGTTTTTTTTACTCGTCGAGCCTAGGGGTGGCGCGCAACTTTTTTTTGGACTTATTTTTTATCGAGCGTCCCGAATGGACCACTTCGGTACCGGGTTGAACTGACGATATAGCGGAAAAACTAGTTTTTTATACGAATACGTACTGTACGTATGGATCATAAGAAAATATATCGTTTGTAACTATTTCTCGATGAAGTAACTGCCATGATGATTTTTTAAATGGTGTTCAGTAAGTCTAGAGCTGATATACTACTGTATATATAACTACACTACTGACTACTACATGTGTATGACTGCGATAATTTCCTAATTCAAGCTAATACTTCATTTACAATACAAGTAAGGAGTGAATATCTTTCATATCCTACAATGAGCAGCTTTCAGTGAAAGAAAACATCGAGGACCATACGGTTATAGGAAACTTAATAGTTTTCGCCTTGCTAGCTACCACCCTCAAGTTAAAAATCTATCGCAGTGTGTTCCAGCAGGTACACTTGAGAGTCAGCCACTTCTAGGGTTTGTGTGCTTACCACCTTCGGCCACATATCACTTATCATGGTGAGATTGTGGTCAAACACAGATCTATACACAGTATAAAACAAAACTTGCTACATAGTAGCTCTTTGTTAGTGAACCATAAAAACTAGCCAAGTGCGAGTCGGACTCGCGCACGAACGGTTCCTTACCATTATCTATAAAAATGGCAAAAAATCGCGTTTGTTGTATGGGAGTCCCCCTTAAATATTTATTTTGTTTTGTTTTTAGTATTTGTTGTTATAGCGGCAACAGAAATAGGTACATAATTTGTGAAAATTTCAACTGTCTAGCTATCGCGGTTCTTGAGATACAGTGTATGTATGTACACTTGTACACAATGTGTGCCAAATTTTATCATGTTTGTGTGTGCCGTTGATCAATCAAAGAAACGGGGAACGAAAGAAAGAAAAGGGTATCAAAGAAACAAACTTACTTCCACGAAAAATGGCAGAGCTGAATTTATAGGTCAAAGTCTGTATATTCAGAACTAAAATACCTACCAATCCACCATCCAATAACAACACATACTTCTTGCATTCAAATAAATTTGTTAGCCTAGTAAAAACCTTTTAAAAGTACATCAGCTCAGCTCGTTACAAAAGAATGAACAGCCTATTCCGAGGCAATCATAACACGCGTTCTATATATTTATACCTAATAGTAACTAGCTTCGTGCAATCTAGAAGCGCTCGCACAATCTAACCCAACGGCTTTTGTGCTTACTTTCATATTCGCTGCATTGACAGTTAAAGGGCTCACTAGGGCTGCTACTTATGAAAAAAAATGAAAATTTATTATCTTTGAATAATATTTATGAGTTAGGAAATTATAGACCTTTATAATGAAATAATACATTTAGATATTATTATAAATATTTTGGCATAGAACTTATGAATTCCGTACATAATCGTGATAAATTACTTCAAAATCATTTTTTGTAAAAATTATAAGGTTTAATTTTTTTTATTATTTGTAGTTCAAATTTAGACATAATGTGTGGCTGAAATTTGTTCAGTGTGTTAGTTTTGTACTTAATTAGAAAAAAAAGATTACTTAAGATATGATAAAGTTTTTCATACTCCAAAACAAAATTAAATTAATCAATAAAAGTACCTATGTTTTAATGCAGATATCAAGTTTTGTGAACCGGATTCATTATGCTAGTAACCAGTCTCTAATTAATTTGTCTTCTCTATTTTTATCAATGAATTATCTTCTATACTATAATCCCTCTTGCGACATAACACATTTATAAAATGTTCTGAAGATAGATAATAACAAAAAATAATAATTGAAATTTCGCAGCCCTAATTGGCACAAACACATGCACAGTAGCCGTCCCTATCGACTCGCCTTATTAATAAACATGCGCTAACAATAAATAATTGTTTATAATGAACTTTATAATATATTAGTGCAGATACTTCATTATCTCGCGGGCAGCGCACGCACACATCTATAGCTATTCACGCAAGCATCGACAGCGCCTCAAAATTATAGTGACGGTCATCTTATTTTCGAATATCGATAAACTGAGATATAGCAAGCAAAATTTAAAAAAATAATAAGGCACTTTGAAATTTTAAAATGAATTCTTGTTGGTAAAGCCCACTCATGTTTTTAGAACTGCTTTGCCATCAATAAATTTTATAAAACTGGAATTCATAATAGTATTTCTTTTTTAATAAACACTTGTGTAAATCCAAACCAAATGGACAACTGCTGGCGCATATTCGACCAAATATCCTTTTTTAAGTAATACTTAGTAATATCTAATTATCAGTCAGTCAATTTTGATAATCAATCAAAAAGCTTGATAATAAATACCTCTAATATAGAGCGATATAAGATAGTCAAAATTGATTTAATCGTCAAAATATAATATATTGTAAGTGAATAGTTATATGTAAGAAATCTTGTTAGCTATAATTGTTGTAATTATATTGTGATAACGAAACATTGGCCCAACACCGTTTACTATCCAGCCTAGTATGTAAATTAGCTATTCCATTAGGAGCTAACCTATTTTAATTTATAGAGGATCTTGCGATTAATATTAAGTTGATTATAAATAATGAGTTTTTAACACTTTATATACAATATTACAGTATGTTTTTATGTGGCTATTTAAACGACTTTTTTTCGTACCTAATTAACTACCCTTTATACCGCCGCAGATCGACCATTTTGTACTGCGATTCGCCGATTCTTTGCATTCTCGAACCGTGGAACCGCACCGAGACGTAGTGTTTAGGACATGATGCTCCACAGTTTAGGGTGGTGCTATCAATGATATTATAAATTAGTCGCCGCTGATGTACTGTGTGGTTTGGCGAGACTGTCGTGCTGTGCGGATTCAGCTCTTTTCTGTCTGACAACAACAGTCCGTTAACGATGTCGTCTGACCTACGGGCTCCTGGTCTACCTACCCGGTCTTCTCAACCACCCTTCTCTTGGCCACTATTCTGTCGCTGCCTTAGTCCACCTTGATGAATAATAGGTTCATTTGGTAGTATAAAATTCCCTAACTGCCGTCCTGTTATACTAACACCATTAAAATATTTTGTACCTTAATAAATTATTATCGATAAATTTAAAATATCGTCACTGTACCGTCACTATAATGCGCAGGAGCATCACGACGTTTGGTTCGCATTTTCTTTTATCGACGCATTGATTAATGCGGCTCGATTTGAATAATAATTTTCAGATACAAACGTTATTGTATGATAAATTTAGTGCAAATTGTTACGTGAAGCCAATTGTAAGATAGTATTAACTATCAGTTTGTGGCTGTAGATTTCTTTATGTGGGCAAGTGGGTAGGTACCTACTACTCGTTTCTAATAAGGTTGTCATTCAAGATGACGATGATATTTGTTAAAATGTTCATATTATTAAGGAGATTGTTATTCAGGATCGTATAATAGTGACACAGTTCATAACAGGCATACTAACTAGGATTTATCTAGCTCTTCTACGTTATCGTTATTTGCGACCACTTATAAACCTGTGGCGATATTATATACCAAAAATATGTTATAAGTATAAGGTGTATAATATACACAGTGAGTCTCTAAAGCTCATTCATTAAAACGGACATCCATCTTTCAATCATGTTCAAGCGAAAGAAGCGGGTGGACACAAGCGCGTCCGGTTCGAGGTGAAGGTCGCAAAACAAAAGAGGACCGACATAGTAAACCGGTAGTGGACAGACAGACAGATACAACAGTGAACACCGCTACTCGGTTACGTGGGTGATAAAAGGAAAGAAAAAAGTTATTGGGAGAAAACTCGGAAATGTAAAGAGATGATAATGCGGTGCTATTTATTTTTTATAAAACAAAAAGTTAATTATATGAAATGATTAAGTATTCTGTTTTTTTTTTCCAGCAAGAATTACAGTCTACTGCACAAACAGAGCTTCATTGTTCAGTGCCGGTAACTTTAAGTTGACACCTATAGTAGTTCTTCATTAGAAACGCTCGTGACCAGAGCCGAGTAGCATCTGTCTATACCCCTACGTACTTAAAATTAAAACTGCTGGTTATTTTTCGGTAATTTGTATTGATATTATAGACGAACAATCATCCATTGAACTAACGATAATAATTGTGATTTTAGCTCAAAAAACAATAAATAATATTTGTCACACTAAATTAATATCAAATCGCAGTGCAGCAACTCTTCAATTGTATCAAGACTCAGGCGTGGGGGCCGTAAGTCCGGTGGTCCCATATTTCACAGCGGTACTCCTCTGTGCCACCACCCGATCCCGATCTTTTATAGTTTCATACGAGTGCCGATAGCTTGTACATCTTATTTTACCCTCAAACTGTTGCTTCAATTACTATTAATCGTTTGTACATGTTAAACATGGTTTTATTTTTTTATGTTGAAAGATGGTAGGTAATAGGTTAATTGTAAGGATAGTTGTGTTTCTTATAAGTTGAATAAAATATTGTTGCAAATAAAAATTCTTTTTTTTTGTGAGACCAAGTCTTAGCATCTTATTTGTATTTTTCGTATTTTTGTGTATAGGTAGTACGTGGATTACGTTACTTTATTGCAATCAATTTCAAATTGAAACAACCTCTAAATCTTTAGAAACAATTATGTACATGGTTGAAAATTATACCAATTGCAATGAAGCACTTTGCATTTACAGTATCAGAAAAACTCATTATATATCTGGTTTATAATTGAAACTGATTGCAATGAAGTAACGTAATAGCCGCACTAGCACTTATGTGTCTTTTAATAATCCGATTCTATCATTTGTTCGCAACAATTCTCTCTCGGTTTCAATGGCTGTGATGCCCATAGGTATTTTTGCCCCTTGATATTTCACTTATTTACTTGCTTACTCTTGGCTTCTTTGCTTTACTCCAGTAAAAACAAAATATTTTTAATTCTAGCCAAATCCTCCATATCACGTCTCAAGAGCACTCATCAAAATTTAACGACAACTCAAATGTTATTACAACAAAATGTAGGTGTAATAAGTACGTACGTACACGTACAGCTCATTAAAAGCAAGATGCGTAATAAACCAACACATTACTCTCCTGCAAATACAATGTAGAGCTGTAGCTGTAAATTACTTACTGTCGCCAAATAGCGCATCAACGAATAGTTTGTGCTTTTCCAATGTTGTCGACACAAAATTTAATTTGATTGGAATATAATTTTATGAATGAAATTTATCGTACACTGACAAGAATGTCCATCATGAAAATGAGCATATTTCGTGAGCCTATGTTAGTAACTCCAGATTGAAATTAAGGTGTAAGTATCTAAATAGTATTATGAAAAAGGTTATTGTTAATGAAAATATTTTTCATTTCAATAGGCCCACTATAAAGCCGCTTTTGCTGAGAAGAACTGACAATAAACTTAGCACTGAATGACTCATTTATCTAATTCTATTTTTTTTTTTGTTACATTATTCAATCCGACTAAACACTTAACCCGCATTTTCAAGAAGCTTTATTTAATAGCAACGGCTTTACTTTTTTTTTTGCAGCGGCGACATGTTGTCCTTCTAACTTAACGCGTCCATTACCTTAAACAGACAAATGATCAAATCTAAGCCACAATTCAGAACACTATATACAACAATAGGTATAACTTAAACTTTGTCGAGTGTTGTGTCGACAGTACTGGCAAATGCGAAGTCGGGGCGCGAACTTGTGTCCCATCCCATTGTGTGGACTTGAAACAATAATCTGGAACCGTAGTAATGAGTCGACGAGCCAGGGGCCTTGTTACAATGACCGCTATATTAATTGAATTTAAGAACACGTCATTAATACGTCAAATAATATCCAATTATCCGCTCATATTATCTGTTCCAAAAAAATGACGCCTAAAGTTCTAGGTAAGGCAAGGAAATACAAGGTTTTCCTTGATAATATGACGTGTTCACATTGCTTTAGTCAATAAATAAAAAACCGACCAAGTGCGAGTCGGACTCACGCACCGAGGGTCCCGTACAAACTTATAGGTATGTAAATAGTTCGTCCATCACGGGAAATGCACAATTTTATTTATTTACCTTATTTGAGGTTGGTGCCAATTAAGCTAGAACTCTAAATTGTATTTATTAATTGGCGCTACTATGTGTGTATGGGGACACCCTTTAATTTTCAACTTTTTTCCTTTATTTGTGCTGTAAGACCTTGCTTTTTGCCAAATTTTGTGATTCTAGGTCAACGGGAACTACCAACCCAAAACCTATAGGGTACTTCCGGTTGACCTAGAACTGTCAATTTTGGTTAAAAGCAAGGTCTTAAAGCACAAGTAAAGGGAAAATTCCAAAAATTAAAAAATATGAAAATTAAGGTAAATTTTGGTACTTACAAGTTTTCGCGAAAATCTAAATTTGCCCATATCTTTTTATCGTGTTGACTCAGGACCTTGATTTTTATACACCTAAGAGGGACTATAGACCTCAGTATCTGGTACAAATTTCATCTTGCTAGGTCTACCCGTTCCTGAGAAAAGCGGTGGTCACACACGGACAGACAGACAGACAGACGGACAAGAAAGTGATCTTATAAGGGTTCCTTTTTTTACCTTTTGAGGTACGGAAAACTAAAAAGTAAGTTGTCAGGCATTTTTTATTAAAATAATATATGTATAAGTAAACTCAAATACTCCTTACATACCTAATTAAAATACATTTGCGATCCATTGACGTTGATAACAACATAAAACTTGTAATTAAACAGCCTTGAGATATATAACGTTATTCGAAACCTGAATGTAATTAGCTGTTTTAAATAAATTAGTGTTTATTTAAAAGTTAATTTGCAAGTACTAATTAACGTATCCAGTTTTAAATTAAAATATGGACTGTAATAGCTCGATGGTGATACCACGATTATTGACCTGTGTCTTAATCTATTCAGTTTCATGCCCCAGCTGCTTACATCGGCACAATTGAATGTTTTTCTTTTTACATCGCTTTATTTTCAACAAAATCAAATATACTTAACATCTGAAATATTATCCTGGGGATTTACTTAGAATTTTATCAAAACCACAATTATTTGCGTGTGCGAAATAACTATTATAAACATTTTTAATATGTTTCATTCTTCATTGTAGAACAGCCAACCGCAAGTCGTCTGCCTTAAGGCTGGCTTCTTATGCAGATTTTACGAGAGGTTATTGCTGTAAGCAGCGCTCGAATCGCTTAATTGTTTGGATCAGACATCTTGCTAACAAAAACTACAATAAGCAAAGCATTTGGCAGCATTATTTAATTGCTAAAGGGACGCCTCATCGTTTCTGAAAAAGAATCCTTAATGAGTTAACTTAGACGACGAGGTTTTGGCTTTATAATTGTTACTAGCTGCTCCCCGTGCTCAAGAATTGGGCTATTAAATAAAAATATACAAAAAAAAAAACAAATCTGACTGGTAGTTCTAGAGATTAGCGCGTTGAAACAAAAAATAAACACAGCTTTATTATATTAATTAAGATATGGATACTCATGATAAATCTAAAATCCTACATATTTCTTCACACACACACATCTGATCCTAAAGTACTTTGAAAACCAGATACTCTACCAAAATAATACATTACATACACACACAACGTAATATCACAGCGTAAAAAACATACAGTGGTCTATCGCGTTTGAAGTCACGCGAAATGCCGCTTTGTATAGGCATTCGTCCTTGCTGCATTGTGTCCCAAGCGAGTGTATGGCAGCTTGGGCTCTCTCTCACCCCGCAAGCCCCGCACGATTGCTCTGTCTAGACGTGTCCGTTGACCGACTGTAAGAGTTACATAGACTGTGGTAATATTTAATACTATCAGGTTAACATTTTCCCTATACCACTCAAAAACCGGATACTCAACACATAACTGACAAATTAAAACTAGGCATAACGCTTATTAATAAAACCAAAATAATAATAATAATAATTTATTCACATAAAACATTGGTACACAGATTATAAATGCTTCTTGGAATTACTATTTCTTTCAACAGATTTAGCCTTCTTATATCTCTGATTGCTCTCGACTCCATGAGTCACAGTTGACACCTCTATATGACTTTAATTTCTTACATCAATCCTTATTCAGCTAAGAGTGGTATAATAGTCACAGTCACAACTACATTTAGGCGCCGCCATAAAAGTATTAATTGTAGTCCAACGTCACTATTGTTCTGATTGCAGTATATTGCTAATATTTTGTATACTGTCGCGATATCTACATTACCTATTTGATTTCTCTGTTTTAGAGTTTGGTAGTAATTAGTAAAATCAATAAAATTCTAATAAATACTTGAAATATTCCGGATAGTCTTAAGCGAGAACGTTTTAATTTAGTAATGCTATATCTATGCACTACTTGTTAATCATAATACATAGAATGTAAGGTATTTTAAGGTACAGAAACAGCAATGACCATAAAACAAGAACGCTACGTAAAAATTATCCAGTAAACTATACGTACTTATAAAAAAATACGATATCAAAGTTAGACGTCTGAGTTTGTGTTATCTGACATCTTAGCTTATTCTTAGCAGTCATAACAATTAATTGGAATAAGTACTAGGCGAGGCAAGATAATTGCGCACCGTATAATATCAGCAGGAGTTGACTCATGGCACTTAATAAATAAATACAGAGGGTCCAGTCTCGACTTAGAGGCCGTAATAATGCTGAACGCTCTCGGCTATTGTTATCAAAGTTGATACTGCCTTGATTCGCATGTCTTTGAATCCTAGTTTCCAGAAGTCAGGCTTGAGTTTTAAGCTCGTACGGATTTATCTCTAGCTTTTAGGTAAAGGAATTCTGAAGAATCTCTTAGCACTGGACAGTTGGTCGATTTTTTCTTAAGAAACTAAGATATTCACGTTGTTGATGTTGTCGATGATACACTATATTATTTTTAGCTGCACTTGAAAGTTTTGTCAATGGTAAGACACCCATGTAAATTGTGGTAAAAAAAAACATATATTATAATTAAAAAAAATAAAGACAATAATTGAGGTAGGTATTTGTAGTTTCTTCAGTCTTCTGTACTTACCTATTCAGTGCAAAGCGTCCATCCACCACTTTTATACAGCCTGTGTGATACAAGATTAATTAGTGATGTCATACAATAATTATATAGGTGATACTATAAAACTAATAGGGCTAATATCCAATTTAGATACAGAAACGGGAAAGTATATTGTTTTATCGATGGAATTTACCGATAAATTTTCATAATGCACTTCAGTCCAAAGTTTTCTGATGTATTTTATTGTCTCTCATTCATAATCATTTATGTTAGTGAAAGGGTTAAAATCATCTATGAATGGTATTGTAGAGCACTAACTAATAAAGTCTTAATTGTCTTTGCAAAAATCTTTACCAAGGACTGTTTTTATCAAACAACGTTTTTTTTACGCCCGTCATACCTACCCAATTATTGAGTGTGCTATCTAGAAGAAATTGGGTAATTACTTTTAGATTCATTTTGCAATAAATATAAGCAGTAAATTTTAAAACAGACTACATGCATGTTAGCATGTCATAGTAGCTAGTTTTTGCCCTGCAGGTATGCCATCGTACCCGAGGGTTTTTTTTCAGTATTCAGATTTTTTCGGAAATAAAATATATCCTACGTTTCATTCCAGGATTCCAGGAACCCATTCAACGATTACAGCGTGATTGAGTGACATATATCTACATAGACATACCTACATGCATATTTTCGCATTAATAATATTAGTAGAATATGATTTGACAACTCAAAATGCTTTTAGTTGGTGCAGAGGGATTATCTTAAGCGTATCATTTTACTTATAAATTAATAATTAAGTAGCCAACTCGATCGTAAACACGCCGAGTGCATTCCTAACTCTTCGACATCAATATTCAACTGAAGCGTTTATTATCATATCTCATTATACAAGTTAGTGCTTGTACAGAAAGGAGAAGGCCCCCTTCTTAGGTTATGACCTTTCTCTTTAGCACACAATTTCACTCTTAGAATAATAATTGAAATGTTATTTTATAATACAATAAATAGAGTTGAATTTTGAGTGATGATGTACTGTTGTAAAGTCGAGATTCGGTTTTCAAATACAATTTGGAAATGAGATCCGCAGGGTAGCTGTTACCCTTAAGGGGTGTAGGTGGTATGGGTGCCTTGCCACTATTATTTATAAGGGTGGGTCAGTAGTCGGATAGTGGGCTATACGATTCGCTTAAACTGCAACCACTTACGTACGTAAAGCTTATTCGTATATTGTTTTGTTCTATTAATTATCATATCCTCGACCATCTTGCCGTTCCTAGTTTATTGTAACAACAATTGTTTGGAACTACAAGTTGAAATTTATATAAAGTGGTAATTTATAGTACCTACGGTTGGTATTTTAATGCAAAATTTGATGTAATAAAGCGATTGGTCGCCACAGATCGTTTGTTTGGCTTGTTTCCCATTCAAAAAAACAATTGTGTGTCTGTTTATTCTGAGTTTGAGATTAACGTAGACAGAGAGAGATTAAGATATATCAATTCTATCTCGTTTCCATAGCAACAAGCTCTACTTAGTATGGGATCGGCCGTGTGTGAAGATTATCCTAGGATATCTATATATTTTCATTGACTTGCCAGTTGGCGTGGTACGATACCTTATCTATCACTCCGCAGGTCGTGGGTTCGATTCCCACTCAGGATAAACATTTGTGTGCATGAACATGTCTGTTTGTCCTGAGTCTGGGTGTTATTATCTATATATGTATTTACAAAAGAAAAGTAGTAGAAGTCCATAGTACAAGCTCTGCTTAGTTTGGGGTCAGATGGCCGTGTGAGAGGAATAATGTCCCAGAATATTTATTTATATTTATAGATTTACTGAGCACTTGAGTTATGTACTAGTAAGGAAGGAGATACATATTTCAAAACATAATATGTATCTCCTTACTTACTAGTATTATAAAATAGTCTGTTTGTTATGTTTTCACGGCTTTACTTAATCGATTTCGATGAAAATTTTAATGAATTCTAACTCTGACTTTATCTATAAATTACCACAGTGAAAGATCGCCAGCCTCTCACATCCGTCACCAAGCAACTACCGATGTGTTCGTGCAGTTGCACTTGAGAGCCAGTTCCACCTAGGGTTTTGCTTACCACCTTCGGCCACTTCATCACCTACACATAGGCTTACATTAGTACAGTAAAACAAAAACCGGCCAAGTGCGAGTCGGACTCGTGCACGAAGGGTTCCGTACCATTTATCTATAAAAACGGCAAAAAAATCGCGTTTGTTGTATGGGAGCCCTTGAATATTTATTTTATTTTGTGTTTAGTATTTATTGTTATAGCGGCAACAGAAATACATAATTTGTGAAAATTTCAAATGTCTAGCTATCGCGGTTCTTGAGATACAGCCTAGTGACAGATAGACGGACAGACAGCGAAGTCTTAGTAATAGGGTCCCGTTTTTACCCTTTGGGTACGGAACACTAAAAACAATCAAGACACAGTATTCGTCCCAACTGGGAGGCCGTTCTGCTCAGCGCTTTCTGGCTTCATAAAAAAACATTTAATGTACAATTTATTGCCTTAAAATGTTAGTCGAGTAGTTCATCATTTATATATACTCTCTTTAACAAGTCTTTCAACACATTCATTTAACAAATTGCGACGAGGAAAAATAATTAAAAGATAGTTATACGACCTCACATTGTTGTAGAATATTAATTTCACGGTTATCTTATTACGGAAGTTAATGTCTCATTATATTTTGTGGGTTTCCATTGTTAAGTCTATTACGGTATTTTTATTCGTATTTTTTTGTATGATTGTTTTAGATGTGTTAAGAATTATTTTAAAATATTATCTATACTAATATTATAAAGCTGAAGAGTATGTTTGAACGCGCTAATTTCAGGAACTACTGGTTCAATTTGAAAAATTATTTCAGTGTTGGATAGCCCATTCATCGAAGAAGGCTATAGGCTACTTTTTATCCCGGGAAAACACAAGATCCCTCGGGAACGCGGGTGTTCTTTATTCTTTGTTACCTTTATTAAATAAATAGGTTTCAATTAAATAATACTCTTATGTCATTTACTAAAGACTGAACAAACAAATGGACGTTTGTCGGCAGAATATCAGTTGTTTGATTCTCCATCGAGTATATGACTCCGCTGCGATTTGTCGCCAACATCAAAGTATAAATCACTGTCCCAGCATCGATACATCAGCGTTGCAAGGAACTGTTGTGTATATACGTTTAAATCACTTCTAATATCACTATTTCTTTTGAATAACAGATCTATCACTGCCCTAGTTTGACGGGCTAGTTGACGTGATAAGTATGATACACATGTCTGTTTGTCCTGAGTATGGGTGTAATTATCTATTTAAGTATATATTTAAAAAGAAAAGTATAATTCAAAAAGAGAGCTTGAGCCATTGCACTAAAGTATATAATAGTATATTGTTCCTTATAAATAATATTTAAGTCAGAATCAAAGACAACTTTATTTATAATAACTTCCGCCCCGCGGTTTCACCCGCGTTCCCGAGGGATCTTATGTTTTCCCGGGATAAAAAGTAGCATATGTGTTATTCTAGACTATAATCCCTCTCTGTGCCAAATTTCATCCAAATCCGTTCTGTAGTTTTTGCGTGAAAGAGTAACAAACATATATCCATACTCACATACTTACGCATTTATAATATTAGTAGGATTTAATTTCGTTATAAATAAACTGATAGTGTGATGTACTTCTATAATATTGGAATTGGAAACATTATTTCCAGTTCCCTCAATAAATACATATAAGCAATGAAAACGTGCCTACAAAAAACGATGTTCACAAGTAAAATCTACTTAACATATATTGTTGGAATAATTATCATAAATTATGTTTAAATCGTGTACTTATTCTAATTTAATGGCAGTTAATAGCTTAGTTTCCACAAAAGCCTGATTATAATTCACAAAATAATTAAAAAATAGCTCATTTTAAAACTGAGACAGTATGTTTATTCGAATTTATATGTGTACTTTATTTCGTACTATATTCATTTAAACATAATGATTGAGTGGGTGCGTGCGCATGAAATTAGAAGCTTATACAAACATAATAAAATATTATTTCTCATATATTTTCTATATCTGTAAATCCTTATTGTAAAACGATGACACTCTTGTCTTGACTTTTTTTTTACTTTGTACTATGTGTTTGATCAAAATTTCACTATGGTAAGTGATGATGTGGCCGATGGTGATAAGCACACAATGCCTAGAAGGAACTGGCTCTCAAGTACAGCTGCTGTAACACAACGGCACTCACCTTCTCTACCACCGTGATATACCTACCTACTGGTTTTCTCACGTTTTATTTCACCGTTACCTCAAGTTCGTTGTAGGATTTGAACCCTAGATCTTCGCCGCGATAACATTACCACTGAGCTATCATCGCCTTAAAACTTACTCAGCTTGCTCATTGAGTTGATAGAAACCTACCAAACTGTCTAGAATAATATGATCGTAATAAGTATTGTCAAACATGTAGGGTTTTTTTTTTCAAAATGACGCATTTATAATCAAAATAAATACCTAAATAGTAATAGCAAAATATCCTGGGACATTCTTCATATACGACTATCTGATCCCAACCCAAGCAAAGCTTGTAATATGTGTATACATATACTTATATGGATCATTACACATATCCTGGGTGGGAATCGATCCTACGACCTGTGGCATGGGCATATTAAACCATAACATCAACCGGGCCGTCAACCTTTGCATAAAGAGGTTTTGTAGAACAGTAAAAGACGGGGAAAATAATCATGCCAAAAAACCTAACTGTTTCATGAATGTCAAACAATGGCAATAAAAGAAAGTAAAGTTGTTTAAAACAACCCTTTATTTTTTCAAGAAAGAAATCGCGGCCTCGTGGAAAATACCCAACGTTTCGTTTTTCTTATTGAATACATTCTATACATGTTGTTGTTTCGTAACTACGAGTATATAAGAACTCCTACAAAGTTAGCAGACTTGATCTAGAATGCTGTAAAGTTCAAAGGTGGGCCAAGTTTATTTTCTTACTAGCTTTTCCCCGCGATTCCACTCACGGTCCCGAGATAAAAGTCCTGTATTTCTCTCCCAGATCCAAACTACACCTCTGCCAAAATTCATAAAAATTGGTTAGCCTGTGAATGCATAAATTTACCCACTTTTATAAAGGGTTGAATTTTGGTAAATCCTTTCTTAATAGCTACACCCCTATACCTATATTGTATTAATACCTATTAATACAATAATTAACTTCCCATTCCACCCACTTAGGGGTAAATTTTGAAAAACGTTAGAATGAAAGTAGATTATCTACTCTGAACAATATTTACACCATGTTTCGTATTCAATTAACAAAAGAGACATACAAACTATATTTCCCCCTTTTACAGTGTGTAAAAGGGGGAGAGGATTGAATTTCCGAAAACCCTTTCTTAGAGGATGCCTGTGTGTATCCTATATATTTCAAGTCTGTAGATTTTAGTTTTGAAGTAACTTACCCTAAATATTGAAGATGGCAAATTTTACTTCATGGAAACTTTATTTTATTTTTTTAATGAAAGAAAATTTCATTTAGTAACGCATTTTGAAAAATCACCTGAGCCTGGAATCGAACTAGACAAATGTGAAAATCAGACATCCTTTAGGTATTTTTATGATATCGATGGAAAGTGTCAGTCATAAAAACTAAATTCTTCTAAGTAACACAGTAGGTATCTTAAATTAAAAGAAGATCATGAAATTTAACAATAATTTATAAGGCATTTTATTATAGATTATTTGTTTGTTTAAAGGCGCTAATTTTAATTTAAATTTTATCCCGGGAATGCGGGCAAAACAACGGGTAACAGGTAGTCTAGTAATATATGATATCTATGAGATGAATACATAATTTTATTATACAAGTTATGGGAAACTACAAAATTATTTTAAACAAGTATCCCAGAGCGGTGTAACCCGTGTTCCCGAGGGATGTAATGTTATGTTGGGGTAAAAAACATCTTAAGTTTTATTCCTGGGTAAGATCTATCTGTATATCAAATTTTATTCTAATCTATTCAGTCATTCAGTCAGAGCGTGATTGAGTAGTGGATGTACCACACAAACATCCAGACAAACATGCACACAAAATTTCGCATTTATAATATGAGAAGAATTAATAAGATATATATATGTTTTAATTTTTCACACTGACTGATATTGAAATATCGTTAGTTCAAGCTTGACCTTGAGGTCAATAACCTATATCGCATTATTACTAACCTCTACGACGAACATACCTACCTTCTATTTTATTATCCCTATTACTTTGACCTAATACGGGCCGGTTGGCGTGGTTTGTAAGATACCCTATCTATCACGCCGCAGGTCGTGGGTTCGATTCCCACTCAGGACAAACATTTGTGTGTATGAACATGTCTGTTTGTCCTGTGTCTGGGTGTAATTATCTATATATGTATGTATTTACAAAAGAAAAGTAGTATACGTAGTATATCAGTTATCTGGCTTCCATAGTACAAGCTCTGCTTAGTTTGGGGTCAGATGGCCGTGTGTGAGGAATAATGTCCTAGAATATTTATTATTATAATACAACATTATAAAGTTTTTTTTTTTAACAATGTTTATGTTTAAAAGTTGACATTAGCAGAGGGCGCGGGTCGATAGTTAATTCTGTAGGTAGTTCGAAAAGGGGGTTAATTAATAATAACGGCGTATGGGTGATTAATGAAACTGTACCCTTCCTAATTTATAGTTGGACTTAAGCGCCTCGCCTCTCCCGCCCCGCCGGCCCAAAGCAAACTAAATATCCAATACCTCGATGTCGACTGTAGATTCAGCTGCCTTGATACTTGCTAGTTTGATTTTTATTACAGTACCTGTTTTCTTTTTATGTATTTAGCATCATTGGTCTAATCGCTATTTACTACGGTGAGACAGTGGGTATAATGAAAAAAAAAATACTTTTAAAGTTTCCGTTAGTCTAGTGTATTTTCTTCGGATAAATTGAAAATCAAAATTAATAAAAGTAGATGAAGAACGAAATAAATACTAACGTTTCAAATATATTCTAATCCCCACACTTATAAATTACCTATATACTCTCGTAAAATAATGGTGTGTGAGTTTATTATAAATAATAATAATAAATATTCTGGGACATTATTCCTCACACACGGCCATCTGACCCCAAACTAAGCAGAGCTTGTACTATGGAAGCCAGATAACTGATATACTACATAAACTACTTTTCTTTTTTAAATACATACATATATAGATATTTACAACCAGACACAGGACAAACAGACATGTTCATGCACACAAATGTTTGTCCTGAGTGGGAATCGCACCCACGACCTGTGGCGTGATAGATAGGGTATCTTACCAACCACGCCAACCGGCCCGTCAATTATATTATTATTAATATTAATTGATAGTCATACTTGTTAAAAAATCTCAACAAACCTTCTAAATCTTAGTGCTGCGAATTAATAAAAAAAACATCTATTACAAAAAATCTAATAATATTAAATTGTGCGCTGCTTGCAATTGAGTTTGAGAAAATAGCTTGATTGAGAAAATAACAAGCGTAATTAAACTGTATATACTGAGTTATGCACTATTATTCATATCGATATATTACCAAATAAAATCATATTGCAAAGTATCAATTCCATTTAGTCGTCTTACATTATTATGAAGACAAGTACGAGCAGTGTATTCGGACTTTGAAAATCTAATTACGTAGCCAGTACCCTTACCTCGATCGCTCCTTCGCGCCCGCCCAGCTCCGCCACCCGCCTACACCGGGCGCTTTCCATTTCCACAGTCACATTACCAAAATATTATATTTTATGTTTTTTTCTATTTCTTAAGCGTTTAACAATACTATATTTTTATTTATTTGTGCGATCTCCGTACCATTCTTCTAGGAAACTATATCTTGAAAAGTATTATTTGATTAATTTGGACACATTTTTTATTTATTATAAAGCAATGCTTATGGCAAGTTTCATTTCAAATATTTATATATTTAAGTCCTACAATATTGATTTATAGTACTCATTAAACGGTTGAAAAAAAATGGTTCACCATATTAAATTATTTGAGTTCGTATTAAATTAAGTAGGTACTTACGTTGCTTTTGATTAGATAAATGTATAGGTTTAATCATAAAAATAACCGGCCAAGTGCGAGTCGGACTCGCGCACCGAAGGTTCCATACAATAAAGCCAGTCCTCTAAATTGTATGAGCGCCTATACAACTCAGAGTACTATCCAGAGTACTACTCGGACTATCTTAATTAACGTCAACTATGTATGTATAGGGAAAAAATAAAAAAGTTGAAAATTAAAGGATTTTCAACTTTTTTATTTTTTCCTTTATTTGTGCTGAAGACCTTGCTTTTTGCCAAATTTCGTGATTCTACGTCAACGGGAACTACCATATAGCTATATTTTCGATCCAAAACCTATAGGGTTCTTCCGGTTGACCTAGATTGTCAATTTTGGTTAAAAGCAAGGTCTTACAGCACAAGTAATGGGGAAATTCCGACAAATATAAAAAGTTAATAATTAAGGTAATTTTAGTACCAACTTACAAGTTATCGCGAAAATCTAAAGACGCCCATATATTTTTATCGTGTTGACTCATGACCTTGATTTTTATACACCTAATAGGAACTAGCGACCTCAGTATCTGGTATAAATTTCAATTTGCTAGGTGAACCTAGCTAGAGAACCCGTTTCTTAGAAAAGACACACGGACAGACGGACAAGAGAGTTTTCTTATAAGGGTTCCTTTTTTTACGTTTTGAGGTACGGAACCCTAAAAATAAAATAAAATTATTTCGTTGTAAGGTTAATGAGAAAAGCCAAGAATACTTACCTAACTAAATTGAACTTTACTCAATACTAAGTGTTAATTTGACCCATAATCAGTGGTACAATTATTTAATTTAAAAAATACAATTTATATACATTGCTAGTTACTAGGTAGGTAGGCTGAGGTCAAAGTAGTATTGCCATACGACGGAATATTATTCTTACATACATACGTTCATCCCTCAAAAGCAACGTACTTTATTTAGTGGGACGAGTAGATTTACCCCTGGCAGGGAAAATATAATATTGTATTTTCTTTGCCCGTGGTGTTATGAGCGTCTATAGGCTACGGTAACCGCTTACTATCAGGTGGGCCGTAAGCTTGTTTGCCACCTATGTAGTATAAAATATATATACAAGAATAGTTTTTCCGCAACTAAGTGATATAAACAAAATATATAATACTAGCATTCTCCCCGCGGTTTCACCCGCGTTCACCAGAGATCTTATGTTTTCCCAGGATAAAAAGTAGCCTATGTTCTTCTCCATACCATAGGCTATCTGCATACCAAATTTCATCGCGAGCAGTTCAGCGGATTAACCGTGAAAAGGTAACAAACAAACAAACTCACTTAAAGTTTAAAGTTAGGTAGTTAGGATTAGGATAAACAAAATCATCTTACGCAGCTTAACGACTCAAATAAGAAAGAAAAGAACATGAAAAACCAATCGGCCCAAATGGAAAACGCCAAGTTTGTCCAAGCGCACGAATTATACATGGTGTATTAATACGCTGTTCAACTCTACTATTGCTAGTGAAGTTTTAATTCGATAACCCACCGGCTGGTGTTGCCCCCTTCCTGCCCCCTTTTCCTGACTACCCCGCAATAATGTATTTATGGACGATACCGCGGACCTAATGAGTGAACGTGTGCCTCTTTATACTGCCCTTGTACGGGCCGGAAGATTTTCAGTATTTTATACCTATTAAAATTTTGATTAGATAAGGTTGTTGTTGTATTTCATTTTTGTGATATTAAATTGAGATATACCTAATGGGGGGAAATGTATGGAAATGCAAGTTTAAATCGTATTATAAACTAGCTTTTCACCCTGAGTATCCCTATTTTACCCCTTTATATTTTGAATTTTGAAAAATCCTTCCTTAATTGTTGATGTTCATAAAACATACAAAATTTAAAAAAAAAACCTAAAAACTGCGTCACAAAGCTAGATTTAAATAAACGTAAGCTATACCAGTAACTTAGCTTAGGAAAGTGAAGGACTTTTTCAAGGGGAATTGCGGTTATTACAAACCCATAGAAATTCAAGAACTATCTGTGAATAGATTCTGATCTAGATGACAATAATACGTTTGAATGTTTGTTCCACTGTGTGCTAATATTTAATATAATCTTTGTTCCTAATTTGTAACATATATTCAAAAGAAAGATCCTCTAAAATGCCATGCTGAATTTCTTCCCAGAGTCTTCTAAGTTCAAGTGTATTATTGACCCGCAGTGGTAGAGTCAATAGTATCTAACATAATAAATGAGTTTTGAGTCTGTTTTGAGTTGATTAAATCAAGGCAATATTTCTTATTTATATAAGTTAGTTTTTAAGGTATGATAGCACCCATATAGTACCCACCTGACTGGCTACCACCCTCAAGTTGAAAATCTGTCGCCAAACACCTATTGGTGTGTTCCGGCAGCAGCCACTTGAGAGCCAGTTCTAACTTCTAAGCTTTGTGTGCTTACCACCTTCGGCCACATCATCACTTACCATAATGAGATTGTGTTCAAACACAAGCCTATACAAAGTAAAAAGTAAACAAAAAAATAAGATTTAATACAAAATAATTAGTTTTGAACTACAATATCTTATTTGTATAAAGCTGTTGTTATACTCGATTATGTGATCAAACATTTGTTCCAACATTACTTATAGTTGAATGACAAAGGTTAAAACAAATGTTATATGCGATCTAAAACACAACAAAGACGTAACTCGAATATTGAAGGACAATAGATATTTTCATCTAAATTTTAATTATAAGTAATAATGATTAAAGCCATCAGTAGCGCGACAACGGGCTGACCTCCACTCTCACACCCTTTTGTGTACCTTCATTCATTAATTAATATTTGATGAGGCACTATCTGATATCATTTATTTAGATTTTCAAATTTTTTACTGATAATATTTACAGAAGTTACAGTAGCTAATAAAATTTAAAGGTATTAAAATGTTCTTGCAAAAGACGATTTCGTTCGTCCATCCATACTATATAATATTATATATTATTTAATCCTAACTAATAATATTATAAATGCGAAAGTAACTCGCTTTGTCTGACTGTCTGTTACCTTTTCACACTTAAACCGCCAAACCGATCGGACAACTAGCTTCCGCCCCCGGGTGAAACCGCGTGGCGAAAGCTAGCATATTTAATATATTTATTTGTAATCACAACATAACGTGAAACTCAATGAACTTATTTCTTAACCGTACCACCACGGTCAAGACAAGTCATTCGTTTTTTTTAACATATTAGATTGCTGGTGGTCCCTACACTAGGTCAAACCTATCTCATAGGGGTCGTTAAACCAGGTAATAAAAAGATGAACAACACCAGAAGCAGTATATTTTTTTATAGGCTTGTGTTTGATCACAATCTCACTTTGGTAAGTGATGATGTGGCCGAAGGTGGTAAGCGCACAAAGCCTAGAAGGATCTGGCTCTCAAGTGCAGCTGCTGGAACACACCAATAGGTGTTTGGCGATAGGTTTTCAACTAAGTGGTAGCCAGCCAGGCGGGTACTACAAACCTACCACCGTGCTATGGTTTCCTCACGATGTTTTCCTTCACCGAAAGATCAAGCTCATTGTAGGATTCAAACCCACTACCTTCTCCTTAAAATCATGCAATAAATTAGGTACTTACGACAACAGATTATGTAATTTATCACTCATCTAGTCCAAGCATTGTTTACATTGTGATCAGATTGTAGAGTTTGAAGAATCTTCCTCTACAGCTCTTTGATGTTCCACTGCTGAGCATAGGCCCTTCACGAATGAGGGTGACAAGGAATGGGCAGGCTAGTACCTAGTGAACCTACTGTTGGAGTTTTCAAACCACCTAGGAGGCCTCCAACTAGCTTAACGACTATCACAATTAAGTGATAACCGGGACCAACGGCTTTACGTGCCTTTCGAAGCACGGAAACGCTCAAGTTGAAATACCATTAGGCGGTCACCTATCCAGGTCGGTCAAGAACGGCTAATCAAGCTACACCGCGCTTGATGAATGTTTCAAGATATTAATGCTTCAAGCATGCACGCATAAACTCATTCAAAATTTGAAAAAGGCGCAACAATGCCTTCTCCAAAACCCAAAATGAAACTACCGAGGCACCTCCTTGTCTCACCCCCATGCACCCCCACAGTACGTCTTGAACCAACTTCCTATAATTAATTACACTCATTATCATTATTGTTCGGAAGGCAGTTTTGCTTCGATAATGAATTGTTCGCCTCCATCATTAATTAGTTTATTATAATAAGAACCGGAACTTTGTTCGTAGATTAATTGTGTTTTATCTCGGGCCAGTTGGTGTTACCTATTTCTTGGTTGCTCAGTTGAGAAACTCTTTTGATCGTGTATATGTCGAATTAATTTAAGTTGAGCAATCTGCGACCAGAGATAAAATTTAGACGATCCATATCCAACTGTATTTTATGATAGGCCGGTTGGATTGGTTGGTAAGGTATCACGCCACAGGTCGTTGTCTGTTTGCTGAGCCTTGGTGTAATTATCTATATAAGTATTTATAAAAAATATTGTTGTAGTATGTTTCGTTGTCAGTTATCTGGTTTCCATAGTACAAGCTCTGTTTAGTTTGGGGTCAGATGGCCGTGTGTGAGGAATGTTCGAGGATATTTATTTATTTATAGATTTGGCTTTAAGAGTAAATACTGTTTACTGTAATTTTTTTAAGTGATGTCTAGTCCAGAAACTAATAAAGGGTAGATACGAGTCATTCAAAGGATTTCTCTATAAAATGTGGGGCAGTATAAAAAAATACTTCATATAAATAACAACTTCAATAAACAATAATTACCACGGTTCTGAAGCATCACCATCACCCAATAAGGAAAGTTTAACAATTTTCTTTACAAGTTATTCAAAACAGTTTTTTTTGTCGGACATCTCTCATAATTTATTCATGTCTCGACACTCCCTTTTGTCCAAGTTTGAAGATTACGCTTGTCAATTTCGTTATGATAAAACTGGTTTTTTGTTAATAAATGAGTTTTTGTATTGATACTCTGTTAATACATGGTATAAAATTTCATCTATCAATCGGATGGATACTAGATAGACTTTATTGTTACACCACATTTGTTATAAAACATAGCTTAACTTACAAGAAGAGTGTTAAAAATAGTGGCTTTATCACTAAAAACCATATCTACCAGACATCATTTGGATGTAGAGGCGCTTTAACAGATGAAGTGCACTCAGTGTCATATTGGTTCGAAAGTACTATGTTCGTAACACCATAACATTTCAATCAATGCTTTAAAAGAAAATCCCTTTTTAACTGACTAAAAAGGAGGAGGTGCTCAATTCGGAATTAATTTTGCTAATAGTATGTATATTTATAATCATGACTGTACATTCAATATCTCTAAATAGTATATAACAAAGTCGTTATCTTGCTCTGTCTGTTTATCTGCTTACTTTTTTAAACCAGGCAACGGAATTTGAAACGGTTTTCACTAATAGAAAGAACGATAAACGAGTAAGTAAGGTTTTTGTATATAAATTGCACCCGTACAAAGTTGGGGCGGATCGCTGGTTGCGTATAATTGTACTTCGATCATTAGTATTATTGTTGTAATCTGTGGTAAATGTTATAATCTTGACTCACAATATGGCAACATCACCGCCCTCTGTAACCTATAAAAAATAAAAATAAAATGTCTGTTATGGTGTTGTTTGCTTTTACTCGTATAGGATGTAAAATTTTGTTAGTTATTTTGGAAGTAATAAACATACTAACTATGACTAACTGGCCTAATTTATTAACATCCATCATTCCAACGATTATCATTAAAATAATAATTTAATAATTTATCAGTGCATTATACTGACCTTATATTATGAGAGTTCATTATAATATTGAGTTACAAAACTAATTATAATAAAAAATATTCAGATTTATATAATTTAAAAGCAAGACAGACACGAGGTTTTTATAATAATGACATGATATGAGACTAAATGACGAAGAGTATTCCACGCCTATGTACCTACCTATACACGATTTCCATTCAACATCTCGATCGAATATGTAATCCAATCAGTTCAGCAACAGATACGACCTACACTGTGCCCGTTTACCATTTAGGAAAGCTTTTATGATGGCTTATTTCGATGTTTTTATTTACCGACAAATTTTCTTATAATAGAATCTTGTCTTTATTTTTGACAAGCTGGTTTATGTAAATTACCAAATCAATAATAGTAGTAAAAATATCATCAAGGAAACTCATAATGAGGAGTTCAGTCCACATCTTATTGGTACGCAATAGCAGCGTCCGACTCATGGAGATAAAGATTTGGAGAATAATCAAACAATACAGCTACTGCAATGACGTATGAACAGTAGAAACTGGTTTGAACGGTTCCGGAATGCAATCCCCTATACTCCTGTCAGTCTTAGAACTAAAGTCAGGACCATAGATTAATTGTACCCATTGTAGGTATAATATATTTAGTAGATTACTTAACATTACATCCTTCGGGAATGCGAGTAAAACCGTAGAGCGGAAACTAGTACATAATAGTATAATTAGGAAAACTAAATAACTGTCGTTATCGGTCGATAGTGAAGCATCACTCTTGAAGTGCTACATCTGTATTAGTATTTGTCAGTATACAGATGCTAGGCTATCTGCCTACGGCCGGCACGAGGATCAAGCGTCACGCAAACTTTATTTCGTATTATATCTCTATAGTTCGTTGCGTGGACGAGCGTCACATAATCTGCGAGCGATGCGATGGTACAAAAGTGATAAAAGTATGTCAAAAAGTTCTTATATAATGTTGAAGCACAAGACATTTATTCAGTTTAAGCCCTAGAGCACTTGTGAAGGTCGAATCTACTGAACCTATCGGTTTAGAAGTTCCTTCATCTAAAAAAAATCCGGAAAAAAACTCAGTTGAATGCTGATTTCCGAAGCGGTGCCGCCGTAGTAACTTTAGTAGATTTGACGTTCATAAGTGCCCTCTTGAAACTGAATGAATGGTTTTAATGGTTTTTTTTTAATATTTAATAATGTTGAAAAATAAAGCATATTAAAAAAAGTAATAATAACCTGAACTCTCTCCATTATAAATATATAAACGGTAGAGCACAAAGAGCTATCCTGTCTTTTTGATAGGTAGTCGACGTATGTACGAAACGCATTTCAATCATCCATTTATGTCGCTATGAGAAATCACCGTCGTATGTTTTGATATACGTGAATTTCACCAAATTTCCATCACGTGGTTTCACGCACAAACCCCTGTTGTACCCCCTTAGGATTTGAATTTCATAAAATCCTATCATTCTTTTTTTTATGTTCAAAGGTTGACAAGCATGCAGGCGGTCTACCTGATGGTAAGTGGCGTCGCCTATGGACATTAGCAATACCAGTGGGATTGCAAATGTGTTACCGACTTTTATAAAACCTAGAATGCAATTCGTTTTCAAGTGCAGCTGATGGCACACGTCAGTACCTACCATTGCCTAGTACATTCCTGCGTTACACAAGGAATATAATTATACTCTTAATTTCATAGTTCTATGGCCAGGCTCTGTAAACCACTTTTAGTCAATTAATTCGTCAGTCAGGACTTATTTTTTTTATACAGAAGATGTTCAAGCTACGTGTTGACAACCATGAGTCGCGTTCATAGACGTTGCTTGGTTAAAACTTTGTCGGTTCCAAACTTTAAAGGATATTGTTACGTCTTAAAATAAGTCTTAACAATGGAGACTCTCACTACATGAATAATTAAAAAGAAGCAGTAGGGAACCTTACTGCCAATTTCTTTCACTGTTAAATATAATTTATACAAATGACGCGTTTGGTTACATGTGGCAAGACTTATTTTCTTTTTCTTTCATGTCATTTTTCTGTTTCGTAATTTTCACTTACCTACAGTACAACTTCAACGTTGCATAGCTTATAAATTCGATGTAGCAATCATTTTTCAGTCACAATTATACAGCGTGATTATGAACAAACATCTACACAGACATAGGAACATAAATATTTATAATTTTTGTAAGAGTAAAAGTGAGTGTCTGCCTGTGTGTTTGTTAACGTTTAAATACATACAAAACAACACAACCTATTACGATTTTGAAGATGAAAGAATTTGATATTGAACTAGAGATTGAAAATTTGAGAATACTTTTATCCAGGAAACAGGAGGTAAACGTGGGACACAACTAGTGTAGCATAAAACTACCTATTCAAAAGTCTTAAGGTGCAAAATACAACGAATTAATATAGCGGTTGAGATCGTATATAACTCTAAAACAAGAGCTGTCCAGCTAAATGTGAAACATCAACCCATTACATCTGTATCTATCAAATAAGTCAATTTTTAGAACCGACCCAGTCTCGAGACGGTAGACTGATCTAATACGTGTTCATAGGTTAGTTTGATATTAAATAATAACTGTTAGTTTTAGTGTTTTGTGGGTTGTTAGGAAGGAATGTTAAGAAAATAAAATATTTTTGAAAAGGACCTGAGAAAAAAATTACAAATAAAATAAAACAACATAATATTGTGCGAGGTTTTGATTACTATACATATAATATATTACTTTTTTTACTTTAACGCTTCTTACATGATTAGAATCTTTTAATTTCTTCAAAATCCGACAAAAATCATGTAAGTATATTTTAAAATGTATTCATTTATATAAATCGACGTTTATTCCAGTCATACAAATACTCACAAACCTCATGTTAGGTTTATTCAGGAAATATTTGCTACAGACACATTGTCATTTTAAACAGTATATCTACATCGATACGTAACCGTTCCAAATGATCTATTACCTTATTGTTTTATTACATTGTCCATAAAAGTTTGATAGCAATAAAAGTTAATCACGTAATAAGCGCCCGCTATCAATTATTAAGCGAATCGGCAACTTTTGGCCAATGCAACTTGGCTGGATTTGAAGATGTGACGTCGTTTAGCTATTTTCGTATAAATGGATACCTACCTTAGCTAACGTTCGTTGCTAGTTTTCTTTAAAAGTAATACTTGTACATTTTATTAAGAAATCACGGCTCTATCTTTTCATGTTATTAAAATTAGAAATAATGGGATACAAAATGTTTTTTGATAATTATATTTCATAAATAAACCGGTTGCTAGGTGCAGAAGGTTTTTCATTGGAGATATTCAGAAGGTATTCAGATTGCAGATGATCCTTTTCAATAATTAATTTGCCTTGGACTAACTCAATACTGTTTTTTTTTTTTTTTTTTTTTTTTTTTTATTAAATTAGTTTCAGTAATTAGCATCACTCACTTTTTTTTACAATTCTGTAGTAAAAAAGAACCTCTTTAAATTTAACTCTACCGAAACAAAATCTAATCACCATTTTTGTTTGCTTCTTCATTTTCTTAATTCTTCTTAGTTTTCAATATGGCAACCAAACTCTTTTTATTATGACTTATTTTTTGCCAATGTCGAGGTATACTGTCCGTACAACAGTTAGGTTTTAATAAAATGGTGGTACTATAGTTCTAACTTTTGATACAACTTGAAAAGTCACGATACACGCATTCATTGCGCTTCACTTCACTGGTGTAATTGAAAAAAAAAAACACCAACGGAATTACGTAATAAAACTCAAAACAGTTTATTTTAAAAACGAAAACGCAACGTCACATTACAATTTCCTGCTAAAAACCCTTAATTTTAATACGATCACCAACACTATTTACCTCACTTAGGGCAGTATACCAACTAGCAACATTATTGTATTAGGAAGTGTAGTTGCTGAAAGCTGGGCCATCCTGATTGAGTTACATCGATCATGTGTGATCGTTAGTGTGTTACAAGCCTTATATAATGTCAAACGACGTTTAATATCATTACTTTAGGTCCTTTATTTCTTGACTTTATCAATGATGTGATTAATTAAAAGAGAAATAGTACTTTTTAACAATGAAACTATAAAGATTTTCATTTTATTTTAGTGGTTTTGTTATTATTTTATTTCTTCATTGAATCTTCAAATTCAAATTTCTGCATTAAAAGGACAGTACTAAACACGTGCTTTGGCTCAAAAATATCAAAGTAATTGTCTTCAATTTATATAAACAGTTATGTGTTTATTTGCCTTTTTAACGTCAAAATGTTGAGCATTTCAAAAAGCCTAAATTATGGCTTTAAATTGTACTAACTTGTTGCTCATCATGCAGTAAATCAAATACGATTGTCACTTCCATGGCTGAAATTATTGACTTCAAAAGTGATTGACGCAAGTAAAATCTTCGATGTATATACAAATCAGGCGTTCGTGTTTTGCATCATTTTGTTTGCCTTGAGACTAACCCACGGAAAATGGAACATGTTCGGAAAATGTCTTGGTATTCAGAAAGTTCTATGGAACTGGAAAACAAATGCAGGAAGCGTGTGAGTATCCTATGTGATTTTTATTATTTATAGTTTTGCATTTGATTATTAATGGATTATGGTAAGCAGTGATGAGAGGCCGAAAGGTAAGTTAGTTTACTATCATAAGTTATTTGTTTGGATCTTATATATAATCTCTCCTTGTTTTTTTTCCGAGCAATGATTGACGTGCTACAGTTCTAAGGTTTAATGTATTGTGCGGTTTTTTTTAAATTATTGTCAGTAGCTAAGAATTCCAGTAAGCTACATGTCGTTAAGGATTTCAAAAGCTGTTTACTCTTCTTCCATCACAAAAAATATTACAGAGAAACCTGAGTATGTGGATTATTATTGGTATTTTTAATTTTGTATTTCTTTTTGTTTTACGTGGAAGTTGGACCTTTAATTTATGAAATTAGTGAAAGGTGTGATATTTCATAAGTCTTATTAATAAGAGAGGCTTATATTCTTTATTGGACATCGTCGGGCTGAACATGATTATGATTATTATATTGGAAAATTACACTTTTATACATCTATGTGTTTTATGTCATTTGAGAGACTTGATTTCGCCAGAAAAGTATTATTTACTGTATGTTTATTCATGCAGTTTTTGTATTTTTTCATTATAGCATTTCGCATTTCCCAATTATCTGTTCATTAAAATTTAGAAATAAAAGATGTATATTTTATTAAATTTGCGTTGTTTTTCCGCTAAAATGTTGCACTAAGGTGATATGTCCAAATCACCATAGCTGCATGCCCGATAATGCATTGTCCAGGAACGCGAACACCCCCGAAAATACAGCATGCGAAAAAAGCCATCCTCACCACCTCCCGCTAGCATTAATGTCCCCCCACCGCGCACTAAGCTTCTTTTTTTAATACATAACTTTTTTTCAAGATGCATTTTTACATGTTTCGACCTAAAACTTTACACACCCAGAAGTGGTAAGCGAGAGAAAAGGTAACGCCTATCGACGCACGGATTTCTCACTCGCTCCCGACGAAAACGTGCACCGGACGATAGTGGCGCGAGCGAAACGGACGTATCCGTAGCCGATGCTACGTCTTAAACCAAGATTAAGGCTGTATTCCGCTTTTCCGAGCGCTTATTCTCCGAACAAACTCATGGAACACTAACATTTTGTCTTGAAACCTAGTTCGGACATCTGATTATGCATTAGAACTCAATAGAAACTAGTTTATGGCAATAATAGTGGTTTACAGTGCCTGAAATCAGGTGAACGCTATACGTCTCACTCTAGCGTCCAGTGCGAAGGCATTCGCGCCACGACAATTGAGTTGAGTTGAATTGAATTGAGTCGGTTAAACCGTAAAAATGGTCGGGCGGGCATAGCCGCGCGTGAGAGAGACGAACGAAAGGCGGGTTGATCGAGACCGCTGCCTTCTTCTCCTCGACTTACGGCGACTCGCGACTAGTGAACGTCAGCGTACTGACGTGAGCGGCCGTATCTGCGTTTGTTCGTGTAGCGTTTGACAGCCAGAGAAAAAAAGAAACGTTTCGCGCGTCTTCTGTCAATCTTCAAACTTTTGAGTGCGTTCGGAATTTGAACTGAGTGTTGGTGTTAAGTTGTATGAGATTATTTGAAGGATAAAAAACTGTGAGCACGTTTGCAGTGTAATAATAATTAACTATCGGCCCGGACTAGCCGCTGAGACGCTATAAAGTGATGAATCAGCGAGCGCCGGCTAATTAACAACGTCACTGCTACGAAAACAAATCCAAACGTCTAACTACTATAATTCAGCTCCTGGGATATTGTAAGTAACATTGCTTATACGTGTATTGTAACTCTTTTGTGTAACTTTGATCTCATTAATGTACCTAATTTAAAATTACGTGATTATTATTTAATTACAAATTGTTTGTGTTTACTGAATTCTAACCTTATAAAATACTTATTATTTTGAGTTTGTTTTCTTTTTTGTTGAAATAAAATACTTTTATTTTTATTTTAGTGAAACTTTTTAAATATTTGTAAAATAAAATACTAATGGTTATTTTATTATCGATAGACTAAGCTATGTAAAAAGCATATTCTAACTTCGAAAGAAACTTAAAAGCGTGCTTCGTCGAGGCGCACACATTTTTTCGTAGTAAAAACTTTTTTGCCCACATTATGGGAATAAAATGAAATGGTTGAATATATTTTTGAGCGTGGTAAAGAGGAAAAGTTAGTACGGGGCGGGGCGACCGAAGCCAACAACAGCTGATTGGTTCGGATACATGTGTCGCGTTTTTCTGTAGGTATTTTTTTACTTTTATTAATTTTCGAACAAAACTTTTTTAGTTTATTTTCATTTGCGCTACAGCGCCGTTGTAGGGAATAATGTTGTAAAGGCTTATTATAGGATATTGTGTTCAAAAACGATTATTGCGTCAATGATTTAAACTATTTATACAGGTTGATATTTATAATAGTAATAATGTACAGTCAGCGGCAAAAGTATCTTGGCACTTTAGTACCGTGTCACATTACACAATTCATAATTTTCATACAAACTGTCAAGAAAATGTCAATAGATTATTATGAAAGGGTACTAAAATGTCAAGCTACTTTTGCTGCTGATTGTACTTATAGGATAATAAAAGTACTACTGTTGAAATATTTTATGTTAACCTATAATATTATATTTTTCAATAATTGAAACTTTTAAATACCGACCTAAGTAATTTAAGTTACAATTCTAGTATTATATATTTTTTTGTTTTTTTGGATTTACGTGGTTCAGTTTAACCTCTCACTTCAAAAAGTGAGCTATGAATTGCTATAAAATAATTAAAAAAATACAAAAATATTTTTTCGAAAAATTTTTTGATAGTAAAAAATTAAATACAGATTTCTTATTACAAATGTATTTCTTTTGTAACCAATGAATAAAAGAAGAAAATACAGTTGCGCATACGCATGTGTGTCAACCACCTATCTTGTATAGGAAATCTCCTGCGCAAAAGCACTCTTAGCCGTTTTGTTTGATGATCACAATGAACTGAGAAACATTTAAAATTTTTGTAGCTTACAATTTTAGTTTTGATTCGATAGCATAAAAAAATCCAGTACCTAGGTACCTTTTTCCCAAACGCTCAGTCTCATTTAGTCACAATGTTCTTTGATTGAAGTTATCGGAAGGGAAAATAAAATTATAAAAAAAATATAAATATATATAATGTTGTTATTTTACATTTTCCCAGAATATAATTTTAAACAAAAACCCATATGTATAGCACCCTAGGTAATTTTAAGGTCTTATCTATCATACCTAATACTAAAAACTGACTAAAAATTAACGCTTTTCATGCTATCGGTTGAAAATGACCCATATTTTAAAGTCAATTTGAATAAAAAGCGAATTTAAGGTTAGTCTGGTATATACGTATCGACTATGTCGTACGGTCAGCAAAAAAAGTCTTGTCACTTTAAATATTCTTATATTGGATCGTTAATTTAAGTTGCTTCATCGCATTAATTCTTCGTATATATTTAAATGGCAAAAAATGGACCCCTTACAAAATCGTCCTGTTCGTCTGTCCGTATGTTCCAATAATTTTACTTAAAAAAATAATTTGGTTGGCACCATAGATGTAACTAATTGTGGGATAAAAAAAAACAGTGGATATGAATATATCTAAGCGTGTGGGGTGTCATTAGATAGGCCTTCAATATGATATTATAAAAGGTTTCAAAATTACTTTTTTTTTTAATCAATAAGTAGTTGATGAGATATCTCTAGGTCATCTAAAGTCGTAAAAACTGTGTCTAACTTTGCAACTATGGGGTGGAATAATTCTGCAAAAAGATAATAAAACATAAGGAATTCATTAAAAGAAAATTGGATTAAATAAAATATGTTGTGTAGTTTTTCAGATAATGTAATATTTTAACACGCTATTTTGAGTTTAATGACCGCATTAATAACTTTGTTTTTCATAGTGTCTTTAACAAATACTATGAAATACAAACTTAGTTTTGCTGCTGATTCAATTATTACTTGCTACTTTGTATATAATAATAAATAATAATAATAATAAATATTTTGGGACATTATTCCTCACACACGGCCATCTAACCCCAAACTAAGCAGAGCTTGTACCTACTATGGAAGCCAGATAACTGATATACTACATATACTTCTTTTCTTTGCTCTTAAACCCTACACACTGCATGGTCCGTCTAGCACTTGGCCGGATTTTTTAATACCAAGTGTGTGAGTAATGACAGGTGTTATATTATTGGTATTTTATGTAATTTTAATAGTAAATATATTTTAATAATGTACCGAATGTATTATAAAATATGGGTCATTGGAAAAGTTAGTTTAACTGAGACGATAGATGGCGGTGCGCGGGGTAGATTTACATCGCGCAATCGTTTCGCTCACTCGTCTCATCCAGCTGAATAGTGGATTAATAATTGAAATGAATGAATGAAATTGAAAAAAAAAAATAAACATTAAAATTATGCTCATGATAATAATCACAATAAAGCAACTGCTGCATAAGTACCTAGCTTATAAAATTTACTCATTTATTTTATCCATTAGACAAGAGTGGGATAAAACACTTTTATTACCATTTAAACTTTACATGACATAATGTAGAAAGTAATGTAAATTGCAAAGGTAACTGGCAGTAAATGCATGTATGCAGCGTTGTTATGCGAAATATTATTCCCATTTTCTTTCAATAATGTAATTTATACTTTCTACTTTACCCATGAATAGGTTATATATATAGGAATCATTCAGAAAAAAACCTTACAAACAGTTTCATAAGTTTTCTTTTTGTTCGTAATTTTATTAATTTTCATTCTCTTTGTTTATATTTTCCTTAACAATTTTCTCTGCTTTGTTTTATTTATCTTACCTGAATAAATAAGTTTAAAAAACTTGTCAACAAAAAACGTATTGTGTTGGTCTACGTCCACAATACAAAAAAAAAACTTTTATATTCCTAAGTATTATTTCTTTACAGCCATTCTAACACGAATTTACATTATGAGAAGTTTTGAAAAGATTGTTATTTTTAAAAAAGTATATAAGGAGAAAAGGAATTTAGCAATACATATGAAAATTAAATAATAATGACTCTCTGCAATATATCTAAATTTATGATGAAATTTATTAAATATTGACTACATTTTAAGGCAAACAAAAAACAAACATTGTATGAACAAGGAAGTATTAAGAAGAGTCCAGGAAAAGAGAAAGTTAATAGAGATATTAGAAAATAGCAGAGGAAAGACGTTTGACCACCATATACGTCGCGAAGAACTTGTCAAAATCGTAGAAGGAAAACGAGGAAGAGGAACACCAAGGATAAGCTATTAGACCAAGTGGAAGCAAAAATAGACGTTAGTTAAATAAGGAGGTACAAGAAGTGGCAAAGAAGAGAATAGAAAGGAACTGGTATACCGACAAGGGCCTTACATAAATTTAGAGAAAAAGTCCGAAATCTAAATTTAACTCATGTTTTTTTTTATCGATTTTGAATTCACGTGATAATTATTTTTCTAATAACGTTACAAAATATCTGATAATTATCTATTGCTTGATTTCGAGACCTGATAATCAAATTCAGACTACGTAATTATTCTGTCTAAAATCAATCTTTATTAGCTTCTGAATTGCGACAATTGTTTCAGCTCATTTAAGAATACGAATATTTCGCCTACCTCTTTTATTCTTGAAGGAGTATCGCAATAGATTAATTTAATTGGATATTCTATATCCATCGGATCACATCATATCTTGCTATAACGAATTCTTTGCCCAGTGTACCTAATTAGACTAATTCACGTTACACATTTGTATCCCAACTTGGTTGTTGTGAATCACCCATTTTAATTGTACCACGCAGTCATTAACATTCTGTGACTTTGATTAATACTAAGACTGTACAATTGCCACAAACTAAATGTAATCAAGTATCTTCCTTATAATATAACCAATGTGGTACCTACTTCTTTATTTTTTGACATTAAAAACGTTGGAAATGGAAACATCTCGCCATTTTACGACAAACAGAACACCGTCTCTGACATCAACTTTTATAACCGTTCAAACAATTACATCTAATCATGCTGTCCTCCTCGGTCCTCGGTACTAAATAATAATATGTGCGAAAGAGACGGATGTAAGCACTCCGCTACGCCCATCAATGTCTAATTGCTTTTATTATTTTAAGGCATCGTAATCATTATGGCCGCAATAAAAATTGTAATTACTTCTCATTAGTTCAATTAAGAATTTTCTAGACACGGTTTAGTTGATATGTTGATTGCAAAATGGTTTCGTCCAGTGATGCATTGTGTTGAGAAAGCGGCGTTTTTATTACTATTACCTATGATATTATTATTAATTCCCTTGTCTATGGGTGAAATCCGATGTCGGATAATCAATAAATTTTATGTGTGTTAGACACGGCTCGTATCAATCAATATTAATGATCATTCTGAAATTTGGAACTAATCGACGTATTTTAATTTTTAATATCCATAAGTTACTAATCTTTCTGAATTGGTACTTAACCCGACTACAATTGGAATTTCAAACGGTTCTCTTTTGTCTATTATATTCGTAACTGATAGAACGAATCACAATGCATATTTAAAAATTCAAATGTACCCAATGTACCTCCATTCTGTGCTCTAACTAATAACACGTTACACAAATGCTACACAAAATGCTGGTTTATGTAAAATCTTCACTGAAACGTATTGATTTTCAAAAAAGTGTCCAAAAGAAGTTAAAAATAAATCCGAAACTGGAAAGCCTCGCGGGATGGCCGTGAGAAAAACTTTACCAAAAAGTTTTCATGCACGTGGCTAACACGTGGTCTTGGGTGAAAAATTGCGCAGACCCCGCGCGTTCCTTGCATACCTCCCCCTTCCCTCTTGCCACCCACCGTCCCCCTCGCGTTGAGGACTCACGCCTGAGGAGTCCTTTCTAAACGAAACACTGGCGGGTAGGGAAGATGCGAGTTGGTAGAATATTGCAGTATGCACTATTTGCTTTGCATTGTTTTTATTGGAAATAGTAGCTATTCTATACTTATCTTTCGTGTATCTTAATTCTTAATTTTATTAGCTTTAGTATCTGACATAAGCATCAATAAAAGGATATTTTTCATTTCATGTTGAAGTGTGCGATTTCGATATAAAATTAATATTTTTAGTTTAATATTAATTTTAATTAATAATATAGCAAAAAACGTTAGTTCTCGTGTTTCCAATTAAAATCAAATTCTTCTATATTTATATACGAAATGAGTATTAAAAATTTAACACTCATGAATTAAAGGTTAAATTAATTTAGTTTACCATCCATAATTGGTTCGATAAATCCATTAATTTAACACTGAATTAGTATACTATAAATATGTAGAGACTTAAAGCATTTTTTAAAAAAATAACTATTAACAAATATACAGACACATTATAATAAAACTGTACAACCAGCGTGTCTGTCTGTACATTAAAAATATTTACGAAAAATTGTGTGTGCGTACGTACCTTTTTACCTGTCAAGTGCATACATTTAATTTAATTAGATCTATAAAATAAAGTCTATGTTTCGGATGCTGTTTTAAAATTACGTTTTTTTTAAGTTTAAAGACCTAAAGGTTAAGACCTAATTATGGATTTTTGGTGAGAAAATAAATTGGCAATATGTGCAATAAGTTATATTTCTTATTTTAGGAGAATATCGTTTTTAAATTTTAATAAGTGTTTATATATTTATGCTCGTGACTGTACTATCAATATTGCTCAGCGTCCTATCACAATCCATATTTTTTACGGTTTCAAAAGTACCTCAGAGGACTGGTAACATTTTGAAAAGAAAGTTACACAATGATGGAAGTTTCCACAATGTTTCCAGTGTTTCCATGCCAATCTGAGAAGCCTAAATAGCTTCTTTGTATACTTCTTGTTATGGAAATGGAAATTTTCCACGACATTTACACCTCACCTTTAGTAAAATAATAAAATAGTCGGAGAATAAATAAATGACGTAACTTTTCTTACATTTGATACGCACTTGGCTTAATTTTATAATCTTGCCATGGTATGTAGAAAAAGCGACTAATTATATCACTGACTCGTCTCAGGTAGCTATACTACATTGCATCATTTCGACCAGTGGTCATTTTAACCGGTGGTGGACTTCTGGTGGTCCCTGGAAGCAGCCGAAGTGGTCCGCGAAACCATCAAAAAATATTAAATTGTAAAAAAATCGTTAATTAATTTAAATACTGTTGACTTTTATCATATGCGTATTCTATTTATAGATTGAACAAACCTTTATTCATTGACAATTACTGTATATTACCTCCAAACAGTTCGTGGTCCATGGGAAGACAGAAATTTCGTTAAATGGTCCCTCATCACTTTACTAAAAGTTTTAGAACAACTGATTTAGGACTAACCTAGTCGTTTACCTTTTCATTCGGTGGGATTTCATTAAAATGCTACTTTTAGTTCCAGTTTTCATTTCATTGCAATTGTGTATCATTAACTATCTCATTCCGAATGAAAACTAAAAATTGGAAAATAGGAGTCGTTCGATCCATTAGACACTAGTCGTCTCGCCGAATCGGGTCCGCACCCGAGTAACTCTGAACTGAATAACCTCGAGAATCTCAGTAAACAGTTGTCTATTCTGTCGACATTTGTCAATTTCCCATAAAGTTTCAATTTGGAAGACGTCAGTTAATTCCAGCATTCCCATGTGACCGTTCTTTTTTCTGCAATAGTCTTAAAACTAAGCAGGCTGTCTTAGTTGCCACCACCAACCATGCTCAGTGATAATATGAGTTGGTGGGTCCCATATAAAGAGACTATTGTAAAAGCCAATCATGACACATTTACAATAAATTTACCATAACTATTAGTTTATTGTTTTTACAATTGTTGGGGTCCTGGGTCATATAGACTTATGGACATATCAATTTGTACAAGTTGTGCGAAGGCTATTCCAGACCAATAAATGTGATATCATTATAAAAAAAAATAACTTTTAACGTTTATTTGTACAGTCGCAGCGGCAGTCCAGGGCACGGCGGCAAGCTGTTTTACCCCTATTTGAAGACGTCTTCCCTGCACAGGGACTTCCTGTTTGCCAGTGGCTCCGGTAAGTTACTAAATTATACTTTAAAAAAAACCTAAATACTCAAGAGTTTTAATGGTGCTTAAGTTATGTTGCAAAAAGTAGCAAATCAAATCATTGATTCTATTTGAAATAGGTTTTTTGTGGGGTAAATAAATAATATCAAAAAATCAGTTATTTAAATCAGACCTCAATACTGAAACACTATAATCGTTATATATTCTGTAAAGATATATATATTCAAACTGTAAAAAACTCAAGGTAAGATAATAATTTTTCAGTGATAACTTTTGGTGATACTCTAGAAATGTTAAATTCAACAATGAACAAGAAAACTTTGGAAACTTGCCGTGAAAAACTTTTCAACGTGTTGTAATGTAGGGTTGCTTATTAAATAGTCCTTGTCCTTATATAAGAATAAAAATCATTAACTGAGGAAAAATTTGTGTAAAAGAAATACTCTATTCGAAGTCTATGCAAGCAATAAATATGTACTAAAAACAATGAGTACAATAGAGAATATACTAAGTAAACCTGATCACTGGTGTACTACATAATAGGATATTACACACATTTTTGAAAATTGTCTCAATTCGTTCCTAAGGTGCTAATAAGCCACCAAAAAAAACACAAAAATTTTATTCAATTGATAAGTGCCATAAAAATTCATTTTAATTTTACATTTTCAAATGTCGGGAGTAGTTTGACGAAAACGCTAGACGTCATGTAACTCTACGGGCATGACGTTATTTGGTCTCTTGTAAGTAAATAAATGCGCTGATATTGGTCTCAATTGGACTTATAAAATGTTATAAATTAAAAATGAGCTATTATCCTTTTCATTAGTGTACTGTTCCTGAATGCATGAATACTAGTGTAAAAATAATAATAGTAATACTTCAGTTGACACTTTTTAGTAGTATACAGTACCGTATGACGTCATTATAATGGCGGCTACTGTTTCGCTTGTTTAGAAACAGATTTAAAAAACTTTGAAATGAATTTTAAAATTAATTCAGTTATTTTATGAACTAAAACAAATTTTCCGACTGTTTATTGCCTAAGCTATCTAAATTGTACATTTTTAGATTTTTTCTCATATGGATTAAAATACCCTATTACCTACTTAAATAGACATTTACCCAACGCAGAACAAATATACATGTTCACAATGGTTGGGAATCAAATCCACCTTAGGCATAGCACCTCCTTGGCAACCGAGATTTAAAAAAAAAAAATTATAAACTGCAATAATTCAAACATAATTACGATCGCAACCTTCAAAGAAACTCCACACTAAGGTGAAAGTTACTCGTATAAAATCACTCTACTTCATTATGAAAACCAACACATGTGCTTAAACTAATTACAATGTCAATGAATAAATTATGTGCCAGTAATAACAGCTTATAGTCCGACGCATCTGTAAAATATTTTATCTTAAGTATTATCTTACTTTATTTTGTGTACATTGAGGACACAGTTCATTGTTAACCTGAAACAGTAGCTCAAATCGGTGGTATCATTGAAAATCACTTCTTGTGATTTGGGAATATCAGTTTAATGTTATTTTTCTACTTTAACCCTCTAGAATCGAAGTGATTTTTGAGTACTGCTTTGATTATCATTTAAAGAATTTTCGTGAATTTCTTTATCCTAGTGAAGGAATCCTAGAGGAATGGAATAGAATAGAACTCTTGAAATTTCCTACAGTATTACAAGAGACATAAGAACGTGTGTTAAAGTTATGGTTGGTTAATAATAAAATTAACTAACTAAACATGCTAAAATGATCTCTATACGGATCTCTAGACGGGCCGGTTGGCGTGGTTGGTAAGATACCCTATCTATCACGCCGCAGGTCGTGGGTTCGATTCCCACTCAGGACAAACATTTGTGTGCATGAATATGTCTGTTTGTCCTGAGTCTGGGTGTAATTATCTATATATGTATGTATTTACAAAAGAAAAGTAGTATATGTAGTATATCAGTTATCTGGCTTCCATAGTACAAGCTCTGCTTAGTTTGGGGTCAGATGGCCGTGTGTGAGGAATAATGTCCCAGAATATTTATTTATTTATTATATATGTCATATAAAAACCTTCAGTGACTTAAACTTGCTTGCTTGCTTGTGTGTTTGTTTAAAGGTGAATTACTGCCACTATAAAAGTAAAATGATTACAGTTAGGGCGAGTAAAACTTTACTAACAATATTTGTTTACGTTCAAGTTTTTAATACCATACGATGTTTTAATATCGATTTAGATTATCGTTAACGTTTATAATCGATTTGAGGGATTATCTATATTAGTCGATACTTGAAGTATACGACATGTGGAATCGATTTTAATATATCAACTCAGTCTTATCTGGTTGTTTTAGTTTTTGTATTTAATGTTATAGTTATCTGGTTGTTTTAGCTTTTGTATTTAATGTTATAGTGTACTGAAAATTATGATTTATTGAATTTAAAATATTAAATAATTATGAATTGAAACAAGAGATAACTTGACATAAGCTTTTACATAGATATTGATAGATATTCACGTTCTATGTCTATGGAAAATTTATATATAATTATGTATAGTCAGAAATTTCAATAAAATATTAACAACCACGTTTGTCACCGCCATAATTCAACTGACAACAATGTAAGACCATCTATAGTATAATGAACTGTAGCGTCTAAGTATAGTTTTACTTCGGCGCTCGTTCAAAGCATCGGAATAGGCAGAGTCGGTACGAGGAGCGCCCGTATTACATAGCATCGCAAACAAGCTCGATTAGATCGCCTCCGAGAACTGCCCATAAATTCAACCCTAAAACAACCGCTCTGTTTAGTTTGGAAGCTCCCATCCTAGTAATTATACAATAATTCATACTTTAATAAATACTAATAAATCGTTCCCTCACTCCGCGCCGCGTAGCATTATCGAGCATTATTACAAGATGTAATTACACACAATAAATTACCAAATAATACATCAATCAGATGTGTTATAATTTTCTTATTATTACATACTTTTTTTTTGGACAGCGGGCAATTTTAATAAAATTATAATGCAGCGGGCCGCGGCTTAAATTGGGGTAGCTTGCGGCTAAACTTGGCTTTAATTATATACGTAATGTTTAATGATATATTCTTATAATAAGCTACCTGATCCTACACGGCGGGCATAAATCAAATATTTCATTAAAATTCGAAGAGCTCACACACAACCCTTCATTTGGATGCTGTATATTGGGTTCTCGGGATACGATTGCTCGCGAATCCTTTAAATATTAGGTGCTAGTCTACTTTTGGTGGAAATAGCATTTTTGCTGTGACGTTGATTAATGTGAATCGATTTGGCGCGTTTATCGTGCATATATTTTTGGATAATCAATTTATCGGCTCTATTATTTTTGGTTTTATTACTTTTAAGAATTAAAATACCACTTGTATGAATCATTTTAAACTTTTTTTCTGTTGTCCATAGTTTATTATTGTATTTAAGCTTTCCGTCATGTATGAAAATGATAGTGTTTTTTTAATTCCATTAGAATTATAGTACAACCTGGCTTTTACTACTTGACTCGTCTGTATGTACTATTGGTGATATATTTTCTAAATTAATTATATTTATTTCCAAAACTTATTCAAACAATGTTGAGATTTTCGTCGAGTCTACTCAGTTGAAGGGGTTTCAACAGTAGTTACGTCGTACTGACGTAAAATATCCATGGTGACTCTAACTAAGTATTAAAAAGTGCGTCTTATCTTCTCAGCTGACTTTTTAGAAGTAGCTTGCTCATTTTGACGTTGTCTTCAAGGGTTTGTTGGATTAAAACTCTTTTTTAAGGTTAAGCTCGCGTTTGTACATATTTCATCATTAATATAAAATACATGATATTATTAATTCTGTGTAAGTACAATAAAGAATTAAAGAAAGCCTGTATATTACTGGCCATATTTAACTTAAAATCAAACGGCGATTTAACCTTCCATACGATTGGTTAAAAATATATTTTTATAAAAAGGTTTGTCTGGGTGGTCAAACTATATCAAAGTGTTGAGCCTACCCGCGAGCATTAAATTCGAACCTCAGACTTAATTATATGATTAAAAAGTAATTACCGGAACATTTAAATCTGGTTTCGGTAAAATATTTTTTGTGCTTATCATAATTATAGGTATGTTAAGAGATGGAAATCAACCTACAAAACGAATTTTTATACTTCCATTTGAATTATTTACTTCGAAATTAAATAGTCATATTATATATTTTCTCAATTTCATTGTAGATAAAGAAAATAGTATCAGGAGAGAGTTGGATGCTTAAAACATTATCTTTATTAAAAAAACTAGCCTTATATATAGTCAAAACTTCTTAAATTTCATGAGTGATTTAGTAAATAATATACTCAATCTGAGCCACAAGCAACACCTGTTCATAACTGTGATCTTAAACCCCTTTGTATCGAATTATTTTGGAGATTTGGGGAAAATAATACGTCCCATATCGATGCTCTTGACTCTACAGTGGAGTGGGTATAAATATGAACTGCTGATGACTATACCAGTGTTTCCCAATTAGTGGTATGCGTACCCCCTAGGGTACTACTATGCTATTGCATCAAAGGGTACGCGCGGCAATGTCTTTACTAAGATTTAATCAATATGGCCAAATATATTTTTAATCGATCAGTGTAAATATGCACCTCGACTCACCTCAAAGATGACTTGAGACTAAAGCTGAGCAAAGAGCAAGCAGATTATTCAGAGTTATGCAAAGAAAATCGTGCACATTCGTCACGTTCAAATAATTTTCACCGTCATTAAATGTCAATAATACTGATTTCATTTTTTTAGTTATCATTCCTGCAATTAGGGGTTTGAGGTCTATCTTGAAGTGGTACGCTGGAAAAACTAATTGGGAACCACTGCTCTATATAATGTTTTTGGCGAAGACTTCTTTCGTTGCCATATACGTCCCCTTATTACCCACCATTGTTGGCCACTATAACCTTTTCACGAATGACCCATTCATTTGTCAACGTTCATAGAGGGATATGACTACTTATAATAATTGTTTAAATCAATTTGTCAAATTGATAACATAATCATGTTGTTTAAATAAAGTACCGTCTTCCGAGGGGGGAGCGAAAATACTAGGAATTACTAAGCTTCTAGACCAGATCATTTGTACGTAGATCGCATGGTAAAAGTTAAATATCACTAAAATTTGAGCTGACAATGAATATAAATTACATTAATTTGCTAGATCATTATGAACTTCAAAGTATTATGAAAATAAACCGGTTACTATGCGCATTACCTATTAGTTAATGTGCATTAACGTAACGGTACTTGATTGTTATAGTAACTAAGTTAAAGCTACAGTAACTCTTTTTATATTTCTTGCTCCCAAAGTGGATCCCCTAATGAGAGGAAGTGGTAAATTTCGCGGACGTTTAGGCAGCTGCCATCTTTATTATTGTTTTTTAGACCACAATGGTAAGTGGAATGTTGATTAATGCGTTTATTTACCCTAACAAATACAACATAAACTTGATTTCCTGAAACTCAAGTTACAATCGTAACATAACAAACTAAAACTTTGACCTTTATAATTTATTAACGACATAATCATTAAACACAAGGAAACTATTAGTTGCTAATCAATACTAACATTTATAATAATAATATGTTATCCTATAACGAATAACCGCAGTCTACCAAGCGTTTCACAATGTTATATTCCAAGTGTGTTGCTTAATTAAGAAAATATTACGCGTCATTAACATGTACCACTTATTTATAGAGAGTAGTTAAATATATCAGATGGCGAATTTGATTCTCCCATTACTAGAAGAAATTGTGCTAAAAGCAACAGATATTATAGCGAGCATGATGAATACTCAACTAAATAATGGTAGCGTGTAGATAAAAGCCATATTTTTGTAAAATAGTGAAGTGAACTTAAAACTTAGTAAGTATTAAAAATATTTCAATTATTGAAAAAATCGTATAGCAAAAGTTGTCCAAATTTCAACACCTAAGGGGGTAAAATTGGACGTCACGGGTAAAACCGCAGGGCGGCAAGTTAGTAACTTATAAGTTAAGATAACTCTAAGATAAATATCTACTCTAATATTTTTGACGGTTACTAGTAGCAGTGTAGTATGAAAGAGGTGAATGCCTTCTCTATTTTGTCTTTGTATGATCGTGAGCAATTATTTAGTGCACGCGATTGACCCGATCTCACCCTCCCACACCTATACCTATAGGTAACAATTCGGTTAAACCAACTGACGCCACTTACCACATTATTTAATCTTTGACAAACATTTTAATTATGTTGTTTATACTACGATAACACAAGGTTAATTATGTACGAATTAATAGCTCATTTGTGATCAATAATGATATAAAAGGCATTAAATAAAATAATGGTGGCTAACGCATAGTGCGGTTTTGTTTCATGTGATAAATAATTTACATAATTACCTCAGCTAATGTGAGTTAAGTGTAACAAAAAAAAGAACGAGTATTTTTTAAAAGTTCAATGTTTCTTTAAATGTAAAAAAATGCATGAAAACGTGACACAGTTCATAATTAATACGTAAACAGTAATTCAACTCGACAGTAAGTACTTATTATTAATTTAACATAATACTGTTAATGCTAGTTACAGTAAAGTTGTTCTGATAAACTATTTAGGTATAGTTATTTGGAGTTCGGTTTTAACTCTACTAAATGTACCCGGTGAAAAAAAAAACTATACTTGTATTTTTATATTTATAATACTTACATTGTCATCATCATTTAATATTAACTTAATTACAATCCAAGGAGGTTAATTTTCGTATGAAATTTATAAACATAACCATAGATTTTTACTTTTAAGAAAAACTAAAATGCCTCTAAAATAGGTTTGCATTAACGTTGTAGGAAGTTTTTACTGACTGTAGTAATTAGGTACAATTTTAAGGTTAAAGAAAAATTCATGCGCTACCGTACATTTTACTACCATCTTGGTAGAATTTGAAATTTCTATGGAAAGCCTGCTTGGACTCGGTTTTATTTTATTATTTTATCTACTAATTTGAAGATTTATTGACAGATAAGTTGCTGTTTTCATTTGCATGACACAGAAAGTATATCATTAATTAGTTTGGTATCTCAATAAATTATGGTCTCTTATAATTAGACAATATTATGCTTGTTTTCCAAATAAGCTCGAAATTGATTTTTTAAATTGAGTTATTGACGCTTGCTTGCTTCTCCAATAATAAGTTTTTAAATCGAAATAAGAACTTTTTTCAGTAATTTTATTGCACCTACTTATACAAAGCATACAAAATATTTAGTCTTCTAAAAGTTGATTTAATATCTAAAATCTAACTTAATAGAGTTGAAATTCGAAACGAAATATCATCATCCTCCTTGTCTTATTCTTAATGGATACCATGATGTGATAGTGGTTGTAAAATACATATATCTATTTTATATAAGAAGGCGGTCCACCTGATGGAAAGTGGTCACCATCGCCTATGGACTTTAGGGTGATTCCCGAAGCCGGAATTTTGGTATAATTTGATATCTAATTTATTTAGCTACTCTTTCTCGCTAAAGTGATGATATAGACTTAATGATGCATTTTTTGTTATTATGAAACACAATTGCAAACGAAATATGAAATGTTGAATCGTGGAAACCATTTAATTGTCCCAAATTAAACTAGACTTTTGGTGGATTACAAAACGTCAGTCTTTTTCTTGCCGAGACATTTTTTTTTCTGACTACACAAGGACATTGATCTCACTTGAGAAACTGAAAACTGAACAAACAAACACAAATTTAAACAACAATAGCGAAATTAACGTATTACGATTGGTCGTAAAAGTTCAAAATCGCGGTGGCAATCGTAAAATGCTACCCGAGTTATAATTTCAACGAACGAAAAAAAAATAGACGATTCAGAATTAAAATCGCTAATGACTAAGACCATTAAGTTAATCATTTTAATTAGAACTTGGCGTTTGGTTGCGTTTATATTTTTTTTACTGTAAAGGGGAGTTTGGGTCACTATACGAAGTAACCTTTTCGATTGTTACGCTTAGAATAATATACATTGCGTGAAATGCGACCATGTTTTATCACTGAGTTAGTAATAAAGCGACAATATATGCTAAACGTTTGTATTCATCAAATCATGCTTGATAAACGAAGTTGCTACTTACGACAGACACGATATCCAACTCCCTTTTTAGGGTTCCGTACACAAAGGGTAAAAACGGGACCCTATTACTAAGACTTCGCTGTCTGTCCGTCCGTCTGTCCGTCCGTCTGTCTGTCCGTCTGTCTGTCTCCAGGCTGTATCTCAAGAACCGGCTATCGGCTAGACAGTTGAAATTTTCACAAATTATGTATTTCTGTTGCCGCTATAACAACAGATACTAAAAACAAAATAAAATAAATATTTAAGGGAGGCTCCCATACAACAAACGCGATTTTTTGCCCTTTTATTTCTATAGTTCCCGTTGACCTAGAATCACGAAATTTGGCAAAAAGCAGCACTTACAGCACAAATAAAGGAAAAAGTCCAAAAAATAAAAAAGTTGATAAGGTCTAGCTTAATTGGCACCAACCTCAAATATGGTAAATAAATAAAATTGAGCATTTCCCGTGATGGATGAAGTTTGTACGGAACCCTCGGGGCACGAGTCCGACTCGCACTTGGCCGGTTTTTTAATGTTATGTCTCTTTTCTATATTCTCCTACTTAGTTCTATATTCCAGTTTATAAATATACTGGCACGATGCAAACCATAAAATATATTCTAAAATAAAAATTGGCTATGAGCAAAATACCTACTCACTGTTGATAATCTTAAATACGAGATTACCCATGTAATTGATTGCTGATGTAAACGAATGAAACGTTGATTAGTGAGACACATCTAGTTTAATCGAAAGAATTACCATTTGACTGAATTAAAAACCCCTTTCATTTAGTGAGCCCCTGTCTTCGTCAGTCGTGATTTCGTGAAGGATGTACAATGGAGTTACGAAGATAACGTTCAATTTGTAGTCTGCAAATGATTTGGATGTTCCAAATTTGATTTAAACACCTTATTGTACATGAAAAAGTAAATGTAAATTTGTTATTTACAGGAACATTAGAGATGATTTCGATAACATACTTTTTTTTCTTATGGAATATAGTGAAACTGCGTGTGAAGGTTGAAAAACGTACTATAAATATATTATTAGTTATTTATAATTCATTTTAAAAATCAAAAATAATAGAGTTGACATTATATTATTTATACATAGTTAATACATTTTCAAATATTCACGCTTTATTTTCATACATTTTTAGTTCGTACCTACAGTATTCTCCTACGAAAAAAAAAAGAATTGGTTTTAAAATAAATAAATAGTAGCAAAATTATTTATTACGCACAAAAAACATAAAAAATTAACCGCTCTACAAAAAATGTGTAGAACAAACTTTATTAAATACCTCATCCATTGAATCATACGTCGACGACAGCAAAGGGATCCAGACGGACATCTGAATAGCGTCTCATTATCTTTAATTATATACTGATTCTTTGGCAGAAGAGTGCTTGCTTTACTTATTGCTTCGTCTCCAGATATAAACTCACTTAAATTTGTATATTTCAAATTAAATTAATTGATATTTTCAAGTTATACGGTTTTAAAATTGAGCATTTCATTGCTTTTAATTAATACTGGTGATGGTAAGACGATGGGTTTTTGGATGAAGTTGATTTCTTTATTAGTTCTTTATTATAGAGAGCGTGGCTTTGGTAATGTCCTACTTTCGGCAATTTTGCTTCAACCTTCAGGCTTTGACCAACCTATCTTAGTAAGTTAAGATCTATCTGCCATATATATTTAACTTGTAGATGGTGCGGCCAAGTACTATCAATTTCCTTTTCACTTAGTTTCTTCTCTAGTACCTCAAGCTCTCAAAATTTTTCGTATAATCTATGTCACTGACAACCGAGGAATCTTCAGATTGCCTTTTGAATTATATCTTAGACTACCACCGCCAGTAACTCTTAGCCCCCCCGCGCACTAGGCTGCGGCAGCCGGGTTGCAGCGATCGAAATATTTGAGCAGCCAGTTAATTCAATCCAAAAAAATCAGTATACCTATTTCATGAACGTAATTACCGACTCCAATGTTAAGGTACAGTGCTATTAAAAATATAGACGCGTACCGAAAAAGTTTGTGGTGATGAGTCATTTAAGTGCACAAAATCTCACAGATGTCATACTGCTCATTAAAATTTCAACATACATTAATAAAAAACACATCTTAATAGAGGATCTTTTCAGCGGCACTTATTAGGGGGTGAAAAGGGGAATGCGAAGGTAAAAAGTGTAATTATGTTGATTATTTAGGTCGTAATGCGCTGACTATCCCGCGCCTCCCCACGCCATCATTAATCGACCCCCCTCCAACCCCCTAACCCCCTTTCCTTACAGCCTTTATTATTTCGTTTCAATTATTTTTGTGATTATCTTTTTATGGCGGGTACGCATTAAAACTCGAAAAAATAACAGTGGACATTAAACGTAATTAGAATTGAAATTACGAGATGTCACCACTGGCGTTTGTTCTTTTAGGTTTTATTAGGGTTCAGTGTACTTTACTTAAAATGGTCTTTATTTTTGTTTACTGGTATTTAACATTATAAAATCAATCACATCTTTTGGCAAAGATATAAGCTATCCCTTATTGCGATCTTTATGTGGGATCATTAGATACCTGAAGCCATTTATTTTGAAACTTGATCTCGTATGAACATTAAAAAAATGTGGAAAAAACTCTATGTTTTTTTAAGCCTTTATATATATTCTTAGAAGTAGTACGAATAAAAAAAGATTTGTGACTATTCAAAATGTAAATACTTACATAATAAATAACCTTATTACAGCATTCATAATACTAAATGTGGACGGTATTAATTTCTATAGCAACGGAAATATAAAAACACCTATAATTATATTTAATACTGAGTTGACGCGTGACTATTAACAATAGAACTTGGATTTGCCAACCCTTTGATTCAAGTTACTAATGAATAGCATTTAATTTTTTTCGATTTTGTATTTTGTTGCAAAGAAATTAGGTAGCATTTCGTTTGCCACGTGACGTTTAATGCATATTATTATTGAGAACATTTTATGGATGAGCAATCTTTATGGTTGTACTGGTATTGTATCGCAGTAGGGAACAGTAACTGCAGATGTTATGTTTGTTTTTGTTAATCGTTAAAAATCTTATTTTCGGTATCGTTGACGCAACTTTTTTTTTAATCGGTTAGTTCTAGCTTCTTTTATACATGATTTTATTTGAAATAAAATTTATATTGACTGCTAGAAAAAATTCAAATAACATGAAGGTATTTTAATAATTTCATAGAGATATAGTTTTTTCTGGATACATAGGATATTTTTATCCAAAGAAAACATCTGATCCGCAGATGAAACCGCAGGGCGGAACCAAGTACTTTAATATATTTGCCATAATAATTTATAACATTCGATTCGGTTGCAATGCTACCAACATTCAACTTGACCCTCAAACATATCTCAAAATAACTCAATAATTGTTATTGAAACAGTTTCAATGAATTGTAAAATAATTTGAGGATAAATTAATTTAATTAAGTAATTGCCTTATCATTAAATTCGTGTAAATAAATTCCCTCGATTTACAAACGTGCGGTGAACTGTGAGCCGAACGCCGGAATGGCGGAAAACGTACACAGCTATGGTGACCATTATTTATCTGTTGTGATTTCGGGACATAACGTAATTTGTCTAGTGCAAAATCTACGTAAATCATTTACGTAAATGCACGCTAACTTTTGACGTTTCTGCTAGTTACAGATTTGAATGCTATTTATATTAAGCTTGTGATAAAATTATAGTAAATGAAGAAAGAGAAACGTGTAATTCATTTATTTCTGTCTTAATTATATTTTATGACTATTTAATAAGTGATTTAGGATTTTTTGTTATATAAATGTGTATTAAAATTATTTTTGGGCTAATTATTGAAATTTCTAGCAGGTCTTTTTAGTTCATGGGCGAAGGAATGTAAGTACTTTCTAATAACTTTACTATTTATTGGGTTAGCATCGAGTTGGCAAGCTGAGAAGTTACTACTTGTCTTTTTTGTCGGTCAAAAAGCATAAAAACACTGTAAAAAAATATGCATCATACTTTTGGTTTTAAAACAAGGATCAAGCTTTTCAATAGATCAAATCATATTATTATTTCTTCAAAGATCCCGAAAATAGGCGCGATTTTAAAATATTTTGTAACAACAGTAACATTATAGATATTTTTAACAATAACTTTGGGTAGTAACATTGACATTTCTCCTCGACACATGCCACAATGTTCAGTCCGCCATTTACAACATAAAATGTATACTTTAATTACAAAAAAAAAAACAAAAATACAACAAAGAATATCCAAAAAAACCGGGGCATCATATCTACCCTACACACTACCGCGTGTATACTGAAAATTGAAAGTGGCAGTCCGAAAACGTGGTGGACATCCATTGATGTATCCGTTCATCTATTATTATATTTAGCGAGTGCGTTATGGCCGGCCTCGGTGAAAGTGAAACCGTTTTCAATTGTTATCTCGTACGCCTGTTAATTGACCGATATTTGTAAATGCACGCTGGTTAATTTGTGTTTTCATCGTTATAGTTTGTGGCTGCGTGCGCTTAAAGCGCTGCCCAGCTGTTCGACTGCGTATCGGGCTTGTGATATCATAATTGTGGCGCTTTATTTACATTGCGCCAAGTTTTTGCACGTAAGGTATTATAAGTTCCTGTGGTAGATTTGACTGTATCTTTTTATTATACGTAGCCAATTCAGATTTACAATACGTATTACCATGGACTCTATCATGGCAAATAATAAACAATAAATTTGATTTTGACAAATATTTGGTTGGTACATGCGGGTCTTCTTGGATTTATAACACACAAGTATTAAACGTGAACCGATTCTATATTGCATACTAAATAAATTGTAAAAAATACGTTAACTGTTTAATATAATAGTATTTTATAACCAATGCCATAGTAAAATTGAATTTGAGCCGCAAAATTATTTATATGCTTCATTTGCAATGTATGGAACCCTCCGCGCGCAGTCCGACTCGTACTTGGCCCGTTTGACTAAATCTATTGCACTAATATTATTAGAAATGACCATAAATACGATAGTGAAATAAAGATATGGTGCTATAATTTCAAGAATACCATAAATTTACGCATATCACGCAATAAAGATGCTAATTCTGTATGTTCTGAACGTATTTAAATACCATGTAAGGAATGATCCACGAGAATGATCCAACAAATGTATTGTTTATTTTGAAACATCTTAGTTTATTTTTTACTAGCTTCTACCCGAGGTTTCACCCACGTTCCTGAGAGATTTTATGTTTTCCCAAAATAAAAAGTACCCTATATGTTATTGCAGGGTATGGATCTTTCTATGTGCCAAAATTCATCCAAATCCATTCAGCCGTTTATGCGTGATAGAGTCACAAACATGCAAACTCAGGTATCTAAGAGTATCTCCCCTCTGCGATTAAATAATTCATCAATACAGCCAACTATACTGCAAGAAGTACATTTAACCTACCTACTTGATTTCATTCCGTTAGTTCTCAGATCTTCAATGTGGACCTTAAATAATTTGAGTGACTAAGCAGTGGAAAAACAGCTTATGTACGCACCTTTAGATAATTTTACACCGTCTAAGTCGCATTTCCTTGACCATAACGATTGTTCCCTGTGATGTGTGAGCAATAAAGTTTCCTTAACTCTATTATTAGTATAGTTCAAAGAACGCATGTCAACGCTTTAGTTTATACTTGTCGTAATAGTATTATGGCAAATGTGTTGCTTATTATTTGCTTTTGAAGATTATTAGCATTATAATGCATAGTTTTGCTTAAAAGGCAAGTTGTTTCACTGGGGCCCGCCAGACCGTATTTGTTTAGCCGCGGTTGATTATCTATCAACGCTGATGAAATCAAGACGTCAATGCACTTGAATCCATTGCCAATAATGATGAACCCATTAAACCTACTGCTTTATCAACGGGACACCGTTGTTCGTATATTTCTCATAAGTTAAAAAAAAACTTGTTAACTTTTTTTTTATATTCCAGATACCAGCACAGTAATATGTACCTATTTTTTTAATGTTAACATCCTAAGATATAAAAATTATAACAAGCTCGTATCCTAAAGTACTTCGTAGATACTCAAAGGCCCTTGGTTTCGCTCTCGACTTACAAAAGCACTCATGAGCATCATTGCCTCTGCGCGAGTGTTCCGATCACTTATTATTTCCGTACGCCATTGTTCTATATTTAAGATTAGGGTAAAAAAATAACGTTTTTTATGATTTGAAACATTGTGATGAAACTGTTTTAGGTTTAAAGAACTTTATTCTCATAAGAACTTACATTAGTTCACTTACAATGAGATACATTTTAACTATTGAAACAACATGAAACTGTTTTATGAAAAGAAAAGAATTATCTAATCTATCTTGTGATATAAATACTAATATTTGGTGTGAAAATATATTTTATCGTTAAATTGCCGACAATGTTGTATAAAAATATGAACTAAGTACTTTTAATATGGGACCAACATCGATATTGCGAAAAATATCAAAGATTTTGATCGAGCAACGATTGCAAAATTTGTCCCATAGTAAAAGTTATTCATATTGATTAGAAATTTTACCTCTTAAAGCACTGCAGGTGAATAACAAATAACGCTGTATAGCTGCGGCTTGATATAAGTAGTATAGGCACGCAACAAACCCTCGTTAGAATTAGAAATCAACAGTCACTGGCCGAAAAAAAAAACAATAATTATAAAGCGCGCGTAATTCTAATTCCAAATTCAAATTAAAGCCGCTTAATGCGCGGGAGCGACCCTGTTAAAAAAAAAGAGTTGACGACTGCTCGCGGAGGGTGGTAATTTTTCATTAATTTAAGTTCACCATTCCCTGTTTTGTTTGCTTTTAATCGCATTTCTAATTAATCCCGTCGAGAATAACGTGACAACTGTCGACTATGGCCGCCATTTTTTTCGAGCCGAGTATAGCAGATGTCGGCCGATTTCCATTTGTTTCTGAGATTAATGATTCGGTGCGATTGTGAATTTTTCCGGTCGGCTTTTGTTGTTTTAGAAGCAATTTGTCCGCTTACTTTTGTAGAGAGCCAGTCGTTAAAGCCTCCACAAATGATATTGGAATGGAATGAAAAAAAAAAGTTAAACAAAAGGCTTAAATCTCCAGTTTCAGATATAACGTCCCGAAGAGTCGAAACATAATGACACGCTTCTACTATTTAAAAAACAATTGAATATTTTCATTATTGTTTTATAACATCATAAATATTTATTCAGAAAGCTTAAAAAAATCACCCTACTAATATTTATCTTACACCAAGCCAAAAGTCGCCAGTATAAATTTGCAAGGCACCAACTGACAAACATTTGCCCAAATTTACAAAATCATCCAATAATTGGTTTCCCAATTCAAAATACAAATTTTTAGGCTGATAAAAAACACAAGGCATAAATCATTTTAATATCCCGACACATGCAGAATATCTAAAGCCAGTGCCTTTATCGTCTACAGCACTACATATAAGTGTCTGGTGCCTGTAAATTTTCGCTGTAGCGATCTGTGGCCGGTCTTTGTGCTATTAATTTGTAATGTCCCCCCCTCTGCAGAGCGCCTAGATGCATCGGGTGAGTATACAGTGCCTGTAGATAACGGGATAAGTCTGGTGACTTGCATTTACGCCACTATGGATTGAGGAAATTGCTTTGACGTTTTATTTTTAGGACACTTGTTTCTGAAGTCTATTGAATCAAATGGAACTAAGATATTTGAAATTTGATTTGAAATCCTAAGATGAGTTTGTTTGTTTGTGAACTGATCGCGATGGAATTTAGTACGCAGATAGCCTATGGTATGGAAAAGGATATGGGCTACTTTTTTTGATCCACTCTCCAGTTTCATCGCCTCCTGATCTCAAATATTCTCTGTAGTATAGTTGGCTCTTACGTCTTTACTTTAAAAGAAACAAGCTTGATATAAAATTTAATTCCTCCAACCACAACAGATTGTAATAGCCTTACCGCTTGTTTCTAAAAGCTCAATTAAAGTTAATCTATTTCTATGATCAAAATTATTTTGTAAGCCATTGACAGTGATTGGTAGGTATAGGGTGATTTTGTTATCACTGGCAATACTTGCAAGGGTGGAAGTACTCATCAAAATGAACAACTTTTATAATGGGACTAACTGTGAAATCATGAAAAAATTATCAGCTGTTCCATACAAAAGTTCAATACCTACTCGACCAAAATGTATGAAGCAACCGTATTATTTTACTCGATATCAGAGTTAGTTATAATAAAAGTTGTTCACATTGATGAGTACTTCCACCCCTGCAAGTATTGCCAGTGATAACAAAATCACCCTGTATTGATCGGACTTCTAGAAATTAGTAAATACTCACGCATATACTATCATTTAATTTTAATCAATATCCTTTAAACGTTGACGTATTATATTTTGGAAATAATGATAGGAAACTTGAGAGCTTAAGACTAAAAACCCAAGAGAAAAAACACTGTATTTTTTTATTTATCATCGTGCAGTTGTCAAATAATGTTAATAATTTAATTACTTCTATTTGATATGACCTACCTATGAGGTACCTAGCTCCATATTTATCTCTAACTGCACATCAAAAATTGCGTGACTCAAGATATCAGAAGTAATAATGATGTAGTTTATGTGAAACAACATACAAACCACAAGTTGACTTAACTCAATTCTCACAATTAAACATTGCCGCATATTCAATGCACTCCATAATGAAGATAATACAGTTTCCGATTTACAATTGGATAAACAACGGACTTCCCAATAGCTTGAGTAGCAAAATTCTCAGAAATCGTGAGATGTGTCTTCCTATTGCCACCCTGTGTTGAGCCTTTGCCGATCTTCAATGGGGGCCCGCGTTTCCGATAGGATTAAGCCAGACTTACTGCTCGGTCAGGAACACGGCGCGACGCAGTAACCTCCCCCCTGCCCCAAACCTAGCCTCACCCCCTCGATCGCCCGGCGCATTAGGAGCAATCATATTCGACGGCTGCTAGGTTTTGGCATCGGTTCGTGTTGCTTAGGCTAGCCTGGGCTATTTGTGGAACAATGATTGGTGGTGTCTTAGTTTGTAGGGTCTATAAGGTTCAGTTTTGTTTACCACTGTTCTGTCTTGATTGGAGAGCTCGTGTTTTGGAATGTTGTGATGTTCAAATTTCCTACATGTTTTTGTTCAAATGAAGTTGTTTTATGTTTTCTAACATATTAGTTACTCTATCGATAGAAGATGCAAATTATGTTTAGAAACAGATTGATTTGCGAGTTTAGATTTTGCATCATAATGCGCCATTTTAGGTTTTCCACATCAATTATTATGCAACTTCATAATTAACTTGAAGCAATAGTAAAGTTAGTTGCGTAGCGTTAAATTAACCTTCTATATAATGAAAAATCACGAGGAAATACACTTTAAATTGAACGATTTGAAACACAATAAGACTCTGAACTTTATTCCTATTGTACTAAAAATGGTTTTTCATTGAGATCAGTTCTGAGCCCAAGATTTGACTGAATAATCCTGTTAGAAATATAAATGCAACTGTTAGTATGTGTATCATTGTATAGATGTCTGTTACTTCGTACTAGCTGTATGAATTTGCATGAAATTTGGCACTTACATAGATCATACACTGGAATAAATCATTTAATACTTTTTATTCATAAAAATTAGATCCTTAGGAACGCGGGTAAAAATGCGTAGTCAAAACTAGAAAACATACCCTCACTGAGTTCTTAAGACATAAATTATGAAAACATATTGATAATCATCAGGATCTTTCCAAAACTCGGCACCTTTTTCAATTTCAAAACAAGGTTGGAATAAGTACAGTTCTATTAGATCAAATTTTATTTGAAATATCGAATATAGATAAACTTATTTGCTTTGCGCGGATGTAACAGGTTTCCTAGTATTTATATACCTGCCATAGACTTTAGTCGCAGCTTTCTTATTGCTGCCACAAAATTTCCGGCTTATGATTATGTCTGTATTAAGTAATTTTAATTTGTGTTTATGAACGTTTAGACGGATGGATGATATATATTTCTTTTATGTTAATTCTCATACGTAATATGCAAAGCGTAATATGTATTGATTTCTTAGTAATAGTACACTCTATTTATAATTTTTATATACTAATATTATAACGTGGTGAATTTTGATGTAGGATCCTCCGGAACTACAGATCCGATTTATAAATATGTTTTGCCGTAGATAGCCCGTTTACTAATACAGCATAAGGGCAAATTTTTATCCCAAGAACGCGGGTGAAACCATAGGGAAAAGCTAGTTGTTATACAAATCGGTAAAAATATTATCAACTGTTTTTATATATTTACACACACAAACATTCTTGTAGTAACGAAAAAAGGTTTTATTCTTTAAATTGACAAATGTAAATAAAATAGTGCGTATTCTTTTCATGTGATAAAGACATTAAACGTATAACAAAGATCGTGTAGCGCAGACAAAAATCTCGGTATTTTCCCTTCGGATCCCAACAGATGTGTTCTTGACCCAGTTTCCTCGCCACGTTGAGGTAGGTCGGAGTCCGTAACTGTCTACGCGTGGGGTTACCTCTTTCACAAACCGTCTTAAACTCGATCTTATGTCAAGGGAAAAAGGTGCATGTTCTTATTAGACTCAACACTTAAAATATAACTTGTTTTGTACAATATAACGCTATTTATTATATTATTATACGTGTTTGATATTTGTTTATTCTATTAAAATATTCTTAGAATTACAAAGAGGCAAAATTTATTTTGGATAGATTTGTGTGTATATTATAAAATAAAAATATTTGTGGGAATGTATAACAATAAATATATACTTTATTATATAAAATTAATAAGGCTACTTATCTACCTTACTATATTAATAAAAATATGGATGACGTGACCATAAAAAAAGTTGTTTATGACTTACTTTATAGTGTATCATAATTTAATCTATGATATATTGTTATTAGCCAAATCTACCAAGAAGATTTATTTTAAAAAAATAGGCTTGCCAAGTGATCCACTGAGATAATAATACACTAGCTAGAGAATTTACTTATCAAATTGCATAAGCACCATACCGGATAATGAGAGCCATATCCCGTCAAAATTTTGTGTTCCATACACCTTCGGTTACATCATCACCATTGTGAGATTATGGTCAAACAAAAGTCTATCCAAAATTAAATAAATAAAAAAAAAATCTATCTCAAATAATATTTTAGTTCACAACAAGACAGAAAAAAGGTAAATAATTCGAGAGACTAAGTTGAAACCCGAGAGCATTGAAGGATTCTGAAGTAGGATCCTGAGTGTAGCCAAGAGCCGAGATGTTTTTTTTTCACAAGTTATGTCCCTAGCCTTCTTTTTATCATTGACTGCGAGAAAATAATATTATAATAGATTTTTTTTTCATAAAATTTTATTTTCGCACTTGTTCCAAATTCAAATAGTATTTTCACACTTTATATGGGAAAAGCCTTTTACTCACAGTAATTACATACATTTTGTAGGTCAGTATAAATTTATTGTAGCTGCAGTACCTCAGTGTTGTCAATATCAATGTTATTGTTCACAGACGAGTCGGGATGCGAGGCTGATATGCTGGAGGGCGCGGAGGTGGGACGGCACTCGCCGCCCCGGCCGCAGCAAGAGCCCATCAACCTCAAGAATGAGGTGAGTTCACACTTTAACTCCGTGTTCATTAGTCACAGAGGCCGAGAATCACCGCAAACCTAGTTTTTAAAATTAGAATCGGCCGGGTTTCATTTGTTTATTCGGATAATGCTGCAATCCTACTGACCTGAAGAACGAAGTAAATTTTACTTTTTTTTGTTATTTCTTACCAAGGTCGCGAAATAAGGATTGCAATAGTTTTTTTTTGTTATTAATATACTTATTGGACATTTTTTTTTATTTGAAATATTAAAGGTTTATGCTTAATATATCGGAAAATTACCTCGATTAAAATTTTTATGCAACTGTAATTATATCGATAAATTAACATATTTTAAAAAACAATAATTCTAATCTAATCTAATACCTTTGATTAAGTAAGCGTACCTAAATAACTAATTTTGCTCATAATATCGTTATAATAGGAATTAATTCAGTACTTAATATTACATGGTATAAATAAGTAGACGATATTATAATTTCATCTAAGACTCCACCTACACAAAATAACATTGAATACAAAACAATACTAACCTACGGCACTAGATAAAGATAACAAGTGAACAGTCCTCGTAGACCTCTACGAGTCTACGAGAGCGTAACGCAACGCTACGAACCACATGATCGCTGAAATAGAAAACAAAACCCGGACAAAGTTAAGTGCGAACAAACGCGCCTGAGCTTCAAGTGTTGACCGTCGAGACCGGGCCGAAAAAGACGACATACATTACGTACTCAAAAGGTCCGAGCAAAGACTAAATTCGCCGCTTCGTTAGAGCACCGCGAAAAAAATCGCCTCTGCTATTCGACGCCGGCCAATCGAGGTACCGCGCAACCTACTTGCTTCAGAATCTATAGTATCGATTAGTGAGCGCTTTTTTACCCACACGCACTCACACACCGCCGCGGCGGGGGCCTGCCTTTTTAATAATCTTTTTTTCGACCACCCTTCTCTCCCCCAAAACCGCCATGTCCATTGCGCGGATGCAAAAGACCACCCCGCGCCGCTCCCCCCTCATATAGCAGCATTGAAAATGGAATTTCCATGAGTGATGGAGTGTCAAACGGGAAGTGAAAAAAAGGAAGAAAAAATACATTATGTTAATTATTGAGCGCGTGGTCCGTCGTCCGAGTTTAAATTGAATGTCATGTCGTACGTGTCCGTCGTGTCGTGGAAACGCGCGCTCCGTCCTATTCTGTTTCGCATGTTTGAGAATTTTTGTCATTGTTTTTTTTTTCACCTCATGTTTTTACGAAAATTAATATTATTTCATTCGTATGTTTTCGAACATTGGGAACATGGAAAAAAGTTTCCTTTTTAATCAAATAAACAATGCGAGCCACATTTTATATTTGATATCGATTCATAGCATAGATAGGTACCATTTTTTTTATTAATTGATTATCCGATGAATACTTAAAACTTTAAATTATTTATGAATTAATGAACTAATTTTTGTACATATTGTTACTTTTTTATGTATCATACCTCAGATATATTATTATTTTCAATAATTTAATTAAGTTTTAATTTCAAAAACTTCTAAATCTACAGAACAATATATTAAAAATGGTTCCATTTGCAATGAAGCACTGTTTTCATAATGCAGTTACCATAATCTCGCTATATTTCCGATTTCAAATTAAAACTGATCGCTTCAAAGTTACGTAATAGGCCCGCAGAACTGACATAAAGTCAACTTGTTTTCTTCTACAATACTTAGATCAGCTCTTTATCTCCTTCATCGAAAAATCTAGCTACCGTTAAAAAAAAATCCATATTTTTCTATTATTATACCTACATAAATATTAAAATCACGTGAGGTATCCTGAGGCAAAGCCAGTTCCTTTGTATGCTTACCACCTTCGGCCACATCATCACTTGTCGCAATGAGATCGTATTCTACCGCAAACCTATTCAATACAAAATACCTATATATTTATAAAACGAAAAGGATCCACATTTCTTACCATAGGAAATATGATGGCACCTATCTATAGTTTTACTTGTTATATTTGAAAAAAGTCAACAAAATAGTATGTTGAATCAAATAATAATGGTATATTATATATACCAGTAAAATAAATCCCAATGAGTTTTGTATAGTTTTTTTTAAACAAAATTAATCCAAAAATTATATTATATTTTTATTTTGGAACATTAAATTTAAATGCATAAAAGTTTTGTTCTTAAAATGATTTACCTTATTTTTTTTTAGCTTTAAATTGAGATTTCTTAGAATAGTTTCGATTTTTGAAATATTACTAGATGTAATCAAACAATAATAGTAGAGTAGTAGAAATGAAGAAGTCCTAAAACCAGTTACAATTTATACCGATTTTTCATACAATAAATCGTAACATTGCGTGCAGTTACTCGAACCGGAAAGAAAGTGAGACGTACTGACTGGAATGTTATGCAATCCCACTGGGAGCGATAGAGTAAGAGACACCTTGTATTAGGTTTACTTTTTTTGATTTCGTAAATGGAGCGGGTTATACCGAAAAGAGGTTATATTAGGAATAAGATTTTTTAAGAGAGTTATATTTATTTTTTAAATTTAGATTCTACCGTCTACAAATCGAAATATGATTTGAATTATTTTTTTTAATTTTACCTCTTCTATAATGAACATAACAAATTAAATAAAATACAAGATGCCAGGAATATTTTAAGTATACTACAATGCCAGAAGGCAATTTGTACAGAGAGCAGCTTTTTCCAGACATCCCCCATCTTCAATATAATGAGCTACCTTGTAATAAGCTCTTTCTTTATAAACTTTATATGAGGTTTAAAATGTAGTTGTCATGGTTACAAAAAGATGTATTTTTAATATAAAAACCGATGCTTGTTTAGCTATACTAGTCTAACGTAACGAACAACTCATTTGTCTCTTCGCTTTTTTATTAATGTAATTATTGACATTAAATGTTTGATGCTATTTTTATATTTCTTCGTTTAATCATTATTTTCTTTAGAAATTTCTTTTGTGTTTTAGCTATGTCACATCTTTATGTCTTAACACTCTAAACTCCTATTGGTTTATTCATAAGTCAAGGTCAATTTGGTATACTGATCTTTGGTCAGCGGATTAAAAAAAACAACATACATCAAATGATAACAGAACAACAGCGTGTTTAACTTTTAATGAAATCTACTATCACAAACGGCACCAAAAAGAGCCGACATAGCACTTACTCACCGGACGACACGACAAACTATCCCGACAGTCGCATTGCTAATGGAAAATCCCGAAAAAATATCGGCGGTGGGTAAAAAAAAAAGGAATAGTTAAAAAAAACCTCCGAGTACATTTGAATGAAAATTGGGTGGGGGTGGGCGGCGAGCGCGGCCACCCGATCGTCTATTATTATTATTATTACTTGCATTATATCTGCTTTTTTTCAACGCACACACGGACGCAGGGCGCGCACGCCATTTTTATTTTTCTTCCTTTTTTCTTTTTTTCGGGGAAATTGGCGGGGCGGCCTCCCCCACCACATGTGGGGCAGATCGGAGCCGGTGGAATCGAACTATGCGATGTCTACAAGTGGACGAACATTTAAATTGGCTCTCATCAAATATTGACTGCGTGTAGTTTTTTTCATTAACGATTCGGCTTTTTGTGAAGCGTCGGTTGGATACTGAACCGATTGCCGTTCAATTTGTATCAACTTCCGTTGAACAGGTAAACTAATTTTTAGATATTTTTATCTATTTTATTTTTTGCCTTCGACAACCCTACAAACATGATAAGAGCGCATTCAATTGCTTGAATTCGAATTACGTGCTTATAAAAAAAAAACTGAAGTTATTTAAATTGTACTGCTAACATAAAACTGAAATCATATTTTGATACAATAAATATTATTGCAACGAAATTGATAACTTTTTTAAATAGCAAACGGTTACGCAGCACGTATTGTGCTGCAGGTGGTAGCTGTTTATTTCACCCATCCCACGGCCAAATCTGATTTCCACCTCAACATAATCTTGGAAGTAGAAAAATAGATATTATTGTCCTTTCATAATGAGTTTCATTGTGGTCATTCTTGTGTATGGTCATAAAATTTATCAACTGAAAATAAGTGTTGTCAAAGTGTGAACGTTCACTGCAGTCGGGTGAATTTATTATCATTAAAAAATGCAAAAAAATCATAATTAAAGGGGTGGTTGGGAGGGGGTGCATCCCATTTTTTATTTTAATTGGCTTGTAAATTACAAAAGTTATAGTGAAAATGTTGGGAACGTTTTTTCCGTGCCATTATGCGGTTGTGAATTCAGCTACTTACGGTCGAATTGTATTAACTTCGTAATAAGTTTTCCGGTCTTTGGATTTATTACATTTCACAGAGAAAAAATATCCGTTGCATAAACATATTCAGCAGTGGATACATAGAATAAATTTTTGCATCATGAATGTATCTATATGAATACTAAGTATCTTTCGCCACGTTCCTTTTTATTTATAATTAGCTTTTGCCCCGGGGTTTCACCTGCGTTCCCGAGGGATCTTGTATTTTCCCGGGATAAAAAGTAGCCTATGTTCTTTTCTATACCATAGGCTACCTACGCACCAAATTTCATCGCAATCGGTTCAGCGGCTTAGTCGTGAAAAGGTAACAAACAAACAAACTCACTTTCGCATTTATAATATTAGTCAGGATGTTATCCTGAGTACACTCTATTTATTTCACAGTTTCATCCATTTGCATTTATGTTATCTGTATATATAAAAGGTGTCAGACTGACTGATCTATCAACGCACAGCTCAAACCACTGGACGGATCGGGCTAAAATTTGGCATAAAGATAGCTATTATGATGTAGGCATCCGCTAAGAATGGATTTTTGAAAATTCCACCCCTTTCACGGTTGAAACCGCGGGGCAGAAAGCTAGTGTTATCATAAATCATTAAGATAGTAGGATTTGAAATTCACCTGTCTGTAAGAAATGCTTCTATGATATACTTTGCTATTCTAGGTTTGGTCCAATTTCTAGACTAAGAATACTTCGGTCTGTCCTACTTAAACGTTGGGTGTAAAACCCAACCCTCGTGTGATAAAAGTTGTTTAAAATATAAGAATAGATGTTGAATTTTGTTTGTATGTGATTTTTTTTAAATATTTAGGTCCCGAAATCATAATAAAACGTATTCATAAATGGTTTTCAAATAGTCAAAGTTATAAAAAATTAATATGTAATTCTATTAGTTAGATATCCCCTAATTATTTGGTGATAGTAGGCCTTCGTCATATATCTAGTCTTACCCACTAATAACCAGTTATTTTACTGTGAATTCAAGTAACTCAGTATTTAAAAATAAATAAACATTTAAATAAAAAAAATGTAGAGGAAAGAGCAAAATAGTTACACTTACCTATCGAATTTAGCGCGATTTAATAAAGACAAGGATGATGTTATTCACCTAATGTGTGAGTGAGATAGAGATTTCATTAAAATCTCTCTTCACTGTATCCACAACTTCCTATCAACCGACTGATTCTGACGTGGTGTAACACGTGCTTAACTTTTTGTAAGACACGCTCAGTGAGTAGGGCTGCCACAAAAATATGTATTTATAATAAATTATACTTAATTTATAATGGATATAAATTATAATTAACCTACTATTTCCAATTTTAGAAAACCTGCTTATAAATTGAAATGTGAAGTTCCTACCTAAATTATTTAATTGTCTTTTTGTCATTTCATAATTCGCACCAAACAAATCAATAAACTGCTTCCCTTAAACAAACGATTAACAGACTAAAACAATAAAGCTCAAAATCGCGTGTAAATTATTATTGACAGTCGCAAATGTCGTCTACTACCTCCGGAGCTAGGGTTGCTACAAATATAAATCTCTGACGACGCAACTCGTGTTACCAAAGACGTTGGGATTTTTAGGATAATATTTCGGTTTATTTGCAAAATAGTGACGTTTAATTATTTAAATCAACCAATAATTATTTTCTGATTAAGTAAATTATTACTAAAATTAAAGTTTTCATTTACGTTTATTATAGATATTTATTTATTTTTTAATTTGTCGTAAAAAGGAAATATTAAAACCATCAACAAATTACCATGAATTTATCTGAATATAGTTTTGTAGTTCAAATGTAAAGAATTGTCACAAGTAAATGCTTACTACCGCGTTTGCGTTTATTGAAATTTTGAAATTAGTTTTATGAGTATTCTGCGAGAGGCGCTATGCCATAGATAAATTATCATTAATGTAAACAGCAACGATAGTAAGTGTTTATTTATGTCTATTCTAGGGTACTTCTGTACAAACTTAAAGCTGCATTATGTATTTTGTTAAATGTCCAGATAGTCCTACTTAATGCTTTTCACCTGGCTACCCTTATAACAGCCGCGGCGAGGCTTGCCCACGGAGGACGGGCGTGATTGATCAAAGTCGTTTGTCAGGCTCGCGTCGCGTCGCGACTGTTGGCAACCCTGAGCAATTACCACATGATTCTGGGCGTCTAATGCGCCCGAATTTGGTTTTAATTATGGAATGAGGCTAAACAAGCCATCGCGTTTTTATACTTGCCTTATAGTGCTTTGTGACTGTTAACTATCATTTTACATGTATATAGCTTTGTTTTAATTAGCTATATGTTGTGTTGTATGATTTTTAACAACATTTATTAACAAATGTTGGTTTTTTTTATATTAAAAAAAAAATGTTTAGTGGCTACCGTCGCCTATGAACAGTAGCAATACCACGGGGAATGTGTTGCCGACCCATAAAAACCTAGAAGGTATCTGGCTCTCAAGTCCAACTGCTGCAACACTACTCGGCCAGTAGGTACTTGGCAACTTGAGGGTGGTAGCCATCCAGGCAGGTACCCTACCACCGACCGTGTTATTGTTTTCTCACTATATTTTCCTTTACCGAAATCTCAAGCTCATCCGACGTCACTACAATTGACCTATCATCGCTAGAACGAACTATTAGGTATTTTATAATTAATTCTTGTCAGTGCGATTTAAAAAATGTCTACTAATAATAAAAAGAAAAAAAGATGTAACAACTAATGTGTCAAGATACATGACGTAACAATACTAATTTTGCATCAAAACACAAATCTTTTACGATATCTCAGAAAATAATAGAAATCCAATTATCTTGCGATGAATATTCAAAACAGTTTACGATGTAAAGGGCGCTACGCATCGACGATTAAATATATTAAATTATGGAATAGTTAAATGTTATATCTATCCATATATTTGTTATGATGCAAAATGAACTCATGTATGCACGCGGACGCGCGCGTCTGCGCCGACGCTTGATACTGCAAAAGAAAAAAAATACACGGAGCGCTATAAACATTTAAAAAGGGAGATGTCCCGACATTACAGACGAATTAAAATGCGGAATCACGTACATTACAGCTTGTTCGGATCTTTTTTTTTTCAATACACTTACAAATGCGCACTGCGAAATGCGTGGCGTTGATGTTTGAATTGTATATTTTTTATTTAATTGTTTTTCCTGATCATGTTTGTTGATCGAAGTTGCCTTTCACTGTATGACTCGTTCTTTTAATATCGACCTTTTTTTAATTAAAATTGGATTGGTCCGCCAATAAGTTTTTAATAAAATTAACATTTGCTTAACGCTTGCCTGGAGAATGATTCACTGTTTCATTATAAAGCGTTATATTGGTGTGCGGTCTGAATGGAGTCTCTATAGGTTTATTGTTCTGAATTGGTTTGTTTGAAACATTAAAATTAATGGAAACACTGCTTGATGGTAGATTCTAATCGTATTTACTATTTTATTTTATTGGAAAATATTACTCTGAATGAAAGTTTCTACCTACCTTATAAAATAAAATAAATTGTTACTTCTCAGGCTTTATCAAAATAATTTCATAAGAAAAATAGTTCTAGACATTTTAAGTGGTTAGTTTATCTTTAATCTACAGTTAGTTTGTTCATAATAGTATCAAAGGATGTTGAACTAAATTGAGTACCTAGCTAAAACTATGACTAGGTCTGGAAAACGTATGGGTAAGTGTTCATTAATTGATGAAATGATATATAGGCTATCTGTTTGATGTTCAAAAATGATTTTCTTTTTGGAGTTTATTCAGGTTAACGGGCTGGTTGGCGTGGTTGGTCAGAAACATTATCTATCACGCCGCAGGTCGTGGGTTCGATTCCCACTCAGGAAAAACATTTGTGTGCATGAACATGTCTGTTTGTCCTATGTCTGGGTGTAATTATCTATATCTGTATGTATTTACAAAAGAAAAGTAGTATATGTAGTATATCAGCTATCTGGCTGCCATAGTACAAGCTCTGCTTAGTTTGGGGTCAGATGGCCGTGTGTGAGGAATAATGTCCCAGAATGTCCTAGAATATTTAAACAGTTGGGAGAAATTAACTAAAACAAAAAATATGAAACAATTTTTATTTAGTAATATAACATTACTAAAACTTAAACTTTATTACCATTTTTATTCTGTAAATAGTTAACAAATATTTATTTTAGTTTAATTAAGAATAGATATTTTTATTCCATTTTGCATTTTTACTTCATATAATAAATGAAATTTACCTAAAACATTAATAAAATGATCTATACAAATAACAAGAAAAGTCCTGACTCATTCATTGACGCCTAGTCCTAACCTTTGGACCTAAAAAGGGACTCTCTGATCCCTTTATGATGTAATATATGTGGCAATATGGCTGGAATTTTGGATTGCAAGTGGCCAAAATACAGGAAAGCGGGTGAAACCGATGGGCGGGAAGCTAGTAAGATATAAAATGTCTACCCTTATACCTAGTTACTCAATTGATATATAGCAAAAACGCATTCCTATGAGTAACTGATATCAAATGTATTAATGGAAAATGAAACAATGATAAACGTCAAAACAATGGTTAGTCTCCGATCTCCCATCAGCGAGAGAGTGAAAGAGAAATGTATTTCACCTATCCCTGCACCCAACAAAGAACCTATTAACAATATGAGTAATGCACAACTTAGATCGAGCAGCTATCTGATATATGGACATGACTGGATGGACGAGCGGTTTTTGAACAATAGGAGAAAAAATGCTGAGTTTTTATATTTTAAGAGACAGGTATAGGTATGATGTAGGTATATATGCTTGGAATAATTCAGAACAATGTATTTGGAAGAAACTTGACACACAGATAGATCATTCTTGGAATAATATAAGTATAATCCTCGAGAATGCAGATAAAATCGCGGGGTGGAATCTAGTTGTAATTATTATTATTATTATTAATTAGGTGGAATTATAGAGTAATAAAAATCTTCGTTTTTTTTTTAGTGAATGAAGTGTTAATATTGGTCATAATATTATTAAGTGCCTTTTCAATGTAACGAAATTAAAAAATAACATGAATTTATTGATAAGCCGCGGCGTTTCACCGCTCGCTTGCAACTCGCTGCTCTGGCCATCCTCTGAAAATGGAGCGACCGATAAAAAAGGTAACGAATTATAAAAAAGCGGAGGCACACACAATCGCGAGCGCGGACGTGTGGGCGGTGGGCGAAATGAAATGAAATAATGAAAAAAATGGGCAAAAAGCAGTACAAACATGCATTGTCCTGGCTACCCCACACCCTTAATGAGGAGAGGGGTTCGACGCGGCCCCACTGTACTCGCAACGTGTACCTGAAGTAGCTGATTATCACCTGATTCCATCTGTGCTCGGGTGAATTGGTATTGTTCACATGAAAGCAAACAAGAATAATCTTCAATATACACTTTTTCTTTGCGGAAGCCAAGGGTTAAATTGGTAACCGGGCAATCTGTTGCATCCGCTAAATTTTAGAGCAAATAATAAATATTTCAGCACATCAGTTAACGCATTATGTAGTTTATTGCTATAAATATTAGTTCGATATTTGTATGGTGTAATTGCGTCAGAAATGTTTTCGATAAAACCAGTCAAATCCTCTCCTAAATCCCATGCGATTGTACCCTAGATTCTATTTGTGATCTTGTTCGGAATTTTCCAATTAAAAACCTCAAAATAAATCCGTCAGTCAGTCAGTCAGTTTATAAAAACGCATGACTTCAATTATTTTAGTGTGTATGCAGTTAAAAATAGGCAATTTCAAACTTAGATGGACTAACGCACCATTGAATTCAAACGAGAACAAAAATCTCAATTTTCGAATACATTAACCATCAAAAACAGCGCCCGAAATTAATTTGTTTATGCGAAACAAAGGTGGGTGCTTGCTGCATGCACCCGTGCCTCACCCACCTCCCGAAAAAAAGGAAAAAAGAGGGGGTAGCGGGATTCCCACACCATCCCGCGGCGCGATCGGCATCAGACTTCTTTTTTTAATCGCGTCGCATTCAACATGGTCGTTTTTGGTAAGCACACACACTGCGCGTTGCCTATTTTCCAATTTAGATTGCTTTGTATTACCGGCTGCGCGATGTGCAATAGTTTTTGAGGCTCGTGACACATGAGCACAGGAAATTAAATTCTATATAAAAAAGAAAGATGATGGAAGGATTTTTCAGATCCCATAGGTTTGGTAGGTGAGTTTCAACTCCAATAACGAAGCTACATAAGATATTTGAATTCGTTTCAGTAATATATTCTCTCGAATTTGATTTGCTTTTGTTTCCAATATATGTTAAACTGTAACAATATTTTTATTGATAGCTTTAAAAAAAGGAATAAATGTTTGACCTATATGTCAAAGAATATTAATTGTTATGTATCCTGTTCCAAAATAATGTAAATTTAAAAACTAACCTTTTTTACCGTACGAGCTATTAAAAATGTGTGGAATCCAGAAATAGGAATTTTGACTATAAAGTACTATAAAGTTTCTGATTTTGTAGAAGACAAGAATGCATTTAAATGAAATGTTCGCTACACAAACTATTTCATTATAATTTTATAAACTTTGTTATTTGTAATTAAATAGTTACATAAATTAAATAAAATGAACAAAGATCTATAAAAAAAATGTCCCTTGCTGAGTTTCTTGCCGGAGTCTTCTCAGTCCAAGTGTATTCCGAACCGGTGGTAGAATCAATTGTAACGTTCATAAGTGCCTTATTAGGGCCTAAACTGAATAAATGATTTTTGAATTTGAATTTGAATTTGACTGGCATATCAAATCAGCTTTTTATGAATTGTCAAAACGGTAGGTTTATATAGAGTTTTGCATTAAATATTAACTCGTGACGTCAATGTAATGGATCAAAATATCTACTCTTTGTGATTAGATTGATATTTAAAAATCATAAAAAGAATTTTAACAAAATAATCGATGTATCCGTGTATTTTTAGATGTTTTATAGACTGAGATAGACTTGATAAATTTATCTTGATTACAGGCCCTATTATTAAGAAATTTCCACGAACAAATAAATAACTGTAATATAATCAAATGTATATTAACTCGATTTCTCAACAAGCCATGAGTTCATTTAATTCCAAACCTTGAGTTAAATCTCCCAAGAGCTTATAAATTGTACTCGTTAAATGGATAAGTAAAATTCCACTAATATTGACTCAACAAAATTAATAAAGGAAGGAAATAATGTATAATATTAATATTTTTGTTGTTGGAACAGCAAACGTTTTCTTTAACCCAATTTATTTAGTTGAAGTATTAGAAAAAAATCGTAAACTGTGATGTCCACTACTAAGTGATAAATAAAACAACATGTTTTATATTGAAAGCTGTGGTTCTACGTCTGCACCCCGGCACGTCTGCACGCCTCAACGACTCAGCGATAAGTGAGCTCGCACCGACGCTCCGCCATACCCACGCAAACACCACATCCCTCCTTTATTAATAATTTTATTTTAATTGTACTTCCACATACGGAATTATATTTCAATAGGCCTTTGCAGGCGCCACATACAGTTTGAATCTAACACCGATTCGGAAAGTTGCTTTTGCTGAGAAGAACCGGCAAGAAACTCAACAATTACTCGTTTGAAACAATCTTAAACATATTATTTAGTATACAATGTTTGTCTTATAAAACATAAGCTACTGTTGACTGTAAATATGATAGCAAGATACAACTTACAACATTTTATATAATATAAATAAATTGACGTTAGGTAACTCCACACACAACTGTTTAAATTGATAAATTTGACTAACTAATAAATCTATACATACAATTTATCTGCTAATTCTCATTTGATGTTATTTAGTACCTATAGTTATAGTACTTGTTAGTATTCCAACACTTCATACAATACCCAGTTGTATTCCATTATCTAGTCACTTATCTTTCCTTCATCTCTTCTTTCCTCATTTTTGTTTGTATTTTATTTAAATAACGTTTGTTGTGCTTTGAGTGGCAATTACATTTAAATCCATTCATAGATTGCGATGTAAATATGAACCTGTTTGAAAAGCTGAAACTAAGCATGAACATTAGTGTGTGTTTCCAGAAAAATCGCTTTAGCTCGTTTATGCGTCAATAAGTAAGTGCGTTGTTTTGTTTTAGAGCTCTGTGTCTCAAATAACCATTAGATTTATATTCCGGAAATTTCATGATAATAGAAAATTTAATTATATAGGGACACGATAACAGAATCGATACATAGCTGCCACGGATACTTTTGTTTCGATGTCGGGTACTTTTATTTTTCCAATAAGATTCAGACACCTTTCGTTGCATTTGATATTTTACGTGGCATCTATATAAGTAAATGTTTTTATTTATAGTTCAATACAGTATATTATATGGTCACACATGTGTATTGGTGTTACATCTGCCCCACTACAGAATCTGCATTTCAATAATCTTTAAAAATTTATATTTTGGCACAATAATTTTTTAATTGTCGATAATATCTTAATTATCGCAAAATTGTATAAGTACGTACCAATGTGTGAAGTGTTCGATTTCGAAACGCTAATTTTACATTTTGATTTTAAAATTACATTAAACAATTAGTTTATAAATGTTTAATGGCTAACGGGACTTCATAGCCAAACAAATATATATTTAGGCATATTTTATTATACATATATAGATTGATATTATACACAGATTAATAATCAGGTGCTTAAATAATTAGATAAGTATACTCAAAGTTATTAAGTTATATTATTTGATTGTTTTTAATTTCATTTAGTATATTATTTGTATAACTATTATGTGAGAGCAGGTCGTCCTTTGAAACACTACCCAATGATAGGTTGATCGTAAAATGTTTAGCTTTACTAAAACATAGGAACAATATTCTACTGTATTCGTAAGTGTACCACAATCATTTTTTGTTGTGTGGGCAATAATTAGTGACATAGGTTTAGTCTAATGTAACTTGATATTGTGACAATACTTACTGAGCCTTGTTGAAATGCCTTATCAATGTTCTTAGACTCAAGTTTGAATGCTATTGTCTACTCTACGATATAAAGTTATAATTTAAATAGTTTTTCCAAATGGAAATTTACCATTTTATGATATATATATTTTTGTCCTTTTCTTGTTACCTGGATGAATCGGTATTTTTTATTTTTCTTTAACGACGCTTTCTAAAAATGAAACCTAGCTAGATCGATTTATCGCCCCCAAAACCCTCTGCATACAAAATTTCATGAAAATCGTTGGAGTTGTTTCCGAGATTCAGAAATTGCTCGTTAAAGGTATTAGATGTGCATCAAAATACTACCCACAATATGTTCGATATTTTAATACTCTTGCTCTATTCTATAAGTAAGTTATTTTCTTGTATTGCTGAGTATGCTCATTTCATTTCACTTAGTTTAAGGAATATTGTTAAGTTTCCTTTTGAGTAATAAAGATTTATAAACCATTATCTAATTATATAGGTTGTTTATCATTGTCAATTCCAACACAGCAATGACAGAATCGTTAAGTCTCGTAGCATCTATAAAATTAAGGTAAAAGTTACTGACGAATTACTGGTTTTCAGAATTACTTAATCAGAAATATCACAGTTATAACTGATTTATTTCAGATTTTTATTTATTGGTTTCGAATTATTTCAAACCAATGGGAAAATAATGATTTCTAGTGTTTTATTTTTCATATTAGATCAAACATTCAATTTCAATTTATTGTTTATGACTCCATCGTGCCACCGACAACTCTGCCAGAGATCAAACATCATTTTAATGACTCGTGGTAACAAGTGTCACAACCCGACACTATTTTTGTTTTTATGTCCTTCAAGTGATCAAAAATCACTTCAATGATCTTATATTGTCGATTTGTCACGGCCACATTTTTTGCTACCCAAAGTGATCAAACATTATTGAATGCTTGGTATTTTTGTGTCACCCAAAATATTTTATTTTGTTGTATTGCATAAGTATTTATTTGTTTATTATGTACCTAATAGGCACATACATGTCTTGCACAAAACCCAGAAACGCGGCAGGGCAATCTCCAACCCTTGATATCTATATCTATATAATTGTGTATTATACATAATATTATGCATATCTATGCATATTATGTGTGTATTGTATGTACACGCGCACTTTCACTGCACCGTGAGCGTTGTTTTACAGGAGCGATCCTCCAACGATCATAATTTGAAGTCCTGTCTCTGTGGCAGAATGGCCATAGAACAGTTATATGCACCTACTACACGTATGACAATTATACAGTGTAGTTAATAATTTATCACGTTTTATGAGTGTAGGTAATACTTATGACCATCGAAAAGTCAATCATTAAATAAATTATAATTTCGACCATTGTTAGGTATCTAGTTCAATAGGAAAATAGGTAGACGTTCATTTCTGAACGCACCTTGGTCTATGGAATATTATTTGTTTGACTGAGTCCGTCGTTTAATAACTTGACTTTCCTGGAATTCTATTCCCACCCGCGTATGTCTGTTCTTGTTTAAGTATAGAAACATTAAAATGTTTCCTATAGTCAATTGTAGGTACTTCGATGTTTTATAAACATCTATCGATATTAAAGACCCATTACATGGCCTCAAAACTATTGTGTAAACTTTGCATGCTGGACCCAATATAGATAGATTATAATAATTTTTTGCTCTCGATTTAAAGCATTAATACCTACTTTGGAATGTAAAAGAATAAATGTGGGTAGGTTAAATATGTGCACCTACACTCTTTAACGGACACGGATAGGGAAACCATACACTAAATATGGCTAATATCGTCTCAAACCAATCATCATTATGTATATCTCTAACCTCGGCGGTAGCTTCAGTAAATTCGACCTTCATAAGTGCCCTCCTAGGGCCTAACTGAATAAATGGCTTTGACTTTGACTTTGACTCGCCCAAGCTATTATATATATTTGCCCTGCAGTCAGCAGACTTGACTGAGCAAGGTATCGTTTGAAATCTCACTATTTCATTTAAAATAACTGTTTACCAATGCTCGGCCATATTCAAAAACCGATTCACACCATTCGCCAGAAGTTAGAGACCACACAATGACATCGGCATGAAGTAGGTAGGTATCTACTCAAATTACCAATAGTAATAGTAATAGCATTGAGTTTTTATAATTCAAGACTGAACGTTTGGACTGGAACATGAATCATTTCCTATTGTGGAATTGCATATACTAGTATACCCACTGTTTTATACCAGTATATGTGGAACTTGATGGGTATTTACCCATTGGAATAGTGTACAGTATGTATTTTGCCATTCTCTTTCTACTTGGCTTGGCTAATACTTACAGGCACGATTGGTTGTTGCTGTGTAGTCGGTAGATTATTGAAATTTCAAGTCTAATCGCAATAGATTGTTTTAAAGTAATCCGTGCACTAATCATATTTTTCTTCTTCCTTAACTATATTAATTTATTACCTATTACTTGCATACGAATAAAAATAGATTTAGAAATAATTCTGTTTAGATAAGTACTTAAGTCGTGCGGTATTATTCAGAATGTAAATAGTTATAATTAAATGTAATGTGGGTAAGTCGAGAATGACACAGAGAATACCTCACTTTGTTTTTGGTAGTGATAGTTCTGCGGTATTTATATAATGTGGATTTATAGTTATAATGGAATGTGCACACCAGCTACACAACAACATTTTATTGGTAAGTATTAGCAGGCACTTAACGGCTATTTGACCGAAGATATCAATTTTATTGACACCTGCTCACACTTAAAATAAGTATTTCTTATTTTACTGAACAATATATTTATTTCTACATCCCTTCTACATTCCATAACCCCGGTCATTTGCCTTTTTCTTGTTAAGTATCTGCTGTTAATATTATTCTACTAAAATGTCCTCGATCGTATATTTTATACGCTCATTTTTTTCAAATAAATTGCACTGACTCTCTGACCTTGATTTCATCCTCGTCGCCAATGTGATGTCCACTACTAAGTGATAAATAAAACAACATGTTTTATATTGAAAGCTGTGGTTCTACGTCTGCACCCCGGCACGTCTGCACGCCTCAACGACTCAGCGATAAGTGAGCTCGCACCGACGCTCCGCCATACCCACGCAAACACCACATAAACCTTACTCAGTTTTTTCTATCATAATAATATGATATATACAACGTTATTCTTAGTGTAGCGTAGAAAAAAACGAACACTCCCTTTGGGGTTGAATTTCGGATATCCTCTCTTAGTAGGTACACCGCTTCGTTACAAAAGGAATATACTCTCCAGATTTCGTGTTTCAAGGACCAGCGGCTTAGTCTCTGCTTTGAATATCACCTGTCAGTCAGTCAGTCAGGACTTCTTCTTTATTTACATGTACGGGACAAATGTACTGACTCTTGTATGTCCTACACAACACTAGACTACAGAAAAATAAACTTTAAAAATCGAATTCAAATTCAAAATTCAAAAGCATGACGTATGTTCTAGGTGCTTATCTAATAATTAAACGAGCAATTCTATTATAATCTGAATCTCGGAAACGGCTCCAACGATTTTTATGAAATTTAGTATGCAGGGGGTTTCGGGGGTGATAAATCGATCTAGCTAGGTTTCATTTTTGGAAAACGTCGTTTAAAAAAATAACCGAGCAAAGCTCCTCCAGGTACTTACCATTAAAGAGCATCGTCACTTATCTGTCAATATCAGCGTACCCAAAGACGATGATTGTTTTTTTTTTTGCTCAGCTGTTGTTTTTTTAAGAGTGAAATACGTCTACTAAACTCTTGCAAATTAGAGCAAACCAAACAAAACAATGAAACTTTAACAGCCTATTATTAAATAAATTAAACTGATTTTTGTTTAAATTTCAAAACAGCTTCTCGGCTCGCAATTAAAACAGTATTAAAATTAAATATAATTAACGAGATATGGAGCTGCGTAGACCATAGACCAATAACTCAAGTATCAAAATTCCCTGATAATTAGCAAGCAAAAGGTAATAAATATCGCCAAGACGATTATTAAGCGGCGACGGCTAATCACAAGGAGTTTATAGTGACACCACTGAGACTTGGACTTGGGGTATAAACTGTAGTTGACTTCGTAAAACGAGGAAATGTTGAGGCTTCAGTCTTTTCGGTTCTCACCGTTTGGACCGCGGACTGAAAATGGCTATGGCTAATTAAAAACTTTAGAACTTTTGAAGTAAAACTAAATATAATGATAACAGTAGAAAATGCTAGGTTAAGGTGATATTATCAATGAATAACTTGACTACTCTATGCACGAAACTCCTGCTTACAATGAAACATGTTAAATATTTCAATTATACATATATTTCGATTATATATATATATTTCGATTACCTTGCTCTCTTTTCTTTTAAAGCTTTAATTCGGTGGTATGTAATTTATGTAATCAGCACTTAACATCCGCAAACCACACATTATATATTGTAGTATGAATAAGATAAGTAGGTATAACAAATTCAAACAATTATTGTAAAAAAAATAACAAGATTATATTGTATTTGCGCGACAATATAGATGTTGTTAGATAACCAATAACAATAATATAATAATATAACTTAATCTAAAAAGAGTACGGATCACGAGTCTGTAGAATGTAGATTACTTTAAATAAAAAAATAATAAAAAAAACCACACATTAGACTGTAATTTTTCGAAAGAATTTTATGCGCGATCGTGGTCAAACGGTGCGGTAAAATTAAAAAAGGAATATTCTCACGTTGCCCCAACTAGCAACAGGTAGGTACAATTATTTTCTCAGATCAAATGCGGCAAGTCCAAAGTCTCAGAAGTAGCACGCTACGCATGGCCTCAAGCGTCGCCGGTTTTCTGCACCCCCCTGTATAATTAAAATGCACACTTATTGTAATTAGAGAGTATGCAAAGAAATCATTTTGAGATGGAGATAATACCAATTTAAATAAAGTAGCTTGAACTTAGAACGTTGAGGTAATGAACATGACTAGCTGTCCCCCGCGGCTTCACACGCGATCCCGAGATAAAAGTATTCTATTTTTGTCACCGAAACCAATTCCCACCAAAATTAGTTTGGAAGTTAAGCCTTGAAAACGTAACATATAGGCTATTTTACGCTTTTATGATTTGTAAAGGTGATTAAATAGGTAGAAGAGGCAAAACTTATCCTATCCTAACTTAATATTATAAATGTGAATGTTTGGATGCATAGATGGATGTTTGTTACTCAATCACGCGAGAACGGCTGAACGGATTTGGATGAAATTTGGCACAGAGATAGATTATAGTCTGAATTAGCACATAGGCTAGTTTTATCCCGGGAAAACATAAGATCCCTCGGGAACGCGGGTGAAACCGCGGGGTGGAAGCAAGTTTATTTATAATATTTTTATCTCATGAAAAAGAGTTAAACTTTTTTTATAAACTATAATAGCGATCCGCCCCGGCTTCTTACAGATGTCATTTATTAATGTACCGTTATTTAGGTTAATACCATAAAATATAATCTTCTATCTAATATATAAATTCTCGTGTCACAGTGTTTGTCTGCAAACTCCTCCGAAACGGCTTGACCGATTCTTATGAAAATTTTTGTGCGTATTCTCAGAATAGGTTGTAAAGTATATTTCATAGCGCTACGCGGGTGAAACCGCGGGGGACAGCTAGTAATATATAAACACCAAGTTCTCCGTCCATATTAAGATTTGATTTATATAAATCTATTTGATGATCGTTCATCTGCTGTAAATGTATTTTGTTGAGGATAATTTTTAAACCTGTAAAATTATATGAGATTTTCAAACATGATCACAGACAAATGCATAATGCAATTAATTGACTAAGGATTCATACTATTTCGGTAAAATTGCTTCACACAAAAATTGTTAATATTCTCCTCCTCGCCAGCCCCTAGGCCTTCCTTGCAGACTTTTCTATAAACCTCTTAAACAGCTTTTAATTCCTCTTATAGAGCCGCTATGTCATTTACTCGCGCTTAAAGTGATTCTTAAGATTTTATTACAAAACGTCAATATTTTTCTATTAACCTTACAGTTTACACACTGCAAATACACATACAGATTCGGAGAAGCGACTTTATAGTACTCTATTTAGAGACGAGATTTAAGAGAAGCTTTGGTTCTAAGAATTTTAAATTTGCTTCTAGAATTTACGATTTGCAATAATATCCCGAGCAAGTATAATATTTCTGGTTCATATATTCATTGATTTATTTATATAAGTGCAAATACAAATAGACTTAATTGTGGTAGTTGTACCACGTATAGCTTTTTTTTTTTACTTTGTATAGGCTTGTGTTTGACCACGATCTCACTATGGTAAGTGATGATGTGGATGAAGGTGGTAAGCACACAAAGCCTAGAATGAACTGGCTCTCAAGTGCAACTGCTGGAACACACCAACAGCTGCTTGGCGACAGATTTTCACCTTGAGGGTGGTAGCCAGCCAGGCGGGTACTACAAAGTACCCTACTACCGTGCTATGGTTTCCTCACGATGTTTTCCTTCACCGAAAGCTCAAGCTCATTGTAAGATTCAAACCTACGACTCTCGCCGCGGCGTCCGAAGTCACTGAGCTATCAACCCCATAAATGTCCCGTCATATTGTTATGATTTACAACTGGGATAGTTTTTAATTAGTCTAGTTGATGCTTTTATTAAGAATTCGAAATTTAAAAAAAATATTTGATAAAATGAGAAAACTTTGAATTATTTTTAAATTGCTTTAAGATATTTGTAATCCAATCAAAGTATTCTAAAGCCTTTTTAATAGAATTTTTACTGAAATCCCTGAATTCTTAATTCAAAAGGATCTTATAAACATGGTGGCCGTATCAAATGTCCTTGAAACGTTCTCCCCAGATAGGAAAGTGTATATTTACGAGGGATATAAATGTACATCATTAATCAACGTAATTAGATCATTACCGGGATCGAGTTGCCTCCCAGACCGTCGGAAAACTATCCTATGAAGCTCTACTTTTTTTCAATTTAAGTTTCGGGTCTATTGTAAATTATTCATCATAATAATGTGGGATTTTGGCATTTCTAGCTAAAGTTTTAGCGTGCTAGTCTGGCATTTGCACTTCTTATAAAATAAGATACATTTTATCCTATGGTAGGGTCAGCGTAAATGATACCTCTGGTGTTGCAAGCGTCAGTAACTGTAACTGCTTACCATCAGACGGGCCGTATGTTGTTTACCGTCTTAGTGGTATAAAAAAATAACCTCCTTTTGCAGTCATCAGTTCTTCATAAGTATAAATTTCAGTACATTCTAGGCAATAGGTTTCGCATTCCGACTCTCCTTTCCCCCCCTTCTAGGAATGATAACCTGGATAGAATCACTGAGAACTTAATGCATGTGGATCAAGACTGGTAATTATGGAAAATCGGATTTATTCAATTTTCGTCATTATTCTCAAGTTTTTAACTCTTAGAATCGAGTCTCAGGCAGATTACTGAGGAAGAGAAGGGATTGAAAAATCTATTTTCTTTTTTTAATTTATATTTTTTCTTTTAATTTTTTACGGAAACAACAAGCGTAATAATATGTGGATTGTATATAGGTATAAGACTATTGACATTCTGATCATGCTGTATGGAATTCTCCAACAATTAAACCTTTTTACTTACTCAAGTTAAGTTTCGTAAGTTTTTTCCGCGTTCCCGGCTAATTCACACCATCCGATACCTCGTATCGAGCCTGTACTTAATTGGAATGGCTTTGATTTATTATCGGTTAATTTTATGATAATGAGGCTATGAATAATTTGCCTCGGTGGTGTATTCTGTACTTCACTTTCGAATGTTATTAATTTTTTAATAAAGTCTTTTAAATTTTCATAAAATTTGTATTTTGTCATGTTAAATAAATAAATAAATAACTAGATGAATAATTTGATGTAATGAATCTGAGTTGGTTTTGAAAAGAGTAATTGCTGAATTTCTGGCGTCTTCTCAGTAAAAGCCTTCCGAACCGTGCGTTAGAATCAGACTATTCATAAGTGCTTGTGAAGGCCTATTTGAATAAAAAATATTTTCATTTCATTTCATTCATATTAATGTAGTTAAGTATCAATGAAGTATTGTTAGTTTGTTTGTAGTAGGCTTCTAGTGCTTCAGATACAGAAGGAACAGGTTCATATAGACTAGGATTGTATTCTCTACCGACCAAGAGAACCAAGAAACCTGTTTTAGAAAACTGTATTTTCAAATTTATTGTTGTAAAATCAAGAGCTCTGACTGACTCATTTAAATAAATTAGTTTGTGTCCATTAATTTATTAGTCTCGAACGTTTGCAAATTTATGATGGAAAAGAAATATTTATTGACAATATTCGCACTAGAACCTTAGACTAGAACGGAACATGTCACAGAAGTACGAAAATAATTATTAAAAAAAAAAACCAATTTGTATTCACCAAAACAGTAGACTATTCTAAATAGAGTTGAGACATTAAAATTTCAACTGTCATTATATCGATATCTAAAACGAATTCATTAAGCATAGTAGAATAACCGCGGTACATTTATAAGTAATGCAATGTACATGATACCACCTCCGGGCACCGTGTATCGGTACGGGAGCGGATTGTAATAAGTCGCCATAATTTATGTTACACGCAATTAAAGTAAGATTGTTGCGGCTGCCGAGTCGGCCAACGTTAGCGCGGGAGTCGGCGCACGTTTTCCTTTTTTGATTATGTTATTATTTTCGTAATTTATTTGTGTAAAGATTTAAGAAAATAACGTGTATAATTTTGTTATTTGGATTTATTGATGCACTTTTTAAAGAGCATTTTAATTTTACATGGTATTTTTAATCGTTGTTTGAAAATGGAATTCTGGGATAATTTTCGCGTGTCTAACTAACGTTGTCTAGATTAAAGTTCACCAAAAAGTGAACGTCATATATAAAGTAAAAAAGACACGTAACACTAATACAGGATGTTTTCTCCGTGCCTTTTCCTAAACTTTCGCACACACAATACTTATTTATTGGCTCCATTGCACAGTAATAATCCAAAGAGTCATAAAAGTCGTCTTATCATAGACAAATTATTGCCTGGTATTCAGTCAAATTCTTAAGATATACATGGATATATTAATTACAACATAAAGTTCTCACGCGAAAACACCGGACAAATGCGGCCAATTAATTTTATATACAAAAAATAATTAATATCAAATTAAAAACAATTATTTGCACTTTACCTTAACTACAGTAACGAGAATTTAATAAAAATAAAATAATTTTATGAAATAATTTTGCAACAAAATATGTGATCTAGCTCCTCAGCTATAATTGCGTTCTATTACTAGGTTTCCTGTCACTAAATGAGATTAAATGTACCCCACGGTGAATGTTTCTCAATAACATAAGAACGTTTAATGAACCCAGTAAGTTTGCTTTACGATCGTATATTTGCACCAACTACTTAAGTAATATTACTACTACTTATAATTATTTTTATGGCTATGATAGCTCAGTGGTAGTGACGTCGGAGGCTGGGGCGATGGTCGTGGGTTCGCATTCTACAGTGAGCTTGAGCCTTTAGTGGATGAAAACATCGTGAGGAAACCATAGCAGCGGTGGTACAACCCTCATGTTGAAAATCTCTCGCCAAACAGCTATTGGTGTGTTCCTAAACTTATGAGCTACTTTCTTCTAGGCTTTGGTGCTTACCACCTTTAGCCACATAAAAAAAAAAACTGGCCAAGTGCGAGTTGGACTCGCGCACCGAGGGTTCCGTACAAACGTCCATCGTTCGTCCATCACGGGAAATGCACAATTTTATTTATTTACCTTATTTGAGGTTTGTACCAATTAAGCTAGACCTGTAAATTGTATGAGCGCCCATACAACTCAGAGGTCTATTAATTGGCGTAACTATGTATTTAGGAGCCTCCCTTAAATATTTATTTTATTTTGTTTTTAGTATTTGTTGTTATAGCGGCAACAGAAATACATAATTTGTGAAAATTTCACCTGTCTAGCTATCGCGGTTCTTGAGATACCTACAGCCTGGAGACAGACTGACGGACGGACAGACAGCGAAGTCTTAGTTTTAGGGTCCCGTTTTTACCCTTTGGGTACGGAACCCTAAAAATAAGTTCACCGACTGAATAGTTTTTCATTACTTTTTTTTTTTTTTGTAGAACTATAAGCTTACCAGATTTACATTACACAGGGCTGTTTGACCGGTAGTTAATGCAAGTAGTCGTTTTAGGAAAGTAAGCTACACTATCCCAGAGTGTTAAAGGATTTATTCTGATGAAGACGAGTTTGAAGGAACAGCTAGTATTTGTTAAAGTTGTTCAACGTAATATTGTATTATTCCACCTCTTACCAACGTCTGTCGCAACAACCGGTAGCCAGAGACTCAGCACCTAACAGCCAGATCCCCGATGATAATCAATATGCAAAGTGTAGATACGTGATCGCGTGTTCGTGTCTCTGACCGCGAAATATCCTGTCTTGAGGATCTTTTTAGGGTTTCGTACCCAAAGGGTAAAAAGGGGGCCCTATTACTAAGACTTTAATGTCTGTCCGTCCGTATGTCTGTCACCCACCAGGCTGTATTTCAAGAACCGCGATAGCTAGTCTGTTGAAATTTTCACAAATTATGTATTTCTGTTGCCGCTATAACAACAAATACTAAAAACAAAATAAAAGAAATATTTTAGTGGGGGCCCCATACAACAAACACGATTTTTTGGTGGTAATATGGTACGGAACCCTTGGTGCGCGAGTCCGACTCGCGATTGGCCGGTTTTTTTTTCAAAATTTATGTTTGCCAATTGAAGCCTTGCTTGACCTCAATTAATATAACAGTAATTTAATAATACCAAATGGTTATTTATAATCTTATCAGTATAATAGTATTAAATATTAAGACTGACGGCATTCCTGAAAAAAAAAACAAATAAAAAAAGATGTCTTCCAATCAAGAAGCCAAACATTTGTTCTTTTTAACTTAATGTCATTAAACATTTATATAACAGATGAGAATTTTATTAATTAATTTCGAGATGCATTTATCTTCTTCGCATGATGCAAGCGTTTAATAAGGACGAGGCGCCATTATGGGGATTGCGTTTGAGGGAAGTTGGGGGGAATGGACAAGCTGAGTGGGCGATAATTTATTACACGAGAAATTAGGATTGCATTTGGTTAATCTTCCTCTTCAACATTCCACTTATGTTTTAACGCTGAATTGTATGGTAGAAAGCTTGTGGTTTTATTATTCAAAAGCTTAGGAATATCTGTGTTTCAAGTTTATTCTACAATTTTGATATTTTTTTTTTTTTTTTACTTTGTATACGCTTGTGTTTGACTACAATCTCACTATTGTAAGTGATGATGTGGCCGAAGGTGGTAAGCACACAAAGCCTAGAAGGAACTGGCTCTCAAGTGCAGCTGTCGGAACACGCCAATAGGTGTTTAGCGACAGATTTTCAACTTGAGGGTGGTAGCCAGCCAGGCGGGTACTACAAAGTACCCTACCACCGTGCTATGGTTTCCTCACGATGTTTTCCTTCACCGAAAGCTCAAGCTTATTGTAGGATTCGAACCCACGACCTTCGCCGCGGCGTCCGACGTCACTACCACTGAGCTATCATCGCCTTAAAATCATATTTGTGTGGATATTTGTCACTCCATCACACCGTAATGGCCGAACAGATATTGATGAAATTGGCTTATATGTCCTTATGTGTACCTATAGATAAATTTGGAAACAAATTAAGGTTATTTTTTGTTCTGGGAAAACATTACTTCCTTTCGAAATGTGGGTAAACCCGGTGGCGGAAGTCAGTAGTTTCATTAAGGTTATACAAAATTTAGTAATTGTACTACTTATTAGGTAAAATTATTATAATATTTTTCCGTTACTTCCAAAAAAAAAACAGGTTCCCCAATTCAATGGTTCTGATTTAATTTGGGGTCAATAAACGAAATATAGTTTATATTCATAACAATTCGTTTTGTTTGTTACCTTTATATTATTATTCATTAGCAAACTCCTTTTGCACAGTTATTTTCATATGTGGTGTGGTGTAGTTTTAAAATAAACTCATACTTCCCCTACCCACCCTAATTTGAATAATAATCTCGCCATCAATCTGTTTGGTTTTAGCTGTTCCTCGCTTATTAAAACAAGCCTTCATTAAGATTGCACGTTATATAGTATTGATATCGTTTCTAATTCGATTCCATGAATCGTCGATTGTTGGTTGTCATTATTGTCATAAATTAACTATTAGTATTATCAAATTATATAAATTAAGAACGAAAACCTTATTGAAAGCTTAGATTTAAGCGCAAAAGGGAAGATACGTACTGTTGATGTCCATTGATCTAGCTTCCGCGTCATGTGCTACAACTGGCAATATTTGGCCTACTGAACCTATTCTATTGGTAACATTATTTATATAATTTTTTTTCATTCTTGTTTTATGTTATGTTAGAGATTAGAGCATGAGGATACAGCGTTTGTGCTATATGCCTATCGATACCAATGGCAGAGCACTAGACCTTTTTGTCTCTTCTGAGTAGCGCGTCGACTAGTCGTAGTAATGCTGTATCACGCGCTATGGAATGCGTACCGTGTTTTCCCCTTATTATTTTAATCTAAAATTGAGAGTAAACTTCGTATCTGATTCCAATGAAGTACAGAAGTGCAGTTAAGAGTAGAAGTACACAAAACAAGTACTAGACGTGCAGTACGTTCCTCAATGGAAACACAGTGTAAATACCTACTTTAAAGAGTAATTTTCTTTGGCGCTGAAGATTTTTAAATGTATAGCCATGATATGAAACAAAAATATCATAAAAAAAAATTATCGCAAAATTGAATTTGATTAAATAAACGTCTGATAACGTTGTAAAAGTAATGATAATAAAATGATTTCTTTAAAAATAACTTTTAAAGGGTTGGAAGATAAAGTCAGCACGAAGTTGGACAATAGGGGCAATTAGAAAAATATTTCTTTTTCTTAAAAAAATTACAATAAAGTTTCTAAAGAAAATCTTTTTCAACGAAAGAAGTTTGTCTGTCTTATACAAGCTACATTAGATTTGTGTTTGGAAATCTGAAAGCTCATAAAACCGGAATATAAGAATACTTTTGTCATGTCTAAAATCCGAATCGATCAAGAAATCTTCATACCTTTTATGGATATTTGTAAAATAAATTCTTTGAAACTTGTCCTTCACATTTTGGCTGTCCAATTTTTTTTGTAGAAAAAATATATCACAAACAAATTCGTTATTCAAATAGCAATTGAAAACAATTGAAGTATTCGTAAAATTTACAAGTTTTTCACTAAAGTCTACCGACGAGATTTGATAAGAGAATTGTACGAAAAAAGTTGGTTAGGCTTGTGTTTTTCATTCACCGTATTTCGTGACGTTGAATTCCGTGACGAAAGACGCGGGGGCATTTGACGTCCCAAACACTGAGCTATTATTGTTGTGAAAAAAAAACGATGCCGATTTTGTTGTCTTCCAACTACTTCCAAGCCATTAGATGGATAGTACTTCTAGTAGTAATACTGTATTCATTCTCATTTTTTTAACTTGTATTTGACAACAACCTCACAACTTATTCATATTATGCCTTAATTCTATTTATCTTATTAAATATAAACAAATATCATGACATGAACAAACATTACGTATAACAAAATATTTCCAATATCACACTACCGGGGTAACGTATAAATTTTAAATTCTTCTTTCTTCATTAATTAACATACTTATTAATCGCATAGCCCGCGGCTACACTGGTAGCATTATAATATTTCTTCAATGGTTTACGATTGTGGGTCCCGCCCAGCCCGCGTCCGACTCGCAGACGTAATGCGTTGCCGTCCACTTTAGACAAATGAGTATGCTGATTAAACCCATGTATCCTATGCTTTATTCGTTTGTTTTATCTGGGGATATAAGGTTGGTTTACACTTATGCGTTTTATGCACAAATTATTAGTAATTGGATAATGCTATTTATGGTTTGTTAATTTCGATTTATTTATTAAATAGTTATATATTCTTATAAATTGCTTTTACATGGGCAATTTTTAATTGTTTCCTTGGTGACTTGTCTTTTCGGTCTTTTGCATACGGTTCTGATTGATGTGATTGTGACTCCAATATTTCTCGTGTTGAGTGAATATAATCGCGTGCTTTTAGCACAAGTATTAAAGTAATTTACCTAGTCTTACTATTATTGATTAGGTATATTATTATTGAAATGAACTTTCATTTTATTTATCCACATTTGAATTTCTTTGAAAAAATTATGAACTAAATTCTAATGTTAAATAATCATGTTAATTTATAATTTACTATTGTTTTAAATTGTAACTAATATATATTTTGTTATTTTCAGGTAATGTACAAACTTGATCATCGACCCGTAAGTCCGAAAATCCACAAAAAATATGCAGGTTTAATTATAAATTCAACACATTACCAGTTTATCAACCGGTTTCGTATAAATTATGCTAACAACAAACAAACTATTACCGAAAATTATAGTCACCCACACAGACATACCTTCAATCAAGGCAAGTCGCATTTCGAAAGCAAATTATCAAGGCAAGGGGGGGGTAGGGGGATAATTAAAATCCGTTGATTAATATGTAAATGTAATAAGATTACCCTCCTCTGAATAATTTAACTGGGAGCCCCGGAGATGAGTTATATAGGTGTTGGACTCTCATTATGTAGTTGTATCGGCCACTATAATGTGTAGGCACGTCTCGCTTGATAAATGTTCGTGTAGTGCACAATATTACGTGGACGCTAGGCGCTTACCCTTATGAAGACGTGAGCATTATTTCTGATGCAAGCCTTCTCTAGAATTAGACGTGAATTTCAGCAGTAGTTTTTGCAAAATACCCATTTAAAAACTTCTTTTACTATATAGTAAATTTATATACGTTTTTGCAGTATGTTTTGTATTGTTGTGTGTTGTGCTATTTTGTTGTGTCTAATAAATGTACCGTTCTTTCTTTCTTTCTTTCAATATTAATGTTTTGACGTTTTGACATTTCTTAAAGGTTATTTCTAAATTAAAATCTGAACTTTAACTTATTCTACATGTACCAACATAGTACATGTAATATAGTTCTGTCACGTCATGATTTTCCCTCCAAATTTCACCCGCCAAAACGGCCATGTTTCCGCCATCTTTATTAAGAACGCATGGCCTCCCGCCTCCTGGCGTTGGTCAACAGCCAGCAAGGCGTTAAAGGCATTAGCTACACCACCTCCCAGTCTTAATAGACCTCCCCACCCCCCCCGACGACTTCGCTGTTTTGTTACCAAGAAGAGGTAACGTAGATGGAGATCACGGGTCGTATTAGACTGGTCTGTGGCCCTTGGCTCACTTGTCTAATGGCTTTGATTAAACTGCCAGTTTATTTGACGGTACGATGCGTGCGTGCGACCACGTATGAATTTATGTTTAGGCGACGTCCGAATATGGAATTATGGATTGAAGATTTAGGATCTTGTTGTAGGTCGTTAGGGTATTCGGTGGAGATGGAGGTGTTTATTTGAAATTATGTTAGTTTTTGTTTTAATTACTTATGCAAATTGAGGATGCGTTCTGTTTTTAGGTTTCTTTTTATCATGATAACTGTTCAAGAGCAATATGTAATTACTTTATCTCTAAATAATATTCTACATTTTTAAGTTAAATAGGTTTCTACTGAAACTATTTTATACGCGTAAGGGAACATTTACGCTTCTTATCCTTTTAAAAATCAACTTCTACACACTACCTAAGTGTACCTTAGTGATTTATATTCTTAATCTTTCGTTGCAGTTCAATCAAGTTGTGCTAACTTTTTCATATTCAACGTATTAACTTTTTTAATAATCAGAAAATTGCAACGCATTATCGATAATGTATCCAGTCACAGTTAAAGACAAATGCGGCAAAGATCAAGGATGAATCATTTTATCGAGGTCGATAAATTTAATGTAGGTAGATGTGTTTTATTATCTTTTTAATTTATTATCTAATTAATGTTTAATCGTTTTATTGTATAATTATTTTGCTTCATTAAATAATAATTAAGTGTGACTATATTATTCATATAGTTAAATAATGTCCGTTAGTTGAGGCTAGTTTATAGAAAAATAATTATTATGTAAATTGATGCTGCATAATATATTATGTGATACCAACAAACTTACATATCTATAAATCAACCTAAGTAAATAAAATAGTCAAATTTGACAGATAGGCCTTTTTTTCGTGGAGAAAAGGTTAATACAGCCCTATAAACACTTGAAGTATAAAGTTTACATAGAGCATGTAAATCCCCTAATTGTTTCTTTTTAACTGCTTCAAATGTTAATCTTGTTTAACTGATCAACTCTCAACCAACGGTTAATATATTCTCTGCGGTTCAGTTTGAAACTGTTGACGACGAACAAAAGTTATGTTACAATTCTACTAAGTTAAATAATAATATTTTCAATACACTTGCTCGTGAAGTGACCCTTATTACATAGCTTTTAGGGCCGTAAACCGAGTTATAACACACGCGTACGTAATAATATTACCGCACACGTGCGTAATAGAATTATCGCTACAAAGTTAAATTAGTACCTTACTGCAAGTTATGTGCACTATATGCTTTAACCTATATAATTTAACCGGGTAATTAGGTTCTTAAAGAAAATCACATATAATTTATATCAAAGCCAGAGATAGAAAACATTTATTTTTCACCTAAGTAAGGAAATCTTTTTATCATTGCTTTGGAACTTAATTGATATAGAAAATTTCATAATATTAATTAAAATCTTTATCATTAAATTGCTTACAATTCAAATGAAGTCCCCAACTTTTGAACTAGACTCTACCTGTTACAGATTTCTTTGCCCTCGCCTAAAACATTAAACAGGTGATTTTTTAGTCGCTAGCAATACTTGCAGGGGTGTAGTACATACTCATCAATGTGAGCAACTTTTACTATGGGACCAACTGTGAAATCACGAAAAAAAATCAGTTGTTCCACACAAAAGTTCAATACCTGCTCGACCAAAATGTATGAAGCAACGGTTTTATTTTATGCGATTATCAGAATTGGTCCCATAGTGAAAGTTGTTCATATTTATGAGTACCTACTTCCACCCCTGCATGTATTGCCAATGACTAAAAAATCACCCTGTATAACACGATAACATTCAACTTAATATAATATTCGTTTAAAAGTTATAAAACAAAAACCTGCCTTTCAAATACTTCGTAGGCTTTATTTCTAATGACCATAATCAACGGCAGCCATAATACCATGAAATGGATCGCCTACCTGTTTGTCAGCCTTCTGACATAAAAAAAAAACATGAAACTGCTATGTGGGAAGACCATAAGATCCATGGCATACACAAGTATGTATAACATAAATTCCAATCCTATTTGGTTTCTCAAAGGATAATAGTGTTGTATATTACGTTTCCACTCTCAATATAATAACGTGACAGATACAAAAGGCACATGTCGGTACGATCACATACGATAACGCTAACTTTACCCAACAATAGAATTCAACGTAGCTTGCTTCTGACCTCTCAATAATTAGGATAGTGCATCTCAGTTTACCGAATGAGAATAAAGCCTACCCTTTGTGTTTGTGTGGGGAAGACTGCACGTATAGGGTGTTAGTGTGTGTTACGTTTATACATGCATCTTGATTCTGTGTATTTATGTGTGCCGCACAACGTGGGGGCACGTCCTCCGCATGCCACTCTCTGATAGTAATGTCGTATATTTCGGTCTGTGCGTGCACTACCCCTGTCTTATTATGCTTTAGCTGGCACGCCACCGGACTGATGCACTAACACGTAAATTTAAACATACCGAATATTTACCGCCCCTGTTTTGTTTTATAAAGAATTTCGACGACATTTTAATTTTTATCGCCGCCACGCTTAATCAAACCTTTGGAGAGTTTTTTCATTGAAATTGGCGTCGCCTTAATTAAAACCAAATCGAATTAATTAAAGAGCTAAAATTATTCCACCCCTTTCCTTTAGAGACTGGTGACGTCGAAGGGTGAACGTCCATAAAATTGGCACATACATATTGTCTGTAACACCGCACGCCATAAACTAATATTCGCTCGGACACTACTTGGAGTTATTGGACAATGTAAATGAACGCTATCTCCTATAATGCCTGCCTTATTTCCCCCTCAGCCAGGCCAGTGCCCGGAGCACCCCCACCGGGTGGGAGGCACCCCACCCCGACCGATGTCTCATCAGTAAGGATTGAACCCTTTAATGTATTCACCGTAACTTCGGGATGAGTCTTGTATTAGTGTTATAATGAGACGTGGCCCTAAGGAATTATGGGTATACTTGTGGATCTCTGGGGTCGGGATTAACCCAACCCAGTTTCAATTTCTATACGTGTTCTGGACTTCGTTAGATCGATGAGATCGTGTTACGGGCTTTTTAACTATCGTTTAGTCCAAGGTCAATGGTGGATATTGATCATAGGTTATAGCCGAGCTACTTACTGCTGAGTTAATATAATATAGAAATACTGATTAATTTTATTGGTAGAGGTACTCTAGGGTCTAATTCTGTGGGGTTTTTAATCAATCAAAATAAAATTTAAGTTCAATGTTTAAATTAGAACTTTCGCATTATTAAAATGTTCCCATTATAATATTAATTAATTACAAATAACCAATTACACCGACAAACAACTGAAGTATACTCTGTTAAAAACTTCTATGCTCTTAACAAATTATATTATTATTATGAAAATGTTGCCCAATTGTGCGCAACAAGCAGGCAGAACATTAAAAATGTTATTTAGCCCTGACTCCTTGAGTCACCAACAGATCGATAATGCTGCCAATTAGTCGGTACCAATTTTCCAATAAAACTTCAAACTGTTTTCCATTCCATTATCTCTCACCACCCTTTATTGCTGGCGAAGTTAAGCTACGACTCCTCTTTCCACTCCGCACCGAAATTATTACAATAATAATATTATTATATTAATAATTGTATTGATAAGGAGACTCTCGTAATAAGGGTAAACCGTCCCCTTTCTGCCAGCCATCCTCAATAGGAGAATTTATGTAACTAATGAAATAAGCGAAGTGCCGCTCCCCCCCGCCCGCTCCGCTCCGCCGCCCCAACCCGCTCTCCACCCTTCATTATCGGAAAGTTTGAAATATAATTTGAAATTATGCTCAATGTTATATTGAAGATAAGAGAAACACAAATTCCTTTAATTGGACTTGTTAAAGTGACTCAAATTAAGTTAACACGAAGTTGATGGCATTACTTTTGAAGTTCGGAGTTATGACGGACTGGCCTTTAGGTTTCTGCGGAATTCATGGGGTGATTAGCGGTCCAAAGAACAGTTATCGGTTGTTCGAGCCGCGGTGTTTTATTTAACGGCCCGACTTTTATGGGAACTTATTGCATTGTATGAAGTTCTAAACGTGTTAAGTAGAGCGGAGAGTTATAAGTTAATTGTATTACAATCAATTATATAATTATGCTTTTTTGAAGTGTTAAGTCACGGTTAATTTAGTTGGTTTCTATTACTTTTTCTATTCAATTAAACTATATTTTATTAATCAATTTCTCTTTAAAGCAGCGCCTCGGTACGTTTTGAAAGATTTAAATACAATTCATGATAAGAAAACCATAAACCTTTACCAAGTGAAAAAAAAACAATAGTGGATATTATTTTCGTTGAAATATTAATAAACAATTAAGCTTGATCTCAATGTATTCGTTGAAAGGTTTACGCTAGGTCAACTATTGATTTTAGCAACGCCAGACCGTCCGTACCTAGGGGCTCGCAACTTGAGACCGTCACAATTAGGCGTCGGTCTCAATCTAATTATATTTCTGATTGGGATAGCCACGACGCCAGACTATATGCGCACTGCTTGGATGACACTGATTTACTACACGTCAAATGTTTCCATTTTGTGACCGTCGTGACGTTGCACATTATCGAATGTAATTGTTATATATCGATGTTATCCGGAAAGAGAACCGTCGCAGGACTTAGCTGTTTATGTTTGTTTGACTTTAAACTAAAATCAAAAATAATTATACCTACTAAATACCGAAACGGTAATATATAATATACGGCTTAATATTTGCCACATTAGCGGGAATGGGTGCCATGTAAAAATTATAACGTTTAACTACGACACGGTTTCCTTTTCACTCAGGCTTAATATAACAATGAAATTGTTTTTTTTTTATAATATTAACTCATTAATAGGATAAATGCAATGGAATAATATGCAATTTATAGAATGATAGTCAAAAGTTTGTAATTCATACTAAATACACGTGTAATCTTGCAGCAAACTTGCAGTTATATCAATTAAATGCAATTCGAGAACTAATTATTCGGATTCGGTTCCGTACTCGCACAGCACTATTCCGATTGTCGACAAGCGATTTCGGAAATTACTAAGGTGTCGACACCGCCCGCTTATTCCAACGCTGTTCCTTGCATTTTCCAGGGTATGGCCATATTATATTAATGTAATGTCGAATTTGAATTGCATTTAAGTTTGATTGTAGAAATTAAAGTTGTTCTCTCATTTTGAAATTTCTGCAAATTCTCTATACTACAGAGTGTGTTTCATGGAAATTAGATTATAAATAGTTAATTACTTTGCAGGATGTTATTTTGCATCCCTGCTATAGTTTTGTTGACATATTCATTGAAAAATCACGTGAAAAAAAAACAGCAATATTTTATTCTTAAAATCTTGACCAAAAGCAAATCGCTCCGAGTTTTGCTTGTACCAAAACAAAATGTAAATTTCAAGGCGTTTTTTAATTGATTTATAGTCTATTCAAATGATTCTGTCATTATATTTACACATTTATGAAGTTGAAATTTTCCAAAAAATCAAGTTGTGTAGATAGACCTATTCGCTTCTAAATCCCAAAAATATGCAACTGTTTTCGATACAACAATACTAATTAAATTATAAAACTAATAACTTGTAAATGTGGCAACACAGCATTAGGTTGGTATCGACCAAAAAACCCCACTTCGCATTAACATAACAATTTAATTAATCAAATCCCACCCGACAGTAAGATACCGGGTATATAATAACAATAACTACTTAGTTATAACTTTGTTATAAATAACACAATGGATATAACTCAGAGATATTAGATATACCTAATAAAATATATCTTTTAGTATCTTGTCATATATAATATAATCTACGACTTTCTATAATTATCTATATCGATAAATGGGCTATCCAACACTAAAATATTTTTTCATATTCCAAAAAAAATCAGTAATAAGTATTGAGTTGTTAATCTAATTCTAACCTTATTTATATAAACTAACCGATGGATTTAAAACAATTATCAAGCCATGGAGTTTATACTGGATTCTGTTTTACCCAAGTATTAGAAGGAATGTAATACTTTTTCCGCGATAAAAAGTATCTTATATTGCAATCTTAAGTTTGATCAAATATACAGGGTGATTTTGTTATCACTGGCAATACTTGCAGGGGTGGAAGTACTCATCAATGTGAATAACTTTTATTATAGGGCTAACTCTGATATCGCGTAAAATAATATGGTTGCTTCATACATTTTGGTCGAGTAGGTATTGAACTTTTGTATGGAACAGCTGATAATTTTTTCATGATTTCACAGTTAGTCCCATAATAAAAGTTGTTCATTTTGATGAGTACTTCCACCCTTGCAAGTATTGCCAGTGATAACAAAATCACCCAGTATGTGTAATTTCATTCAAATTTGTTTAGTCATTGATTGAGTAACAAACAGCACAAACTTTTGTTTTTATAATATTAAGACTCTTTGTTTACTAAATCTAATAAAAAGATTTTAATGTGTTTTCTTTGTTCTCAGTTATAGTTAAGTCTATATCAGAGTTTTCTCATACAATTTGTACTTACTATACCTACATAGACATCAATTATTTTTTGTAAATTACTAATTTTCCAACAATGTAATTTTTTCATACAGTTCAATAATTCAAGCCCACAACTGCGTAATTATAAAACACAGGACCGCATTCGGCCGACAATCGTAGCGTGCCGAACGCAGCGTTTCCTCACGTCTCGACCCCCCGAAGACTGCCCTCCCACTCCTCAACCACCCTAGCTGTACATCATCTCATTTGAATTTCTAACTAGGAAACCTCCATGCAATTATTGGATTAATGTAAATTACGCAGTCTACAGCTCTACGGTGCACTATCAGGGACAGGGTTTAATTAGAATCCGGTTAAGTCTAATAATTCTATAGTGTTCAGTAAAATCGGTCTTATGTCGTAAAAAGAACGGTCGGTATTACTTTGCTAGAGTACGTGTCTATAGTACTAATTATGCTTATTGTGGTCGACTTGACTTTACTCAAGTATTAGTTGAATTTAAATTTGGAACATAAAGACAATCTGCACCATTGCTTGGTTTAATGTTCGATTTAGATAACCGTTTCTGGAAAGATTTTTGTCGTTTCATACGTCATTCAAAGTGTCAGGGATATTTTTAATCAGTGATTTTACTACTGAATTGCTTATGGGGATTTTGCACTTCAATAAATTTGGACATCAACATACAGGGCCAAAACTTACACTGGATTGTTGCAAAAAATCCGTGACTCTCGTTACTTTTTATTACTCGACATTAAAACCTAGCTTGTGTCAAAGTTAGTCAAATGTATCACTTATGTATGTTGTTACAAATACTAGATAAATAAATATCCTGTGATGTAGACCTAATATATTAGTTACAGTCAGCGACAGTCAAGTGATGATTCTAGGAGACAACATCCGCAAGTTACCATCCCATTGGAAAAGTCCCGCATGAGGTTAATCCCCCATGATTCACTTTACTTCACTTGCGTACCTACATTCCTATTAATAATCGCGAAAGTCCTATAATTGTGCGAAATTACAGGTAAAATGACATCCGTTCCTTAGCCGACCTGTGATTGGAAAAATCCTATTGTCTCACACGTCATTCTGGCTAATAGCTGCTCCCGGTACCGACGTAAATGAATTATTTGCACTATGGTTTAATTAATCGAACACAACGTACGCGTACCCAATAAATACTGAGAAATCAGTGATAACGTAAAACGAGATAAGTAGATCGAATCATTCAAACGAGAACCTAGAAAACATTCACATATTACCTACCGTGTGTGAAGAATGTCCGGGGACATTTATTTTTATTTATTTAATCGACTTTGAGTTCGCCGATGTATCTATGTACTCATTGCTATATGTACTTAATCTAATTAACAAGTAATAATACAAGAATGCAAGTTTATAATAGATCGGTTTACCTCCACATTATGCAGATTACATTTATTACCTCACCTATAAATTACCTAGAACTTTCAAGATGTAAACAACCGCCAATTACAAAATAAAACAGAACGTCAAAAATAGCGTAGGTAGGTACTTATCCGAACTCCCAAATCCGCACAAAATAAGCGCGATCCGAAACGCCAAAACATAACCTCAAAACATTCCAGACGTGACCTCGAAATGCACGTAGGTAGGTGAAAGCCCTCGGGAGTTCACGTAGGGGAACAAAAAAACCCCTAACCCCCGCGTAAGGAGCGGGGGGCGAACCGCCCGTGAATGAACGAAGGAGGCACGCGTCCTTGGAGCAAAAAAGTCACGTGACCTAGCCTCAACAGGTGGCGCCGTGAACGTGTCCTTGCCGTTGGATTAGAAGAAAAATATGCGTTCCAATTTCGAATTCTTGTGAATGTTTGTTTTTTAATCGACGGGTTAGTTGCCGGTGATGTCACCCTGTCTTGAGTCTTCAGTGAAGATTCTTAATTTTGAAACTGTCATTCTTAATTTGAATACATGGAGATGATTACAGTATTTGTTTAACATTTTTATGAAGTGTTCCTACCAATTTAAGATCTAAAACTTCATTTAAAATCATAATAATAAGTAATCGTACTATGTCTGAATATACATATTTTGTTCAAACAGGTACTTACGTAAGTTATTTGAAAAAAGAACTAAAAGTCCATAAGAATGGGTAATGAATAAAACCAATGCCAATTGTAAAAATACCTAGAATATCATCGACAAGTAACAGAAGCCAAATCAACGTTCAAACGAACAGCTGAAAAACAAAACACATTCAACCAAAAATGCTTACATCCAACAAGTTTACTTCGAAACAAGTAGCTTGCTTCGTGAACACTCCTTTATGAATGGCGAACTCCCTCGGCCCCGCTTAACACAAATGTCATGGCACCCCGACGAGCCGGAAAACTCTCTTTTCTTCCTGAATTACTGATCAAACCTCCCATTCGAAATTAAACCTTAATCCTCTACGAACAACGTCGAAAACTTTTCCTCTATCCGATGAAAATTTAAGGAATTTTCTACGCAAGTACTTCATTTGATATTAAGACGTATGTTTTCCAAGTTAGAGGCTATATTCGAATGCAAAGCCACCCCGTCGGTGGCATGAAATCTTCCAGTCTCCTGCGGCAAATTGTTTTCCTCGCGCGGCGTGTTTGTATTTTATTATACATTTTTATTTCTCGATAACATTAGCTTAACCGACTTTTCATTGCCTTCGCTAGGGTTGCCACTTGTTTTAAACGCAATTTTGTTTTTCTATTTGTTTTCACGTGTTGGCAAATGGTTTTATGTATTTATTTTTATATTTGCAGTAAAATTTTTGCTTTTTGCACTTCATTTAATTTATACTAAAAAGTGTAAATGTCGGTTTGCCTCTGTGAATGTTTTTATGCAATAGCCGACTGAATAAAAAGTTTTTTAGTAGGTAGGTAATGTAGGTACATAATTGTTTGTTCATAGTAATTTTTATCTGTTGAGTAAAGAGCGCCCCTTAGAGTAAATAGAAATCGGTAAATACAAAAAACCTGCCAAGTGCGAGTCGGACTCGCGCACCGAGGGTTCCGTACAAACTTCGTTCGTCCATCACGGGAAATGCACTATTTTATTTATTTACCTTATTTGAGGTTCGTTCCAATTAAGCTAGACCTCTAAATTGTATCAGCGCCCATACAACTCAGAGGTCTTTATTAATTGGCGTAACTAAGTATGTATTGGGACACCCTTTAATTTTCAACTTTTTTATATTTTTCCTTTATTTGTGCTGTAAGCCTGTGCCTTGCTTTTTGCCAAATTTCGTGATTCTATGTTAACGGGAACTACCACAAAACAAATAAAAGGGCAAAAAATATTTATTTTATTTTGTTTTTAGTATTTGTTGTTATAGCGGCAACAGAAATACATAAAAAAAAAATAACTGTCTAGCTATAGCGGTTCTTGAGATACAGCCTGGAGATAGACAGACGGACGGACGGACGGACAGACTGCGAAGTCTTAGTAATAGGGTCCCGTTTTTACCCTTTGGGTATGGAACCCTAAAAAGTATGTTTAGGATACATACAGACGTAAATATGATAAATTAAAATTCTCTACTCTATTTTTGGGTACGTACTACTACCACTGGTATGTTGCTACGTACATGTAGCGTATTCGTATATAAAGTTAGGTATCTACGCGCAAAGCGTTAAAGGAGTCAATCTATTGTTATTAGTTATTGAATAAGCTACTGGATATTTACCTTATTTGAGGTTCGTTCCAATTAAGCTAGACCTCTAAATTGTATCAGCGCCCATACAACTCAGAGGTCTTTATTAATTGGCGTAACTAAGTATGTATTGGGACACCCTTTAATTTTCAACTTTTTTATATTTTTCCTTTATTTGTGCTGTAAGCCTGTGCCTTGCTTTTTGCCAAATTTCGTGATTCTATGTCAACGGGAACTACCACAAAACAAATAAAAGGGCAAAAAATATTTATTTTATTTTGTTTTTAGTATTTGTTGTTATAGCGGCAACAGAAATACATAAAAAAAAAATAACTGTCTAGCTATAGCGGTTCTTGAGATACAGCCTGGAGATAGACAGACGGACGGACGGACGGACAGACTGCGAAGTCTTAGTAATAGGGTCCCGTTTTTACCCTTTGGGTATGGAACCCTAAAAAGTATGTTTAGGATACATACAGACGTAAATATGATAAATTAAAATTCTCTACTCTATTTTTGGGTACGTACTACTACCACTGGTATGTTGCTACGTACATGTAGCGTATTCGTATATAAAGTTAGGTATCTACGCGCAAAGCGTTAAAGGAGTCAATCTATTGTTATTAGTTATTGAATAAGCTACTGGATAATTATAATTTACCCTGCAGGATATTTTTTATTACTTTACAAACAAGGCATTTTCCGTAACCAATAATGTACTTACGCCAAATGTAAATAGGTGCTAAATTACCACACAAAATAGTTCACACATAAACTGACATAATCTACAATGTGTCAACCCTGATCAAGCGTAAAGCTGATCACTGTACAACCGTAACAACCCTAAGAAAAGTTGAGGCGAGGTAGGAATGTCAAAAACGTCGGGGCGCGAACAAATATGTGCTTTGCCGGCGGGCGGGCTTGGTTACACGGTGGCTTAAACACCGTTTAAACTTATGTGGGTTTAGTATACGTTTTTAAGCTTGTTTTCAATCGATTTGACAATCATTTTTAAAACAAATTAAAATCTAAAATGCTATGGTAGTAATAAAATATTACTATTAACTAATGAAGTATAATTGTTTTTTATGGCTGCAAATCAATGAAATGAAAAGGTTATGCGTGTTTAACAATTATTGTAATAATTGCTTTTAAATTAATTATCTGACGAGGAAATAAATTATTTAATGACGTTTAATTACTTTGGAATGCATTTTTTCATTTGTTTTATCTGATTTCTCGTAATATCATTATTATTAACGGTAAATTTGTTAATTAATAAAATGATTATATGAAGATGAGTATGAATAAGGAAGAGGACATTCGCATTTTAAAAATCAATCACGTTAAAATCTTATTTTAAAATGCTGTTAAAATTAAAATCATCACGATTTTCGAAACAATAAACTATTTAAAATTACATAAAATGCATCGCACTAATCTATGTTTAATCTTAACCATCATTGATACAACCGGCTTCCTAGTCGCGACCCCTCGACACCTTCGCATTTCCCTTCGCACTTTTCTACTCTTTTTTTCTTTTTTTTATTTACTTTCGGCGCCAGCTTTAGACGCCTCGGGTGCCACTTAGTACTTCAGTCAACTTTATTTGGGTGCAATGGGACTTCTAACTGGTATCATAATTTTTATTCTCTTGTTTTTGGGAATGAATTTTAAATTGTTTTTAAGGTGTTTTGATGACCTGTGATTACTTTGTTCTTGCTATGATGATGTTAATTGGGTTTCTAGATTTTTTTTATTTTTGTCTTGATTTTTTTGTCATAATGTTTTATTTTCAAGTTACGAGAAAGATTACCCATAGAGGTATTTGCGGTACTTACAGGTTGTTTTATACGTATTATATCGAGTTTAAAACATTTACTATAATACTTATTCTAAATTTAAAAACAAAGATCTATAAAAATATGGCCTGCTGAGTTTCTTGCCGGAGTCTTCTCAGTCCAAGTGTATTCCGAACCGGTGGTAGAATCAATTGTAACGGTCATAAGTGCCTTATTAGGGCCTAGACTATTTACTAATTAAAAATAACTAATAAGTAAATTTCAGTTACCTTAACTTGTACTGCATAACGATATTTTTGTTTCAGATCAAACTAAATTTCCAACTAAATTTACACAACAAACTCATAAACAATAATAATCAAACGAATCTCCGCAAGGTTATCCCGGATTGTTATTAAGCCTCGCATGTCTCTAGTCCAGTTCCTCATCCAAAATCGATAGCCCACCCCCGGGGGGCCTAGAGGGGACCACCCGCCGGTCCTAATTCGACCCCCACATGTATGTCGATCTTTGTCGTCTGAGCTTGGACTCGCTAGGACACTGTGCCAGGTGTTATGTTTAGAATACTTAGGTTGTATCTTAGGTAGGTAGCTAGGTATGTGACTCTTGACGTACCTGTTTTTTTTTTTTATATCTTTTTAACGTTATTAACGGTATAGTAAAAGTGTAGATGGCACTAGTCTAGTCACTGCGAATTTTTATATCATTGATAAAGATTTTAATGAAATTTCTGTATTTCTTATTACGTTTTAAAGAATGTATTAAACTTAAGGTCTATTATACACTAATTGACAAGTGATTATTTCATGTTCATGCGTTATGCGCACTCTCCTTTGAACAATATCGTGTATTGTTTTTAAAGGCTTTTACATGCACTTTTTAATCTCTGTGTCTCTCAGTACGGTAGTATGAAACTAGTGTTTATCTTCTGAATTAAAAACCGACCAAGTGCGTGTTGGATTCGCGTAGTATAGGGTTCCATAGTAGTATTATGAGGTACAGTCTAAAACCTAACAATGAAGATAAATTAATGGAAAGTTTAATTTGAAACAATCATCGCATTAATAATATTTTTAGAAGGAGCAGTTTATTGGAAATGTCGGGCAGCCATGCAACTCTTACAAAAATTACTAATTTAATTTGCTTGATATTTCGTAAACGAATTTTTATATCAAGCAGTGTCCAAAACAGCCCACTATATTTTTAAAAGAAAAATAAAGCCAATAAAGGGTAAAAAGTTCGTTACTAGAAAAGTAACAAATTTTTATTTTGAGCATCAAAACTATCTGAACCTATCAAAACTCTGTTAAAATTTAACGAGAATTTGTACTAGTGCAACAAAAATATTTTATAGAGGCAAACGCAAACAAAATAAAACGACCCGGTTCAACATTAATAACTCCATCGGCGCAAAAAACAATCTCAAACTTCTTATTAAAACCTCATAACAACATTTCAATAACCCAACCAATTTAAACAGGCTTTCATAACAATGAGCGAGTGAAGAACGCTATTATCTATTTCGGCTGGCGGGGTAGCATTTCGAACTACATTGACCTCAAAAACTTATTAGAATCCGCCCTGCCTTGCTCATTATCTCTGGCCCATAGTCCAAATCGATACTAGATACACGCACACACACATACAAACTAATAAAACCCACACAAACGCAAATTAATCGAAAGTCTACGCTTACCCGTAACCGGCGCGTCAACTTAAAACTTAATTATAATTAATTAATTCCAATTGGACGCCATCCCTTTCACTCGAGGTACATCTTGGGTATGTCTGTCCTGTTCCAACGTAAAGGCTAGGGTAGACGCGTTATTGTGTTTTCGAAGACCTTTTATCACGAGGCATTTCACGAAGTAGAGTAGTCGTTAGTCGATTTCGAATCGATTTTATTAGCACTCTGTGTTTAATTGGTATGCTAGTTGGAACCATTTTAATGCGCTTCTTTAGTCATATATCTCAAACATAATATTAATATTATTTCATACCTACCTAATTTGGTCAAATGCTCTTTGGAAGAGTTATGATAAAATTGTCTTTAATACGTTAAACTAGGTATTTATAAATCGAATAAATAATAGGTAATTATTAAAACTAAAAATAACGTATTTTTCTTTTCATAAGGAAAATGTAATAAGTTTTCTTTTATCCAGAGACAAGTGTCTCTAGTAAAGATAAAGGGGGTAAGTATAAAAGCGTTAAATCAAAACAAAATGGCCGTAGAGTTCTGAATAGCGTATAATTTAATTGTAATCATCACTACATCGGGCTGTGACGAGTATCAACGAGATACGACTAGAAGGGTCCACCCACCCCTTTCCCCCTTGCGACGACTTCCCCCCAAGAAGGGGTTAACACCCCCCTCATTACCATATTTCATTTACTCAACGAAATTATGCTAATTACTTATATTGCTTTGTGTAAAAAGGAAATTTATAAGGATTAAACTTACACCCCCCCCACCGCCGTGGACTGGCTCAATCCAGCCATAACTAGTTTGAGCGAGTTCAACGGATGAATTATTTAGGAGATGATTCTTTGAATTAAAAATATCAAGCCCTCCGAAGGGCTCCCGTAATTCGCGATCGGCCCGATTATAATCGGACGCAATTAAAATTCAAATTGGGGAATTTTTAATTTTGTTATTGATGACCCTCTTTCGTGGATGGGTTGAATTGAACGTTGTTAAAAACTTCCCTGAGAAGTTAGCTCTGATTTTCGAGAGAGGATTGCTTGTTTATTTTATAAATTAAAAACTTATAAAACTTGTTGGTATATATGTATAAAACTTGAACTCCGTTATTAATTTTACAGGAGTAAATTTTGAAGATGTCCGAAATTTATAGAGACTGTAGTCATTGTCGAAGTCCAAAAATAAAGATAATCCTAACTAATATTATAAATGCGAATGTGAGTTTGTTTGTTACCTTTTCACGCCTAAACCGCTGAACCGATCGCTATGAAATTTTGTACGTAGCTAGCCTATGGTACGGAGAAGGACATGGGCTACCTTTTTTCTCGGGAACGCAGGTGAAACTGTGGGGGACAGCTAGTATTTAATACCTGAAAATAATATTTGTGATGATGTAACGTAACATTTGATACCTACCGAGAAAATAATATTATGAAAGTACATGCAACTTTAGAATCAATTGAAGTCTTACAAACATATTTATTAAATAAAAATCAGATAGAGTCATCAATGTACCTACTTAATTTTTATAAAATTCCAAGTATAATGCAGGGCTATAGATAAATTGAGTGTAAATAGTTTATAGACAAGATATTCTTTATTGATTTTAAAAGAAAAACTTAAATCTCCTTTTAGAGATACTGACAACTTTCCTACTTTGAGTAATTTTCTTCTTCATCAGCAAATTACTGAGGAAACTAATTGATAAAGAAAATTAGACAATCAAGATAGTTGACAACATTCCTCAACCACGATAATGACCCTATCTTGTTGATCCCTTAGTTTACATCTCTCTATAACCATTCAATGTACCCCAGACAATATTATATAGGTTGTTTAGCCTACATTTTGCAAGCCCTCGATTGGAATCCTAAGACAATTCGTGACTACAAACTGTAGCAGAGTTCAACCTGGATCTTAACGTGAAAGTGTAGAGGTGAAAATCGAATGTACAAATGAAGCAATTCAATTTGACGTCATTGTTCTAGTCTAGGTGCTATTAATACATGAAACTAACAACATATTCTACGTTGTGTAATTGTGAGAAACAATAATTGGTTGTAATTGGTTAAGATCACATCTTTAAATTGTATTTTTTCAGAATGACTTGTCTATTATAGAATTTGCTTCATTCATAAAATCCATTGAAGTTACGTATCCACTTATATCTCATCTCTCACTTATCACTCATTATGTCACCTTCTTTTTAATAAACTAGCCTTCCGCTCCGCGGATTTACCCGCGAATCCCCTTCGGAGTTGACTTTTCAAAAATCCTTCCTTACTGCACACCCACAGTGTCAAAGAAACCCACATGCAAATTTTCACGGTCCTAGCCCCAGGAGTTTGGGTTGTGCGTTGATGTGTCAGTCAGTCAGTAATTCTCTTATATATATAGAAAATAGTAGAATCCAATAAAAACGCATAAAAAAATTGAACTTCTAGAACTGCAACGTATTCTATTTAAAAGAAAATCATAAACATTTGAATATGAAATGATAGCAACAAGACAAAACGAATTACAGAAGCCAGTACACTTGTCTTACCTATATCAATACATGTATGTATATCATATAAGATTCGAATTGAATTATAGTAATTAAATACCCCGTTGCTTTGGGCAGGCGAGTGCCTCCGGCCACTAGTTTCGCAACTTATCCCGGCTAAGGCGAGTCCTTATTTAAATGTAAATTAGGTTCATTTCACGAAATTAATGTCGTGGAGGCCCTCCCCCTGTGTACGGTGACCATACACCAACCATTTTTGGATACAAGTCCCGTTTCAATCGTTCGATCGGTACGTATTAAAGTTCATTATCGTGTCATGTATAATGACTGTTTATGGACAGTTCTTTTTAGGGTTCCGTATCCAAAGGGTAAAAACGGGATCCTATTACTAAGACTTCGCTGTCTGTCCGTCCGTCCGTCCCTCTGTCTATCTCCAAGCTGTATCTCAAGAACCGCTATAGCTAGACAGTTGAAATTTTCACAAATTATGTATTTCTGTTGCTGCTATAACAAAAATACTAAAAACAAAATAAAAAAAATATTTAAGGGGGGCTCCCATACAACAAACGCGATTTTTTTGCCCTTTTATTTGTTTTGTGGTAGTTCCCCTTGACTTAAAATCACGAAATTTGGCAAAGAGCATGGTCTTACAGCACAAATAAAGAAAAAATTCCAAAATATAAAAAAACTTGAAAATTAAAGGGTGTCCCCATACATACATAGTTACGCCAATCAATAAAGACCTCTGAGTTGTATGGGCGCTGATACAATTTAGAGGTCTAGCTTAAATTAGCACCAACCTCAAATAAGGTAAATAAATAAAATTTTGCATTTCCCGTGATGGACAAACGATGGACGAAGTTTGTACGGAACCCTCGGTGCGCGAGTCGGACTCGCACTTGGCCGGTTTTTTAAAATATTCGCTTGTGTTTATCCTGCGCGTCTTTAATTTGCGCTGCGATGAACTTTGTAGCGTTATTTATCGGTACTTTATGTTGAGTTAAAATTAAAAGTAATTTTATAAAATTATACATGAATTATGTAATTTGTCTGTCATCGCGCATCCGGGTAATGTGTGAAAAATTACTCGTACATTATTGAAGAATTATATAAACTCTTTCTATTAACTTTAAAAGAGTATTGATTTAAAAAGTATGGTGTTTAAGTAGAACCACTGCTCCAAACTAATAAAATACATGTATCAAACGGAAAAAAACTGTAAATAAATAATTCTTTGTCCTCGAAAATCTTAATATGAGGTCATCCTACAAGGAGGGAGTAATGGCTGCTCTATGATTATATGGACAGACGAGTCATTACTCCTGTGTAAGTGTTGTTGCGAATTGCTAATGTTGTACTTTCACAGTTTTACACACACAAATTAATCGTTGCTTTAACTTCAATTACTGTTTTGGGGAATACGTCTAATGACTTCAGCACACATTATATTTTAGGAAAAAGTTACTATGCATATTATAAATTCGATGCGATGCAAAGTAGAGATTTTTTCATTAGATACGCCGGGCCGGTTGGCGTGGTTGGTTAGATACCCAATCTATCACGCCGCAGGTCGTGGGCTCGATTCCCACTCAGGACAAACATTTGTGTGCATGAACATGTATGTCCTGAGTCTGGGTGTAATTATCTATATATGTATGTATTTACAAAAGAAAAGTAGTTTATATAGTATATCAGTTATCTGGCTTCCATAGCACAAGCTCAGCTTAGTTTGGGGTCAGATGGCCGTGTGTAGTAAGGAATTATGTCCCAGAATATTTATTTATTTAACAATTTGCTACTTTGTAGTATCTGCCTGGCTGACTTCCACCATCAAGTTGAAAATCTGTCGCCAAATGCCTACCGCTGCGTTCCGGCTACTGGACTTGAAAGTCATTTCCTTGTAGGCTTTGTGTGCTTACGACCTTCGGCTACATCATCACTAGTAAGATTGTGGTCAAACACGAGCCCATTTAAAAAGAAAAAAAACTCGACGTCATAAGTTATATTTCACATACACAAGTTTCCCAATCGTATTGTTATAATCTGTCTGAGTTTTAAGTACCTGAACTTTAACAAAGAAGTTTAAAACTTTATAGAGTAAGGAAGTGAAGTTTGATAGAAAATATCTTTCGGTAAGCATCTTTCATACCTATTGAAATAAATGACAGAAAGAAAAGTAATTATTAAAATATGTTTAACACTTATGAACTTACTTGTAAGTAATGGTGCATGCAGCTATTTACAAATCCCATTTAATTTCGCACTTTATAGGTACTAATTCTTGATAACTTTTAGAGTGAATAAACTAACTAAATAAATAACACGTTCTAATAATTTCATGATTATAGAGCGCGTTGACAGTGATCGTAAAAAAAGAAACAAACAAAACTTCGTGTTTAATCGAAATATTAGCATCGTGATCAATTCGCGACCGGCGCGATATGAACAGAAAGGGTTAGCCCACCCCTACACTACATAATTACACCCACACATACACAAAACTAAAACATTAACACAACGATAAAACAAGGCAACTACTTAGCATTTTCAAATTAAATACACTAATCACTTGTATAAACGTCCCGTGTACGTATAGGCTTGTGGGATCGATAATGTGTGTGTGTGTGTGGTGATTATAATGAAGGGGTAAGGGGTGATATTAAGTGGCTCTATTCGTGTACCCCACGCCACTACTTGTGTAGTCATGCCTTCACCACTTCATTCTTGTCGATAATATTTTTTTCTCGAATCGAGTTTTTGCAGAATCACTTGAGCTTATAAAGATTTTGGAGGAAATTTAAATGAGAGTGAAATGATATTTTTTAATTATTACTTTTATCTTTTGGAAAAGTAAGTATGGAATGGAAAGTGTAATGGAATCATTACATAGAGTGTTTGTATTTTACTCTAAGTATCTAATAAATGAAGTCGAATTCTGACTGGTTTGAAATGGTTAATAAAACACAGTATTCATTATCAAAATTAATAAAAAAAATACATTAATTTGTAAACATACCCTGTATAATACGTAAGTACATTCTACTCGTGCTTAAATTACGTTGGTAACATGGAAAAATCCGAGTCGAGTTTCGCGAAAAAAATCCGTCCTCACGTCGGAACTCAGCGATCGATTAATTAGCGTTATTACATAATGTACAACGATCCATCTGTCGTAATTAGGCCCCGATCCCTTTCCCGGCAAAAAAATAATGACGCACCCTAAAACACTTTCTTTTTTTTTCATTTTTTTTAATCCAATTTGCCGAGGATTATGTTCGTAATTATATTTTTCCAATTGCCACAGTGGCTGTGTAAATTCGTCCGGTTGATTGCGAAACGAAAAATCCGTGCCGTTGATTAGGCTTTTTAAATTACGATTGTGTGGGTGCCGCTTAATGGTGGACAGCGTTGTTGTGTGTGTGCATGATGGCCTTTTCGACGGCGTCGGTCTATGAAAAAAATGGCTTACATATAATGTTGATTGCATATTATAGGTTTTGCTGGCGAGAAGTGACGGTCGAGTATTGACTGCTCTGTCAAATATCAATAATTTAAAACTATTCTTAGCTCTTATCATTTATTTATCGGGTATATCAATGTGATATCGTAGCGGAAAGTATTGTATACAATAATATTTTATTTATTTATTATTATGTACGAGTATATTTACAGCTGACCATCTGTTTTGAATCCAGCATTTCACTGATTTTTAATTAAATAAATAAAATAAATATTCTGGGACATTATTCCTCACACACGGCCATCTGACCCCAAACTAAGCAGAGCTTGTACTATGGAAGCCAGATAACTGATATACTACATATACTACTTTTCTTTTGTAAATACATACATATATAGATAATTACAACCAGACACAGGACAAACAGACATGTTCATGCACACAAATGTTTGTCCTGAGTGGGAATCGAACCCACGACCTGCGGCGTGATAGATAGGGTATCTAACCAACCACGCCAACCGGCCCGTCAAATGACGTAATAATGAATGTAATTTACTGGCTCTCAATTGCAACTATCGGAACACACCAGTAAGTACTTGAGAACACATTTAGAGATAAGACGTTTTACATTTTAGATACAATCAGTAAGCTTACATTAATAATCGATAATTTTATACATTCTCACAAGTCAGTTCTCAATCTCCAATTTGATAAAGAAAGACTTAATATCAAACAATATAATAAAGTCAAAGTCAAAGCCATTTATTCAGTTTAGGCCCTAAGAGGGCACTTATGAACGTCGAAACTACTGAAGTTACCACCGATTCGGAAGTCGCCTTCAACTGAGAAGAACCGGCAAGAAACTCAGCAAGGTTACATTTTTTATATATTTTGTTTTTTTTTTTTGGACAATCTGACAATGTTGGCTTTTTTTCCATTAAATTTTTAACAATTTTTAAAGAAATATAATATGCATAAACACAAAAGATGAAAAAAAAACAACAAGAAAAATAAATAAAAAATAATAACCTGAACAAGTTCAAATTCATAAAAAAAAAATATATATATAGTATCTCTAAAATACTAAGTACTGGCTTCTTTATACGTATGAAGAAGGTGCACTTGTGCAGAACAAACAAAACATTACTGTTCTAAATAAACATGCATCACGTAAATATTTGCATTGCAACCTGGTGTGACACTTAATTGATAAGTTAATACTTGGAATAATTACTAGGCAACAACGTGACAAACTACTGTTGGTTAATTGCATTATTGTAAAATAGTTATACTAGTTATACGACATAAACCTTTCATTTGAAATGGACTTATACTTGAATCAAATCAGAATTAGAACCCAAAAACTAATACCTACATTTTTTGTCGTATACAAAATTTCGAACCAAATTAGCTATGAAGTTATCTATGAAGATCATGATGGAAGTAGCATATTTTTTTCGGATTCGTTTACTAAGAAAGTGAAGGTAAGACCTAAAAGTAGATGACCACTTTGGTACTGTGTCGCATTACAGTTTCCATACAAGGTATCAAGAGAATGTGAATAGATTTTACTATGAAAGTATACTAAAAGGATCATCTACTTTTGGGTCTGACTGTACAATAAAATAACTATCATGTAGTTTACGATAAGCCACTTTATATTACCTAATGAAAATAACCAATAATGAAACTTAAAATCTACTGCAACGTTTTATGCAACATGATTCAACCGATACAAATTCATAATAAGTGAACATTCTTGCGCGCATAACTCGGCAAAATTAAACAGTATTACGTTAAGCCGGTAGTCTGGTAGCACGAAGGCCGTCCTTAACCGGTCGCTTTGGCCTGGTTAATAGCGAGTTATTGTCATTAACGCCGCTCTAGCAGGGAGCGGGCGATGGCTTGCACCTCCGAATTAATGTTTGTTTCCATTGTGTAACGTCAAAAAAAAATATTGGTTCAGTTATAATTATTTATCTGTGATGTATTATGTAATCTTTTGTAGAACTCTAAGTTTTGATATCTAATGGCAAGAAAAGCCTAATCAGGTACAATGAATTTGCTATAAACATAATAAAATGAAACTCTTTATAGTTAGATGTGTACAAAAGGGTGCTAGTTGTAATCTGTACATGAGATTTTATAGATTTTCATGCTTGGCTATTAGGGAAGAAGAAAAACACGACATAAGCCGTAAAACTACATACACAGCATATATGTAATAACTATCTCCCTAGAGTTTTTTTTTCTGTGATCACTACGGCCTGATACCCTTCGTTATAAAAGGCTCAAGTCACTGTAATAGAACCTTTGACAACAGTACTTATGAGCATTTGATTACAAGCGAGAACACCTGTGTAAATTACCTACAGCTTAATTTATACATGACAACATTATTTTTGCAACAAAAAAGGCTTAACAACACGATACGTCAATTTTTGACGGATCGGATGCAACAATGGAGCCGAGAACACAATAGTACCCTGACGTGGCGATCTAGCCCGCATGCTTAGGACCATTAACCATTCGACTAATGAGACCATGACGCAGATATACACACATAGACACACGACAAGGACATTGCGTAAATATTATATTAAAGTATAGGTAATAACTTACTCAAGTATAAATTAATTGAGGAAAAGTTCATTTCGCAGAAATATAGATTATAATCTGGTGATTGTGTTATTTAAATGTCAGTGATTGGACATAATGTTATTATTACAATATAAAAGGTAAATGAGGTAATCATCATATCCTACTAATGTAATAAATGCGAAAGTTTGTGGATGAATGATAATAGCGGCTTCGAATGCCATGACGAAGGTCATGGTTCAAATATAATAAGCTTCAGGTTAACTGGGACATTATTCCTCACACACGGCCATCTGACCCCAAACTAAGCAGAGCTTGTACTATGGAAGCCAGATAACTGACATACTACGTATACTACTTTTCTTTTGTAAATACATACATATATAGATAATTACACCCAGACTCAGGACAAACAGACATGTTCATGCACACAAATGTTTGTCCTGAGTGGGAATCGAACCCACGACCTGCGGCGTGATAGATAGGGTATCTTACCAACCACGCCAACTGGCCCGTCATATAGTCAATAGTGGTAAAGTAGATACATTCCTTAATTTTGCCCTCAAGTTGATAATCCATTTGCCACCTGCTAGAATTATACTGGTAAATCATTTCCAGTTATCATGTTTTAAAAACTTATATATTGGATTGTTATAATGAATATATCGTTCCTTTTTCTGTTCTGTAATCGCGAAAAAATCGTATTTTTTCACGTACATTTTTATCGAGCAAGGCTGATCCTTTCTGTAGAGGCTTATAAATTGTACATTGGTCCCACAGTAAAAGTTCGTCATCACAAATCCTACTTAGGTTTCGAAAAGATGAAAGTTTCTCATCACTATTATTATAAATGCAAATGTGTGTTTGTTGATGTATTAGTTTGTCCCTCTTTTACGCAGCAACGGAGCAACGAATCGACCTGATTTTTTGCATAGATATAGCTTATTGTCCGGAGAATGATGCAGGCTACTTATTATACTGAGAATACGGGGTGAAAGCTAGTATATAAAATAGCTGCGCTTGTGAACCAAATCCCATCCAGGCTTTGTTTGCCACCTTCAACCACATGACTCTTCTATCACTTACTACAGTAAAATTTGTGTACATGAACGGGTCTTTAGGCAACTAGTTCCAAATTTAGTCCCATAGGACTAGTTTGCCCCAGGTGATTTTCGTCCCACTGTCAAATTTAACAAAAACACTGTCAATAGCATCTTTTCAAGGCAAATTGATATAACCGATACGAACAAAAATGCATCTTCATAGCTAAACGCACACATGTAACATTTACTGGGCGCGTTAGTGTGTGTGTTCACCCTAATTGCTTTTGTCATTAATAGTCGCGGATACTTCTTAGCCTGGTGTATTGTACAATTAGTAATAATGATGTATAATTAGACCTCGCCGGTAATGTATGTAATGTAGAGTTGACAATGTGTGGGTGACTTGGGTATGTGTGTGTGTGATATAAATGAATGTTTGTGATTATACGGGGTGTGTAGCAAAAAAGTAGTTGGTACAAATAATAACGTGACATCCCTATTTTATACATGTTGTGTACGTTTACAAAGTATTGTAAAAGAAGAATTTATTTTTGGCTTTATGATGTTTCCTATGGGAATTTATATACTTTTATATTGTAAGTACTTCGCTACTAATACCTAATTATATTTTTTGCCGCCTAAGATGCTTGTCAGTGAGACTTGAAGAAAATATTTTGTGTAATAAAAATATTTGCTTTGATAAGATTGCTGATTTTGTTGTTGACTCTTCTTAAGAAATATTTATAAACGCTATAGACCTTCCATTTGAAAAATATACTGTGTTTTTTTAAATCTCGATCTTCTAAATATCACAAATAATTAAGAGATAATCGGTCAATTTCTGACATTACAGCAATACCAGGAGATTACCAATGTGTTCCAAATCTTTATAAAGCCAACACCTATCGAAAACCAAGAAACAAAAGAAAAATCACCCCCATCAAGCATTCCACAAGAGCTTCCAATACAAAACAAGCTAGTCGCAAGTCATTAAACGTTCAAAGGAAAACATAAAGCCGCGTACACACCGCGCCACCAACAATACGCTCGCGATGAAATATGCAGCGGGCTGGTACGATCATAATCGAAAAATAATTAGGTGATAATGCATGCGAGTCCGCGGAAGTCGACAGTCTGTAGTTACCTGTATACGATGACGGGTCTATGGAAGTTGTGTGTAGGTAGATATAGAAGTTTAAAAAAAAAATATTTTGATGTATCTCGCCACCAGATGGAGCTGCAGTGCATATTTATCTGCACGATACCAGTCTGACAATGTTGAATTTTTAGCAATATAATTAAGCATTTACTCAAAAAAAAGAATAACAACCTGAACAAGTGTAAAACTAATAATGTGGAGAGATATTAAGTACTGGCTTTCGTAAAGTATGAACAATATGCACTTGTGCACAGTGAAACTACTTCCAGACATCATTATCTTCAATGTAATGAGCTACCTTAAAACTTTCTTTCAAAACATTCTTTATGTGTGATTTGAATTTAAAATCAGCCATCTTGGTAACTGAGAGAGGAATTTTATTATAAAAGCGTACTCTACTTTCAAGAAATTACTTTTTAACTTTTACTAAGATTAGTTACCAAGATGACTAATTTTAATTAAATTCACAATATCAATATCTATTGATATGAAACTAATTATCAATATACTACCATCTGGAATGGTTGGATATAAAAATAAGTTTTCCTGTATTAAAGTATTACACATCCTACTACTACGATTAATTATCTTAAGTTGAGAGTATCATTTGAGGAGGAGAGGATCAAAACCTCACTTATCCACTTTTGACACTGGTTTTTTTTGTTGTTATTCGACTCCAAATGATAAAATTCACCATTTCGCTAAATATTTTTAATCAAAACAGCATGTATCCCTCAGTGACACGCAAATTCAATCAAGAGTTTCGTTCAAAACCACCACAAATCCTAATGTAAAATTATATTTAAGTATCATGATAAAATTCAAAGCCACACAAATCCCTTGATTTTTACAGTAGGACATAATATGAAGTAGGTCAGAATCGCACTTATCCATCTCTCTTATCAGTGTATTAATAGTAAGAATAGTTTAGTTTTTATGATTTTTTAACGAATTGCTTTAAGTGGATATGTGAGGTTTTGATCCTCACCTCCTCAATTATAAGTAGGTCGCGTTAGTCAATGCAAAATCCGGTTGTAAAATGCTCACGTCTACGTATGTTATTAAGTATTTAAACTCTGATTATTTATGTCTAGATAGATAGTCCCTAGCTAAGATCGCAGCTGGCGAAGCTTGCAAACATGCTCAACAACACATCCGTCAACCCAGTCAGTCGTCTCAGTCTCGTCCCGTTTAAGCGGTCCGAGCTGCACCTTAGCAAATCCGACCGATTCCCAAATAATATGCATGCTAAGTCTTCACTCCTCCCCTATTCCCCTGGCAACGTCCTGAGCCGAGGTTCGTGCCCCGCAGGGGGCGCCCTCAGGCGACTGTTCTAAAAATCTTTTTCTACCTCTAATTCGAAATCTTTCGGTGAAGGAAAACATTGTAAGGAAACCATGGCTTGATGGTTGGTTACTTTGAAGTACCCACCTGCTGGCCACCCCGAATCTGTTGCCAAGCTCTGGCCAGTTTCCTTCTAGGCTTTATGTGCTTACCACCTTCGGCCACATCATAATCATTCTTAAAAAATAATAAGATTAATTAAAGGTACCTCAAATGCAATATAAATTGTCATGAATGCTATTAAATATACAGGTAATTAATCAATTAAAGTTGAATCATAGATAAATCTAAAATTTTTCCTTCTCATAAATATAATTTTATTACGACATTTCCTTGTTACCTCAACATTTCCAAGCTGTAGCGTTATTCCCCAACCGCCTTAATATCGCAATTATAATTGACTTACTTTCGCTCGCGGTGTCACTCGCGAACTACTCTTTATCTTTAAATCAAAAGTACCTTATATATTCATCAGATTCCTAATAAGTAACTTAAAGTTTTCAAATTCTTTGCAGTAAAAAGTACCTACCTACTGTAAGTCCAGCTCTAAAAAAAAAACATTTTTTTTCACACATGTGAGTTTCCCACGTGTTTTACTAGCTAAGTTAAATAAATCTCTTTCTATCTATCAATCAAAATAAACACACGGATGCTATACAAACAAACACACAAGCATAATATATTGACTAGTCAGTTCTTGAACTATCACGTACAAATTGCACAGTACAACGTGAATGTTAGCAAAAGGCGTCAATTACAAGGAGATCATTACGCATTCCGGCGTCAATGAGCCATCAGACTATGGCGGACTCTATTCCGAATGAAATGTGTATCGATATGTTGGGTACAAGATTAAAACTGCCAGCGTTTTTTTAATGATAAAAGGCTGACGGAGCTCCAGTGGATGTTATCATCTTCTGGTTGAATGTGTACGGAGCGAGTCTATTAGATCACTATAGAATAAACCCATTGAATATTGTTGTATTCCAAAGCATACTACAGGGTTAGCGTATAACTGAGTAGGTTCCTGTAGTAGCGGCATGGTGCAGGAGGGGTGAAATTTGACGAAATAGCACCATCAAACTCTATCAAATTAACAGTTCGCAGCGCGTCACTTCACATCCGCCCGCACCGCTCCGCTACCGCAGGAACCTACTCAGTTACGCGCTAGACCTGTAATACACACATAGTAGGATTAGGTATTATTTTGGACATTAAATAAAATCGCTCGTAACTTTATACTTGTACCATACTCTTCTAACTAAGCGTATTTATAGACTTCATAGCGAGCGACAAATGCTTTGAAGCTTTTTTGTGTTACATTTAATAATATTTTTTGACATTAATTTCTCTTCTTTTTTTAAATTAACGTATTAGGTATATTAATACTCTAGCCAGAGATAATGGATGAATAAATAAACTAGGTATATGTTATTTTCAATATAATTATAATGGTATTATATCAGAATCTTTTAAAATTAAAAGTTAATTAAGTACCAAACCATATAATTGCTTTTTTGTTGCTGCATCATAATTATATGTACTTAAATCAATTTAAATTTAAAATCCGCCGTAAACTTAGTCATGCTGTGTAGGTTGTATTTAATTATATCGCAAATCTTTTAAACACTAATTTACTTACACACACAGACACACATAATAATTACAATCATCCCACATATACATAAAATAACTAATTAGCACACTTCCATTATTAGACATATAATTGGTAAACGATTATATAAAAAAAAACATAATTTGCAATTTGAATGCCATAAACGTGGATTGTTAAATAATAATAGTATCTTGAAGGTCGCACATTAAATAAATTATTATATTGATTTCATATTCTGATGTTGATTATAATTTATTATAAATTACAATGTATCCTTGCATAATTTTAATAATTATATTATAATTATAGTATCAACATAATATCCTACGATTAATTATTGCTTAAGTTGAGAGTATCAATTCTAAGTAGGTTGCGTTAGTCAAAGCAAAATCCGGTTGTAAAATGCTCACGTCTACGTATGTTATTAAGTATTTAAGCTCTGATTATTTATGTCTAGATAGATAGTTGGTACTGTGGATGCGTCGAAAAAAAGCGTTCAACTTTTGCCTCTTAAATCACGCACACTAGGACAAGCAGTATGAAGAATCGCGAGCGTACGACGTAGCTGTCACGCACGCAAGCATAAAAAAAGTTGGCCTGTTGGATTTAGTTCTGTAGTAGCATGACTGTCCATCTAGACATATATAGATTCAAAGTATTTCTGTATATTTATGTACTTATAATGTTGTATTACTTTTTCTATTATTTTTTTTAATTCCATTCTTTTTTTATAAAACTTATTTTCACTAGTACATTTAATTTAGCACTCCTAAAATCTATTTCTGAATATTTAGGCAACTTCTATTAGTCAATTTAGCTTTCACAAATAGAATAATCAATTCAGTTACGTTGTGATAAGGTTCAAAACTGTATACTACACTAAAATGTATGAGGAAAGCTGATGAGCCATTTTATTAATGGCCCAAAATCAAGATCCAACAATTGCGCGTGCCATATAAATAGCAGGCTCACATCAACATGTCCGTCTGTGTGTTTTAAAGTTTATCACGCATTTTAATTATGCTTATTAACAATTAAAGGCAATACTCCAATGTGGGTCAAGTCGGTTAAAAGGAATAAATCAAGTGTGTACCAACTATGATCTCATAACCATACACCGTCTCGTTGTCAAGCTTTGTAACTCTTAATTTTAATGTCGTATGGGTGATTATCGTTTGTCTTGCGTATCATTATGGAATGGTAGATTAAAGGCCGACTATGTCATTACATTTTATTTTAAGATCATTAAATTGTTACAATGTGAGTATGTGATTGATATAAGTAGGTAGGAGTGAATTGATCGTTTTATCCTTATAAATGGTACTTGAAAATTGGTTTATATCTTGATATCATATTGAAGAAAATATCGATCTTTGGCATATGAAATATTAGCTTTTTCTTTCCCGAGAGATCTTATGTTTTCCCGGGATAAAAAGTACCATATATGTTATTTCAGGGTATGATCTATCTATGTGCCAAGTTTCATCCAAATCCATTCTGCCGTTTATGCGTAATTGAGTCACAAACATACAAACTTTCATATTTATGTTATTAGTAGGATCTTCGTAGGTTTTTTTTTAACAATGAATTTAGGACACAACGTTCTTTTGAGTTAATGAAGGCTTAATATATTTAAACTAGATTATACATTTTATTATGTAATATAAAGGAACAAGTTTTAGGTTTTTCTAAGATAACACGAAAATAGCAGTTATTCTTGCATGTCATAAAATAACTGCGTACTTACGTAAAATAACGTTTAATTATATACTAAAAAAATATGACTCTGATACTGTAATAAAAATTAATACAGAGTATTTAAATACGCCCAATGTATTTGTAATACTATTAAACTAACAAAAAAAATATTAAACCTTACTAACTAACCTACTTTTCATAACAAATTATTAACTACACGACAAGTTTTAATAAAACATCGAAAAAATCATAATATATATACCACGTAATTGGTGAAATCGACAAAATAACATGTTAACAATCAATTTTAACTAACTATTATGTTGAAAACTAATCGGACGGCTATAAAGAACCCGATAAAATTACAAAAGAAATCTATAAAATGATTAAAATTTCTAATCGTACCAATTAGTGAGTGAATTTATGGTTTCGCTTATAAGAGAACTACTAAGGCGTACGTCTCGGTTACAAGTTTATAAGTGCACTTGAGAATGTGTGAAGGAAACGCTTTTTATACTATTTTTACAATGTAAAGCAATTAAGTAATTATTCTCGTTGAAATGTTCTCATTGAAAAAACTTAGCTCGCTGACATGTCGATGTGACTTGTAATCGTACAATAGAGTGACGAGCGTTTAAAGAAACAAAGCGATAGAATTTTAATAACCAAGCTTATTCCGCTTGATACCTATTACTCGTATGAGTCGTGTTTGTTCTATTTTCCTGTGATACATAATTAAACACTGGCTGAATATAATAAATAATTTGTCAAATGACGATAAAAAACGAATTTTAAATCACGATTCTATTCTATTTGAATTTAGAATTCTCTGCGACGCGAAGCTGCCATCGCTTTATAAGTGCCCCCACACACGTACCAACACAAAGCACAGTACACACCCCAATGCTCATAATTTGCTGACAAGAAAACAAAAAAAAAAGGAAAAACGCGGCACCCGTTCTAATTAGGTCGTCGAGTGAGAACAGGGCGTTCGTCAGCACAATAATAATTAACACTGGCTGTAATGAAGCGTACCATAAAAACTAATTGGAGACCCTACGATCGTTGTCGTGTCGCGAGGGTAAGCGCGGACCGGTTCATTTCAATTTCAATAGAATCGATCGACAAATCGTTTGACTCTCACTCACTATTCAAATATCAGAGATGTGATAACGGCGATAAATTACGACGATAAAAAACGTCATAAGAACAATGCTAACATTTGTGTAATAAGTAACTTGTAGCTTAATTTACTTTATATAATGTTAAACACATAAATTACTTTACTGACTCTTTCTATAAACAACAAACTAGTTTTTAATTCGCTTAAAACATAACTATGCAACACAAAGTCGCAATTGCCTACAAAACATAAAAAATACAAACCGTAGAATGTAATCGATCAACGCTAATGCAGTAAACAGCCAGCCAGTATTTTAAATCGAAAAGCCGGCGCGAACTGCCGTCTATCAACTAGTTGAAAAGGGAAATCAGTCAATAATGCACTAATTTCCCCTCCTTAATGGCTCAGTCCGGCCCTCTACTCAGACACTATTACGACACACCAAGTTAGTGTTTAATGAAATAACTTGATACGGTACCTACATCTCTCTAAGAAGTTATGTGGGCTTGTCAGTTTATGATCATTTAGTTAGATTAACAAATTCTGAATACATAATAGTTTTGTAGATTACAATAAACGTCATAAAACCTTTTATATTCATAATAAAAAAAAAAAATGTGTTAATTTTCATTGGAGCGCGCGTTGAAGTCATTGGATGATTTTGGAACGATGTCAAACACTAAGCGCTCTTCATACAGTACTCAATAATGAGTAGCATATGGTTAGGATCGTTGGGAGGATATTTAAGATCGTGTACAAAAAATAAGGAGTAAGGTGGGAAGTAACAAAATTATGTTTAAAAAAAAAAAAGTAAGTAAGTACTTACTATTTAATTCTATTCTTAATATCACACACGTAAACTACCTTATCGCACCCTTATCGCGCTATATTAAGTGTATATTTTAACTATAGGTAAGTATAAGTGGAAAGCTCAATTATTTCGCCATTAGAACTTTTGCTCGGAAGAAATAGCCTATTTGGATTATTAAAAAAATGATGTGGGTTCGGTAACGATACGAACGCTATTATGGGGTTAAGAAACCCGCTGATAAGTTGGAAATTTCCTGTAACAGTACTTAAGGTTACTTATTTCCATTTAGTTTACTTTTTTCAGATCATTAACTATATTAGCATTAGTAATTCAGCATATCCTGAATTACTGAAGTGAAAGAATATACCTACAAAGGTTTACTAGTTACATAACAATAAAAAGGTTAGAAAATAAAAACTTTTTATCATATAATAATAATATATAAACCTATGTTAATAAATGCTTAACATTTAAAATAATTCATCCTTATGTTACCAGGGAATAGGATTCGAAGTCACGACCTTCATGGCTTTCCTCGTCCCTACCACTGAGTTCTAATCTTTTTTCAAAATTCCAATGAGTATTTCAACATTCTTCTAAAAGCCCGCCAAAAAATTGTTTTACAATCAATGGCGTCTATAATTGTATTTACCATAGATAACATAACTCATGCGAGCTGTAAATTTATGTTGGCTAATACAAACTTGTACTTGTGCTTCGATTTTTGAAATTTACTTTACTAACTGTTTATGTAGTTTACCGATTTATTTATTGGTTTGTATTTATTTAATCTCTTGTAAGAGCGAGGTATAAATAATTCAATTTGCTGCTAAAATCAGTTACACAAGTAGAGCATATTTTTTTTGTAAAAAAAAGGCAACCTTCAAAAAGCAAGTGGTCAGTAATGTTCACAATACACCAACACAGTCTAATGGACATAAGTAATAAAGGCGCTATTATCATTAGCCGTAATTGCCAGGCTAGTTATACGATATAGCAAGTCGTTGGTAAGCAAATTAAACTCTTTTTTAAGTTCAGGGGGTGTGCATTGAACTTTACTGTTGTGTTGAAGGTGAAAGAGAGAGAGGGAGCTATAATTATGCGTGCATCCCTTTCGCGATTATAATAAACACGGTTTCAATGAGCGTGGGTAAGGAAACGAGAGCAAATAGTTCGTAATTGATGGTGAGTTACTTTTGCTTGTTTTATTGTACAATGATGTAAATATGTTTTACTGGGTTTAAAAAGTTTATTAAAGTAGAATTCAGATCAAATAATTTGAAGAAATATGCTTGAATTACTTGAAACTTATTTTCGGGCCAATAAATCATTTATATTATTTGATGTATTGAAACGACTTTTTTTTTTTTTTTTACTTTGTATAGGCTTCTGTTTGACCACAATCTCACTATGGTAGGTGATGATGTGGCCGAAGGTGGTAAGCACACGAAGCCTAGAAGGATCTGGCTCTCAAGTGCAGCTGCCAGAACACACCAATAGGTGTTTGACTCTGTGTATGGAAGCGCTTTTAAAAAATATTCTGAATTCAAAATCTTCTTTCTTTTCTTTTTTGTTCTAGATGAAAGACAAATTCTCGAAGAGTGTTGTTAATCTATATATATAAAATGCTTTGTCCTGAATGACTTAGGATCAACGCACAGCCTAAACCGCTGATCGTAGAGATCTGAAACTTGGAGGGTGTGTTCTTGGTATGACGTAGGCATCCGATAAGAAGGAATCAATATTTTTCCGGTCAGATAATAAATAGAGATTGAAACTTGATAGTAATATTAATTTGTCAACACAATGAAACACGTAATGTCGGTGTTTTTCGAAATTCTTACCCTAATGCAAAAGATTTATGGCGACAATTTTTGGAATGGAGTAAGGAGGTACAGTTTGTCGGGATATTTGGGCTCCTGGCTAGAACTAAGGAAAATGTTTTGTAGAATTAATCGGTGGAAATATATTTTATAAGTGTCTTTATTGTGGAAAGTAGTTGGAATACGAATCTTGCGTACATATTTCTCAGAGCAGATTATTAGGGTTATTATTATTATCATCTCTCTCTTTTCACCCGAAAAGGTGTGTAAAAGTGTGTATGGGAAAACATAATTTTTTCAGGGTATGTATGTGAAAAAATTATGTTTTGAGGTACACTTTGTGTACGTATACGGATTGGGGCTTCTTATAACAGGGGTGTACTAGGAATGTTTTGTAGGGGATCGCGGGTGCAAAAACCGCGGGCCGGAAAGATATCTATACATATAGGTAATAAAACAGTAGAGTCCGGTGTTTCTGTACATTGAAGAAAAGTAATCATATCTGTCTGTCTGATTATGTGCTAACGCACATTTCCGGAACTACTGAACGGATTTTCATGTAGATTTCACAGGTAGACTGAGATTAATTAATAAAGGAGCAGAATATAGGCTGCATTTAAATAAAATCGGATGTTGCAAAGAAGTTATCATCATTCAATAATTTTTGAAATTTACTTTTATACCTACTGTTCGAAAGTTATCTGGAACCTGCGTGTATCTACATTATTTTTTAATTGAAACGGAGTGTGATTGATGTAGTAAGAGTCAAATTGCAAAGAAACCATTTTAGATTTTTGTCTATCTGTCTATCTGTTTGAACACGCTAATCTCCGAAACCATCGAACGGATTTTCGTGGGTTTTTCACAGTTTAATTAGGCTTAACTTGGCGCTTCGAATAAATAGCCTTTGTTTCGTCGAAATTGGCTAATGGGGAAAAGTTATAGACATTTTACAAAGTCTGCGCGAGCGAAGCCGCGGGCGAAAAGCTAGTTATTTCAATATAATTAGGGGAATATAAAACAAAAAGTAATAAAATAATACCAAGGTGACGCACGACACACATTTATTAAAAAAACTAGCTTTGCCGTGCGGTTTCACCCGCGTTCCCGAGGGATCTTGTGTTTTCCCGGGATAAAAAGTAACCTATAGCCTTCCTCGATAAATAGGCTATCCAACACTGAAATAATTTTTCAAATCGAACCAGTAGTTCCTGAGATTAGCGCGTTCAAACAAACAAACAATCTCTTCAGCTTTATAATATTAGTATAGATATTTGAATTACAAAAAAACTGCGTATACATAATTAGCTATCATTATACTTGTATCAGGAGACCGCGTTAAAACAAAACTCCATTAATGTGAATTAAGTTTTTTTGATTAGCCCTAATTAAAGTCGGTGGCCCAACATAGAATTTATTCCCTGCCACCTAATTGTCTCGTAGGTGTGACGCCCATTATTTTAATTGCCTACTGTAGTTTTAATTGACACTTATATTTTTTCCATATAGAATTAATAGTATGTTGTATAATGTTTGCAACCTTGTTTTCTTTTAAGGTATCACATCAATGATTACGATAAAAAAAAAATGATTCAAATTTGGAATGTTATGAAAAAAATTATAAGTTCCTTGAAAAAAATATTCATGAATTGAATTTAAGATACATTAATAATTTATTTCATAATATGTACGGCTGTAGGTAATGCTGGCACAATGCAGGCTAAATAAAAAAATACGTAATGGAAGATAAGAACGCATTTGAATGAATGATTTATTCCATAGGCTATTTTAATTGTAATTAGTTACTTAATATTTGTAAATTGTCATGATATAAATTAAATACTCTCGAAAAACATAACCCTCCTCCTGGCGCAGTCGGGTAAAAAGAAAGATCCACAAAAATCTCTTGAGTTTCTTGTCGAAATCTTCTCAGTCCAAGTTTACGAACCGGTGGTAGAATTCATTTAGAAACTGGAAACCTGTGATACGATTATTACATAATATTAAAGAATCAATCCAAAATTGATTAGTATTTAGTGACGAGATAATAAACACTTAAATAATTTAATAAATGATATTAAGCCAAAGGTTAACTGTCCAATGAATTAACTGATTCGCGTCAAATAAATCTAATTAAAACATTTAGTTCTATTAGTAAAAGGTAGGTAAGTATCGTAAATTAAAATAATATTGTGATTCATATGTCTGCTATTTTTTTTTTCTATGGACATTAACAGTACCTACCTACCAAGGGGATAGCCAATGTGTTGCCAACCTTTTTGACGAATAGGTTTTACTTGACGATTATTTTTATTACGTTTTCAATAAAAACACTGTAAAAGTAACTTTGGACTCTTATTAAGAAAAGTACCTAAGTACTAATTAACCCAATGAAAACCATAAAATCAAAATTGAATAAAAATATATTTTAAAAATTATAATAGGTAAGTATACTTAATTGAAATATTAATTTACAAAAAAAATACAATCTATAATCATATAAAACATTTCTTCGGCGCTTTAGGCTTTATGGCCCAACGTCAAATTAGTCCCATGGACCTCGATGCCCCAGGCGATTTTCAACTTGAGCAACTAGCCCCAATGTCAAATTAAACAAAAAACGATATTGTTTTTTTATAGTTTTGGTACTTATAATTACAAAAGTCTTAGATGAAAGTAATAAAATCGAGGCCATCGCTTCCGATAGGCAAGATTCCCAGCAGGCTGGCAGCGTTTCCTCTTTGGATGACCAAACTAATGCGTTGGCGGAAAAAGCTCTCCGCTCGCCCACCCAATCACCCCAATAATTTATGAGCGAAGCGGCGAGCTTCGAACCCATGATCTCGACTAAGGCACACACATATAGTGTGGATAAATCCTGGCGTATTTATATTGTACTAGTTTACCGCCCCGCAGTTTAACCCGCGAACCCCTATTTTACCCCCTTAGGGGTGGAATTTTCAAAAATCCTTTCTTAGCGGATGCCTACATCATAATAGCCATCTGTATAAATTTTAGCCCGATCCGTGGTTTGAGCTGTGCTTTTATAGATCAGTCAGTCAGTCACCATTTCCTTTTATATAGATATACAGATTTTTTAGAAACATTAGAACTTTAAAACTATGACGAAATGGTCTCTTGGATACTGTATAAACTATAATAAAATACAAAAAAAAAGTAAATATAATGTATAGAAAATATTCACGTTATGTCTCCCCTTAAATATTCTATGAAGTAAAACCACAATAAACACGCTAATATAGTTTTTGTTTCCTCCGTACGTTTGTATTCATTTACAATTTAACTGAAGGAGCTAATTCTAGGGTATAACGTAAGAAATCGCACGGTGTTATTTGTCAACGTTTAAAAATGTCAGCTTAGTTATTAAATTGTCGTGAATGTGGAAATAAAATTGTGGTTAGCTTAAATAAATATTAACTATGAATGACTAAGAGTTTTAATATCAAATCAATATTTTTTATAATTTATAAACACATGAAAATATGATACGTCACACAATTCGTGAAACTAATTGGGTCAGAATAAATTAAATAAACAGACTAAATTTTGGGGCAAATACTTGTTTGTATTTGCCCCAAAATTAATAAAAGTAATTTGGCCGTGTATTATTGTGATCATTTTAATGAAAATCTTTTTTTGGCTAACCGGGTACTTTTTTAAATCAAAATAAAAGACCTAGAAGTACCATACCTTAAAACTTAACCAAACGTTATGCATAAAAGTGACTTTGTACGTGCAGTCAGCAACAAAAGTAGCTAAAAAACTTACTAATAACCTGTGCTTATTATATGGAAAGATAAATTAAACAGATACTTTTTACATGTGTTTTTTACATGTGCTTTTTACAAAAAAATCTTTATAATTTCTACAACATGGCACAGAATAAGAAATAGTACTACGTACAGAAGGCTCACTCCCTAATAAATACTGTATTTGTGTACGAAAACTTACCTACAAACGAATCCCTTTCTCTCGAATAGCTCTATATTTTTCGGGCGCGCGCCCTTCAACTGATCACGAACCGTCGACGGCAAAGCCTCAAAGTATATGTTCGTACCTAAAATGCAGAGAGTCAGTGGATCATGAATAGTTTTAATATACAGGTGTTTTGTAAATTTGGATCCGTTCAGCTACTTACTTTGCTGACCGTACATTCAGTGAGTAGTTGCCGTTTACTTGACCCTCGTATTATAGCACTCGTAGCCGTCACGCGTAGCAAATGACGTCAGTGATGTTCTCGTAGCTCTTCTACATTTCATTAATAGATTTGTCAACTTTTCCGATGAATTTTGTTCAAAAAGTTTGTTTAGGTTTGAATACCTTATTACACAAAATATTGTTATTTAGTTGTTATCGCTATTTATTTTTACCTACAATTTATCCATTAATACCTACTAGTTTAAGTAATTGCGAACAAGAATCTTAAGACATAATTTACCCACCAAAAATATTTATGATCTGTCCTCTGCTTTCTTCTATTGTGCTACGAGGCCTACGAACCGTAGCCATGAATCTCGTAGCGAGCGTTAAATAAATAAGGGTTTATCTATTACAAATGTTATTGATTTATTTAATGACAAAAGCTAACAAAAAGCAAAATCAATTCCAATACGTCGACCAAGAGTGACGTAACAAATTAGGAGGGGCGGGAGGGAGGTCCGCATTCGAAGCTATTTACCATACGTGAGCCTACTATTTTTGTAAGGTTTTTTTCGTCTCGTTTTTACGCCATTTTCCATAGCCCCGGCGGGTGACCCGGGAGAGGCTTTCTTTTTTTTGTGGAATCAGTAAATTGCATATTTGAAAAACTACTGGCGAATAGACGGTGTTCGATTCAACGGGCGTACTTGGGCGTTCCCGTTTACTTTTCAGTTGAATATTAAAAACGGACGGTTTTAAGACATCTGCGATGTGCAGTGTAAATGGTTTGTTGAGGTTTTTGTCAAGTCAACGTAAGTGCTAAGAACTATATAACGTCTATTTAGTCTAGTATTGTAGGCAATGAACCGCCTTAAAATTTAATTCCGAAATTTGAATTGATATTAGGTACTTTTTTGAGTGCCGTAGCCAAATGGCAAAAAACTGAACCCTTATAATTTCGTCCTATTTCTGTCCGTTTATCAGTATGTTACAGCTATTTAACTCGGAGACTATTGGAACTATGTACTTGAAATTTTTAAAATTTGTATAGGTTTGTGTTTGACCACAATCTCACTATGGTAAGTGATGATGTGGCCGAAGGTGGTAAGCACACAAAGCCGGAAGAAGAAACTGGCTCTCAAGTGTAGCTGCCGGAACACACCAATAGGTGTTTGGCGACAGATTTTAACTTTGGGTGGTAGCCTGCCAGGCGGGTACTAAGTAACCTACCACCGTGCTATGGTTTCCTCACGATGTTTTCCTTCACCGAAAGCTTAAGCTCATTGTAGGATTCGAATCCACGACGTTCGCCACGGCGTCCGACGTCACTACTACTGAGCTATCATTGCCTTAATTGCTTTTTATAAACTATTATCTCACTAGTGTATTTAATTATGGGATGAAAAAAAAAAACCAGTAGACATAACCTTGTGGGGTATTTTTAGATAGGTTTTCAAAAATGTCATAGTCTTGAAATCACTTTTTTATTTAAATCATTAGTTGGTGAGATATGCACTTCTAAAGTCGTAAAATGTGTAAAAATATTTTCAAGTATATGGGGTGGAAAATTCTGGATAATATTACTTTCAAGGAAAATTTGTTTGAATGAAATATGTTGCGTACTTAGTTTTTGTAATATTGATTATTTTCAGTAACACGCTATTTTGAGCGATCGCAATTATTACTTTGTTTTTTAACAATGTCTTTGAAAAATACTATGAAATACAAATTATTTTTGCTTTGTACATGCATTGGAATCCTACACAGTGCGTGGTCCAACACGGACTTGGCCGATATTTCATTAAGTATATAACAGACTACAACTTGGTATTCAATAAACAAACAAAGAACTTAATAATTTCTCACTAATTGCATCCAATCGAAATTTAAATAGAGAACAATACTAAAAAAATCATATTTTAAATATGGAACTATTATGTTCGCACAATCGAGTGAATCGAGACGAGTGCCCACGCGCTGCTCGCCGGGGGCTGATTGAATGCGTGTGACCTCCTAAATTCTTTAACCAGAATAAAGGGGAATGATTAGTTTTTGATTAGGTAATGTTATTTAAAAAATAACTTTATATTTTAATGTGTATTTTTTTTATGTAAAAAAAAAAATCATTAATAAAGTAGTCGTCTCAAGCACTTAACATTCAGTTAAGTTTTCAATTGATTAATTTTGATACGTACAAGAAAAGAACGTATTTCTGTTGTTTTTATGAGCCACCTGCGTTCAAATGTTATTAACCATTATATTACCAAATAAGGCAACTGGCTCTCAAGTGCAACTTTCAGAACACACCGGTAAGTGCTTGGTATCAGATTTCTAACTTGAGAGTGGTAGTCAGTCAGGTGGGTACTACAAAGTTATCTACCACAGTGCTACGATTTCCTCACGATGTTTTCCTTCACCGAAAGCTCAAGCTTATTGTAGAATTCGAACCCACGACCTTTGCCGCGGCATTCGACATCACTGCCACTGACCTATCATCGCTTTGAAGATTGCCCTGATCTTCGGGCAACAACTCGCGCAAACCCGAGTTACGGCGTCATATATACAGGTATTCTTTCAAATCTCATGCCATAGTTTTGTAAGACGCAAACAAACCGCGCTTGATCGCTCCGCACATCTGTAATCCTGTTACAGAGCGATAAATGAAAGGTAATTGAAAGGAAATTACGCAATAAATGGGAGGTTATTATTGAATTTAATGTTAAATTAATCGTAAAGTCCCCCTCCTAACCATCTGTCGAGTCGATACCCCACTGAACACCAATTTTATATCGAGAATCGAGATGTGCTCTCTAAGTAACAATGAATTAAATTATACATAATGTATGGGAAGTGCTTTTATACGTTTGTTAATTAAGTTGTTTAGGTTTTGATGTTTGCCCGTTTTTATACCTACATTATCGTTTCGAGCTAGAATATAACCTCAATAAAATATTAGGAAGGAATCGTGTAGTTGTCAATAGTTACGTACATTATTAAAAAAAATAATTATATAATACATCTTAAAACTTAAGGAAATGACAGTTGGTAACAAATTAATAGTAGACAGGACAATCCGCTCCCTAGTGTCGGACACTGTTCAGTGTATCGCGTAGCTCGCGACATCCGAGAACGCGTCTGCATAATACATCGCTGTACGCTGTTGCTGTACGTTGGACTTTAATTATATATCTGCTACAATTTCGCCTTTTTTTCGAGTATTTTTCACATTTCCTCCCCCCATACACCCCAGTCACCCACTGCCAAACGGCCGCGGAAAAAACGCTTTGTGCGTGTGTGTGTTAACCAACACAGCATTGTTGTGAACGATCGACGCGATACATTCGTACGGTGACTTCAAGTCAACAGACATCCGACAAATCCTGAAAGTTCCCGTTAGAATTAGTTAACGTCTCGAGTTCCCTCGCGAATAATGAATGGCGAATAATAAAAATACACTTTTAATGCAATTAAGGTTGTAGAACACGGGCAGGAGAGTCCGATAAGCCGTGCTCAACTTTTCCTGTAACAGGCTGTTATTTCACGATTTAAAATCGGTTCTCAACCCGTTAATGACGCGAGGTACAAGTGCAGATCGGCGGCTCCGTTCGGCCGCGGACCAATCTATTTAATAACCCCCGTCGGTGACACCCCACCCGGCGGCCATCGCCAATTTTCGCCCCCCTCGGACCCCCGCTGGCCCCGTAGCACCCGCCCTGAAAAAAATCCGGAGCGTTTTAAAATTAATGAGTAAAAATCTACACACACACCCGAACAGACAATGCGTCGTGTGTGTGCGCGGGCCGCCGATAATGACCGCGCTTTGCGGGACAACGTCGACGCGTACGCTCCGCGGATCTTCCGCAGGGCTTAGATGGCCCGCTCCAATTTACACCCGGCCCGAAGCTACCATATATTTTAGAAGTCGAAGCGAAAGAGAACAAAACCACGCAAGCCTCGTTCGTGCGAACGCGTCGGTCGTTTCAGACGGAATCCGTGATCGCCTGCCTTTTCCATTAGGACCAACTATCCGAGAAAAAAATGGAGTACAAATTGAAATTTCGCCGGTTCGGGCGCTAATTCAGAACGAAACGGCGGCGCCGCGGCGCGAAACGAACGCAGTTAGATAACATTTGTAGAGGCAAAGGGGGAACGGGTGTCACCCCTACGCAATGCCGTTTTTATTTTGGCCGGCCCTTGCCCCCTTACCCCCTTCGTTCGTCCAACTTCATCTGAATAATTACTGATTTTTTCCGTGTACCGCTGATTATTCCGAATGTTACTTGTTGATGATAATTTTTTTTTCAACTTTTTTCATTAGTCAACGCCCGGTGGAGCTTTGATTGTGCTTTTAAATTTTTATATATGATTTGTGTTTTTTGAACGTAGGTATTTCTATTTATTTAAAATAAATTTATTCGGTTACGGTATACGGTTATCAAAGTCGCTTTTGCCTTGACTCTATAGCAATCAATTTATTATTCTAATACTAAGTAGGTATTATAAAATGTTATTTATCTACTTGTTGCGTCACTTTCACGACGGAATCATCTTTGACGCGAAGATGCACGAATTTTGAATAGCTATTCGTATCCTAAAATAATCATATAGGTAACTCTGAATGATGGGTGAAACCTAGTTCTTGATATATAATGAAAGTTTTCAATAATAACAAACTTCATACATCTCATACTTGTCATCAAGCTGCGTTGCTTCAAACAATCTAGGTACTAATGATCTAAGAATTTTCGCTCAATGAGTAAGTCTATTTACCTACCTACTTCATCTCTATTTCGTAAAGCATTCTAGATTACTCGTTTTGCTTTCTTTCTGCCACTCAATTGATTTTACGTGAAAATATCTACCAGAACTTCCATTTCCAAGTCTGAAAAAAGTAATAAAAGAATGTAAATTGTATTTTCTTTACCCGTGGTGTTATGAGCGTCTATAGGCTACGGTAACCGCTTACCATCAGGTGGGCCGTAAGCTTGTTTGCTACCTAAGTAGTATAAAAAAATATAAAAAATGTTACGTAATTTTTATTTTTCCTAAAACTATAGGTAGCCAATTTAAATTTTAGTACACCATTATTTCGGTAATAACATAAAAACATCGAAACAAAACAAATAGCTAATTAGATCAACGTAAAGTTTGTACAAAATACGAATAACAAAAACGATCGGGCATCAACAAAATACGAAACTAAATTAAAGCAAACTAAACGAAAACTTTAATTATCATGCTTATTCGACAAGTGACAAGTCGAGCCGATGGCGATCGCTTTGGCAAGGATTTTGGTGGGCCCACCCACTCCACCCGGTGGGGCCGCATTTTTTCCAGCCACCACCGAAGGGGTTGATTTTTTAAACTGATGACGCGCTTTCATTCCGCGCTGTGCAACTTCGCCGCGCGGCTGTATGTGTACTGGCCGTTGATAAATAAATTTAAAAAAAGAAATAAAAAATATGTGAACGCTTTGTCGATAGTGCGCGGCGCTTCTTTTCGCGGGCGTAATCTATAGTCCATTCTATCCGTTCTAAATACAAACTTTTTTCAAATAATACAACTTTTATCGTACACGTGCTAAACAGATATGTGCGGGTGGTGTTGAAACAAGAACATTTAGCTGGGATTGTAATAGACATTCTGATTGGCCGGTTAAAGTTTGTCGTAAAGTTTCGCAAAGTTCGCAAAGTGTTTCGTCTACCGAACGCACTTTAGATTCTGCAAATACTTTTTCTGACACTGCGATGATAAAAGTTTATGGACAGTGAAATATAGTGAAAATATCAGGCGTGGATAGAATGACATTGTCGTTTGTAAGTATTTAATTAAGTGTGTTAATTGTGAGAACAAGATTACAATTTTTTCTTACTGAGATAATTATGCAATGTTGCAATAAACCTTTAGAAAATGCACCCAATTACTTTAAGACTATTTTCATTTAAATATAAATAAATATATTTTAAATAATGAATGCTTCGTATTTTATTTACTTATCTAATTAAAAATAATTAAGTATCTAATTTAAAAATAAAATATGATACCTAATTATTAATATTTTCAAATTATTATTTTAATGATGTGTAATCTATATAATTTTTAAATTTATGTTTTCAAATAAAAAATAAAAAACAAATAACCGTTGCTTTGATAATAATATCTATGTACACTTACATATATCTACATACACGTAACTACGCTTATTTCGAGGGTAAATATATCTGTAGGTATATTTCAAGAAAAAATACTGATTGACATATCAAAGTCAAACAGCTGCAAAGCATGTTTACAATATAATAATGAAATAATACATATATATTATACAAAATACAATCAATTTGTATTTTACGTGAAATCTAGATATAAGTATTTAAATTATACAACAAATTTACAATTTACCTACATAATATGTAATTATTATAAATTAACCATTTAAGTACTATTTAATAGCAGTATTTTAATTAAGTTTTAAGGAGTAAATTAAACTTTGTAATGAGTAAGTCTCGCATAAAATACTTTATTAGTTTTCTTGCAATCTTATTACTATACTTATTCAATAAATTATAGGAAAGTTTTTTTTTATAACATAACACAGCTTGGGCAAATTATACCCATCTACTTATTCATTATAATTTATTCGTTTGAATAAATGATAGTTCGATAGTTTTAGAAATAGCATTAGAAAAAGCAATGATTAATTCTTGTCCTCAATTTATAAATATAAATTGTTTAAAGGTCATATAGATAACTATATTAATGTTTCTTTATTTAATAATCTTTTAAAACGCTTTATAATAACTTATTAAATTAATCTCTTCTCTAGATAATATAAAACAAAGTCGCTACCTGCCTCTGTCCGTTTCTCCGCTTACTTCTTCTAAACCACGCAACGGATTTTGATACGGTTTTCAATTGTAGAAGGAACGATTAACGAGGAAGGTTTTTGTATATAATTTGTATTTATTTTGTACAAAATGGCTGAAAAGTCATGCGAAGCCGGTGTGGGTCGCTAGTCTACCATAAAACAGTAAAGAAATGTGAGCGTTTGTTTTGCTTGCTAAGCGATTGAACGAAATATACTTTGTCTAGGTACATGCATAATGTATGTCATATCAATGTCAAATGATTTCAAAAACCTTATTATACTAAATTAAAAATAGACTAAATGCAAAGCCAGATGTTTTATTAGGGCCCTAAGGCCTCTTATGATAGTGAAATGCATTACACATACTACATTGGCGGTGGAGACCATATAGCAGTTTACGTGTTAACTTAGAAAAATAATAATAATAATAGAAGTAACTTCCATATATATGGCGAGAATGAAAAATCACATTATTTTTTTACACCTCTACAGACCAAAAAGTCTACTGCTCCAAACTTAAGCACTATGCTACTCGCTTGGCATCAGTGAACTGCTGGTAGTTTCGAGTAAATATAATTTTAATTTCTATGTTGTTGTCAGCAGGCGGAGTCGGATCGGGAGAGCGGCGCGAGCTCGCCGGAGGGGGGCGCCGGCGCCGCGCGGGCGCAGCTAGCCGAGCCGCGGACGCCGTCCCCGCGGTCCCGTACGCCTCACCATCAACCGCACCTGAATGGCTCCAGTGAGTTCGTACACCATCATACCTTTTACTAACTTATTTTAAACAAATTTAAGGTTCCTATTGCCACAGTTCCACTATCGCACCGCTCGCTGAAGATGCGAAGTTTTCTCTCATATCTTAACGCATGGATTCAGTAGGACGTTTTGATGGGTAGGTGTTGTCTCTAAGGGTGCCTATATCCAACACTTTGATATGGATGCAGAAGTACTCTATATTGTGCTACTACTAATATAACAATAAAACTATCACATAGATCAAATATATTTTGACCTTTCTTGTTAAGATATATATGTAGAGCTCAAGTCATAAACGACAGACAAAATAAACAGAGACTAATTGTTCATTTCGAAAATGATCCGGTATAAATCAATATATTTATTTATTATAATTCTCCATCTAAATGCACTTTCACATTAAATTCTGCAATCACTGCTTGATAATAAAGTTTTAAAAGTTTTTGAGTTAAAATTAACTTATGAAGTTAAGATAAAGCAATGGTCTATCTATTGTAGGTACTTAAATGTAATGTCGTCGTTATATTTTAGTATTTTAATGATATATTTGCATTATGTCTAAATTTCAAATTCATTGGTTACGCCTTGCGACATACGGATGGGTGACGAAGCGTCGATTAATTATAACGATTACTGTTATTTACTGGAGGCGATTGTTTTAAAATTTCTCCAAAATCTAACCGTTGAATTTAGGTACTTCCTAATACGTAAGTGTTTCAGAAAGTTCAGTTGAATGAAAAATATGATTCGTTGTTTAGCGAGCACGGTTATTTACAAAAAAAATCTAGACTATTCTATTTAACTCAAATTGATTTGACAAAGCCCATGAAGGAAGCTTGAGCAATATTGCTAGTGTAATTCATTTTTCTTAGTTTTTTTTTTCTTAATTAAATAAATAAATATTCTGGGACATTATTCCTCACACACGGCCATCTGACCCCAAACTAAGCAGAGCTTGTACTAAAGAAGCCAGATAACTGATATACTACATATACTACTTTTCTTTTGTAAATACATACATATTATAAATAATTACACCCAGACACAGGACAAACAGACATGTTCATGCACACAAATGTTTGTCCTGTGTGGGAATCGAACCCACGACCTTCGGCGTGATAGATGGGGTATCTTACCAAGCAATTCATCAAAACCAAATTAATGAATTTTACATTAAATCTGCCAAGAATTTGCAATATTTTTTACAATTTTCTTCATTTTTATGATTGATTATAATCATGTCGATTTCCCTTTATAATAGACTCTAGAATACTTTTGATACCATTCAATCATTGATGTAATCTAAAGGAAACTAAATACGTTGTTTGCAATAGGACTACAATATTAAAAATTTTACAGCAAAATTATATATATATAATTCACAGTTCAATATCCTATTTCATGTTTTAATATTCGATTATAAGTAATGAAGGGAAAGATGTTCGTGCCACTGGTCATTATTGTAATTATTATATAAATAGTGGACTGGCGCAAAACAAAGAACTGATACAATAGCCACTGTAAATACGTTCAGTTTTGGTCTATATTTTATACACGAATTCTAAACGTATCAAATACCAAAAATACCCTGCACAATTTATTAAAAATTAGAAAATATCCTAGGGCATTCTTCACACACAGCCATCTGATCTCAAACTAAGCAACTTGAACTATGAAAGCCAGAAAACTGATAGTAATATACAAGATACCACTTCTTTTTGTCTAAATACGTAAAATACATAGATAATTACACCCAGACTCATGACAAACAGACATGTTCATATACACAAATGTATGTTCTGGGTGGGAATCGAACCACGACCTGTGGCGTGTAAAATAGGGTATCTTACCAACCACGCCAACCGGCCTGTCAAGAATCAGTAGCAGAATAAGAAGCTGATGGTATTAAGATATTAATCCAAATGTTTCTCCCCCAGTGGCGTCAATGTTCCAAAACCTCCAGAACCTGGCTAACATGCAACAGAACATGCCTCCAATGTCGCAGCAGCTACAGCAACAGATGTCGCAACAGATGTCACAACTAGCGGCGAACCTTCAGGGATTAACATCGATGCCCTCCAACCCTGTCATCAACTCGCCATTGAACCTGAGCGTTAGCGCGCCGGGTAAGTTGAACTTATTTGAATTTAGAACTATAAAAGCAGAACAGATGCTTCATCTGGCAGTGAAGCAGGATCAATCTCTTGGTCGTTGATGTTCCAAACCTCTCATCAACTCGCCTTTAAACTAATATGAATAATTTTATTATTTGGACTTTACAGTTTGTGAAGCTCATTTTGATGCTCATTTTAAGATCGGTGAATAAATTAACAGAAATAAATAATATACAATAAAATATTAAACAACTTACTTCAAAATGATTCAAGTGTGAAGGGAAAAACTTTAATTGACACAAAATCCTCTTTTTACTTAAAATATATTTCTATTCTATTTTAAATATGCGATTCGGCGGTCACTCGCATCCGTGAATAATAAGGCTTTCAGAAATTAGCGTCCAAGTGGCGTTGGCAGTTATTCTTAAAGCACGAGGACCCACTAATTAGACAGATTGAGTTAATCAGAATATACACGGTTCGCGCATTAAAAGTCTTAACTTGGAAATCACGTGATACGTAATTAGGTGATTACCGAAACCAATCGATTTAATGAATTCAAGATAGCGGCTTCACTCGCCCGCCCATTAAAGCTATGCCGTAATGGACGAAAAAACCTATTTAAATAATGAGTATAATTACATTTTTTTTTTCACGAACGCACGGATATTACGAGTGTTGCGGTATCATTAAGAGTTTTATTGTCTTAATAGAACTAATTATACATTTTTTTCGGTGCTTAATTGATGCGCCGTAGGAAAGAGCATTTATTACAAAATGTGAAATGTCATGGTTTAAATGAATACGTTATGTTAATGTTGAATTTAACGGGCTTGTAAGGCATGCAGATGATGTTTTTAGAATTTCGGTTGGAGTCGTTTTGTTCGCGGTGAATTAGTCAGGCTCGGTTGCCGATGGATTTTGTGTAATACCCTATCGTTCGTTTATTATATTCGGATTCTTTTTTATGTTATGTACGTACTGTGTTGGTATATACCTGCGGGCACAGCCGCCTTTTGTAATTACAATATAATTTTATTGTTTAATTATCTAAGTAGAAAGTTGGTTAGACAATGTATGATTGTTGGGTTGCTTCATCAATTCGCTAACTAATACCATGACTGATGAGTAATTGTTGGTTACATATTTCTAAACTATTGTTAAGGAAAAAATAATAAAATAGATAGTTACATAGTAGTTTTTAATATTTATATTATATTACTCAAACTATAAACAAACCATTCAAGAAATGAAGCAGGCAACCAAAACAAATTTGTCATTGACTCCAAACATTTGATCAATTCTGTCTTTTCAGGTATGGGCTCGCCAAATCCCGTGGGGAACAGTAACATGCTTCCACCAGCAATGCCGTCCCCAATGCCACAGCTCATCTTGGCTTCAGGTCAGCTAGTCCAAGGCATCCAGGGTGCTCAGCTTCTTATACCAACATCGCAAGGTAAAATACATTCCGAAACATTATGAGTCTCAACACGTACCTGTCTCTCTTTGAAACTACCAATATATTTGTCAATAAATATATACATTTAAAAAAAATATTCCAGCTACAATGAAGCTTTGTTAGCAATTGCAGCTCGTAACGTAAATAAATAATCGCAGCAATATCTAACCTAACTTAAATTGTACATGAAAATTGAAACAGATTGTAACAAAGCTAGGTAATAGTCTAACTGGTCTCGTTGAAATTAAAATGTGTATTTTCTTTATACAGGAATAGCAACTCAAACCATCCTTACTATACCAGTCAACCACGTCAACTCAAACGACCAGATGGTAAACCTAGCTCTAAACAACGGCCAAGTAGTATCCACGTCATTGGCCAACCTCCAAGCGATGGCCCAACCCCACCAGCTTCTCAACTCCAACCCTCAACAACCTCAAAATATTCGGCCAAACTTATTGAACCCAACATTATCAAATGCGCTGTTAAATCCAGGATTGCCAAACTTTTTGTCCAATGGCGCAGCCAATGCGCAGGAGTTGCTTCAAGCATTACAGCAGCAACCGCAGACTAACCATAGCTTACTTCAGACGGTTCAACAGAGTAATATGCCTCAACAAATGCAAGGAAGACGGTCTTCGTCACCAAGACCTGAACGGCATTATAAAGAGAGAGAAAGCTTCGAACGGTTCGCTGGTGGTTCTAGGGAAAGGAACGAGAGGGAGAATGCGGGATCTGCTGCCATGAATAGTATTAATAGGTGAGTTTTTTTTTATTCAAGCATCGAACGTTGCGTCATATTATTAATAATTATCCGTATAAACTATGAACGCTGTTCATTATAAAACAGCGTTTATAATTACTGTTTTCATACAGTGGTTACGATGGAACCCGAACAACTTGTAACAGTTTTATCAAACGCATTTTAGGTGCATTTTGCCAAAATATGACTTCCAATCAAAATTATAGCTTTATAGTCCAAATTAACAATATCCGAGTCAATGAAGCCTACGGAGCTTATATCAAACTATTTACACCCGTTGTAATCGATTTTCGCCCTTATGACGTAATCAATTAGGTGCTAATCGAGCGCAGATAAGGTTAGCCGGCGAGCGTGGGTGCAGTGACAAGTGTTGGCTGTAATTATGTGACAATGAGTGTAATTATTCGACTGACGACTACACATAGATCTTGCAGTATTTGTGCATGTGTGCGTGTGTGCGTGTGACTAATCAACGTTTGTTGTTTCTGCTGATCGTAGACAGAATAATTTGGTTTTTTGAGGTCTGAGCCGGGTCAATATGATCTTCGCCCTTTTTCATTCATTCTTCTTTGAAGTCTTATCAATTATGACCTTCTTAAGACAGGATAGGTCAGATAGGTGAAGATATATCTTGTCTTACATAAGCCTCTCTACATGTAATAGGTATAAAAACAAATTTTGTATGGAATCGTCTATTCTCCAGGGTCAACATCATAAAAATATTTTATAAAACATCTAAACATCATTGAATTTATAGAATAAAATGATAAATACAAGTACATACATTTTATCCTACCCGACGCGTGGTTTTTCCTGCGTTCCCAAAAGAACGCAGGAAAAACCACACAAAACGCACAATGTTTGATTGGGATAAAAAAAATATATACTATATCTACTATATACGTTATTTCTAATACCATCTATGTCATCCAGATTCAAATCTGTCGCCAAACACCTAATGGTGTGTTCCGGCAGCTGCACTTGAGAGCCAGTTCCTTCTGGGCTTTGTGTGCTTACCACCTTCGGCCATATCATCACTTACCATAGTGAGATTGTGGTCAAACACAAGCCTATACAAAGTAAAAAAAAAAAACCTCTCCACCATCACCACATGATTGAGTAACAAATATACAACTGTACATAATACCTTTCACATTTATACCTAATTAGTACGATGAGCCGTATTGTGACACAATACATGTAGGTAAAAGTTCAATTGACAGTTACCAAGAGGAAATACGGAAGTAGCTATTGAAACTGATAAAATTCTCGTCGAATACAGATAACAACACATTTGTACTAATAATATCCTTATTTGTTATTGATATGACTACTTCTTTAACATTTTCCTCGCCGGTAATCCCCTGCGCCATTTTGTTTCAATAAAATATCCTTAATACGTCAATTCATCTATGACTGTGACCCTTTATTAACATAATTAATATATTTATTTGTTTTAAAGGATGTGTCTGATTACATAAAATATATATTAACTTTTATAAAGATATAAATAAAAATTTTAATCACATAAAAGTTTGATATCGTTTCCAAAACTATACCTTTTACCTATCTATAAACTGTAACTGACTTACTTACTGTCAGACACCGTACAGCCTAAACCAGTGAAAATTTGGAGGAAATATCTTTGAATACCCAAGGTGTGAACTATGGAGGGATTTTCAGAAAATACATCCCTAAGGGGGTAAAATATAGGTGATCGCGGGTGAAACCGCGGGGCGTAAAGCTAGTACTACATCATAAAAAGGGTAGGTAATAATTTTGCTATTCTTGCACATTGCTATTAGGTTGTAATCAAATTGATTTTGTATGAAAACTACAAAGATACGGCACTAGTATTGTGCTTTTTGCTGAGACGTGAAACGTGGCGATATCTAAGAAGTAATAACAAGACATTAAAAAAACAAACAACTTCTCACCCCAAACGCATATACCGTCTCCGTTCCGTCGTGGGTAAAAAAAATACAGTATTCCATAGGGTCTTTAGACTTTTCGGACTGAGAGCGGACCGAAACCGAAACTCGCATCTGTTCTATTTGCATTAGTCGTTTCGGTCCGGTGTCAGAACGACTAAATAACGATGGTTTTTTTTATAGTTTTGGTACCGATGGCCAGAAAAGTTTTATTATGGAAATAATAGAAATATACATCATCCAAAATATTTCGGATGAAAGCTACAAAATAATTTCAAATTAACGAACCCCGCCTCGATGCGATTACACTTGCCAGACTTGCAGTTTTACTCGATTTTGTCGTCCACAGTTTGACATAGGCCTCCCCTAAGGATCTCCAATAACCGGTCTAGGGCATAAACTAGGATAGCTCATACTATGTGTGTGTGAGGCAATTTAATGAGGAATAACTAAAACTTAGCATGCGTATAAATTATTTTCAATGTTTTTATAGGTTACGTATACAAATAAATTGGCTTTGTACTATGAATACTACATGGGCTTTCCCAGTACTAAAGTCTTGAGTTCATTGATTCATTACGAAGGGTTCTCTACGTTATATTTTCCTTAATTTATTGTCACTTTTTCCTCATTACTTCTAGGTAGGTACTTCTCATTAAACATCATTGTCAGCATCTTGACTTTGTCAGAATTATCCATTTTGTAGGCATTTTTATTTCTTCTTGTTCAAACTTCTGTTGATGATTTCTTTAAAATTTTCAGATAAATTATTTGTTGCAAATTAAATTAAATTCTTGTTGCAAAAACTATTTCATACACGATATAGAAAAGCATTTGTCATTGACATTGATATTTTAAATCACTTCGAAACTCGACTTTATGTTCAAAGTAACAAGGATTAAAGATACAAAAGCAATTAGGATTCTCTATACCTATGATCTAACGTATCTGAATGAGGAAAGAATCATAATACCAAAGAATCTTGACTAATTAATTATTACTACAATTAGAGTTTTAATTAATTAATGTAATAACTAATGCAGCGCATGTTTCACGCGAAGAATTGTGTTATTTTTTTTAATACAATTGCTATAAAACGTGATGTTATCGAAGGTAATGTCCCTAGCTTATTACACGTAATTATGAACTGAATTATATTTTTGTCTATGTAATGACAGGTTGCGGGGGAAAACTGTTGTAATCTGACTACTTATTTGTATAAAACAAATAACATAAGAGCTTCCTTGTTTTATTTACAGCATGTTTTTGTTGTAAGTATAAATCGAAAATGGTCGGAGTGGATCGTCGTAAATTATTATCGGTTGAGTAGCTATCGTTGAATTGTCACGCGCCACACTAACAAGTTTGATCAAGTTCTACTTTTACATACATAATGTAATAATATAAGTTATAATTAGGGCATAAAATAACGTTCTAGCTATAAGGAAAACTGTATTCCGCACCCATGTGTCTATTATGAACTATAATGAGTTATTTAATGTAATGTTACTCAACATTACCTACCGATATAATTACATTAATAATGGCGTGTTCACGCACTTTATAAACAATTTTCTGGTGTTGGTAGTGCGGAAAAATTATAAAATATATAAACACCAACGTCAAAGTGTGTAGTATTGTAAGTGGCTTCAAGATTGCATTATTTGAGACATTAATCAAAAAAATAATCATACTGGCTTAGTTATGCCAAATGCTAAAAAAAGAATATTTTAGTAGATCTCTTATCGGGATACCATAATACAATGTCATTAGTTTGGAATCAGATGGCTATGCGGAAAGATATGTTCCACAATTTTGTATGATTTCATATTTATAACCAGCTTCCGCCCCGCAGTTTCAGTCGCGTTCCCAGGATAAAAAGTAACCTGTATCATTCTCCGGCCCATAAACTATCTCTATGGAAAAAATCACGTCAATGTGTTGCTGCGTAAAAAAAAGACAAAACTACAATTACACTTTCGTATTTATAATTTACCGCCCGGCGGTTTCATCCGCGAACCCCTATTTTACCCCCATAGGGATGGAATTTTCAAAAATCCTTTCTTAGCTGATGCTTACATCATAATAGCTATCTGTATGCCAAATTTTAGCCCGATCCGTCCAGTGGTTTGAGCTGTACGTTGATAGATCAGTCAGTCAGTCACCTTTTCTTTTTATATATACAGAAGATATTTCGAATCGGCATGGTAAAAATAATTTCAAACAGTTCATACTAAAGCTTACTCTATAAAAATGACGAAAATAAAAGACTTTTCGCTATTCCAGATCACATAGTAAGTAAAATTTGTACAATAAACGAACCTAGCATAAATTTTGAAAATATGCCTATACCTACAAAACACGATGAGATTGTGATCAAATACAATTATAACCCACTAAAAATAATACATCTACCTAAGTACTTGACTTATAATGCGATACTAAACCAAACAGAAAGGCAAATGAAACATTAAACAGTGAAGTATACCCAATGCGCTAGTTCCGAAGCGACTCTGCCTCTCAATGCAAAAGCAATTACACATTAACGACTGCTTACCCTGACAGGTCTCGGTCACAGTATATATACATTTATAACCTACAGTAGTGTTATTGCAGATGTAAGTCTCTTATTTTTGCAATTTTTTGCTTTTATATTGCGACCATAATATACAATGTCAAAAGGGGAAGTGAATTCATGTTCTAGGACTTTGTAATGTTTTTACGATATTCAATTAAATAGTCTATATCGTATTAATATTTAAAATAAACTATATGTGTATCTTTCTATATTTCTCATGATTGATCTCCTCAGTCTGACTATAATTATCATGGTACAATAATATTCGTGTCACCTGTTAATTGTACTTGTAACCAATTTAGCTTAGTTAATCATTTGATTATTAGCAATCGACAATAAATCAACACTCGTAGTGTTAACATCTAGGCTGGTGCTTAGCAATTGTAATTGACATGACTGTGCAAATGATAAGCGATAATACCCCAAAAAACATTAAGTCTATCTATAATATATACACATTAATGTCTACTTGTTTGTTTGTTTGTAACGTATACGCTTCTATACTATTCATCCGATTGGGATAAAACTTTGTTGAGTTGTTGTGCGCACACCCGCGATAGTATCTGACAAAAAAGAAAAAAAAGAGGCATTGCAATCCAAGCCGGAGATTAGCAAGTTTATTATAATTATGATGATATAATAAATGTAACAAACATTGGTGACAAAAAAAACACATTTTTGCTTTTTACATTTGTTTTTCTTACATTGAATTACTGTTTATAAGTTGATTTTACAATGCTACATTAGTTTTTAATCAAGATATTATGAATAACTGTCGCTTTTCCTGTTGTTTATGTGATAACTAATCGAATTACACAGGTGGGTATGATTTTGAATTGTATTGAGGTATCATTTCCTTAATTATTATGATTATAGAATAAATAACAGAATCATGACCTTTTTATTTACTTAATAATTAATGCTTTAGTTGTATTAGAATGATATAGTTACATATTTTTTGATAACTGATACTTACTTGTAAATACACATATACTTATTTAGATATTTACTCCCAAACTCCGAACAAACAGACATGTTTGTACTAGATGGGAATCGAATCCGAGACATTTTATTCGTTACTTATCTATTATCTGTTTATATAAAACGGTAAACTGACTGACTGTTGATATATCAACCAACAGCCCAAACCGCTGGACCTAGAGACTTGAAATTTTGCACCTTATTTTGTTCCTAAGGGGGTAAAATAGGGGTTTCGTGGGTGAAACCGCGGGGCGTAAGGCTAGTAATTTATAAAAGTTATGGTCTACTAGACAAGTAAAAATTAGCTAAAGCTAAGTCATTAGTCTTTTCCTAGACATTACTGTACCCTGAGTGCAAAGAATTGACATTAGTAAACGCTTAGTATCACGTACTACGTACACTTACTGGCACAACGCCTCTCGCGGAATACACACGGAACTAATTTCCTCCATACAAAATTTTGGTAAACGCAAACTCGATAGTAAGCGTTTACATACGTCAATTCTTTACACTCAGGGTACTGTACTAAACGGAGTTTATAAAGTAAGTAGGTATGTACCTAATAGTATTATTTGCCTACGTAGGTACCTTCAATAGACATCGTAATTATATTATTGCACTTAGTTTCCATTGAAAACAGAATTCACGTTGAAAACAATATGTTCTAAGAATTGTATCTATCTAAATATACACAAGGTTACGTAAACTTAGTGAGGTGATTTCTATATTTACAATGTTTCTGATAAATTATGTTTATATTCTTTCTTTTTTTGGTTGTCAATTACTACCAATAAAATGTAGTTAAGTTATGTCGCAAAATCTAAAAGTTTGTCAGTGTTTTCCTTATGAAGCTTGGCGTCCAGTAGATTGGCGAATCGAGCCAAGTCGTTCGCAATCATTCGATTCGTCAACATTATTATCTATATTTCATATACCCAAGACCTTATACTAATAATAATCAATTTAATTATAAAACACCTTATGATTACAAATATAATATGGTCGTTCTTAATAAAAAAAAAATAATACGTTTAATAAAAAAACAAAAAGTATTTTTGTAACAATTTTGTCATTCTACTGGTGATACTGACCCAACTAATTTCTGAAATATAGTAAACAAAGAATAACCTTGTATATTTACTTAGACACTACGTCATCAGCAGAGCTGATGCGCAGCGAGCCGAATCACACTCGTGCGGCGTATTTTTATTCGATTCGGCGCGTTTATTAAGTAGTGGACGCCAGCTTTAACACGTTGGCTGTCAGGGTTATTCTGTTTACAATTTCTGTTATGTCCGTTAATGAAGCTTATGACTCATTCTCACTCATACTTCTGTACAAAATCAAAGTTATGACATATACTTCCAGTCCAGGAAATGCTATTCAATCAACAATAGGTAATTTAGATGTAATGTGTATATTTTTAAGTCTTTATATGGCACTAATATTTCTGATTATAATTTGGTGCTATTACATAACAAATGCCTTAATATTATCATGACCCATAACTTGAAAATATCCGGACATTATATGTTCAATAGAACACATATAGCACATAGATTAACGTACAAAAGGTATTTTTAAATACATTTTTCCTTCTTGATACACCTATGCGTCGTTTAAGCACAAAACTTTTTAGGAAACGTTATATTAAAACACAAAGTCGACAAAGAGAATGATATAATAGAACGTAGTTCTTACACACTAAGATGTTGTGTATTCGTTGCAAAAGTTTCCGCTTTAAAACTAGGCTAAAATCCCGCCTAAGGCCCAAAACAAACTAGTCACATCACATTCGCGTGAAGAGACATTCAGTTAATGCGACCATATAATTAGGTACTCTCCTGGCTTTATGCTGTTCACACAACAGATATGTTATCGTGATAGCGTAACCGCCGAATCAATCGCAGTCAGATGATTGTCTTTTGTTTAACTTGAATGTATAACAATATATCTATTTATATAAATTGATATAAATTAAAGCTACACAAAAGCAACCGTCTAGTTAGAGGCATAAATCATGCCTCGAACGCATAATATTTAGATTAGCTACGTAGTAAATGCACAGATTCTCAAATAGTTAATTAACTCCGCTTCAAGTTTTTTTATCATAGAATCAGCAAAACTTACAAATTCTTACAAAAAGTACTACAAATACTACAATACCGATTACCACATTTTACTTTCTTCGGTGCCAATCAGTTAAAGATTTCCATCAAATTAACCGCGCAAACTTAAATAAACGTTTCTAACATACTTACTGATAATTTTCAATTAAGAACTTATTTACAACCACAATTTCTATTTTAATGATAACTAGATATCTTTAGGCGGTCCCGCCGCACAGCCACCGCGCGTCTTTGCACCACCAGACCAAATGCGACCATATAATTAGGTACGCCCGAGGCATTAAGTATTCCAACATCTATAATTACCTTAGCGCCCGTGACGCGTCTAATCCGCCAAGTAATGGTGATAAATAGATCCTATGCGGGGATATCGCCTTGGAATATATTAACGTTTAGTTGGTTAGTGTGCTTGGATTAGTGGTGTCTATGTTGCTGCCTTGAATTGTTAGGCTTGCTACAGTTCTGTACTTAAATCGCTTTTTTGCTTTAATTACATTCAATTCTAACGCTAATCTCTCGTCTCCATTGATAAATGTTTTTATAGACAATGAATTAGAAGTATGTAGAGTATTTTCATAATCACCTTTAGGGTTACCATTACTAAAATGGTGCCGTTTTAATAGGCCCCATTTGACAGTCCATAACTATCCGTTTGCCAAAAAGAGACAAACATAGTGCGGCAAGGCGAGACAACCTCTTGTCAAAAGTGGCCTATTAAGATGGCCCTAGTTATCTACGCTAATTCTTATTATTAGGTATTTCTTCTAATTTTATATTATATACAATTTTTTGTGTGTATTTGTGATTGAGTAATACTGCATGTACCTAATATCTGAACTGATAGATCATAACTTGGAAATTCTAAAAGGCGGGTAAACCTGAGGTTAGAAGCTTGTTATGAAAATGATGGAGTAAATCTACGATCTAATCCAATTAGTTACATAAAGCAATCGACTAAATAAACCCACTTAAATTTAACCTAATTAACCAAACTCTTATTTAGGATAAGATTTATACAAAACTAATTCTACTCCAATTAAAACTACTTCCTGAACGTAACGCAGTCTCAAATGTCACAACACGTTCGTCACGTGTACGCCGAGCCTAACAGCTGTTGTTTGCGACTGTACCCGTGTCTATTATAATGCATTTGTATGTGTGCGTACCATAGTACCTACTTCAAAGACATTAAGTTAATGCGACCTCATAATTACTGGTTGGGAACATTAATTCTCGCATCCATAATTAAGTTTAATACCTCATTTCTGTTGGCCTACAATCTAGATAAATATTGTGTGTCATTTGAAGTCTATTAAAGTTACATTATATTGTAAACTAGCTACCTGCCCTGGCTTCGCACGGGTAGCAGAGCATTTAAGCCAATTTTATTTTTTAATAGGTTTAGTATTCACCCCATTAGTCTGCGGAGGGCTGTCCCTTACATAACTATTGGTTTACGCGGCGCGCGCCAGTAAAGTTTCCAGTCGGCATGATTTTTTCCGACATCTTAAACAATCATCTCGTCACATTTCAGCTTACTCACAAAACCTTAATGAATTATATATTTAAACCTTCCTCGTGAATCACTCCGTCTATTGGTGAGAACCGTATGAAAATCCATTGTGTAGTTTTTGAGTTTATCGCGTTCAGACATACAGACGCGGCGGGGGATTTTGTTTTATAATATCTTGTGATCATTGTAGTATAGATAGTCATTTTAATAAGCTTACTAAGTAAATTGTTTCAAGGCTATTCATTTATCATTTATTAATTATGCTCAGTAGGTAGTTTACGTTCTATGGCATTACGATAAGAACTCATTGCATTTATTACTTTGAGTTATAACATTTTATTTTAGTTCAAGAATTTATTATCTACTTATTTCATGTCCTTTCATACAATCTATTCAAACTTTCCTCAGCCTTACTCTTCTTTTGCAACTCTATACGTACCTTACAACGTTCTATACAATCCTCTTTTATCAAATTTACGGAGGATCCATAGGCAAAGCCAAGCATTTATGGTGTTTTCAGGCAACTGCATTATAGGTTCAGTTCCCTTCTATACTTAAGGCGACGATGTATGCAAAATGATAATTCTAAATTAAGTTTTTTTCTGTATTCTTTAATGAAAGATATTTATAAAAAAATATATGTTAAACTATACGATTTATGCTAGGGGTCTATTTTTTAAATAATTTAAAATTTTCAATGATAACGTCAGAATAAAATCGAGAATAATGTGTCTTTTTAAAATTGAAAATGGATTTTTCTCCTATTTAAATAACTTTAAAATATTAACATATATTCTCAAATCTAATACAAAGGGAATTATTTTGTTACTATTCCAAAAAAACAATATTCTTTTTTTAATAAAATTAAAATATCGTACCTATATCGTCGCCTGAACGTTTTTTATAGACCAAAAGTTAGAGCCTAGGAGTTGCTCTCTAGTGTAACTGCCATAACATACCAGTAGTTGCTTGGTGGTAAATTAACATCTTGAGGGTGGTCGGGATTTACCCAGACGGGTACCTACTACAAAGTGCCTTACTAACGTGGTAGTTCACCGAAAACTCTAGCTCACAAAAGATTGTAACCCACGACCTTCGTCGCGGCATTCGACGTCATAACCACTGAGCTATCATCGCCTTAAATCATTTTTCCCACTACCCTTTAGCTTTTAAAAACAAATCACATTACCTTCCACGCTTCTCAACCAAAACGTTCAGTATTTATATCTTGATATGATTCACATTGTGGAATAACTAAAATTCCACAAGGCTAAGCGTTTAAGTATAGTAGTGTTACTGGTAATTGTGATTGGTGCTTATGTATAGTTGTTTCCGTTTCGCACTGCGGAATCTGTAGAGCTGTTTCTCCTAATATTTTTGTTTTGTTTTACATTTATACGGTGTAAATGAAAGTTTTTGCGTAATAAACGATAATTTGATAGAGACTTTAAATAATTTATTTTATATTTTGTAGTGGTCTTTTTATTCAATAATTTTACTGAGAATAATAACAGTGTGCAATGTATCTAATCTACTAATGACTTGTAAAATTAAATGATAAAATATTCCATTTAAAATTTTACTCAGTCCTTATCTACCGGATATACTTTGAGATTGCATATATATATTGTCGTTTACCATCTCAAAATATACATACCTGTATAATTTAAATATTAAGTAACTTGAATATTTGAAACATTAGAACTTACTGTCGTTATATGTTTTGCTATTTGGTGGTAGCTATTTGCCGCAACTACTTTTGGTACTAATGTACTGTCAGTCTAGGTTATGCCTGATGTGATTTAAGTCCACGCCGCTACATATGTACACAATAATGTTACGAGTATTATTACGAGCTTCAAAAAATATATATTAATCAATTTAAATATAACATATAACTCCACTCTACAATTTCCTCTGTTCCTTTTTTCTGGTAAAAGGAAACTTTTTATCCGAGTTTTTTTCCTTTTGCGTTAACACTTCGAATCGAGAGCTTTAAACACTTATCGAATCACTTCGAGGAAAAATCTTTAGTTTAGACTGTTAATTTGCTTGTGGTGAATAATAGACAATTAATGAGATCGGATTTGATCGGAATGAACTGAGGGTTGGGATTTACTTTAGATTAGATAATCAAAGTTGCATGTACTTGTCTTTTGACAGCATAGAATTCCAGGAATCACGAGTTAAATTATTAAAATACTAGCTTCCGCCGAGTTGAGTGGTAACAAACATCCTAACATACAATCTACCACTTCTTTTTTTTTTCACTTTTATTCTAGGATACTAAGTCATTTGACACATTTCTGGTGACAGGTTACGCAATCTCCTCATTTCTTTTCTTCCTATCCAGTAATTACTATACTTCTTTCCTTTAGCATATTGCTTTATTCCATTTTGATAATATTCATCATTATTTTGTTGGATAGTGAATGCTATCCCTAACTATCCGAATCATCTCCATATTGTGGTTTCAAGTCTCCGCATTTCAGCCACTGCCTTCCGATTATCGGGCTATCTTGCTTAAATCTTAACCTATTCGAGATTACCAATCTATTTTTGGCTCTATACTCGCAGCCAGACCATCACATGGCCATTTTATTTCAAGCTAGCTGTTCCCTGCGGTTTTACCCGAGTTCCCGGTATAAAAATTTGCGTTCAACCAATAAAAATAGCCTGTGTTACTCCTTATGACATCAGTTATCTGCCCGTCAAAAGCCGGTCTAGCCGTTTCGGAGGTTAGCCGGAACGAACAGGCAGACAGTCAGTTTTTTTTTTGTAATAAGTACCGTAATATACTTTCATATGCATTTAGTAAAAAGCTGTCATTTTGACATTACAAACAGAATTTTTAATTGTATTTATTTGTATGTACCTATATAACATTATTTATTAACAAAACTTTATCCGTCTAGTTTACCGACTGATACCTTGTAATTACGTCATATTTACGATTTCTATAGAATTATCCAACCGGTTTAAGTAAAGCAATTACAATTTATGAAGCCCAGTGCACTGTCAACTCAGCGACTTTTTCTCCAAGTCACTTGATTTAAGTATATTAAAAAGCAATTATTAGCCTCAATAAAACATATATTCCGTTTATAATCGTACCCCGAGGCGTACATTACTTCCCATCGTTAAACAATTGCGTTTTATACGCATACGATTATTTTTAAAAGGTCATAGAGGGTTGCCAGTTTAGACAAGAAAATACAGTTACCCGTTAATGTACACTAACCTTTTCTCATACTCAATTATGCGAATTTCAAATTATTCCTTATTATACTAAGGTTACATTGTAATATGTTTGTAAACACCTGTAGGTGTTCTGTAAATTTGGATCTGCTCATCTACTTATGTTGCTGACTGTACAAATATAAAATCTTAACTGTGCTAACAATATCATAAAAATAAGTGCGACAAAAGTTCTATAGAATGTACCAGTAAATCCTATTAGATTGAAAAAAGTATGTTTGTTTATACGGAATCGTCTGTAAACATGTTACGTATACAATACTTACTTTCTAATTTGGAAAAACTATTGTGAAAACCTATGCTCTTGAATATAGGCCCAGTCCATTTCATTGATTGAGCGTCATACTATAAATGTCATGATTCCTATAGTAAGAGAATATAATCAAAACAAAATCATGGAATTGATAATTTTAGTCCATCTGTAAAGGCTAAAAGGTGAAAATACAAAAGCCTGATGGGTTTATAGAAAATACGGTTATTAATTAATTTGTTGTACATCCCTAAAATATGTGAAAAATATTCAAATAGATGCATTAATCATTCTAAAAGACTACATACATAAAAGAAATTCCTTTTTTTACGAAATACATCAATTAACTGAAAATATAACATAACAATAAAGTTACTTACTGAAAATAAAGTCATAAGTATGGTAACACTATGCAAGAATGACAAGTAAATGAGGTCGTAATTAAATTTGCAACCGTACCATTATTATTAAAAAAATAATTATCTCGAAAAGGCGTAGTTTCGTCGGTGTACTCGTACCTACGTGTTGATAAATTGAAGGAACAATTAATGTTTTATGCTCGTGTGTGTGTAAGACTCGAGTGGTTACACGTGTATTATGTATGTGTAGACACGTGTTTTTTCTTGATTGTGTGCGACATAACCAACACGCGAAACATCCGTGCAATATTTATAACATAGTAAAGGATACTATTTTAATTTACATGCAAATTGATTATTACCAAGAGAGTTATGTTATAAATAATATATCGTATTGACACAAAAGGTTAATATGCGTGTAGTTAAACTAAATGCTTCTTTTTAATTTAGTGTACGCAAGTTTAATAAAAGACATACGGCAAACAAGAATGTAAAGTACATGAAATTGATAAAAAAATATGAAATTTATAAGCATGATGTAGAAATAAATTACGTTACTTGGTAATAAAAAATATTTTATCGAATGTGTGCGACATATAACACTTAGGCAAGACATAAGTTACGACATAAGTAAGTGGGTGACATGAAAGTGTTTTAAATAAAAATTACTTGCCTACATTTGTCACGAACTTTGTTTGTCACAAAATGCCATTGTGATTAGGGCTTAAGCACAATGATTAACACTTCATTAGCTAATTTTGAAACGGAAATTCATATACAAATTATATGCTCCCCGTTCCTTGCCCAAATAAGGGTGTAAAACACATCTACGGCTAACACCTAGGTACATTAAAAACTACCCCTTCACATTTTTCTTTAACAATGTTAATCACTCAAATTAATACATTGATTCTATTAGAAACTACCACATTGTTATTTTATAAGGACTTCGATTTGTCTTACTTCACTTGGCTTTTACATGGCCTTTTACACTACCGATTTTTCACTCCATATTTCTACAAACGGCTACAGCTTACGAAACGTCACAAACTCCTTTTGCATTACAAAAAAAAATATCGCACCTATATACTTCGAGCACACCATAACCTCTCATCGTATAATAAAACTGCATGTGTGAGTGTTGTTGCAACGGATGGGGCCCTAATTAGCCAACAATTACTGCTAATGCAGCGGCGCACTTAATGAAGCGCGCACCTCATTTGTACACCGCGCCCGCGCCTCAGCCACTTGCGAGCAACACACGGGCAACTATTGTTGAAATGGGATTCTATTATACATTTTTTATGCTGACAACACTTTGGAATCTCGGATGGAGTGTCAGTGTAATTAGGTGTGAGAGGCACGCAGAATTAGTTTTTGACACCCGTATTTACGAAGCATTTAAGTCAAAATAAAATCTTTGGTTTTTAAGAATTGTAATGGATTTACTATGTAATTAAATTATAATGATATTATCTAAGTTACGAGCTAGCAAAAAGTTTTCAATTTGTCGATATCTCAATAGGCCAAGTCTATAAATTGTTGCACCTAACACAAAACGTCAAAAACTTGAATTTGGAACTTCTAAGAGCCTTCGGAGAAGTTACTTGAATTAGTTCATGCACCAATTGTACCAACATAACAACAAACACTGCAGTGGATTTAGGGAAGGGACATGACGTTGACAAGACAGTTAACAAGTTAGAACACTGTCTCTCTCACTGTGATATTTTTAGAACCGAATCAGAACATCGATTCAGTGATGTAAACCTGAAGTATTGATTTGTTTTGCAGGAGGGATTGCTTTATTTAAATCGGTGTTCTTGTTGAATGAACTTTGCTGTCATGTTAGTAATAATTATACTTACATGTTATTTGTTTTAGTTTCTTACATTTAAATAGAATAATGTTCTTCCATAAGTAGAACTCTACAAACTTTTTTTTTTATTAGAATTAAAATAAATTATCCATTATTTACTGAACAATTTTATAATCACTATTATAATGATTACGTTACGGTGCAGGCTCGCTGCGTCGAATGGAGAGATAACTATCACGACGTCTCATGGCAGTGCGAACGCTGGACCGGCAAGCAGCGCCGGCAGCGCTGGTTCTGGACCGGCGCCGTCGCCGCACGCACCGGTTAAGATGTCCCCGAGCTCCGTCAAATCACCCTCGCATGATGATGGCGATTTACTCGCTGATTCACCTAGTAAGTATTACTTTGTGTTTAGCCTAAGAATGTTCCTTCCTGAACATCTTCGGAGGACGATAATCCTCCATAGATCATCACATCTAACAGGTCACGGTCCAGGTTATGAGTTCACTTAGTGGGAACCGAATCTCTTCGTTATCCTGACGAGGTGGTGACCTCAAAGAGAAGAGTCATGACTCTTCAAATATTTATTCAATGCAATAAAATAGAAATATTTTTCTTAAATGTTCGAAAATGAAATAAAATTAGATATTCACTCTTTAAGCATCCACGTTTGCTACTTAAGTATTTATACAATGACAAACTCTGATTCGCTATTTTAGCACAACAAAAGTAGAACTAACAGGCAACTTAAACGCTATTTTCGACTCGCCTCTAACTCGATTCTACTTATCCATAAAAGTTTTACGTTCTAAGCATAGAGAGAGGCGATCCATTAGCTCGGACGAAGTCTGACAGTGTCCTAGGAGTTATTTCACCTAATACTATAAAGAGTTGTTGTAGAGACGGTCGGATGCGCTGTTTAGAAGTTCGTTCGTTCCGAGTGCGTTCGGTAACTGAATCTGTAAAGTTGATTAACATAAAGTTGCGTTCGGCGTAGGTGAGCGGTCACTGTGATCTTATCAAATATTGTAAAGTTAATTTTGTGGCGTTTCACAGAAGATAGTTTAATTTGTTTTTTTTTTATTCTACAAGCATAATTACGGCAACCTTTTGTTTTATTATGTTTTGCTGTTTGAATACTGTATCATAGAGCCAAGTTATATAATGTTCTAAGCGTTATGGCACTCATTATAGGAATTTTATGTTCATATTTTGGAAATAAAATTGGGCCTACGGTTAGTTTATGACATACGACAGGCCGGTTGGCGTGGTTGGTAAATATACTCTATCTATCACGCTGCAGGTCGTGGGTTCGATTCCCACTCAGGACAGACATTTGTGTGCATGAACATGTCTGTTTGTCCTGAGTCTGGGTGTAATTATCTATATAAGTATGTAATTACAATAGAAAAAGTAGTATATGTAGTAAGTATATCAGTTATCTGGTTTCCATAGCACAATCTCTACTTAGTTTGGGGTCAGATGGCCGTGTGTGAAGCTTGTCCTAGGATATTTATTTTCCAGATACCCCGTATTAATCTCGATTATAAACTCAATTGCATCGATATACAGAGTGTTAATAATACAACAAAGTTAATTGGTTCTAATTTAGCTATCCGCCCAAGCACCAGACAATGCCAATTTATTTAAGACAAAGTTATTTTTATTGCCCCATTTCATTCACTTTTAGTTCCGACTGAGCGAATTTTTGTTCTAAAGTTACAGAATTAGATGCGATTTCAGACTTTTGAATAGGCTATTCTTAGGCTAGAAATTTGCTTTGTTTTTCTGATGGTTTAAGTAGCAGTATAACTTAGCGGCCGTTCAGTCACAAAATAAAAAAACGAAAGAGGTTAAAATATATATACTAACCACGATTTGTGGAGATTGCTCGATTGTCATCACATTATCGGCATAAAAAATAAATTAAATTAGTAGGTACCTACCGCTCAAATAACAATCGTAACCGAATGGATCTGATTTTTTTTTTATTTCACCCATGTTCCAGAATCGAACTCGACCAAAATGTGGCAATCAAGATTCCAATCCCTTCCCTTCAGACCCCGAGGGATGTTACCCCTTATTTAAGATACTATACTAAAATAATCGTCGACTTTTCTTTAAAATATTTTCTCGACAAAATAAAAAACCATTGACACTGTTATATACAACATTGTTACGCAATCAAACAAAAGGTAGGACAATATTATTTTACAAGACAAACATAAACTTAAACATACGAAATTACGCCCCGAACTTTAAGCGTAAGCACCCATTTAAAACAATAGGCCCGCAAATTCATCCGTTCAATTTACACAACACGATCTAATTTAATAAATAAGAAATCAACATTCTTAAAGTGTGTACAATTTTTTTATCTATTTGTAAATAATTGATTAAATCCTAAAATAAGGTGAAGTTAATATGGGTTATAAGTTAATATACAAATTGTATTGTGTACATTGTAAAAAGCAAAAAAATATTTATTAACTAGCTTCCGCTGCGCGGTTTCACTCGCGTTGCCGAGGGATCTTATGTTTTCCTGGGATCAAAAGTTTTATATATATTAATCCAAAATATAACCTGTGTGCCAAATTTCATCCAAATCTATTCAGTAGTTTTTGCATGAAAGAGTAACAAACATCCGTCCATCCATCCATCCATCCATACTCACAAACTTTAGCGTTTATAATATTAGTAGGATTTATAATTTAAAATAATCATGTAAAGTTCATTGACATTTATTTATACATAAGAATAATTTACCATCACAAAAAAAACATTTGTCCATTCAATTAAGACCAATTTCTGTTAAAATAATAAATTGCCTTACGTAAACTCAGTTATGTTAACTAACGTTGTCGTATCGCTGTCGTTCCGTGCGATGTAAACAGACCGATGGGTTCGTGCCCCAGGGCCCCAGTTCTATTGATTACTATTTAATTCGCTGTTAGTGGATACAATTACTAAATTACTCAGTTCCTCTCCAGCTAGTTGGCTAAATCGATATAAATATGTTACTGTTTTAGAAGATTTTCAAACAAATCGCTTAGTTTAGATGGATTCGGATACAATGTATTGACTATATTTTTTTTTTACTTAGTACCCTGTGTTTGACCACAATCTCACCATGGTATGTGATGATCCAGCCGAAGGTGGTAAGCACACAAAGCCTAGAAAGAACTAGCTCTCAATTGGCGATATATTTTCATCTTGAGAGTGTAGGAATATCTACGTCACTTGTGTTGAAAGAAATGTATGAGTTTTTAAAAGCAAATTTTGTCTGATAAAATAAAAAAAATATAAAAAAAAGAAAGAAAGAGAGAAAAACATTTATTCACTGGAAATGGACGCACATACACAAAGTAGAGTTAATAAAAAGAAAAACACAAAAATCAAGAACAACAACAGAAAAGAAAAACAAATACCTAGCTGACAATTAGAAAATATAGAAATATACAAACGAATTGTACGTCGCATTTCCAACAGCTGAGGTTGACCACTCAGCATTTTGCTGCGTCGGAAGTCAACCAACTGACACAGCACTGATTTTCAGGGTCAACCCCCGTGACACTCTGACACATAAATATACATACTTAATACTTAATATAAATCTCAATTCAAAAACAATAATTTATCTGTGCTCTTTCTATGCCATCATGCCATGCCATACATTTGCCAACAATGCCAACTAGATATGAATTCCTTATATCAAATTGGAGATCTTACAGGACACGCGTGCAGCACGACATTAAACAAAATAGATGTGGCTAATTACATCGAGTTATTAATTAATAATTACACATAATTTTAAGTAAACACAAGAGTAATGATACGAAAATGTACAATTCACAAAGGCCACCGAAATAAGGAAGCTAAGTGCGTCATCAAAGAAACCGACTAACGACTACCAGCCGGCGTTTCGAACCGAACTAAATTAATTAATTAACTAATTAAAATCCATTACAAATAATTAACGTCGTCGATAAAATTGAGCGCAATCGATAGCGAAAACAAAGAGTTGGAGGCACCTCGAACCACTTTATAGTGTTCGGGTAAGCGATAAATATACTAAAGGATTTTCACTTTTAGATTGTATACGTTGTTGTATGCTTTTATTTACTTAAGGGCTTTATCACTTGTGATATACAGGGTGCTTGGAAGGTGGGTGCATAGCCTTAATAGGATGTTAGTGCGGACCATCTAAAACATTTTGAGCAACAGTTGTCTTAGACCAAGTCTGTTTTTTTTGTGAGTATTTTACGATTTTTGTGCAAAATCCCGAAATCGGTCAATTAATTACTAACAAAGTTCAATTTAAGTTAAAATGTCTACTTTTTCCAATTTATTTCGTTAGTGCATTGTGTGCTCAACTGTATCCAAGTATTTAAAAGTACCATTGATATCAAAAATACATTTACCATAAAAAAACAGAGTTGGTCTAAGACAACTGTTGCTCAAAATGTTCTAGATGGCCCATACTAACATCCTCTTAAGGCTTTGCACCCACCTTCCAAACACTGTATATACGACCTATTTAGAGCTAATCCTACTGATGTGATATTATAAAAGTGAAACTTTGTGAGGATGAATGGATGGAAGTCTGGATTTTGGTTACTCTTTCACACAAAAACTATTGAAAGGATTTGGATGAAATTTGGCACACAGATAGAATATATTCTGGATTTACATATAGGATACTTTTTAAGTTGTATATTAGTTTTTGCCCTTATCCCACTAGGGGAATTGTTGGTACATTTATTCTCCTTCGATCTCTCAGTATTCACTCCTTTCTTACACATGATTCCCTCCGCATAACATGTCCATACTATGATAACCTACAACTCCTGAAATTTCCAAACCGTTGGTAACAGTAGCTTCAACTTTCCTGGCTTTGACTTATGAATAAAAATTCAAAATTTTAACCGCTGTTTTTGAGTTATACAGATTCCGCAAAATAATTACTCACAATTCTTTATTGATATTAATTCTACAAACGCACTTGAGAGCCAGATCCTTCTAGGCTTTGTGTGCTTACCACCTTCGGCCACATCATCACCTAACATAGTGAGATTGTGGTCAAAGTAAAAAAAAAAAAACGCAACCGAAACTTATTTCCGTAAACTTAAACACTTTAGATATTAAACTGTAAACAGCTAGCCTACTTTTAATTGACATGTACACGGTACCTAATGCGAACGTAGATTCTCTCGGAATCACGCTGTAAATCTGGTCCTATTACAAAATCCTTGGTCAATCTTCGCCGTGCGATATTTAGGGCTCATTTATACATGCACGGTTAATAGCAATTCATCGACTTTATACGCAAATTGGTAGTAAGCTATTGACCATTCGTTATTCAGTTTCCAGCTAGATGCTGCTAAATTAGTGCAATGCAGGCTTGTTTATATCTGTTTGAACTCGGCTTAATTTATTGTATGAATAGGGTAGGTATAGTCGTGGTGGGAAGTATATATTATCAATTAGTGACTAGTGATTCAAAATTTACCGATTCTGAAACTGTATTTCATATTCGTATATAAGTTCTTATATTATTAGCTGAGGTCCTTTTAAGGTGTGAATATGTTGGTCATAAGTATATACTTTAATAAAGTGAAATTGTAAAATCAAAGTTTTTACTGTCAGATAATTATTTCTGTGTTCATATGATTTCTTTTGACCTATATATTAATGGCTTAAAAGAAAATGGGCTAATAATGCGACCTTATATGTATATTATTATTTTGAATTTTTATTATTATTAGGCGATGATAGCTCAGTGGTAGTGACGTCGGACGCCGCGGCGAAGGTCGTGGGTTCGAATCCTACAATGAGCTTGAGCTTTCGGTGAAGGAAAACATCGTGAGGAAACCATAGCACGGTGGTAGGGTACTTTGTAGTACCCGCCTGGCTGGCTACCATCCTCAAGTTGAAAATCTGTCGCCAAACACCTATTGGTGTGTTCCGGCAGCTGCACTTGAGAGCCAGATCCTTCTAGGCTTTGTGTGCTTACCACCTTCGGCCACATCATCACCTACCATAGTGAGATTGTGGTCAAACACAAGCCTATACGAAGTAAAAAAAAAAAAAAAAAAGAATTTAGATCGAAGTTTTTTTCATGTTCAATTGGCGTGGAATTTGTAAAATCTTATCTAATGTGAAAACATTGTTTTTTTTCAGACCTAGGTAAGCATTACATGTGCCAAGTTTGTAAGCTTCATAGTTTCAACAAAAAATACCTACATAACTTCGACAAACTGTACCTGCACCGTTTGTTATTGCTACATCTGTAGTATAGGTTGATTTATCTTTCTCTTAGCAAATTGAAATAGATTTTTAATGACGGAATCAACAAATTAATTTATCGTTTTTACTTCCACTGTACACTTAACAGTTTTTAAACCGAGATGTTTATCGAAATCAATTTTTCACTTAGCGTTATTTGGTGAATTACAAGATGAATACTCAGACACATAAATAGTCGAATTTAACGAAGTAATAACCTACCTACACAACCACAAAAACCATATTTAGCTACTATAATTTACTTACTAAATCGAAATCAATAATATTTAGATTTAATTGCAAGCAATCTTTAACGAAAACGGTTTTTAATAATAGACAAGTAAATGAAAAGCCCTCTTTTATAGAAAAGCGTGCTTTAACTTTTACCAAACAACTCTCAAATTCTTCATGAAAACTTGTTCAAAGTACTTAAAACAGTTACGTTAATAATACGCGTTAATTATAATCGATAACGTATTCGATTCTATATCGTAATCGTAACATGAATCGAGTCGATTCGGCGCGCGTAATTTCACCCATTATACTGTGCTCACAAATTTATTATTTGCGTGTCGGGAACTTAATTCCCATACGAACTTGTATCTTATGTCATTGTAAAAAAGAATTGTTATGATTTAAACGTGACGGCAAAGTAATATTGTTAAAAGTATACATGATTCACCTAATCACTCGAAAACTTTAATTAAGAATAATGTAGCGTTGAATGTAAAATGTCGGTATAGCGGTCCGATTCGATTATTAGCTATGTCGAATTTTCAGTCTCTTTTTTTATATTCATGGAGTTAGCATGTAAAGTGAGCATTAAATAGGTGTCGGTGAACGCAAATGTGATATTAGCTCATTCATTTTAGGGATCTATTCAATTGTGAAATGTATGACGATTATTGCTGTATACCAAATGTTTCAAAGGATCTTACAAATTCAATGTGTCATTATGTTGTAGAAGTAAGAACCTACCTACATAACCTTTTAGGGCCTAAACTGAATAAATGGCTTTGACTTTGAAGAATCAAGTGACCACCTTCTCGTTTTAATATAATTTTTCGTTGCGGAAATTTCTGCCCTATGATCATGTAAATCGTGATACTACACTTACTTACATGAACTTAAGTTTCGATGACGATATTAACTTAGTTTACGTAGGTAACGTTCTACAATTATTAATGTAAGGTTCCGTATTCAGTAACATGTGGTACTATAGAGTTCTAGACCTGTACATATAATTTAAGGAAAATATAATTGAAAAGGATACAAAATACATTACTTGTAAATTTAAGCCAGCCTTCCAGCAGTTTCACCCGCGTTCCCACATTGAAAAGTAGAATATATCACTCTCCGGCCCAATGTAAGTAAAAAGGTGTAGATAGGTTACCTACATACATTGGATCTTCAAAAACGGCACAATAACGCACACATAAGTAACTAAATAATTCGGTACGAGAAGTGCATCCGTTGACGCAGGCAACGCGACACTGAGGTCAAGTCTGGCTGATTAGCCACATTTTAACGTGTCGCTTGCTGAGCGCTTATTACCTATGTACACTTTTAAACTTATAATATATTGCTCCGGCCCATAAACTATTTCTATGTCAAAAATCACGTCAATTTGTTGCTCCGTTACTGGATAAAAGAAGGACAAAGTAACAAATACACTTTCACATTTTTAATCACGGCATGTCCTACGTGATTTGTTACACAAACAAAATCTTTAAATGTAGGGAAGTCGTATTTTTTTCATTTAATTGCTCAAATTGTAGGCGTCATAAATATGTATACAGGATGATTTTTTAGTCGTTGGCAATACTTGCAAGGGTGGAAGTACTCATTAATATGAACCAATTTACTATGGGACCAACTGAGAAATCATGAAAAAAATATCAGCTGTTCCATACAAAACTTCAATACCTACTCGACCAAAATGTATGAAGCAACTGTTTTATTTTACGCGATATCTGAGTTGGTCCCATTCTGAAAGTTGTTCATATTGACGAGTACCTACTACCACCCCTGCAAGTATTGCCAGCGACTATGAAATCACCCGTATAACTGTGAAACATTTCACCTTCATATCAACTAAGTCTCCGAGTGAAATGGCTTAGACAACCAGCGAAAATGTAAAGCGCTATAAAAAGGTGGGTTGAAAAGGGCATAGACATATAATAATGCCTTGAACTAACAACAAGCCAATACTTCAATTACATAACCAGTTAAATAACATAACATTTACAACACGAAAGTATCATAATAAAAACATCGCTCAATAGAAAGCCCGCCGCCAAACCGAATATAATAATTGCCATCACAAATTAAATAACAATAACCGAAAAAACGTTATGTACGTAACAGACAGGTCAACAAACGTGCATACACACAGACACGCGAACATTAATTGCGTCTAATTAATTTATTACATGTATTAAACAATTAACCGTGCGGTATCTTGATGTATTATTGTTATTGAATTCGGGACGCCCATAGTAACGACTTAGGCAATTGACTTATCTTTGAAAGCTAATTAATGGTTGAGTACCCGACACGCAATGTTCTATAATTGAACAAAAGGAACAATTTTGGTATTACCCACACTTATATAAAGTGCACCTATCATGTTAACGGCCTGTTGATAGAACTTTGTTAATAGTTGATCAGTTTTAATTAGAATTGGTTAAAAAAAATACAATGTTTTTTACTTACTTTGACGAAGACCGCGTCCGATATCGAAAACAATATGACCTGAAATTAAGGGCAGGCGATCTAGTGCCCGTCTACAAATATGGTAGGACTATTTCCACCCCGCGGTATTAAAAAAATCCCCTATTTTAACCCCATAGTTGTTGATTTTGAAAAACCTTTTTTTATTTAAGTATATTTTGTGCAAAATTTTCAAATTTCTAATCGGCTTAGGCATTATGTATAGTTTGCATAAGATTACGACTGCTAATTAATTATAATTATCATTGTTCATTCAATCCATACCATAATAAAAATCACTTATCCAAATAAAGTACCATTAAAGTAAAGTACCAGTAAAGTAGTATAAAACCTAATAATGAATTGTCATTTTGGCAATATTGTTTGAAGAAAAAACAATCACTTCAACGGAAATTATGAATTATATTAAATTACCGGTCCGCCCCCCAGAAAATCTGACAAAACTCAATACACTTGAACAGAAGAAAATGTCCCCCAAAACAAATACTAATATATTGGTATGAAATTAGAAATCGTCTGCGTTTCGAACACCGGTAAATGGTGAAACGATTGCCAATTTAACCACCCCTACCCTGCTTAATTGATGCAGACTACTCCTTAAACTAGCGCGAGGTAGGTAGCAAAAGTAATTTGTCATCGGTTTGCTAAGCAGGGGGGGATCGCGGGCAAACTGGCAACGTCGCGGTACTACGTCTCTACTAATGACATCCCGCATAATTAGGAACCCCCCCACCATCTGCTAATTACATAAATTGCCCACTAAACTTAGCTATAATTTTGCTTCGTGCTCAAACAGGGTAGCGGCAGAAGACAGCGTTTCATAGGTATCAGTCTCAATAAAAACCTTGTAATATGAAATTACATTAATTTCTAATCTTTGTTCAAAAAAATATCTGAAACGAATAAACAGCCTTCTTTTATCAAGTCCCGAATATCCTACTTACTTCATCAATAGCTCATTTTCCTTACTGTTGGCACTTGTGCTTCCCAACAACGAGGATTGGAGCCATAATACTCGCAAATCATGCGAGACCACTTGATTACTTATCGTGACCTAGTCACATTTATGCAATAATAATAACTGAGTCATTGAACATCCACAAGCTTTTAGAAACAGCCTCTAAATCCTAAATAGTAGGTTTGCATTTAGTTTAAGTTATTCCATCTTCACCCCAGATCAGCCCACCATCAGCCAGTCATCCAGCAACGTAGTTGACGGCATCAACTTAGAGGACATCAAGGAGTTCGCGAAGGCTTTCAAACTGCGGCGGCTTGGCCTTGGCCTCACGCAGACCCAAGTGGGCCAGGCTTTGTCAGTGACAGAAGGCCCGGCGTATAGTCAAAGCGCGATTTGCAGGTAATTTTCCAATTTTTCCAGATAGAAAGTTCATTATTACCACGTTTTTATTTTTTGTTTAACACCGCTAGTAAAATTTTCGCCTTAAGGGCATTTGGAAAAATAATAAGTGTAAGACGTCAATTTAAAAAAAATGTGTAATAAAAAAAAGAGGCGACCAAACAAGACCTCAACGTGATATCTTACTTGTAATCGAGGATAAAGTCGCACGCTTGTCAAAATAATGTGACCGTTCCCGGTTCTCGGTCAACCCTCCGACAAAAAAGGTTTTAAACATCACTTTTTTTAATCGTCGTCACGCAGTCTCGAGTCGCCCAGTTATCATTCCCAACTTTTTTAATATCGTTAATTGAAGTGATTTGTAAAACAGCATGACTCCTTTCATTGCTTACAATTCGTTTAATTAATTACCATTCGGACGGCTTCCGTTCTGCTCACTGTGTCGTGGCTTACACCATTTTTTACAAAGTTAGGCGCGGGCGCTGGATTTCTAATTATTATTTTTTTATAACGTTATTTTCGAATTGATACGTACGGTTACATAAATTGGAACACCTTCTAGATTTATTATATCTATTTTTGCTATTACAATCTCCATTGTCCGAAAGTACATGGTCACTTGTTTATTATCTTGTCAGAAAATGTAACTGTTTTAATAATATTTTTGATCAATCTTTCTAAGACATTCACACCATTATTAAATTCCTCGATAACAACTAACAAAAAATATATGTAGATATAACAATAGAGTTTTGTTTCTCGTTAGGATCACTTTAAATCCTTTTTCATGTTAATTAAGTACCATACGCTATATAAAACGATTGGTTGATTGACCTGCGTACCATGCATAGCAACAAAATAATAGTAACTTGAAAAGTTCTCACGGATTTTGAAATAAAAGCTGTTTTATTTTTATTTAATTCCTAACACTGCGCTCACGTTGATATTATTCAAATGTTCTAAACGCGTTAAATTCACTATTTAAATCGACAAATTAATCACGACCGAACACAGCTTCACGCTCATAATGTTTAATTGAATCAAATCACTCGAAACAACGTTAGGTACCCATGAACAAATCGAATTTCGATGCAAAACGGAATGCGACCGGCACAAGCCGAAGGAAATTTCAATTCCACCAACCCCCGACGACCTCCTTCGTATAATAAAATCATTAATCGTTACTTCTGTTTCCAGTTAATTAATTATCTTGCCGTAATTACTTTTTTCGTGTAATTAAAAAGAGTAGAATTCCCCTGTCTTTGTCCCGTCGTGATTTCATTTTCCATTAATTTTTCTTTCGACTCCCTCCAATTTGATGTCGTGACGTAGCTACATGGTAGTTACCCCTTTCATTATACTGGACTTAATTAATTTGCATTTTAATTAAAACATATTATTATTTTTATTTTGAAGAACGAATCCATTTCACAATCCTCACTCCTACGCGACGTTGCTTTTGTTTCCATTTTTAATAGCAAGTATTTTTGGGTCCACTTGTTTTATATAACAATCAGAATATTACAAAAGTTTACTGTAAATTAATGGCAGTATAAAGGCATCATCAATAAGTACCTATTTTAGGTTCTGCGATCATCCAGAATGATGTTAATAAGCAATACTGTAAGACCCATTAACAAATGTATTATATAACTGTATATCTACCTCAATAGATGCTCGTTGTAACGTCATAAATTTTCAGTAAACATATAAAGTATGTTTATTAAAAGTTATTCTGATTCCTGATATAGTCCAAAAATACTCAATAATTCAATTGCTGGTTACTTGAACCCATGGTCATTGCCACAAGTATGAAGTGAACACAACATTGAATAAACCATGGCCCACGACGATGCACGCTATTATAATTTCATATGAACTCCTTTACGTCGGGAGATCTTGACTTACTGCATTGATTTGGATAAAATAATCCGAAATCGTATATCGCCCTTCAATGAATCGATAAGTGAAATAGGAAATTAATTTGAAATGGGTCGGTTGGCGGAGCAGTTACACTGACTGCCACGCCACAGGTCGTGGGTTCGATTCCCACCCATGACAAACATTTGAGTTAATTTAGCAGTTCTTAGTTAGGCAATAGCTGTGTGTCCAAGGATATTTATTTATTTTAAATATATGATAAATAAACGAATGATGAGAGAAGTAGGAATTAATTGATCTAAATATGCAATTAAATTCCTAGTCACTATTGTTGAATATTTAAAATCCCGCTTGAATCGTCTATAAAATAATACCCATCATCAATAAGAAAGTAAAAAGTAATCAATAAGAAATGAACCCAACTAATTTGTTATCCAGTGACGGAAAGCGCGGCGTGCGGCTTTATTCCTAATTGTATACCTACTGATGATTGTGACAATACTTCATACTGTGGAGTATCGCCACCACTCACTGGTTTTGACAACAGTAACTCTAACAGATTATTTGTTACCGTCCCCAGTGCCCTGGCTTCGCAGATGCTAGCAGCTCAGCTGTCTTCACAACAACAAAACATGTATGTGTTTTGTTTTTTTTTTTATCCCTACACACCGTATCTCCGAATTTTTCCTCATTATCAATTTCGAAACTTAAAGATTTGTTATAACGCTCTTACAAAACAATGAAGATAAATTCTGAGATACAAAACATACTTACATTAAGTACACGCTTTGGCTCACTTTCGTCGGGCCGGTCCTCGTGTAGATTGTCTTTAAATCAAAATGTTTCAACGCTGTTTAATGTAATCTTATCTCAATCGACGATCCGTGCATACCTTTTGAACATATTCCGTACATATATATTTGTAATTACCGGTTTTGACGTTCTTTCTTTTCCTTTTCACACGTATACGGTATTTGCATTCGGGTAATTACAGTAAAGGCGCCATACATCATACGCCGGAGTTACATTTTGATGTTCAGACAAACGTGGCGCACTTATGTGCTGGCTACCAAACCATGGCAATACGAAGTCAGAGACTAATAGCTATGAGAACTTTATCACTTATATTATTGTGTACATCACCATGAGTAATTTCTAACTTTCCATCTAATATAGCATGATGTATTATTTTCATTACTCTTATTTTTATTTTAATATTCATTTTGCGCAATTCAAAGCCAGGGCATTGGCATACGTTACCTTTCGTTTCTAATTGAATTCGTTGTTTTATTGTTACCTTGTTCGGTATTAATCAAACTGATTACCCCGGCAGCCTAAATTGCCTATTGTTTTTTTTTTCTCTGTCTAAAATCGTTAACGCAATGTCAATGTCCTGTATTTATGCCTGTGTTAATATGGATCGGGTAAAATTATGATGCGGTATGTAAAACGTGCTTTATCGCAGCGGTAGTTGTTATTTTTTTGTTGTCCGGTGCGTGCATAGTGATCTAACATAAAATTTGTGTTCGATACAGATTTGAGAAATTGGATATAACACCAAAAAGTGCGCAGAAAATCAAACCGGTCCTCGAACGTTGGATGAAGGAAGCTGAAGAGAGGTAAATATTTGTTATGAGTGAGTTATGTTCGTGGTACTGTGGTACACCGTGTACGTGAAACATTTGGCCTAATAATGCTTAGCAACGTTGTGAAAGATATTTCTCAAATCTGGACTAACTATATGCTTTTCGGGCTAGGTTTATGTTTGTTTATATCCGCTCTTGTTTCACTAACATAAAAATATTTATTGCGTTATTTATATTGAAATTGGGAATGCAAATTGTTACAAGATTTCTTTTTAACAAAATGCATTCGTTATTTCGGTTATACTGGTATTCGGTATATATAATTTAGTACTTAGTTATATAATTTATTATTTGACGTAAGTACATGTAACATAATAGTAATTATGTAGTATGTATTTACTATTATTATAGTAGTTTATGCCTGCTTGAAGTATTAGTGCTTTTAATTTTAGTACGTACATTATTAAGTATTTTTGCATCTTGGTTCATTTATTGTGTCTAACCGTCATACCATGTTTAATCGCATGCTTTCATATCACCACAAACCTCCAATCATCAATGCACTAACAGAACCAAAAAGACCCAACAATTGAAAGCTTATGAAAAAAAACCAGGTGCTGGCACTTAAGTCGTCAACGGTTACTTAATATCGTCGTAAGCTCCCCGACAGAGATCTATCGATTTACCATTTTGCATCATTAAAATGCATTATCTGGTCACAACAAAACAGGGTTTAACATTGCAAATGGTTGAATTTGCAATCGCCTTGCCCTCACAGTGGTAATTTTAACGAGCGCCTCTGCAATAGTCCTTGAATTAATTCTACAATACCTCGGAGTCTGACTCGTTTATTCTTTATTTAGAATGAAGATTTGGATGACGGTTGATGATCTTAATCCTAATGATATGAGTCATTAAAACTGCTAGATATAGAATTTTCAAATCTACCTATGAATACCCTATATTCCACCTTCTACATTCAGACACTTCGTAACTCGTCAGGTCATCGGGCTAGGACATGAGTTAGCCGGTTGGTGTGGTTGCTAAGATACCCTATCTATCACGCCGCAGGTCGTGGGTTGGATTCACGATCACTCAGGACAAATATTTGTGTACATGAACATGTCTGTTTGTCCTGTGTCTGGGTATAATTATCTATATATGTATGTATTTACAAAAGAAAAGTAGTATATGTAGTATATCAGTTATCTGGCTTCCATAGTACAAGCTCTGCTTAATTTGGGGTCAGATGGCCGTGTGTGAGGAATAATGTCCTAGAATATTTATTTATTTATTCCCATTTCCCATGCCATGATAAAATTTCATCTGAAGTAGGTGTCTTAAATATATAAAACAAAAAGTATTTTTTATACCATTAACTGCTTACCATGCCTGATGTTAAGCAGTTACCGTAGCCTATAGACGGTTGCAACACCAGGGGTATGATTCGTGCGTTGACGAGAATGCAAAAATCTCCATGTTGTATTTATTCCCTTGGAAAAACCACAGCACACACACAGATACATTTCTTAGTAGCTAAATAAACTTCTAATTAGACATAATAAAACAGATTGGATACTTTGAGATGTCGTATTTTCTAACCTAAGTTTGGGTCGTCGTGCTACGACAAAATCTGAAATCGAGATAACATTCAAACTTTTCATACAAAACATCAACATTGCTCGAACTAGTATTATATAGAATTCAGAATCAGAGAGAGTTAGTACCATCACTGTCTATGTAACTCTTACAGTAGGCCAACGGACACGTCTAAACAGAGCAATCGTGCGAGGCTTGCGGGGTGAGAGAGGGGCGAAAGCGAGCCCAAGCTGCCAGACACTCGCTTGGGACACAATGCAGCAATGACGAATACCTATACAAAGCGGCATTTCGCGTGACTTCAAACGCGATAGACCACTGTATGTTTTTTACGCTGTGGTACCGTAGTAAAAGCTAGCCAGCATAATGAAGCTAAGAAAAGGTTTAAAAAATATAATAATAAATCCATCGAGTATATTGAAAGTATCTTCAATAACTATGTATCAAGAAAAACCATTCATTTATGGAAGAGTATTCAAATTACATTGGCATTATGAATCCAAAGCAAGGTTCATTAATACCGCGCGATCGTGTTACTCGTTATTTTGATTTACAATGTGAACTTGAAATGATATAAACATGACAGGCCGGTGGCGTGGTTGGTAAGATACCCTATCTATCACAGGTTGTGGGTTCGATTGCCACCCAGGACAGACATTTTGTGTGCATGAACATGTCTGTTTTTCCTGAGTCTAGGAGTATTATCTATATGTATGTATATAGAAAAAAAAAAAGGAGTATTATGCTTAGTTTGGGATCAAGATGGCCGTGTGTGAGGAATGTCCCAGGATATTAATTTATTTATTTATGAATACCGCTTCTTCAGTTATTTACGCATGATGCATGCATTTTTAAGTAGAACTCACCTATATATTTATAAACTCGAATTCGCTAATTCCGGACGTGTGTTGCAATGCCCTTTTTTTGTCAAAAATCATCTTGGGCGTGCGCATAATAAGTTACCAAAGTTTCATCGCAAACGGAATAATGGTATAGGAATATTACAAACTAACAGACATAGGTTTTTATTTATATATCTAAGCCGATAATACCGCGATAACGGAACGTTTACTTTATTGGTTTTAGTTAGTGAATATTATGTGGTATTTTTAAACGAATTTTCACCTTTATATTAATCATTTGAAAGCTACATAGGTACCTACTTACTTACATACGATGTAAAAATAAGAAATAAAAATGTATTCGCTTGTTTGAACTTTAGTCACAGTGTGACCGCCACACGCTATATTATGTAAGAGCTTAATTCTTTCTTTAAAAATTATCACGCTGAATCATGCGCACGCGACTAAAAACACGCAACTATCTGTGCATAACACGACATTTCCGCCACATAATTGTTCTCGACAAAGATGTTACTTCAGAAATTCAATAAAATGGATTAATAATACCTACAGGGTTAATTTAAATTATCCAGATAAACTTTCAGGGTAGATATACCTACAATAAATTTTTACTGTGACCAAATCTGATAACATAAAAAAACAGCTAACTAAAATGCATTTGTTGTTGTTTATATTAATGTCAACCTTAAAAAATAAGCTAGACATTATTAAAACTAACCATTTTTTTTATATAATGTATGTATCTATGTATATGTGATCTGAAAAAAAATCTAACCTGTACATGGAACTGGGATCTTCATACGAAATTTTCTTGACGCGGCCTTATCAATGTTCATCAACATCGAGTCCGTAGTTACACGAGGCGCCTTAAACGAATTTTCATACATTATATAGGACACTTTCTCCACGGCTGATTATATGATGATGAACACAGATTAAAGTAGGCTGGATAGGCTAATATTAATTAAAAAATATAGTATCATTAACCAGCAAGCTCATTAAGATAATCAAATGCATGTGTAGTCAACATTTTAGCTCTAAATAAAATTAGTAAACTCACCGGAGTCATTCTCAGTCGATAACTTGTGTGTCTTTAGCTGACATTTAGTTATTTTTAGCTGACAAATATTATCTTTAACATTCGTTTTTAATCGAAATAACCACTGTAGTGAAATTGAAAGCAGAAAATTCCATTATTCCAGGTACGCTTCAGGGCAGAACCATCTAACGGATTTTATAGGAATGGAGCCGAGTAAAAAACGCAAGCGGCGGACTTCCTTCACGCCGCAAGCTTTGGAACTGTTGAATGCACATTTTGAGAGGAACACACATCCTTCTGGTATGTATATAATATGACAAACTGGGTATGCAAACGTCTTTTCCCGGGATAAAAAGTACCCTATATCTATGTTATTCCAGGGTTTCTGTCTATGGGCCAATTATTTGCATCCAAATCCATTCAGCCGTTTATGCGTGGTTGAGTTAAACATCCAAACTTTACGTACCTAATATTAATATTTAATATTAGTAGAAATAACTCCATCTTTGTCTATACATGATTATAAACACTATTTGTCTAAAAAAGTTTTACAACTAGCCTATATTATCCCTCTCCATACCATAGGCTATCTGCGTACCGAATTTCGTCGCAAATTACATACTCAAACAGTTAAAATTTGATATTTTTTATACAATATCAATTCTTGTTACACATAACAAAGTATTCATAGGTACCTACCTAAGTACTTTGTTAAGATAACATGTAAGATGTAGGCAAAGGCAACTTATAATGAACTTTAACTAATATTTAATCTCGAATAAAATATTTAGTTACTAACTACTCAGTGACATCAATGACAATTTAATGACTGATCAGAGTATTTCTATCTTTGTTTATTTAATAACTATAAAAATTGACAGGACTAGAGATAATCTATAATTAGTATACTTAATTGACTTAATTGCCGCCGTTAGTCAATTAACTACAATGAAGATAATTAAAGTCTTCCATTTATATTCATTGATTTTATTTCGTTTCCAGGCACAGAAATCACCGGGCTCGCTCACCAGCTAGGATATGAACGCGAAGTAATAAGAATATGGTTCTGCAACAAACGCCAGGCTCTGAAAAACACCGTCAGGATGATGTCCAAAGGCATGGTGTAAACGCAACGCCAAAATATTTTGTGCGCATGTAGTGATGGGAAATGATTATTTTATCGATGTCGATGATTTTTACTTTAAATGCGTGCACGTAGTATCGTGATCTCGTCTCGACATTCACTTAATTTATCATTTGCATCGATAGTGTCTTATTTATAAAGGCGGGAGATGATTTTTTTAGTTCTTTATCAAATTAAAAAATAATCTGGCCTTAACCGCACATCTTTATGCGATTCCAGCCAATATGAAAACATGGGAAGTAGGTACATAGTATTAAGTGTAACGTAAATGTATTATAAAAACAAATTTTGACTGAACTATTCGTCTCGATGTAGTTTACAAGGATGTGAATGGAATGTCGTAGTAATTATTATGTAGGTGTTTACTAGTACAAAATAATAAATTGAAAACCATGAATGATACAACTATCCTTTAGCACTTAATATACGTGTTTCAAAATTTTGCAAAACATTCACATTGCTCGTAATGAGTTTTCTGATAACTTGAAGTGCAAAATATTAATAATTAACTTTGTACCTACACATAAATAACATGGACGAAACATTTCAAATTTCGTAGGTTATTACACTCACAACTGTTTGATAGTTAACATTTTTTTGAAGTATCGCCAGATTGACGGGCGGACTACTTTAAAAGAAACAGGATAGTATTAAAGATGGTAAATGTGGGTATCCTAGTTTTAGCAGTTCTCATTTTGAAATTATTGCATTTTGTAAATAAGTACAACACATGTAACTCTTGGCTCTACATTCATAATAGTAGCTGATATATTAATTTATTAAAATACTCCTGAGTTGTTTCGTTCTACTTAGCAAATGTTGCACCTTATAGTTTTAAGAATAATATTGATATTATGAAAGTAGTTGAAAATGTGTCAGTCTTAGTGACCTACTAAGAATTGTTTAATCTATGGTAGGTTTTTGTTGATAGATAGGTATAATACGATTATGTATAGAATAATTAAATATGTCGGCGTAAATTGTACATATTGTTTCTGTAATTTTATTTTAATGAAATGTATTATTAGTTTTTACGATTTAAGTTAATTTCTCAGCTTTTCAAAAACTTTTATTATAAGGTAGGGTACTCAAGTTGGATTTTGTGGCGCTATTAACAATATTATTTTAAAGTCATTAAAGAATATTAAAATAATATTCATTTATAATAAAAAAAACATTGTGCACTTTTTCATAGAAAATACATTAACAGGGGGTCTTGAAATATAAATATAATTATAAATAATTTTTATGTGCATATTTTTAGGGAAGAAAATATAAAAACTAAAAAATTGCCTCGCATTTGGGAATGTAGATTTTGAAAAATATACTTATAGATTTTCCAAAACAAACTAAAATTTGACGTTATTGTATAATTATGTTTTAAGAAATATTATAATACCCGAAAAATATGCACAAATAAACTTTTATTGTATTGACTTCACTTTGTTAACATAATTGTATTAAAGTAGCTCTACTAGCAGAACATAAATATATATAGTTTTCAATTTTTGGAAAAGATTACAGTGGGCTTTATAACTTTTTGCTAAAAAAATATCTATCCTTTTCATTGCCGACAACTCTATTCATTTATCGTTTTTTTTTGACAGATTATTTAGATGGACATCATATAATTATCGATAACATTATTTTTGTGAAATTAATTGGTATTACAAGTCTTTTTTTTCTAGTTTGGATTTATGATAGTGACATCACATAATATCGCCAAGTCATTTGAGACAGGTGCCTTAATGATATTTCAAAACAGCAATTAAGATCATCACAAACGTTTTTATTTTGTAGGATTCTCAATTTATCACTTTAGATCTTAGGTATCGACTGACTACGTACATTTTTTTTGATTACATATTTAATGTTTGTATAAATTCTACCCACGAAACAAAAAAATTGTATTATTAATAGTATATGTAAATATATTTAGTTAGATAGTTTTCAAATAAAGACCTGCTGTTAACTGTATTACCAATAGTAATAAGATTAATGTAATATTGTATGTTAATGACCAATGAAAACCAACTTGTGATCATTAATATTTGTACTGTTACCTACTACTTAACAAGAGTCGTTAAAAAATAATATTATAAAAAATTGAACATATTTTTCGGCTGTTGAAAAATTGTAAATACAATATTAAGGATAAAAAAACTATTTGGATTAATATTTAGGAACAAAGGGAAAAAATATTATCAAAATTTATATTTTCAAAAATATTACAAATGCAAAAAAGTGTATTTAAATGGGATGTTTGGCCATAAAAAAAAACTTTTCACGGAACGGAATTTTTTATCGACTTAAGCACAACACTACACCCACAACAAGCAGTATGGTAAACAGCGACTTAAAATTGTGCGATGCGGTATTGCACGTAATCTTGTACTTATATTTATGGAATCATGTTTTTCATGATCATCTTATTAATTCATTTACAATATAACAATATCCTAATGCTTTATCTAATTTATAATTTAATAGGCCAACAAAAAGTAGATACCAATTATACCACAGTAACTTAATATAAAGGATCTTTATTTATTTTTTTATTGTGAAAAACGTGATTCCCCACACACATTAGAATAATAGAACGAAGCATAGGATGCTAAGTACAAATGATAATTTAACGATAATACAGCTAGTCCCGTTACAAAATAATTAATTAAAAATATTTATGTATTACATGGCAAAATCGCGTTGCACCCTGGTTTTCATGATCCGCATGTATCTATAATAATAATAGTAATACAATTATAAAAATCTACACATAACTTCATCTGTAATACATATTCAAACCAAACTGTAACAGTATGTAATAGTGTATTAATTTTTTCTTCCTATAATGGTACCGAACGAATGACTATGGCTGCTGGTTTAAGAAGAGAAGCAGAATAAAGGCAAATAACTGTTTGATTGGTTGTTTTAATTGTCATTTAGCACCTAAACCAACACAAAATTCATATCAAAATTAGGTCATCCTTGAATTTTTATACCTACTTTCATAGAACAATAACGTTCAGAACCCGCCCGAGTAGGCCCACCCAAGTGGAGTGAAATCATTTCAAGTTACCCATAAAAGGCTAAGTATGATGTTTCTCGTCGCGTCAGTGGTCACGATACAGCCTCATTATAAACAGCACACATTATTTAATTTAAAAATGACTTACTGTCAGTGAAAGGGTGTCACAACGTGTCTCATAATCACAATAAGGAATTAATGTAAAGAACTACGAGATGCTTACGCACATTAATTTTAGTGCTTCAATTTTGAGCGGCACTATGTATGAAACTATCATTCTCAGCGTTATTGTTCTAAGTGGTTCTATGCCTACATTCATATAAAACGAAATGTTTTTCTGTATATAGGTAGGTATGTGTGCATAATATTTGGAGAACAGAACTACTGTACATTTTGATGCGGTATTTTGAAGAAGGTTTGTTGTGCGCTGTGAATAAAGGGCGTCACACACGGCGAAGATACTATAATATTTTACCGTCACCGTCACCTTTAGGAGGAGTTTAATTTAGCATAACAAGTCATAGACAAAAATAACTATGTGGGTGAAGACGCAGGCTATTTGCCTGAGGTATTCTGTAAGGTGGTGAAGGTACTTCTCTAGTCGAGCTGCCCTTTAAGCGAAGAAACGCTATGCTCTACCATGTTAAACTTACCCATTTTGATTTTTTAACGGATATTGCGTTTTGATTATATCATTATACGCCCATAAATAAAAGACGGTTTTTAATATTTTGTAATTAGCGCATGAGGCATATAATATAGCAATAGATTTATGTATGCATTAGTTAGTATATGAGCTCTGCTTAGAGAGCTCTGTATCACCGGTAGAGGCATTTCAAGACTTTCTGGTTGTGGGGACTTTAAAACTGTATTTACGAAGTGCCAAAGTTCCCTAAACGACATCATTTTTTAAAAAAAGTACAGTTATTAGGATTTCATCAATTCAATTGATTGATTAGTACTTATTTATTAATTCACAGATTTCAAAAACAAAGTCAAGGTTATTTATTCAGTTTAGTTGGCCTTATCGAGTCGGTGAAGGTCGAAATCACTGATAACACCACACCGTAACCACAGTTTAAAGGTTACATCTTTATTCTGTGCCGTAACACTGGTTCGCAAGTCAGTCTTCAAAACTGAGAAGAACCGGCAAGACACTCCGCGAAGTTACAATTATAGTATATTTTTTTTGATCTGAATATGTTGTCTACTTATATGTATTTTTGTATTTCTTCGAAAGCTTTACAAAAATTACCAATTAATTTTACAATTAGAAACAAAACACAATCGAAAATAATAATTTACATGTCAAACTACAAATTATTTACAACATGAGCGTTGTTCGCTCCATTATAAGTAGTAACTACCTAGTAACTTTTGTGGCTATTCGTGAACTGAACACGCATCCGTTATATAAAAATTACTGCGCCATAATGTTTATTTCTCATATTTTTCGTATCTTTTGACTTTCTCGCGTAACGGTAACTTTTAACTAAGCAAGGATTGCTCTCAGTTATAATATTTGTATCACGACGTCGTTTGAACGTGATAATAATAATTATATATAAATAAAATATAATATATTATAGATTGTTTTAGGATTTTAAGTGCATGTAAATGTGATGTAAATTATTGTAAATGATACTTTATTTTTTGGTGTTGTAACATTTAGTATCTCACGCGTACTTATTTGTGTTCTGACTCGAGGAAGGGCACTGGCTGGCAACACTGACAGAATTGAAATTATTATTTCCAACATGGCAGAAACAGAAATTCTTATCAGCGACGACGGCGAGTACAAAGTGCCTGACGTAGAATTTATTTAAAAATAGAAGTTAAAACAGGGACGTACTGTACTATTTTAAGACTAAGCATGTCCTAATTATTCCACCTATGTGTCTTATGTAATTCGTCGACTAAAAAAAAGTGAACCGAAATAACCATCGCCTTCCGCCGAACATCTGACAATCATAACATAACAAACAATGCTGTTTGCGATGTGTTCTAAACGAGGATTTGCGTAAAAATTACGTCACGGCCGCCTCATGTGTCGGGAATACCTTGTGTGGAAGTTTATGCACTCGGTTTGAGGATTCAAGATGATTCACGACGTCAATTGAGTGATAAGTCTTCGCAGTTAGTGAGACGAGTGTTAGATAATTCGCAGTGGTCGGGCGGGCGTTGACTCGCATGATAGGAATCCGGTAGTTTGTAGTAGTCTAGTGAGTAATCGATGAAATGATTGAGAGTGTGTCGAGACGTGCGTTCAGCAGTTCTAGTGGAACATACAACGTGCGGGCTTCAGAGCTAGCGCGGGAACGCAAGCTGAACATTTTCAATGTCACCGTACAGTTATTGGATGAATCCCAGCATTCTTTTCAAATTGAGGTATGTTTACTCATTTATTATGCCTCAAGGTTTTTCTTGTGTTTTCCTAGATTTAAAAACTATCAAGTTTTATTCCATGGTCTAATTATTTGCCAAGTTACATCTAAATCTCTTGAGCCATACCTAATACATATACTAATGGACCATATAAAAGGAACCAAGAAAACTATGTATAGAAAAATGTATAACCCAGTTGGATCAAGTCTGGTTTACTACTCCCTAAGAATTAATGTTTAGTGAACTAAGGCTACTCTCTAATTGTACCTGAATATTAAAGGGACTTGTGTCAAGTTTCTTTAGTTATAATGGAATGCTTAGGGTCTTAATCTGTTAGGAGTTATGGTGTATAAAGTTAAAACAATACCATTTCTGATGGTGACACATTGAATACCCTTTAATTAACCATGTACAGAATTGGCTTTCCCAATTAGTAATAGTCCTGAATGTAGGTAATATACATTAAAATTGAAAAAACTTCCTGCTTTGTTATTTTCTACTTCCAAGCTATTGAAGTTTGAGTACCAATTAAATGAATATTATAAAATTAATGTAATATGATGGTACCTACTGGTTATATAGTCTGAAGATGCCTTCAAGTCATTATTTTGTATTTTTTTTTATGGATTGCAAGTGTGAAAATCACCCTAACCTTCCTCTTGCCTATGACTGACTAACTCCTTTAATAACTTGACTCACAATTCCCAGAATTATATTTATTAAATGTTTTTTTTAATTATAATATGCAGCTTTAGGGCATGCATTCCATTCAAAAGCCAAGGTGTTAAGGACAATAAAGTAACGTAAGCAGACTAAAGTTCTCCAGTATCTCTTAAAAGATAAGAATAGTTAAAAATTGTGAAAAATAAAATGCAAACCTTATGCATTACTTGACTTTTAGGAAATACTATATAGTTGGTGGGCTAGGATATACTCACATTGCTCCAAAATTTTACAGAAGAAAAAAATACATGGGTACTACAAAGTTTTTTTTTTACTTTGTATAGGCTTGTAGTTTTCTTACAAAAAACCACTAAAACCACTAAATTTGCTCTTTACGAGCTTTTCACAGCCCGCCAACTATATTTGTTATTCCATTCTACTAAATATATAATTGCTGTGTGAGTGTAGTGCCACACTACTCAACCATAATCTATGTAGGTTAAATAATTCAAGGTAGGTAGGTACATCTCTTCCCTAGGAGGTGCACTCAGTTTGCTTATACTCTTAATCAAATAATTAGGTCCTGACCTACAATGATATCTTGAATTGGACATGATTTAATTTAGTAAAGGACTATGCTACAATTGTCTTTATTCCTTGTGAATGACCTATTGGACAGGCAACCTCAATAATGTAGCCGGACTTGATTGGATGCAATTGGCAAGGAACCGGAAGGAGTGCAGGGATAGGTTTTTGACCAACTGTACACAACAAAAATCCCATAATTATGATAAATTCAATCATTTTTTTATTTGAATATTTTTTATTTTTAAAATGAGGTTTATTGACCATTATCTTGTACCTTTTCAGAAAAAAGCAAAAGGCAGTGTACTCCTAGAGCAAGTATATCATCATCTTGAACTGGTTGAAAAGGATTACTTTGGCTTACAGTTTACTGAGAATGGAACAACACCAAGTGCCACAAACACTGAGATAACAGTAAGTTTCTGATTAAAGTTCAATTTTATGTCTTACTAGCTTCCGCCCCGCGGTTGCCCCGCGGTTCCACCCGCGGTCCCGAGGGTGCTTATGTTCCCGGGATAAAAAGTGGCCTATTTGCTATTCCAGACTATATCTATCTCTGTGCCAAATTTCATACAAATCCATTCACCCGTTCTGGCGTGATTGAGTAACAAACATCCATCCAAACTTTCGCATTTATAATATTAGTAAGTAAGTTGTCTAATAACATAAGATGGGAAAATTGGTTGTTAACTCATTTTCGAATTATAAAATTTAGGTATGGATCTTAAACACTTTTCTATGCCAGTTGTATTGTTTATGGTGTAACTTTAAAAAAAAAAACAGAACTTGGTTTACTTTCTACTGACAGTGAAAGATAGGCAAAAGTACCTTTAAAAGTAATAGTAGGTAAATACATATATGTACAGTAAGACTACAGTACTATAAATATGTGCAATATCCAATTTCAATAAATTCAATGCATTGCAAAGTAGAGATCATATCAGGCAGGATATCAAGTGTTAATCCGTACAATATTATAATTGCAGGAACTTCATAAATTATCATACCTACTTTGCCATATTATGTTTCCATGTAGGTACGGTCAGCAATATAAGTAGCTGAACAGATACAAATTTACAAAACATGTGTATACTGAAACTATCCATGATGTATACATTTATAGTATGTAGGTTTTTGAAGACATACATTTTTAAAACACCACTTTACTTTATTTTTCCATATTATAGATACTTATGGTGTGCAAGTTCTTTGTAAATTTGTATCTGTTCAGCTACTTATGTTGCTGACTGTACAAATTAGCAGTATTACACAACTTTCAAATCTTAACCACTTGGTTTTATAGAAATTGTCGGTTGGGGCTCAAAACATTTACATACTAGAAGCTTTTCACTCGCAGCTTGGCTCATGTTGACTTCATTTTCTATATATTTTTACAAAGCCTTACCTACTTAAACAATATGTTGCCCCAAGCTAATTTTAATTAAATTCTGAAAACCCCTAACATTAGCATAACTTTTGATTGGATTGTCCAATTTTGATGAAACGTAAAGTAAATGTTACACTGAATCCACTGAATCGTCTAACTTTTTTTTTTGTAAAATCGCATTCTTTCTAGAAGACGCTTATATACATAAACTTAACAACCAATACTTTAATCTAAATACAAAACGGAACTAAATATCTACAAACGTTTCTCGGAAAAGGCTGTAACGATTTGGATCAAAAATACAAAATGTTATGAGATGAATAAATTTAAATCAATCCTAATCAAAAGCTGAAGAAAGACCAATAACACTTTTTCTGGATCAAGACAGCTAGTGAAATTTAAACCTTAAAAATATTAGTCATGGAACACATTATGCATGATTCATAACATAAGTATGAGTAAAATGATATGATTAAATGACCATAATTAAAACACTTGATTTATGTACATACATAGATTGTATGTCAATATTAATTTATTATTATTATGAATATTTATTGTCAATCATGAATTTTATCAAGATGTTTTACTTTTAAGGCTGCATTTCCACCAGAGATGTGGTTTTTCCGCCAACGCATCTCCTCCGCTTTTGTGGAAACAACCCGCCAGCTTCGCAGCACATCTCTTCTCCTCTCCTCTCCGCTTTGGTGGAAACCGGGCCTTCCCCACTGCCTTCCCCACTGCCTTCTCCACCAATATTTTTTTTTCATTTCCATTCTATTCTTTGTGAATCATAATTTATTTAGATTAAAAAAAGGAAATTGTGACATTTATTTCCACAATATTGTACTTTATCTATTGAAGGATTCATACAGTTTCTAACAAATTATTTCATTTTACAGCGTTGGTTAGACGGCAGTAAATCTGTGAAGAAACAAGTGGGTGTCAACGCCCAGTTCTGGCTGGCCGTACGTTTCTACCCACCTGAACCTTCTCGACTCTCTGAGGAGTATACGAGGTACCTTCTCTGTCTACAACTGAGGAAGCTACTGCTCGATGGAAGAATGACTGCGCCAAAGAACACTGCTTTGTTGCTAGCTTCATTTACTGTGCAAGGTATTTTATTTTATTTATTTTTTTGTATAATGTCCCAAATATTTATCCACCCATCCAAACTTTCACATTTATATTAGTTAGGATGATAGTAGCGTTCCCACGTTTAAAATAAAATCGGTTGGGTAATTTAGCCATGAAATCATAACACGCTTGTTGAATGTAATTTAGAATTTCACGCCTTTCAACACTAGATCACACTTGACTGTTGTTTTATATAATCTATGGTGTTACATCTCTCTCTACTCTGTGACATTATAGCGAGTGATTGTGTCTGTATTTCTTTTCGTTGAATAAAATAAATACAATATACTTTCAGTTGATATTCATTTAATCTAACAACGCTTTTATACTATTACTAGCTTCCGCCTCACGGTTTCACCCGCGTTCCCGAGGGATGTTATGTTATCCCGGGATAACCGGGCTTTCGATATCCCGGGCCTTCCTCGATAAATGGGCTATCCAACACTGAAAGAATTTTTCATATCGAACCAGTAGTTCCGTTCAAACAAACAAACAAACTCTTCAGCTTTATAATATTAGTATAGATTAGTTAAGAAGTAAATATGGGATTAATTTTGAAAATGCTAAAAATAAATAACCACTCAATAGTAAATAAAGTCAGTTTCTTAGGTACTTGTCAACGTGATCAGTATTTACAGAATAATTAATCCATGAGAATAGTAGTTAGGTATATTGCAAATTATTTGGTTTGGAAATATTTTATAATTTTATGTAGATAGTCAATATAGCTTAAACTAACCCATTTTATGTTATCCTCATAATTTTTCCTTGTATGTTTGTTATAAATAATTGTCATATTAATATTTTGCGATTCTGAATACCCATAGTTGTTTTTGTGACAGGATAACTTTAGATCCCGCTATCATCGATTTTACTAAACAGGTTGATTTTTTAGTCACTGACAATACTTGCAGGGGAGTTCATCCAGAACTCATCAATATGATCAACTTTTACAATGGGACCAACTCTGATGTCGCGTAAAATAAAATGGTTGCTTCATACATTTTGGTCAAGTAGGTATTGAATTTTTGTATGGAACAGCTGATAATTTTTTCGTGATTTCATAGTTAGTCTCATACTAAAAGTTGTTCATATTGATGAGTACTTCCACCTCTGCAAGTATTGCCAGTAACTAAAAAGTCACCCTGTATATGTATAGTCATAACTTTTATAATATTATATGTATGATAATAATAATAATAATAGGAAATATGTTAATAAATTAGATAATAATAATAACAAATATTCTGGGACATTATTCCTCACACACGGCCATCTGACCCCAAACTAAGCAGAGCTTGTACTATGGAAGCCAGGTAGGTTATTCTGAACTTAAACTCGACGGTGACTATTCTCTGTCTCACTCGTGAACCTCTGATTACCGAGTTGCACGAGTGAGACAGAGAATACTCACTGCGTTATTTCACCGTCGAGTTTATGTTCAGAATAGCCCAGCTGATAACTGATATACTATATATACTACTTTTCTTTTGTAAATAAAATACATACATATATAGATAATTACACTCAGACTCAGGACTAACAAACATGTTCATGCACAGAAATGTTTGTCCTGAGTGGGAATCGAACCCACGACCTTCGGCGTGATAGGGTATCTTACCAACCACGTCATTCGGCCCGTGTGATAGATTATAGTCTGGAATAACACATGCTACTTTTTGTCTCGGAAAAACATAAGATCCCTCGGAAACGCGGGTGAAACCGCGGGATGGAAGCTAGTTAGGTATATTTCCTGTTTAAATGTTGGATATAAATAATTTTCAGCTGAACTTGGTGATTACAACGTATCAGAACATCCACCCAACTACCTATCGGATTTATGTCTACTACCAAAACAGAGTTTCGAAGACGAGCGTCGAATCAGAGAGTTGCACAAACTGCACAGGGGGCAGGCGCCGGCCGACGCTGAAGCGAACTTTCTGGAACACGCGAAGAGATTGGACTGTTATGGGGTGGAGTCACACCCGGCTAAGGTACTGTAGCTTAATTATAGATCAGTTAATTGTATTATAATAAGTACACACTTTCTGACGTTTCTGACTCCATGTTATATGTAGAGTAGATTTATAGTAATCTATAACCGTGACATATAACTAATGGACCTAGAGATTATAAATTTAGAGGAAATATTCCTTGAATACCCTTGGGGTGCACTATGAAAAGGTTTTACAAAACTCAACCCCTTATGGGGTAAAATGGGGGGGTAAAAATCTAGTAAATTAACAAAGTGTTGATATTTCCAGGATTACAACGGCAAAGACATATTTATTGGCGTGACGTCAATAGGTATTGTGGTCTTTCAGAATAACATCAGAGTGAACACGTTCTCTTGGAGTAAAATTGTCAAGATTTCATTCAAGAAGAAGCAGTTCTTCATACAGTTGAAAAGGGAACAGGTAAGTTTTTCAAATTTCCTGTACATAGCTTGAAATATATATCCAATGTACAACTCTGGATTTCAAGCTACTCCTTTGCCAATTTTCAACAAAATCGATACATACATAGTATTCACTTTAGTATTGAAAATATTATTGATAATTATGTATATTGAAAAAAAAGATCCTCAGGAATTTAATTGAATTATATTTCTAGTCGGAATCCTACGACACAGTACTCGGTTTCAACATGCGGTCAAGTCGCGCCGCTAAAGCGTTATGGCGATGTAGCGTCGAGCGTCACGGGTTCTTCCGCCTGAGGGCCCCTCGCCGCCGCCCGCTTCTAGGTGCCCTCGGGGCTCTGGCGGGACTAGCCGCCCCTACTGTGCCAAGGACTGAAACACAGGCCTTGGAAGACGCTAGAAGATCTAGATCTAGCAATAGGAGCTTTGTTAGGTATGTTCTATATAATAGCTTTAGTGGTAGTGATGTCAACGAGTGTTTTCGAAACCTATTAAAAGTTTTCGGTTTCGGTGAAGGAAAACAAGTAAAGGTAAAGCTCAATTTAAGAGAATCCATTTACTAATCTTCTTCTGTTTATATGAAAGAAAAAGGTGACTGACTGACTGATCTATCAACGCACAGCTCAAACCACTGGACGGATCGAGCTAAAATTTGGCATACAGATAGCTATTATGATGTAGACATCCGCTAAGAAAGGATTTTTGAAAATTCCACCCCTAAGAGGGTAAAAAAGGGGTTCGCAAGTGAAACCGCGGGGCGGTAAGCTAGTATATTATAAATTAGGACATAATTTTGTCATCTCAATAATTCACTACTATATAATGGTAGCATAATTGTTGAAACAAAATGTTAATTAAATAAATAATAGGGAAAACGGCATGGTAATAAATCAAAAGCAAGTACATTTACTGTGGTTACAATGCTGTGATACAAACATGAGCATTATTATTAGTTTTCCCTGATATTTTAGTTATTCACTAGCGACCCGCCCCGGCTTCGCACAGGTAGCAGAGCGTATATGCCTACATTTTTTTTAAATAAGCATATATGACTTGGTTTACGCGGCGCACGCCAGTAAAGCTCCAAGTCGGCATTTTTTTCGACCTCTTCAACAATCATCGTCATATTTCAGCCAATTTACACAAAACCCTAACGAATTATATACCTAAACCTTCCTCATGAAACACTCCGTCCATTGATGAAAACCGTATGAAAATCCGTTCAGTAGTTTTTGTGTTTATAGCGTTCAGACAGACGTGGAGGAGAACGCTTTATAATATGTAGTGATACAAACTAGACTTGGCAGATGTATGCCCACAAAATTTCACATCTCTAAACACAACTATTTATAAACAACCCATTTAGGGTACCGCTAAAAATCAGCGTTGTGACGTAACCCGCCACAATTTATGCTGAGTCGGTATACATTTTAATAGCACCTTTAATTCATTTTTGTTTAAAAGTAACTTCTTAATTTAGCCTAATCTGTGTTTTTCTTAGTGTATGTATGTATGTTCTTATAGCTGTTAAATAAATAATATTCTATTTTAACTATAATTTATCATATACTAGCTGTTCCCCGCGGTTTCACCCGCGTTCCCGGTATATTTTTTTTCCCCGATATTTTAATAGTTATTCTCCTATTCGGGGCGGAGATAATCCAACAATAAATCAAAGATCAATAAAATCGGTCAAGCCGTTCTTGAGTTATAAACGGTGTAACTAACCCGAGTTTGTTTTTTATATATAGCTTTATTTAACTAATTTGAACTTTATTCCCTAGGCGCAGTAGTTCCCGCAACAGAGAACGTTCAGGCGGTACAGCCTCTCCGGCCGCCACGCAAACACTAAACTCTTGTCGAGGCTCCCGAGTGACGTCACACACCGAACCACCGCCGAGGGCCGCCTGGACCGATGCCGATCAACCTCAACCAGATATCAAGTAAATATGTACCTTAATTATATAGGTGTAAGACTCAATATTCTGTGTTAGTAGTTGTATAAAAGCCAAATTATCTCGTAGCACTTAGTAGTATTGGACGAGTTGTTATCGCTCCGTCCTTTTCTAACATCACTAATATAACATGAGGAATGAAAGACTGCTATAAATAATTTTACAGCTTACATTGGGCATCTTCAGTTTATCCATGGAAAAACATTAAAAGTGAAAATTTTCAATTAGATTAAACGGACGAGTATTTATCGTATGTAACCCTTAAATCAGGTCAATAAAGTTCAATTTTTCTCAACAGCGAAGGCGATTTTCTAGAACGTGCTCTCCGAATCCCCCTATCATACGTTGATGAATCCGACTCGCCATCTGAACCAGAAGTCATAGACAATACATCCGGGGGGAGTGGGACTGGGACTGGGGGGGAGCCGCCGGTGTGTGTGAGACTGTCTCCTGGGTCCGATGGACTGTTTGGGTTCAACGTCCGCGGCGGTGGGGTCCAGCCGGTGCTTGTCTCCCGGGTCGCTTCCAGGACCAGAGTGCATTTGCAAGAGGGAGATCAGGTAGGTTTCACTCAGTTTTGTGGACCAGGGGAAGCTTATAATGCTTTAGAAATTGTTAAACATTTAATGGAATAAAAAGACAACATTGTCAGACTATCCAAAAAATATATAATAAATATAACCTTGCTGAGTTTCTTGCCGGTTCTTCTCAGTTGAAGGCGACTTCCGAATCGGTGGTAACTTCAGTAGTTTCGACGTTCATGAGTGCCCTTCTATGGCCTAAACTGAATAAATGGCTTTGACTTTGAACTAATTACTTCTACGGCAACGAGTGTATGGTTTTTTTTTTACTAATTGGACTAATGATTCTTGTAAAGTCAAGTGTAAATAGTGCCAAATGATAATTTCTCCTGGTGGGCAGGGATAATACATACACAGTAAGAAGCCGGATTTTCGGCGCTTTTTGCCGATAATCTCCGACTACGAAAGTGGCCGGATAGTCTGCTTTACCGACTAGTTGGAACATCACTAATAATATGACAATTTATGGTTTTCAGGTGTTATCAATAAACGGTTCCAATGTAGAAGAACTAACACACGAACAAATAGTACAACTGATCAGAAACACGCGGGGTGTCCTAACGCTACTCGTCAAACCTAACGGTAAGTGAACATCTTACTTAATATTATAAATCTCGAAGTTCGGATGGATGGATGTTTATTACTCAATCACGCCAGAACGGATGAACGGATCTGGATGAAATTTGGCACAGAGAGAGATTATAGTCTAGGATAGCACATATGCTACTTTTTATCCCGGGGAAACATAAGATTCCTCGGGAACTCGCGTGAAACTACGGGGCGAAAGCTAGTCAAGTATATTCAGGGTGGGTTGTTCCAAATTAAAATTCAATGAATCGTCACTTTTAGATAAAGAGAGAAAACCCTCGTAATAAATCATGTCTACCCCAAACAAATACTAAGGTTACAATTATTTACTTTGTTGATAGTGATGACTCGAATTATTGCACTCTAATTGACACACTTTCTGTGCCGCTTAGTTGGCTACCCTCATGTTAAGGAGACGCCGCGTTAAGCTTAAAAATCTGAAATTCAACGTGCTGCGTCCCGCTCCCTACTATAGCGACCTCTCATAGAAAACCCGCGTAAACGGAACGGGCGTATGCGACAAAATGGTTTTTATTGTTTAATTTAAAAACTACAAATATATTTCATAAAAGTACAATTTATAGTATCAGTTTCAATTAATATACTGGGTGATTTTTTAGTCACTGGCAATACTTGCAAGGGTGGAAGTACTCATCAAAATGAACAACTTTTATTATGGGACTAACTGTCATAAAAAAAATATCAGCTGTTCCATACAAAAGTTCAATACCTACTCGACCAAAATGTATGAAGCAACCGTATTATTTTACGCGATATCAGAGTTAGCCCTATAATAAAAGTTGTTCACATTGATGAGTACTTCCACTCCTGCAAGTATTGCCAGTGATAACAAAATCACACTGTATGTAGAAATTTTGGAACCTCAAATCGATTCTCAGTGTCGGTAAAATTGGAATCTCTTATTTTAAAGTGGTCATTTTGATTATTTATTTTGTGTTATAAAAGCTAACCAATCGTGTTATGCAACGTACAAAATAAATTCAATAATATAATATAGCCTTGCCGGTAGCCTTTTAGGCAAGGAGGGCAACACATCTACAACCCCTTCGGTATTGTCAGTGCCGTGACTAGGGCGGTGCCCAGGCCCAGGGCGTAAACTCCGGGGGAGCGCAGAATTAGACTCGGATCAAGTTTTGGGTCATGTACGTTAGTTAGACGCAGACAGAGAAGCTCGCGTGGGTGGATAAAAGGCTAATTACGGCACTGGGTATCGTTATGGCGACAGTGGCTCCCGATAAAAAACGTGATATTGTTATTCGACAGCGGTTTACGAAGCCTATGAAGGCGGCACAGAAGAGCCGACAGTGTGCTTCGTGCCGCTGGGCAGCGCGGAGGGGGCGGAGGGGACGGGCGGCGCGGGCCACCCGCCGGCCGGCGACGCGCTGCACCAGTCGGTGCTGCTGCTGGGCGACTCGCTGGCCTCGGGCGCCGCGCTCACGCAGTACGACACGCTGCCGAGGCGGCTGCCAGACGAGCCCACCGGCGCCGCCAAACTGCCCCCCAACCTCGACAAGAATAGATACAGAGATATTGCGCCTTGTGAGTATATATCGTACTCAAACTCCCTAGGCCCTAGTGAGGCGCTTATGAACGTTACGAATGATTCTACCGCCCGTTCGGAATACATTCGGACCGAGAAGTCTCCGGCGAGGAACTCGGCGAGCATGCATAAAGGATTTTTATGAGACTTGGCTCATAGGTAGAACATACCCAAGAATTACACATAATGTACTTTTTATCCCTTGAAAAGGCTGTTTGTACTATAGTAATTATTTGTGTCTTCAGATGATTCAACTCGTGTCATACTAAAGAATGGACCAACTGGCGACTATATCAACGCTTCTTACATCAACATGGAAATACCTACTTCAGATCTCGTACTCACGTACATTGCTACTCAAGGTTAATCTTATCTTACTTCTTATCCTAACTAATATTATAAATGCGAATGTGAGTTTGTTGGTTTGTTACTTTTCACGCCTTTTCAGCGGCTTACTGAACCGATCGCGATGAATTTTGATACGCAGATAGCGCATGGTACTTTTTTTCTCGGGAACGCGGGTGAAACCTCGGGGCAAAAGCTATAGTTATATTATAAATGCAGAAGTATGTGTGTGTGTGTGTTTGATACCACAGCAGTTACAGAGCGAGCTCCGTAAGAGGAGTGAAACCGCGGGGCAAAAGCTTTGTATATAATTTTTAAGTAAAAAACTTATTCATAGAAAATTATGTTTACTTTATGAATAAGCCCTTTTTTATTTAGTATGCTTTAGGCTTAGAAAAAACGACCAATTTGTATGGTTGTAAATTTATCATATTTGTCAAAAACTTCATCATTGTAGATGATGTGGCCGAAGGTGATAAGCCCACAAAGCCACGAAGGAAACTGAAGATATTTTCTTTTTATAGGTCCAATAGCCTCAACAGTTGGTGACTTCTGGCAAATGGTGTGGGAATCGGAAAGCAGTTTGGTAGTAATGCTGACGGTATTGGCAGAAAGGGGGCGCGCCAAATGCCACCAATATTGGCCCAAGGTTGGGACCACGCCGCTAAAAGCAACAAGCTCCTTGAACATATTTACCAATAATGAACAAAACCATGGACATTATATTAGTAGAGAAATTACTATGAAGGTTAGTTATTTATTGTTTAAATTTTAAATTTTACTAAATTTTAACGAAGGCAACAATATCACTACAGAATAAGGATAGCAGAAGTAATTTATAAAGAAATACTTTTATTATAATTTGCCTACTATTACTTTTAAAGCGATATTAGCTCTGCGGTATTGACGTTGGAGGTCACGGTGAAGGTCGTGGGTTCGAATCCTACAATAAGCGTTAGCTTTCGCTGAAGGAAAATATCGTGAGGAAATCATACCACGGTGGTAGGGTACATTTTAGTACCGTTTTGTGTTCTTATCATTGGTCACATCACCACTTACCATAGTGAGATTGTGGTCAAAAACGGCTTGTATCAAAATTTAAAAAATAATTTATGCTTGGATGTTTGTTTACCACTTAACTCCGTAACGGCAGAACGGATTTGGATGAAATTTGGGACACAGGTAGAATATATTCTGGATTAACATATAGGATACTTTTTATCCCGGGAAAACATGATCCCTCGGGAACGCAGGTGAAACCGTGGGGCGGAAGCTACTAAAAAAATTTAAGCGTGACCAAGGACTTAGTTTCTTCTAATTTGTAAATGTTGGTTGGCAATTATAGTAAAGAAAAGTTTTAATGTTTATTGAAAAAAATATCATACATTGCGCCCATTGTTGTTTCGTATCTTATTCACATTTTCTTTTAAATTCACTACACTTTAAATTTTTCATATGAAGGTACCTAATACCTTTTGTTTTTTAATATTTCCAAACTGGCAATTCAAATATGCAAGTGCAATTTGTCTTAGGGCCGATAAATAAATAAAATTATTTTCAGGAGAGTACCGGCGCGTCCCGCAACGTGACTCAACTGCAGTACACGGCGTGGCCGGACCACGGCGTGCCCGAGGACCCCGCCGCCTTCATCTCCTTCACGCGCCTGTGCGCGCGCCTCAGGAACCGACCACCTAGTATGCTATTGATATTTGATCTCTATTTACTTACGTTTAAAGATCAAAGTTACTTGGCGAGATTTAGATGAGATATGAGACCAGAAATCTAGGTTGGAGGCTATGATTATGTTAATTATGATGTCGGTCGCCTTTATTTACTTTGTAAATTCTACAATTTACATGTTTTTATTCCTACTTATATTAGATATTTCGAACTTACTGATGAGACAAAATTAGGGAACGCTTAGTTATATTCAATTTGGATATTCGGAATTCAAAGGAAACATTACCTTACTAATAAAAAAAAATCAAGGAATGCCGTGCTGTTTGGCTACCTAAATAACACTGTAAACTGTAAAAAAGTGATTATCCTGTCTTTCCATCCAAACTCAACTAAAAATGATTGTCCCTACTTTTTCCCCAGTGATACCGACAACAGTAGTAGAAGAAATAGCGGAAGAGGAGCGAGTCCTCGACCCGCCTATGATCGTCCACTGTTCAGCCGGCGTGGGTCGCACCGGCGCTCTCATACTGGCCGAGACTGCGCTGGAACTGGTCGCGCGCAGGTTGCCGCTATATCCGCTCGATCTAGTGCGCACTATGAGGACTATGCGACCTATGTGTATACAGAATGCGGTAAGTTTTTCCATGAAAATGTTGCTCGAGCCAAATGATATTATACTGTCGTAGCAGGATGCTATGTCTTGTAGAGGACGTGGACAGTGCTACGCCTCGTAGCGGACGTAAGCCGTGCTACGCCACGTAGCGGACGTAAGCCGTGCTACGCCTCGTAGCGGACGTAAGCAGTGCTACGCCTCGTAGCGGACGTAAGCAGTGCTACGCCTTGTAGCGGACGCAAACGGTGCTAATCCTTGTAGAACACCTGATGTAAGGAACTTAGAAAATGCTATAGTTGACATAAATGACGTAGTTAGTGCTACGGTTATTGGACATAAGTACTCCTACGCCTCATACTAGACGTAGGCAATTATATACCTTACGGAAGATGTGGTGCTACAACTCTAAAAAACGTCAAAGTATACACCTTCCACTATATAAATATCTTTTTTCACAGAGCCAATACAAGTTTGTATGCGAGACTATACAAACGGCATACACTCAAGGCCAGTTGAACTCTTCGTCTGAAAGCGGGTCTAACTGATCGTTCCTCAAAACTGCGCTCCCTTGCCAATTATTATACAAATACAGTGATAGTGTGAATAACCAGTGAGTAAATAACCATTATTTATTATAACACTAGATTTTATGCGAAGTGAAATTGCATTGAAATCCTTGTAATACTCTGACTAAGTATGATGGTTAAGAAGTCTTGTAATGGATTTGATAATAAACTGAAGTGGAATTAATAGAACTCGGTTCTGTAATTTATAGTTGAAAATTAGTGTTCATTAAAATTATCCATGTCAGGAAAATTGTGTATACAATCTTAATACATTTTTTTTATTTTTTTTTATGTTACAAATTTACTAGTCTCATCGAAAGCTAAAACGAATGAGATCTTTTGGTCAAATAATAACTGTTGTATAAATCAATCACTAAGTTTTAACATAATAGTGTTTCTAACTTTACGGTTTTTGTTTTTCGATTCGATATATCGATACAATGTAGCACTCGAATAATCAATACCAGTATACATATCAGTTTTGTAACTTGTTAATTAAATAAGTGAAAAAAGTTTATTTTTCTGTTTATTTATTTTAGATGTAGTTCTTCTTTTGTAACATTTTTGTTCTGTGATTTTTTTTTTTAAATTTACTATCTATTTAGGTGTTTACTATATATTATTGTAAGGTTTCAGTGGATTCGGAAATTATGATGGAGTCTTCAAAAATTAACTATTAGACATTTTACAATCTGAATTAAAATTGCATGAAGTTATTGTATTTTCTTAAAGTCTATTAAGAAAATTACACAAAATGCACAAATAAAAAATAAGACGGTATTATGGAAAAGGTCAAAAAATGATGACACAAAAAGTGAGATGGATTTATGACTCCCTTTGATTCCACCCACATAAGGAAAAAATCTTGCCTTTCCAACGAATTTAATAATTTCTAATTCTAACAACATTTTCTATTAATTTATTACTTATAATGTATTTACTGCTTTTTTTCTGTGCCATTTATATGAAATATATTATTATGTAAGATTTGTATATTTTAGTTAAGAATTTTTGGTTAAAAAATATATTTTTTTAATGTAAGTATAATTATTTTTATTTATTAGTCACTTCCATTTTCAAGCTTCATAATATTATGCACAAGCGCAGTTTTATTGGTAATATTGCTGTTTTTTTTTATAAAAGGGTAGGTAATCGGTTTTGTCAAAATTTTACTCGGCTTTGTCATAAGTACTATGAGATGAATTAAAAAACAATGAATACGTAATCTACAGTACAAGGGTACATTTAGAGTTAAATATAAAAGATGGACCCAAAATTAAGATAAATCAATCCATTGTAGGCTAGGTATTGAAAACAAATAAAGTACAGAAAATTGACAAAAACAAACATATCAATATAGTTGCGTATATAAGAAAGTTAGAAAGAAAAAAAAATGTTCGACATAAAAGGACGACAAATAAAGCAAAGTATATACACAACCGATTCATTAATATTGTGTGACTTCAAGAAAGATGACAAATCAGCTGTTTGTTATAATATACTGTACTATGAAGTTCGATCATTTAAATTAAACATTATAGTTACAAGTGCTAGGCACTATAACATAGTGGAAAACGATTTTAGAACTAACTAGCTTTTCCTCGCGGTTTTACCCGCGTTCCCGAGGGATCTTGTGTTTTCCCGGGATACAAAGTAGCCTATAGCCTTCCTCGATAAATGGGCTATCCAACAATTAAATATTTTTTTTAATCGAACCAGTAGTTCCTGAGATTAGCGCGTTCAAACAAACATACAAACTCTTCAGCATTATAATATTAGTATAGATTATTGGGACCTACTTTAGCCTAGTCTGGTTTTATTTAAAGATCTACCGTTTTCTCCACCTTATATATACCTAAACCTACATTTGGTTGTTTTACGCTGCGCTTTGCCAAACTTACTTTTTTATTTATAAAAAAAATATCTTTAAAGTTTATTTATAAAGTCCTTTTTAAAAAAGAAACGTGATGTTATGAATCATGTAAGTAGAAACGGGACAAAGCAATTATGTATTAATATAATGTATTTATTATGTGTACATAGGCATGCTGTTTGATTGAGACGGTATTTACCTACAGTAGAGTTCGCGCCACCAAAGAAGTCCCGAAGGCCCACCTCTATTTCAGAAGAAATAAATTGATTTTAATTAATTCCAAGGGACTTCTTTGGTGGCGCGAACTCTACTGCTCCTTGGGAATAACAGAGCAAACAGTTTTATTGAGAAACGCGCTGTCAAATTCAGCCTAAACGACACTAAGAATCTAAAATCCTGATATTATGTACTATTAAAGCCCAGGAAATTTAAATAAGCGATTTATCATTCCGATTTTAACAAGTGACAATCACTTTCTATAGTTGCGATGTTACCACTTACATTAGACTCGCGTTCTTACCGTCTCAATTTAACGGTATGTCTATATTTTATTGTGTGAATGACTGATATAGTATGTAAGTGTTTATAGGGTACAATATCATAGTAGGTATGTCCGCGTAGTCTACCCCAGTAATTAAGTTTTATACCCTAGAAAGTGTGATGAAGTGATGTGCATTATTATCTGTGAAGGAATAAAAAAGTTTCATTAAATTTTATTGTTTTAATTATTACCGGTCTACAATTTCTTCTACACATTATGTTACATTAATGTTAATTTTATTTTTAGGGTTTCGTACTGGAAAATATGCAAAAATAATAATAATAATATTTAAAAAAAATGTTAATCGAGTAACTAAGGCGCTGCGCAAACGTAGACTCTTTTTGTTACCGACACAGCACACCATCACAGGAAATCACTGGAAAGTATGTGTGAAAGTGGAAGTAACTGACACAAAAAGTGTCTAGGTACGTTTGCGCAGGGAGGGCTGATTTCATATTCATTGGTAGCTGTATCCCACACAAGACACAAAAGTGTCTATATTTGCACAGCGCCTAAGACCCTACACCGCTGTCGTCCATCTGTCTGTCTGTTACACAGGGCTGTAACTTCATAACCATTATAGATAGCCTGTTGAATTTAACGAACTGCGTGTTACTATATAGTCTCTATTATTATGACTTCATTTTTTATTCGGAATCTTATCTCGAGAACGCAATTATTTATGTAAGGAGCTATAATTTCATATCACAAATGAAATTAATTCATAATATATTAAATAACGAATAAATACTAATAATAGTGAAATATAAAAGTACGTAAGCAAGTTTTAGGTAAGGTAATTGTAACAAAATGTTTTTTTTTTTACGCCTAATAATAACGTTATAGCAATGTGCAGAGCAGAGATGTTACAGAACTTCAATAGTATTTGGTTGTTTTATTGTTGTACGGAACTCTCCATGCGAGAGTCCGAGTCGCACTTAGTCCCCTTTTTAAACCCAGCCTTTTTTAAGTCGTAAGATTTTGAAAACCGAAAAAGCAATAGTTAGATAAGTATAGGCATAAGTATGTACACTTAGGTAACGTCGACTAAAATTAAATAATCTAAATTTCTAGCTCCCGTCCGTACTGCTTGTGAGAAATAATAAAAAAACTGTTTTAAAAATAATATTAAATTGCGCGCGTGATTTGAAACACGTGGTATAAAACAATTGCCGCACGCCCAATACATGAAAACTAAATAGTTTGCTCCGTTAGCATGTTTGACGATTATACGCGTTATTTTTTTTTACCAAATAGTTTACCTACCCAAAAATAGAGTTAGCAGTTTAAAATATTTAGCCGACATTTTATTTAATTATTTAAATCGGTTACGTTTGTTCTCAACTACTAGAGTCCCGTATATTAGAAGTTCCACTTTCTTTTGTTACTTACCTACCTAATAACGTTACTTGAACAAGGTATGGTGATCAATGAATAGAGTTGAAATTAATGTCATGATTATTTTCGCCCTCAAAAAAGCCGGAAAAAAGGATATGGACTTTTTTATTCCACATACTTAATACCTGATGATGATTTGCTGAGAAAATAATGCTGCGTAGGTACGGAAAGCACAAAATATAATTAAAAATATATATTATCACAAACCTACGGTATTGTTGATGTGAAAACTCAACAAAAACAAAAGAAACAAAATCTCTTTGAATTATCATAATTTAGCTGACCAACAGTGCTGCAAAGCGGTACAAAGATGCCGGAGGGCTAGGGCCGGGGACGGATTGTATTTTCAGGTGTCACTGCCTCCCGTTGCCATAGCAACATGTTTTATTAATGACTACCGCTACTTTTGTTTATAGTTTCTGATGGATTGGCTGATAGTAAGTAAAATATGGATCGGGAACTTAGTTAATAGGCCGCGGTCCAGTATGTAAGCTGTTTATATTCTTTTTTCGGACTTATCAAAAAATTTAAGACTGTCGTTTTTTTAAACTATGAAAAGGTTGATGTTTGTTTTTTTCAGCACATGTTATTTGCTATGTTATATTGGTTTTAAATCTAAATAGACTTGTAACCTACTTGTAACTTACAGTACGGCCGATGTATCTTGGCGCGTCAGAAGTTCGTGCAGAAGGTTGCGCAGTACACGTTTACGGAACAAAATGGTGACATGAGACGCTACGCTAAGTTCAGACGCGCCAAGATACATCGGCCGTACTATACTTCAGTTTAAGGTTTATTTGAAGGCCAATTATCATGTAACTTTTATTGGGATCAATATAGAAATCGGATCAATACAAAAATATTTTAAAACTTTTCATACTAAAGGTAAAGTTTGCTCGTATATTATTATATCATGCTGCAATGGTAAATTCCGAAAAGGCTGTATTATGGTATATTATATATAGGTATATGGCTTGATACCAGCGCCGGCTCTAGCCCTTGATCAGAGGATAGAGCGAGATTGTCTATGGTTGACGCTTTCAAACCACATAAATTGTATTTCAGTTAATGTTAAATAAATAATAATTACCATTTTCTTCAAAAATCAACATTTATTGCAAAAATGGAATCCGCCATTAAATTTATATTTTTCACTCGAAATTGGTTTTCGCATTTGGCATTTTGGCGCCCCTTGCCACCTGGCGTCTAGAGCGACTGCTCCTCTCGCTCTACCCCTGTTAACCCTGCAGGGTCGGTGCTGCTTGATACTGACAATTAAAAATAAGCGGGTATTCTAAGAATAAGCGCCAAATTGCGGGTAGCTGGAGACAACTGTCGACAACAAGACTGCTGCCCGCATCTCCAGCTAGTTCCCTCTTGACTACGGTCAATAAATAACATCATCGGTCGGTTTAATATTTTAATAGTGTAGGTAAACGTGCGCGAATAGACAAAATGTCAACGCAAACGCGTTCAAGCGTTTATCAACGTTAATTCTTAACACTTAGGGTATGTATATCCTTTATTTGAATTTTGCTCATCACTGTGTTTAATTTTGGAACGAAAATAAGCGATTCTATATTTCGGCGCGAATGGCGTGATAATGAATCTAGACAAGTGGATGTCGACAATTTTGTCTTCGTTCATATTATCGTCAATTTCATACAATAGTGGCTTTTGTATGTGATTGACATAATCTTTATGTTGATCAATCTTAACCTTTAATATTATAAATGTGAATGTAAGTTTGTTTGTATGTTTGTTTGCTACCTTTTCACGCCTAAACCGCTGAACCGATCGCGATGAAATTAGGTACGCAGATAGCGTATGGTATGGAGAAGGACATGGGCTACTTTTTTTCTCGGAAACGCGGGTGAAACTGCTGGGCGGAAGCTAGTAATTAGGTATATACAATTTTCACGAGATTAATATTTGATGTTCATATGTTTGTACATATGTTTGTACACCTTGTCTAGTGTGACTGAGCGCTCCTGAACATATGTTTGTACACCTTGTCTAGTGTGACTGAGCGCTCCTGAACATATGTTTGTACACCTTGTCTAGTGTGACTGAGCGCTCCTGAACATATGTTGTACACCTTGTCTAGTGTGACTGAGCGCTCCTGAACATATGTTCTACACAAAAATAATTTCCATGTGCACATAGTATTGCGTGCACTCTCACATTTATAGACAAACAGACTTCGTGAGATAGAATAGTTATCCACACATTTTTCAGTTACAGATCTGACTTTTTTACAATTATAGTACAAAACGATAAAGGTATCTGATTTCTATTTTACAATTATGATAAAAAATTTAGATTTTCTCAGAATAGGATTCAAGATAAAACCCACAACATTCGTATACCTTAGATATCTACGTCTTGATAACGTTCTTGTGGGTAACAAATCGAAAATCCTCTAAAACAAAGAGCCAGGGGAATTCTTCTGTAGTAACCGAGAAAAAAATGTGTTTACATCCACGAGGACCTGTTGGGCGTCGCCTACTATTGAAAGTCACTCGATACTCAATAATTAGGGGCGACTCGAACATTAAAATTACAAATTGAAATGAATATTAACTATGTTCATTTAAATTAGATTTTACGAGCCACTGATCTTTCATAGTTCGTAGTGTCTTTGGTACAAATAAAATAGTAAGTAAATAAATATTTATTATTTTATCAATCAGTCAAGAAAATTTTCTGGGGGAAAGTGTCCCAGTTCAGTTTCTTTAAATATTGTAGCAATTGCTAGTAAATTTACTCACAATACATTCATCCAATCAACTATCAAAAAACCCAAAAGTTTGAGACGCAATAATCTGAAGGTATAATTTCGACGTTTATATTAACTTCAAATAAAAATCTATGTCGATCAAATCTCGATTGTGGGAATTCCCATAGTACCGCACGAGCTCACGCACAGATCGGAACACGACCCCGCCAGTATATCCGCGACTCCCGTTTGGGCGGCGCGCCCATCTGTTTCCCGTGCCGCCCAAATCAAACCTAACTTCGTCGTAATCATTAAAAAAAAAGTGCACCATTTTTTAAATTAATCAATATACAGTGTTGTGAAATTTATATGTATTTAAATAAAAATATTAATAAATGTTTAACGAATGAAAAGTGCTCGATATTGACAGTATTTTTGGGTACCTTTTACCGGAATTGTTGCTCAGGTGTAGTTGATCTTTAATTGTAGAACTGGGAATCATATTATTCTTTAAAATATACCTACTGTAAAAATATAGTTTTTTTTTATTAGAGCTGTATAATACCAAGTAATTTTTTTACATAATATTCCACGAATTAACTTTTTGGATAGAATTTGTGATCAAACGACTACCCAATATTAGAATGGAATTTGAACATGTGACCGAAGGCTCTCAAGTAGTGCTGACGAAACACACCGGTAGGTGCTTGGCGATAAGTTGACACCGCACTCATTGTAGGATTCGAACCCACAGCCGTTGCATCTAGCTGACGTCTCATAGTGGGCTACCACGGTGGACGTCTGTCTGAATGAAAAAGACACCTAAGTTTCTTTTCATAACACGTAAATATTGTTAGTGAGACTATTGCTATTGCGCGTGTGAGTCCCAGGATATTTAATCTCAATTCGGTTGTATTTTTTTTTTTTTTTATAAATAATTTTATGTAAGTACCTAAGTTGATTTTGAAAAGAGTACCTAATTGCCGGCTCTTCTGAACTATTAGTGACTATAACGTACTATTCAGAATTGCTTGGGAAGGCCTATTTGAATAAGAAATATTAAATTTTTTATCATTCATGGATATAAAGTTTGGAATAATTATGAATTAATTTTCAATTGATTTCGCTTTTGTATCCTCCAGCCATTTGACCATTTAATTTTTTTTTTCCATTTTATAAGCTTGTGTTTGACCACAATCTCACTATGGTAGGTGATGATGTGGCCGAAGGTGGTAAGCACACAAAGCCTAGAAGGATCTGGCTCTCAAGTGCAGCTGCCCGAACACACCAATAGGTGTTTGGCGACAGATTTTCCACTTGAGGGTGGTAGCCAGCCAGGCGGGTATACTATAAAGTACCCTACCACCGTGCTATGGTTTCCTTCACCGAAAGCTCAAGCTCATTATAGGATTCGAACCCACGACCTTCGCCGCAGCGTCCGACGTCACTACCACTGAGCTATCTTCTCCTTAAATTGATCCTACTTATCCTTATTAATACAATAAAAGTTAATGTGAGTTTGCCTGCATACTTATCTGTATGTATGTTACGTTTTTTTGTTAGGTACGCTAAACTATGGAACCTATTATTATGAAAATTGGCAGAAGAAGCCAGGTCCATGGAGTAAACACCCGTAAAACACGGGCATAGTTAGTAGGTACTGCACACAACTAAAAAGGAGCTTTGTTTTTAGATTTGGGTTATTTTCTAAACCAATTAATATTTTTATCATTTTTGTCTATTTGTTGAATTCTAGCGCGACTGATGATTAACTGATTTTGTTCAATGTCGAAAACCTTTGTTAGTCTGTATAAATCTAAAATGCAATAGTAATATAATATCTATATACCTATCTACTTAAATAAAAGGAATCTTCACATAAATATATTTATTTAAATGTCGTTTAAAACTGAGTACATAACATAGCTAAATATTATAAAAAATGATAATAAATTATTTTTTTAATTAGCTATTATTTTGTTCTTAAAACGTTTGTTCTGTATTAGATCTTTGACTTTCTTACATATTAATATAGATCATAGTATGAACTTAAACATAATCATATGCCTAAGTATATGGCAATAATTTAAAATGCTTCTACAATAAACACAGATCCTCATAAAACGTAGCGTTTATCCTCTTCCGAGTAAACAGAGCGAAAGAAAAATATACTGACTCGTGTTATGTTGTAGTCAGTGTGTGAAACAATTTTAAATTCAATGTCGTCGTGACATTTAGTTGTAAAACTAATGATGTAACGCCTCAGGCTCTACTGTGGTTAGGGATAAGCAAAGCAACTCTCTTACTGAATAATAGTAATTTTTTTAGAGAACTAAATTTTATTACTGATGGAAATATTGTAGTTAAAAAAATCTTTTAAGATATATCTGCAACGGAGAAATTATTTATATGGACTATGTAATGGACAGTGCCTACCTAGGGCCTAAATTGAATACCTAATTAGCTTTGTGGCCTTTGACTTTGAAGTCTTATTTTTTTCTTAATTATATTTACTAGCTGTCCCACGCGGTTTCACCCGCGTTCCCCAGAAAAGAAGTAGCCCATGTCCTTAGGCATATACCATAGGCTATGTGCGTACCAAATTTCATCGCGATCGGTTCAGCAGTTTAGGCGTGAAAAGGTAACAAACTCACATTCGCATTTATAATATTAAAATAGGATTGTTTAGCGCAAGCGAGTAGCAACATTATTTAAAAAAATATGGTTTTAGGGTTTTGCTTGTTTGCTACCTTAGTGCTATGACCCAAAAACTCTGACTATTGTAGTGTCAATTTTTTTAAACTCCTAATCTCTGTTCAGCGGTAGACTATTTGGCAGAAACGAGCGCACCTACATGCAAACTACAAATTTCGAACGGTTCAAGCATTACGTATGTACGTATAGGTACCTGGACAAAATCATCTTGCAAATTTTTATTATCTACTATGTCGATTGCGCACAAAAATATAAATAAACTGAGAAAATGCGACGTGAGACGGACGGGGTGACTCCCCCTGGTGGGTGAAGGCTAGGCTACCATTTTCACCCCAATCGTCTCAATGACAAACTTGAAGTTTCAAGCGGATGATTGTCAAGTTCGTAAGAAAGAAAGAAAGAAAACATTTATTCTGACACAACTTGTGTGTAACTCAAAATGATAATGATGCAAGTGATTACAGCGAATACCGGCCTAGGTACATACAGCTTTGCACACGAAAGGATATGTTATGTTAGGTTGAAAGTAGGTACTAATACAAACAATTACGACATGGGGTTCTTCAAAATGAGCGTAAAATGAACTCTTCAAGGTCAACAACATATCGGCAATCCCCTGGTATTGCAAATATTCATAGGCGACAGTGACCACTTACCAACAGGTGGGTCGTCTGCCTGTTTGTCAACCTACTGACATAAAAAAAAAATACTATGAAAACAACTCTGATAGCTACTGTTTTTTTTTTTCACTTTCAGAGTTGGCCTCGTATTTAATGTTGTTTGTATTTATGATTTATTAAAAGTTTCTCTCAACAATTAAAACTAAAGGTGCGAGTTCGTAGCCGGCTGCAGACAGCAGCAGCAGACGACGTGTCGCTGCGACACTACTGGTTTCTATATATTTCTATGAAATACCTTCCGCAGCTAGCGACACGTCACCTGACTACACGACGCACGACCGCAGATGACGAGTCGTGCGACCGCAGATCAGTAGTGCCACCCAAACATGTCAGACATCTTGTCTCACGGAACATTCAGAACTAACTGGAATACGGCGCTGCTGTCTGCTGCAACCATCTGTAGTTGGGTTCGAATTCATGACTGCAGCAACATGACGCTGCGACGTGTCGCTGCGAGTAACCTGTATGAATGATCCCTCAGTAACATGTATATACAATTGTATAGCTGTTCATGAAAAGATTCACACAGGCGTGGTGTCTGCTTGTTTGCCACTTTACTGGTATAAAAAAGCCCTATCTTTCAAATTTCATATAAACTGCATGGATATTTCGTGTTTATATTTTTGAAATCTCGATTCGCAATTTCAGAGTTAGTCCTATAGTAAATATTCAGCCTAACGAACCTAGCATAGGTTTACTATACCGGCCCATTAGTATCCGAGTAAAATGGCTGTGAATATGTACGCAGGGCATACGGACAGACGGACAGACGGACAGATGGACAGGACAAAATTATTTTTACGCTATTTGCTACGGACCCCTAAATAGGCTGAAAAAGGAGTATGAAGCCATTGGCCAATAATTTACCTGTAGTTTTATAATATTTCGTCTCATTATCCAGAACTTTTGTTAACATCCTAATAACAAAACCCTTTCAAATACAAATGAAAGAATTAAATTCCTTTAGTGACGCGTTTAAAATATTCAACATAATACTAATAAAGACATAATTTCTAAAGTGTTTTTGTAAGTGGAAGTGATAAATTTTAAGTGGCAGTAGAATGTAGATAGCACAATGAAGAAATGGCAAATGTCAATATGCGTTGTCGTAGTACTGCTGTGGCCTGGAAAAGATGCGAGTCCCAATACCGTTTCATTTCTTCCCGGGAAAAGCGTGATAAGTATAATCCCGGAGTTTTTTGGACAGTCAGGGACAGAGTCGACAGTGTCGTCGAGAACGGAGCCGGGATCCTCAACGAGTGTAGAGTCAACAGATGACATACAATTCGTGACGTCAGAAGAAATCAACGCAGATTCGCGTCATATGATTTATGTAAGTAATATTAATTATTATTCTTAAATTAATTCTTTGATGAATATTATTTTTAGCTTTAAACTATTTGTCCGACAAATTGACTGTAAATAGTTATTCCATATCGTAAGTTGGGCCCTAGAACCATCCAAATAACTACACTATAACTAAGTAATATCTAACTAATTAAAAAATGTAAAATATAGATACTTGCATTGTTATATTACATTAGTAGAACTATCCTGATTGTTTGCTTAGGTACTATTCATTAGATAGCTTCCAGTCTAGTCTAAATAAAAAAACAGCGTTCATTTACATAATAAAACAAACGGATTTATTTTCATCTTACACTGATTCTATAAGTAAGTATGCCTAATTTTTTACGCTCACGCAAGCGTTATGTTTTCCTACATTCATTATGGATCTTATATTGGTGAATAGCTTTCCGCTCCTGTGTTACCTCTATACAGGTTAAATTCCGGAATATCCTTTCTTAGTGGATGCCTACTTTATTTAAGGAACCTGTGTGCAAAATATAGAACAGTCAGTTTTAAACGACTTCAAAAAAGGAGGAGGTTCTCATCGGAATCTTTTGTTTATGTATGTTCCCCGATTACTCGAAGATGCCTGAACCGATTTGGAAAATCTTTTTTTGTTTGAATGGGTAGACTTTCCAGGTAGTCCCATTGGCACCAAGTCAGGATCTGATGATAGGATCCCAGAAAAATCGAGGTCAACCCTCAAATTTTATAGGGACGCATAATTTGTTTTACATATTTTCTAAAACTATTCAAGTATTTGCGTCTGGTACTTATCATCTCATGTTGCTGAGCTGATGATGGAAAATATAACACCTTAACTATTAGTTAGTGAATAATTCTTTAAATATTATAGGCTCGTATAGACCGCTACTTATGCTCCTTTGAGTTATTCAGGTGAGCTGATGAAGGAAGGTGCAACTCCTTGTTAGTTAGGAGTTAAGGGATAGGTAATTCTTAAAGTACCGAATAGACAGCTAGTTTTTATTCTGTCGAATTATTTGGGTGATTGCGTCGGGTGTCTTAATTTTATGCTACTGAACACTTATGAACACTAAAAATTAGTTAATAAATATTATTCAATATTATCGACAATTGACAAATCTTAGTAAATATTAAATACACAAGAAACTAAAAATGGAAAAATAAAATGAACTTTTAACAAAAACCAAAAACGACTTCAAAGTGGGTTTGCACTTAAAAGTATAAAATAACGATGTTAGAATTCGTTTTCAAGTCAGCGAAAGCGAAGCACGTGTTCCAGAGTCTCAAATTCTTTCGCTATTCGTTATTCTCTAACCATTTTTAAATAGTTATTTATTATTGTTGCTATATTGAAAATACTTTTTTTTTGTTGCATTCTAAAGTGTTAAATTTGGCGAGAAATTTAGTAAGTTTCTTTATAGATGCACTATACATTCTATACATTCTTGTTGCTATAAAATTATTATGCTCGATAGTAATTTCTATTTCTATCTATCCATAAATCACAAACTGTATGCGCCGTATCCTCTTTATTGGTATGACGTTGGTTGCTTTCAGTCTATCGCAATTTTTTAAATTAAGTATTACCTACAAACTCACCCTGTGATCCAATTAACCAAATTGTTGTTGCGTAAAGATGTGTGAAGTCCAGTGTATTAATTTAGCGGAGTATAAGATGTACACGAATGCATTTACACACGCATATCCGCGTAGCATAAATATTTTAATCTAATCAGTTGAGCTGTATCAAAATCGAACGTCAATGGATCTCGAGTGTGGAACGCCTATTATCTCCAGATTGGACAAACAAAAATGATAACCACGCCATATCTTAATCATTAAACAATTCCACTATTTGCCCATTGAGGTGACGCTGTTCGATTTCAATCACTGTCATATACATTCGTATTTACAGATTTTACAAATCTCAAATGATTTAATAACGGATCTTGACGAATGGAAATAATAAGTAATAAATGTTTTGTAAATTGAGTTGTGAAGTTTAAAATGAAAGTGGATTGTGAGCAAAAATGTGCAGGTGTGTTTATAGTGTCGTGTGTATTGTTGTGTACACAGTGTCTGGCCCAACGAGACTTCTCGGAAAACGTACAAGAGTTTCCTGGAATCCCAGAGGGCGGGATTCCCAATGAGGCGATGGCGCATCCCTTTAACTACCACCGACCTATACCTAATTTAGTGAGTTGGAAATCTACACCGTTATTTTGACAGCGTATTTTTATTTCAATGTTTCCATTAAACGTATAACCATTATTTTTACTGAATAAGTACAATGTTAAAAATAGAAACAGATATTCTTAGTTATTTTTAGACGTTTTTTTTATATGGAAAAAATTGAACTAACACTATTTGGCGGCCCTACTTTTTCAATTTATTTTAATACATATTTAGGAGTCTTCAAAAAAAGTATCTTTGTCTCGTCAGAATTGTTGATCTTTTCTCGCAAGACTCTCGCTTTTATTTCTGCTAATTTAAAATGTTATTAGTACAGGTACTAGCTTTTTGCCCGCGGCTTCTCTCGCGCCATTTTCATAAACTATATCTATCTTATTATTCCCTGTGGCATTTCCATTTTCTTTTTTATTAATTAGGTACACTAAAGCTTATCAACAGCTTAAAAAAATGGTACCAAACTATTTTGTCTTTGCATATTTATATATAGGTGTCGTTGGTGGCGTAAAGCCAAGTAAGGTCTGTGAAGTAGAGCCCTCGGCGCCCGCGCATCCCCCCAACAAAATACACAGCATACAATGTTAATAAATACATCCAGTAACTGAACGTAACAATAATATTTTCGTACAGAGCATATAAATTATAACTAGATATACAAACATAATTGTTGATGGTGTTGATGGTTGTACCGAGCACACAAGCATGGTTTACATGGTTATCGGTTAATTAAATTATCTGCGTAATTTACTGAAACTATTGTAAGGTCAGACGCGGTGAAGGTTGAGTTTTTCCTACAATGTAGGTACTTGAACTTTCAGTGTAGGAAAATATCGCGAGGAAACGTTGTAGATAAGCATTAAGAAGAGTTATATTAAAAATAAGTACGTAGATATGTTTTTGTTTTCTATTTATATCCTTGCGATTGTAACTATGTTGGTAGGTACTATGTTGGTTTAATGTTCTAATTAAGTGTACTATAGTTTATAAAGGAGAACGTGCTTCTCTTTACCTGACTTCAAAACGAGTTCTAATATTTTCTTTCACCGAAAGTTCAAGCTCATTGTGGGTTTCGAATCCATAACCTTCGTCTAGCTAGGCATTCAACGTCACTACCGCTGAACACAAAATCTCGTAGCTTGAGTTCAATAAGTCTTCATCTGATGATAAAGGATCTAAAGATGCTATCAGTGCGTGATCTCAAATAGACAATCTCAGCTATACACCAGTTTTTAATTTAGATTAAAGTATTCTGATCCAAGCACCGCATATTTGATATTATTTGTCATAGTTAACATCTTTCCACTCTCTGAGTTGACTACTTAGACTCACAGTCACTCCTGGGTACCTTTATATATCTTTTAAGATGTGGCTAAATTCCAAAAATACTTGAAGCAGTTGATGTTTAGCTAATTGTATGCAACTACTCTCAAACTAAACTCGCATTTCACTGAGGAATGTTTGTTAGAAATCATCGAGTGCTTGAATTTATCTTACGTTATCCAAAACTAGAAACAAAAATCACGCTTTACGATGACGTTGTCTGTAGTATTGATGATTATTGTGGTGCAGTATGGCTGCCTCACTAAACAACAGTCTCACTTCGACTTGAACGTATACAAAACAGATTTATTTCCCATCTCACTTTTAGTGCCGGAATGAAGAATAAATTTAAATCCAACGTTCAAAGATTGCAATGCATCATGATATATTGAATTCGTCTCGTTTGTTTAATCTTTTTAGTTACATAATAGATTATCCAGATCTTCTGTGTAGGTTCATCTTTGAAATTTCCTAAAGATATCCACGAAACTAAGTCGAATTCGTCGTTTTCAAATCGAACCAGTAGTTCTTGAGATTAGCGCGTTCAAACAAACAAATAAACTCTTCAGCTTTATAATATTAGTATAGATATATCTTATGTCTGGTATAGATATGTAGATATCTTAAGTCGAAATCCGACTTTTTCTAGTTTTGTCACATACCTACTAGCAACCTATGACCCAAAAATTGAGATCTACGGTGAAATTAATCGCTTCAGTTCAATTTTATAAGAATAATAATTACACTTACAACTAATCTTTTTTCCTCAATCCAGTTTACAAATTTTACTGTTTCCGATACAGATGTATACAACAATATTAAAACGATAGCTTTTACTAATTCACGGAATCGAACAATGATTGTAATGTTTTTATGTCATATCCTGTGTTATTGCATCATTATTTGCGTAATATAATGTGCGTATAAAATATAATGCGTAATGCAGTCGATGAAAGCTCAGTGGTAGTGATGTGAAATACTGTGCCGAAGGTCGTGGATTAATGAGCTTGAGCTTTCCGTGAAGGAAGCTATGGCACGGTGGTAGAGTACTTTGTATAGTACCCGCCTGTCTGGGAACCAAATTCTAGTTGAAAATTTGTCACCAAGCATTGGTGTGATCCAGCAGTTGCAATACCTTCCAGGCCTTATAAAGTTCTGCAATCACACTGGCGTTGTTGCAGGTGGACATCCTGCTTGTTCTTAAAAAATGTAGTTTGAACTTCATCTATTTTCGTTGACTAAATTCAACTTCGACAGTACTTTTCTATGCTTATAGTATAATTTGTTTGTGTTACACGAGCTCTTTATAGAACCTGTCAAAATTTCTAAAGTAGGTACTCGTAGTACGAAATTTGTATGATTATGCTATAAACAGACACCGTCTATAATTTTAGATAAAGTTGTTTATGGACTGGTGATTATTGACGTAACTGATTGATGATTTGTGTATCCTGGGATTATCTGTACGTCATCATTATAGTCAGTTTTAGATAACAATTCATTCACACATCGTTACGTGTCACATATTTAGACAAACAGATTTCAAATGTGCGCTCACTGTTATCGGTCTTCCTCATTGATTTAGTTATGCTTACGTAGTTAAACTATACATTTATTTGGTTAAGTCGTTTTCGAAACACACTTACTTGATTTATAAGTTCATCACACGCTATCCAAGTTGGTAGTACTTTATTTAAATTGAAGATAGCCAAGCAACTAACTGTGTGTTTCGGTAGTTGCACCTTGAGAGCTAGTACCCTCCCAAACCGGTCGTATTGGAGATCCTTAGGGGAGGCCTATGTCCAACAGTGGATGTTTGAGATGATGATGATGACCCTTCTAGGCTTTACGTCCATACTCTTAAACGAATTCATGACTTACCATTGAAAGATTGTGGTCAAACACACCTAACCAAAACCAAACCAGCTATCTTGTACTAATGGGAGGTCATCGTGCTTAGGGTAGGTATTCCAGTAAGTCCTTAGAAAACTGGCATATAATAGATAATTAATCAAAGTCAAATCTTGGAAATGTTTGAATCACTAGAAAAAAAAATTATATACCAAGAGGAATCCAAGAAGACTTAAAATGATCAGTAGAAAAAAAAATATGATAAGAAGAAATGTATGAGATAATTAATTACGAATAAAATTATTTGACAGGTTAATATAGAAAATTGATTTTATGGCATGAGAGAATTGTTTAATTTCAAATATGAATTAATAATATATAATATTAAAAATATTTCAATACCTACAGCTATTATATCGATGTTTTCTTTTGATATTTCTTAAGTGTGAGTATGTAATATCAAATTATACCTAATCGGTGCAACATGTTGAGCTACATTATTATTGTACATCAGCTATTTTTGTATCGTACTCCTGACCAATAAATATTATTACTATTATAATTTATAGACATTTGGTAAAAAAAAACATTGCGGACTTCTGTCAAAATAATCTTAGATATCCGCAATGCTTTTTGGCAAATGTCGAAGACGCCAGAATCGGCTCCCTGAGCCTATGAACATTTTTTGAGGGACTCTTGAATTTTGTCAATTATCCAGGCGCATTGGTATTTATATCTTATGGCTCGAGTTACTTTTGATTAAATTTCTTTAGGGTCTTCAATCAATCTTGATTCTGTATTTGTGAAGTTGGGTTTTACTCAATGAGTTTCTCTTATATTGTTTATTATCCTTCCGGGCCTTAACTATTGAACTTTTACTTTGTGTTTGACTTAACTTATGTTGTCATGTAACTAAACTAAGGTAGAAAGATTTTATTAGATATTTTTCTACATTAGGCCCTGATTAGGCACTTATGAACGTTACAATTGCCTCTACTACCCGTTCGTACGTATACTATACACTTAAACTGAGGAAAAATATCAATTTTGAATTTATGTTCCTAATTAATTACAAAGATTTAATAATTAACATATTGTGGGAACATTTTATTAAAATGCGTACTTGTCTACAAAATCTGAAATATAATAACTCTTTTTTACAAATACTTTGTTTAAAATACACAGATTTCTTTGGGTATTTTGTTACAGAATCGTATAATTTTACTCTTGTAAGAGTCCCTCAATATGCTGGATCTGGATCAATTTAATCATTTCTTTCAAACTATACCTGACCTATATCAATCGTTACTGCATAGTTATGTTGAAGCTTAAGCTATCTCTGTCTGTCTCATTTTTATGTGCCATAGTTCATTTCACGAGTCTATAGTTAGTACATTATTAATGCTAGCATCAGTCCGTATTATATTTAGTTTTAGATATGAATTTATAGTTGTCTGTTAGGTTATCTTGATATGATTTATAACTGATTAGATTGCTGTAGAATGAAATTCTATCGGTACTTGATTATGTACTATTTATTTATTATAAGTTGAATTATTGATATTGTTTATAATCACTATCATTTTCATTTGTATTTTAAGTTAACCTACTTATTGTATTTTCAGTCATGGTGTAAATTAGCCTATACTCAGGAGCGCTCACTCTTACATAACTGCAGCTCGCCACAACACATGGACACGTTTATCTACACTACACATAATGCCGAGCAGACTTCATGAAATAGAACAACTGTAATATATTACTAGTATTCTAGGTTTGTCTAAAGAGCATGAAGATATCTGTCTTAGTTTCGTTTTCTAACAAAATCAGTTCATCAAGATGTCCAAACAAAATTTCACAATCAAAATATTTGCTTCTATCCAATTATCTAAAGCAATTATGTTTCAGGAAGAATTTCACGTTAATATTTATCAAAGGGAAACTCAAATCTAAGTTTATCGTTTTCTTTATCAATTCGTACTTGCACGTGGAATGTGAAACTAAGCTAAATTGTCACCATTATATATTTTCTTTGACATAGATTTTTAAATGTACAAAGCTTGCCTTTATCTGCTTTCTAGACAGAATTTGTTTGGACGCAAATTTTTTTTTTTTTCTAGTCAGCTCGAGTTACATAGTAATTCAGCATTACAGTGTTCTGGCGTATGTCTTGCTATTGCTCCATTCATCATCTTCATCATCACCTTAGGAATTATTCAATCAGATTCCATCAACACTATACTTACACCAAACCTTTGATGGAAAATATCCATCAGTACGTTGTTGATATACCGAACGTACGCACAAAACATTTTGTATTCAAATGTTTATAATACATAATAATAGGGGTTAAAGTATGAAATTGCCGTTTTATTGTAATAGGTACTTCGAATTGACATAGAACATTCATGGTTTGAGATTTTTGAGTGAAACTTTTTTCACATGGTACCTATGAAGTTATTCTTTTAACAAATGTGGAACATTCGATTAACGACTTTCAGCTTTTTTTTTATTAAGCTTAGACAAGAAAGATGGATACTTCGAAAATTCGAGTGATTTTTTAATACGAGTTCCGACGCGGAACTAACGCGGCAGAAACAGCTCGCAATATCAATGTTGCGTTTGGAGAGGGGACTGCTAATGAACGCACCGTGTGATTTTGGTTTATACGCTTTCATGATGGAAACTTTGATTTGAAGAACGAACCACGTGGAAGACCGCCCACACAGGTGAATAACAATGAATTGAAAGAGATGGTGGAAGCCGATCCGAGCCAAACTACCCAGGAATTAGCGGCATGGTTTAACGTTACCTTACCAACAATATTGACTCATTTGCGTCAAATCAATAAAATAAAAAATATGAAAAATGGGTGCCTCATGATTTGACTGATCTGCAGAAAGAAACGCGTGTTGCCTTGTTGAATCGATACAGAAATTAAGGAATATTGGATCGAATTGAGACATGTGATGAAAAGTGGATTCTTTATGATAACCGTAAGCGAAAAATGCAATGGCTGACCCCAGGTCAAACGCCGCAACAGTGTCCTAAAGCAACGCTTACCAATAAAAAGGTAATGGTAACTGTTTGGTGGTCTCAGCATGGTGTTATTCACTATAGCTTCTCCGATCTGGTCAAGCAATAACGGCAGATGTCTACTGTGCCGAACTCCGAACAATGATAGCCAAATTAGCAGTGAAACAGCCCCGACTCATGAATCGATCTTCACCATTATTGCTCCATGATAACGCGAGACATCATACAGCACGAGAAATCGTTTTAACTCTACAGGAACTGCAATTAGAAACCATTCGTCACCCTCCGTATTCGCCAGACCTTGCTCCAACGGACGACTTTTTTCGTGATTTGGACAATATTCAAAGTTTTCTTCTCAGGAGGCAGTACAAAATGCTTTCACACAGTTTGTTGAATCTAGATCACCAGAGTTCTATCGCAAAGGCATAAATGACCTTCCTATAAGATGGCAGCAATGTATAGATAATAATGGTAATTATTTTGATTAAATAAATATGATAAATTTAAAAAAAAACGAATTTCAATTTTTCAGTACAAATCGGCAATTTCATACTTTAACCTCTAATATTTACATAGTCGCAACGATAGCTTCACAACTGTTACGAAAATCTTGTGTTCGTATCCTATAATGAGCTTTTATCCTAATCCTAACTTAATATGCGAAAGTGAGTTTGTTTGTTTGTTACCTTTTCACGGCTAAACCGCTGAACCGATTGCGATGAAATTTGGTACGTAGGTAGCCTATGGTATAGGGAAAGAACATAGGCTACTTTTTATCCCAGGAAAATACAAGATCCTTCGGGAACGCGGGTGAAACCGCGGGGCGGAAACTTAGTATGAAATATTTCCCTCCTATCTCAAGTTGTGAGTAATTTTTCGCAAAGCACTTATCGACGTGTTCTAGCACCTTCCAAACTTTGTGTGCTTACTCCTTCCGACACATCTTCACTTACCATGGTGCGATTGACTCATTTTTAATGTTAATTTGGCTTGCGTTTGGCTACAAAAAATGGACGATAGCAAAATGCTTTCACAGGAAGAAACCTATTACTCTGGCCTTGAAAGTCCCTAGATTGTAGGAATGCAAGTTTCACTCGTCGTTTAAAAAATGTCGTAAACGGTTTCACGTGGTACATCATGTAGGATGATGTATCGTAGTAATGGAAAACACGTTGACCCTTACTACATGTACGTACTATTAATAGATCACTAGTACGTCGTTCTAGTTTTGACGCTCCGCAATATGATCAACTATGAAAATTCTTGGAATTTAATCATCGCTAAATCAATCTCTGTTTATTGTTTAAATGTTGTTAGCGTTTGTGTTTGTAATGCTGGAATTTATACACCTACTACACATTTTATATACAAACTAGCTTACCGCCCCGCGGTTTCACTCGCGAACCCTTATTTTACCCCCTTAGGGATGGAATTTTCAAAAATCCTTTCATAGCGGATGCCTACATCGTAATAACTACCTGTATGCCAAATTTAAGCCCGATCCGTCCATTGGTTTGAGCTGTGCGTTGATAGATCAGTCAGTCAGTCACACAGAAGAGACTGAATATATCATTTCAATACAAGTTTCTGTAAGACGTGTTGTTTCAATCTTCGATGGAAATCATAATCCCTGTCTCACATAGGAGACTAGCTTATGCTTCGCGCTTTTACTCGTGTTGCCAAAGGATCTCATGTTTCCGTGGATATGAAGTATCCATTGTTTAAATCCAAGATTTGTTCCATCTATGTCTCAAGTTTTACTTAATTAAATGCTTTCAGCCATTTCTGTATAATTTAATAAAATACATGCGTCTATAAAGTTTTGCATTTTTCTATACTAATAAATAATAAAGCTGAAGAGTTTATTTGTTTGTTTGAAAGCGCTAATCTCTGGATCTACCAGTCGGATTTGAAAAAATATTTTTGCATTTGATAGCCTAATTTTTGAGGTAGGTTTTTTATCCCAAAAATGCGGGTGAAACTGCGGGCAACAGCTAGTAATATTATATAATAGGCGTTACAGTAATTCTCACTATCTGCATAATATTAATATATGAGATAATATAACAAGCCTTGATCGATTGATAATGGCTGATCGACGTAGACCACATAGACCCTAAGAAGTCATAAAACCATGAAAATTGAATTATAACTTTTTATAGCAAAGGGGTGTCGAATGAATTTTTTAACAAGTCTATCGATGATGGCTAGAGACCAGTTCTAATCAAAGGAAACCTAGATCAAGACAAAAAAGAATCGCATAGCAGCGTGTCGATCGTTTCCATGTTTTCATTCCATTTGACCCTACCACCATACTGCCTAAGTAGTATTATAAATGTTGAGAGATTTCCATTTAGTGATTGGAATGTGAGAAGGAAAGTCAAATCTAAGGTCATATTGTCCCGCATCAGTGTCTCTAGTACCATTGCGTCAAACGCATCGAGAATCATAGAGAGCTAGACAATTGAAGCTAGCCTCGATTGTAACTCATACTTGCCTAACCACCTAGATATATAAAATAATGAATACACAAGATATTATGGCAACGGCTGTCATTTATTTTCTATCTACAAAAATAGAGGTGTGATATTTGATACGATGTATTATCAATACAATCAAATAATGGAACATTCCGAGTTGAAGGAATATGTGCCTTCTTATCATGGAGTTAAGAATTATTATAACATTCAATGTTAGAACCAAGTGTGTTTTGTTATTTCATAATAACGGATTTATCGGTCTATTTAAAAATGATCCACTAAGTTATGATATTATTTTTATATAATATAAGAGAATTTTATAAATTGATCGGAGACGACCGGCACTAAACATAGATCATAGAGGACCAAAAAGGGAACGCTCCCAGCCTGTTGGGAACCTTGCCTATCGACAGCAGCGAGGGCTTTGAGGATGTGTTGTATATATCATAGTTTGTATTTTATACATTGATTGTAAATATGTAAATAAATTAATAAACTAGTATAGCGTCTCTATGATCACGCTTTATTTATATCTGCTGCATCATGATCTACTTAATTCTCATATACATAGGTGTTTGATGGGAAAAGCATTTTACCTAGTTGCACTTTGAAGATATGACGGAATTCCTCAATATTAAACACGCATAATTATTGCAAATGAAACATTTTATTAATTATAAAAGGAACACATTGAAATTAAGCAAGGATTTTCCAAAATTCAACCCCCAAGGGGGTAATATATCACAAAACTATGTGAATATATCTTTGTTTCAGGATACCGGCCCCGAGGCAGTGGATAAATTCTACCCAGTGCAGCACGCGAGCCTGCCGCAAGGGCTGGCGGTCTACCCGCTGCCGCTTGAAGGTTCTGATCACGAGCTGATGTTCAACGTCTCTTGGCAGCCTCCTACAAGTACCTATAAATCTTTATTCATCAAGCAACTCACACACACATACACACATTCATTGCAAAATATATTTATCAAAATTAGTACATACCTAATTACTTTTTGTTCCTAATTGGTTTTAATTTTTGATATTTGTTTTTATAAAATTAAATTAATGTTCCATAGACAATCACCTCTCATCATAGGTGTATCTAGTTTAAAAACTCCCTTTACATAAAAAATAAATTAAATGTTATTAATCCGTTTTGTATTTTTTTTGTTTTGAGTAAAAACATAACCATAATTTAATGGTCTATTCCGCAAAGATCGACGTGATTAATTTATTAGGTTTAATAAAGATTTAAAACCGTTTATAGATAGATAGTGAAAAGGATAGGGGTGGGTCAGTTTTTTTTTTACACCTACCTAAATATATTTCTACCTACCTGACTTACCGAAATCTCCATAAAATATCTTAATCTATCTCAATTTATATTTTATCTCAATAAAACCGCTTAAATGTAGTTAAAGGTGGAATAAAATTGAAAATAAATGTTCCCTTTGTGCTTAGACGTTTACCGATTTGACTTTATTAACGGTATTCAAGCCCTTTACTTCTAATTACCCTGTTTTATTACTAGATATAGAAACGTAGGATAATGATTTTTTGGTATTGAAAATATCGTGAAGAATTTTTCATGACATAATAAACCATACAATAACTTACATTACGTTTTATGACGTTACATGCCTTGCTGGCTACCAAGTTGAAAATCTGTCACCAAACACTTACCGCTGTGTTCCGGCAGATGCCCTTGAATGCCAGCTCGTTCTAGGCTTTGTGTGCTAACTACCTTCGACCACATCAACACTTACCATAGTGAGATTGTGGTCAAACACAAGCCTACACATAGTAAAAGTTTTTATCCCGAGAAGAAGAGTGAAACCACAGGAGACGGCTCGTTAAATAATAAGCAACGAAAGATTCAGCCTACGAAAAGGAATCCTGAACAGTACTTGATTGAATGGACCTATCTTAATTGAAGAGTCTTGATGATAGAAAAGCTTTTTTAATTTAGTTTAGGCTTTTTGGATCATAGTTGATAGAGCTTTTATTATTTACTACTACAGGTATTGGTCTCACGATAATAATCCTTTTGAATTTTCATATTCTAATAATAAATATTTATACATATTGAATAAGTCGATATCTAAATAATTAAGGGCTGCTTTATTTAAGGAAACCTTTTTATAATTACATTCAGCATATAATTTAAAGGGAATCTAAAATTAATGTATAAGTAACGTCAAATCTTTTATGTGTTACCGTTTCTATTACATATGTGCTTTGTAGTTCATGTAATAATAATTTTAAATTATGTAATTGACCGTCAACTCGTAATAAAAATCTCTACATCCTGTAGTTGTAACTATATATTCAAGGTGCTTTCTTTCGGCTCCTCAATTTAAATTTTAAATTTGAATTAACTTTTAATTATTCATTAAGTACAATCATTGTATAAAATACAAACTATGATATATAGAAAACATCATCAAAGCCCTCGCTGCTGTCGATAGGCAAGGTTCCCAACAGGCTGGCAGGCAGTGGCGTAACTATAACCTTTATACTGTGTAACTATACCATCTCAGGCCCGTAGCAAATTCTTTGGATGGGGCCCGGGAGGCCCCCCAGTAAAAATCGTCACGTTGAAATTTAATTTGAATAAATCACTGAAGTAGTTATCCAACACAGTATATTGTGTGTATTTCAGTTAGGTACAAATCTAATAAATTTGCTTCACTTTCAGAGCACTGTTTCACTTTACAATTATTCTTAAATTACTGACAAATTTTAGGTAACTTTTTATTTTTTCCTTCTGACTCCCTCTTTCGCTTTCGTTTATCGCTACCACTCAGATATTTTTAGAACTAGACATGTTGATTTCTAACTTTCACAGTAAACTTTGCTTTGGTTCAATAAAACAAAAACTACGAAAAACCAAAGATACAAATAACCGATTGTCATAACACTCAAACGAAGAAAATACAATCAAATTAAAGTATGTACCTACTTACTTATATACAATAGGTTACTCTGAGCTCGCGGCCCCTTGGGCCACGGGCCCCTTCGGGTCAGGGGCCCGTGGCATTTTGCCAGCCCTGCCACACTATAGTTACGCCACTGCTGGCAGGGTTCCCTTTTTGAATGGCCAAGCTTATGCTTTGGCGTATTAAGCTCCCAGCTCGTCGGTCTCCCGAAGCCTCGATTCGGGAGATGTATGCTTCGCTGTGGCTTAATTTGAACCTCACGAAACGCTTAGAATTTTTCTTTCCATATAAATATTATAGTAGCTTCCAAAGGCTAATCTGGGTGAAATTTTGATAACCAGTATGTGACGTGTTCTCTGCATATAGGATAAATTTATCGAAGTAATAATATTTGATACTTTTTAGACGGTGATTTAACAAATATTTAAATGTTCATATTTATGAATGTTATTTAGTAATTTTGATTACTTAGGATCGAATGTTTTCCCTTGATTTAAAATTATCCAATGTAACATTCCAGAGTATGGTCTAACTGTGTGCTAAATTTCATCCAAATCCGTTCAGCCGTTTGGGAGCAGTGGGATCAATCATGTTCTGTGGTAAAAACTTTTATGCTAAACTAGCTTCCGCCCCGCGGTTTCACCCGCGTTTCCCAAAGATCTTATATTTTCCCGGGATAAAAAGTAGCCCATGTCCTTCTCCATACCATAGGCTATCTACATACCAAATATCATCGCGATCGGTCCAGCGGCTTAGGCGTGAAAAGGTAACAAACAAACTCACTTTCCCATTTATAATAATAATATTATAGTTAGGAAGGATTAGGATTAGGATAGTAGGATTAATAGTAGAATCCTATTACACATACTATACTAATCTAAATTTAGTCAAGTAGCTAATCGTATATTTACTAAGCAATTAAAGCAGAAGGTCGTCTCAAAAGTTTTATTTACAAAGCAATTACACAGCCTTTATTGCCCCCAATGTTTACCGAATGACGTTCGTTCTTCACTAATATTAACATTGTGAACGCAATGTAAAACACACACAAAAATATAATTTTGTTTATATATATTGTGTGTATTTATAACCTTAATTAATGGAGTGATTTATATTTTGAATATACGTAGGTATGCATGAACTCCGAACCGAATATAGATGAATGATTGAATGCATGATGACTGAATGAACATTGGATTTATAGATGATGATTTGTATTACCTATTACACAAGCTTTTCTGCCGCGGTTTTACCCGTGTTCCAGATGGATTTAATTCATCTTATGTTCTATTTCAAGGTATATTTATCTATGTACCAAATTTTTATTCTAGTCTATACAAACGTACAAAAACAATCGCATTATTAGTAGGTAGCCCGTTCTTTGTCACAAATCGGTCCGTATACCGCAACTTTAATAGTTCTGATGATTGATATGTTGTTAAAATAGCGTATTGACCTTTGCAAATCAGTGAAAAATAACTATACCGCAGTCTCGTGACTATTTTGTATATGGATTATTGCCGCAATCAAAAATTTTAGAACAAAATTGTTCTGTCTTTCGATCTCGTATACTTTTACGGATCAAAGTACCTAATATAGATACGAAAATCAAATAAAGTGGTTTTTCTTTGTACATAAGAGTTCTTAACGTAGACATACAATTTAATCTAATATATTATTAGTATCTCGGTAGGGAAATAAGGTATAGATATTACGTCGGTAACGTGTTATTTGCCCTTTTTTTCGTGTTAATAAATGTCTTTGTATGTCACAAACGGGGCTCGGAATATAACGGCTTACATGCTTTTAATTTCCGCTGAGGGAATGGCTTTACGATAAAGTATTTAGAAAATTTCCTTTAAAGAATATTTAATTCCTTCAAACCTCTGTGTGTAAACAACAATTTGGAGAGACGTCAAAATTCATCATGAATTTAATAAAGCAATTTTGGAGATAATTTTGTTTTCACTAGAGTTTTTATATATAGGTACTAGAAAATACGTTTCTATTGCTAACACGTTAAGGTGTAGAATGTAGACACCTTAAGCTTATGTAATATCCTTTCCTAGGATATAATCCAAGTATAATAAATAGGTCAATTAAACGCATTAGCTTCACCTGTTGGGAACCTTGCCTATCGACAGCAGCGGGAGCTTTGACGATATTTTCTATATATTATAGTTTGTATTTTATACAATACTTGTTGTAAATAAATAATAAATATAAATAAATAAATATTCTGGGACATTATTCCGCACACACGGCCATCTGACCCCAAACTAAGCAGAGCTTGTACTATGGAAGCCAGATAACTGATATACTACATGTACTACTTTTCTTTTGTAAATACATACATAGATAATTACACCCAGACACAGGACAAACAGACATGTTCATGTACCTACACAAATGTTTGTCCTGAGTGGGAATCGAACCCACGACCTACGGCGTGATAGATAGGGTATCTTACCAACCACGCCAACCGGTACAGCACTTTTTGTTACCTACATAATATAGTAGAGCAAAAGACATATCCTTATGTCAACCGGCATATTAGATTGTGACGACTTTAGGTAAGATTTCGAACTGATGCCGAAGTACCGACGAGCCAGGAAACAGTCTTGTCAAATCTATGTGAATAATGCTCGCGCCTGTCCCTAGTATGATGAAATTTGGTACGTAGCCCTACGTATACGATAAATTTCACAATAGGGTATTTTACTCCATATGAGAAAAAATCTAAAAATGTACAATTTAGATAGCTTAGGCAATAAGCAGTCGGAAAATGTTAGTTTTAGTTCATAAAATAACTTAATTAATTTTAAAATTCATTTCAAAGTTTTCTGTTTTTTTAATCTGTTTCTAAACAAGCGAAACAGTAGCCGCCATTATAATGACGTCATACGGTGTTGTATGTAAACTAAAAAGTGTCAAATGAAGTATTATTATTATTATTTTTACACTAGTATTCATGCACTCAGGAACAGCACACTAATAAAAAGGCTAATAGTTCATTTTTAATTTATAAAATTTTATAAGTCCATTGAGACCAATACCAGCGCATTTATTTACTTACAAGAGACCAAATAACGTCATGACCGTAGAGTTACATGACGTCCAGCGTTTTCATCAAACTACTCCCGACATTTGAAAATGTAAAATTTAAATGCATTTTTATGGGACTTATCGATTGAATAAAAAATTTGTGTTTTTTTTTGGTGGCTTATTAGCACCTTAGGAACGAATCGAGACACTTTTCAAAAATGGGTGTAATACCCTATTGTTTGTGCCCTTGTAGTGCCAAGTGTACTTATACATAAGTGCACTTTCGCATTTATGTATAAGTAAAATTCTTATGCCTGTACCAAATAATCAGCAGCGAGATCCTTTATCTCCTCTTTGTATAAGAATTTACATCATGTGGTTATTATTTTTTTTTTTAACAGGCTCACCAGCCAGAGACTACTCACTCGAGGTCCGGAGCGTGACTGATACCATAGACTGTAATACACCAATGTGCTATGAATACAATATTCCTGGGGTAAGTAATAATATACATAGATATTTTTTATTGTTTAGTTAAGCTGTTGGATAGAACAGCAGACTTTTTTCAGTGTCAGTCACATAGTAAAAGCTGTTTCGATGAGTACTTTCAGTGCTGAAAGTTAAGCTAAACAATTAAAACAAATCCTGTATAGGTGGCAAAAGTAGCTTGGCATTTTAGTACCCTTTCATAATAATCTATTGAAATTTTCTTGACAGTTTGTATGAAAATTATGAATTGTGTAATGTGGCACGGTAGTAAAGTGCCAAGATTGTACGGGTTCGTACACACTTGTTGATATGGATTGATTGAAAAGAATTGATACGATAATTATAACTGTTTATTAGATTACTGATAAATTGATAGATGATAAAGATATGAGTGAGAACGCGAGGCGCGAATGATAGGCGATTGCGAACTGATTTAAAATACAAAGTAATGGCGTAAAGTGCTGATGATGATATAAAGTTCAGGTCAATGTACGTGCGTGCTCGTACAAAGATACTTTTGCCGCTGACTGTACCTACTTTTTTACCCGTGAATAATCCGATATTTTTTTTTTATATTAAATAATCAATTGTAAAAAAGTCACCTAATTTAATTATCTATAATAAAAACTCCATGTTAGAGTTCCAGCTGTTGCACTTGAGAACCAGTGTATTTCTAACGTCCACGCCAACCAACGTGTCAAAACTTAGTTAAACTTAAACTTTACCAAACATTATTAAATTACAATCTGACTTTTGTAAATTATTTATTGATAGTAGAATTTAATATTTATTTTTGTTCCAGGAGGTACAATGGTACGTTATACCAGCGAACCCCAACCCAGTGGCAGAGACCTGCGCAGTTAGGCCTGGGTGTGCGTACCGCGTGCGCCTGATTGCGCATCCGTGGGACGGACACACATCTGCTAATCTACATGTTGAGTTAGATGGTATGTTGAATCATATCGAATCTAGATCATTTTTCATTTATTTATATTTTCTGCTCTGCGGTTTCACCCGCGTTTCCGAGGAATCTTATGTTTTCCCGGGAAAAAAGTACCCTATATGTTATTTTAGGGTATGATCTATCAATGGGTATTTTCCGATATACACTGTGAGCACTGTAAGGTGTGACATCAATTCAGTATACTGAGAAGCCGTTCCTTTATAGTTAGCTATACTGGGTACTGCTTAAAACGGAACGCAGTCCAGTATGCTGTCTGTCATCCATGTACCTACTGTCATTCTGGACGCTGTTGATCACGTGACCAAAGCACTGAGTGCACCTTACCTCTAAAACGCCAGTGCTCATAGTACAAAAATGGCGGCGTTTATGACATAATTATGTTTCCCTAGGATACTGCGGCAGTATACTGTCAGTCCATAACGGAACGAATTTCTCCCCAGTAAGAGCACTGAACAGTGCTCCCGGTGGATATCGGAACATACCCATTATCTACATTTTTTGTGTAGCCACGGGGTACCTACAGTTATAAATAATAATCTCTAAATGTCAATATCGCAATCTATTTCACGCATTTCGTTCCCATCTAAAACTGCAGTGAAAAACTAGTCATGCCTGTAGATAAAACTAGACTTGAAAGCAGATAATCAGTTATCGTTTCGTATTTTATCCGTAACATTTCAATCGATATGATGCATTATTCGACTGTTAACTGATTAACTATAACAAAGGATCACGTCATTCAGGAATGACGCCGAAAGTATCGCAATACGGATTATACCTATTTATATATTCTTTCGGATGAAAACGTGTTGATGAAAAATATATAATGTGTCAAATAGAATAATTAGAGTGAATAGGCATTTGGGCAAGTGTGCTACATCCTAGGCTTCGTCTTAACTCTTTGTGGGGTCTGTCAATGGCTAAACATAAGCCCATGTATACATTTAAAAATGTGTGGTAGAAAAGGTCCTAAAATTTATAATTAGTTTTATTCCAGAATGCGTGGCAGGAGTATGCTCCTGTGGCCACGCACCTCGTTTGCCAGCACCGAGGGTGAAAGCCAGGGTCGTCTCCATCCAAGGGGAGATCTTTGCAAACATAAGCTGGGTGCTTCCAACACCACTATATCCTAATAGACTGCCTCCAGGGTTGAATAAGAAGAATTATATAGTTAGGTATGTATCTATACTTAATATTATAAAGCTGAAGAGTTTGTTTGTTTGAAGGCGCTAATCTCAGGAACCACTGGTTCAATTTGAAAAAATATTTCAGTGTTGGATAGCCCATTTATCGAGAAAGGCTATATATAGTCTACTTTTAACCTGGGAAAACACAAGATCTCTCGGGAACGCGGGTGAAACCGCGGAGCGGAAGCTAGTTCTTTGATAAATTAAAAAAATATATATTATTTTATAGAAAACTATAAAGATATTTGCTAAATGGAAATTAAAATGCATCTGCTTGTCTATGGTAGGGGCAGAAAGAGTATTATTGGAAGTTGACAATGTGCACCCGTTTACCTACCGTGTAGCTAAGAGGAGATAATGTAGTTTTATTTTTTCATTGTGGATAGCCGTGTTATTAACCACAATCTCACCAAGTAAGTAAGTGATGATATGACCGAAGGTGATGAGCACAGTAATCCTTGAAAAGAATTCCAGCTGACGGAACGATAGATTTCTGTTTGGCGATAGATTTTCAAGTTGAACAAAACTAACGATGTATTTTTTTTTTCACCAAAACTCATATCAACCAAAGCTAAACTTTATACGTTTTTTTTCACATAGTTAGAGAAAATCTTTTCAGGATTTAAGGGCTGCTGAAATAATGGAATTGCTTTCAAAAAACTTAATTTAATTTAAGACTTAGTTATTAACTTTGTACTTCATAATTATGAAGATACAAACGTTCTTGCCTTGCTCTGTTCAAAATACGCCCTGTTTCTATAAATACAACTTATCTTTGCAATATATACAGTATATTTTTATGGTAAACGAAAACTGATTTGATATTCGATATCTTATTACCACACGTCGCCGAACCGATGCGTCTCCATTACTCAAATATTGGAAGATGGATAACATTAATAATATGTTTATTAGACATCGAAACACATTATGTGTTATATTTTAAGGATTTGTAGCGAAAACGTATGCTAACTTGACCAAAGTTTCGCTTATGATTTCAATGAAGTAATACGATATTTTGTAATTAGTATTTTTTTATATAGGTTTTTTTTTTTTTTATTAAACCTACTGTGGCTACTGTTATTTTTATATAGTTTATTAGAAAAGGCTTTTGGAGTTGATCGTATACCGGGTGGATATTTTGTAAAGACTTTTTTCTAAAAAAACTTTATTGGGTTTTTAAAGCTTTAATTCTGGGACCAATTCTGAGATGTCGAAAAATACTTTTCATTCTGAAAATTAAGCTTGTTCGATCAAAACGTGTGGTTATTGTTTGTTTTTATGAGATTTATATTCGCAAAGTTTCTGGCCAGTTTTGTTACGTACATTACATTACATTTCAATGACTAAGAATTTCAAAATTTTACGTCGATTATGACAAAAATCGATTCCAATAGGTAGGCCTATTCATGATTTTGCAAAAAAAAAACAATACATAATATATATGTACATATATATATAAAATACCGACATAAAATATGAAAAAAACAACGCATAAGCTTGGCCATCCAAAAAGGGAACGCTGCCAGCCTGTTGGGAACCTTGCCTATCGACAGCAGCGAGGGCTTTGAGGATGTTTTCTATATATCATAGTTTGTATTTTTTACTTTAATTGTAAATATGTAAATAAAAATCTAAATATGAAAACTCTTTTCAAAATATCAAAGAACAGAAAAAACCCTTTTGACACTTTACCGACTCCAAAAAAAATGACCTCTTTTCCTTCCGATAGCCATAAAAAACTCGATGACTTTCACAGAAGCGGTTGTTACGAGAAATTGTAATTAATTTGGTCTTGCTCTACTCTAGATTGACGTGAGACGAACCTTTGTTCATCGTCTTTAAATATCCCAAGGACAGGCCCATGGAACCAAAATACTCAACACTATATGTTGGTTCATTAGAATCGTCGGGAAAAAGAATTTTATACTTTTAATGTGGTATAAAAATCGGTGTTACGTTCTCTAATGTTTATTGTTGGACGATCGATAGTTTCACGTTTGGTACAAAATCGCCACTCTTTTCCTTAGATAATCTGTTTTTCGAGCCTTAATTTTTTGTTTTAGTATCGGCAAACAAATGGTATCAGACGCATACCCAGCCCCATGGTTCGCCAACACCATAAGCCGTAAAGTCGACGCTGATGGCCCTATATTTGATGGTGACAGTGTTCGATGGCTGCTGCTGCCCATTACCGAGCGGAGCGTCGAGCGGGGCGTCGAGCGACGCGTTAAGCCCACACGAAATTTAGTACTAGATGTCAAGTTGTTGGCGCGAGTGAGCGTCATTGACGACCGAGGATGTGTGGGACCAGCTGGAAACGCTACCGCTTATGGTATGCACCTACGAGAATATAATACATTTAATTGCATTTAACAAAATTATCGTGTTTACTGAAAATGCTACCATTTCGCTGAATATTGATGCAATAATCCTTCCGACTTCATCAACATAATGTACATTTACAAATATGCTAAGATTATGTGTTTGCTATTTTGAAAATCGACCTTATGTAGATGAAGTCAAAGAGGATATTACATCAAGCAACACTGCGGATTATACGCTTCCGCTACGGTAGCATATTTTGAACTGTGGGCCGGGGAGCACTAAACTTTGTATTATATCTTTCTTTGCGACATTATTTAATACAGACAAACATTATCTTTGTCTAGGTTTCAGCAAGAGATATCATACATTTTTAATTCGTTTTTAATACTAAATACATTAGAATTGGTAAAGCGCATTTACATAATAAATACATAATGGAAAATTAAAGAATTTCATACAGAAATTACATAGTGGTTTTCTCTTTGTTTTAGACCCAGCAGAAGCCAATAAAACATCTGTTGGGACGTATGTAAGTTATTTTTTTCTATTGTAAAGAATTTCCTTTATTTCATTTAGAATAAATACTTATAACAATTTTAAAGCAAATCCTAACTTAATATTATAAATGCGAAAGTGAGTTTGTTTGTTTGTTACCTTTTCAAGTTTAAACCACTGAACCGATCGCGATGAAATTTGGTATGCAGATAGCCTTTGGTATGGAGAAGGACATAAGCTACTTTTATCTTTTATCCCGGGAAAACATAAGATCCCAGGGGAACGCGGGTGAAACCCCGGGGCGAAAGCTAGTTTATATTATAACAGAATTTTTGGGGACAGTCGCCTTATAGAGGCCAGTTTTTAACAATCTTAGCAGTTGGCAGATGATCCATTCTGTTGTAACCATTCTGTTACTCACAATGCAATCATTGATGCTAAACTCATTACAAGCTTTTTTTTTATAGCTGAAGAAGGCAACTACTTACGAAGGTTTTATTATTTCATACACTATTTATTTCTCTATTTAACAATCATTTTAATTTTGGTCAGGCGCTATGGGCAGCATTTGGTGGCATTTGCGTCATTGCCATGGGCGCGATGTTGGCGGTCAGCGCTCGTGCTGTCAAGTGCGTACTAAACGCTTTCCGCCCCGCGCCTGTGTCCGCTCCGATCGATCCACTGTGCGGTAGGCCTGCTTGGTTCCCCCTACATTGGCGGCAGTGAGTAGATAGCATTTAAGTTTTTTATTTATTCTGGATTTTATATTGATTGCTATGCTGATTTTTTTTTTTAGGATAAATTTTTATGATGCATTATTTTGATACCGTTTTATTTTAATTTGTGTAGGTTGATCTTGACATTCTTACATAATTGACGCTGGTTTCATTTCTTAAAAATACTTATTTATACTAACAATATAATGCCGACAAAGTTAAACCATAGAAAAGGATATTACCGCCAAGCTGTCTGTGCGACATCTGTGTTTAATATTATTTATTGGTGCTACCTCAATCAGTCGTGAGAAGAGCACAGGCTTCTTAGGTGGGACGGCAATAGTTTTTAGGCATTCATTTTTATGTTTCGCACTAAACCTAATTAGGTTTAATTTAAAAACATTACGAATAATGAAGATGAAGATAATTCTTTTTAAAACAGGAAATTCATTATTTTTCCTAAGCCCCTGGCATGTTAAAATCCCTAGTAAAATTATATTTATCCTTGTAAAAACAGCATCAACCAACGGCCCTTTACGATAAAAGTATGCGAGTTTTTTGACCTTGTAGTTTTGACCTTTATTCCTTAGGAATGTATACTTCGTTTTGTATGGAGCTGACACCGTGCAAGATTTTTTTAACACACGTTTAATAATTCCTAATAGCATACAATTAAATTAATTTAGAGTAGCTAGCTTATTCTTAGAACCTTACATATAAATCGAGATAGTGTTGTGAGTCTGCCTGTCTGTGTGTTTCTTTATGGTTAAACTACCAAACCAACTATGATGAAATTAAAGGATCTTATACCGAAAATGGTTGATACAGCTCGTATTTTCCGATACAAAATTACGCGCCCTTTATGCCAGTCATATTTTGGTGGGGTAGTTACAAAAATTAATTATAAATTCATCTCCTGTTTCGGTTGAAACTTAACAGACCCTTTTTGTGGAGGTCTCGAGTCATCCTGTGTTTTCATTAAAATGTGATAAGCCATGTTGCTGTTCGATTTTTTCGTAGAAACAATAAAATGAAAATGAAATGAAGATATTTTTTATTCAAATAGGCCTTCACAAGCTCTTATGAATAGTCTGACTCTATCGCACGGTTCGGAAGGTTGCTTTAACTGAGAAGAGCCGGCAAGAAACTCATTACATCAAATTATTTATCTAGTCTCACTGACAATATTTGTGTGTTATATGACAGTAAGGAAAAAATATATCAAATAAGATGACTTTTTAAGACTATAATTTTATTAGATTATACTAAGTATTAAAGTCGTTTTAACCGACTTCAAAAAAGGAGGAGTTCTCAATTCGACTGTATGTTTTTTTTTGTATGTTTGTTACGCGATTACTCCGCCAATTATGAATTGATTTTGATGATTCTTTTTTCGTTTGGTAGATCATACTTCAGAAGTGGTCACACATAAATTTTATCATGATCTCATCATGGAGATATGATGGAATTCCTCACCGAAAAGGAGCACGAATATCGTGATTGAAATATCTCAATCAATATTATTGACAATTATTATTGATAGGCATATCCTCGATCAGAGACAAATCTTGAAAGGTATTCAATACACATAAGAAACTAAAAATGGAAAAATAAAATTAACATTTAACAAAAAAGTAAAACCAACTTCAAAACGGTTTGCACTAAAAAGTATAAAATAATGATATTAGAACTAGTTTTGAAGTCAGGGAAAGAGAAGCACATGTTCCAGAATCTCAAATTCTTGCTTAATTTTATTTTTCATTAGACACTTTAGTTTTGTTATGAGACAAAATATTAAGGGTGGAGGTTGAACTATGAACACCTTCTAAAGGAACTAACTCCGCCTACAAACGCCTTATACAATCATAATAGCAATCCGCAAATAAACGAAGTTGCGAAGCTACCAAAGTTAAACGGCGAAAGTTCAGCGAAGTTGAACGATAAGTTTTACTTATTTAGATAGGTATATAATAATATTTACTATATTCAGATGTTTTTCTTACGTTTGTATTATGATTCACAAGTGACATTAAATTTTCAATAGAATGAAGTCAGATAAAAAAAAACAATACTTATACAAATAGTAATTTTAAGAAAAAGCAGTATATTAGTTAATTCAATCTATTATTTTATATCAATAGGTTGATGACGTATGTGCAAATTAAGCAATTGCTTAGTTAAGGCATCATGTCTTTCGAAATCAAAAATTATAAAAAGTGAAAAACAGATGCTACAAGAAATAGACAGATATGCTGAGAAAATTAGAGTTCACGAATTCGCTTCCCTGAAAAGTAGCAAGTCACAATTCAATATGTAATAAAAACAATGTACGTAGTGATCGATCTCTTATAAATACGTAAGTTTTCATAAAAACCATTTAGTTTATTGATGGATGCCTGGAGGGTTACGCTCATAGGCTTAGATTGCTTAGGACATCAAGTAGTCTTAATCCGGCACAGCTTAGAACGCAACTAGCTCTCAAGTGCAACTGTCGGTAGGTACACATCTATAGGTGTGTGATGTCAGATTTTCAACTTGAGGGTAAAAAAGGAAAGTACTTACTTACCTGCTATAAAATACGGTGCTATGGTTTCCACATAGTGTTTTCCGCCACCGAAGGCTCAAGCTCATTGTAGGATTGGAAAACACAAACTTAGTCACGACTTTCGACTTCACTCAAAGTTAAGTTAAGTATGTTAGGTCTAGGAAAATAGCTTAGCTCCGATCCTCACCGTCAACAACGCGCTGCTGGGTACGCGGACGAATGCTTCGGCGCCCCCGTACACTGACATGTAACCGGCAGTGACATGTAGGAACACCCCAGGTTTTAGTCAGTAGGAGTCTGACATTACCCCGCCGCTTCCCCCCGGTGCAGCGGGGTATCCATGAGGATTTTCCTGGGTAAAAAAAAATTCTAAGTAAATACTTAAGTATAAGAAAGTTGTATAATCTACTAGCTACATATTTTATGATCTGCCAACCCTACATCTCTAGAGGGGATCGAATAAAATGTTCTTATTAAAATTACGTAAACTTTAAAATAAGGGAAAATCATCTTGAAACATAAAATCCCACTTAGAAACGGGCAACGAGCCTCACAATGAGTATTCGTTAAATATTACAATATGTAATAGAAGTTATTTAAGTAAACAAAACTAATTAAAAGTTCAATATTCGAACCGACTTGTTATAAACAGATGTCAGAATTTTGGTAACTAGGTTCTGGAATTATAGAGTTAGGGTAAACAAAAGAGCAATCTATGGACCGTATTTGTAGTGTTAGCTTTTTGGCTTTATTATGTCTAACTAACCACCAGATCTAGTAAAATGTAAATAAAAATAGTAAATGAGCACTAAAATTAAATCTCCATTTTAGCGTGAAATTAGAACCAAAAATTTTACAACTTGCGATCTTAAAGCAACTCCAAATTATGATTGTATAATCCAAAAAGGGTTTCCGTGCGTAAAAAAAATAACCACGAAGTGTAATGGCGATTCTATGACACTTCTAGCCTAAAGTACCCGGGTCGTTTTTGAATAGGAAGATATTATAGAAGTTACATGTACAATGTTTTCACATATGTGAGTAATCGTAATTTGGTGATCTATTTACTAAATTTGGTTTCATAGTACATATTTGGGTATTATTATGTATTCTGTGATTTAGATAATAGAGGTTATGGTCACAACGTTCTTTTTGGTGGACGTTATATTATCCCTTTTTTTTTCGTCACTCCTAGCTCCCTCTTTAAGTAGCTCTAGGTAGTTTATATATATGTATATCCTAAAATACAACTGCATTCAAACCATAAGTCTTGAGTCAAGATGGATACTTATAATTGAATTTGAAACCTAGACCTATGTCATGAGGTTTATTTTCGATTAACACAATGTATTATTGATACTTGACCAAAGTTTTGATCCTCAAATACATCAGACTCCTAATCCAACTACGTAGTGTACGATAAAAAGAAGAAGTACGTTACTGTCAAGGGATAGTTAGGATTATGGAAAATAAATTCTGACTAGTTTTAAAAACTAATTTATGAATAAAAGTAAGGTAAATTAGGTTAGGAGAGGTCGATGAAGTTATGAGTCCATGGACAGATATTTATTTATTTCGTATATAGTCCACTATCCTAACTAATTATAAATGTGAAAGTGAATTTGTTTGTTTGTTACCTTTTCACGCCTAAGCCGCTGAACCGATCGCGATGAAATGTGGTACGCAGATATCCTATGGTATGGAGAAGGACATGGGACAGCTAGTAATTATTATAATTTTAAATTAATACACAAATCTAACGATCTTACGGCGGCTGGCCATCATCAGTATTTATGGAAAACGATCCATCATGAAAGAGATTACTTAAAAAAAACATATCTTATTTACATTATGCTCACGTGCACAATTTTTATTCGAACTTCAATTAATAAGCAGAGTTGACAATTTAATAAATGTTCCTGTAACTGGTATAGTTACCCGACGCTCTATCTATGGATAATATTTGAAACCAGTTAGTGGAGTTATTCTATGCTGCTAGGTTGCGGTTGCGCTATCTATTCGGATGTCAAACCGATTGGGTAGTCTACTGAAACGAATGCCTCTTATTTTCCAATTCCATACTTCAATTCGGAACGAGTTAGTTGATCAGTAACACGTTCGAGGTAAATGAAGACCTTCTACCTCTCAGAATACCCAACCGACTAGGTCTGAATAAGGGGGATTGTCCACCAACGGCTTCCTTGACAATGCCAAACTGGCTACCTTATGCATAATTTTATTGGAACCTGTCAACGAGTGAATTCTACTTTCTTTCCGCTAGGTGACAGCCACAGTTGAATTATGTGCAGTATCTTAAAAAATCCTTGTAATATTTTTAATTATAGTTTATAGAACGACTTTGAAATTGGCTTTCAATGTGCCATCTAGTAGACCACAGTCAAGTTGAAAATCTTCAAATCACTTAGGTGTGTTCCGGCAGCTGTAATTGAGAATCAGTTCCAGGCTTTGTGTGCTACCACCTTCGGCCATATCATCACTTAGTCAAACACAGGCCTGTACAAAGTAACAAAACAAACTACCTACCTATGTAAATCGTTTAGACTACTTTAGACTTTCACCAGATTATAAGGATTTTAATAAAATAACTTTTAGAAGGTGTTTAGAATAATAAATTTAATTCATAATTCGTAAATATTACCGCTCAAATGATTGCGTATTTTAGAAACGAAGTGATCAATTCAAGGATAATCATAATTGAGCTACTGTAAATGCAATCACTCCGCTATTGACCATTAACATTCTAAACGATCACCACTGACTCATACTTAAATAAAATAACGTAACCCGAGATTTCTAAACGAAATCTTTTACATTTAGTTTATTCTATTTGAATACAAAATACAGGTATTTATATGTGGGTTAAACGTCTAGACGTGTTTGACATATATAAGGAATCCATTTTGACGTACAATAGAGAATGATGATTATATTTGAATCTATTGTCACCTTACAATTTATCCGAATATGATACCATTTTTATCAAAATGATATTTTCTGCAAATGAATTTCACATATTTTTATTTCAAGTAGGGTTTTTTTCCATATATCAAATATTGGATATTTGATCATATTTTTGTGTCAGAATGTTGACAAGTATTATTTATTATGACTTCCAATCTTCAGTTGCTGGGCCTTCATCATAGACTTGGTAATTCCCGAGATTATTATTGTTGCTATCTCAATTTTTTGTGAGGAGAGCGCGGCCGCGCGGGCGTCTAGGTGTGATGGCGATAATTTTTAGGCATTGATTTTTATGTTTTGTAATATAAGGTCCTAATGAAGAAGATGATGATGATGAAGTACAATTTCAGGTTTTTTTTTTTTCATTAAAATTACGACCGAATATTTTTTTTTATCATTTTCGGAATACTTATGACCTATACTATCATCCCTCAAAAGGACCGTACTTCATTTATTAGGACCTTATATATGGCAATTTTTTTTCTTCAGTCTTTGGTAAAATTATGATCGTTGTCTGTTATCTGCTTTGAAGTTATGTGTACCAAATAAATAAGAATAAGAATAATATAAGAATCTCAATACATACTTTTGTGTTGGTTTTTTGCAGGTCTTTTCAATAAAAAATCCTTGAATAACAGTAAAATGTTTTTTTTTTTATCGATATTCATTTATAAACTTTATAGTTTAACGGGAATCTGATTTTAACAGATCTAGTTATTAATTACTGAATGCAAATCACAAATTTTATTTTTGTAAATATACAAAATAGATACAATATACCTAATTCGTTTAATATCGAGCTTCCTACCAATACCATAAAACTGTCATGGCCGTACCCATTCTCGTTTTACTATCCCAATTAAGTAATAGCTGGGTATGTATTCCTATATTAGTTAATCTCTTTAATGTAAGTATTATATTATAGTTCATACCCTATTAGATAATCTTCGGGTATTTCTTCAAAAAATGTCTGTATTAAAAAGCCCCAGGCTGTATACCTACCTATCTACGATAATAACTTAATACATCGTAATAATAATATAATAAAAGCGTCATTTAATTAACGTACTAGGTACGTTGTTGAATTGGCCTCCGGCTTTGGTTGCGTGGGCGCAAATTCCTCTGTATTAACAATATTTATAATATTATGATTCCAATTAAAAAAATTACTGCTAATTTTAAGTTGTAGGGTATTTGTTCTGTAAAAAAAAATATATTTTTATTTAATAGATAATGGATCGTTGAGTTTGAGCTTTCAGTGAAGGAAAACATCGTGAGAATACCTGAATACCATAGCTCGCAGCGTTCTTTGTAGTGCCCATCTGGCTAGTTAAATTACCAAGTAACTTCTAGCTAGTGTATAGTCGTAGCTCTACTTGAGTGCTTCCTTCCCGGCTTTACTTGCTTAGCACCTTCAGCCACATTATCACATACTATGGTGAGATTTTGGTGAATGCTGATAACTTGGAAATTATAGTACATGAGTCTGAGCAGAATAACGTGAACCAAAATCACACGCCACCGAGGCCGTCTTCAAGTCTATTAAATTTGCCTCAAGATTATTTAGCCTTAGAAGATTGCGACATTGATAATACTGAGCTATCATTGCCATCGGTGATATCTTTAAATGAATCCCAGAACTTTTCATTTCTTTCTTTCTATGGTGAGATTTTGGTCAAAACGTGAAACGGAAATGGTAAACTGACTGACTGGCTAATATATCAACGCACAGCCCAAACCGCTGGACCTAGAGACATGAAATTACTAGATACCTTATACAGTGTAGGCATCCACTCAGGAAGGGTTTTTGTAATGTACACTCCTAAGGGAGTAAAATACGGTTCGCGGGGTGGAAGGCTAGTAGTTCATCATTGTTTAGATCGATATCTATTGTACATATTCAGGGCCCATGTTCACGGAACCAACAGACAATGTATGTTTTTCATTTCTCATACTCGGAAAGTAGTGTTTATTTGATCCGAGTAGCGGGTGGAAGATGCTACTTCCCACCTTTGGGCGGGAAAAACTCATAGAATTGCTTTCCTATGAGTAATAAATTTTAAAAATACAACTAAATTTGGTTAGGCAGTCAGCTGTAAAAAATCTAACATAATTAAGAAAAAAATGCTGCGGTTTTGTGAGTGTATAAACGGCCAGTGTGAATTAAGAAGAAACGCGTGCAGTGACGCGTGTGTTCCATAATTAAAATTTTAAATAGACAATGTATATATTTTGGCGGGATACTAACTCTGTAAGCTGTATCGAAATCTCAACTACTTCAAGGGAGTCTGCGCCATGGATTCCACCATCTAATCAAATACTGGAATCTCCTACTTTTACTGAAATTCAACACAGCCAAATTTGCCATAACATATCAAACAGTGTAAATATTCCGAACAAAAATATAACTTTAAAATTCACAAATATTTCTAACTTCTCAATTAATTTTAAATACTTACAAAAAACGACTATTTTTTACTTTCCTTATATGTATTCGAAATGAAAAGTAGAGTGCTTAACTCGGACTATAGCCTAAATACCTCGTATGGGAATTGATTCCTTTCGACCCTTGTGTAACAATCTACTATTACATTTATCTAACAAGCCTATAAGTAATGTTATGATACAAAGTTTCTACTCTAACGATACGCCATGTTTTATGTGATATCTACAAGTTATCTGTGTTATTGGCTAATTATGCTTTGAGGTGTTCCGTAAGGCCCTAACTGAACATGTGGTTTTATAAAAGGGTAGTTTATAAAATTAACACATAACACACATAATAAACAGATTTTAATGAAACACAAATAAATTTACGCAATTAAAATATATAATACTTTTTAATCCCGAAAATACATTACAATTTTATTGTTCTACGCTAAATTGTCTTGTCATATTTTGGTGTTTGTTTGTAGTGTATGTACTGATATTAGCTTGTTATTAACTGTGCCAAAGTTTATTCTCAAGTTTACATACAAATTATCTACTCTGTGCACCTTTACGAAATATAAGTACCTACCTTTCTCCCTAATCGATAAGTACCTACTCATTGAATATCGCACACACGTTTCGATCAGTTACACTGTGTGTTGCATTATAAATATGTTAGTCAGGATGACTCATCACCAACACTGTTCAAAATATACATTGAGTGAACGTAGTTCCGGTTGCTGCACTTGAGAGACAGTATTTTAGCATATCGTATGAATTTATTGATAAATGGAAATTGGAAATAGTAAAGTATAGACAATTAGCATAACTCTTGGAGTTAATTGGAGGAAAAATATCTTTCGCCATATTTTTTTAACTCTTTTTATTATTATTTATTGTGTGTGGGGAAATATGAAAATGAAAATATTTTTTATTCAAATAGGCCTTCACAAGCACTTATGAATAGTCTGACTCTAACGCTCGGTTCGGAAGGTTGCTTTTACTGAGAAGAGCCGGCAAGAAACTCAGCAATTACTCTTTTCAAAACCAACTCAGATTTATTACATTAAATTATTTATCTAGTCTCACTGACAATATATGTGTGTTATAACAAAAAAAAAAAAAGAAAAGAAACAAAATGATGAGTGACATAGTTAATAAATAGACAGCAAATTTAAGCAGACCAGCCCCCACAAGCAGCACCTGTTCACAAGTATGACGTATGTGGCAGCCATCGCCCTCCTCGCACATATTGTAGGGAAGTGAGCGACCCGCCACACGACGCCGCCGCAAGCAAAGGCCTCAAAGTGAGCATGACTACCTTAAGCTTGCTAAAAAGAAAAACAATTTCACGGAGTAATAAATAAGTAACAACGTAAGTACCCTACCACCGTGCTACGGTTTCCTCACGATGTTTTCCCTCACCGAAAGCTCAAGCTCATTGTAGGATTCGAACCCACGACCTTCGCCGCGGCATCCGACGTCACTACCCATTGGTAGCTCAGTAGCTATCATCGCCTTTAGAAATATTTTTGGATGAAGTTTATTTTTGGATCTACAATTTACTGAGAATCACTTAATCACTGAGAAAAAGGATTTGTTTATGAGTTCTGTGGGAGTCTCAGTTCCAAAACAACCTTCGCCAACCTCATCAGGGATAATGGGCATGAAAAAAAAAAATATCGTATAATAAAGGAACTTAATAAATGAATTATATTCTTAATTATATCATTCCTTATATATAATTTACAAATTTTAATGAGCTTTATGTGTAAGAGAAAGCATTTCAGACAAGCTAATTAACGAGGAATTTATCCTGTTTCAGTATTTTCACCACTTTCTTTTTTCATTTCTTGTTATTATATAATATCACCACAATGCCAATGTATTATTTAATGTAATTTATACATATTTTTAATATATAACTAACAAAAGAGTAGGCTTCCTTATAACACCGGATAACCGATACCGTCATCCGGTTTCCATAATAATTATTTAGTTTGGGAACAAATTACCGTGTTTGAAGAATGTCCCAGGATATTCATGTTGTATTCATATATATTAGGGGTTTATTATGAGGATAATAAAGTAATACAAATAATACTATATATTATATTATAAAGCTGAAGAGTTTGTTTATTTGTTTGAACGCACTAATCTCAGGAATTGAAAAAATATGTTAGTGTTGGATAGCCCATGAGGAAGGTTATAGGCTCCTTTTTGTCCCGGGAATACTTAAGACGCCTTGGGAACGTGGGTGAAACCGCGGGGTGGAAGCTAGTTACTTATAAAGATCCACTTGTCGACTGGCTTAGCCGGTTTGTTCATAGGCGGCGCGTGTCAAACGAGTTATTTTGATTGAATCGTCGCCGAGTCGTCGTGGTAGTTGCCACATCGTATGAAACTTGGTTGGAATCTTGATCGATGCTCATGTAATTGTAAGTCATATAAGATTAATCATCGTGATTTATTAGTTAGTATTATCTAATTCAACCTTTATACCATCGTTTTAAAGCGATGATTGCTCAGTGAGCTTGAGCTTTCGGTGAAGGAAAACAACGCGAGGAAACCAAAGCACGGTGGTCGGTTACTTTGTTTTACAGTCAGCGGCAATAGTATCTTGGCACTTTAGCATCGTGTCACATTACTGAATTCATAATTTTCATACAAACTGTCAAAGAAATGTCAATAGATTATTATGAAAGGGTACTAAAATGCCAAGCTACTTTTGCCGCTGACTGTACCTGCCTGTCTGGCTACCACTTCCAAGTTGAAAATCTGTCGCCAAGCAATTTTCTAGGCTTTATAAAGGTCGGCAACACATTAGAAATCGCCCTAGCATATTATGTCCATAGGCGTGATAGCCTCTACCATCAGGTGGACGGCCTGCCTTACCTTTGCTCTATCATTTAATTTACAAGGTTAAGAATTACAGTTTGCCATAACTAGTATTTCTTTGAAGTAGATGTTATGGTTACGAATTATTCCCTGTAAAAACATTTAAAGTCCAAGTTAATTGAATTTACATGTTTATTTACAAACGCTGGTCGTAGTTGCTCTACCATACGCACTTCTGAGAAAAACCTTTAACGTCCGTCTAAAAATCAGAGGGCACAAACCTCTGGCACAAAATAGATAATTACCTACGTACGGTCAACAACCGTAAGTAGCTAAACAGATCCCAATTAACAGAACACCCGTACACTAAAACTGTGCATTATGTAGAAAATAGTATGTAGATTTTTATTTACAAAACAGCTGTTTACATTATCTTTACATATTACAGACAGTTGCAGTGTACAGGTTTTATGTAAATTGTGCACACATACACACAAGAATAGTTACGAGCGACGAGAGGTATAACATATATCATAATCAATCACTCACATGGCATACCTCTAGCTGTACTCCTCCTTTTTTTTTACCCAAATTGACTACAAAATAAAAAGATTACGTTCGCATCTTTGTATGTGTGCAAAGTATTTCCAGGACGATTAGGTGGAGGGGTATTTTATTACGGCCCTTCTGTATGTATCTGTTTTGTGCCTCTGGCTTGTTGAGCAGATTTGATTAGGGTTTTTAGTGACCGGATTAGTCCTAACACGGACGGTAATAATTAAATAAATAGCCCTAGAACCTTACGACATGCTTGTGTTTGAGGTTCTCACCTGAGGAAAATTGTTTATCTTTTACGGATTTGTTGCGGTTTGCGATATTTGCAAAGGAACAGTCCCTGTCGTCAAGTCACCTTAATTAGTCGTAGCTGGATACTCTAGGTAGGTACTTATATTTTACTAAGAGTGGTAGGTAATAAAAAAACTCTTGCTTTCCGATTGATTTCTGTTCTCCTTCGCTGGCAAGTCACTGAATTATAAAAGCTTAAAGTAGTAAGCACTCTCGGTATCTGACATAAAGCACGGTCACCTTTTTTTGTATACTACTAGGTGGCAAACAAGCTTAAGGTGCACCTGATGGTAAGCGGTTACCGTAGCCTATAGACGCTCATAACACCATCGGCAAAGAAAATACAATATTATATTTTCCCTGCCAGGGGTATCACTCACGCGTTGCCAACCTTGAGACATGAAGTTGTTAAGTCTCCTGTGCCTGTATTTTCACCTAATAGCGATTCCAAGCAAATACAAAAACTAAATAAAATACAAAATAGATTTCCACGGGAAATAATTAAACCAAAACAAAAATGTTCGATTCTTAATTCTCCCAAATCTTTACATAGAACTTACGAAGAATAGACTAGTTAATCATTCAACTTTTCAACATAAATTTTATCCATTTACATTATTTAGACTGACAGCACTCCTAATGAAAACCGTAGGAAGACCTTACTTCTATGTAAAATAATTTCTCATTTCAACAAGCTGTAATTAATCGTCTGTCTCGATGCTCACAACATAAGTCGAGCCGAATAAATGTAACTGACAGGAGATTATCGGGTTTTCCCTTGGCAAAATTGATATTTTCGTTTATTATTACGCTATGTAGATTGAAGAAGCACACAGTAACAGTTGCTATGTTAAAACTGCGCGATTGTTTTGTACAAGAAGATCACAAAGGTAAATTACGCAGTTATATCACTAGGGCTATAGCCGCGGCGCGGTGCGGCATACGGATGCCATTTTACCTGAATTAATACTGAAAGCAACACGAATACAGGTAATAGTGTGTCGTCTCGTAGTATTATATCCCTAAATCAAAACTACTGCAGGGCTACCATGTACGCCACGAAAAAATTATCTCGACTCGTTTTTCTGTCAGAAACTATCTTGATCTCAGTTGGTCAGAAACAAACGATAAGAACAACTGCTTGTCTCTGATGCGCGAGATTATCACGTTGCATACGTGTTAGCCCTACTGGTTTACACATCTACACTTGTCTATGCGTATGATTATGTATGTTATTATGTATGAATATCCAGTCCCTTCTGTGTGCTATTGCGTACTATGTGCGCACCTCCGACTGCATTGTTCTGCTTTGACAATCGTAACAAACATAGCTCTGAATTACAGATGACTCAAAATATGTATAATTGTTAAATATTTAAGGCGCTGACAACAGCTAAAGTCTCTCTATTGCAACCCAACCTATATTAATCCTACTAAATGTACGGTATTGAAATTTAAATACACGATACTCAAGGATATAAATGACAAATTTATTAATCTCAAAACACGATTTCATTTCATTGCCTCGATAAAAAAAATTGCCAAATACAACTCTGAAAATCAAGGAATTCCCAAATTTATCCTATACATGAATGTATTTTTCGATGTGATATTTTACATTAATATTGTTCGAATAATTAGAAAATGATTTATTTCGTTAGTTTTTGGAATAAGGAATTTATTTGTACATAATTAATTATTTTTATAAATGTCGCTTACGTTATTAATTCGGAGCAGTTAGGGGGAGGAGTCAACATTATGCCACACTCTTCTGTCACGTTACTTGCGTATTTTGCTTTGCCCTCACTCGCATTCCGCGGCGATCCGCGTTGCTAGACGGACCTATACCACTTTTTTTCCGAGCGCGCGGTTTCAACATTATCATCCATAAATGGGTAAAATATCTTTTAAAAAAAATGTGCAATGCCTGATGAATAAAGTAAGGTAGTAAGCAATTTATTTCACAGTGATTGACAATGATAAAAGTAAACAAATACTTGTGTTTGTCAAAGCGTCATATCACTGCCGCTAGATTGCAGTGTAATTTATGAATGTATTCAGCCTATTCACATTATAACTTTTTATCAAATTAAATGACAATATTTGGAGGGAAAATGAATTGCATTACATAACTTTTACAATATGATCTCGTCGTATTATTTCGCATAAAAAAGTATTCAAACTAAAGATTTACTTACCACAAAAAGGGCATAATAACTGATTAATTTTATAATCTTTCATGCAATGGGAATAAAATTTGTCGTGCCGCATCACTGACCGAGAAAGATTCTTATTTTCATATTATAACTCATGTCATTGTTAGCTCAGCGGTCCTGGTTATAGGTCAAGAACCTATAACTACTTGGATGTGTGTGTTCAAATCCATGTGATGACACCATGTTTTATAATGAATGTAAAGTACCTGGATGATTGAGTTGTGCTGGTATATAATGCTTTTTATTTTGGTAAACAAAAGAAGGAACTTGAAAAAGAGGAAATTTAATGAACGAAACTGGAGACATCATCTGGATTTGAATCGCGGACATCTGGTTTAAGGATCGCAGGATCTCCCGCCTGAGCTATTAATTACTTAAAAATAGTAGCAAAATTTACTTTCGTATTCTAATGAAAATGTAGCAGTTTCTCATTGATTGAAAACACGGTAAAACGACAAAATGAAACCTAGCTATATATTTTGAATTTTGTACAATTATGAGTCGAATTATATGGGTATCGTTTCCATGGTTTTCGGGGGTGCTTATTACGAATATATAACATATTTCGAGATCCAAGATGGTGGACGCGAATTAAAAAAAAAAATCAATATGGGTATCGTTTCCATGGTTTTCGGAGGTGCCGATTACGAATATATAACATATTTCGAGATTCAAGATGGCGGACGCGAATCATTAAATAAAATCTATATGGGAATCGTTTCGATGGTTTTCGGGGGTGCCGATTACGAATATATAACATATTTCGTGATTCAAGATGGCGGACGCGAATTATTAAATAACACCTATGTATATGGGTATCGTTTCCATGGTTTTCGGGGGTGCTGATTACGAATATATAACATATTTCGTGATTCAAGATGGCGGACGCGAATTATTAAATAACACCTATGTATAAGGGTATCGTTTCCATGGTTTTCGGGGGTGCTGATTACGAATATATAACATATTTCGTGATTCAAGATGGTGGACGCGAATTATTAAATAACATCTATGTACATGGGTATCGTTTCCATGGTTTTCGGGGGTGTTGATTACGAATATATAACATATTTCGTGATTCAAGATGGCGGACGCGAATTATTAAATAACATCTATGTATATGGGTATCGTTTCCATGGTTTTCAGGGGTGCCAATTACGAATATATAACATATTTCGAGATTCAAGATGGCGGACGTGAATTTTTAAATAAAATCAATATGGATATCGTTTTCATGGTTTTCAGGGGTGCCGATTACGAATATGGAGTAGTGATATCTCTGCGCGACCTAATTTAACTACTAGCAAACTATTATGTATTAGTATTTTAACGTACTGCCAAAAATTAGAAGACACTTTACAGACAACTTTTACAACGTTTGTTGGAAATAATATTAGAAGTCAATTATATCAACAGCTAAAGAACATTAATTTTAATACAAGACCATGGTCCTGCTTCTCGTCTGAATTTTTATTAAAATTATTTCTACGTATGAGAATTGACTACATCGTCAAATTCAACAATCGCAATCTGAAAATTAGTAAATCCAAATGTTGAAAATACCTTTCAGTTTCGCATTTGTAGTTTTTAAAAGAATAAGTATCTCAGTATTTCTCTCTCTCATTTTTTTTATTTTGGTATCCTATTATATTATTAAAAGGTCATAAACAATAAAAAATATGTTAGGTATTAGTTCTACATACACATACTACGAATAATGACGAATGTCTACACAAAAGCGGCATTTCGCGTGACTTCAAACGCGATAAACCACTGTATGACTTGTTACGCTGTGGTACTATTGTAAATAATGGTGTGAAAGATGAAAAAGTTACAAAAGTAGGATGAATCATATCGAAAAAAGTAATCAAACATAAGTCGCCAACAGGACTCGATCCGTGGACATCTGGTTCAAGGATCGCACGATCTCCCACCTGAGCTATTAATTACTTATTGATAGCGGCGAAATTTACTTTTGTATTCTAATGAAATTGTAGCAGTTTCTCATTGATTGAAAACACGGTAAAACGACGTTTTCTAAAAATGAAACCTAGCTATATATTTTGAATTTTGTACATTATTTTCTTCATTCATATTTCTTATTAAAAAACATTTATACATCCACACGGGCGACGCGAATATAAAATGATAAGAGAAGCGGTTTCATTAAAATTAGTAGGTACATACTATTGTAAATAATGGTGTGAAAGATGGAAATAAAATAGAAAAGTTACAAAACTAGGTTAAAATATATTGAGAACTCGGTTATTACTATTTCTTTATAGCTAGTTGTAATTACATATTTATACTATCAATAATAGCGCCATCTAGTTGTGTTAGTTTCATAGATATATTTGTACTTGTTTATTGTTTGGATGATGGCCGAAAAAGTGCACCGTCTTCGTGTGTGGCGCTATGTTTTTTTTTTTTTTTTTTTTTTTTTTTTTTTTTTTTTTTTTTTTTTTTTTTTTTTTTTTTTTTTTTTTTTTTTTGACTGGAACAGGAAGGTGGTGGGTCCAGGGGACCTTCTTCCACCGTTACGCGGACTTTTGCGGTGAGCGCTGAGGGCTCTCAACCGCTACTTAAAACTAAAACTAATAAATTTTGGGCAACGGTAGCCTGAAGGTGCCCCCTGTGGGGCTCGACCTCGGCTCAGGACGTTGCCTGGGGAATGAGGGAGGACTTAGCATGCAAATATATTATTTGGGGATCGGTCGGATTGCTAATATGCAGCTCGGGCCGCTTAATCGGGACGAGACTGGGAAGGACGTCGCGACGGTCCTCGCCGGCGAGGACGAAATCTAGGTTGACGATTTCGCATCTGTATTTGTTTGCGGGCTTCTTCGGCCTCGATCTGCGCTAGGGTAATGGCATCGTCTGGCTCGCTGAGGGCGTGCCTAGGCCTACGGATGCGGGAAATAAGGGACGGGGTGTATGTGATAGTGTTGACTATCAAGGGATTCGCGTGGTGCGCTGCGGTATCAAAATATCGGCGCGAGGCGCGTTTTATAAATTGTTTGATTGTAGGGAGACCTAAGTCAAGGTGGAGGTTTTCATTGCGCATGTACCACGGGGCGCCCGTGGCTTTGCGCATGAAACGGTTTTGAATCACCTGAAGGGTGTGGAGATGTGTGGGAGCAGCGTGAGCGAACACGGTGCTCGCATACGTCATGACTGGACGGATACACGCGGTATAGAGTCTAACCTTGCTTTTTAGGGCAAGTTTAGACCGGGCGTTGATCATGCAGTGGAGTCGTCCTGCCACAAAGGCGGCGCGCGCGCGAACCGCCCTTATGTGTGCAGTGAAGGATAGGCGATCATCGAGGGTCACACCGAGATATTTGGCTTGCCTCTCCCAAGGGATCGGCTCGCCGAATAGTGTGACTGGGTCGGGGATGGGGGGACGTCTTTTTCGGTCGGTTCTATAAAAGAGAACCGCCTGACTCTTGGAGGGGTTGATCTCTATTCTCCATTTCCGGAACCATGCGCCTAGGGCGTTGGCTGCGGTCTGGAGTTTCTTAGAGATCGCGGGCGGGCTTTTGCCTGAGCAATATACGGCAGTGTCGTCTGCAAAGAGAGCGAACTGCGTATTCCTGACTCTAGGGATGTCGCTCGTGTAGAGCGTGAAGAGCAAGGGAGATAGTACCGAGCCCTGCGGGACACCGGCACTAATGGGGTGTGGTGAGGACAGGACGCCTTCGACCCGATATCGAAAGAGACGATTCGACAGAAAGTCTCGTAAGATGGTCACGAGTCTCGGTGGCACACCTAGGGTGTAAAGCTTGTAGATCAAGCCTGTGTGCCACACCTTGTCGAATGCCTTTGCGACATCGAAGAAAAGGGCGCCTGTCATGTGACCTCTCTGGTAACTTGTGGAGATGTGTTCAACAATTCTATGGACTTGATGAACACACGAGTGTTTGGGTCGGAACCCAAATTGCTCGTCTGGGAGGAGTTTGTTAGCATCGGCAAATGCTTTAAGGCGGACATAAATGATTCTCTCATAAATCTTGCCCAGTACGTTGAGCAGACTTATGGGACGATAACTGGAGGGCTCGGACTTGGGTTTGCCGGGCTTGTGGATCCCAATCACGTGGGCTTCTTTCCACTGGTGTGGGAAAATATTGTTTGAGAGGGCGGCATTGAAGATGGCCGTCAATAACATGATAAGGGAGGCTGGGAAGAGTTTGATCACTCTGTTGGTGATCTTGTCCGAGCCCGGGGCCTTGCGAGGGTGTAACTTCCCGATGATCGCTTTCACCTCGTCATGGGTCGCGGGTGGAAGTGGGTCGTCATTTGTGTTGACGTCATTGGCGACGTCGTCAGTCGGGGGAGCGGGAGGAGGTAACGGAAGAGCGGTCCTCCGTTCTACTTCGGCTGTAACTTTCTCCAAATGACGCGGGTCAATAGGGAGAGAACTGGGCGTACATTGAGCCTCCAGACTTTCGGCGAGGCATTCGGTCTTTTCCACGTCTTCAAAGGCGGGTGGAAGGTTGGGTCGCTTTAAGGGAGGCATTGGAACTACTGTGTCCTTTGTGAGGGCACGAGACAGTTGCCAAAAGGCTAGGTGGGAGGGCTTGATTTCGCTGAGGGTCTGGCCCCAGCGATTCTCGCGAAACTCTGCGATGCGTGCCTTGACGGCACGTTCGAGAGCTCGTAATTGGACACGATTTTGCTCTGAGGGAGCTCTATCGTAGGCGCGAATGGCGGCTTTCTTCTCCCTCAGCAAGTCCCGTATGTCGTCGGGCAAGTGCCAGCGTCGGTCATCCTCCGCTGGTACTGTCCGAGAGCAATCGCTAACTAACGATTGCACGTGACTTGTGAGTGAGTCGATAGCGCCTACAGCGTCGTCGGCGGTGACTAGGCTGTCAGGGATACGGTCTAGATGGACGGACGAGGTCGCCTTGAGGCTTTCGCCTAATTTGTCCCAGTCCGTCACGACCTTGGTGCGAGAGGGTTGACCTGAATCTGGGGGACCTACGCGCGGTGTAAACTCTAGGATTACAGGCCGGTGGTGATTGGAGCTCGTGTAGCACTGCTAAGTCATGCAAACGTAAGTTTACATTACGCAGCAGCGCCACGTCGAGTATGTCGGGTCTGTGAGTCACTATGTCCGGGAAGTGAGTCGGTTCGTATGGGGCGATCAGGTCCACGTTGAGTGGCCCGAGGAGGGATTCAAGAATACGCCCTCTGGTATTGTTTGCGACGCAATTCCAGAGGGTGTGTTTCGCGTTTGGCGCTATGCTGTGCTATACGTGCTATATATATTGGGGATGTAGAGGGGCGTGGCTAAAATTTCAATTTCTCAAGGCCATTTAGCTGTTGTCAGCGCCATTACATATACTTTAATTTTAAACTCCTTTCTAGAATATTTATTCATTCATTACTTGCTTCCGCCGCCAAGTACTCTGATATTGAATATTTATAATGTTTTTTTTTATTTACAAACTAAAGTAAAATCAAAAACAACACTACTTATAAATAAGAAAAAATAAACTAATAGCAATGTTTATAGTATTAATTTTAAATAGTATATAATTATATGTGAAGACTTATGGGCCATTTTGTTTCTATAGTGTTATTGTTAATTATAAGATTTGTGCTGTTTGTCTTCCGAATTAAATAAAAATTATGCTGGAAGGACCTATAAAAGCGGAATTGTTAGCAAAATCAAAACTCCATTGAAAAAAGTTGAATGTACACAAGAACGTACCTACGACTTTACGTAGAAAAATTGTAATACTTTAAGTATAATGTTAGTTAGCTTATAGCTGTGCCTTGCTTTTGCACATTTTAGAGGGTCTCTTGAGGATGGTTTTAGGTGGGACAGTAGTTGGAAAATATCAGAGACTTTAGAACTATAATATTAAGGTATACTTACATCTATTTGTACAAATAATATTTACTCTACAAATTCAATGTTCCGTTATATTTGCTATTACAATTATGGTACACCAATATTTACAATAGACTCCCAAATAATATTCGTTTACAGAAGATGAAAGACGTTCGATATCATTCGCAAATCTTATCAGTTATTTCAATACATTATGATACAAGGTAATATGTTATTTTTTTTTATTGAATGTGCGTGCCGTCGTCAAGTCATTGTTTAACATAATCATAGATTTTGGTTTTTGGTATGTAGTAGATAATTATGAGAATAGTCCTAAAAAAATTGCTGCAATCTGATAAATAACGGTATAACACAAAATTCTTCGTTAAAGGTGGTGTAGTGTATATAACACTAGAGCATTTTCTCGAGCATTTCTATTAATGATACTACTGGTGCTAATGGTCTTACGAATACAGGTAAAAGCTCAGTTTCCAAAGCATTTTCATGTAATGTAACGTTCCTGCGAATGCTCGGCGCTCTGTTTAGCGTAATGCTCACAGCGAGTGTGCATTTACCCGTAACATTTCGTTGTACCTTGTGTTCACTCTTTGTTGAAATGTCGCGACAGGTTGCGTGTGCTGCGTTTATCTTGATGCCCGTGCTCGTGCAAAGGCTCAATGAAATGTTACACCAATACGCTCGTTGGTTTGCACAATTAGTTTGTAGTCTCTAGTCTATACTCACCTTAATAAAGTATATTCCACTAACATAACAGTAGTGGCTAGTAACTAATAGGCACAGGCCTATTTTCACTTACTGTGGCAGGATTGGATAAAGGTCCACGGGTTATAGGGTGTTTTTACCTTATACGGCAACGAGTTAAGGCAGTATTAGCTGAGTAGTAGTGACGTTGAAAGCCGCGCGAAGTTCGTGGGATCGAATCCTACAATGAGCTTGAGCTTTTGGTGAAGGAAAACATTGTGAGGTGACATAACACGGTGTTAAGGTAATTTTTGGTACCTACCTGGCTAACTAACATCCTCAAATAGAAAATCATTCCTCAAGTACCTACTGGTGTGTTCCGGCAGTTGCACTTGGCAGCCATTTGCCTTCTAGTCTGTGACTGTAAATGTCTTTTTTCTTATACTACATTGTCAGCAAACAAGCATACGACCCGCCTGATGGTAAGCGGTTACCGTAGCCTATGCACGCTTGCAACACCATGGGTATTACTCGCGCGTTGCCGACCCTTCCCCACTCCCCGATGAGCTCTGGCGACCTTACTCACGCGGAGGAACACAACTATAAGTTATTTGTAAAGAGTTCTGTTCTCCAGAAGTATGCCAGCCAGACCTAAATCTGTTTGCTGCAAACATTTGAACTGAGATCAGTTCATGTGAAAACACCCTAATATTAACTCTAGATCTACGCTATATATTCATTCATTATTTCATGTTGATAACAGCAGGCTAATTATTCTCTATCTATTTTAGAGTTGATAAAAAAATATTTTTCCCTGATTTTTTTTTATCAAGGTAAAGAACCTAACCTACACGAGTTTGGATTTTTTATACACATAAACCCCAGTTGTTTGATCTTTGGGAATTGAATACATCTTTCTTAGTTTAAGTTATGTTCCGCCCACGCGTCGAAGTTGTCAGCCTGTTGGTTTTGGTTACCTTTGATATTTTATTGAATACCATTTTCTTGTATTTAGTTATTTAAATGGTGTGTACACGCTTAAAGGATTATTTTCCTGTATAGTTGTATTTATTTATTTATTTGGCTCTTCAACAATGAGTACACTATTACAATTATATAGATAACAATTCAGAACTTATCTAAGTGCCACATTAATTAAAGAAGAGCACAGCATGCACTAGACGATGCGCTAATATAATTATAATTTTAATTTAATAGAAAAAAAAAAGTAAAGTTATGTAAAAAGGTAAAGCACTTAATTATTCTTAAGTTATAACATCCCATACATAATTATACTGCTTGTGCACATTACACATTGCCTTTGCATTTAGCGTACATATAATACATATGTGTCACAAAAAGAAAAAAATAAATGATTGTGTGCATAATGTTATTCACTGGATAGTATAACGAGACATCCCATAGTTTTCATCTATCCCATGCTGGGGTTCAAAACTAAGCTGAGCTTGTTCCATAAAAACCAGATGACTGATATACTACATAAGAAGTACTCCTTTTTTTCTTTATATTTGGGGAAAAAGTCTTTTCGCATTACAGTATGTATGAACTTGTAATAAAATCTCTTTGGCTATACTATTTGTATCTGGCTGGTTTTGGTATCATTGAAAGTTTAAATTTTAAAGAACATAATTCCAAATTCAAATTAGGAAAATGTGTGATTTTCAATTGTTTTTCGTACCGTCAAGATGAGTGAATCTAATGAAGAAATTCGATACATTTTGCGATGTTTATGGACCTAGTGCAGTGTCTGTGAGAGTAGCACAAATTTGGTTTAAGCGTTTTCAATCCGGAAATTTTGATGTCAAAGATGCACGTCGCTCTGGTCGCCCTATTACGGATAAAATGGATGCCATTTTTGAAAAGTGGAGCAAGATCGCCATATCAGTAGTTACGACGTAGCTGAAGAACTGGGAATTGACCACAAAACAGTTTTGGCGCATTTGAAAAAACTGGGTACACAAGAAAGCTCGATATTTGGGTACCTCACGAGCTCACTGAAAGAAACCTAATGAACCGAGTACTCATTTGTGATTCTTTATTGCGACGTAATGAAACTGAACCATTTTTGGAGAAGCTGATAACTGGTGATGAAAAGTAGATCACGTACGACAAGAACGTGCGAAAAAGGCCGGTCAGGCTTCACAGACTGTGGCGAAACCTGGGTTAACTCGCAACAAGGTGATGCTGGGTGTGTGGTGGGATTGGAAGGGCATTATTCATTATGAGCTGTTACCACCAGGTAGGACCATCGATTTTGAACTCTACTGCGAACAACTGATGAGATTAAAGCAAGAAGTTGAGAGAAAGCTGCCGGAATTAATCAACAGAAGGGGTGTGATAACGCTAGACCTCATACATCTTTAGCCACTCAGCAAAAATTAAGAGAGTTTGGCTGGGAGGTATTAATGCATCTGCCGTATAGTCCTGACCTTGTACCTTCAGATTTGCACCTGTTTCGATCTCTTCAGAATTCTTTAGGCAGTGTCAGGTTAACATAACGAGAGGACTGCCAAAACCACTTGTCGCGGTATTTTGATCAGAAGTCCCAAAATTTCTATAGCAATGGGATCATGTCCCTACCTACAAGATGGCAAAAAGTTATCGAACAAAATGGTACCTATATACTTAAGTTAAATGTAAATAAACTGTATTAAAAAATGTTTTGAATTTTCTTAAAAAATGCGAAGAAACTTTTTCCCCAACCTATTACGTTTATATAGATAATTTCATCCACTTTTACATTTCATTATGCAAGTTTATCTCTGCCGTTCTACTAAGTAGCCAACGTGCTACTGGTATAAAACCTCATAAAATTTGTCCACTCACTCACTTGCCTATGTAATGCCTGTCACAGACTCATATTATTCATAGAACCTGTCTTTCTTTGATGCCTCTATAACTTAGTTACATCATTGTAGTCAGAGAGACGGCAACGCATTATTATTTCTTACTACAAATAAATATCTGAAAAATACTCATATTTTTAAGTAAGAAAAAAAAGTCATGGGGCTACCTGATGCAGAAATACTTTTGTTATATAAAAAGAACAGATATAGGGTCAATAACTTCCTGTTACAATAAGTTGTAAAGATTTTCTTTGTCATTGAAATATGCATATGACATATTTTTTAATTTAATAATAACAATAAATAACAATGGTTATAAAAATAATGTATCTATACTAAGGTCGTGAATATTATGCGTGAATTTATTGTATATCTATAAGAATTTATCGTATATCTATATATAAATAGACATAACTTTCTATCTATTCTCAAACATACATTTTTTTTTTTTTTGGACTGGAACAGAAAGGTGGTGGGTCCAGGGGACCTTCTTCCACCGTTACGCGGACTTTTGCGGTGAGCGCTGAGGGCTCTCAACCGCTACTTAAAACTAAATAAATTTAGGGCAACGGTAGCCTGAGGGTGCCCCCTGTGGGGCTCGACCTCGGCTCAGGACGTTGCCTGGGGAATGTGGGAGGGCTTTAGCATGCAAAAAATTATTATTATTTGGGGATCGGTCGGATTGCTAATATGCAGCTCGGGCCGCTTAATCGGGACGAGACTGGGAAGGACGTCGCGACGGTCCTCGCCGGCGAGGACGAAATCTAGGTTGACGATTGCGCATCTGTATCTGTTTGCGGGCTTCTTCAGCCTCGATCTGTGCTAGGGTTATGGCATCGTCTGGTTCGCTGAGGGCGAACCTAGGCCTACGGATGCGGGAAATAAGGGACGGGGTGTATGTGATAGTGTTGATTATCAAGGGATTCGCGTGATGCGCTGCGGTATCAAAATATCGGCGCGAGGCGCGTTTCATGAATTGTTTCATGGTGGGGAGACCTAAGTCAAGGTGGAGGTTTTCATTGCGCATGTACCACGGGGCGCCCGTGGCTTTGCGCATGAAGCGGTTTTGAATCACCTGAAGGGTGTGGAGATGTTTGGGAGCAGCGTGGTGCTCGCATACTTCATGACTGGACGGATACACGCGGTATAGAGTCTAACCTTGCTTTTTAGGGCAAGTTTAGACCTGGCGTTGATGAGGCAGTGGAGTCGTCCTGCTACAAAGGCGGCGCGCGCGCGAACCGCCCTTATGTGTGCAGCGAAGGATAGGCGATTATCGAGGGTCACACCGAGATATTTGGCTTGCCTCTCCCAAGGGATCGGCTCGCGGAATAGTGTGACTGGGTCGGGGATGGGGGGACGTCTTTTTCGGTCGGTTCTATAAAAGAGAACCGCCTGACTCTTGGAGGGGTTGATCTCTATTCTCCATTTCCGGAACCATGCGCCTAGGGCGTTGGCTGCGGTCTGGAGTTTCTTAGAGATCGCGGGCGGGCTTCTGCCTGAGCAGTATACGGCAGTGTCGTCTGCAAAGAGAGCGAACTGCGTATTCTTGACTCTAGGGATGTCGCTCGTGTAGAGCGTGAAGAGCAAGGGAGATAGTACCGAGCCCTGCGGGACACCGGCACTAATGGGGTGAGGTGAGGACAGGACGCCTTCGACCCGATATTGAAAGTGGCGATTCGACAAAAAGTCTCGTAAGATGGTCACGAGTCTCGGTGGCACACCTAGGGTGTAAAGCTTTCAAACATACAATACTTACATTACTTTAAATAAGTACCTAACTGCCGTACTCAGAGACGTCCATTAGTATTTAATGTCTGATTAAAGTATGTCCATCTTTGTTTATTTAATAGCTATAAAAAGAGACAGGTATAGAGATAATCGATCATTTAACCTAATTGACGTCTCCGAGTGCGGCAGTAAGTTTCATTTTAATACTACTCAATAATCAAAATTAAAAGGAATATTAAAATATTTTTTTACATACAAAATAACTAAAATACCATCCACAAAAAGCTAAACCATAATCTTTCTTTATTTATAATAACCAACTCTATAAAAAAAAATATTTTTCACAATAGAAAAAAATTGTTGCAAGCTCTCTGTCTATAAATAAGATAGACATCGTTTACCGCAGCGGTACAGCGGAAACTATCGGTCCATTGTTCAGGTTCGCTTCCCGTGCTGATTTTATCTGTCTGTCTGTTTGTGTCATGCTTGTTATGAATTCACTTTCTAGATATGCTCATAATAATGATTAACGATATATGCATCTGTTAACTGAACAGGAAATTTTTGAATGTTCACTAAATTGAAACTAGTAGGGTAAATTCGAAAGCTTTTATATTGCTTATACATATTCTGTGGTATATCTTCATACGATCATCCGCCATATTGGCATTTTTATCATTATACTGAATCTATCGATCACTTTTTAATAATTACTAAAAGAATAGAAAGAGAGAAAAATTAAACATTTAATCAATAGACCACTCTACAATTCTGACCAATCTATCTATCTATCTATCTATCTATATATAAATAAAAATGAATCGCCAAAATGTTTGTACGCGTATAACTTCCGAACGACTGCACCAAATTAGATAATTCCTTTTTTTGTGTTTGTAATTGTCAGGATAATGCAAGGTTTTTATGAAAGATAATGTTTTATGGAAAAAAATATACTCACCGGGAACGCGGGTGAAACCGCGGGGAACAGCTAGTATTTAATAATGCAGCATTTTTCTTTCGAAATGAACAGAATAGGACGACCTGTAAAGCTATCTATCATATAAGCTATCAGGAACTTATCTGTAACCTGTAACTGGCCCTAAATATTGTAATACTTGGGCAGTCATCACACGATGTTGAAGTTTTCTACACTACAACGGCATAGTGCGCACTATTACTTAACATGATTGCAATCCATTTCAATTAGAAAGTGGTTTTCCTGATTACTTTTTTACATTCTGCTAACACCATATGCAAACAGTGCTTCAAATTGCAAATGGAATTTTCGACAACGTACCTACTGTTTCAATCGATTTATAGATTTCAATTGGCAACTGATTGTAATAAAATAACATAATCCACATACAGATTACTTAATATTTCTAACGTAGCCAATTGCATTGATAGCTTGACCTGGTCGAGTCGAGTGAGAGTGAAAGTATTTTAAGTCCTTCATAGTTGAGAAGTTGTCGACTAATTTAAATGTTTAAATTATTACTTATTCCATTAGATTTGACTACTACAAGATTTATCGTTATTATTACACTGATTTTAATCTGAAAATTATGTAGGTACTTATTACAAATAGTGAAAAATATAAAATAGATAATATGCCATCGAATTTTTAGAGAAAATGACACTGTTTTTTGTCCGCAAAGCTCCAGTTGAGTGCTGAAACCAATTGATCCTCAATTGATCGACATTTTCTGGTTATACTGAAGGAGAATCTGACTGACTGACGTATCAACGCATAGCTCAAAGCGCAGGTTCTAAAAACTTTAAATTTTGCACACATGTTCCACGGCCCACTATGAAAGGGTTTTTCAAAATTAAACCCGCCTAGGACCAAGACCACTGCCCTGAAATATCTTGCTAACAATTCGTTTTGAATGATAATTCGGAATCAGTTTATCCTAATTACATATTGCGAGGAATTTAATTCATTTTATAACCAACTAAAACTATGTAACTAATCTATTTGAATAAATTAATGTTCTGAGTCTGTGGTATTTCTGGAGGGTATCTCTTGAGTGTTCTTCTTTTGTGATCTAGTCATCACATCTTCTAGAGACACAAGCAATACAACAACAATAGGACGGTGGTAGAGTAGAACTAAGTACATAGTCTGGCCATAAATACTGTTACAATTAAAAATAAGAAAGATATTACATTTGAATTTGGAATCTGTCATTTTTATACGATTGTTCATTGGGTTTTCTAATTTTGGCGCCAATACATTGGACAATATTTTGCGATATTAAAATGGAGTGGGGTGATAAAGAGAACCGAATCGCTGTGATTGCATTACACAAAGTTGGTATGGAGCCAAATGCAATTTTTAAAACTCTCCATACGCTTGGTATTAGTCAAATGTTTGTGTACCGGACTATTAATAGGTACAATGAGACCTCCTCTGCTTGTGACAGAAAAAGATCTGACCGTCCACGTAGTGTTCGTACGAAAAAGGTGGTTAAAGCAGTAAGGGAAAGAATTCGAAAAAATCCTGTCCGAAAGCAAAAGATTTTATCTCGGGAGATGAAGATAGCACCCAGAACCATGTCGCGTATTTTAAAAGATGACTTAGGACTTGCAACCTATAAGAGACGCACTGGTCATTTTTTAACTGACAATTTAAAAAAGAATAGGGTGGTAAAATCGAAACAACTACTGAAACGGTACGCAAAGAGAGGTCACAGAAAAATTTTGTTTACGGATGAGAAAATCTTTACAGTTGAGCAACATTTTAACAAACAAAATGATCGTATTTATGCTCAAAGCTCTAAGGAAGCTTCCCAATTAGTCGACAGAGTGCAACGTGGGCATTATCCGACTTCAGTGATGGTTTGGTGGGGTGTTAGCTATGAAGGAGTGACTGAGCCATATTTTTGTGAAAAAGGTATCAAAACATCGGCACATGTGTATCAAGATACCATTCTTGAGAAGGTAGTTAAGCCCCTTAACAACACCATGTTCAATAACCAAGTATGGTCCTTCCAACAAGACTCGGCGCCGGGTCATAAAGCTCAGTCCACGCAGTCTTGGTTGGAAGTAAACGTTTCGGACTTCATCAGAGCTGAAGACTGGCCGTCGTCTAGTCCCGATCTTAATCCGCTGGATTATGATTTATGGTCAGTTTTAGAGAGTACGGCTTGCTCTAAACGCCATGATAATTTGGAGTCCCTAAAACAATCCATACGATTGGCAGTGAAGAATTTTTCCATGGAAAGAGTGCGTGCTTCTATTGATAACTGGCCTCAACGTTTAAAGGACTGTATTGCAGCCAATGGAGACCACTTCGAATAAGCTTCTAATATTTTAAATTGTTTTTTATTTATGTATTAAACTAACATACTGTAAAAGTAATAAATATTATTTGCAATAAAAAAAAATGTTTTTCTTTGTGACAATATTTATGGCAAGACTAGGTATATAGTACCAGGTCACTCAGAAAGTTTTGAGAAAAAAAGTTTTTATGTACATGACACTGGCCAGTTATAATTTATTTAGAAGACACGATTATTTAAAAGTAAAAATACAAACATTCCAATTACAAAACTTCCCTCCACTCGCGATGATTTTTTATGATTTCAAATGTCGTAGACTTCAAATGTAATTTATTGATGAAGGCCCTTCTAAAGCAACCGTATACCACTGGTATAACGAATTTCAGTGCAGTCGACTAACTTTGAGGGATGAAAAACGAAGTGGTCGCCCTTCGACAGCTGTTACGGAAGGAAACGTGCTAGCAGTGAAAAAATTCAAGAGAATAGTTGAATTACGTATGAAGAGCTTCAGCACATACTGCAAATAGTATCGGGAAGCGTTCACGAAATTCTACATGAGCATCTTCGCGTGAGGAGGATAGTTTCACGCTGGGTGCCGCATGCGCTAACAGCGTTCGAGAAGGCCATAGAAAAGGTGTCTCGTGGCGTATTGGAAAAAGTGTTTAGAAAATTGGTTTAGACGCATGAAACTTTGTATAGATACTGGTGAAGAGTTCATTGAAAAGATTAAATAAAAAAAACTTAACTCATAAAACCTTTTTTTTATGTTTCTCAAAACTTTCTGAGTGCCCCACGTACCTACGCGCCTATAGCTGGCTACCTTCATGTTGAAAACCTATCCAGACAGTTTTTTCTAGGCTATGTGTAGCTTACCACTTTCGACCACATCATCCATGGTAAGAATGTGGTCAAACACATGCCTACACTTACTAAAAAAATCGGTCAAATGCGAGTCGGACTCGCGCACGAAGGGTTCCGTACCATTATCTATAAAAACAACAAAATAAAAACATGTCCGTTTTATGGGAGCCCTCTCAAATATTTATTTTATTCTGTTTTTTAGTATTTGTTGTTATAGCGGCTACAGAAATACATCATCTGTGAAAATTTCAACTTTCTAACTATTAATAATATCACGGTTCATGATGTACAGTCTAGTGACAGACGGACAGACAGACAGACAGACAACGGAGTCTTAGTAATATGGTCCCGTTTAACCCTTTGGGTACGGAACCCTAAAAAAACATAAATTACCAAACACTTTCGTCAGTCAAAATGTTATAGAGCTAATGAACTATATTCATTAATCTTTTTTAAATGACTGTGCAGTTCATTGAACTAGTTTTTACTTTTAGACGGTGATTTCACAAAAAAAAATGTATGCTGAATGTAAATCCTACGTATTTACTACCCTAATATGAGTCTGGAAACAACAAAAATTCAAGGTTTACTTAAAACCCGAATACCCAAAAGATTTAAACAAGAATTATCTAAGCAAATAATAGAAAGAAATCTCACTATAGTAAGTGATGATGTTGCCGAAGGTGAAAACACACAAAGCCTAGAAGGAACTGGCTCTCAAGTGTAGCTACTGGATCACACCAATAGGTCTTTGGCGACAGATATTCAACTTGAGGGTGGCAGCCAGCCAGGCGGGTACGACAAAGACCAACATCTGAGCTAGAAATGGTTTATTTTAGACTTTATCATCACTTGACACTAGTTACCAGAACAACTATGAACGTACTTACTTATTTCCTCAAATCTGTGTGGGTAGTTTTTATCAGAAGTTATAGAATAATCGACAGCAGCGAGGGCTTTGAGGATGTTTTCTATATATCATAGTTTGTATTTTATACATTGATTGTAAATACTTGTTAAAGTACATATTCTCCTTTGATAAATGTATTTATTCATCTACACACTGAAATACCTTTACCGTTGAATATCTTTCTTTTATTTACATAGAAATAGGTATGTAGGATGAACGATTTTTGGTTCATTTCTGAGCATATCACATTTTATATCTATATTATTCCTATCTCATTATCTAAAATTTCCAAAACTCCTTCCTTAGTGGATGCCTACACTGTATAAGGTATCTATGTGGAATTTCAAGTCTCTAGGTCCAGCGGTTTGAACTGTGCGTTGATGTATATCACCCAGTCAGTCAGTTTACCATTTTATAGATACAGATAAAAAATAACTGATACTGACACTACTGACATGCCTTTCGCAAATGACCTTTGACTTCGACCAAATTCATGCTTCGACCAGAATTGGACGGCTATTCCGACATACACTTGACATTCTACGTGTAGAAACCAAATTTTGAGAGGTACATTCACTTCGTTAAGTTGTCTGTGAAATTAACAAAAGCTTGACCGTGGAAACCTTGCATTCTGATACTTACATAGTCACTTTTCTGACATGTAGCGCTATATTCCTGGCTTTGACTGTGAGGTTTTTGATCCGTATTTTCTATTATATCGGAGAATGATAAGTTAAATTTATATACATTTATATTTCCATAAATATGTTTACATATTTTGTCAAAATTTGTCAAAATGCGTACAAAGAAAGAAAGAAAACATTTATTTGGACAATCACACAAAATTACAGAGGCAAAATCATGATATGTAGACTTCTTGCTTAAAAAGACCGTCATTCCTCTAGGGGAAAAAGTATTTTTTTTAAAATTTTTGTGTGTCAAATGACAATGAGCCTACAAAAACGAAAAAGTCTTTAATCATAAGTAGAATAATCATGAATAAAGACTCGACTTATTACTGTTTCATAAAAAAAGAACTTCATTTTAATTTTGAAAATGGAACTAAAATCGGCGATCTCTGGTAGAATGCATGCAATGTGTTGCGGCTACAGAAGAAACAAAAAAATTACATTGGCGCGAAATCTTTATAATTTTTCTCTAATTGCAAATTGAATTGGTAGTGACCATAATTAATTTTACAAAAGTGAAAATGTCATCATCTAGTGAGAATGGAGACCCTAATTTACAAATAGAAAAGAAAGGAAAAGAAATAATTTTCAATCTGTTGCCGTCAAGATCACAAAGCATTTATTTAAATACTTACGGAAAGTTTATGAAGTGGAGGACAGAAAAACGAGTGGATTCTTGTATTGGATTGTTTTATTTTCTCGCAATCGTAGTGAAAAGTATAGTGTAACACACGGCGCTAAAACCCATTAAAACTCGGTTTCTATTTACTACCTCGTATATAGTAAAACTACCTCGTATATAATGGGTCATTTTAGCTCCTTGTATAACAATCTACTATTTCGTTTTTGTAGGCTCATTGTCATTTGACACACAAAAATTTAAAAAAAAAACTTTTTCCCCTAGAGGAAGAATTGCTATTTTTTCTTCGCTCTGGTACGCCACAATGGCGGTCTTTTTGAGCAAGAGGAGTGAAAAAAATATTGCATCATACCATTATGCCTCTCAAATATATAGGTAATATTATATTTATCGTACCTAGATTTACTTTTACTAAAATCTGTTCTTCATGAAATGAGGTTTAGTAAAGATTAAACACCATAGGGCTAAAGGTAGGGTCCGGACTAATTCGTCCAAGGGTCCTCAGATTAACACATAAACTATATACAGCCTCTTAAAAATAACACTCCTCCTGGCTCATCTGAATTTTAACATTAAAAACGACAAGCAACAAATGTAAACCATGCAATATAAATCGAGTTTGTTTGTTCTTACAAAAATATTATAACATTAATTTAAATTAATTACGTCTTCTATTAAAGTTCTGAAAGGAAATTATGACAGGAAATTGTTTTATTAAATAAACATTGTTTTAAGGTCGTTTATGTAGGAAAGTTTTATGAAATAAATGGTCGAAAGCGTGTTGGACACACACATAACTAATGGTTCCGTAGTACATTAACATAATATGATTCAGGTAACGTTTAGAAAAATATAAAAAGGTACAAACAACTTTCTAAACTGTTGATTTTTTTTTCTGCTACGGAACCTACTGTTGTTCTACCTAACTTGTTTCTCAACATCATAATCATGGTTTTGAAGCCTCGTGTTCCATTAGCAGCTTTTTATCACATTATTACGGCAGCATTTTGCAAACCCATCTCCACTATCTTGCAATCTTGAGATGTGAATCGTAGAATTCGCAGATGGCACAGAAAACTCCGATAAGTCTAACCGGAATCTCACGTTTTCATGTAATATTTTGGCAAAGTAAAAAATATTTACGTCATTATTAAGAAGGTCTATCCGATAACTTCAAAGAGGAGGCCTCGTACAAAGGAAATGTTACTTTTGCTGATTTTCGTTGAATTTTAACTCTGTGAAACACGTTGAGTTCTAGTTATTTTTTCCTATATACCATCTAAAGCTAATATTATCCTCTTCATTTTATATGTATCTTTTTCTCAACTATGTCTTTGTCTTTGATCATAAGAACTCTTTCGACATCATCAAAAAGCTTACCATTCCTAAACATAACTTTAATCGTAGCTGCCCAATCAGAACTACCTACCGTTAAGCTGGTTGTAAATCTAATAAAGATGCTCACCTTGTGTTAGCACCTTGGACTTGACTGGCAGCAATCATCAAACTTGTTCAGGTAAATAAATAATACGTCTAGAAGGCGTGACTGTTGCGTAAGCAAACTGTAAACACAGCACACCCTCATGGAAACCTGTTGGTGGAAAGGTCATATAGAGCCTTAACGACGGTATCATGTTATATTTGGGTACTTTCCTCGTCTTGTTGTGATTTAACTTTGGCTTTAAAGAACATGGCGTCGAGTAATTAATATATCAGCACCAGAAATGGTAAAAAAATTATTAATTTATCATTTTATTTCAAGAAAAACACACACAGGAGACTTAACAACTTCATATCTCAAGGTTGGCAACGCGTGAGTGATACCCCTGGCAGGGAAAAAATAATATTGTATTTTCTTTGCCCGTGGTGCTATGAGCGTCTATAGGCTACGGTAACCGCTTACTATCAGGTGGACCGTACGCTTGTTTGCCACCTATGTAGTATAAAAAAACAAAAATATGGAGTTCTATAAATTGTCAGACTCTAACGCACGGTTCGGAAGGTTGCTTTTGCTGAGAAGAGCCGACAATAAACTCTGCGATTACACTTTTCAAAACAAACTTATAATAACATAAAATATATCCAGTAAGAGCGAAAACAAAAGCTTACTCCTTGTGCTAGGAAGCTTGGATTATCATAAATTAAAATGATGTTTAGTATCTAGATAACCAATTTTACATTCAAAAATATAGCTAGTTGTACTGTTACATTAAACAGTTTATAGTTTGTTTTGATTTGGTTCGCTGACAATAATTGGCTTCTATATAACGTGGCAAGTGATTGAATCAGGAGTCGTATATTTGTATTACAGAAATACTCTGTTACATTTTATCTTACATATACTCTCTCAGTTAATGTTTGTGGTGGAATATAGTATTCTTATTTCCAAGGCTATATCGCTTTGCTACTATTGTACTATTAAATACCTAAATCGCTGCCAATCGTTCCTTAAAAATGTAGTGTGACTTCATACTATAGTATAAACTAGAATACAGTCAGTTGATTAAATTTAACTCTAATATTTGACTAGTGATTTGATGGAAGCCTTTCTCCTACACATGATTTGTGAAATTGTTTGAATAAGTGCAGTGTCATTACATTTCGTAGTTTAACTTTCAAACATAAAATATTCCATTAGATATGTTTAATATACGATTTCTCAACTGATTAATTATGAATTATGTGCAACGTTTAATCTATCTTACCTCCTCTGATATTAGTCTTAATAACATGTTTGGTAAGCTTTCTACGTCTTCCTTTGATTTTATTAAAAATTTACGTCTTCGATTCACTTACATGGATGCCATTTATTGACAAAAAAGATTTAGATGATACAGATACATGATATACCTAAATTCTCATTTCATTAGTCAACTTTCAGTTTCTGCAATACACTCGATTTCTATCTCATATTGTTTGCCTACGCAGATCAGCGTATATGGTTTTATGCAACATATGTACCATTTGTGTACACTAAATTGTTTACACTAGTCGTGATTTGCCTTATCTCATCACGTTATGTGATAATTTTGAAATGTGATGAAGTATTGCACGCGTAATTGACACTATAACGTTCATAATCGTTTTACGATCTCATTATCAACATTGAAATTTGTGCAATAGTTTCTGATCTATTTATGTGCCGTTTTATTTTATTTTTACTGTCTCGTGTGGTAGAATTCCATCGGCCGTAGACTAGAGACTACCATGTTGCTCATTCACCTTTATACTTCTGAGAACCTTGCCTGAACAAAGTCTTGTTTTACACCTTACGTATTATGAAAATATTCTTATATTTTTTCATCGTTAGCTGTTTGTATCTGCTTCTGAACAAGAGCCTCAAAATTGTTCATCACTTTTTTGAAATGGTTTAGTTGTTTGCAACCTTCAAAGACAATGTGGACTTTCCGGTATTCCTCTAAATTTATTCTCGGTACTGTTAACACCTCACTACGTTTGCTGTCAATTTCTTAACTATTATAATTTGCAATTTCACAAATAAATTTGCTACATTGAAGTTCTAATATTAGTGTATGTTAAAACTCGAAAGAGTTTATGTTATACTATAAATACTAACGGTTATCTAAATGTTAAGTTAAAAAACCGGCCAAGTGCGAGTTGGACTCGCGCACGAAGGGTTCCGTACCATTATCTATAAAAATGGCAAAAGAAACACGTTTGTTGTATGGGGCTCCCATACAACAAATGTGTTTTTTTTCACCCTTAAATATTTATTTTATTCTGTTATTTAGTATTTGTTGATATAGCGACAATAGAAATACGTCATCTGTGAAATTTTCAACTGTTTAACTATCACGGTTCGTGAGGTACAGCCGGGTGACAGATGGACAGACAAACAGACGGACGGACAGTGTAGTCTTAGTAATTGGGTCCCGTTTTACCCTTTGGGTACGGAACCCTAAAAATAAATACAAATCTTTATGCATTAGATTGCATATTAAAAATTGCCAAATTGAATACACATTATGCCATACCTACAATTATAATGACTTATCAGTTGTCAGCTCATCCTTCATCTGTCGTAAAAATAGTCACTTCCATATGTTTATACACCACTTACTTTTATGTCAGAATACAATTCCACACGTTTTACTTAAGAGACATTGACATTAAGTACCATTGAAGATTTTTTAGGGGTCCCTATCATAACAAAAAGGGTACCCAATAATATAAATTAACTTTTTTTGTCAGAAAGCTGACAAGCAGGTAGGTCCTTATGATAGGAAGCTTGGATAGCGGCTATAGCGATAGATAAGTGGCTTCTGTTGCCTATGGACATGTACTATTGGCATTCCTTAACTTATGTGTTTCGCTTTTGATAGAATCCTCATGTTCGTTGTGACGTCTGATTTATATCTCGCTTTACGACATATCGCCATTCTCTAACTGTTGCTCTTATGGAATTGTCGTTGATGGAATCACTTAAATTGGCCTAATATTTTTATATAATATGCATTAGAAATAAATTAAATTAATAAAAAAACATTACACACTCTACCATGCGTTTGACACACACACACACACGTCACCACTGTCAGTGCTTTATCGAACAGGGCAATGACAGACTTAAAGAAAAGAGTTCGTATATATGAGTGGAGTGATTTTCTTTATATTCTTGATTATATACATATACCTACTCTTTCGTTTATTAATGATCGAATTTTGACCACAGGCTACCTCTAGTTCTTCTTAAATGTGATAATCAAATAATAATATAGTTTTTTTTTATATTACGAATTGATGTGACGCCACAAAGACTTTACTTGCAGATTAACCAGCGATTACCAAATTATATTACGGAACATTCATTGAACAAACACACATCGCACTTAGCGTTTTTTGTTCCAAAAATAAACACTTTATAGGTGTGAAGTAACTATCAGTCATTTGAAAAAAAATTAAAGAAATAATAGTTATATTACATTATTAATTTAAAAGACACCGCAAATCAAATCACTCGTATTATTTTTAACGTTTGAACTGACCTTAGACAAAAGTAAAAGTGAATATGTTGTATGATGATTCGCGGCCATCTTTGTATTTTATTTTTATTATAGTTAATTACTTTTTACCAACCTACTAATATTATAAAGTAAAAAAAAAAAGTTTTTCTTTGATGCAGCATGCTCGTTTTCAGAATATTATTTTTGTTATTTTAGTCGCTTAGCAAGCTGGTATTGAACTTTTGGGGGATTGCAGATGAGTTGCAGACTTTGAAGAGCTCTCAGTTTCCGTTAAATTCGATAATACTTGTGTCGTTTTGTAAAACTATAGCATGGGCGTAGCCTGTAATATAGGATGGGGCAAAAAATAAAATTCTAGAGTAGGTCCCAAAAAAAAATGATCAATTGAGTATTGACTACAAGAGGTCTGTATGAGTCAGCCAGGGTGGGGCAGCTTCTTAACCCCTTTTTCCCCCATCCCTTAAAAAGGTGGCAAAGGTGAATGTACCAAAACTACGATAAAGTATTAATTACTTACCATCTTATAATAATAAGGTAGAGCGTAAATAGATTTATTACTTTAGATTACTTAAAAAAGAACTCGAGAAAATCAATCAACCTCCTAACGATTTAAAACTTGGACTGATATCTATACGAATATTTATAAGTAGGTAAGTGTAGAGTGTTATAAAAAAAAGTAAAAGTTATAAACCAAAATCTAAAAGTAATGGTTCACGTCAAAAACAATTTCATTAATCCATGGCTGTTTAGCAATAGAACTTTATAACAACTTTTGAGCTAAAAGTACATTGAATTTAATTAATATTTTATCATTAGCTTCTGCTCCGCATTTTCACCCGCTTTACCGAGGGATCTTTGTTTACCCGGGATAAAGATTGCCCTATATGTAATTCCAGGGTTTGATCTATCTATATGCCAAGTTACATTCAAATCCATTCAGCCGTTTATGCGTGATTGAGTCACAAACATCCAAACATACACATTTTAAATATTACTAGCTGTCCCCCGCGGTTACACCCGCGTTCCCGAGAAAAAAAGTATTCCATGTCCTTCTCCATACCACAGGCTATCTGCGTATCAAATTTTATCGTTACCGGTTCAGCGGCTTAGGCGTGAAAAGGTAACAAACAAACAAACTCACATTCGCATTTATAATATTATATAGTTAGGAAGTTAGTTAGGAACAATATAATATAAGTTTAATGAGAGGTAGAGGATAGCGATATGTCGCTCAAAGAGCAGCTCGACTGGGGAAGTACCTCTAGCCAAAAAGCTTATAGTTGTTTGTGTTCCTGCGAGTGAGTAAGGTCGCCAGAGCTCATCGGGGAAGGGTCGGCAACGCGTGAGTGATACCCCTGGTGTTGCAAGCGTTCATAGGCTGCGGTAACCGTTTACCATCAGCCAAGCCGTATGCTTGTTTGCCGACAATGTTGTACAAAAAAAATATTGAAATACAATATCGCACGATTACTACATAAAAGAAACACCAAGAGCTTGCTCTGTATTGGGTAACTAAAGAATTCAAAATTAGGCAAGATATTTTTCGTCCGTGGCCAATGTAGCCAAAGCTCTCTGTGTTAATTGTACTTCATTCAATTCTAAGCATACACCGATGGGTAATTGACTGAGACAAACATAGTCTATGGCTTTTGATTTATGATAATGATTGACAGTTTGACAGTAACCTTGAATGAAGTGAGTAAATCGTAGTTGTGTTGTAATATGGTATCATCTAAGTCCATTGACATGTTTGTGTAAATAATCTGTAAGATTGTGAGAAATTTACAAGGTCATTTTTATTTTTCTAACTTTTCTTGCAAAAGATCATCCTTACGCGATCGAAATGTAAAAAAAAATACGCGATTTCAGGTTTGGTGCCATAGTCCTATGTGAGGATTATCCCAGGACATATTCAGTTATTTATATAATACTCGCCCCACGCTTTCTCCTGCGTTACTGAAAAAAAATCTGCGTACCAAATTTCATCGCGATCGGTTCAGCGGTTTATGCGTGAAAAGGTAACAAATAAATAAACAAACAAACTGACTTTCGCATTTATAATATTATAGTTAGGATGAGGAAGTTAGGATACTCGCCCTGCGGTTTCGCCCGCGATTCCAAGATAAAAAATAGACGGCGAGTGATATGTCCCATAAACTATTTCTATGCAAAAAAAAACATGTTGATCCGTTAGTACTTCGTGCGTGAAATAAAGACAAACCAACCCAATTTTGCATTTATAATAGTATAAGGATAGAAGGGATTTTACAACACTAGTGATTTCTTACCAATTTAAACCAAAGCATCGATATTTTAAATGTTACTTGTACATCTGAACACCAAGAAACCCTGAATCAGAATGCATATCCATCCGTTAATTTATTACATTTTATAACAGGAGAAATATTTTACATAAAGCAATAAAGACTGTGCAATTGTGTTTAAGCAAAGCGGTCTATTCTCAGATCATAAAAAAATATAGTTGCATAACATATTTAAATAAACGAGTTCTTATACTACTAATATTATAAATGGGAAAGTGTGTGTTTGTGTGAATGTTTGTTACTCAATCACGCTGTAATGGGTAAACGGATTCAAATGAAATATGGCAGTTAGATAGATCACACCCTGAAATAAAACTTTAGAGACATATTAAACCTAGAAAAGCATAAGATCCCTCGGGACGAATAAGAATAAATATCTTTTTTCCAATAACTGAACATTTTTTTAATATACTTTTACCATGAAGTTTAGCAGTACTTATCAATTTCTTCATCATTCAAGATAATTATCTTAGAGATACAGATTATTCATCACCCAACAAAGAGTATTTCTCCAAAGAAATATACCCGGGACCATAGCGTGGTGGTAGGGTACTTTGTAGTACCCGCCGGGCTGGCTACCACCCTCAAGTTGAAAATATGTCGCCAAGCACCGATTGGTGTGTTCCGGCAGTTGCACTTGAGAGCCAGATGCCTTTTCAGAGCCAGAAGTTGACAACACATTGACAATCCCATTGGTATTGCTTAGGCGACGGTAGCCACTTACCATCAGATGGACCGCCAGCCTCCTTGCCCGGCTTCTGACATAAAAAAACGTCATTAACTTTACTCATACTGCTATTAGATATTCTTGTTATAAAAAAATTAAAATACATAAATATTGAATCTGTTAACCATACCTCCATGCTTTTCTGGTCCGAGGGACTAACCGACGATTATCTCAGTTGGCACATCCGACCGAATGGTGAGAACAAAAAAAACGATATCCACACTTGGTGTGTGGCAACAGAACTATTCTCGGGTTAAGTAACTAATGATCTATAAGCAACAATAAGTGAGTGGACTTTAAAATCTTACTAATTTTGTAAATGCAATACTTTGTATCATAAAATTTGGTATAAAGAAAGAAAGGATGTTAATTGTCTTGAATATGTACAACTCAGCGTACATTGAGTTCAGAGACCTCAATTACAATTACAATTAATGTTCAGTCGGAGTCCTTGATCGTGACGTCACGAAAGTTCAGAACACATTTTCATTTTCATGGACAGAATTAATTACGAAGTTTTTATTTTTTTACGACAGCATATTTTTTAACCCTTAAATTTACCGCAAGCCTTGTCCTGTCATATCACAATTATATTTTATATTTATTTTCTAATTTATTTCCCTTTGATCCCACGTTGGGAACTGCCGTATTTCGTGACAAACTGATACTTTTTAATTTTCAAATATTCACAGTAATTATTAGTACTTAGGTACATTGTTCTTTTATAAAACTGTATAATGTAGTTGTTTACTATTCCAAATTCAAGTCGACAACCCCATAGAAGTTTACTTGAAAACAAGTAACTAGTTCACTAGTCATTGCAATTAGCTTGACTATGTTTCTTCAATACTACCACAGCGTAATTTAAGAAAGAGTTACATAGACTGTGGTACTACAGACGGAGAAATATCCCTTAGACTTACAATTATTATCCTAACGCAGAAAGGAGCCTCTACAAAAATTATTATTAATCAGTACCTACTTTCACCTCTCTAGATTTGTATTTATACATAAATAAAAACCCTTATTATCGTATTTCTCTTTGTTATCATAATATCAAAATAGATGAAAGAAATAAATACATTTCATTTGTTCAACAAGGGTAATTATATCTAATTTAACATATTTTCTTATTTACATTTTCAAATTGTATGAACTGTGGCAATGAAACTAAAATAAATATTTATAATAAAGTGTACGTCTACAACTATTATTCACACATATCTAAATTGATATTATTGCAACATAGTGTATTTTAACCGTTAGGCCTACTATACACCAAACAATTTATCGGCGATACATTAGTTAATCTATATATATAAAATGGTAAACTGACTGACTGTTGGTACTCGTATATCAGCCCAAACCGCTAGACCTTGAGACCTTATACAGTGTAGGCATCTACTAAAGAAGGATTTTCGGAAATTCAACCCCTAAGAGGGGTACGCGGAAACCGCGGGGCGGAAGGCTAGTTGGCTAATAATTGCTCATTTCACTGCCATAACACTGGATGGAATTTGTTTTTAGGATTCCGTAGCCGAATGGCAACAAACAGAACCGTCCACAAGTCCGAGATTGCTCAAATAGCCTATTTAGATCTCCAATTTAATTGGGTGTCAGTTGACAGCTATTTAGAGATTATCTGATCTGTCTTCTTTTGTAAATAAATCTAAGAGGCATTAAGATTTATTATTTTCGTTTGCATTACTAATATACCTATATTTCGCGGAACGCTTTACTTATCATTATATCTCATCAACAAATCATCGTCTAAATCTAAAGTATGATTATTGAAATCTAACTATGTCAGATGAAAAGTCGATAGGTGTGTGACCCGCTTAAATAGTGAATTTCAAAATAAAACTCGATAATTTAATGAAGGCTTATACTTAGTTGAGATTTTGTCATCTCTAAAGTTCGGTCAGGGCCAAGGTTCACTTCTCCTTTGCTAATAGATTCTACAATAAACAGGTACGGTCGCTCGTACACCGAATGTACCTATAGGCAATTTTTTCTAAACCGAAATGGCATTTTTTTAACAAAAAATAAAACGGATAGTGAGTTTTCACTATGTTGGAACTCTAATTAGATTGCGTAACCATCAAGTTGAAAATTTATTGCCAAGCATCCAACTGTCCAGCTGTTGGACTTGAGAGCCAGTTTCTTCTAGGCTTTGAGTGCTTACCTCATTCGGCCATATCATCACTTACCATGGTGAGATTGTGGTCAAACTCAGGCCTTCATTATACATAGAAAAAAATATATATATATATATATTAGTATGGAGTGCAGGATATCATATTATTATTACATTTTAATTTTATCCATTTTAAGAACATAGTATTTAATTTTTTAGTCCTATGTGCTAGACAAACAAACTAACGACGAGGTTATGTTGTACAGTTGAGGACTTCTTATGGCCACCTTCCACCATCATCAGACCAGCTCCATGGTACCTATTATTGCATCATCATCCAGTTTTGAGCTATGCTCAAAGTCTCTAGCTCATCGGGAAGTCAGTGTAAAATCGATTGCAAAATTTGTACACAACATACAAGAAAGTGAGTCAATAAAAACGTGGTAAAAAAAACTAAGTATTGTTATAGGCCGATAGGTATGCAAAAAATACTATTTATTAATACTTCTTAATCTATGCTATTAGTACGTAAAGATCCGACACTCGCGTTTCTCCAGTTGATCGTCGGTTCGTCAGTCGATCGTCAGAGGTTCGCCTACTATTATTGCCGTATCAACGTCACTCACACACATTAGTATTAATAGGTAATTTTAGGGGGTGTGGTAGGAATTTGAACGCCTCAGATCATAGGTTAGATTCTCAGTCTACTTCCCCACAAACATTTGTGTGCATGAACATGTCTGTTTCTTCGGAATATTACTTAATAGTAACTTATAGGTATCTAACATTAAACTCTTCAATTTAGTAAATTTAGGCAGAGCTTTTGAATAAAACATCCATTCGATAAACCATTTTTCCACCAAACAAATCTCGTACCTACAAACATTTCAACCATATAAAAGTGGTTTTATGTAAAGCAAAATAATTGGGATAAACTAATCAATAGATGTAGGTAGGCAGCCCAAAGATCAGCGACCGTTGCCTAGTAACTGCCCACGCAGCCTCCCGCCCGGACCGTTAGGTTATGTTTGTTTAAACTTAGCGAATTAACTTTTATACCCAACTTGCCGGGAGGCGCTTATGACCTACTATTTCAACTATTATGTGTACGAGGCTTTATTATATTAGGGATGTGCTTGACTTTAAATAATGTAAGGTTTTATCGATTGGTTATTGTTTTATTTAAGAACTCTTTATGGGCTCAGTTACTGAGTATCTGTCTTTCTCTGTTCGCTTACTACAGTTACTAGACCCACGAAAACAGGAAGGAGTCACTAAAAGTGAATCAAATTATGGTGAAAACACTAAGAATGCCTGAAATTTTTGGAAGTTTTTGTTCATTAATGTAGGCTCAATTCTGTAGGACATTGCCGGAAACTATACGTAGGCCCATCCACGTAATGGACGATAAATTGTAAGAAGAAAGGCCTCCCCTTTGCCCCACTTACGCTAACTTCTTAAGCTAACAGTTCTTACATAAACAATTTCAAAGTTATGATTAAAAAGTTTCCTTCTTCAAAGAACTTTCGATGATTTACATTATCAATATCGATTATTTAATTTAAAAAATAAATGATGAATTATTCACAATTTATGGTAAAGTTAGAACCAGTGACACAGCAACTGTATCCGGGTTTTACCATGTAAAGAAATGGCATAACTTTATTGAATTTAGCTAACATTTTTTTTAATTACACAAGATAATTCCCGACGTTTGTTGCAACGCCACGAAAGTTCCATCGCATGAATGGTATTGGAGCCATACGTTATAAGTAAACAAATAAAGAGACAGACAAATATTGACTCGTCCGGTCCAGTGCTACACGTGAGCTTAATTATTATACCGGATAATTAAAGACAGCTACTATTTCCTCGAACCTCCAACCTGATGTTGCATCTCGCTCAGGGATTGCCCATACATAATTGCCACTCAAGAACCTTTATTCTCCATTATCAACTCTATCAAACCAGATTTGATATATATGTTATAATATCACCTCACAATTATTCAATAAGATCAGAAGTTTGAGCAACTAAGTTGTTGACCTTACAAGAGAAAGTTGATCGATCACTAGTCAATTAGTTGTAACAATGTGGTTATACATAAGAGTATAATGAGCGTTATTTTAAGGGTTGTCACCGAAACTTTTGACACCCTCGCGTAACATGTAAGTAATTTTTATATCTAAGGCAATTTTCGTAACTTTGAACAACGAGATTTGTAATACTAGATTTTTATTCCAAACAGTTTATGAACGTATCCAAATTGAACGCACCTAAAACTGGCGCCATTTTAAGGCCGGGAATACACGTCAGTTTTTTTCATCCGATAGTCGGATCCGATAGTCTGATACGGCGAACTAATACAAACCTCTACCGATAACTACAAAAATATCTACCTACATTTTGTAAAAGATTGTGTATTATGAGTCACATCTCACCGCGAAGCCGGGTTTTCGTCTAGTTTATATAAATTATACTACACTTCATATGGGACAAAAAATCTGATTCACATGCATTTTAAATATTACAAACATTTTTAAATTAATTGGATAAATTTCATTGATCATATAAATATTTTACTGCTTATAATCTATACTAATATTATACTTAATGAGGAAAGATTTGTATTTTTGTATGTAACGAATAAACTCAAAAACTACTGGACCGATCTCAAAAATTCTTTCACCATTAAAAAGCTACATTATCCTTGAGTAGCATCGGCTATATTTTATCCCGGGAACGTGGGTGAAACCGCGCGGAAAAGATAGTCTGTACATAATTTTATTAGTAGGTAGGTCCGTACTTCTTATGTAATCAATAGTTGGTCTAAATAGTGTAAAATACTAATGTGTGTAATTAAAGTAGATTTTATACTTAATTATAAAAGAAAAATAAAAGTTTATCAATAATCTTCCTACTAACTAGCTGCACTTGAGAGCCAGTTCCTTCTAGGCTTTGTGTGCTTACCACCTTCGGCCACTTGGTGTCAAACACAAGCCTACAAAGTAAAAAAAATAAATCCAAAAGTTTGTGAGTGTATATTTGTTGACACTCATCTCCATAACAGTTGAATGCATTTTAATTAAATTTGACACACAGATAGAATATGCTCTGGATTAACATATATAGATAGGATAATTTATATACCAACAACGTGCGTGAAATCGAGGTGCGAAAGGTAGTATTAAATCTAGTGGTTAAAGCTAGTTAAAGCTAGTATTAAAAAAAAATACATATATTTTAGGACAACCCTAATAACATTTGATTGTTATCAAAAATGCCCACTAAAATGTTACGTTATGTTTAATCGCGCATTGTCTTAACTCTGTACTCACAATTGTGTGAAAATTTCGTAATTTTACTTTAGGCCAGTGACTATCAGAAAAAGTGTGATTAGCACCGGAAGAGACTCCGCGCACATTTGATATAGGTACTAAACCCTGCTTACGAAGATTAGAATTCCTAATTTTCATATCTTCGTGTGGACTCGGCAGAATACTATCACGGATTTCATAGTAATATTATAAAGCTGAAGAGTTTGTTTGTTTGTTTGTATGAACGTGCTAATCTCAGGAACTACTGGTTAGATTTGAAAAATTATTTTTGTGTTGGATAGCCCATTTATCGAGGAAGGCTATAGTCTACTTTTTATCCCGGGAAAACATTAGATATCGCGGGAACGCGGGTAAAACTGCGGGGCGAAAGCAAGTAATTAATATCAGGTCTTAAAAGTAGGAATAAAGTTTCATTATGATAGCGAAAGGCCAATAGTCTTGTGGAGAGTGGTAGGAAGTAGATAAGGAAGTAATAGGTTCAAGTTATATGACATTATGGAAGAGTATTACGTAATATATATAATATAAAACGAGAGGTCGATATGGAGCATATTTACGGTTCTTGTATCCTGTACTACAAGATGAAAAGCTGTTTCTTTTTTTTAATGCTCTCTAGATCTTTTTGACCTGGTGTCATAAACACCTTCTTCGACCTCTTGCTGACGATGGAGTTCATCCTCATATCCTCGAGCCGTCTCTATCGACCATTGGATATTTCTACTGCGGATCATTGGGATATTGAATGAGCTCCCCATTACGGTTTTTCTTCAGCGCTACGATATGGTGTTCTTCAAAAATGCCTTCTCTCTCGGTCATAAAAAGCATATATTATTATGTACCTATATAGATTATTGAAGTTTGCTCGATGGTACTTTGTAGTACGTTTGATATTCAAATTGAATAGTCATATTGAAGACAATTAAAAAACATCGAGCAACTTGTAACATTAGTATATATGAAAAGTTTGAATTTACTTCGCAATTTTAGAGTTTAGCTCATTGTGTTTGTCATAATGAGTAATTTCACACCTCTATAAGTATTTCCCTTATTTAACCATAGTTACCTTCTATTTTAAAATTTAGTATCTGGATTACATAGTAACATTATTCAAAATACGTAGCTTTGGAAATCATGTTTGTCTCATTTCTTCTGCCGTCAAACTAATTACGTCAAAGTGAGACAGGGACACTTGACGTCAAATGGAGAACTATGGCAGATATGCCTGCAGGCATATGCGAAGTGGCAACGTTACAGTGTTGTACACTGCTAATCTAGTTGCTATATAGTAACATACATATAACATCATTGAAATAGGGTGTAAAAAAAACACTCCAAGGTTGGCAATACATCAGCAATCTACTGCTTATTTGATTCGACAAAAAAAAAACAATATATAAGTGTGAAGAATTTTTGTAATTATCGCAGATTTTGCGATGTTTTTTTTTTATTTGTAACGTAAACGTCATATTTCTCCATCTATATATAGAAATCAATGTTTGTCTATTTGTTTGTAACGTATGCGTTCCTATACAATTTATCCACTTGCGATGTAACTTTGGTGAGTGGTTTGGGGAAAAAAGAGGTATTGCACGCCGAGGATTAGCTAATCCTAACTTAATATTATAAATGCGAAAGTAAGTTTGTTTGTTTGTTACCTTTTCACGCTCAAACCGCTGAACCTATCGTGATGAATGGTATGGAGAAGGAGATAGGCTACTTTTTTTCACGGGAAAACAGAAGATCCTTGGGGAACGCGGGTGAAACCGCTACCAGCTAGTAAATTTGTCGTTATCACGTGAAGCAGTTGGCTTTGCTACAACTGCATTAACCTACTTTAAAAAAATCCATTCATTACCAAATTATGTAATCAAGATATTGTTATTTATTATTAATTAGGTACTTCTACTTCGTTTACCTTATCTGCATCAATTATTCAGTTGTTAAATGCATGTTCTACTTTCACAAGGAACTAATCCTTAGGGACGAGTCCCGTTAATGGTTTAAATGCTGTATATATCTTAGTTTTATTTGTTTGTATGACCACATGTTAAGAGAGTCATGTAGTCGTAAAAATCATGTTTTATTTCTCATCTACACCTTAATTAATTGACACAATTAAACAAAACTCCATTGAAAAAAAAATCAAGAACAGGAGACGCTACGAGACAATATTTTAATTAATTAAATTAATTTAAATTATTCTTATTTTTCTCTTCATTAATAACCATAAACAATACACAGTGTTTATAAAAATAATGATAAAACACGCATGTAAAATAAAATGTTTTTAAAAAGTTACAAAAAGAATTCTGACAAAAAGTCAGACATTAAAAGTATTTATAATAAATATAAAACATAGTCCATGTAATAGCGATGCATTTATTATAATTTCATTAAATATATTGGTTTACGTATTAATTATATAAAATTGGTAACATTAAATGGCATTAGGAGAAATTTCACCACACAAATGTATTATTTGCATATTTTTGTAATATAATAATATGACATTTATTAGTCACAATTTAAGTTATTCATAAAATAAATGAAATTAGTGTTTCTATTAATTCCGGAATAGCATTTTTATTTCTGGCACGTTGTTATGAAATGAAGTCCGTATTTGCGTTTAATTAAAATATACTTGAGAATAAACCGATGTTATCTGGTAGTTTGCGTAAAATTGTGTAATGTCTTAAGGAATTATCGCACTATGTTCAAGAATTGTATAACAAATTATAATTTGTGTCATAATTGCGTACATGTCTTGTTAACACAGAGATATTTGAATTTAAATCAACACGCAAATATTATTACTAAAGTTTAATTATTCAAATTAGATTTATTTAATTATGAGTAATTCATACTTAAATTAGTTCTGAAATAAATAGTGGTTTGGTATCATAAATACGTTATTTTATAATATTTTTTTTATTTTTAAATAAAAGTTTATGGAAATAGGTAATACCACAGGTAATACTGTAAACCTGTAATTAGAAATATATTATTTTCTGTTAAAGCTAAATTCCATAACTTTTTTGTTCACGTTACGAGTGTCGGCGTCGTTTAATTATTTACCTTGCCTTACGTTACCTTGCCTTAGAAACTAAGACTCAATGACTCTCTTTGCAATATCATTACAAATTCTTTATTTTTTTTTGTTTAAATCCTGCCGTAATTGTACTGTAGCTAAACCAGTTTACCAATTCGCTCTACCCTATATTTAGACGCTGTCCAAGTAACAACCGGTTGATTATAGTTTAGATGTAATGCTGAATGCTAGGATGCGAGTAATTCTTCATTTTTGTGAATTTAGAAAGCGAGTGATTCGTCGGCCGCGGTCGCAAGTTGCATCGTAATAGGAGAGATTCAAGAGGTGAACGGCGATTGAGCTTCCTTGCTTCTCAATCACTTGCGAATCACTGAAATTATCGGGCAGAGCCGCATTAGGTGCTTTGAAGATTTTTTTCGAAATTCAAATAGGTAATGGAATCATGGAAAGTAAAGTTTTGTTCTTTTTTTGAAATTCAAATTATGGAATCATGAAAATAAATGTTTTTTTTATATTAATTATTTAAATAACGAATGGACTTAAAGTATATTTTGTTCAGGTCTTATTATATTAAAAACCCTACTTGTACTTGTAATACTATTATCTACTACGATACTACTTGTATAAAAAAATACAACGCCACTGGAAAAATCTAATTTTTTATGTTCCTACATAAAAAGCAAAAAACAGATTTTGTTTTTATTTATTTTAATGAGTTCACGGTCACAAAAGACAATTAGTTAATGTTAGGGATTTTAATCGTTTTTAAAAAATTATGATGTTATGTTTATTATTTTTACTAATTCAAGGTTCAAAATCAAAGCTAAATTAAAATTAGTAATTGAAAATCACAATTTTTTTTTTTTTATTATAATAATGTAGATCGATAAAGATTTGAAACACGTTTTTAGAAATTTTAGAAAATATCTATAAAAAGTAGTTTTATTTTAAGTCTAAAGTGTGATATGGTGTTTCAATAACACGTTTTTTTAATTTAAATCATACAAAAAGGTCATAGTTTATTAAATATAAATATTTATATTACACAAATGCTGATCTTTTTTCAAATAAAAAAAAATGGATTTGGTTTTTTCGAATCTAAAATCACAAAATGTTGTCTATTTCATTCATAAAATATGCTGTCAACAGTACCAAAGTACTTGTACTAACTTAAATTCTATACACCAATAGTTTTGCAAGTTATTTTCTTAAACAATTATGACCCAACGCCCAAAATGTACGTAAAGTGAAATTTTTAGTAAATGTGACGAAGCTATATAATATTGAAGGTTATGGTTAACACCTTCTAAATACGCATTTCTCACGGCAAAATAATAATAATATTTCAATTATATTATAACTAACTTCCACTCCGCGGTTTTACTAGCGTTCTCGAGATAAAAAATACATAAATGAATGTGTTAATCGAGAATATAAATTCTATCTGTGTACCAAAAATCATCCATCAGCAGCAAGATATAGGCCTCCCCTGAGGATCTCCAATAGGACCGGTCTTGGTCGGCCTGCATCCATCGTTTTCCGACGACCGTTTCAAGGTGTATGTAGGTGGACGTCCTACGCTGCGCTTGCCGGTCCGTAGTCTCCACTCCAGAACTCTTCGGCCCCATCGGCCATCCGTTTTGCGCACTATGTGGCCTGCCCATTGCCACTTCAACTTGTCAATCGGCTGGACTATGTCGGTGACCCTAGTTCGTCTACAAAATAAATCTCCTCATTCCTGATTCGATCTCGTTAAAATTTCATCCAAATCCATCGAATTAATCGATATATCATTTAGCAATCGACTCAACCGAACTATAGGATTATAAAATGAAGTACCTATTGTTAGAAAAACTTGATGGCAAAATAGATTGCTTATCAAAAAAACTTCCATCGTAACTTGCTTATACATAATCGAAATTAAATAAGTTATGTACAGATGTCAATCATATGTTTCAAGAATTTAAGCATGAAGCATGTCAATAAACTTTCACATAGTACATAAATTTATGATAATATGAAATAATTTAAATTTGTACATCAAATCCGTCCCTGTAATGACAGTCACGAATACTAATAAAGGTTTTGCAATAATAATACATTATACATTTTCACTGATTCGATAAATTTTATTATTATAGACATTTCAATACTTACATGTTTATTTATTTAATGTTTTATTTAATGTCATGGGGATAGCAATAATGTACAATCTCCTTTTGTACATGTAAATTAAAATGATTATTTTTATAAATTCTTTTAATATTTTTTTTATATCTATATCTATACTAATATTATAAAGAGGAAAGATTTGTATGTAAGTATGTTTGTAACGAATTGGCTCAAAAAGTATTGGACCGATTTTAAAAATTCTTTCACCGTTAGAAAGCTACATCTTCACCGAGTAACATAGGCTATATTTTATCACGGAAACGCGGGTGAAACCGCGCGGAAAAGCTAGTTTTCCATAATTTATTATACTTAGCTAAACTTAGTAAACTATACGATAACCAATAATATAGAGCTGTATTTCTTTTTTTTTGTGGTAAGTGATCATATGGCCGACAGTGGTAAGCTTGAAGATGACTAGCTCTTAACTGCAGTTCAACTTGAGGGCGGTAGCCAGTTAGTTTCATCATTTGTCATCTCAATTTTTTTATGGCCGAAGTTACGATTCCAAATTAACCAAAAGCCTTGAAAAAATTCGAGCAAAATTCGGAAAGTATAGTGCTTCTACCTACGTACTGTCATGACCTCATTGTTTTAAAAGGTCAAACTGCCAAATGTGGATGTAAATTCTCTATTTAAAAGTGTAATGGTCTACTTGACCCACCAAAGGTATAATATAGTTAAGTTTTCATGTAAATAAGTAAACTTCAATCTTTATTATTGCAATGGTACTATTATAATGGGTATATATTAAAATAGAACATAAAACCTTCTTAGGGTACAGTAATTTGAATTATAGACTTTAAAAATAAATAATCAATGTATAAAATACAAACTATGATATATAGAAAACATCCTCAAAGCCCTCGCTGCTGTCGTTAGGCAAGGTTCCCAACAGGCTGGCAGCGTTCCCTTTTTGGATGGCCAAGCTTATGCGTTGGCGGAAAAAGCTCCCAGCCCGTCGGTCTCCCAAAGCCTCGATGAACTTGGATGATAAAATCCGAGCAAATCGGCGAGGCTCGAACTCCCATGGTTTCAACTGCGAATGGCATGAACGAAAAATTTGAACCAAGACAAGCGTATTTTTTAAATTTGGATAAAAAAAAAATAAGTACCTATAAATTAAATTACATCTATCTATATTAATAATTCCGTCAAGGAGTACGGTAGACTCGATTGAAACCTTACCTGAATAATAAAACATTAAAAAAAAAAATTCGAGTCGACCACATAACAATATATCCGCAAAATTCGGATTGTCGAGTATTTTGTTAAATTCTAATGGTGCAAATGGCAGTCGCCATATTGGCCGAGCACAGTACCGCCATATTTTCAATGAACGCATCCCTGTCAGTCAGTCTCAGTTTTTTCTTTTGTTTTCCCTTATTTCGGGAAGGCAAAGGGTTCTAGCCCATACAGCCTAATCATGAGATGACACAGTGTTCTCAGTGTGTAAATGAGCCTTTATTTTTGTTTCCCGTTGTTTTTTCTAACCATAACACTGGCAGTCATCGTTGGCACGATGGAGCCATAAACAATAAATTGGAATTGGATTGAGCTGTCAGACAGTGCTGCCAGAAGGTTTAATTTCTTACATTTTTCGTAACTTTTGACCCCCTCGCGTAACATGTAAGTAATTTTTATATTTACCTAAGGCAATTTTCGTATCTTTTGAGAACAACGAGATTTGTAATGCTAGATTTTTATTCCAAACAGTTTATGGACGTATCCAAATTTAACGCACCTAAAACTGGCGCCTTTAAGGCCGGGAATACACGTCAGTTTTTTCATCCGACAGTCTGATACGGCGAACTAATACAAACTACTACCAATAACTACAAAAATATCTACCTACATTTTGTAAAAGATTGTGTATTATGAGTCACATTTCACCCGAGCGAAGCCGGGTTTTCATCTAGTAATATAATATTTTACTAGAAGACTATTTTATTAGTGCAATCAGTTTACAAATTATAATTTAATTTATTTCAAAATAAGTAGGTACAAACTCGGTTAATGTTTAGTGTACCGATCATAGCATAGATTAAAGATGATAATCACAGTCAAATAATAAGTTAATCCTAATCCTAACTTATCCTAACTATATAATATTATAAATGCGAAAGTGAGTTTGTTTGTTTACTTGTTGGTTTGTTTGTATGTTTGTTACGCGCTTGGGACTGACTCAAAAAGGTAGCCCAACTGGGCAGGATGCGGATGGCAATAGGAACCGAAAGGAGTGTTACCATGACCGTAGCTACGAGGGGCATTTTAGGACAATACCCTACCTTAAAATACTAATTCCCTACCTTGAATCCATCAACTAGGTATAATAATGATAAACAAATTGTTTTCTCATACTTAGTAAGATGTGGTAAGAATGAATTGAAAATGAACTATTCGAATATGTTGTTAGTAGTAAATACTAATAGAATTGCGATATTTATCTAAAAATAAATACAATTGTGGTATCTAAAATGCAACATTATTTTGTTGTCTATGGTATATTATTGGTTATAGTAATGTACAGTTGAGCTGTCATTTATTTTAAAACTAGGTTTCGCCATCGGTTTCACCCGCGTTCCCTGGGGATCTTATGTTTTCCCGGGATAAAAAGTAGCCTATGTTCTTCTCCGTACCATAGGCTATCTGCACACCAATTTTCATCGCGATCTGTTCAGCGGTTTAGGCGTGAAAAGGTAACAAACAAATAAACAAACAAACTCACTTTCGCATTTGTAATATTAAGTTAGGATGAAGATTGTATAATTATGCAATTGATACACGGGTTTCCTTTATACCTATACTTATATATAAATATATTTTAAATCTATAAAATATAAAAATATATTTATTTTATAAAATACATATACAAATATATTTTATATCTATCCCTACCTGCAGCCACGGCTGCCATAAGTTCAATTCACTCTAGCTACAGCCCTGAGTGTCGCGCTTGAGAGAGGCATATGTCCAACAGTGGACACTAATTGTGGTCAATCTGAGTTTGACCATAATCTCACCATGGTAAGTGATGATGTGGCCAAATGTGGTAAGCACACAAAGCCTAGAAGGAACTGGCTCTCAAGTGCAACTGCACACATCGAAAGATAATCGATGGTGGTCAGTCAAGCACTTCAAAGTACCCTACCACCATGCTATGGTATCCTCACGATATGTTTTCGTTCACCGAAATCTCAAGCTCATTGTAAGATTCGAGCCTGTTTGTATCATCGCCTTAACTAAATAAGAGAGAACAAGAGGGACGAGAGAAAAGGAACGAAAGGCATGACGTTATTATACACATATATTTCGAAACAATAAAAGCGCCAGAACACCGTGAAAATACCGGAACCATACACGCAAATATCAATAGAACGCGGTTTCAAAGATCCCTGATGGATTCCTATCAGATGTGTTACAAAATATTTAATTTACGGCTAGCACAGACGTGGGATCGTCGTCTGACATACGCGAGAACCGACGAACCGTATTACCCAACTTTATAGCTTTATATACGTTTCCATTATAACCGCCTTTTTATAAAAGGGTGCCGGCCATTAGGTGTGTTCACACAGACCAACGTGTCGGTCATCATTTTTAATGAATTATTGTGTACTATACATATTTAATGGTGCAGTTTTACTTCAGCTGAATACATCGCATGTTTATGTTACATTTGTGATTTCATATCGTGTGGGTGTATGTGTACTTACCACTTTCGTCTTATCATCACTTACCACGGTGAAATAGTGGTACATTGCAGTACCACCTTCATGTTGAAAAGCCAGTTCCTTCTAGGCTTTGTGTACTTACCACCTTTGGTCTCATCACCACTTACCATGTTGAGATTGTGGTCATACGCATACCTAAACTTAGTAAAAAAAGAACAAACACAAATGAGCTGGAACTCTTCAAGAAATAAAACTTTGGCCTAAACCGGTATTGTACTCGGACAAGCATTACAGGTATAGCGAAAGTTATGTCACAGATTAATATGAGTGTATATAGTATATTGAGGCTTAAGTCGTTTCGGTCCACTCGTCATTCCATTCATATCGGATTGTACAGTTATTAATGTCGTAACGAGTTATTTATTTACATAAGTAACATACATAGGAATATCTTTAGGATCACACATAACTGCCTAAAACAATTGAACCTAATTAATCACTACTTTCTTTAATACCTACCCTATCTAAAGTTATTGAAAAGGCGATGTACAATGGTATAAATATTTTTTGAATAAATTTAATATCATTAAAGCCGAACAAAATGGCTTCCAAAAAGGAAAATCGACAACACTGGCAGGATTTACTCTAGTTAATAAAATCATTGAAAATATTGATAATCGCAAATCCGTTACCACAATATTCTTTGACATGAGTAAGGCATTTGATTTAGTATCCCATATTATACTTTTACGCAAGTGTGATGCGTACGGAATAAGGGGTGTCGCAAATGAATGGCTTAAATCATGGTCTACAATTGAAACAAATAATGTAGGTGTACCTCAAGGAAGTATACTAGGACCTTTACTCTTTCTAATATACATAAATGATTTACCAGATATAATTGATTATGACTGCACCCTGTTTGCGGATGACATATCAGTTGTTGTTCCATGTCATGATAACAGAACATATAACGATCAGATAAATAATACAGTTCGGACTATAATCTTATGGCTAAAGGATAATAATTTAATGGTTAACATAAACAAAACAAACTTTGTTCAATTCGTGAATAAAAATGGGAAAAAACAAAACTTAAACGTTCACTTTGAAAATCAAGTAATTCAAGAGTCTACTCGGACCACGTTTCTTGGTATTCTCTTAGATGATAGATGCTCATGGTCGGATCACATTAATAATATCTGCAAAAGATTAAATCCATTTGTGTATGCCTTATGGAAACTTGCAAAAATTGTCAGTATTGATACGGCGATCCAAGCTTATCATGGTTACGTCTGTTCTATGCTTAGATACGGTATTGTTTTATGGGGTAACTCTTATCACATAAAGAAAGCTTTCTTGGCTCAAAAACAATGTGTGCGTGCGTTTTGTGATGTCGACAGTCTTACATCTTGCCGACCGCTTTTTACTCACAGTTCCTTCTTTATACATTTTCGAAATATGCAATTTTGTAAAGTCCACTTTTATTTACAAAAATGTCAAAAACATGTAATTTTAATTCTAGACATCCCATTAAGCTAATGTTGCCAAAAATGAAAACGACGCTATACTAGAGAAACAGTTGCCCAATGGCTATAAAAATTTATAATAAGCTTCCAGAGGACCTAAAAAAAGTACCCTTAAGTCTGTTTAAACAAAAAATGGCTAATTCAAGCATGTTTTTAGTAGTAGAGTAACACACAAACTTTCGCATTAATAATATTAGTAAGATATTTTCATTATAATTAAATAACTTCATATAAAGTCAATAAAGATCAATTTAATGATAGAGTGTACCTAATTAATAATTATAAGTCTTAATTATAGGGCGAGTTATTGACAAAGAAATTTCAAGCCGCCATCTTGAAATGTTAATGAATATGTAGAAATTATAAGATCCAGACTGATATTTTGATTGCATATATTAATATCCAAACGTAAAATAAACATATTCAGAATTATATGATAACTATGTTATTATGGTTCAACTTAACCCTTGGGATTAACGATGTGTTTCTGACCTTGAAGAGCTTTTACGCCTCTTTTGAAGATCCCCATATCGTAGCGCCGTAGTAAACCGTCATAGGGAGCACATCCCAATGGGCCGTAGTAGGAACGTTCGACTGAATCGTTGTGTGGACGATCGAGTCGGCTCGAGGATATGAGGATGAGCTCCACATCGCCGGCGAGTGGTGCGATGGTAGAAGGGTGAAGATGGCACCAGATCAAAAAGTGAGAAAGTCTTGAGAACACTCCCCATTATAAAGACGGTAGAACTCACAGAGGGAGCCTATATGTCTCTTATATTTCGCTAGATTGAGAATATCTTACCTACATCTATAGGAGCATCTGTTTTTTTTTACCGACTTCAAAAAAGGAAGGTTCTCTATACGACCCGTATGTATGTATGTGTGTCTATGTCCACGATTTTCTCAAAAACTACTGATCCGATTGGGATGGGGCTTTCGTTAGGTTTTCGCGGCGTGGTTGGTAAGAACCCCAGCCACTAATCGTGGGTTCGATTCCCATCTAGGACGATTCTCCTCCGTCCGCGTAATTTTCGTAAAAAGAGGTAAGTACAAAGTTTTTGCTTCACGTATTAATATTATGATTTATTAGTTTAAATAATTACTTCATGTAATATTAAAACAATGGAATTTGAATGCTGCATGTATGATATATGATTTATTTTTAATTAACAGTTTATTCTTGAACCTTTACTTATGTTTTAATTATCGACCTATAATATGGATGGGCCTAAGGGCCATATTTCACTAGGACACCATGTTGGCGCAACCAGTCGCCGCCACCAACAAAATGTACGTATGGTTGCGCAACCAAACGGACACCAAGTGAGGCACTCTCTATGGAGCTGTATACATTTTGTTGGCAGCGGCGACTGGTTGCGCCGCCATGGTGTCCTAGTGAAATACGGGCCTAAGAGCCACCATCACTAGGTCTATCTTCTGCTGAAACCGCCCTAGATTCATAATATTAGCTTTTTCTAAACATTTCAACCCTTTCAATTGCTCTATCTAAATAATTGAAAATGAAAATATATAGTACTAGCTTCCGACCCGCGGTTTCACCCGCGTTCCCGAGGGATCTTATGTTTTCCCGGAATAAAGAGTAGCCTATATGTTAAAACAGAGTGTCAGCTACCTCCATACCAAATTTCATCAAAATTGGTCCAGCCGTTTGAGCGTGAACAAGTAACAAACATCCATCCATCCAAACTTTCACATATATATATAGTAGGAAGTAGGATTTAAATAGGCCTTCACAAGCATTTATGAATAGTCTGACCAACGCGGTATAGAAGGTTGCTTTGCTGAGAAGAGCAGGCAAGAAACTCAGCAATTAAAAATTATTTCTCACTTTCAATCTCATCTTGATCAATCTAGTTAGGTACTTGAATAAACCCATTCATTTTTATTAACTAAAATCCACTCAATAAGTTTCTTACGTCTGGGGCAAACATGCTGGAAATTACCTAGTTGGTAAAGTTCTATTAGGTTAGGTCTCAACTTTAATTACTTCAGGGACCTCACTTGTCGCTTGGACCAACTATTTTCAGCTTCAGGTTTTATATAAGGCATCTAAGTATTGATATAGACATTAATTTTGATGAAATTGTGTTTTTGTGTTTTAGGTAATAATTTGGATATTAGTTTGATTATGACCAGGTAAGACTGGTTATTCTGCTGGAAAATTAAGAAAGTACAGCAGAATTTGTACGGAGTTCGAAACAACTGTATTTACATGTTTCTATCCTCATAGAAACACAAGTAAATTAAGCTTAGACGAACAAGGGCCACCGACATAGCCCAGAGGATTGGCAAGTTGAAGTGGCATTGGGCAGGCCACATAGTGCGCAGAACGGATGGCCGATGGGGCCGAACAGTTTTGAAGTGGAGACCGCGGACCGGCAAGCGCAGCGTAGGACGTCCATACTTGCAAGGTGGACGGACGACCTTGTAAAGGTCGGCGGAAAACGCTGGATGCAGGCCACCCAAGACCGGTCCTATTGGAGATCCTTAGGGGAGGCCTATGTTCAGCAGGTAATGTCTTGCGGCTGAGATGTTGATGATGGGGCTTGATTTAATAGAAATCTAGTAAAAACAAATAGTCATTTTACGAAGCCGCGGGCGAAAATGTATTTTTTTTTCGTCAGAAGGCTGAAAATCATTCAGACGGTCCAGGTGAGGATAAGTGGCTACCGTCGCCGATGGACATTAGCAATACCAGTGGGATTACAAATGTGTTGCCGACCTTATATAGCTTAAAAGGCAACTAACTCTTAAGTGTAGGTATATATTATTAATACGAATGTTTGTGTGGATGTTTGTCACTCAATTACACCGCAATGGCTGAAGAGATTTGGCATATAGATTTATACTTTGAAAAAAAAATTAAAATTAATAAATATTCTGGGACATAATTCCTCACACACGGCCGTCTGACCCCAAACTAAGCAGGGCTTGTACTATGGAAGCCAGATAACTGATATACTACATATACTACTTTTCTTTTGTAAACACATAATTATATACACCTAGACTCAGGACAAACAGACATGTTCATGCACACAAAGATCTGTGCTGAGTGGGAATCGAACCCACGACCTGTGCCGTGATAGATAGGGTATCTTAACACGCCAACCGGCCGTCGAAGACCGATACAGGCCCGGGTCTAGTTTTACGTGGGACAAAACATATAATAATAATATTGGTAAATATAAAAAAAAAACTGAAATATATAATTAATATTCATAAGATTTAATATGTAGGTAACTGTAGTTTCATTTAACAATAAGTATTCATAGTTTTCCTATCGATTACCATTCACGAGGACACGATTTTGATTTGAATAATTATACGGCCGCAAAACTTTATAAGCAGCTTATGTATGTACCTACAGTCTACCACAGTCTTAGGACTCGTCATCACATACATACCATGGTAATTAAGAGATCCATAATGCATAAAATTACTTGCAATACTACAATTTCCAAATGCAAGATATCTATTTCTCAAGAAAATAATTTAATTTAGGGCACGCGCAGAAACAATTCCAACTGTCCTAAATAACGTCATCAATAGCGAAAGCGTAGATTTAACTCTCCTAGTCTGTCATACATGGTATAATCTCCATCTAACGTATCGTTTGAACACCCCATCACGTACCGACTCGCCCACTAGTTGCGTACACGCATAGTAAAGCCGATAGGAACTAATAATAGAAATGTAAATATATATGTATAGAAGTGGTATTTTCTGTAACTAACGTGAGGAAAAATTTCTATACAAAAATGGTTTCGTTGTATCACGGAATTTTATACGAATGGCCGATTGCAAGCGATAATGACCATTTTTCTCGCTGGAACTTCGATTTAAATTAATAAAAATGGATGTCGCTATTTCATTACCACAGCCTACTTGTTTAGAAATAATGGGTATGAAAATACTATTGTTTTTAAAATATTAAATTAAATATTATTATGAACTCGATCTATTACAATCTAACAGGATTTGGGTATATTAATCAAATCAAATGTCTACACATAGTCACATATAGCCATGAGAACGCGCTTTTAAAGAATGTATCCCTATTCTGAATGCCATTAGATTTCTATGAAACCAATAGTTATACAACAAGACATTACCGTGGAATCCAATTTGCAATGCAATAACAAACAAAAGCTCCCTATGACGTAATGTGCTCAATTCACGCTATTACGGTAAAAGTAGGTGTTATTCAAATTAGATTATGATACGTTCGGTCTACATTGTAACAGTTGTTACGTTTTTTTTTTTTTTATTTTACTAAATAATATACATTTCATAAATATATCTCAATGTAAATATTGGGTACAGGGTGATGATCTTAATTTTATTTAAGACATAATTGGCCTCTTATAAAACGCTATTAAATAGTCACGTAATAACTTCACATTGTTTGACAATGACAGTAAGTGATCGTTAAATATGTGACAACTTAAACAGTGCTTTAGTCAAATAGAGTTTTATAAGTAAAAATGTACATAATTAACCTTTTGATCGCTATCTTAATAACGAAAACCCCATCCAAATCGGATCAGTAGTTTTTGAGAAAGTCGTGGACATACAAATACATACATACGGATCGAATAGAGAATCTACAATATTTAAAGCCCTTTCCCACCGCCTGTATACAGGGTTATTTTTAAAACACCGGCAGTGCTTTAGGGGGTGGAAGTACTCATCAATATGAACAACTTTTACTATGGGACCAAACCTAAAATCACGAAAAAAATAAACTTTTCATACAAAAGATCCACCTTGCTCAATCAAAATGTATGAAATGTTTGAATTTTTTTTCACGATTTCACGATTCAAGGGCAAACCAACAAATAAACTATCGCTTTTATGATAGTAAAAAAGTAGGGACGAATAGAAAAAATATCATAAACCTTTTATCAAAACAAAAATGGTATTTTTTGTAGCATTAATTTAAAATATTTTCAAATATGCATAAATTTAATAAATTCACGCTACGCGTACAGTCATGAAGAATATCGCTAAAAAGCATCCAAAATATTTTACGCAACATTATAATAACCTTGCATAAAGTTAACACATTTAACCACCGTCAATGAACCAATTTAAATATGAAGGTAAATTCGTGGTTTAGCTTTTAAAAATGAGTTCTGCGATGAACTATGTAGAACCCATCTTGCTGGGTAGGTACCACCCTCAAGATGAAAAACTGTCGCCAAGCAACTATCAGTGTGAGCACCCACCTAGGCTCTATGTGCTTAGTACTTTTGGCTACATCACCAGTGACCATTGTAAGATCGTGGTCAAACACAAGCCTATAAATAGTTTTAAAAAAACATGCGGGGCAGTCTTTGGGGAATGCCGATAGGAGTGAAAACATGGGAAGCGTGCGATGACGATGACGCGAGTACCATGATTTTTGATCACCCAAAAAGTGCTCAACGCGCCTAAAGAAGTTTTCACTTCAAAAATATTTTTCTTCAAGAATCAACACCATAGAAGAGTTTTATCCTTGACTGTACTCTAACATACAAGTTTGATTTATTTAACTCGACTTTCACAATCTAATTGGCATGGATTACGTGCGCAAAATCAATGTTTTTTAATTAAATGGTATTATTTCATTAATTAATATTATAACTTTTTGGAAACACGCTTCGGTGTCCCTAATTAACGGAATTTCGTAACAAGTTTGTTACGGGATATTTTTACAACAATGTATTATAAAATTGACATACTTTACCTATTTTTTAAAGGAGTATAATGTTATAAACCAAATTAATGAGCGTAATGACAATTATGTTAATCTGCCTTATGCCGGAACTGACAAACGGACACATAATGACATGATTTAATAATAAAAACACAACAAAGCTTCCCACATTATAATTTTGAAAAAGTATTGAAGACAGACTCACATACGTGATATAATAGTGAGTAACTATCTATTGTCGCCGGTTTATCGCCACCAATCTCAAATTGTAAAAACTTAAAATATATTATGCAAACAATCTTATGTCCCGTGGTTTTACCCGCATTCCTGAGGGGCTTTAATTTGTTGGGACAAAAGTATGTTATGTTATTAGGTAATCTAATGTGTCAACTATTATCTAAATCAAGGACACAAACATACATACAAACTTTCACATTTATAATATTATTAGGATTGTAGACCTAGCTTCCTCCTCGCGGTTTTACCCGTTCACCAGGGTTCCTAGGTTGTGTTCCGGAGTATGATTTATCTATGACCCAATTTTCATCAAAATCGGACCAGCCAGTTATTATTTGTAAAATAACCGTATTTCTTTAGTTTATAACAAACAGTTACTTAAAGGTCGACATGAAAATATTTTCAATGAACGAAAATATGAAGTACCTACATATTGAATGAATGAGCAATCGCCTTTTTGTCTGTTAGCTATAAAAATTTCGCAATCAACATAAAAGTTATTTTTAACGTACCGATTTGAGAGATTTCATTATGGCATTGCAACGATTCTGTGATTCGATCATTTTGAGTCGTTAGCTAACATTTATGATTTAATTAATCGACTTATGATATTTTTATTATTCTTTTTAAATATTTTACTATTATCTTTGGGTGTTTTATTAAAACTAGTTAATTGTTTTAATTGTAGGCCTGTCTTTGGATAACTATCGAAATAATGTTATCGTAACCAATATTGAGTTTGTTTGTTTGTTACATTTTCACGCCTAAACCGCTGAACCGATCGCGATGAAATTTGATTCGCAGATAGCCTATGGTATGGAAAAGGACATGGGCTACTTTTTTTTCGGGAACGCGGGTGAAACAGGGACAGCTAGTTTTACTATAATTTTGATACGACATATAAAAATTCTTGGACACAATAAATCGGTAAGTATAGAGGGTCATAAAAAAGTCCTTTTAGTGACCTTAAGAAGCCACCTTATTGTCTGGGATATCGTGATAATAATAATAAATAGCCTTTATTCAGATAAAATTAAAACTACACTATAACACTTATAAATATTCTAAGTTGCCTCTTGGCAAAGGGAGTCCGTTTCTACAGGGTAAAACAGTTGTACAGTAGGGCTGTTCTAAACCTACACTTGAGGAGGAAACCGCTATAGTAAGTTTATACTTACATTATAGTTTTAATAATACGAAGAAAGTATTTTTTTTTGTCGTGCTTTCATCACCGTGAAGTCGGCAGCAACACATAGCTGTCAGAGCGGAGTATTAGGTACACCTATTATCCTTAAAACCTGATAATCATGAAGGAAGAAAGTAACTGATAAAATATTGAAAATCACCGTCTGTGTGCTTATGAGCCTTTTGAAAAAAAAAAACGAATTTATGCTTCCGCCCCGCGGTTTCACCCGCGTTCCCGAGGGATTTTATATTTTCCGGGTTAAAAAGTATTATATATGTTATTCTGGGGTATAATCTACCCTTATCCTGAATATTCCAATATTCCAAACGAGTATTCCAATTTTTCTTTCCCTAAAAACCTTATTCGTACTATTACGAGCATTTAAAAAAAAAAAAAACAAATCGGTGTATTTATATAGATAAACCAAATAAGATATTTCTACAGATTTATTCAAATCTTAAGATACCGATTGAAAGGTGCACCTCAATCCAAATGTCTGATATTTTTCACCGTACAAGTATTTATACATTGTATATATTAAGCAAGATCATCCGTCAATGTGAATGTTTAGTTAATTCATTGCCTTATCATCTGTCTGTCTGTATTTGTAATACATTGTATAATAGACGTGCAATACTGTTTCTTTTTTTTATATTTTATTTTTTACAAAGATAATTAGATTTTCTGACTGGCAAGAACAAAGTAAGATCTTCTTTAAACCTTTTAGATTATCCGATCGGTATGCTCTAGTTGCTGCACTTGAGAGGCAGTTAAGACTTTCACCTTCGTCTAAATCGTCATAAATTATGTTAACATTGTATAGGCATCCATTTAATGTTATTTTATTTGAAACACTGATTACTCAGTGATAAATAGTAATGGTTTAAAGGTGGAATTCCGTTAGGGAGGAGGTCGTAGGCTTGATTTTCATCGCGGTAACATTTATTGTTGAATTTATAAATATAAATATTATTAGATAATATTTGAACTATTCAAAATATATTAAGGTATTCGCCTGGCTAGGTACCATCCTCGAATTGAAAATTTGTCTCTTAACTACTATCAGTATTTTCAGACAGCTGCACTTGAGAACCAGTTAACTACTACGCTAAAAGCTTTCGGCCACGTGATCACTTATGGTTAATTTATGATCAAACAATAAAAAAATCCTTCATTAGTGATGAACCCCATCATTAAATAAGTAATCAAATCTATGTTTTACATTTTATAATAATTTCCTATTGATTTGAGATTATAACCTAAGAGCCTACAATTATGCAATAAGATATTTCTCGCATATTCTATATATGGAAGACAATTATAATTACATGGGACAATGACAGTTAAGTCATTAACCAGGTGTCTAGTGTTTATGACACGTATAATAATAGGTTTTATTATATACTATTACGTTTTTCTATATTTAACTGAGCGAAGTGATAATAGCAAATACATTTCTTTAGTTTCAAACTGAGAGTTCTAACAATTTAAAAAAAGAACACTTTTTTGCATTTGGCGTTCGCTCTATTTATTCCCGCAATAAACGAGACACTATATCTGTTCCTATTTTAAATTTGAAATAAACATACAAGACTAAGTTTTTTTTTATAGTTTTTTTTCTATATAAGTGGTCACCATTGCCTATGGACATTTGAAATAGCAATCGGAACATATTCAACATAATTTAAATCTATTTCTGTTATTATTGTACTGTTCTTTAAATGAGAGACAAAGTTATTTGAACCATAAATTACATGTTAGCACATTATCATTATCATTTAGTTATAGTTTATAAAATAGTGAACATAATGATGACTTATCGTGCTTCGAGTCATCATTCTGCTCTCAATGTTTCTTCTAATGTTTGTTCGCATACTTTGCAATGAAATGTAGTAATATATGTTACACAAAAACTTCTAATTTATAAGGAAACCACAAATTTCCGCAATCAAAGGTACACGGAAAAGAATCACCTAAGATAAACCATTCACGTAAAACAACGGGTCTGATAAAAAAAATAAACAATAGCAAATGATCGATAAGTTGACAATACGATGATTGCTAGGTGTGACTGTGAAAGTGTCCATCGGTCATTCAAGATCCACATTGTTTTCACCCAAGAAGAATTGGACGGGTGTCATTAAAATCATAATTCTCGTATGGCTCGAAGGCCGAATCTTTGGAAGAGCCCGGGAGAGAGGCGTCGACGATCCACCGGTATATAAACCAACCGTCTGTGGTACAGAGCATCACACAACAACGAGACCTCCGTGAGACAACATGAAAGCATTCTTGGTAGGTATCTTGTGCAGTGAAAGTGACATGTGACCTGTGCGACCCCGCCGCGGTCCCGTGACCGCGCAAACAACTGGTGCTTCCTTATGGGATTACATCTCTTACTAGTGATCACGTTGCTCGGTTTTATTCATCATCCAGTGATACCAATTAATAGTTTTAATCGATCCCTTAATCGATGTGATCGATAAAGCCAAGCAATCGAATTGTTTTATAGCAGTGTTGTAAATGTGTTTGTTTCTGCCGTAGGTATTGGCTGCCGTAGCGGCACTCGGCTCGGCGAGACCCGAGGCGGGATACAGTTACAACGCGCCCGGTGGCGGCGGAGGCCATGGCATCAGCATCGGGGGCGGCCACGGCGGCGGTCTCGGTGGAGGCCACAGTGGCTTCTCCTCTGGAGGCCTGAGCTCAAGCAGCTTCGGTATCGGCAGCGGCCTCGGCGGTGGCTTCTCATCCGGCGGTGGTTTCTCATCCGGCGGTGGATTCTCCTCCGGTGGTGGATTCTCCTCAGGCGGCGGTGGATTCTCCTCAGGCGGCGGTGGATTCTCCTCAGGTGGCGGTGGATTCGGCGGCGGCTTCGGAGGTGCTCCCATTGTCCAGAAGCACATCTACGTCCATGTCCCACCCCCAGAACCCGAAGAACAGCGCCCTCAAGTGATTGGAGGTGGTGGTGTGCCCCAGAAGCACTACAAGATCATCTTCATTAAGGCACCCGCTCCTCCCGCACCCGTCGCTCCCATCATCCCCGCCCAAGCTCAAAACGAGGAGAAGACCCTGGTCTACGTGTTGGTCAAGAAACCCGACGAACAGCCCGACATCACCATCCCCACCGTCGCACCCACTCAGCCCTCCAAACCCGAAGTATACTTCATCAAGTACAAGACCCAGAAGGAGGGCGGTGGCATCATCGGTGGTGGTATCGGCGGTATTGGCGGTGGTCTCTCCGGCGGCGGCATCGGCGGTGGCATCTCTGGTGGTAGCATCGGCGGTGGCATCTCTGGCGGCAGCATTGGCGGTGGTCTGTCCAGTGGACACGGCGTTAGCATCGGTGGTATCTCCGGTGGTATCTCCGGTGGACACGGAGGCTCCTCGAGTGGAGTCAGCTCCTCCTACGGGCCCCCCGGACACTCCGCTGGCCCATACTAATCAGGCGCACCGAGCGCGCCTACTTGTGATACCTGCTTAGCCGGCGACAAACCCTAGTTTTAAGTAGAGAAAAAATTACGGTGCCTAAATGTATTTATGTAAATAGTAATTTTAATGTATGATAATGTTTAGTTGTATTATAAAATTCTTTTTTTTGCATAAAAACTGATAAACCAACTATATGTACTCTTTTTATTGAATCGATACCAAAACCAAATATTAAATCAAATAAGTCACGCATAGTATAATAACCTCTCAAGGCTCTAAAATAAAATAAAACTCCAAATGTAAACTCGTGCTGTCCTAAACGGCTCGGTTTTGATCGTGTCCACACGATTATAATAACAAAGCCACGAAACAGGTGTATAGGTAGAAAGTGGTGTTTTCTCTCGCGTGGGCGACACACGGTTGCGTAACCATCGGGGCAGCGTGACCCCGGTTGCATAATGCAGTCAGAAAGAAGCTGCGTCTCGGTTGCAACATCTATATAGAAAATAACGCTGGGTTTTGCTAAATATTGATTGCGTAACACATATTGCGTTTCAACAATATAATTTCATCATGATTTTGGTATATATTTTCCCTTTTATCTTATAATATTACCTTCAATAAATATGATAGTTTAGTTCAAATTGGTGAGATATAAAAACAAAAGGAAAAAAAGTATTGGTACTTATTGCTCTTACGTAAGTCTGTGATGACACGGAACATACTTAAACTGGTATTTGAATGAATATTTATGACATGTAGAACTTTCGCAACTTCCGCTTCGAACATGTTTGGGCATATCGTTATTATGTTACTGTAATATATGGAAAGTGATGACGACAAATAAAGGTAAATGGCCATTAACTTTTATTGAGTTTTACTATATCCAATAAAAATCATAACATACTAGTATTCATTGATTGAAATGTGCTATCATTTGACTGACTGGCTTAATAGAAAATTAATATCAAGAAAAACATAATTAATTTACCTTACCCATAATAATAAAAAAAAAACTATAATATAAGGTTTATATGCAAAAAAAATCCTTATTAAAAGTAGCCAAGTACTTTAAAAAAATTTAGGTCACAGTAAAGTATATAATTTATGATACAGCTCAAAATATAAAGTTCACTCATAATCTTACTAAAGAAAATTAAACAGAAAGTCAGTATTTAACAAGTACATAAGTAATTTATAACTTAATTTTAGTTGAAAGTCGGCTAACGGTCAAGAGGATAGTTTAACATAAAAAAACTATATAAACTATTCAAGATTCTTATGTAAATGTACTATAAGAGGCTGGGCCCTTGACACGGCTTACGTAATCGAAGTAAACTTCAAGAAAAAATAAAATATAACTAAGGCACTAATATGTATAATGTTCTTAGCAGGTACCTAATATGGTGCGTATTTACTACCGCACATAGGTACCAAATTACTATCGATGTCTGTTGTAACCTAACCTAACCTACATAACAAGTGAGATGAAAGGGAATTTACTTCGAGGGATTAAGTTAGATAAAAGAGCCGAGATGATATTCTTTCTTGAGTTACCTATATTTACTTTTTATCATCAACTGCGAGAAAATATATTAAACTTAGTAACTATTTTTTTTTGTATATAATTTGTACATTTGCATTTGTTCCAAATTAAAAATGTATGTTCTCATTTAGTAAAAGAAAAAGCGTTTTTCTCACGGTAATTGTTGAACCAAATACCAAATTCGAATGGAAATTGTAAAAAAATATTTTTGACACATTTTTATGGTGACGCGTGTCAAAACCTAGTTTCCATAACTCAAGATCTGCTTATTTTAGAAGAACTGCTCTATGATATTAAATATAACAGAGTATACCCTAATACCTACACATAGCAGTGTTTTACCCATTTTGGAATGTAAAATAAAGATTTAACCAGATGTAAGTGTCTTGCATGAAAATATTAATTTACTTTTTTTATTAACCAATTTTCGTTTGTATAGGCATATATTTAATTTATATAATAAGCAAGTGTTTGACCACAATCTCACCACGGTAAGTGGTGACGAGGCCGAAGGTGGTATGCACACAAAACCTAAAATAGATTTGTTTAAAACCCCACATGATATACAACAGACATCGGTAGCCACATAAATTGATAATTCTTAACAAACCCAGACTCGAGAGCTAATATTAACATTAATCAATTTCATAATAATATTTACATAAATGCTGGATAGGAACTTGGAACTTTGTTCACAATACATTTAATAAGTCCCAAACATATTTTTTGTCGTTGTCGTTTAAATTTGTACCTTTTCTTATACGTCTTTTAATTTAAACTACTTTAACAGAATACCACCAGACTATAAGCGTCATCTGCTGGACTTATGCTCTTCCCAAAGCACTCCACTTCTTCTGGGTCCTTGTCATCCGCATCCAGCCCAGTCCTTCTTTTTCAGGAGTTGAAGTTATTTTATAATTCCAACCCTTATAACAATTTCAACAAATGTTTACGATCAACTAACATATGTAGCTGAACAGTTTTACAAAACACCTAGCTAGCTTCCACCTCGCGGTTTCACCTGCATTCCCGGGGGATCTTATGTTTTCCCGGTATAAAAAGTATCCTATATCCTATCTGTGTGCCAAATTTCATACAAATCCGTTCAGTAGTTTTTGCGTGAAAGAGTCACAAATATTCATCCATCCATCCTCATAAGCTTTCACGTTTATGATATTAGTAGGAAGTAGGATCGTAGGATGTAGAAATTTATTGTAGTTTATGTACTTAATCTTTCCATATTATAGATATTATAGTTTTGTAAATTTGGATCTATTCAGAGGCTCTTTAAAAACGATGATCAAAATATCGTGTATCCTTTTCGGAGTAGATCCTTAGCTACTTATGTTGCTTACTGTACAAAAAATCATTGCAATGCCGTCATATAACTTAACTAGGTTACCTTAAGATCTAGAAAACCTTCTAAAACACCGGCAGATGTTGATGATGCAGTTTGTGAAAGGTAGATAGCACATTATATGCAGGTCGTTGTATAATCGACCGAAAATAACCAGTGCACTAGATGTGTGTCAGTTAGTCGCAGTGCCGGATTAGCCATACAGCGGAGTGCTACGAGCCCCCCACCTCAGGGGGGCCCCGCGTCCGCAAAAAGAATTACATAAGGAATCGGATTCATTACACTTAAATTGCGGTAAATTTCGTTGCACGGCCAAAATAATGCATTGAAATTATGTAGGCGTTGAAAAAGATTAAAAAAACATGACAAGTTTTTGGTGGCGAAGTAAATTTAATATGATTGAGTAGATAAATGATTGAAATACTAAAATTAAGACAAATCACGCTACATAAATGTCTTTCATCTCTTTCAAAAGCCTAAAAAATCGCGAAAATATGTGTGCGCGACCTCTTATAATCCAAAAGCTGGTTCTGCACCTAAGCCATAGCATATGAGAGCCTGAACCAAGGGCCCTTGACTATATTTGCTACAGGTCCCGCGCTGCCTTAATTCGGCACTGGTTAGCCGTCAGACTAGTTCTGCAATCCAACCTAGACCGGACTACATCATACAAGATGCTTTTGTCGATTTATAATCGTTATTATGTGTTTATATACATCCAACGAAACGATATGTCCAATTTGGGACCCTCTTGATGTAAGTCGCTCTAGCAGGATCGTTTCTTGAAACCTATTTGAATTTGAGCGTTGAAAGCTGCAAGCGTTTATTTCAGATAATCCTAAAACTCCACCAAATTAACTGTCCCTTTCCGCTCCGTTTCTGAGCCCATACAACACCTCTCAAATTCAAATGTTTCTTTATTAAATTAACTCATTACAAGTATTTTAATCGTCACTTGTTTCAAACTTGTATATAGATATAATGTATATTTCTTTTAAACTCGGTACGTACTTATAACTTTACAAATTTTATATTATAACAATAGCTTACAACCTTATTTACAAAAATCTAAGTAATTATTATAATTGAATCTACTCTATTGTCTTCATGTCCATTACGTCATCATATCATACAGTATGTTTGAATTAATCATTTTATTTGATAGGTTTATAACCTACCTACTAATTACGGCGGGCTCGTGTGTTGCGAATATTCTAAGGTAAAACAAAAGATACACAAAACAGGGCTATTAATCTATGTGTTGTTTACATCACAAGAAACTATAATTCTGTATAGTTAAATTACATTGATACCTTTAATAAGTTGACTCGCGATTCCTGGAATTAAATTTCTTTTTGTAGGTAGTTTTGGGACGCGCGTCCCATTCGCGAGCCAACCAATAAATTTAATAATATTGTGATAACACTCTTTACTGTTGGCTTTTAACACAAAATGAGGAAAATTATGAAAAGCAGTGTTTTGCTAGTATTGTATTTATAAAGATGTAATAAAATGTGAAATGTACCAAAAAGCTCTACATTTATATGTAAGTAGAGCAAAGAGAAAAGAGATTTTATCAATTAATTATAGGTATTATGAAAAAATCAAACTTTTAATGAAATTTAATAAAGTGACGAAATTAATAAAACAATGAAAGAATGTTCCAATAAATTATAAAAGTGATTCTATTTCACAAGTACTTATTCAGCGATCACTCAGTGAATTCGACCAAGTAAAGTAACTTAGTAACTGATTATGGAATTTGATTAGTTCCTTTAATATTAGTATCTCTTGATATAGCTCGTATAAAATAATATAAGATTTTGAATATTAAATATCGTTAATCCTGTAGAAATATAATACTATAAAACTAAAGATAGAGTATTCGTCCAATTAAATTATTAGAAGGGACAACGATGACTAAGTATATTATGTTCAGATTTCTGCCGTTGCGGGCATAGCAGGGTATGCGCTAGTGAGTGGCAAAGTTTTTTTTTTATACCACATTTTCAGCAAACAAAAACGGTCCGCCTGATGGTAAGCTGTTACGGTAGCCTATGAACGCTTGCAACACCAGGGGTATCACTCGCGCGTTGCCGACCCTTCCCCCCTCCCCGATGCGCTCTGGTGACCTTACTCACGCGCAGGAACACAACTATAAGTTATTTGGCTGCGGTATTCTATATGGAGGTACTTTCCCAGTCGAGCTGCTCTTTGAACGACATATCGCCATGCACTACCTCTCCTAAAAATCCTCTCCAAAGTTAATAAAAATACCGAAATACCGCCTATATCTGAAAATACGTTAATTTTACGTGATGTAAAAATCCAAAATCAAAACATTGCCCGTTCTTTATAGTTTTTTTTAAACTTTTTACAGGCTTTTGGGATTAATAGGATTTTCAAAGATCAAATTTAGATAGTTAGATTACAAGTTTAGATAAACCTTGTATTGAATCACTTACGAATTTCTATATTAGTCTATGGAAATGGAAAAATTATATTTGACCACAATCTCGCCATGGGTTATGGTTTCCTTCACCTAAAGCTAAGGCCTTCGTCACGATGCCGTTTTTACCTCTGAGCTATCTATTTGTGTGGCAAATTTTATTCAAATCTATTCAGCCGTTACTGCTATGTTATTCTGTACTTAAACTCGACAGTGAATTCTCGAAGTGACTATTCTCTGTCTCACTCGTGAACTCCTGATTACCGAGTTTCACGAGCGAGACAGACAATAGCCATTTCGAGAATTCACTGTCGAGTTTTAGTACAGAATAGCATAGCTGAGCTTAGTAGTAACAAACACATAACACACAAACTTATGTATTTATAATATGAGTAAGATTATTATAACTATTTGAGTAGATCTTACATAATTCTCTCAAGTTTTATGTAATTCATTCACAATAACTGAAATCAAAAGTAAATAAAAGCAATAATTAGCCAAAATAAAAATTGACATCAATGACACGCCACCACCGTAATAGCGAGTTCATTCAAAACATAGCCAAGAATTATTCATTTATGATAATAATCCTTTTAAATCTCCCCAGCGATTTTCAATCTTATTATCATGGGAGAAAGTTGTGTTTACCGTGGTGATCGTACATGAGTATGAAATTTGGCAGGTCTTCAGCCTGTCTCGATAGTGAGAGTGAATCGGCATATCATTGCTTTCGCTCGGTTACTACATATAGTGAATATTATGCGTGCTTTATAGGCTCGTTCACGAGTTTTAGTCACGTTTTCTTTAGTAGGTAGGTAATTTGTTTTTTTTTAACCTGTAATGGTTGTACGTATGTTTTAGTGGTGGTAATGATATCTGTTGTTACTTTTTTTGCAATTTTTTTAAGCAAGACTTTTTGCAAGTCTTTTATATATTTTATAACTTTTTATACTTAATCATCATCATTTATTTCGACTTCACACAATATAACGAGAGCTACTCAGTGTGTTATCACGTGTTTTTTTTTTTTAATTTTTATATTTCTGTGATTATTGCTTGATAAAAGTATTTTTTCTTCCAATCTTAATAGTTACAACGTAACGCTATTATATCAAAACTAATTTTCATAAAGCTATTATTTTTTTTTTACTTTAAATTATTTATCTCATCTTCTATCGCGCTTAGCTATTCTAGTCCGAGTAATTAAATTCAAATAAAATGCGTCACTAAAAAAGTTAAATATGCCGAGTAAAGCCACGCGACAGGATATCACGCCGATTATGATACAGATTAAGCAGCCAGTGTGTGAAACTAAGATAGAATGTTGAAATTATACTTAGTCAACTCTTGCGCTTTTTTCCAGACGCTACAATGTTTCTAGCATCACCCAGTTACCTACATATTTTTTGTTTCTACACAGTCTCATACAAAACAATCTTAGCTCAATACGCGGTATTACTATCATTAGTAATTATCTAACTAGACAAATAAAAAGACAAAGATTTGCTAGATTTCTTCGTATACGTCAGTTTTGTAATGACTAAACATGTATATAAAAGTTCTATTGCATGATTATTTAAATAATTATGGTTAACTGGCTTCCTGCCAACTCTTTTACTCGCATTGGGAGTATCTATTAATTACCAAGGAATCTATTGCTTATCGAGGATATAAAGAATCCTATGTATCCAAGGTAATATCTATATTAAAATTAAATTAAATTAAATTTATTTTATTTTTTTAGATAACTTTGATCTAATGGATCACATTAACTATACTAACACACACATAAATTATATACAATTATAAAATACAAAAAATTAAACAACTAGAGAGCAAAATGAAAAATAAATAATCAAATACATAAATTGGTCATTAAAATAAATTATCAACTATCAATTCATCAAATAAATTTGTCTAGCATTAGGGTTTATGAGAGATGACACCCAGTGTTTCTGTAGTGGACTGTCAAATCTACCAGCCAGAACTTTAACAATCTTGTTAGAGCTACCCAGCATTCTGTGTTTGATAGATGCTATTTTATTTCGCATTATCGCGTGGAAGTCATTTACATGGGCGTCAGCAAACATGCCTGACGCACTACAGAATCTGGGCAGCCCCAAAAGTATCCTAAACATATTGTTATAGAGGACTCGAAAGGCGCTAATAGTCTTCTTGGTATAGCTAACCCACAAGCCGCTTGTGTAGAAAGACGTTTCATCGACGTTTCGCTACGTTTCATCGAAATCTGTTCAGCCATTCCGACGTAATTGAGTAACATACATTAACACACTTTTGCATTTACCATTAGTAGGACGAGTAAGATGTAATATGTAGGTACGGTCAGTAACATAAGTAGCTGAACAAATCCAAATTTACGAAACACTAAAACCTTCCGCGATATAGTAATTTATTGTATGTAGGTTTTTGTTGACACATACTTACAAAATACCTGTTTACTTTATTGTTCTAGTACCGCGACCGAGCTGTGCGTGGCGTTTTTTTTTTGTTGTAAAATACTGTTTTTGAGAAAATATACTTACAAAAAAAAACATAAAAATCAATACATTATCTAAATATAAAATTTGATTCAAATCGTTAGAGCCTTTTCCGAGATATACGAAATGTGTACATTCAAGAATTGCTCGTTGAAATTATCTTTCCACATGAATTAACGTTAAGTATAATAAATTAATTATAGATCTATTGCCGTCGTCTCACACTTTAAAAAAATATAATATTTATACAAGTATTATTTTACATAGCAACTAATAAAATCGATCGTTTTCTAAGCACCGTTTCATGTTACTGAAATCATAGGTATCGTATTCGTATAACACGTCGTCTTGATTACCTATATGTAAAAAAATAATTGAAAAGTCTCTCTAAAATAATAGCCTTCAGTCACTGCACGATCTTATTATCTTTTTAAATTAAATATTTCATAATTCAACATTACACTGTCATCAAAATAATGAAAGTGTCAAGATATATGAATTAATTTTAATCTTTAATGTGCCTTTCAATAACGCTATCCTTTTTAAAAGCTATCTATTTTATATCATTGACAATAGCTGCATTGATGATGATTTATAGTTTTTCATTGGTGATAATGACCTCTTAATAATATTTTTTTTTATACCATTAAGGTGGAAAACAATCATACGGCCCGCCTAATGGTAAGCGGTTACCGTAGCCCATGATGCTTGCAACACCAAGATTATCACTCGCGCCGATCCTGCAAAATCTCTTCACCCTTCTTGAATAAATCCATACTGTACATCTAAATTGTGAATTGTTTAAATCAATCAAATTTTAATATAGGATTAGCTGCTTTATATTCTTGTAAAAGACTTAGGTACATAAACGTGCAAATTAAAGAAAAGAAATAGTTATCACCAGTATTCAGCAACACGACTATTACCCTTGCTAATTGCTATCAAAACGTGCATATAAGATTGTCATGACATTCTTTAATCAAATTAGTTTATCATTCGAATACAGCTTTAAAGATCAAGAAAATAGTTTTGTAATAAGAATTGTAAAAAAATAAGAATTCATTTACTACGTGGTTATTTTCGTTTTTATGAAAAGAGTCTCATTTTTTTTTAATAAACCTAACACTATATTAGCAAGAGCTAACAACAACATTTTCTTACTGATTTAAGACTTTAAGGCAATTCTAGTATTTTTCCCAAAGAACTACATAATAAAGCCAGGAAACTTTCTCTCTAGGCATGCAACTAATTGCGGCAGGCAATGTAGGTACTAGTAGTCTTATATTCGAAGGGGGAAGTGTGACGACCTTTCCAACCACATTATGTCATGGCGCGCAAAGGTCGCGGTGTCACCGACCTATGATTCATTAAATAAGTAAATTACTTATTACTGTAAATAGTGTGTATGCAAAATATAAGTGCCACAAACTTATCTGACCCGGTGGCCAAAACTGGAACTAATGACACTCATTTGAAAATGACAGTTTTAAAACGTCAAATGTGGAGATTATTTTCGATGGTGGCGCCCCTGGCCAACAACAATTTTATTGTATTTTCATTTGAAAATAGAAACCAAAATCTGAATCAGTTTATTGTTTATCTATGGCAATGAAAGTGTAGAAAATAATTTTTGGCGTTTCTTACTGGCTTCACTGTTATAATTAGGTTACTGCTTTTGTTGGCATAAGGTTATCTGTAAATGCATCAAAAATCAAGAAATCTTACGGCTAAACGGATTTGGATGAAATTTGGCACATAGGTTACATTTTATCCCGAGAAAACTTAAGGCGACGCCTTGAAGATTTTGGTTGCAAGGATTCCGATTTTTTTCAACAATGACTGAAGCGAACGAACTGAAATTTATTGTAAGAATTCATCATGTCTTTGACTTTGTTTTGTACGTTGCATAACACGATTGGTTAATTTTTTTATAACATAAAATAATTAATCAAAAAGACCTCTTTAAAATAAGAGATTCCAATTTTACCGGCATTGAGGATCGATTTGAGGTTCCAAAATTTCTACATATATTAATTGAAACTGATACTATAAATTGTACTTAGGTTTTATGAAATATATTTGTAGTTTTTAAGAGAATCATTCAATTCTAACTGATTCATGTAAACTAGGAACCTGTTCGATGTAAAGCCATTTTAAGCGGTTTCTTTCGAAATACGTTAATTCTATAAATAATTAGGGGTTATAAAAACACTGCATTCTACCACAATAAAACATCAAATACTATGTTATTTCGTTCTCAATACCTCTACTAACACTCTAAAGTAATAATAGCAATAAAATTGCCGCAATTTCACCACAAACTTAAGTATTGCTATCGTTTTATAACGTGGTAAATGTCATTCCGTGGCCTTTTCTGTTTACTTACTTTATTGTAAAATGTAATTACAGTTTCAAGTGTCGATACTGGAAATACCTTTTTGTCTTTATTAATGTGGAAAATTCAGTCGATAATTTTTTTGTTTCCATGGTTTTCAATTTTGTTTTATATATATAAGTACCTACACGTACCAATGATAATACATGTTCCCTACATCAAAATAAGACTATCAAAACAATTATACAGTAAGATTTACGTTTATAATTTCAGTTCTACATACCATTTGTGGATAAAAGTTCATCTATACTAATCTATACTATTTATTTATTTATATTTATTTATTTTATAATAATATAAAGAGGAAAGATTTGTATTTTTGTATGTAACGAATAAACTCAAAACTACTGGACCGATTAAAATAATTCTTTCACTATTAAAATGCTACATTATCCCTGGGTAACATGGGTTATATTTTATCCCGGGAACGCGGGTGAAACCGCGCGGAAAAGCTAGTCATTATTAAGTTTATCACTTAAAATACAAAATGAAATACCACTTCCTTATTAAGTGATAGCTTTTTTAACATATCGTTCTACTTTTTAATACAGAAAGCTGTGCATTTTTGATGTGAAAGTGAAATTATTATAGGAGAAACTAGATCCACATAAACGAGATAGTATCTAGATCACTTTTTAGTACCCACCTGGCTGGCTACCGACGCCATAGGTTTTGTCAAGGATCTTTCAACTATAGAAGCCATGCTAGTTTGACCCGATCGAAATTATAGTAACTTCATTACTGAGTATCAGGATTAATTAGAATAATTAAGACACAAGAAGCTATGTGATGGCCATATTCTGGATCCTGTATCCAGATTTTTTATTATCCGGGTTTTTTTTTTACTTAGTATAGGCTTGTGTTTGACCACGATCTCACTATGGTAAGTGATAATGTGACCGAAGGTGGTAAGCATACAAAGCCAAGAAGGAACTGGCTCTCAAGTGCAACTGCCGGAACACACCAGTAGGTGCTTGGCGACAGACTTTCAACTTGAAGGTGGTGGCCAGCCAGTCGGGTAGTACAAAGCACCCTACCACCGTGCTATGGTTTCCTCACGATGTTTTCCTTCACCGAAAGCTCAAGCTCATTGTAGGATTCGAACCCACGACCTTCGCCGCGGCGTCCGACGGAGGATCTCTACCGATCGGTAGAGATCACTCCAGATAAGTGGTTCTTTATTATAGATTACTAGCTGTCCCAACAGACGTTGTCCTGTCCAACTCATACACAAAATTTCATCCAAATCGGTCCAGCCGTTTATCCTATGTCTCAAGTTGGACCAGACTGCTCACGGTGTGCCAATTTAATTTAAAATCGGTTAAGTAGTTTAGGAATCCATCGCGGACAAACATCGTGACAGGAGATTTATATATATTAAGAAGATTAAGATTGCCTTACTCGATAAAGACTCATACATGATTAATTTATGTATATATATATATATATATATACATAAATAATTTAATAATAATTTGTATATATATATATTAAATATTATAAATGCGAAAGTGTGTTTGTTGGTTTACTGTCCTTCTTTCAGCAGCGGACCAACGGATCGACGTGTTTATGTCGGCGACTATTATTTCACCCGCGTTCCCGAGTCTTCCTCGATAAATGGGCTATCCAACACTGAAATAATTTTTCAATTCGAACCAGTAGTTTTCCTGAGATAAGCGCGTTCAACCAAACAAAAAAAAACTCTTCAGCTTTATAATATTAAATATAGATAAATTAATAAATAAATACAAATTCTCAACACCGTACATAGTAGTTCGTACAACAACAACACAATTAAATAATGTTTATATTAATTAGAGGAGAAAACAATCATTTAAACATCATGTGAACAAATCAGCAAACGAAAGCCAGTTCAAATATCAATGATCGATAAATCTCCATCGCTTTTTGCAAACAATTCTCATTGCATAAAGAAAATGAAATCTTACGCTGTAAGATCTAATAATTTATCCCGTAGACATGCAAATTCGCGTGCAAAAGATTTTTAAGGTCTGCACACATTCACCTTTCAAACAACGTAACTCTTATCGCTATTCTACATTAGCTTACCAAAGAATGCAACAAATTTTACTTTCAGACATTAGTGCTCAGTGGTAGTGACGTCTGACGCCGCGGCGAAGGCCGTGGGTTCGAATCCTACAATGAGCTTGAGCTTTCGGTGAAGGAAAACATCGTGAGGAAATCATAGCACGGTGGTAGGGTTCTGTAGTACCCGCCTGGCTGGCTACCACCCTCAAGTTGAAAATCTGTCGCCAAACACCTATTGGTGTGTTCCGGCAGCTGCACTTGAGAGCCAGTTCCTTCTAGGCTTTGTGTGCTTACCACCTTCGGCCACATCATCACTTACCATAGTGAGATTATGGTCAAACACAAGCCTAAACAAAGAAAAAAAAAAATTAACAGTTTTTCATTATAGCATTTTTATCTATACTAATATTATGGAGCTGAAGAGTTTGTTTGTTTGTTTGTTGGAACGCGCTAATCTCAGGAACTAATGGTTCGATTTGAAAAATTCTTTCAGTGTTGGATAGCCCATTTATCGAGGAAGGTTACTTTTTATCCCGGGAAAACACAAGATCCCTCGGGAACGCGGGTGAAACCGCAGGTCTGATATAAAGACTATTGCTCCGCTGTTTTACGCGCGGCCCCTATTTTATGGGTTGAATTTCGAAAAATCCAGATTTAATCTTTGTGTACATCATAATGGGGATCATTATTATTATGTAGACATGCTCTGTGCGAAACTTCAGGGTCAGGGCGGTGATGAGTCAGTGAATGAGTCAGGACTTTTCTTATGTATTGATATCGTATTTTTTCAGTTATTTGTAATGTGGAGAAATCTTAAGAATGCATCCAGGTCGTTGACCTTAGGTATTTGTCAGATACACAAGTGCGGGTGAAATTGCGACAATACAGTCTTCCGGAAAAGTTGAGTTGCATTTCTCTCAGACATTCGTAAATGTGTAATATATATATTTTTCAGACGATGTATTTCGTGTGAAATAGGCAAGAATGTCTACATTAACGGTTCTGTTACACTTCTATAAAAATATGATGAATATTTTCAATCAGCTATTCAATTAGAACAGGTATTTTTATATCTATAGATAGGTTAAATTACATCACAGGAAAATAATCGCAATACCAGAAAAATAACATTTTATAATTTATTTTATTCGACTAAATATGATTATAAAAGAATATTAGATTCAGAACGGATTAAATATCACTTGTAAGGTACCTACTACTCATAATATATTTATTAGTGAACGTAACTCAAGTTGACGCTATATCAGAAAACTACGATAAGCCACGGCTCCTTTATCCAAGATAAAAAAAATGAATTCTCAAAATTCGTGAATCAAATACAGTGGCGGATCCAGACTTTTTTGGTTTGCGAGGAGCTTGACTCAGCTCCTTCGGGGACGTCTATGTCCAACAGTGGACGTCTTGCGGCTGAGATTATGATGATGATTACCCAGCTGAGGGTAGGGTAGTAGGATAATATCAATTTTAAATTGAGGTTTGACAGAGGTGGATCCAGATGCTTTTGGGAGAGGCTGGAGCCCCTTAGTCCCGCTACTGGCTCAGTAAATAGTTACACTAACTAGTTTTCATTTCAACTCAACCACTACATGGTGTCGCTTATGTTCTAAGAATAACATATGGGTTTTGCGGTAAAAACAACGAATGGGTATGTAATAAGTACATAAATCACCAGCTATGAGCACTTTACGTTGCGGTAGGTAACCGGTATGGAAAAATTGGATATTTCTTCCATTTCATTAGTAACTCTTTTAGTTATATTTGTTTAAAATTATTCATGTAATTCAAATTTGATTTATTAATTTTACATTTGAAATAAAGTACTTGCAAATGTTAAATTGTAAGTCCTGACTGACAGATCAACGCAGAACCTAAACCGCTAGTCCTGGAAACACGAATTTTGGAGGGCATATTCCTTTTGTAACGTAGACGTGGTACTTAGGAAGGATTTTCCGACATTTATTCCTTAGGGGATAAAATAGGGGATGGTAATATAAAATTGCGATATTAAGTCATAATAATAAATGTTCGTATGCCAAACATAGACACCTAGATGAAGATTTGTAATACATAATTTGTTAATTTGTGTTAATTAGGTGCCGTATAAATTAACTTTGTTCTCGTATCGCATGGAGATGTTGTAATATTGAGATTAAATGTAGAATAATTATATTTGGTGTTTCTATAATAGTTATGCATAATTTTTGTAAATTCAGGCCCTCAGATACAAATACATTTTGTAATAATAAATAGGGCAATCGGATTTATATAAGTTACTAGATCTTATGTTTTCCCGGGATAAAAAAGTAGCCTATGTGCTATTTCAGACTATAATCTATCTCTCTGCCAAATTTCATGCAAATCCGTTCTGTAGTTTTTGCGTGAAAGAGTAACAAACATCCATCCATCCATCCAAACTTTCACATTTATAATATTATAAGTAGGATAGTAAGAGGTAATTTGAAGGCATTGATGGGCCTGTATGTCTCTAAAAATTTTTAGTAAGGGTTACTACCGCGTTTGCGCTAACTAAAATTTTGTATGGGAGAAATTAGTAAGATGATTATTCTATTATATTATATTATTATGCGAGAGGCGCTGCTCCAATTCCTATAGAGAAATGCTAACATGAGCTATTTTCAGATTTTACCTTTATAAACCTAATTACCCATAATTCTATACTGAATAACTTTTATAGTTATTTTGATTTAAAAAAGAGAATTTTAGTATCCACCCTGTATATTTAAAAGTACTAGACTAGAGTAAACCCGGCAACGCTTCGCTGTAGCATTTCCATTTCTTTTTTATTGATAGCATAAAACTCGTCAAAAGCTAAACCAAAAAAAAACGTTTCACAAACAAGAGAAAATGGTACAAACTATTTTGTCTTTTCCTATTTACTCGTATTTACTAACATTAATTTATACTATACTTTATATACCTACTTTACCAATACTTCAAGTATTATTCTTGATCAATCATTATTTCCTTATTTCTATAAAATGAAAGACTATACACAACATATTTTGTACAAAGATAATGTTCCTATAATTTTAGTTAAGAAATAAAGTGCAGGGCCGCACCGCCCCTATGTGCGAAGTGTGCGGCCCGCCATCGAAATTATTTTTGTTACACTTACACAACAACATATTCTTTGTAGTGGAGTATCGATAAGTAGGTACAATAGGCGCAACATATGCCTTGTAAATAAAAATATATTGCGCTTATTGTAAAAGTCTCCCAAGATAATATGCGGTTTAATTTTACGCTTTGGGTTTTAGCTCACACTAGTTACGAGCTCAGCGTTAAAATCAAAAGAACCGCCGCGCGCCGTGAGTTTGTTTGAATGAGTTTATGAACGCAACCCGATGCGATGCGTCCGACGCTAGCGGGGTGGGGTCACAGGAATTCCCCGACTTTAAGGAACGAGAGAGCCAAAACAATTGAACAATCATTCAATCGAAAAAAAACAAATAATAAAAAAAATAAGTTGGAACATGAAGATTCGTGAAAAAAGAGGCGTTTCATAGGTTTCGCACACAGGCGCCGTGGGGGGTCGGCGCGGGCCTGATAAAGTGTAATCTCAGCAAGTAATTGACAACCCTGTTATGGTCTATAACTCTATATTCGATGATGAGCGGATATTGCCTTATAATAAATACCTACTCTCGAGCCATTACTTCTGATATAGATTAATTCTAAATAAGCAGACGGTGTTCTAGAAAAAAGTTGTTTACATACCTACTTACGGACTTCAATAGGAATATTCCTTGACCGGTGTTAAGTAGAGCAAGACTGTATATGTTAAGCATTATGGTAGTGATGTGAAATTAGATAATTTAACCAAAAGAATCAAACTATGTTTAAAAAGAAATTGAATTCTACGATCAATCTCAATTTTAAATAAATATTAAAACGCTATGTCTCTCTGTCTATATTTTTTTTTAAGTTACCAATTTGTCGGCAGTTAGTTATCGTGTTCCACTAAGAATTCAAGTTAATGCAAGATCCTTAAATTTAGATCCATATTATTGTAAGTCAATAATTACGATTCTGTATTAGAAATAAAACAATATTTATCTTTTTTTTTTCATAACACTTTAAGTATATCCATTCGTGCACTTATAACTCAGGAACCACTGCACGGATAGTGATGCTGTATTCACAGTTGGCTAGATAGTTATGTTAGAAAAGTTTTAAGCTATGTAACGTTCCGCTGTGATTAAAGTACGGTGAGCTGTGATCGTTTTAGTGAAACATGTCCAAGGTCAAACTACCACACGACCGGAGCCGCGGATACCTATAGGCTATTATCAAAAAGTATTTAAAAAACGTATTTAATATAAAATTAGAAATGCCAAAAAGCTTCTTTTTTACCATACTTTTATTCAATATAAATTTTCGAATACTTGGTAGCATAAATGTTGCATATGTGGCGACCTTGTGTAGAAAACGAATAACTTTCCTATTGTATTTGTAAATCTTGAAATATCTCACATTCGACATTCAACTGTATATGTAAAGACATAAGAATTATTATCGTTATTCCTTGTTCTTTAGTGTTAGTAACGAATAGAATAAACATTTGATTGCTTTTAAAGAAAACAACATTAGCATTGAACTTTGAAAAAATGAATAGATATGCAAATTGTGGAATATTTCTACGCTTCAGTAAATGCATACTTGAAGTTTCATGTTTAGAAACTTGAATAATATACTTTTCTACTCAGAGTAGTTATTTTAGGGCTTGGAAGAGTCTTTTATTGATTAATTCAGGCTTTAACCTTATAGATGAAACTAGATGTAGTATACTGGGTGATTTTGTTATCACTGGCAATACTTGTAAGGGTGGAAGTACTCATCAAAATGAACAACTTTTATTATGGGACTAAATGTGAAATCATGAAAAAATTATCAGCTGTTCCATACAAAAGTTCAATACCTACTCGACCAAAATGTATGAAGCAACCATATTATTTTACGCGATATCAGAGTTAGCCCTATAATAAAAGTTGTTCACATTGATGAGTACTTCCACCCCTGCAAGTATTGCCAGTGATAACAAAATCACCCTGTATATAAAAATAACAGATATTTTCTTATTTTAATAAATAAAATAATAAGATAACTAGTGCATAATACGACTATAAGAGATTTAAAGTGAACTACGAAGGTGTACCATAATTTACACAAATCGCTAATTCAGAATTCTATAAAAACAATAAAAATATCTTTAGTAGCTATTAAAAAAAACTGACCATAGCACACTACTTAAAGTTGTGTAACAGGTACACAAGTAGTAAGTAAGTGGTTGTTACGGAGATTAATGGTCGTGGCAACATTCATGTGACAAGATCAACAGTTTACGTCGCGTGCGCACGCGCTACTATTGTTGCACTACCGGATTTCCACATAATATTTACCGTGGTTAGTAAAAATTGTCATAAGTGTTAGGTTTATGAGTAGTCGGAAGTAGTTGGCAATTTTACTAGTTTCAATCCTTTATGTAACACGTTAATTAGCTTTCCATAGTTTATATATATTTATCGATCACAAGATAAAGAAGACATCACATTTATAGAAGAAAATCTAAATATTCGACTAATATAATCTTGGATAATTATTTTGTAAGAAAGCAATAAGTGTTACATGTATAATACATATCATTGAAGAAATCATACAAACCACAATTGACGCAACAGCCAATAACTGAAGAGAATGTAATAGCCATCCTATTATTGAATTCACACGCAACATTAGCACTGAATACAAAGGTCGGCAGTAAATAACACAGATAGACATCCTGATTCAAGAACACTCGCTTTTCACAGATAACTGCACTTACGTAAGCTGTGACTCATAAGAAAGTGACCAGAAACATGTCACGCTTCACGTACGCATTAAGGTCCTGTTCTCAGAGTTGTGTTGTAACGATATAATGAATATGCACGTGCTTAAATAGATTAAATTGGAATAAAAGGTGCATGGAATTTATCTATGTATTTCATGACGTAATGAGAACGTTTGGAAATTTTAAATTGATTGTGTAAGTGTAGAAGACTGGTAACAGGTTATTGGTCGAAAAACCAATATACAAAAAAATGTAAACGTCGTAATCGAAAAAGGATTAAATAAAAATTTTGGAAAACCCCCGACTAAAAAGAAGTAAATAACGAAAGATAAAAAGTAAATCCGTCGGGAGCTGCCATACCCTGCCCCGAAATGAAATACAATTTTGAAAATTTATAAGTTTGTGACTAATAGAAATTGCATAAAATTGCATTGGGTACGTAAATAAACTATGTAGTATTTAATTGATATAAATTGCTACATCTCTACGAGAGACATAATAGTTTTTCTTTACCTACTGCTATATTTTAATAGAAATCAAGAATCTATGGTAATTGCAGCAGGTCGAGATAGAAGCTATGGTAGCCTCTATCTCGACCTGCTGCTATTAGTAGGATGCGATCTTTATGAGTTTAGTTCACCTTAGTATTTATTTATTTAACTGCACTTACTGATTGATAATTATTATCATTATTGTCAGGCATCTCATGGTTATGTAAGTCATCAAAGTAAATATGTGATATAAGAGTAACCGATTTCCTTCACGCTGTAATTTTGACACTATCTGTATCAATATCGATAAAGTAACAAGACAATGGTAGCATATTTCAACGTGATAAATATCAATAGGCTTATAGAACATTCAAATTGTCGCTTTTGCAAACGTATAATGAGTAGTACCTTTACCTTATATATCGGATAGATAAGTGCCACATTTGCATTGGGATTTTTTAAAGAGATAACTTTGAAAAAAAAAGGAGTTAGCATCATCATTAATATACTATAGATTCCATGTTTCTTTAATGGTAGATAAGCAACAAATCAACCCCTTTAGCCCCATTGTTACTTACCATGATGAGATTATGCTCAAAAACAAGTCTATACAGTAAAGCCCAAAAAGCCATCGAATCTTCAGGTTGCGTCACTAAAATTACCTCTTAAAATATATTTGGCGTTAAATCCGTACAATTTCTCAGATTTGCAACAGTTTACTTCTACGTAGAAAGCTTAAATTGCATAATTTTGAAGAATAATGCACTTTAAGTGAATAAGAAAGTGTTCAATATAATTCAATGCACGTATCTACATCTTCCACTTTTACATCTCAGCCGTCTGTTTGCATCAGTAAATACTTCTAAAGGAACTGAAAGTGGGCGAGTCATTGTACTTAATCATTGTTATCGAAACAGCTAATACTGGAAGGTTTACTATAAATCTAGAGTCGATTTTGCATCCAATGAAATTCCCAACGTTGCTTAAGTCATTCAGCCAAATGTGAATTAAACTCAAGTTAGGAAATCTCCATGACTGAGAAGACAGAAAATCGGCTTATGAAATCTAGTAGATAATCCTAGTCCTACAAAATTGACAATGGCCTTAATTCCTCTTTCTTCTTTCTGTCTATTTGAAGAAGTTCATGCTCTTGATTATTATCCAATGTATACGAAGACATGGGTATATTTTTCTGCACAACGATGAGCCCAATTAGTAAACTAGACAGCCTATGGTAACCCTTAGCTGAATGTGATCGTGACAATCACTATTTCAGACTTTTCAAGAACCTAATTGGTAGTTAGACCGTTTAAAGATGTCTATGATGGACTGTAATAGATTCAATAAACAGACTATTAAGCTTTAAATAAATTATGTGTTATGACAGAATTGTCATAACACATAATGGTTATGACAAGACGAAATTGTTGATTTCACGGTGAAAAGAAGCACAATGAGTTATTTACAGTAGCCCACATAATACTGAACGAAAGATTTATTTTCACGCGTCTTAGGTCATCGACAGACGTGTTATTAACAAAGTCTTGAATAGTATTATGTTCTTCAACTTCTGTTCTATTCATTTGTTAATGATGCCGTCTGTACTGTTCACTATTAGTCATCTTTACGCCTTTTCTTTACGTTTGTCTTTAGTTTTGTTTTGACATAACATAGAATAGAAGGTACTTACCACATATGTTGGTACAGTTAGCTGAATTATATCAAAAGAATCGTAATAATGACTTGAGGGCGAAGATAAATGAATGGCAGATCCAAAAAACGATGGTGAATCTATGATTCATGAGTCCCATCTGGTCCCATCGCACATATGCAGCTCAAAGCACGCCAAAGAAAACTTTATGCCTTATTCTTTAACGCATAGATGAACGTACAAACTCTAAAAAATAAGCAACTGCTATTTCCAAACAGTGAAATTCTCATCGCAATTCTTCAAATAGTTCTTAGGAAATTCTCATAGCCAAACTAAACATACGTTGCGTTTATAAACGTTCATCTTTATAAGTATGATGAGTGTTGTAAAGTTGTTAAACTGTGAGTATCTGTTACGAAATGGTAGCGACATCTATGAATCTCCGGTGTAATCGGGTCACACCAAACATGGTATAGAAGGTGCGTTGGCGCTTCAGATTCTCGCATTCACGACTCCGAAAACGCAATACATACTGTCACTTAGGAATGGTGGAAGTTAGAGACTTAGAACTACAAAAAAAATACTATGCCATGACCGTTGAAAACAACGATGGCTAATAAATGGATTTAAATATACATTTTTGTGCAGAATTTCAAATAATTTAAGTAATGATAAATCATATGCTTTGTCCAATTTGATTTTAATTTAAAATATCTAGTACTAGCTTCCACCCCGTGGTTTCACCCGCGTTCCCGAGGGATCTTGTGTTTTCCCGGGATAAAAAGTAGCCTATAGCTTTCCTCGATAAATGGGCTATCCAACAGTGAAAGAATTTTTCAAATCAAACCAGTAGTTCCTGAGATTAGCGCGTTCAAACAAACAAACAGTTAGTATACATAGATAAGTATAGATTTTTTTTTACTTTTAATAGGTTTAGCGTGTAATCGAACCCAATCTCATCGTGACTTTAATAAATAAGTGTTGATGTAGTATCCTAAGGTGATAATAAGGCCTATCTAGGTCCTTTCCTAGTTTCCTCTTATCTTCTGTAAGATTTTAATTCTAAAAACATCTATTTTATAGAAAGCATTAAAAAACAAAAATGCCCAAAAATTAAAAAAATCGCTTCATTCCATAACTTAAGCACATTAGGTATTCTAAATCGAAGCGTAAAGTGAAGTAAAGTCAAAGGGCAAGTGAGTGGCGTGGATTCAGATCAAGTTAGATAGCTAGTTGTAAATGGAAATAGAATACAAGGATCCACTGGGGCATAAAGAATTAGTTACTCTTTAATTAACTTTTTTTTATGTCAGAGACTTTTTGGCGGGAATTTGCAAAGATACGTTGCGTTTTCTTTTTATTTTCATGAAATCGGTTTATTTTGAGTTTTATTGAATGAAATCGGTGGCGCTTTGTCCAATGAAGATCAATACAAGTGCACAAGTGAAGTGAAATTAAATGAATGCGTGTATCGTGAAGTACTAAAACCTGACTGACTTGACTATATGTACAGATTTGGCTTTGGCCTTTATATTTAAGCATATAAGACATACATAAAAAAATAAGAAGAAATACAAGAATTGGCTGTATGGCTTAGGCTTTTGCCTGTCCCGAAAAGGACGAAAACAACTACTACTGCAACTTTTTTTATGTCAGAAGGCTGTCAATCAGATAGTCGGTCCACCTGTTGGTAAGTGGCTACTGTCGTCTATAAACATGAATGCCAATGAGTTGCCGACCTTTATGAAGCCTAGAAGGCAACTGGCTCTTAAGTGCAAGTGCAGGAATAAGTAGGTGTCAGATTTTCAACCATCGTGATGTAGTTTCCTCACGATGTTTTCCTTCATTGAAAACTCAAGCTCATTGTAGATTTTGAACCCATGACTTGTTCATAAGGTAAAGGGTGCGTAAAGGTAGAGATAATGAATTTTGAAGTTGTTTGAATCCGTTATAAGATGACATTACCGCTAGTCAGCTCTATACAAAATAAAGTATGTTCCTATTTTGATATCAACGAATCAAATTTAAAAAAAGTTACTAATATTAAAATATGTGATAAGAACTATTTGGTTTACAAATGACAAGGGCTTAAATCTCGCAATTTTTGGATCGAAAAGAACCTCATCTTAAAGCAGTTTTTTCAAAGGTAAATATAAAATTTATATGGGCTTTACTTTCCGATACATAAATATACCTAAATGTTACAATGTATTTCCGCACACTTCGGCGCCTGCGCTCTTCTCACGACCGATAGAGATAGCATCAATAATAGCAAAAATATCAAACATGGAGTGGACAGCCTGGCAAATGTCAATAACAAGTAAATAATAGATCAAATTAATTTGGGTACGTCGGGGTCCAGTGACGACTGGTAAAGGTGTGAACTGAAAAGCTGGCGTTGTAACTATATTAGGGTAAAGTCGATTAGGTACCCAAAAGGTTTATTTCTCAGAAGTAGCTATAATGGAAATTCAAATATAAATTGCGTCACATAATTAAATTAAACTCGACCTAGAAGGGCAAAAGGTAATCAGGTAATACATTAAATAAAATAAAAACTGTTTACAATGTTAAAGTTGTTTATCAACATACACGAGCACTCCTAGCTAATAGAGATTAATTTGTTGACTGTGACGAAGAAAATTGTAATTTCGTCGAGTATTTATACATTGATTAGTAAGTCCCTTCTTTTATTTAACTGTGACACATGACTCTAAGAATAAAAGTTTGAAGATTATTTTTTTTCCTACTTTACTCAATCACACCATAAAAATCCTCCTAATCGTGTAACTTTCAAGCAGGCAATTCATCAGATAGTGGACATTAGCAATTCCAGAGTGGTTGCCAATGTGTTGCCGTTATAAAGCCTAGAAGGCAACTGGCTCTCAAGTACAACTTGAGTATGGTAGCCAGCCAGGCAGTTACAACAAAGTGCCCTGCCACCGAGATATGGTTTCCTTACGATGTTTTCCTTCACCGAAAGCTCAAGAACCCACGACCTTCGCCGTGGCATCCGACGTCACTTCCACTGAGCTATCATCGTCTTCGTAAATACTAAATTTTCAGTGCCACACTTCCATTTCACTCACACCAACATGTTTTTTTTCGTCTCACACCAACATAATGCACCAGAGCAGACGCACCTACGTGTTTGTTTATTACCATAAATATAAGTGAAGATATAAAAAACTATAAAATATAGCAGTTGTTTCCAACAGAGTACCTATAAAATATAAATATCATAAACACTGATTCGCTCGTAATTTCAGAAACTCTGAAATATTTGAAAGAAAGAGACAACAATATGATTTTCCTTTCAGACAATGCAGCTATGTTCATATAACCCATACCGAAATAGGTCATGGGAAAGAGGACAAACTTTATTATACTTCTTTTTAAACTTATTTTGAATTTACCGTAAATATATGAAAAAAAAAAACAAATCGTAAATATTTTGTATTGCTGTGTATTGTACAATTTTGTTGCGACTAATAAATGTTTCTTTGTTTCTTAGTAAGTAAAGTAATAGCTGAAAGTATTTACCTTCATTTCTTTGTACCCACGAAGAACCCTGCCATCATGTACTATAGGTACCTAGATATACCGTAATTTACTATATACTCTTTGCGTAATTTATGCACATTATTTTTTTAATTAATAAGGTAGGTAAAAAGTATGTCAATAAAAAAGTAAATAGGTAAATAAATAAAAAAATAAATATGTAAATAAATAAATAAATAAAATAAATAAGTGAATATGTGAATAAGTAAATAAGTACATAAGCAAATAAGTAAATAAGGAAATAAGTACAATAGTACATAAGTACAATAGTACATAAGTACAAAAGTAAATAAGGATAAAAGATAACGAGTTCATAAGCAAATAAGTAAATATAAGTTAATTAGTTAATAAGTAAATAAATACAATAGTACATAAGTACAAAAGTAAATAAGTACATATGTACTAATAGTACAAAGCTAAATAAGGAAATAAGATAACGAGTACATAAGCAAATAAGTAAAGTTAATTAGTTAATAAGGAAATAAGCTTATAAGTAAAAAGTTAACAAATAAATAAGTAAATTAGTACATTAGTACATAAGTACAATACTACACAAGTACAAAAGTAAATAAGTACATAAGTACAATAGTACATAAGTACAATAGTACATAAAGCAAATAAGTCAATAAGTATATTAGTTCATTAGTACATAAGTACATAAGCAAATAAGTAAATATAAGTTAATTAGTTAATAAGTAAATAAGGAAATAAGTAAAAATGTGAATAAGTAAATAGGTACTTAAGCAAATAAGAAAATCAGTAATAAGTAAATAAGTAAAAAGTAAATAAGTACCTAAGTATATTAGTACATAAGTACATGAGTACATAAATATATAAATACATTAGTACATTAGTACATTTGAACATAAGTACATAAGCAATAAAGTAAATAAGGAAATAAGTAAATAAGATAACGAGTACATAAGCAAATAAGTTAATAAGGATTTAAGTAAATAAGTATAATAAGTAAATAAGTACAATAGTACATAAGTACAAAAGTAAATAAGTACATATGTACTAATAGTACAAAAGTAAATAAGGAAAAAAGATAACGAGTACATAAGCAAATAAGTAAATATAAGTTAATTAGTTAATAAGGAAATAAGTAAATATGTGAATAAGTAAATAAGTACATAAGCAAATAAGAAAATCAGTAATAAGTAAAAAGTAAATAAATAAATAAGTAAATAAGTACCTATGTATATAAGTACATAAGTACATAAATATATAAATACATTAGTTCATTAGAACATAAGTACATAAGCAATAAAGTAAATAAGGAAAGTGCGAGTCGGACTCGCGCACCGAGGGTTCCGTACAAACTTCGTCTTTTCAAGTATTTTTAACTTTTTTTAATTTTTAGAATTTTTCCTTTAATTGTGCTGTAAGACCTTGCTTTTTGCCATTTTTTTATATTTGAATGAAAGGTATATTGCGGTTTACGATTTATGACGTATTCAAAAGTACATAAGCAAATAAGTAAATATAAGTTAATTAGTTAATAAGTAATAAGGAAGTAAGTAAAAAGTTAACAAATAAATAAGTAAATAAGTAAATCTACTATATAAAAATAAGTCAGGTTTTCCTTCCTGACGCTATAACTCCAGAACGCACGAACCGATTTCCACGGTTTTACATTCGTTGGAAAGGTCTCGGGCTCCGTGAGGTTTATAGCAAAGAAAAACATAAGATCCCACGGGAACGCGGGTGAAACCGCGGGGCGGAAAGCTATTTAGTACATAAGTACAATACTACACAAGTACAAAAGTAAATAAGAACATAAGTACAATAGTACATAAGTACAATATTACATAAGAACAATAGTACATAAGTACAATAGTACATAAGTACAATATTACATAAGTACAATAGTACATAAGTACAATAGTATATATGTACTAGTACATAAAGCAAATAAGTCAATAAGGAAATAAGTAAATAAGATAACGAGTACATAAGCAAATAAGTAAATATGTAAATAAGTACATTAGTACATAAGTACACAAGCAAATAAGTAAATAAGTTAATATGTAAATAAGTACATTAGTACATAAGTGCACAAGTAAATAAGTAAATAAGATAACGAGTAAACGAGTAAACAAGGAAATAAGTCTGATTTAAATTAAATTTTGTAGATATATTACATATATTTGTTTAATTAATAATCAAACATATTATTCAGCAAAATTAAAAACAATATTACCACCTCTAAAACAATAATTTACTACTCGTTTATTTTATCAAATATCATCAAAACGATAATAAGGTAGGTAAAAAGTATGTCAATAAAAAAGTAAATAGGTATATATAATAACTATATAACAAGTAATTCAGTCACAACTTAAACGCCAATGATGGAGTCAACAAGTTAATTTCAAGTCTGTTTTAGACTCCCAGACAATTGAGTTTAAATGCCATATTACAAATAATGCGAAGTTTAAGTATCTTATTTACCTATATATTAAAGCTTAATCTGTTATTCGTAAGGTAACGTATGGAATTTTAGCCCATTGTCCGGAATACGTGGGGTATTATGAAGCGTCCGGAATTCCCAAAAAGGATGAGGAAAAATAGGTGCGAGGCGATGCCCAACGTCATATTTCAATTTGGAAATAAAGGTTTGGAATATGTCCGGAATATTGTACATTTTATAGAGTATATGTGCTAACGAACGAAAGTGTACGAGCTAGTGTGGAGATTTCAGCGAAAGCATTCTAATGTCGTCGCCAGAAGCAGAGGCGGTCGAGCGTACGGTGCCCATCGGTAAAAAAATCAATTAATTTTCCGCTCTCGCACTATTCGGAAAACTGTTTTATTGAACTGGGGACGCTAACTAAGGTGTGGACAAGATAAAGATCAAATATCCCAATGTTTTATTTAATTTTTTTATACAACCTTGATCGGCAAACAAGCATACGGACCGCCTGATGGTAAGCGGTTACCGTAGCCTATGAACGCTTGCAACACCAGGGGTATCACTAACGCGTTGCCGACTCTTCCCCCCTCCCCGATGAGCTCTGGCGACCTTACTCACGCGCAGGAACACAACTATAAGTTATTTGGCTGCGGTATTCTGTAAGTCTGTACTTACCCAGTCGAGCTGAAATTTGAGCGACATATCGCTATGCTCTACCTCTCTTAAAATCTTTTAATCCTTTTGTGTGCTAAGGCCACATCATCACTTTCCATAATGTGATTGCGGCTAGACGCGAAGTGTCAAAAAAAAACCGGCCAAGTGCGAGTCAGACTCGCGCACCGAGGGTTCCGTACAAACTTCGTCCATCGTTCGTCCATCACGGGAAATGTACAATTTTATTTATTTACCTTATTTGAGGTTGGTGCCAATTAAGCTAGACCTCTAAATTGTATCAGCGCCCATACAACTCAGAGGTCTTTATTAATTGGCGTATCTATGTATGTATGGGGACACCCTTTAATTTTGATTTTTTTTTATATTTTGGAATTTTACCTTTATTTGTGTTGCTTTTTGCCAAATGCCGTGATTCTAGGTCAACGGGAACTAACACAAAACAAATAAAAGGGCAAAAAAATCGCGTACGTTGTATGGGAGGGAGCCCCCCTTAAATATTTATTTTATTTTGTTTTTAGTATTTGTTGTTATAGCGGCAACAGAAATACATAATTTGTGAAAATTTCAACTGTCTAGCTATAGCGGTTCTTGAGATACAGCCTGGAGACATACAGACGGTCGGACGGACGGACGGACAGACGGACGGACAGACAGACGGACAGACAGCGAAGTCTTAGTAATAGGGTCCCGTTTTTACCCTTTGGATACGGAACCCTAAAAAAGATTACTATACGAGACACATAATGCTAACTTCCATACTAATATTATAAAAGCGAAAGTGAGTACGTTTTTTATCCATTTTCACAGTAGTAGTTGTATTCGGGACAGGCAAAGGTCTAAGCCATACAGCCAATTCTTGTATTTCTTCTTAGTTTTATATCAATGTCTTATATGCTTAAATATAAAGGTCAAAGCCAAATCTGGTGTACATATAGTCAAGTCAAGTCAGTCAGGTTTTAGTAAAATGGTAGCTGTTTTACTAAAACTTTTCGCGGACTATTTGAGACAACTTGAAAAGTCACGATACACGCATTCAGTTAATTTCATCCATAACATAAATGGTTTCTTAAAAAAAACTAAAAGTGGGCTGGACATATTTCAAACTGTAAATACTTTTTTAATTCTAACTAGCATTATAACCTATTTGATCTTGTCGCTCAAAGAGCAGCTCGACTGGGGAAGTACCTCCACCTTACAGAATACCCCAGCCAAATAACTTATAGTTGTGTTCCGAGTATGTTCGCCAGAGCTCATCGGGGCGGGGGGAAGGGTCGGCAACGCGTGCGTGATACGCCTGGTGTTGCAAGCGTTCATAGGCTACGGTAACCGCTTACCATCAGGCGGGCCGTATGCTTGTCAACTATATTGTATAAAAAAGGTTTATTAAAAATAAACTTTGAAGATTCACTTAAATATTGCTTAACTTTAACTGACAATAAATACTATTTAGTAGCGAGAAACAACTTATCCATATAAATATTTCTATTGACAAATTGGAAAACATACTTACCTATGTGATGAATATTAAATATCACCTGTTGACATGACAAATATCATAAATATTTCAAAAATATTAACATAAGCCTTGAATTCAAGAGCATAGGACGTAAAATCCAATGGCACAAGGGATTAACACCCGAAAAACCAATATTGTAACATAACCATTATAACTATGCTGTTATAAAACAATATAAGAAGCCCTATCATAATCTCATAAGGTTCAAAATAAAATCCAATAACTTTATTTATAAGGTTTAGATGTGCGAACGGACGCTGCAAGTAAATTTACATTTACGTAAAAGTTACATCATTAAGCTAGGAGATACATCTGCGCAAGAACTGACCTGTGACATGACCCTTTAGTGATGTTAACTTACATATCACTCAACGATAATCGATAGTACGTGAATATCCTTTTTGCAAATAATTTTGCGGATTCAAGAGGCGAATTAAGAATTTATTTTTGATTTTTAGGTTTTTTTTATTAAAATCAGGACATAATCTAAAAATAGAGTAGGTACGAATCTAAAAAATCCAAACTCAAATTTGTGAGTTCATTTGAAATTAACGTTTAACTAATGTAACCTGAAAGACAATTAGGTCGATACTTATTCAAATAGTAATTCAGTTGAGATCGTGTAAAAACTTTAAAAGATAATTTTGCTTCATTGAGTTTTGTCTAAGTCAAAAAAAGTAAAAAGCAAATATTGTCAATTTTTTTTTTTTTTTTAAATTGTGTAATTTTATTTTTTCATACCGATATAAATGTATCGAGTCATCCCAACCCTACCACGCATATTGCGTATGGCAGCAGATACAGCACGGTTTGCCCCATAATGATGCAACTATAATCTTCGCTAAATCAATTCCAATGGGACTTTTTATTCATTTTGTACAGTCAGCACCACGCCAGTATATGGTTTGCCTTCATTTTGATATATTTTACTATGTTAGATAAAGACCATGATTAAGCAGACTTCTTCATTTGAACTTTAATTCTGTTCCTCCTTGAACGACCTGTAGAGCGATCGAGTAATGCTCTCAGAATCAAAATTGAAGCAAATTTTTGATACATTTATGGCGCTTGCTTCGAAAACTCTTTCTGCGCTTTCTTTTTTGAAATCGGCTTCGATCTCGAATTCAAGAGAGTTATACAATATACAATAATAGATAGTACCTAAAATAGCTCAAGTTCAGCTAACTTGACATCCATTTACATAATTAATTAACACAGACGCGTAAAATGTTTTTTGTTTTATTCCCAGGCACAATGATACAACCATCAGAGGTCAAATGGAAGAGAGTCCGCTGTATGTTCAAAAACAATTTGAGGTAAGCACAATTTATTGCATAAGAATACATTCATCAATTCCAGTCCAAGGATCACCATTGCTCAACAAATGCCTTTTCGTATTTCTACAATAGTCTTGGGCCGGTTGCTTCCAGCTCCCAATGACGGAAATCTTGGCGAATATCTGTTAATATTTATTGAATTAAAAAATTCGCCATGTTTTTCGCCAAATATTTATTCGCAAGGAATATCGAAAGCGTGATTTATACTGCTGATCGTCGGTTCACTGGGTGGAAAGTCGATACCGGTACGTGATCACCACTCGAGAGCTCTTCTCCTGTTATCGTCTCATTCATGTACCAATCATAAATCTCTAATAAATACAGGCAGATGAAGAATTCAATGATGAATGGGAAGTGAACAGATCCAGGGTACATCTCGGAGTTCTTATCGGCACTGGTGCCTTCGGCAGGGTTCACGCTGCTCAGTTAGACATGCCAGGTGGAGAGAGCATCACTGTTGCTGCTAAAATGTTGACAGGTAAGCTGCAACTTATTGCGATGTTACTATGTGCCTTTTGGCTTTGCGTTAAGGTACATTTTACAGCTTAGAAATACATGAATCTGTACTGGACTGACTTTTGCTTTTATAACATTAATATTGAAGTCAATAAGGCACAACTTTGCTTGACCAAGCTCTAAATTCAATCAAGTTCTATACATATAATAATGAAAATAAATGTTAAATGTTATGTGAATTCTATTAAGTAGTTAGCGAAAGGAACAAAGATTTAACTTAACTTTAATAGTTTAATTTGAAGTAAAATTATACTCCGCAGGTTTATTATCTAAGAGTTCTAGACAATTCATCCGGTTCTAGAGAATCTTTGAAGATTACTCGGTGGACTTTCATTTCCTTGAATGGCTTATGTAATGATTATTATTATGTGCGCATGCGCAAAATTAAACAAATATTTAACATCGCGCTCGTTTCGCCGTAAATATGAAATATCATTATATTTTTGTATGTTACGTAATTGGGGTATTGTGTAAAAAACTATTTGTGGAATAATAAAGGATGTATGGAGTTAGTACGGAGCTAACACAACCAAAACAGTTTTAATCTCCAGTTTTACGGTTGGTACACTGGCTTCCACCCGCTAGTTTCCACCTCGCGGTTTCACCCGCGTTCCTGAGGGATCCGACGTTTCACGGGATATAAAGTCCTCTGTGTTCATCCAGAACATATTCAGTGTGCGTCATCAATATCGTACAGCGTGATTGAGTGACAAACATACATACCTACATCCAAAGTTTCACATTAATAATATTACTAGGATGTAGTTAGATATGTCTTATAAGATACCTTAACCCAGTTTCACACGTGTTCCGTGTTATCCCCTTATATAGGGGTTGCCTACACTGTATAGATAAGGTATCTTAGTATAGTTTTATATATATCTAGCTCCCGCCCCACGGTTTCACTCGCGTTCCCAAGGGATCTTATGTTTTCCCGGGATAAAAATAACCTATAGCCTTCCTCGAAATTAATCGATATCCAACACTGAAAGAATTTGTCAAATCGAACCAGTAGTTCCTGATATTAGCGCGTTCAACAAAACAAAGCTTTAAAATATTAGTATAGAAGATACATAAGAAGAAGATAAGATTACTGAACCACCCACGACTTTTCGTTCAATACATTAATTTATCAATGCTCAATTATGTGAATAACTTGGTATAACTAATACAAACTTACCAATCAAGTAGATAACTAACATCCATAATTAACTACTAAAAGTATTCTCGTGTCGACTTAAATACTTAACGAGGGAGGGAGGTTTCGTTAAACAACCTTTATAATTACGGGTTCCAGGAGCAAACAATATTTTATGTTGTTTGAGAGTTTCTTAAATAAATATCAGTTAAACAACATTATCCCTACTTCTAGGGAATCAGGACCTCTCAGCTCACGTGTTGGAACAATTCATGTGTTATCTATCTATATATCTATACTACTTAACCACCAAGGCAAACTATTCCTTGAATAAAGACCTTCGCGAGAACTTTTGGGGACGACAACGCGCGAGTGATACCTACCCCTGGTGTTGCAAGCGTCGGCTACGTCAGGCGGATTGTTTGCGGCCTTAGTGCTATAAAAAACGTGACTTATTTATTTCTTTAAATCCGTATATGTATATAAAATGGTAAACAAACTGACTGTTGATATATCAACGCGCAGCCCAAACCAAATCTCTAGGTCCAGCCTAGAGATTTGAAATTTTGCTCATAAATATCTTATACAGTGTATATAGGCAGGATTTTTGGAAATTCAACCTGTAAGCGGGTGAAACCGTGGGGCGGAAGGCTTTCTTTGAAAAAATAGTAGATAGTAGGTACCTAATATACTATATAAAGTGTAGGTAACAATGAGACTGGGCTAACCCTGTACTTACAAATTAACAAAATAGGTACCTACTACATTTTCCATTAACAGAAAACGCTTCCGAAGAAGAAATGCAAGACTTCCTCCGCGAGATAGTCATGTTGAAGCATGTTGGAAACCACAAACACGTCATCAGGCTAATAGCGTGCTGTACCAAGCGTGCGCCCCTTATAGCGCTCCTCGAGCATGCTCCACGAGGGGACCTGCTCACGTTGCTCAGGGCAGCGAGGGGGCGCAAGAGAGAACCTCAGTGCTCAGATGTCACGAGGAGAGTCGATAGCGACGTCAATGGGAGGCCTTCGGAAGCTGATTGTAAGTTTTATAGCTGGTTAATTAAAATGACTTATAAAAACACATCGAGTACTTTATCTATCTCTATATTAGTATCATATCAATGTTTGTTTGAAATATATGTGCTTCTATCTAACGCGCACGCCAGCGCGCGCTGGTTTCTGTCTGGTTTCTGAAAGAGGCATTGCAACCCATGCTGGGAATAAGCTAGAATAAAAAATAGAACAGAAATTTAAGCCTGTATATAACCCTTTTATATACGATATCTACAATATTAAATTCCTGAGTTTAGGGTTTGTTTAGATATATTTAAAGTTTTTAACAACAATACAAAATAAACAACTAGATATTTATTTGTTAATATCGTTAATTTCTAATTCACTATTCTAATTATACTTGTGATAATTTGGAGATTGTTCCAGAATTACACGGAATTGTGAAAATATATTGTCTAATAATAAAATGTTCAAACAAAAAATATTTTGACCACTGTCCCTACAAATAACCCAAGAGCAATATATCATACCCTCAACTTCACAATTAAATTCCAGCAGAGTACACAAACCTGAGTGACTCGGACCCAGCTCTCTCTGAAGGCAAACTCTACAGGGAAGACAAGAGGAGAGACCACTATGTAGCTGAACCAGCTCTTCAACTCGATAGTGGCACTATGAGGGATTATGCACTGCAAGTCGCCCTGGGCATGAAACATTTAGAAGATCGGGGGATTACGCACAGGTTAGAGAAGACATAATTTTTTACCCTCGTACTCTCAAAGAGTAGTACTAATTTCTTTTTAATTATTTTTAGTCGCTTAAAGAATCACTTCTTATTAAAATATCTAGTATAAGTAACTACAAAAAAATTGGTTGGTGTTAGGTAGGTAACTAACTTTATAATGAAGATTATAAATAAGAATCCAAAGCGAAGTAACCTATTCTATCAACCGTCGTAGGTAGTATTATTCGGGTAATAATGCGTAGGCACTTAATTAAAGAGTAACCAACCACTTTTGCAATAAAATTCAAACACAAAATTCGTAAGTAGCTACTATTAATTTTTATGAATTAATTTACAAAGTAAATAAAAACCTTATTTAGACGAACATGACGCAAATTTATTCAAACGTGTGCGAATCTATAAGATTAAGATTATAATGGGGGCTATCGTTTTTGTGCCCACTGTCGAGTAAGGTCCTATAAAAGTTTGTTATTACGGACATGAAAACCATGTTAACATTTAAATCATATTTAATACCTTAAACCGTACCGTAAAAATATCGAGCATGCCTCAGTTTTACGTAGTTCGTACGTTTTGTTCGAAAAAAAAGTAAGTACCAAACTAAAAAAAAAACTGTCTCAAAGCACTGCCATTAATTGACCCGTAACTCATATTTGCCATAATTAATCTCAGGTATTACAAAATTTTCACAACATTATTCTAATTAGAAATAAACCCGCATAGCCCACCCAGAAACAGTGAAGTTTCACACAACACATAACACTCGCGCACCCTCTATACACACACACGCTCACACACACTATTACTACTAACTGCTCCTATTTTTATCTCGTAATTACATTATTTTATTAAAACATAGAATAGCACGTACTGCAAAGGAGTAGCTACCTCACTAAACCAATCTCATACCTATAAAATAGTATTTAAAAATTGTAAATCCGTTATTGGCTGTAAATATTGTTTATATAAGTATATACCTAAGTTTAAACTTGTAAGAGCTGTGGATTTTGTAATAAAAATAAATAAATAAATTCCGAAAACCTCACGCTGCACTAGCGCCTCTAGCGGAAAATTCCCACGCGATAGCCCCCATTACATACTTTCCCAATGTACGACATCTCTTGTCGTGAGCTAACACGGCCGGATACCGGGAAAATGCCAGGATTTTCCTCGAAAACTTGGCCCGCCAACAGCCGGTTTCCCGGGACAGCCGAGCTCGGGAAATGTTTAATTTGAATATCGAACCCAGACAGGTGCGTCGGTTACACGGTAAGTAGCCTTGTTTGTTGTTATTCTATTCCTTCTGACATCTTTTCACGTTGATTTTGTATTCACTATTTTGTCAATATTGTCGAATAAAAAATGAGAAGGTATCGAATTATTACTGAATTGTATTGTTATCTTTTCAGCAAGTAATTTTCTCAATAAAAGTTGGTAATTAGTCATAAATAATGGTTTTTTTTTACTATGGTCTTGGTTGGTATTTCATAAAGTGCCTGCCAAAAATATAATAGAATTAACGCACGCATGGATAAAACGATGTAATGTAATGTATACTAGTCACTTTGAAATTATTTACATACCTAATTATTTTATTTTGTTAGCATTCTTAACAGTTACCAAAATAATATACTGTGAATATTCTTGTAATTTTTTTATAATCATTTGCCTGAATTGAACGGTTCATCCATGTTACACCGTTTACGCGTTGCTAAGCGACTGTTGCTAGGCGCAGACAAACCTCAAGGCTGTAGTTAACATCCGCATAAATATTATATTATAATTTCCTACTCTAAAATCAAGCAGGTAAGGTGGATATTCGTAAAACTTTTTAGCTAACGATATTTAAAAATTATGATAACCAAATTAATTAATCAAGACTGGTGAAAATGTGGAGGTTCTTTAATGATATTAATATTGAATTAACTTGAGGAGATGGGGTAATTAAACTTTAAGTAAAATAACAATTTAGGTGTAGACAGTAAGACCAAACCAATAACATTTAAAACCCAGTTCCCTTTAAGGTTGCTTCTGGGCTTTCGTGTTATGCTTAATTCAGTCTAATCATAAAAAATAACGGTAATAAAAACAAATTATTATGTCAAAGATATTTCAACGATACAGCGATGCTTCAAGGCTTAGGCGAAATCATTGACAAAGTTGTTTAGTAAAATGCATTGCTGAGTCTATCTCTCATGTATAATCCATCTCAGATAATATAGCACTACTACTACCACCTTTTATTGCCACTAAAAGCCCCTCGACAGCCTTTCTTCGAGGAATGGGGTCTGTCCATTACCACCTCAGGTTACTGACCTTATTTATCTATTTAAAGGTAAACTATCCAAATTCCAGAGACCTAGCAGCGCGCAACATTCTGGTCGACGGTGTAGGATTACTCAAAGTGGCCGACTTCGGCCTCTCCCGGTCGGGAGTGTACGTCCACACGAGGTCGAGGCCTGTACCTCTCCGGTGGCTAGCTCCGGAGTCCATCCTGCATTCTCAGTACTGTAGTGCCAGTGATGTTTGGGCATTTGCTGTGCTGCTGTGGGAGATTGCCACATTGGGTGAGTGTCTACATACTGAAATAGGCCCTGTTTGTCTTTGTATTGATTTTACACCAATAATTATAAGTTTATGGTGATGGTAGCTCGGTGGTAGTGACGTCGAATGCCATGAAAAAGGTCGTAGGTTCGAATTCTACAATGAGCTTGAGTTTTCAGTGAAGGAAAACGTCATGAGGAAACCATAGCACGGTGATAGGGTACTATTTTCACCCGCAAAATGAAAATCAGTAGCCCCTACCGATGTGTACCGACAGCTGCATTTGACAGCCAGTTCCTTATAGAGTTTGTGTGCTTACCACCTTCGGGCAAATCATCACTCACCATGGTGAAATTACAGTCATACTCAAGCCTATAAATCATTTAAAAAAAACACCAAGACGTAATTTTTTCTTTGAAATTTAATTATTTAATTAGAGGTACATAATTTTGCCAACATTTTTACTTTTCCCGAACGAAGACCTATTTTACTAAAACTTCACATTTCTCCAACATTTATAGGTATCAGTCTAGGTACTATAATCAGAACTAGTTATTTAATGTTCTATCTTAATTTTATTAACTAAATACCTACTAATAGTACCTAAGCAACCTTTATTTCTCTTTTTTTCTCAGGTGGTTTTCCTTATTCGGAGCTAAGCAACCATCAAGTTCCGCCTTTCTTGGCTGGTGGAGGTCGATTACCAAAGCCAGCCAGAGCCTCACCAAGACTGTACCAACTAATGGTCGAATGCTGGTCAGAAGAGACCCAAGATCGGCCAACGTTTGCCCAAATAGTAGATAAATTGACTGTACAGAATCAATTATACGTAGATTTAGAATGTGTTTTTCCACCATCAGAAGACGAACTTCCATTGAGCGACTACGATTTTTCAATGTCAAATGACTGTCTGTCAGAACGGTGACGTATGTAAAGACTAAATATTTTTATTGTTATTACTATCCTCTCACTATTTGCACATAAATGTGTTTAAAAAACATTGACTTTTTTTTAGATTCCCTAAATGGTTCCATAAGTTGTCAACAGATGGCACTACATGTCACTTATTATATACAATTTTTAAATCTTGTAACTCTTATCGTAAGTAAGTAAGTAGGTATCTAAAATTATTTTTTGATTGAATTAGGCACAGGTGAGAAATTAATGAAATAAGTAAAATAAATTGTTTGGGTTAGATAGTATAAGTGCATGAGTTTGTTTGTAGTTGGTAAGTACGTAACATGGGTTTCTATTATTTATTCAATAAAATTTTATCACACTAACATTATATGTTTCTGATAAGAAATAATAATAAAATATTATTACACACTCTACAACAACGGGTAGTCACTTCTAATGTTATTCCAAAATGATTAAATAAATAAAAATATCTAAGTAGGTACATTAAATATTTTCTAGAAAATAAAAAACTAACTGAATAAGTAAGTATTTTTAATACTCATCATAACTTCAAAAGAACATTTTAATTAAATATAAAAATAATAGTTTTTATATTTTTCAGTGATACCAAATGTAATCAACAATGCTTTTATTATTTGTTTAACATCAACGTTGACAACGCAAACAAAATGGCCTAACCCAAAGAATGATCCTTTAGTATTCATCGCTAACCCTGTAGAAGCAGAAATGCCAGGTCATTGGATCCCATTAAGCATCGTCAAAGTAATGCTAGAAGGAACCACGAGGAAAGCCGTGAACCTAAAAATCACTAAGAGTCCAACACTACCATTAACAGAATCAACCACTGAGAAAGTGATAGAGACTTCACCTGCCCCTTCAGAAGTACCGGCAACAACTGAAGCACCAACCGAAGCACCAACTGAAGCACCAACTGAAGCATCAACTGAAGCACCAACCGAAGCACCAACCGAAGCACCAACCGAAGCACCAACCGAAGCACCAACCGAAGCACCAACCGAAGCACCAACTGAAGCACCAACTGAAGCACCAACCGAAGCACCAACCGAAGCACCAACCGAAGCACCAACCGAAGCACCAACCGAAGCACCAACCGAACCACCAACCGAACCACCAACCGAACCACCAACCGAAGCACCAACCGAAGCACCAACTGAACCACCAACTGAAGCACCAACCGAAGCAACAACAGCCGCTAATGCAGGTAAACCTAAACGCCCAAAGAAACCCGTCGATGGACATGAGGACGGAACTGCCTGATTGTAGTCTGGAGTCGATGAAATCAATTAGAAATAATCCTGTTTTTTATTTATGAAATAAATTGTAATACAAATAGACAATCCATTTTTTTTTTGCTTTTTACCTTTACTACTCTACTTACCCAACCAAAATGTTGGATGGGTAAGTAGAGTTTTTTGTAATAATGAGTAACTAAACCTAACCGACATAGCCGTATGCCACATGGAGGGAAAGTCTTTAAAAGACAAAAAAAAATACTGAAAGAAAACTTCAATATTTTTTTAAATAGCTCTTGCATTGCATTCATAGGTTTTTGAAAAATATCTTCCCTGATCCAGAAATCGAACTCGCGAAATGTAAAATAAAATATCCTCTGCATTTTTAATATGTTCCTTATGATTAAAACCCTTTCGATTGCTATCATAGTTGTTTTCTATATCATAGTTTGTATTTTATACTTTGATTGTAAATTTTATACTTGTTGTAAATAAATTATTCATTCATAATATATTATGTTCTCTTTTCACGGGTTCGATTCCCGGATCAAGCGGGTGATTTTAAAAAATCAAAGAGGATATGCTGCACTCCTGTTGGGAACCTTGCCCATCAGCAGCGGCGGTAGATTCGAGGAAATTTTCTGTTATGATAGTTTGTATTTTTTTGTAAATAAATATAATACAGTTCCTAATTTTAAAAAATCCTTGTAAATGTCCTTATTTTTTAAAATATTTGATGTATGGTATAGCCGTGGCGTGGTACGCTCTATATACCTATGCCTACACATTCTGCTCAATTACAATTTTAATGTGTATATTTAATTTTATCTCGGAAAAACATAAAATCCCTCGAGAACGCGGGTGAAACCGCTGGGTGGAAGCTAGTATATAATAAATATTGCAATTGCAAGCAATTTTATATACAATTTTGTATATTTTTTTGTATTAATAAATAATATATTGACATATATTTTCTAAAATTATAAGGATTAACAAAGCGAAATCTATTATTCGTTGCGACTTTCGATAAAATTTAAAATTATATTTTCAGAACAATAAAATCTGTGGAATATTATACAATCATTTTCGAATAAAATAAGTCGTAAAATCTGCATTATAAATAGGTATATGATCGTTTTGTTTCTATTGATTTTTTGTACTTAAAGTTCGACACAAAAGGAAATTGATATGAACATGAAAAAAATATGATAATTCTTTGCGATCCCAATTTCTAATTATAATACAAAGTAAGTTAATTAATATTATGTAACCCAATTTTAAGGCCTAACAATTTACACCTATATTAAAAATAAATTATTTTATTTTCAGTGTTTAGTGTGATAATCAAAACTATAACAGTGATTTCATTGTGTCGTTCGTCTTATACATCAAGATGGCCGAATCCCAAAAACGACGAATTGTTATTCATTGCAAACCCAGTGGAGTCAAATATGCCCGGACATTGGATGCCACTAAGTGTAGTAAAACTAATTCTGGGTGGTTTACCTGACACAACAGTGAGACTGAAGCTAAAACTGGAATCAGAGAAGACAACTACTACAACAACTCCTATTACGACAACTACGGAAACAACAACATTACCACCACCAACTACGACAGCCAGTAGTACAACAACAACTCCAGCTGCTACAACAACTCCCACTACGACAACGCCTACAACAACAACTCCCACTACCACAACTACTGAAACAACAACGCCTACATTAACAACAACAACTCCCACTACGACAACACCCACAACAACAACTACAACTCCCACTACTACAACTCCCACAACTATAACTCCCACAACAACAACTCCCATAGCTACAACTCCCATAGCTACAACTCCCACAACTACAACTCCCACAACTACAACTCCCACAACTACAACTCCCACAACTACAACTCCCACAACTACAACTCCCACAACTACAACTCCCACAACTACAACTCCCACAACTACAACTCCCACAACTACAACTCCCACAACTACGACTCCTACAACAACAACCACTCCTACAACTACAACAACGACAACAACACCAGCCCCGACTACAACAAAGAGAAAAGGTCCACCACGAAAAGATAAACAATTCATCGATGGTCATGAAAACATGAATTCATAATTTTATCTAAGTACCTACTTACCTACAATAATTAATTAACATTATTTTTATTTTGTTAACTTCTTTAACAATCGTTAAAGCAACAATAATAAAACCCAGCACAGCAAAAAGTCCTTCTATAACTCCCACAACCAAGAGACACCATGACCACAAATTCTCAATATCACAGCACCCAGGATTTTATGATTCTATCGTTCAAAAGAGAGTTCAGAGTTCACTAAACATTAAACTTCCCGTTTCACTTTTTTTTTATATGTATTCTAGTACACTGGAATTAGTAATTTGTTAAACTGCCTATCTTTAAAGAATTATAAAATGAATGATGACAAGCCATTCATTGGTTACTGTAATGAATGGTTTTTACAAGCTTTATTAGGTATAAGTAGGTACCTAGCTCATGATCAGAGGGACTACTCCGAAAAATGATACACGACAGTCCGATGATCGTTTTCAAATATGAACCAATGGAATTGCAGCAAAACTGACAAGACGTGAATTACGTAATAAAAGTAATTAATTCTATTCTATTTTTGGAGATCCTTTGAAGCTGCTGGGTAAGCCTTCCCTATCAACTAGTAAGATTTGTTGTCTGATTAACAGATTTCACATGCCTTTGAATTTAACTTCTCAAGTTTCTTCACTCTCGATGTTTTCCTTCTCCGTAAAAAGTAGAGCTGAAATATTTCGGAGATATTTATACAGATTTCACATGCCTTTGAATTTAACTTCTCAGGTTTCTTCACTCTCGATGTTTTCCTTCTCCGTAAAAACTAGAGCTGAAATATTTCGGAGATATTTATACAGATTTCACATGCCTTTGAATTTAACTTCTCAGGTTTCTTCACTCTCGATGTTTTCCTTCTCCGTAAAAACTAGAGCTGAAATATTTCGGAGATATTTATACAGATTTCACATGCCTTTGAATTTAACTTCTCAGGTTTTTTTCACTCTTCATGTTTAAAAAGTAGAGGTTAAAAATTCGGAGGTATTTATACAAGGTTATTTGTAATTCACCTGCAAAGCAATGTTAATAAATTTTAATTTAAAAAAAAACGTTTTATACATTCTGATCAAGCAAGGTTGACCTATTTTATGACAAGTGATTTTTTTCTGATATATTTCTATTATTAGGTTAGGTAGGTACATTTTAAGATTATCATATCTTCTAGAAGGCATTATCCTTCTCCATCTTGCCTTTACTTGATTTTTAACCCAAAAATACTGCGTAACAATTGGCAGAAGGCTTCACAGCTGCAAACTTAAAATGGACGATGCACTATAAACCTAAATACCCTAAAAATCTTTTACGAAAACGAACACCGTTTGGCTCTCAGACATTTTGCATGATGACCATAATAAATTAAGATTTCGATAAACACATGGTACGTTCGTTACACAGCGGAGAATTGCCTTTAGATGTTTTTTTTAGTCCTTTTTTAAAAGAACCATGTTTGTTTTAAGATCGTTAGTAGTTTTTTTTTCGCCTGTCTCGAGTCTCAGGATGAGATTGGGTTTCTCAAAGTTATTAAGCTTCCGAGTACCCTTTCCAAACATGAAAATTTTCACATTTATAATACCTATTAGTACTTAGGATATAATTAAATATTTTCTTAACTCTCATTTTAATACATGATGATTGTAGGTATATTATTATGGGTTTAGTCAGTTTAGTCTAAGAATCCGTAATAATCTATGTATACTTACATACTTAAAAAATACTATATAAGTAAGTAAGTGCTAGACTAGACTATGTATTACAACACTACTTATATTATTCTACTAGCTTCCGCCCCGCGGTTTCACCCGCGTTCCCGAGAGATCTTATATTTTCCCGGGATAAAAAGTATATATCTCTGCCAAATTTCATCCAAATCCGTTCACCCGTTCTGGCGTGAAAGAGTAAAAAACATCCATCCATCCATCCAAACATTCACATTTATAATAAGTAATTTATATTATAAGTACATATATATTAAAGTAAATAGATTTAATAGACGTGAAACTTAGCTGATCGAGTTTGAGATACACTGAACCTTTTTAATACAAAATTGAAGAGTGGCCCGATGCCTGAGGCGGCATGAAATTAACTTTTTCCCAGCGATCTTCCGACGATCCATTCTCTGGACTTAGCCAAATTATTAACCTTAATTAGGTGTAATTATTGCAATTTCTAAGCACTTACCACGTATATTTTATTTCCACAATGTTAACAATCTTATTAACCGATATAAACTATTATAAAAAAATCTAGATGGATTTAAAATACCTAGGATTATGAACCCTAAGCGTTTACCAATGTATTTATGGAACTACTTACTTCTAGATTTACTATACGGTACTTTGATTCCAAGTTATGTTCGAGAAATTCGCAGTAGGTAAGTAGGTAATTACATTTTTAATATTGTTTTCATTACGAATTATAATAAACTAACTAATATATACGTGTCTAGATATTTACAATTAAAAAGGGAAACAAAAACAAGAACAAAAAGTACACATCTTAATTTAAAACTATTTACAAAAAGAAAAGCTGATCTAAATCGCTGCCAGTTGGTAGTGTGCCCAGAACGCTAGCGGCATTGCCACGCTGTATGGCGATGCTAATCCTCTGGCCGAGGTATTCACCAGCCCTCTGGTCACGAGAAGCGTCGATCAGTCGCTTAGATATATCGCGAAACATTCGATGGGCTCCTGACCCCCACGGGCCCAGCGTCTCAACCCCAAACGGTTCAAAAATATACCCCCCATCAACTATTACGAATAATAATTTTAATTACTTTGCTAGGTATATAATATGTAGTTGATAAGTCTGTAAGCCTACTAAGTACTGACAAGTTTATACTTGTCCATAAAAATTCAGATAACAATGCTGAAGTAATAATGACTCATATTTTTCAAACAGGTTTGGACTTGTAATAACTGTAACTCATTTTATCATATTTTAAATAAATCCCACCCGGCATTCCACAAAATTATTGTTTAAATAACATTGTAACATTTTAGTGTTATCTCTTGTCTTTTCTCTCCCCTTGATCCTTGATAAGATCCTGTTGAGTCCGGCGCCACTTATTTTAGGCTGTTTGGCCATTAGGTTTGGTGAAAAAAGTTTTTATTTAACAAGTGAAGAGGCACAGAATAATTTAATAATAATAATACATAGTCTAAGCTGCACTATAGCTTAATAAAGCGTTTAACTATGTATAATTAATTGTAAGTAAGTACTTAACTAAGTATATATATATATAAGAAATAGGTACCTAGGCAAAGCATTTTTAATGACCTATACATAATTTAGTTTAATTTCAGTTAGTTAAGTATTTTTAAATGATACTAGAGAGATTTAATTATATTTGTTGATAATTATGAACTTGATAAGGATCAAATTCTACATATTTTGATAGATAGTGTTTATTATTTTTGGTTGGTACACCTGCCTACCAGATACCAGATGAATAGGGTATTTGACTTACATTCAAATCAGCATTTTTATGAAATGTCAAAACGATAGGTTTATATGGAGTTTTGTATGAAATACAAGCATGTGACGTCATAATTATATAGCATACTCTTTATGGTTAGATTGGTCATTAAAAATCATAACAAGGATAAATTTAATAAAATAATCGTGGTTTCTCCTTTTTTTTAGATGTTTTATACATTGGTTAGTGTTGGATAATTTATTTTGAATACAGGCAAATACCCTATTGCTGATGTAAGTAGAAACGAAGAAATCTAACTTCTAAACTATTTCATGACGTAAAATAATGTTTCCTCTCCAATCTGTGGTAGACAGAGGGAGAGGAGAACAATGTGGCGCCGATTTAGTGGCTCAACAAAAGATGACATTCTCAGAACTACTACCCAGGTAGGTAATTAAACTTCACAATGAGAATATTTAAAAAAAACCATTGTTTTTAAATAGTGTCTTCAAGTGGCACTCACATACAATAGGCTGTCAACTGTCTAGTCCTAACGATAACTGTTGAGGACCTCATAAAAATACATTATTTTACCCAATTACAATGTTCTTGAGTTTTTAACGACGCCATGTTTGTCTGGTATTTTTTTAACTAGAAAGCAATTTTAGAGTCATAATACATACTAGATAGATCGTTAAAATGTTTATGTGCGCAACTGCTGAACAGATTAGAATGAAACTTGTCACACAAATAAAATATGTTTTGGACGGCGGAAGCTACCTAGTACGAAATATATATGGTATAAACGAAATAGTAGGTATCGCTGTATAACTCAAAACTATTTACCTTGCTATATAGCTGAGGAAAACCTTCTTCTTTATTTTTATGTCAGAATGCTGATAGGCAGACAGATGGACCACCTGATGGTAAGTGGCTACCGTTGCCTATAGACATCAATGCCATAATCCTGCCGACCTTTAATTAAGCCTAGAAGGCAACTGGCTCCGTAGTGTAACTTGCAGACACTTTAGAGGGCCTAAATAAAATCTGTCTTAAGTAAAGCCTTATTACTTAACTACTTACATAATTAAACCTAGCTTCTGAAGACTGCTTTGGGCTAAGAATATAAATAATCTATGAATATCAGTTTGAAATTGATACCTCTTTAATTTCCTATCTATACTAAACTAATAAAAGCTGAAGAGTTTGTTTGGTTGAACGCTAATCTCAGGAACTACTGGTTCGAATTGAAAAATGTTTTAGTTTCGGATAGCTTTATTGAGAAAGGCTATAGGCTTCTTTTTATCCCGGGAAAACATAAGATCCTCGGGAACGCGGGTGAAACCACGGGGCGGAAGCTTGTGAAATATATAACCTCTTTGGTGTTTGTTTTAGCTGTTTAGAGAGTGCTATTTAATCTGTAATCATGTTAATAAAGGATTTTGAAGGTAGTAGAGTTCGCCCGGGAAGTACTACCTCCATATCTAATTCCGCCGTGAAATATTAGTGCACTTGTATTACAGTGTTTCGGTTAGGAGGGTACGGCAGCCGGTGAAATTACAGACACAGGACAAACAGACATGTTCATGCACACAAATGTTTGTCCTGATTGGGAATCGAACCCACGACCTGCGGCGTGATAGATAGGGTATCTTACCAACCACGCCAACCGGCCCGTCTATACCTAGGTTGGTAGGAGTAGGACTAATAGCTATCAATATTGTTAGAGGTATCGGTATGTAATAAATCTTAATCCGTTTACTAATTTCAGACATGTTGGTTAGAGTAGAAAGAGTCATTAAATGTTTATTAATATTCATGGCATGGGCCTTACAACGGGCCTTTGGTTCGGACGCATTCCGGGGCTCCTTACAAAAGGTTGAAGGCAGCGTTGCATGTGTTTAGGGATGTGTGAAAATCTGATTGATGTGTTATCGATAGTTTATTGTTACTTAACTATTGATACTAGTTGATGTACTATACACTATTTACATGCTATAATATAAGTAAATACGTACAGCTGGTTTCTAAAAATATAAAAAATGCAGTAAGTAAATGTTTGACATTAAAATTGGTTGAACAAAAATATTGTACATACTCACTAAAGTAATTTTGTTTACGAACTCGTAATATGATAAGTATAAAGTATGTGCACAATGTAATAGTATTAGGTACGTAAAAATTTAAGAAACCAGCTGTTATATATGTAATATAATTTGATACAAATTCATACATAGGTAGGTAGGACATTAATCTTCTCAGGAGAATTATAATAAAAACTTTGAAACTGGAAAAGATTAGCAGTGCTTCGTCCCAAGTTGTATTTTTTTTTATTCAATAGAGTAGGACTAGGTAGGAGTCTCTTAACATCGAGACTTTATAAATCTAGGATCTAGGCTTCAGAAAGATGTACCTAAGTACCTGCATAGCTAACCAGCTTAGCACTTTTTATTGCGTATTTAGATTTTAGTATAATACATAACGACAAACTACTATGCCACTATCGACTATGTGACCACTTTATCGATAGCTCATAAATCAATCGATTTGGAAACAACACTAGCTTCGTTCCCTTTTTTGTTGTTTTTTGTAACGTGCGGTGTATGCACGTCTTTAAGTTTACTTTTGTTTCTTTATTGTTTCTTTCGTTCTTTATTTGTGCGTTCACCGTAGCTTTTATTTTGTTTTCGATAATGATTTGTAAATGAAGCAACGTTTCACCAACGTTTCGATACATTTATTTATATTTTATTACATCAATCAATTATGTTTGATTTGGACAGAATATTATCATTAACTAATGACCACATCTGTCTTTGATAGGAAACGATTAATTTTAAATAATAGGAACCTTTAGGGTCCTATCTAGAATTATTTAAAAGCTAAATCGTTGTAAGTTACCTACCTACCCAGCAGGAAGGCAGATAAAGTAGTTAGGCACTAAAACGGGTGATCACACTATAACTTAGATAAATTAAAATAAGTATGTTCGAACCAAACACCAATGATATTATAAGTTAAAGCTGAAGTTTGTTGGTTTATTTAAACGCGCTTATCTCAGGAACTACAGGTTCGATTTCAAAAATTCTTTCAGTGTTGGATAGCTCACTTATCTAGGAAGGCTATAGGCTACTTTTTATCCCAGGAAAACACAAGATCCCTTGGGAATGCCGGTGAAACCGCGCGGAAAAGCTAGTCTAACTCAAGTATGTGATGTACCTATATTAGGCTACGTAGGTACGAATACTGAATTGATTATTTATTTATATCTATCATAGCTGCATATTCCTTCATTGTCAAAAAATATTAGGTACCTTTTGTCATAATGACGGAAAGAAAGTTGCACATCCAGAATGCAGAACAAAAAAAAGTCATTCCAAACTTGAAAAGAATGCGCAATGCACCGCGTGCGTGGACGGCTAAGCTACTAGCGCCGGCCGGCGCAAAAACTGGCGCCCCATACGATTTTTAACCTTATATTTTAGCAGATATTTTATAAGTTTTGTACTTTATTCATCAAACATAAGGCTCAAATTCATTTGAAATCTAAGTTGTTTGGTATTCGAACGGTAGCTTTCTTGAGGGATAAGCTGTATTGCTCAGTTGGATTATATCGACTATCGATAATACAAATTGTTTGAAAATTATTTTTCTTTTAAGTGGTATACAATATTTGTGATTTTAGTAAAAGCTAGCTTAAGAAATCATTGTCAGATTTAGACTATTCATTTATATAATATTAGGATAGTAGACACATGTAAATAAACATGTTCCAATAAAGTCGTAAAATACGTTTTAGGGGCGCTTGCTAAGCTTAGGAACGCTGATTTTAGCTTAGGATAGGCTCTGTGATGTCATATCCACCAACTTTTTGGTAGATCTACCAATTTTCACTTCAGTCTACCTATCTACCACCCTAGACCTAAAATCTACCTATTTCTCCCTAGACCTAAAAACTACCTATTTTTTAATTATTTTGACATATTATCACCACTTTAAATTATTTTTATATCGACGAGCGACGTTTCGATATGTTGCGTGAGCCATGCGACGATGCTTCAAGCATACATAGCAATACATAGAGTCTAGGCCAGAAAAAGGTACTATGACCAAAAATATTCGAAATTATGGGAGAAAGTATATCCAAAAATATACATTTTAAGAACAGTTCATGTATTTTTAATCTTAAAAAATCTTCTAAATTGTGGTGGTAGATCTACCAATTTTGCATTTTACATTCTACCAACTTCTACCAACATTTGGCACATAATCTACTAATTTTCTAAAATTCGGGTTGGCAACACTGGATAGGCTTGTGTTTGACCACAAGATCGGTTCTGCGATATGGCTTCTTGCTATGGGGTAACTCTATTGATTTTAATAAGGCTTTTAGTACCCAAAATACATGCATTAGGACATTATGCGATGTTAAATACAGAGATTCTTGTAAACCATTGTTTAAGAGATTGAAAATACTGCCACTCCCCTGTTTATAAATTAAGGAAATATGTCTTTTTATACAAATGTATCCAAATATATAAGCAAAATCTTCAGAATCACGACATAATTCAAGTTAACAATTCCAAACTGTAAATTACAACTTTATAAAAATAATGCCTATTGTATGGTAATAACAATATAGGTAATAAAGTTCTCAAACTGTTTTATGGATCTCCCCATCAATAAATTTAAACATATTATTGACAAATGGCTATTGGACAATTTATTTCATTCTTTAAATGATTTTTACACGACATTTAACATTTATAAAATTACATTGTTTCTGAAATTATTTATTATTGTTTTTATCTACTTATTTACAATTAAAGTAAAAAATACAAACTATGATATATAGAAAACATCCTCAAAGCCCTCGCTGCTGTCGATAGGCAAGGTTCCCAACAGGCTGGCAGCGTTCCCTTTTTGGATGGCCAAGCTTATGCGTTGGCGGAAAAAGCTCCCAGCCCGTCGGTCTCCCGAAGCCTCGATGAGCTTGGATGATAAAATCCGAGCAAATCGGCGAGCCTCGAACCCCCATGGACCCATGGTTTCAACTGCGAATGGCATGAACGAAAAATTAGAACCAAGAATTAATTAGAATTTATCTACTTAATTTATCATGCTAATGTTTGACATAATAGTAAATTTTAATATATTTTTTAAATGTAATCTTTAAATATTTGTACGCCGTTCTGAGCGGTATATTTATGCTGATACTCTGTTTTATAATATTATATTTTATAAAACCACTACCATATATGACGCATAATTGTAACAAATAAATTAATTCTCATTTTCACAATCTCACAGTGGTAAGTGGTGGTAAGCATACAAAGTCTAGAGGGGTTTAATAATTACAAAACTATAGAGCGTGGCTTTGTTTTGTTGTATGGTCTAAAAGTAACGTACGTAATAGAGCATCGTCCTTTCTTTTCTCTCTAGCTATGTTATCTTTTTTCGACTTTTTATTTATTTATTTTTATTGCGTCAGAAACCTTTTATTTAGAGATCTTATATAACGTTGCACTCAAATTCGACCTTGACGTTTTACTCTCATCCATCGTGCCCAAAAATGTGTCACCTCAAAAAACTCAAAATAATGTCCATCATGTCAACATTTTCAATTCATTGTTTAGATTAATATCGATATTGTATCATCCGATTACTAGCCCAACACTAAGCACCGGCGGCAACGGCGGCGCAACGCCGCGGCGTGCCGATTCGCCTACTCGCTCTTCATGCTTGTTTGTTTCTTTCTTTCATTCTGTCAGTCAGTCGAGTTTTGATTGTTAGCGAGCGGGTTGTGTGGCTGCGTCCACTTCATTCGTAAAAACGCGTGTTGTAATTTCATAAAATTCACGTGCACAAATATAAGCATAAACAATTTAAATGCCACAAACAAACGTTTTAGTTTTAGTGATATTTTATAAAGTGAATTTTTGACAGTAAACTGTGATAAACGGTTATTTTTAAGTGATATTTTTAGCTGTAGATATTTTGGTGATGAGTCTGATGAGTGTGTAACGCGTAAAGGCATGGTGACTGAATAGTGCGTTTATTGGTTACAATAATAATTGACACAGCAATGGCGTTGGTTAATTTTAGCGTGTGTTTGGTCCTTGTGCTTTATCAGCTATCGGCTGCATACAGCGATGAAGCGTCCTCAGAATCTACAGATCTTGGATTGACAGGTAAATATTTCAATGAACCAGGCGCACGGCAGTGTACTAGGCGAAGCTTTACGTGGAAATGGTTCCTTTACTTGTACTTATTATAAATTAAGTACCTATTTTATCTTATGGGTAGCAAAATTAGTTTTTTTTACTAATGTCATGCACATATTTAACTACACGTTGCCTATATTAAGTGTCTTCCTATATGTTTAGGATTTATGTGTACCTACGTAAATACTTACTCAAAAATATCAGATAAAAAGTATTTACCTACCTTGGGTAACCTAACCATCAATCTATTTACATCTGTATACGGACAATTTTACACTCGATTTACATTCATTTAAACCATGTTAACCGTAACTATTAATTTAGGAATTTAGTAGGTATATTTTAAACAATAATTGCGATTTTACACGCGTATTGTATAAAAAAACATTTAAAAAAACTTCTATTTAACGCACGTCCGTGACAAATACAAAAATGCTGAACGAATAGCGATTATCAATCAATACTTTACGGTTTCGCCGGTTTCTTAATTAACTATACATAATTAAGGAGCTCTTTATTGTAAAGATAATTACCCATCACAAATTTTAGTATTTTTCAAGAAATAAACAATAGAATAATGATCCATATAAAGGTGTCATAATAAGTACATACCTAATTACCTACATAAGGTACAGAAAACAAACAAAATTACAAAACAATTCGTTGTATTGTCTTTATTATTTAGAAAAACCATTAGCATCCAGGCCGCTCAAGATCGGTCCTATTAGAGATCCTTAGGGGAGGCATATGTCCAGCAGTGGACATCTTGCGGCTGAGATGATGATGATGAAAACCATTAGCATTACAGGAGGAAATGATCTACTTACTAGATTAACATAATAAATTGAGTTTCTACCATTAGTTTTGAAAGCAATTATAACCCTCGCATATATAATTTAAATAGCTTTATAATTATTTTACTTTCAAACAGTGGCTTAGTAACTCTGCAGGCATGACGATAACAATTTTTCGCATAACATTACTCCATCCGTGTCAAATAGGATCATAAGTTTATCTCACTCCGTCAGAAATCTTTTGCGTTAATTAAGCACTTCAATTTTTTTTACTCATAACTTACACAGCACCTAATTAGTTGATTATAATCAAGTTGCTAATCGCACTTCACATAAAACGAGAATATGTGGATTATGTTACGGCACTAATGGCATATGGACAATACATTATCTCTGGTGATGATAGCTCAGTGATAGCACGGATCTTTCACTGTGATGATGGCGAAGACGGCGCTGCGGACTTGGGTTCTAACTTCGCAATGAGCTTGAGCTTAACTTGAACTTGGTGATAGGGTAGGTACTTTTTAGTACTCGCTTGACTGATACCAATAATAAGAAATCTGTCGCTACATTTCAGGTTGTTTTTGACTCTATCGAGTTGAATTATAATTGAAAAATACATATTTTTACAAGCATTACAATTATCAATAGCTAATCGATAGTATTGTCATTAGTATTTATTAAATCGATCGATATTTAATCGATTATAGTAGATAGGATCGAGTAAACAACTTGTGTTGCTATGGCGATAAGCCGATCGGCGGCGCCCGTCGGCGGGTGCGGCGCGACAGTGTCCTCCACTTAAATAGACTTAACTCCATTTTGTATGATATTTAATGAAGGCAAGTGAATAAAAGATCCCTAATTCCATTACTTATTAAACCGCTGCAATAATTGTAATAGACAATGTGTAAGTACAATCAATCATTTTACTTCCTCCCAACTTGTACTTATGGCGCTGGATTAAGGCCTGCTTTCCTAGAAATTGTTATTACCATTTTATCAATGAATTACCAAACTGTCCCATCATGTCTCAATATTGTGTAAATATCGATAGCTAGTGACGTAAAAATGAATCGATAGATAGGTTATCGCAAAGATGAGATAAAAGCACAAAGTTGGCGCCGTTTACTTAATATTGTGACATAGCTACCTAGTGATAATCCCCTCATATAATTTTTATGTAATTTACAAAAAAAGTTTAGTTTGTTTGGCAATGTTGATTTTTACCACGAAAAAAGAATAAAACCGGCCAAGTTGGAGTTGGACTCGCGCACCGAGGGTTCCGTACAAACTTCGTCCATCGTTCGTCCATCACGGGAAATGCACAATTTTATTTATTTACCTTATTTGAGGTTGGTGCCAATTAAGCTAGACCTCTAAATTGTATCAGCGTCCATACAACTCAGAGGTCTTTATTAATTGGCGTTACTATGTATGTATGGGGACACCCTTTAATTTTCAACGTTTTTTTTATATTTTGGAATTTTCCCTTTATTTGTGTTGTAAGACTTTGCTTTTTGCCAAATTCCGTGATTCTAGGTCAACGGGAACTACCACAAAACAAATAAAAAGGCAAAAAAATAAATAAATAAATAAATAGCGGCAACAGAAATACATAATTTGTGAAAATTTCAACTCTCTAGCTATAGCGGTTCTTGAGATACAGCCTGGAGACAGACAGATAGACAGACGGGACAGACGGACGGACGGACAGACGGACGGACAGACAGCGAAGTCTTAGTAATAGGGTCCCGTTTTTACCCTTTACACGGAACCCTTGAAATAGCTAAAATCTATATAAGAACTAATCTGTGAATGGATATTACATTATAAACACAGAAACTATTTCAGTTAAAAAAAAAATACCTGTCTACGCATTTAAGTAAAACTGAATAATTGCTAAAGTTTATGTTTGTATGTTTATGTAATAAAAAAATGTCCGCATAAGGGTTTTAAAGCCATCTTCTACTAGACCATAAGAAAGTAATATAATGCAAAAGACACAGGACTTAATATTATTCAGCTAGCTTCCGTCCCGCGGCTATATTAGCATTCCCGAGGGACCTTATGTTTTCCCGACGCAACGCTACACAAAAAAAAGTATTATACATGCGGATTACTTAGCAGGATTGTCTAAATGGCCAAACATAATGGAAACTTGGCCTATTTTTAACAGTCATGTTTTAAATTCGGTTGTATACACTTTACACTTTACCTTACACTTTGTTACTCTATTGGTTTATACCTATATGACAACTTATACTAAAACGTCTCAACGTAGTTACTTAGTAGAAAGGAAGGTAGACTATGACCTAATATCCGCCATTAGAACCTGAGCATAATCTATTGTTAGAAAAGGCGCCGTAGTGATGAAAGGAGAGCCTGTTGCGTACACGCAGTGCATTGACAACTTGAAGAGACTGATTATTTTTAAATTGATTTGTACAAAGTAAGTAGGTTTTTTTTTAATTTATGCAATGGCAGGTAATAGTGATAAATAACAGACATACAACCTGATGTCTTCGTATAATAGAAATGAGACACATTGGGAATAAGATACCCCTAAATAATACTACCTACTTAATATAATATTTCTACTGGTTGTAATTAAAAGCTAGACTCTACAAACAAAATAACCCAGTCATTAGTGGCGGGTGAAATCCTGTGACGTCATCGGCGCCCGGCGGCGCTGCGCTGTCCCGTCGCGTCAGCCACATGTTGCATGGGGTCTGGTCTGGTCTGATTTGTATGGGAATGTTGGCATTCGAAATTTGAAATATGTATTTTATTTTTAACGGAATTCTGAATTTAAAAATATGTGAAGCGAGGAGGTTACCTACGCAACGTAACAAATTATTCTTCAAATATTGATAGATCTATAAATGAAACTCTAGCTAGAGTTCGGTCCAAATTAGATTTCACTACTTTTTACCGCGTCAGCATAAAACTAATGAAATAAAATCACTGTAGGTACCGTCGATAGGTCGGTTCGATCCATTGCAACCGAGTAGGTACCTATATCTGAATAAAGGGGAATGTCCATTAAAATATTGTAGATAAGAATTCAATTGGTATCGGAACAGCCTAAAAACTGTTGCTTCCATTTGTTTTTCTCTTCTTCTTCTTGATAGAATGGCGACTGAAGCCAATAGCACAATTCCGCCATTTGTTTTTCAAGAAGCGTTATTGATGTTTCAGGTGTGACACTGACAGATAAGCTGCCGATAAATTTACACATAACAAAATTGTCTAGTTCGATTTTGGAACTATTAATTCGATAGCATATTCAAAGGAGTTAAAACATATTTATTAAAAAAGTTCCAGTTTTATTTCTAGACTTGTTGAAAGGTGACGTCACACGTTAAATTCCCAATTGCATGTCAAACACTAATTCCACCACGCTTCATGCTCCTAATAACGAACTAACAAGGGTAGTCTCCATTTTAACCGTTGTCTGGCGCCAAAACACTAGACACTGATGCTCAAAATCACTCCACACTACCTCCATTCCATTCTGGACTTTAATTTGCTCAATTTAAGGTCGTATTCGATGTCATAATATGAAATAGAGAGGGGAAAGATCGGTTTTTACGGCCTCGTGTCATTATGTAACAATATGGGGTATTGAATTGCGTTAAGGGAGCGATATGTGACCGTGCAATCGACAGATGTTTTATTCACCTGTATTTGGGGTCTTCTTTCATCTCTCATTCATCAATTTGTTTCTGGAATCACCGATAGGTTAATCATTAAAATATTACAAGGAGAATTTTTGGAAAATAGAACCATAAACATGTAAATAAAGGAAGAGAATATAACATAAAGCTATTTTATAGTTTTAGCGATCTGTTCCGTGCAACCAATACCAGTTTTATTGGACTAAGCCAAAGTCTAATCGAGTACGTCTGATTTGTTTCATAATATATTGATGTCTAACGACAAATCTACAAATATGCTTTCCCCAATAACTATAAATCAAAAGGATTATTCAAAATAAGTATAGTACCACAGATAAGTACCGTCTCGCGCCGTATGGCGCCACCGTCTCAGATAAGCCAGTTGAGGGATTAAATTGCACAATTGACTTGATTGAGTTTATCAACCGGCGGCTAAGCCTGTCAAACGTACTTAACTTATACTGGAAATGTGGTAAGGTAGATCATAACCATAAGCTACTGGTTTGTTGCGAGATTAACACTTTATTGATGTTGGCACATGGACTAAAAGTCCGGTACTTTAATCGGTTTTTTCGAGCATGTTGCCGGTTAATAGGCTACAAAAATGTATGATTAGTTTTGCCGTTTTTGAGATTTCTGGTACTCATCTCATTTGGTCTTATTGAGTCTCTTGATCATGACATAAGGAATACCATGATCGATTGTGGCATCAAAAAAAATGTGAAAACTGAAAAAATACAGTCGGCCGCGTAAGAACTTTTCTTATAACTCTATACTGGGTGACTTTTTAGTCACTGGCAATACTTGCAGGGGTGGAAGTACTCATCAATATTAACTACTTTAATTACGAGACTAACTGTGAAATCACGAAAAAATTATCAGCTGTTCTACAAAAGTTCAATACCTACTCGACCAAAATGTATGAAGAAACTTTTTTATTTTACGTCATATCAGAATTGCTCCCATAGTAAAAGTTGTTCATATTGATGAGTAAAATCAGCCCTGTAGATATGGCCTGGTCTTTAGTGCCCTATCTACACCGCCCTGTATGTATAAAAAAGTACTGACATCGTTTAGTATGGAGGAAACAAATTGGCACACGCTAAAATACCTAACGTACAAAAGCCAGGAAAATGGCAAATTATAATGAAGCTAATGACAAAAGTACATAAGTACCTAAAGTCGGTACAAAAGCTTTGATTATCTCTTTGTTCAATAGACAAAGATAAAAATTCCCTCTCGCTCGACCCGCTTTGTTTGTTCGAGATTTTTCAACCCGACGGTACCGCAACGTTTACCTAATGTATGTTTATATTATATAGGTATATAGCCTATAGGCTATTAGCCTATTATACATACTTACTAGACGGTAGGTACGTGTGTAACCGCGCATGCGTCATGCCATGCTCGGCAAACAAAGAATTATTTTTCGAAATTAAATGGAGCCAAAGTTTTTACCACGAACGTGCGTATGGTTATGGTTATTAAACATTGATAAACATTATATAAAACTTTCGAAGCTTCCGTCAGATAACGTATTTACGTTCAATCACACAGATCGGTGAATTAATAACCAGTAGCCAGTAGCTATAAATTGAAACAGGTAAATTGATACTAGTTGAAATACAACAGGGCTAGTAGTGCATAACGAGCGACAGTTGCAGCTGACTTCCGCTACTTACCGGATGTGTGGCGCCAGCGGCGCCTGCGTCGACAATCCGCGGTTTTCAGCCATTCACAATGCAACCGCGAGACGGGCCGGACGTCACGCGTCGCCGCACTCGCAATTAAAACTCCTGCTTTAAAATTTAATTTGCATTGTAATCACATAAACAGTACTTTATTCGACTCGTCAATGTTTGCCTTTTCCCCTAATGATTATACTATCTTACCCATTAATAGGATCACCGGATTTCTCTTGATTTATCTTTATTTAAATTTTTTTAATAAATTGTTTATGCGAATTAACATCGAGTTGGTCGTCAGAGCCGTTCAAATAGACTATTAATCCAGCATGTCACGGTGCTGTTGCAATGCAATTGCTATGCTATTCTAAGCAGGCCATATGTATGCGTTATGTGCCTTCGCCGCTCGCTTGCCGAAGGTGACTGTATAGCACACTTTAACTTTACGTTATAGTAGTAGGCCATACCAATTACCTATATCTAAATGTTTAAATTTTCTTAGAAGTAAAACACCAGTCTATTAAAAGGAGAAGTTACGCATGTCGCATCTCTGAAGCGTGCGCTCCAATCTCGAGCGCGTTGCTTTCTCTGACGTCAATATTTTCACACCACAGCACAGTTGCAGTTTATGTTCTATTCATATTTTTTGCTTATAAATGACTGTTGACTAACAATACGCAGCTCAAGGTACTGAATCATCTGTAAATTGACGCTTATAACCATTGTGTTAATCGTTGCTTTCATTTTTCATGTAGTGGAGTAAGGCTTCTTGAAAATTGTATATAATATGTTATTCTATGTCTAGAAGTGTCCATTTAATCGAAATTGTTTGTTGTAGACTTGATGTGACGTGTCTTTAAGTACACATACGGTAATGCAGAGTAGTTAGCAAGTCAACCAACGATGCGGCCTTTTCCTTGACGAGTGATTTATTATGTAGGTGCGACACCGGTGGTCTTTGATTTATTGAATATCAATTAGGACAACCTGAAATAAACCGCAATACCAATTCACAGGGACCATATTCCTTTAGTTAGTTTTGCTGATAATAAAACGAATACAAAAATAATTATTAATGATGAACATACTTACCTACTTCTTATACTTGCGTCTTGGCAGGCGTAGTGTCGGACGCCCCCCAGCCTGACGACTGACGCCCTCAAAAAGGTAGTTGAACTGGGCTGGATGCGAGTGGACGGTTGAGGCTAAGAGAGGCCTATGTTGAGCAGTGGACCGAAAAAGACTGATGAAGATGATGATGAACATACTCGAGTTAACAGTTTCTGCATTGCACATGAAATTTAACAATTTATCTGTATTTTTAACATCCGGTGTTGTGTACTAAGATTTTACAGTAGCTCTGGGTATTATGACACCTAATAAATGTTTCTAATCACCATGTTATTGAGTGTATATGCAATTCACAGGAACATGTTCGGCCTGTTCGCACGGAAGTAAAGTATTCTTCGAAATGTTCCTCGTTATAAATATTTATTGCTTCAACTACGGTGGGTGGTCAACCATTATTCAATGAAAGCATTTCTGAGGTGTGCGCATTTATATCTGGAGCAAAAATTAGTATTAGTTGGGAAATTTATGTACCTATAGAATCTATTACAGACATGACAGGTCATTTATCATTTTCCAATTGCACATAAAATTGTTTGTGCCCTTAGTTCAAATATCCTCTTATTTATTGGAGTTTCTGTAGTTATTGCTAATTTAGTGCTTCACTATTTTCATTACTATTTTGATGGTCTCTACAAAGTGAAGTTAGTTATTTTATGATTCAGACTTTCAAAAGTCAATCGTATATCCATGCTCAGAAAGTTCTTATTTCATTTACCTTTCTATAACTATCGATGACAGCAAACTGCGCTTTTCAATGTATGATTTTAAATTCTAATTTCAAATTCTCGCTTATCGACTTGACACCTTTTATCTGTCAAAGAACTGTCAACTTCACACCTACATCTATCACGCTTTAATGTAAAAACTCTAGTTCTTAAACTAGAAATCCTTACTAGATACGATATTTAATGAACCGGCCTTATTCCGAAGATAATAAGGTGCATTCAATTAACTTGACATGATTTTGAAAGTATAATTCAGCGAGTTGGTCTTGTATCGGCGCCACAATTTACATAGACGTCTTACCATAAAGAGACCGGCTCATGGTGTCCAATATATAAGAGCTCTGTAAATGTCGTGTAAACATCGTCACAGAGGTCGGAGTTAATTGGTTGATTAATGGGCAGATCTTTATTTGGTAACTTGTTAGTCGTTCACGTCCATTTGTACAGATATTTTGCTCGGTTGTAAGATATTCGCGTAATTACGGCATGGCGGAAACTCCATGTTCAAGTTTTTGCCTAAATATTAAAATAAAAATAATTAAAAACATTTTAACCTTGAATAGATAAATGGGCAGATAACTTGTGGAATTTTTATTTAAATAAATGTTTATGAGTTATCATTAAGTAATAATATTTATTCATATATTATTATGACGGAATAAAATCAACAACGCGGTGTGTGGTGCGTCTCTTGGCCTAAACCAGATCCCAGAGTATTGTTTTGTAACAAAATGGAATTCATGTAGGTATTTGGAAGAACTATTGGAATATTTTCCAAATTCCTTGCATAATGACGGAACGCGATGCTTGTTTGGTGGCCATAGATATGTTAAATAGCTAATTTGCCTAAAACCTTGAAGTTACGTTGACAGTAGGTCATAAATGCCATAATATAGCTTAATATAAAAATTTGTGTTCGTTTTCGACTGGCTAAAATAAAATGATAATAAAGAAACAACCAATAATTTGTAAGGTGTTGAAAAGAGAGTTTAGCTTTTGTTTCTCTATACTGGAAACTCATAATTATGGAAAGTGATGTGAGTATCTTTACTTCACCCGAAGCTTTAGCGAGTTTTGTTGACATAGGTAGGTACCGTCTCATAATTATCACCAATAACTCTACAAGATTGAAATCATTAGTAAAAAAAAAAATACCAACCAGCGGCCAGCGAAGTCCAACACAACTTTACCTTCTATTTTTGTTGCAGACTCTAGTTACTTAACTAAGCTAATCATATTAATGGCGTCTAGAGATTTCTCCGTATACATTTACAGGACAAGCAACGCCCACAAATGTCAGTATGTTTGTCTGTCTACATGCAGTAGCTACGGATCATTGCGGGGGCGAGGCGCCTCGCGTCGTGTGCGGTGATCTGATTTAATTAGGCTAATTCATAAAACTATAGCATATTAAATTAATAACTGGTTTAGAAATGTCTTCATTAAGTATACGTCTTATTTTTAATTCTAATTCTAATATTGGTTAATTACTGAAACATATTAAGTAAGTATATCAGTCAGATAAGCTATACTGAACTTATTGGTAACCTGTGAAACTGTCTCTAAGCGGCTGATATTTTTTTTTAGATAAATTTTGCTTCAGTTTTTAATTAAATTTAATCTTTATGTCGTCAAATTTTAGTTTAAACAAATGTCTAAGTACTAACTAGGAGTAAATGTTATTTATTAATTCATAGACCATTACGTGAGTGGAATGGATCCGGGATTTTGGTTTGGGAAGACCTTCACCCAGCTGAGGGCAGGGTAGTAGAATAATTTCAAGCTTAAATTGAGATTTGTCAGGGATGGACTCCGATGATTTAGCCCCTCCCTGATTCTACTACTGTAGGTACAGTAGGTACTTTTACTCTGCCCTCAGTAATGAATAGATACTTGAATCGGTTATGAGTTTTACTTACGACTAAATATAATTTGATTTGATTCATTACAAGGTCTTTAATCCAACGGAAATACTTAAAACGGACCGGTTGTTTGAGTAAATTATTTATTGAGTCAATCATTTAAGCAGGCTATAAATGGTACGACTATCGGAAATAGACATACGTAAATTAGATAAAGTTTGGTACAGGTATAGGTTAGGTACCTATAGGTACTATAGGAATATTTTCAACAAATCGATTATTTACAGGTATCAAACGCATTTCTCTTAATTTAATAAAATAATCGGACGTCAAGCACTATGTATTATTTTCCAGCAGTTGCACTTGAGAGCCAGTTGCCTTCTGGTTATAAAGGTCGACAATAAATTGGTAATCTCTATAGGCGACCGTAGCCACATGCCACCAAGACGCTAAAATCTATGAGTATGTAGTTTTTTTACGACATTATGAGTTCAGTTTTGGCTATTTGTAATCATCGCAAAGATACCGTTTCTTTATCAAACAACACACATATGTCTGCAAATAGCTACGATAAGATTTAACTCTTCGTAAATCCTCACCAAATAATGAGTAACAAAGGATCGTTAGCCAACCGACTACCTAATTAATAAGCCAAGCCAGCAGCCATGTTTGCTTACATTGGCTGAAGTTTAAATACTTGTCTATGGCCACATGTATTATGTTAATGCATGCGGCAGATGCCACTTGGACAAATAGACAACATTCCATATATGACTGGTTTGTATGGAACATCGACAGTCGCGCGTCTGTATGCAAATAGGGTTTGGTTGTAGACGCAAAAATGTTGGATTTTTTCCTTACGTCATTTGGATTTTTGCGTAACGGGAGCTTGACTTTCACCCCGCGGTTTCACCCGCGTATGCAAAAAATCATGTCGATCAATTTGTTCCGTTTTGCTGAGTGCAAAAGAAAAAGCCATCACACACTGTCAGATTTATAATAGTAGGGATTTGATTAATTTATATTGTATGCGCTTGTGTATGTTTTTGTTGTTTAATTCTTGATTAGTTTTCTTTTTAATCTCTACTATTTTCAAATCTTTACGTACGTTAGTTTTTTTCAAAAAAATACTTAAAAGCTACTGGAATGCGAATCGCTAAGTAATTTTAGCTAAGTAGGGTTATTCAACATTTTCGGACGGGTGGGTGTTTATAATTTCGTTTGACCTTTACAAATATTTTACGAATAAATTCTTTGTTGGTATTGAAAAAGTTACAATTTAATTTGTTATTTTTTTAAGTTTCTCTATCAACTAAAAATAAATTAAATAAGTAGGTACCTATTCGTTTTATAAATATCACATTCCAGAAAAACTTAATAAAACCCGGCGACAAGTGCGAGCCGGGACACGGAGGGTTCCGTATAATAATAAAACCAACTCTATGTTGTGGTAATAATACATTACATAAAGATACAGTTTCTATTTTCTAACGTAAAGGCGTTTTCTAAATAAATCAAATTGCAATTTTGTAGATGTCCTCAATGTCCCCATAGGTTTGTTTTGATTTGTTGTATACATATTTCATTATTTATCATTGATAGAGGTCATAATAATAATGTTCGTGTGGAACCCTAAACAACTCAATGCTATGAATATATTATGCAAATATCAAGCCAAGATAGGTAGTTTGAAATTATTTTAAGAAATTATTATGTATTCGTATGTAATGTGGTTCTTAATACCAGTGAGAATAAGAGCTGGAGCTAGCCAGTTCCAGACACGTGTATTGTGTATAGGACTTTTTACTCTGCATTATGATTTAGGTACTAGCGTCTGCCCCGCGGTTTCACCCGCGTTCCCGAGGGATCTTATGTTTTCCCGGGATAAAGAGTACCCGTATGCTATTCCAGGGTATACTCAACTATGTGCCAAGTTTTTTTCCATTCAGCCATTTATGATTAAGTCACAAACATACAAACTACTTATCACATTTATAATATTACTAAAATTTTGTCTATGATTTGTTACACTAAAATTGTGTAACAAAACTGTTAGTAGCTTAAAATCTTTTCAAGGAATTGAACCAAGTATTCGCGAAAACCGCATAAACAGTCGTTTTAAAAAAACCAATATCATAATCGCTTAAAAAATATATAGTTAAATACGTCTCACATAATTTTAAACAATTCATTACGATAATCTTATTCAATGGTTTTACATTACAAACTCAATAAAAACCGATAAAAATTAAGTAGGTAGCATTCGGCTGTTGCATGAAAGTTTTCAACATAAAACTAATGCTAAGTCCAAGAATAACCACAAAATAAGTATTTGGTACAAAGGATAAAACAAAAGCTATCTTCAATCGAATTAATCCTTATCTATTCACTCACTTCATAGCAATGAAAGATAGTAAGCAGTGAGGCTTAGGATCAGCCTGAACTGTTATCTTTATGGGCTGGTTGGTAAGATACCCTATCTATCACGCCACAGGTCGTGGGTTCGATTCCCAGTCAGGACAGACATTTGTGTGCACATGTGTTTGTCCTGAGTCTGGGTGTGTCTCGCTTCCATAGCACAAGCTCTGCTTAGTTTGGGGTCAGATGGCCGTGTGTGAGGTATGTCTCAGAATATTCTTATGATTCTGACCATGGAATTGAAAGAAAAGGACTTGAAAAATCATGAAGTTGAATTGAAATTAACAAAGAATTTAAAGATAGTGAATGCGTGTCTTTAGTTCCTCTTTCAACCTCTTTGTTCCTTGCGCTACTTGGGCTAAGGTAATAATAAAAAAATATATACCGAAGAAAGGCGGGAGCGGTTGGACCCTCATAAATATTTTAATACGACAACGATGACTCAGCTGCATAATCGTCTATTTTTGATGTATTCTTTCTGTATGTGTTCATTATAAACATACAAACAGTGTTGAGTGTTACTAGATTTAAAAATGTCTATGTAGATATTTTTACACTAAAATTACTCTTTACTATACTCTGTGCCAAATGCGCAAAGAAAAATTGTACTTTTTTTTAAATAGGGTACAATTTATTTAAGAATTCTCTAATATGTGTATGTCAAAATGAGATTTTGAAGTAATACATAAAACAATAATAATATTATTTTATTGCGATAACTAATGCTGTAATATTATATTGTAATTACATATGGAATGACTCTCGGGAGCGCTGTAATAATATAATAAAATGTAATATAAAAACCAGCTGTTCATATAGATTGAGAGCGGTTGCCTGTATGATCGTTATTATAATCGGAAACTACCATTGCCATGTAATGTCAAGAATATTATGTATAATTTATATACTTAAATAATATTATATACTCAACTGTATCAAACCAGAATTAAAATTATAAAATACAGTTTAGTTGAACACGTTTTATTATAAATGCGAAAGTTTGTACAAATGTTTGTTATACAAACATGCTTCAATCGCTGTTTTGGGTGAAATTTATATATAAGATAGATCATACACTTGAAAAGTACTCTATACTTATTATCCCGGGAATACATTAGATCCTCGGAAAGGCGAGTAAAACCTCGGGGCGGGTAGTATCACATAAACAACGTGCTAGTTAAACAAATTGCTTCGTCCAAAGGCTAGAGAAAGTCCATTTCTCAGTTAAATACAAAATAATTAAAATCCAATAGCTCCGGGTCAAATGCCAGCGCCTGCGCAGATTGCATCTCCACCTGCAACAATACTACCTCAAGAAGGTTTATTGCCATTTATAATTACTACATCACCGTTTATATTGCGTATGCCTTTAATAATAAACCTATCTACTAACTTAATCTAAGCTAGGAAACACTAAGTTTCCTACTTTACGACTTACCTACATTACAAATTGCAATACGCCCCGCCGCCATCGCAACTCGCCAGTATTATTAAACGTTTAATATTAACAATTGTATAATCAAAGTACACTATTCGAATTAAAAATACTGATGCTCTTGAATGGGAGCCAAAAACATCAAATGATTTCAGTTCCAAAACAAGATCAAGTCGTGACTACTCAACGGTGGCATCTGGAAAATTGGAATCAAAAAGAATAACGGAAATGTGAAGAACACCACAATATACTAAACATAAAGGGTTGTGATTCATCCAGTGAAAGCGCTCGTATTTGTGACTCACAACGTTATCTTACTTTTACTGCTGCACGCTTTTTGTCCAGAAGTAAATGCTGAAGCACAATTTGTTGTTTCATTTTATCAATTACACAGCGGATGCTATAACATCGACAGAAATATCAATGCACGTGAACACGGCTGCATACGCTTTGATGACTCGAATAGATTCGATACAGGAAACTCGTAGTCCGAGAGAAAGCATAAAAGTTTATAAGCACAACATGTTAAATGTATGTATTATTTGATTTTTATTGTCAAATTTATGATTACATCTATCAACAATGCAATAAAATTCGATATTTTTAAGAAATTTACATTTTATTACATTAAGAGATTAATTTTATAATAAACACTCAGTATCCATCATAAGATTACGCGTACAGCTGTTAATTGTCTCGATAAACTTAACTGCTCGTTGGCGGGCCACTAATGCGATTTGTTGATAAAGAATCACGGAACACAGAAAATCAATTAAGAAAAGGTACTGTTATCAGAAACAGCGAAGGTACGCCGAAGTAAAAAGGGCAAAAAGGACTGCGAGACGCTCTTGTCTTATGGTCTTATCGTATCCACTCATTTGTCGGCGACATTCCGGGAATGGCGTCGGCGGATGCCCTAATTGACTTTAGTCGCCCACACTGTATCATACTACCATTAACGGTCGACGCCTCTAGGAGCCCCTTTTGTTCTCGACGTGTCCCAACAGGTACGGTCTACCTGTACATTAAGATTTGCCAAACAAGGGATGCTATTTTTTTACCAACAAACTCAAGGATCTCTACCTGCCTCCTTTTTGCCTTTCTCGAGTGCCTTAGTTTCTATTTGAAATATTGTTTATGAATCCACGTCGCCGTCTCTCGTGTGGTCACAAAGCTAATTACAGTGTACTCGCCATTAGTGTGTCTGTCCCAGTGATTAATAACCAAGTCTCGAAAGCTTAGAGCGGGATCTAGTAAATTATCTTCATTTACTGTTTCCATTGATTTCTACTTGCACTAGCAAAGACCTATTTGCATCATTAAGCGATCATTGCTTTTTGAAATTTACTGTAATTCTGGAAGTTAAATTAGTCTGCTCATATTTTTCATTGTTTGCTCCTCCAGGCTATGTTTGTCGATGATTCATCCTGTCGTGTACCTGTCAGCGACACTTGTGACGCCATTTCATCATACATTGTCACTTGACATTCTTTGGACACTCATTATGCGTTAATGGAACTCGAAACACTCTAAACACTGTCTACAATGAAGCTAAGAGCTCTTAATTGCACCAATTCTCGTGGAGTTCTAAAGAACATCTTTTTAGCTTTGTTTTCTTATAATAATTTATCCTTATTTGTATAAAGATATGACTAAAAGCTTTCAAGTTTTATCATTAATTTATTTGTTTCACTCTTCTTCTAAATAATATTTTAGGGGAAACGTTTGAACTGCTCTCGTTTCTATACACTTAAGCTTTACACCCTCGTCTTCAATTATCTCAAAGAGCTTCTCGATTGCAATGTCCCTCGGCTTTTATGGTCTAAAATTACCTATTTGGAGCACTCACAGGTTTCCGTTACCTAAAGTAGACTTCCGCCGACCTGTAAATCGAACCAGACGGTTATAAATCTCAACGGAGCCGAGCCCGCCGATATGGTTAAAAGCATCGACGAAGAAGTAAAAATAGGGACCACTTTAAGTTGAGGTTCGTGTACTTTGATAAGGTTTTGTAGTTTTTGTAGCATTGGGACCACATCCAAAGATAGCGGTGCCTCGAGCCTTGAGATAATAAAACACGTCCCGCAGGATGGCACTTAAGAGGTTTGGGTACCTTCCAGATTATGGGCGTGGGTTCTATTTAGATAACCGTTGTACGGTCGCTTATTTGTCCTACTACGGCTTGATTATCACAGGTTTTTGTCTCTACTGATCAAATAAAATAACATCATACGTGTTAGCCAACTCAGTTGGATAATTTCAGGTTACATATAACGCTATGCTCTAAATAATATCGGACGTTTACTCAAGTATGGACGACGGCTGGCTTACATCTGTTATCGAATCGGAATTTATGTTTTCCATCTTTCAAACGCACCTGCTGCTGATTTAAATTTAAACTGTACATACATAAGAGGTTACATTTGATAACGTTACAAAATTCTGTAATGTTTCTCATAGGACCTCTTGTATTATCTATTTGCTTAGTAGATTTATGTAAACATGCGATTTAAGTGCCCATTGTCCTCTCCTAGCGAGTTTTTCAAGTGGTTTGTCTACAGCTTTCTGGTGCTTGAATCTTTGTTCTCTCACGATTATTTTATGTTGGTATCAGACCCGGCAGAGACTTCCGCGTTGTCGTCCGGAGTTGCATTTACGTACGTACCAACCAGCCAGGGCGCCTGTCCGAACTAAGATATTTATCACTTCTTCGCCCGCCTCATGTAACATGTCAAAATAAACGGGATCGCTGCGTGCACGGATATATTTTTACTATTTACTTCTCCTTCTCTCCTTTAATTTAAGAAAAGGATAGATTCAATTTCCTACAGCAAATTCGATTGCGTAGCCGACTCTATAACCCAGTGTTAGAGTGCAGTTCAGTTTGTTTTAATGGAGTAACACTTTCAAAGTATCATAATGACTCGCTATGGTCGCATGAGCGCATTTTGATCCGTGGTTTCTATAAAAGTGACTTATGTGCTCTTAATGTGTATTTTATTGTGGGCTTTAGGTCTTGGGAGCAAGGTGAATAGTCGTTTGTTGATTTTACCGGTTCTAAGAGAGGTGTGCGCGTGCTGAGCTTATCTTTGCCGTTGGCGCCGGCGCCGCACTTAGAGCGCTATTTTTTCCCGCGGTACTCATAATTTATTCTATAAAAACCGTAATTTATTCGCGTTTTATATACGGCCCGCTTTATTTTCTATTTAGCAACTATTGTTGTCTTTTTTATTATATTAGTATAGTGATAGGCAAGCGGCGTGGCAGGTGTGGGCCGGCGCGTCGGTCGCGTCGTGCGTTTAGTTCAATTAAAAGATTGCGTGTCAAATTTTTTATCGTGGGAAACTTGGTGATATCTCATCAATTATAAACTCATAATGCTTAGCATCAACCTGCGTGCTCATAACTGTTAAATATGATTTCTCATGCGGTCGCGTCGACGCAGACCGCTTCACCGCAACTTGCTACTGGCTGACCTCGACCTGAGCTACCCATATTTTGCTTGTCTAACCTTGTGACCTAATTCGGTCTATATATTCATGTATTCCAGCTGTCTATTTCCAGATGTTTGTTATGAACTAATGTTTTGACTTTTTGTTATGAGAAACAATGACTTTGTTCTATAAACTTTGCGGTGCTCAAATTAAACGTTATTTCTGAACTAGTTTCCATCCAATTTGTTCAGCTTAAACAGAGATTTTTTGGTTTGTGCAATCATAATAGAGTTTCTGTTTCAAATAGTGACATATTTATAGACACAGTGTGGGATATCTGACTCAAATAGAACATTTTAGGCGCGGGGAGAGCGCGGGGTTTCATCAAAAAGGGGGTCTCGGTTGACCAACTTTTGGAGCCCTCCTGAATATCATACAGTTACTCTTCGAAAGTCAAATGTTGCGCATGAGTGGGGAAGTGGGGTAGGTCTCAAATGACTGGCCATGGGCATGCGTAAGCGGCGCATGGCGACAGATGTGGATGTAAACTGAAAAAGTTCGGTAGCGTCGGCAGGAATGACAAAAAAATAAAGACGATATTTTTTTAAATTATACTTTTGATATTTGAGTTGTTTGTCTGTATGTCAACAAGTTTTAGTTAGTATGTAACATTAGATCTCTAGCGTAACATGAAAAAAATATGTTAATTTAAAAAATGACAAATGACATGAACTCATAATCCCACCTTCTAAAGTTTACCTATTTATCATAGAAAGTCTCTATGTAAATCCAACATCTGGTCAAAGGCCAGTACTAGTTAACATTTTGCTCACTCCGTCTTCAAATTCAAAAATCATTTATTCAGTTTAGGCCCTAATAAGGCACTTATGAACGTTACAATTGATTCTACCACCGGTTCGGAATACACTTGGACTGAGAAGACTCAGCATCTTCCATCATCACCTTCCGCTATCTTCAGGTCATCTGGTATAATTTGGAGGGTAATTCTCACTTAACAGTAAGTATTTACAATCAAAAGCCTATCAATATTTATCGATGCAAAACCGTTCAGAAAATTCCGACTAAAGTGTGCCTAATGTTACAAATAAGAATAAGAGTGTCTTAGGTTACCTAAAGAGATATATATCGACGCTTGAAAGGCAATAATGACTCAGTGACATGTTGGCAACTTTACACTAGAGCATTTTAAAGGTTTTTAGTAATTATTGTCTTTCAAGCGTTGATATATATTTTTTTTATTATTATTATGTACAGGCCTATGTTTGACCACAATTTCGCCATGGTAAGTGATGATGTGGCCGAAGGCGGTATGCACACAAAGCCTAGAAGGGTCTGACACTCAAGTGCAGCTGCCGGAACACATCGGTAGCAGTTTGATTTACGACAGTTTTTTTTTTTAATTTGTAAGTAATCGAAAATACTCAAATGAACATTCAGACAGTACAACCATATGTTAATTTATAACGAGCAGTACAGTGGCGTGTAAATCGGATGGTTGTTTATAAGTTTTATATTATGCCGGCTGCAACAATAAACATAGCAGACACTTGCGTACGCGCAGACAGCAGCTCTGTCTACTAACAAGGGATATGGATTTAACCTTATTGTAATTGATTGTTCTCGATTTCAAATTATTCCAATAATTCTAATGATTTTTGAGAATTAATTTAGTAAACAAAATTTTTAACACAAGTCAAACTCCGCTCTTCAGAGCCTTTGTGTGCTAAATAAAAAACTTATAAAAACTAATTTATTCAGACCATCCTAAAAATAAATAAAAATGTACCTAAACGTGCTGAATTTCTTGCCGGTTCTTCTCAGCTCTCAGAAAGCTCCGAACCGGTGGTAACTTCGGTAGCTTCGACGTTCATAAGCCCTCCTAGGGTCTGAATAAATGGCTTTGACTTTGACTTTGAAAGATTACCAAAGTATGCGTTCCGTTAACTTATCTATTGTTGTATTAATTGACTATGTTAAATAAGCTGTGTAGGCATCATAACTTGAATTTTGACAACCAAATGAAATTCGACCGTTATGGTATCAAAACGATTAGTAATTTTATATATCTTAAAGATACAGTAATGTGAGAATTTTAATTGTAATCAATAAGGTATTCTTTGAACTAATTTGTCCTAGGGCGTTGATACTGGCAACTCAGCAGTAAGCACAATGCATGATGGATAGTACCGCCAGATATTGCTAGGTGTGACAGCAAATAGTTTTTAGGCATTCATTTTGATGTTTCATAATATATTAAATTAATCAATAAAATGATAGATTTAACAAAAATAAATCTTAATATAGGAAATTCATTACATTTCATAAAACCCCTAACAAGTTAAAATCCATAGAAAATTTATGTTTTTATCCTTGAAAAAAACAGCATCAAAATGGGACTTTTTCAATGGAAAATTGCGGTCCTTGTAATTTTTAAACTTTATAATTATATTACTTATAGCTTAACGGGAACATGAGTTTACACAGGTCTAGATTTTAAATTGTTTGCCGTTTTCAAAATTGTACTACTTACTGAATATTATTCCTAAATCCAGAATAGCAACATTATAGGAATTCGTTTTAAATATGGAGCTGCCGGTAATGTCATCGATGGAAATTGATATGACAGTTATAATTATTTTATTAATATACAGTTTATTTTTATATATGGTTAAATAAATAATGAGACTACGTAAAAGGATTACAAAGTAAATTTGGCTCGTATATAATATTACCTATTTTATAGGGATGTTCAAACTTTACAATTATTATTTAGCTACTAGCTACTAGCTATTTATTTACTAGCTTTACGGCGCGGTTTCACCCGCGTTCCCGTGTGATCTTGTGTTTTCCCGGGATATAAAGTAGCCTATAGCCTTCCTCGATAAATGGGCTATCCAACACAAAAAAAAACAATTCGAACCAGTAGTTCCTGAGATTAGCGCGTTCAAAGAAACAAACTCATCAGCTTTATAATATTATATTATAGTATAGATATCAATTAACACATCTTTATTGTTTTCAGGTAAACACTCCATTCTGGATCATCAGAACCTAGCTAGAAAAAATAAAAAGGGTAAAGTACTTTTCCATTAAAGAAAATATCATCTCATTCTGACGATAGATAAGTCGGATTATTAACAGTCAGACATGAGACCTAATTACCTGCCTACACATTAATCAATCGCATACACGCAGAAGAATGTGTAAAATGCAACAAATCAACGATAAAATTATTTATTAGCATAACAATTAACAATCGGCGTTTTTCCAACGCGAGGCGACGCGCGCGTCGGTGAAAAGGACACGGTGCATTGTTTGCGAAAGGACGGCGCCACCGCAGCCCCGGCGCCCGACGCATCCGCTAGTGCCGCGACGTGTTTTGTCGATAAAACACCCAAGACAATACTCGATCAATTTTGAGTGTACACAATAGCGTTGTTGCTACTTACTATATTAAATGGTTATGACTCTGTTGATTTGACGACCAAGTTTTGTTTATGGATGACTCATTTAGGAACTGTATGGATTTTTGTTCTAAATAACCTATCACGTTTTATATGAAGAAAGTTGCCCAAGAAATAGCACAGTCTTCAAAGACATGTGGCTAGACGTTATAAATAAGTTGAATAAATGGCAGGGATTATAAGTTTATCGATACTGAGTGGGTACTTGGTCGCGTTTCGCTTGGCTTGTCGCCTGTCGACCTCATTCCACGGTCGTGGCGCCTATTGCGATTGACGATTAGCGAGACTGCACGCCCATCACTATTGTCTTTTTCTATAAGCGCGGTGATAATTGTTTCCCTCCATTAGATGTTGTTTATGAAATATTGTTTTTTTTTGCTACATGCCATAGAAATCTCATTTCGCGTCTGCACGCGGTCTGTAAATTATGTCGGCGCAAACATAAAATTTACAGTCGAGACTGTAAATAGGTTCACTAATTTTCGCCAGTTAAGCTTTACGACTAATGTTAATGCACTGAGGCGACGCATTAATCATTACAATTTTATTTCACAGCTCATATTACTTAGCTCCTATATATGTAATTGTCCGCAACGTTGGCGCCACTGTTCTTTGGCCGCCTGCCATTGCAATAGTGTGTAGTTCATGCAATCCCAACATTGTCAATGTGAATGCAATAAAACCGACTTGCTAATCATTTGACATATCAAAACTGTCTCTGAAATGCGGAGGTGAAAAGTTATTCGCCGCTATGTTAATACTCTGTGGCGTGAGAATTTGTTTTGGAGCCGCGCCATTATACCCGGGAATAAATTACGCTCTATTGAGTTATGTAGTTTTTCAATAATTCCTGAAACCCACTTAAATCATTTATATTTCATTACACGCGATACAAAAATAAATTGTTTAGTGCATTGCATTCCCAAATTTAATTTATGGTCGATTTTATAATTGTAGTTATCAAAGTGCCGATAAAAACTTCAATGTTTGGCGTCGGTAAGGCGGGCCGTGATTCGTTTTATATGCACTTGGCTCGTCGCCACCGGTGACCTCATTGCACGCCACTGTCACGTTTTTGGCGCCACTGTCGCTTGTAATGATCGCCATCGCATCGATGACATGCCAAAACGCATATGTAATGATCGTTATCGATGTTTTATTTGCAAATTAATGTGCAACACTACCACCTAAACACGTTTATTTATTGCTGTGATTATTTATATTTCGAAGTGATGTTTGATTATGTTTTGTGAATTTTGATTGGTTTATTTGAATTACATTTATTTGAAATTTTGTTTTTGATATTAGGCAACTACCTATCTAAGTAACTTAATAATAAAAAAAAGCCTATGTATGGCCATTGAATTGTAGTTCAGTTGTCAAGTCTGCGTAATTGTCTGATGCCTCAGTACTTTAAATAGATGGTTAAATGTAGGAGTGAGTCACAGGTCGAGGTACTTGTATTATGTGCATATTGATTCTAATTTCCATTGTTTACACATTTTATTGAAGATTATTCGGAGAATGTGATGTCTGCCAATTTATCATGCGTCTCACACCATTTCTAAATCCTTATGCTAACAATAACAGACCTAATAAATCTGTTTGTGAGTTCCTACTAATGGTTCTTAGTTGCGACACCGGCCTCGAATCCGTTAAATGTACTGCACAACCAGTGGGTAGGTACTAGATGTAATTGATGAAGAAACGACTAGATATAGGACAAACTTATTGGGCAAATGTGCTAATATGAGACTAGATAAGAACTCGAAAAAAAATTATAGGCTCAGGGTGGTTATTTTTGCCACATTTTGAGTCACATTTATAAAAATGTTAAATGCAATGCAACTAACCTTTACGTGCCCATTCATGGCAACAACTTATGGCGAATTTAATTCATATATGAAGCGTATATGAAGTTGCGAATGTGTCTATATTAACCCCCCAGAAAGAATCGGTTGTAGTATTTAGACGTAAATTTCTTAAGACTACGACCGCTTAGTAACTAGTTATGGTGACGGTGAAAATAGTGAAACTTAAGCACCGCAACACAGAGTACCGAACCACAGTACCTATACTATTATTGTAATGGAAAGGTGTTGCTAATTAATTTTCTTAGTTGACATCTGGGCTTTATAAAGGTCCCCAACACATTGGAATGATATTGACCAACCAACCCTGATATTGCTTTCCATCGGGTGAACCGCCAGGCTGTATGTCAGCCTACTGGCATAAAAAAATCCATTCCTAGTTAACCTTTTTAACGAAATATTACAATTCATAGACAAGCAATAAATAGTTAAATTTCTCATCGAATCTCTATAGTCTATGAATAACGACAATAATAATATAGTATACAAAAACAATTAAACCTCACTTACCAACTCTATTTCCTACAACTTTATTATAATTATAAATAAAGATGGAGGCAATTGAACCTGCGCCTGCGCCTTTGCCGTCCAATTTCCACTTGAGAAGTTAAATGCCTGCATCGTATTTTTACTATCGACGAATGCCACAACTATCAACATGTGTTCATTAGTACGGACGGTCAGACGGACGGACCAATTAGAGGGCTGTCAAATTGTTTTTATGGTCCTTTCTTTATATCTGACCAGTCGTCGCCGTTAATTGATATGTACCTACAGAGTTGTGATGGGTTAGTTACTACCGACCTGCCAGGATGGTACCAATAAAAGTTTTACCCTTTTAAAACAATTGACTAGTTTTGTGGTAGTGTTGTCGTTTGTCATGGGTATGTCGAATCCTCTTAGCTTTCGACTAAACTTACATCGTCTTTGTGTGGTTACCACCGTCGGCCACATCACCACTTACCATGGTGAGATTGTGGTCAAAAGCAAATCTGTCTAATGAACAATATAATATTCATGACTGATTTAATCCATTACCTAATATGACATCCTTGATCAATCAATATATTTAGTTTTTGTTCTTCAAAACCCGTAAACAACGCAACGGTCTAGCTAGTGCTTTAGATAAACCTCTACTAAGTTAAGTAGGTGGTTGATAAAGTGATCAACTTAGGCTACCTACACACTTGTCACTACTACCAGATTGCTGTACGTTAGGCATTTCTCCAAGTGTACAACATCGTACCTAGTTTGAGTTTTGATGCATTTACGTTAGGTCATGTCATTAATCTGTGTTATTTTTGTAATCTACTACAGATCCGCCCCGGCTTCGCACGGGTAGCAAAGCATATATGTTTACATTTTTTTTTATGTAACTATTGGTTTACGTGGCGCACGCCAGTAAAGCTGTGGTAAAGCTCCCAGTCGGCGTGATTTTTTCCGACATCTTTAACAATCATTGTCATATTTCAGCCAATTAACACAAAACCTTGATTAATTATATACCTAAACCTTTCTTATGAATCACTCCGTCCATTGGTGAAAACCTAATGAAAATCCGTTCAGTAGTTTTTGAGTTTATCGCGATCAGAGAGACAGACATGGTTGTTTATTTGTTTTAATATGTAGTGACAACGTAAGATCGTTATCTGAGTTTTGAACTTTAGGTACGTTGATATGCTAGTCTATTATGGAATGCATGATTGTTAGCGGGTCAAAGAACTCGATGACTCTTGCAGACATATCAAATTAATAAGATAATTAGATATTGCTTATCACGCTTATAACACTTCTTTACGACTTATCATGAAATATCTACCCATTATAATTGTATAAGTGTGTTTTGATCTTTTAATCTTGATATTATTATTTTACTTAATTCTATTTTTTAAACGACAATATAATTTTATTTTGATCCATTTTCAATCCGATTACTATTTTATTGCAGGAAAAACCTATCAAAAATTTAAATTAAAAAGTATAAAGCGTTTTTTTTCTACAAGAATCTCGAAAACCCGGAATATATTCAGTGATTTCTTCTGATATATGTAGATTTTTTGTCATATAATGAATACTATAAAACAAAAGGGAATAAGGGTATTTTTGAATTACATTTCAACTCCGTTGGCATTATAAAACCTACCATATAAGCACTAGATACGAAAAAATAATAATAGTAAAGTAATCTATAAAGTTGGTAATTCTAAAAACAAATGACAATCAGCTTGCAATAATCAGTCATTGTTTCTAGTTACCGAGTTATCACACTTTCTATTTTCCACATTTTGTTCTCATACATAACCATCGTGAAATGCTAACGCTACCGTATATCTTTACTTGAGTTTTTGTAATTTTTACATATTTATGAATTGTTTGTTGATAGTTTAACAAATTACTTGTTGAACGAGATTTTTATCGGTTTATGTACCATATTAGTAGGTCTCGCAGTTAAAATAACTTTCCATTTGTATTGTATAGAATTAATTATTTATTATACGAAGATGATTTACATGTTAGGGTACAGCCTGCAACAATCCTTCCCTGGTACTGGTACCAAACAAATGTACTACCCAAGCAATTCATCATCAAATCGAGACCAAAACCGAACAGCTCTGAATATCTCCAATCGTCCTTTTTAACTACACCTGTATGTAAGTACTGAACCGTAACAATAAAATATTTATCTCTATAATATACCTAACATATGTTTAACTCCTAAATAACAGAGTAAAACAACTGTCATTAGTCGTTATGTAATATGAATGGAATATATTCCCCAACTGTCCTCTTTTTCCGCCTTAAAATTAAAATAATGATCATGTTTGAACATATGTCTCAGATATAACCATTTCTCGACTACGAATTATGCCCAGTCCACATCCGTCGATTAAAAGCCAATTTGATATCGAAATTTGTTCCATAATCGCGTGATTACAGGTAGAATAGAACCCAGTTTTTGAATTGGGCCAAAATTATACCTTCGACATTTTTGGGTTGAGGTTTTTTCGTGTGGTCTAGCTTTTTTCTTGTGAACGAGCGAAATGTTAGTTATTTTGTTTTTATTTATTCCTGGAAATTAGGTATACATAATGTTCTATATATCTGAGTTTAATTCGAAAAATACCGAAAGATACACGACCATCAAATAAATATCAATAAATTAAATTATTCAGGTTTACAAATGAGATCTGTCTGAAATTGTGATGGTCTGTGATACATCACATAATGCTAGTGATGTATCACAGTATAAAATTCGGTATTTTCTAATGCTTATGGAATTTAATTCTAACAAGATTTAATATCCACTAGTTCCGCCTGCAGCTTTCACTAGCAAATAAAGCGCCGTTGTTTAGTTAGTTAACAAGAATTATAGTGTAATAAATATAAACCTTATAGTAGGTATCTCGCAATCCCATCCTTAGTTTGGCTTTATTGAAACTCCTATTGTTACAAACGTTACAATAACAAAACAATACAGTAATAATAAAAGACATAGAACTAAATATATTTGGCAAGAAAACAAAGTACAATTAATCTCCCAAAATTAATCGCCATTTATAATACGTGAAACCTTAGCATTTCTCTTTCTAGATGTTATAATACAAACAGGTCCTTATGTGGAGAAGTGCGTAAACTAAAAAAAAACAAGTTTATTTAATTTGTGGTTACGTGAGGACTCCGACACTAGAACACGAATGACAAACGGCCAACGTTTAATGTCAATTAGCGAAGCGTTCCGGGGGAAATGCCTGTTATCTATAAATAATGCCTGCTTGCTGGTAACACTATTTTATACCTAACGATATTGCTGTTATTTATTTCCTAATGATATAAAAGTTTTTTTTTTACTTTTTCTTGTCGCCCGCAGTAAATAATGCAGTAAGTGCGACTAATAATTTTTGAGGGTCTTTATGGTAAGAATAAATGTAACTGTTGGATGTTGAAAATATATAAATATTAATTATAAATCGGTAGAGCTAGTTTAGATGGTATTTATCAATAATTACTAACTTGTTCAATGTATTAAATTGATACGAAAAAACTGCAATGAATCAAAACAAAGAATAAATTAAACTAACAAAAAGCAATCACGCAACTATGTTGCACGCAATCATCAAAATATTCCGTGCCCTTACAATTATGGAGCTAAGCGAAATCGTGGTTAGATCCTCCTCTATACTTCAAAAGTAAAAAGGCGTATCTTGTTAAAAATTGACATAAAACGTTTTTTATCTCAGTTCATTCAAACTTTAAACGGCTTAAGCTTTAATTTTAATGTTGTTTTAAGGCATTTTGTATTTGGTTCTGGTTGGATTCCCTCGTCTGTCGGTGGGCGGCTACCCTGTAATCACGACCCCCCCCCCCTCCCGCGTAGAACCACTCTTTGGGAGCGGTCCACGGTGATTATAGGAAGAATTTTACGGCTCCTTCGTTAGCCCGTCAAATCATAGGTCCGTGTATTTAATAGCTTAGAAGACGGGCCTGTGAAACGATTTCGTGTCATTTCCGAGAGTGGATCGAGGAAAAATTTCAACTTAACCCACCGTTGCGTTTTTGTATTGTAATTGTCTGTGAATTGAACAAAAATGCCGATGAAAATAGTCGTATGACGTTTATGAAAGCATTGAAGCGGTCAGACGGTATAAGTGCACTTGTAATTTAGTTCAGCTGTCTTGTGGCGCCTTGTCTCAGTGATTAAATATCACCTGCCCTTTATTTTCAAGTTAATTCATCGTGAAATGATGCATAATTTATCCGATACTGCAGCTGCATACTGGTTGCTTTAAAAATAGTTAATACATACAAATAAATTAATACTTCGCTACGGCTAGACTGGAGATGGCAAGATACTGATAACTAAAGCATCATTAAGAGCCTGTTTCTTAGATTTCTAATGAAGTAGGCTATTCAATGCAGTAGTAGTACTGCATGATCTGAATGTTCGTTTTTTATTTATAAGTTTTAGATGGAATCATTAATTTAATTAATAGCATAGACAGCTTATTAAATAACCACCTAATTACGAAAAAATACAAAGATTCAATGGTCATTAATGAGGATAAACTCGATCGTAATTACATAAAAAATCTCTTAAATAGCCTTCAAATAAAAGTGACAAATGTAATGTTTACCTAATTGGTAATTATGTAAAAAAAGGTTTAAAATGCAGCCTTATTTTACCATGACATGTGACAAGCGCGAATGTTGAATTCAAAACTGAATGAATAAATGAAATGACATAAGATCGCAGCAGTACCTGGAAAACTTGATTTTGTGACCTACGCTTTAATTACATGTGGGTCAATATTATTGAATAGAATTTTAGAGTATCCAATAGATTATTGTCCGTTTAGCCAATTAATTCATTTGTTATTTTGTTAGTTGCAAGTTGCAATATTTTACCATATTCTTTGTTATTGTATAAAATAAGTAAAAAAAAAAATGTTATAAATTTTATTATCGCAACATCTGCTATCGCAGTTGCTGTTTTTATAATTTATAATAAAACAAAAACACCGTTTTTTTTTTCACTTATTTATACATTTTTAATTCTTCACTAATTTGATAGGTTAGTTTCTTCATGGTTGATATACGATGGCGTTAATAAAGCAATAGAAACATTGAAATATTACATTTAACGCTAACTTACGCGGTGTACTCGAGCATTGGAGATTGTTTTTAAAATTTATGCGTTCCTAAACCCGCCGATATTTAAACATCTATTGCGTGCAATATGATAGTAACAAATTATTGGTCAACATGAGAACGGATATAATAAGAAGTTCTTGTACTGACATGAATTATTGTAATTGTTTAAAGCAATTGCTATTTGAATTTGTGTGCCGTTTGGCGCCGCTGGAGCTAAAAAACTATTTATAATAAATAGTCATAATCGTAATTTAGACAAGTTATTGTTGATTTGTCTGCAGTGTATTATTTAGTAACTTTAAGGTAGTTTAGTAAAGAAAATAAAGTATCTGTTTTTCGCTTTTGTAAGGAATTTAGACAACTAACTACCTATTAATATTTAATTAATATCCTGATTTTTACTCAAGTCAGTCGTCAGTTTGTCAACTTGTTAGTCTTCTTTCCTTAACTATAATCCTTTATTATACCAGTGGGTAGTAAACAATTTCCACATGATAAAACACAAAAACACAAAAAAAACGCAATTAATTACGCTCTTTTTATCTTCCCGGAAACCATTGCGTACTACAAATCCTGTGATTTGTGTACAACGATGTTACTTTGTGACTGATTCAGTTTTTTTTGTATTTTTTAAATAAATAGTCGATTATCACGCTATTTTTACAGTACAATCATATTTAATAGGTATGTAACTACATCCAGTTTGTTATGAGGAAAACTTAATGTACCTATAGAATAATGGTAGTTATAAAATTAAACGAACAAGTACCGTAATAGGTATTTAGATCTATTAACATGTTTTTCATGAGAAATAAATTATTTATTAATCAATCGGAATCTGAAAGAAGTCACTATACGACAAATATTTAGGTAGGTGTTGGTTGTATATCTATGATGATCATTCTAAGAGACTAGTATTCTAGATTGATTTTTAAAGGTAAACATTAAGTAAAATACTTAAAAAAATTGTTTGCGATAATTTGCTAAGTATTATTGTAGTTACATTTTACAGTAATTTAACATAACCCTTTAATGCCCGAGGCAGGACCGTGTCGGCAAAACACGACACGGTCGCTCGTGGTCGGCGCGGCGTACTCTCGGCAAATAATCGGCCGGGTCGATAATTGCCGATTTCATTCGACGGCCGCCGAAGCGGCGTGTGCACAAACCCCCTGATGATTGCACAAGATTACACTACAATTTTCTACAAGCAACCAGTTACTTATGCATCTTCAGTTTTGCCGACCGAATTCTTTTTACATGTCAAACAACTTGCGAAGTCGCAATTTGAATTTTTATCGCGGTTTTGCGGTTTGCTTTCTGATGTTTAAATTGAAGATGCTTTTTATTTCATACATACATACATACATATTTTCAATCCATTATGTATATTGTTGGTATGCAATTAATCGAATCCATGGCTATTAAAGGTTTATGATTTCATTGAACAAGAGTTTTTAGGTATTAACGAAGCTTCGACTTTTATGATTTTCGTCGAGAAACATAATCATTTAGAGACGCGGCAATAAAAAACCGAATTCAAATTCCCCGTTCCGTATTACAGCTACTTATTAAAATATAATTTTCCATTTCGAATACATTACATCCGAGTAACACGAGAGTGGTAATAAACGTTATTTACCTTACCGTAAAGAAAATAATTTGGTAACTAACTTGGGAACCCTGCCGCGTCCGGTGCTCGGTACTTTGGACCACACATTAGTTCGCTTCGGCATCTTTGTGCGGGGTACATTGCACGTTTCACTTGTCACAACGCATGGCATAAACTGTAGCGATTCTATTAAAATTACGTGTGCTATTTCTATCTTTTATAAATTTTAGAGTGGTCCAAATAATTAAGGTTGAAGATTGTCGCTTCGTAATTAAGCCTATAGTTTCTATTATACGCTTTCCAAAATTATCTTATCCAATTTGTTGCTTCATTAAAAAAACTATTATTTGGAAAAATCCTGCTTATATTATAATTGCCTGTGTATCTTTAATATTAGCTACTCAAACACTTCTACGTCTTAACGGCTTAATAGATTTAGATCTTTGGCATTGGATTTAGATTCGTTTAATCTTGTCGCTACCGCCTCCAACTTGACACTCACGCACTATCGTCTGTTTAAATATTTGTTGTAAATGAACGAGAGCCGCTTGTTTCTACCGAAGTGAGTGGCTGGTTACACGTTAGTATTTGAACTACTACTTATGCCCGTTTTTAAGGAGGGTCGATGGGACCGAAGGCCTATTATCACTTAACCGTTCTGACGGCCAGTTTCGTCGGTAACTGCCGATAGCCGTCAACGGCATGTCTTGTTACGCCAGCCATTAGCAGTGAAGGGTTGAAATGTCATTCATTACTTTCTAAAGCTTTCTGTGTGATATATATAAATGAATCAATAGCTTAGTGCTAGTAACTTCGATTGACGATGAATGTTCGAATAAGCTTGAACTTTCCGTGCTAGAAAACATAGGCAAAACAGATAGCTCCGTGCTAGGGTAATATATATATTAGTTACCTGGCGGGTACCACCCTCATGTTAAAAATCTTATATCTTATACATAATTATCAAAATTATAAGTGTGTTTGTTGGTATGTCCTTCTTTTACACAGCAACGGATTGGCGTGATTTTTGGCATACAGGTAGTTTATAGACAGCAAAGTGACTGATGAAATAATAATATGCTGAAAAGGTGAAACCGCGAGGCGAAAGCTAGTTCAAAATAAATTGCTAACTACATAGTAGGAAAGAAAGAAATAATTAAAGCTTTCTTCCTTCATTAATTGCTTAATTACTTATTCCCACAACAATAAACATGTTTATGTATGACAAAGATAGCTCAAATTTACATGTCATTGAAATAATGTATGAGTTACGAAACAAAAGCATTTTGTTCTCATTTAACGGAAGATTCGGTAGCTTTGTATTTAATTAATGAGCTGCCTGGTATGTTGATATATTAAATTGAATTGAGATAAGAATGTGGTCTTGATGTTCTTAGAATGTCTTTGAATTGATTAAAATTACAAGTGATTTTCGAATTTCGAAGTGTTTAGATAACCCGTTATTATAAAATAGTGTTGTTACTGTTAGGTATAGATATTATAACGAAAATATGTGTGATTCTTATTTGTTGTTGACAACTTTATTAATAATACGCCACAGTAGCGTTTTAAAAAATATTTATTATATACTAACTGTCGCCCGTGATTTTACCCGAGTTGTCGTTAGGGATTAAAAGTAGTATTTGTTACTCTCCGGCCCATTTTTTTCTGCCCACTTTCGCATGTATAAAATCATTTCACCATGGCAAGTGAAGATGTGGTAAGCACATAAAGTCTAATAAGGTAACTGACTCTCAAGTGCAACTCCCAAATCACACTGGTGGGTGCTTTATGAACTAAATAACAATCAAATATAATTATAAACGAATACTATACAGTTTCCATACCGAAATGATAATTTATTCACAAATAAGCAACAAATAAGAAATAACTGTAAAATAAATTCAAACAATTTGTCATTGCAGTAAAATTGAATAAGATGCCCTGAAGCATCCTAATTATAATAATCGAATTAGTCGATCGATTGTCATTAATAACAAAAGCTCTTAAACTATTATAGCAATAAGCAGTTACATGATAAATATGTTTTGGAACTGGTACGTCACTGGTACAACGAACTCTCCAACCTACAACAACAATCCACCAGTCCATAAAACTATAGTCATCTTTGTTACTAACGTAATAAGACTTAAAATATAATGTATACTGTTAGAAGAGCAGCAAAAATAAACTTGTAATTTCTAATCCGCTAATAAATAAATTTAAATTCCACAAAATATTGTAATAAGGCACATTAATCGAATTGGAAATTATAATGAATGATTCGTATTAATTTATACTCGTATCGGTGTTTGGTATTTAATCGTAAAGTTTTCGGTAAATTCCCATATTAATATCGTAGTACGTAATTTATTGATAAGTTTTATGATTTAATTGAGGTTCGTTTAGTTTTGTTTTTTGTCTCTTTTGACGTTTCTTCAAAATGTTCTAGCAGCTGCACTTTCTTAGCAACTCTAGTATCGTTATTATCAGAGTATAATGGAAGTAATGGTGTAGGAAACGAAAATTTGTACATTATATCTTTATAACGTAGGCATCCACTAAGAATTGATTTTCCGCAATTCAACCCCTAATTTCGTGTAAAATAGCGGATGAAACCGCGGAGTGGGAAGCTAGTTCTTTATAATTGAAAGTTGTAAGTAGATAAATTACTGAATACCAACATTCAAATAATTATCCAAGTTAACATCACTTAAGTTGAAATTAGAACGTTATTCTGAACTCAAAGGGCTATCCTTTTCACAGAACTAAATAAATCGTACATCGCAACCGCATGCGGTATAACTTCAAAATCATACATTTTTATTTTTATAGACTGTCTAATAAATAGCATATACCGTTACGGTTTTTATAGCAAATTATATTAGCCGCTGTTTTATGTTTGCTTTTCTTGTTGTACTAGATAACGGATGCTAAGCTCTGATTGCAGAACAGATTAATCTCTGTACAAGCTTTCTTTGTTCAGTGAAAGCCATTTAAACTACACTTAGGACATATTAAAATGTTATTATAGTTAAAATGTTATATCGGTTATTTTATTTAGATTAGAAAACAAGATAGGTACAGTCAGCAACATAAGTAGCTGAACAGATCCAAATTTACGAAACGCCTGTACACTAGTTTAAATTGCCCTAACCACAATCACAACAAATAAACAAATTTTAAGATTTTTAAATGAGGTCTTTGTATGTATTTATATTTTCTACTATAGGAAGATACGAGTAATTATTAATATTATCTAATATATAACGTAATATTATCGACCATATAACTTATACAGGTTGATTTTTTAGTCACTGGCAAGGGTGGAAGTACTCATCAAAATGAACAACTTTTATTATGGGACTAACTGTGAACTCATGAAAAAATTATCAGCTGTTCCATACAAAAGTTCAATACCTACTCGACCAAAATGTATGAAGCAACCGTATTATTTTACGCGATATCAGAATTAGCCCTATAATAAAAGTTGTTCACATTGATGAGCACTTCCACCCCTGCAAGTATTGCCTGTGATAACAAAATCACCCTGTATGTAACTGTTAACTCTTCTGTTACACCGAGGAGCTGATACAAACGGAACTACCGCAAAGTTCCTACTATTGATCTATTAGTTCTCGAAAAGATATGAAAATGCTTTATGCATTTTTATGAGGAATTTTTTGTATACATTACATAGGTGATCAAATATTTATAAACTAAGTACTTACCTCAAGATAGGTTTACTAAAAAAAAAAAAAAAATCATGTCTTTCTCCATCAAAATCTTGGATAGTCTTGTGGGTGATTCCAATCTCACTGGCTTGTGATGATGTGACCGAGGGAAATCCACGTGATAATCTATCGAGTACCACTAGTGTTGTGCCATCGAATTCCGCAAGTCCCGGACAGAGCGTACGACCGCATTCCGTCCGGCCGCTTCTTTCACCGGCCGCGGCCCGTCGCACATCGAGAGAAATTTTCTAAATGTATTCCGCAAAAATACGAGCATAATCATAAAAAAAATACGTTATTTTGTTAGATTGATTTTAATAACTGTGTAAATAATCCTATTGATCTCATAACAGTGTTATAGTGTTCGCAAAAAAAGATTGGATTTTTTTAAAATATTTATCTAATCGTTTAAAGTTACATCGTAAGTTTCTACGTACATCTTTACATTGTATAGTATCAAAAATTATGTAATTTACCTATTAAACTACCCTAAATCAGTGACTCTTGTGAATAAGTAACTTTAAAGAAATGTCTGCAATCAAACATATCTCAAACTTCCTAAAGATAAATTAAATATGACACAGCATTGCTTTTCCACCATTTAATTAAAGCTTAACATCGCTTGGATAAGAGCGGAATGCGGTCGCTTCGTACATAGAATGAGCTTTACATTTCAATCTGGCTTATAAATGTAGCGTCCGAGTCAATGAACCAACTGGCCAACTAATGCAACTTTCCCAAAACAAACGCAGTATTACCCGTGAAGCTAAAATGTGTTGCAAGAACATAAATTAACTTATACCACGGTCGCTAAATATCCAGTGACATGTGACAGTCAACGTTCCATATTTACACAATATATTAACGGTAAATCTCGAATGAGAAGAACACTAGAGAACGGGACGCACAAAGGGTAAATGTTTATGGAAAGTCGGCACGCGTCGTACGTAATATTACCACATGATTGAGAGCTGTTATGATTTAAGCGACAATCCAGTCGAGAGCGTTAAACGACGGCTATTGTAGATGTGACATTAAATGTCGCCCACACAATCGAAGGGGTTTCGTTCGATAAAGGTCCATTCGAAGCGGATAATACACCGCGCTCGTGAGGAAAAAAAAACTCTCGCGCAGGTAGTCGGCCTCCTGTCCATTGTTACTTAACGAACCGATGAATAATACGATTCCAGTGTTGAACAGGTGGCATAGCTTCTAACATCGGCGCTAACTCTTATTTTGCACTTTTAGGAGTTCGACGAACGCGTTTCATTATTCAAATGTTATTCGAGTGGCGTGAAAGCGCCTCGATAACCTCGACGCGGCGGGACGTGGCCGGAATGACTGATAAACGAACTATACTTAGATCCACATTAAACCTATCAATTGCAGTCTTTACTCAGTCGCAATAAGGGCTAAAGACGTGATTTATCCGAAATCCCAGCCGGACCCAAACTCATTACCATTATTGATGCGAAAGCAACGCGGACCTAGAGTATTATTCTTAGCTAATGTTAATCAAACTACTCCAACGAATTACATCACTATGTAGGCTACGAACGAGGAACTCGCTTAAATAATACACGGTTGTCAAGTGATTTCTATTAATCGTAAACACATGTACGGTTCAGCGTGCGAATGAGCAATTTTCCGGGGAAATGATCTTGAGCCGCAACAGATAACTCTTTGCGAAGTCATGCGCCGCTCTCTATAATAGCGTTCATATTTGTTAGTGGTTCGTCGACACCGTTCGACTTGTCGACTCATGAAGTACCGCTATGTTTCGACGCATCGTTTTCTCGTAGAAAATCCGTCCGAAAACCTTGTAGAGATCTCTTACGTGGAACACGAGATTATCGGTGCGATTTGTCGAAATGCAGCAACATGGAGTATTAAGCCGCTTTAGAGACTCGATCTCGAATAGCGATAGCTGCAGAAACGCTACTCGACCCACAGACAGGCCTCTCTCGGCTCGCATTCCGATGGAAATTGCCCGCGGCCTGGCCAGATTACTGGCGCCGCATTGGATAATTACGCCCCAGCGAGGACATCCATTACGGAAGATAATTCTGCGAGTGCAATTAGAGGATGAGTCGTGATTCTATCGGCGGTGGCGATGCGAACCGATAACTCTAGCTCCGATGAAAATTAAATATCCCCACAATTATTAAACATCGCCTCGAGCGCCTGTTTAACATTCCACGATACTGCACCGGTGATACTTAACACGCTGACGGCGTTTCGCATATTGCTGCTGAGAGCTCATTAACTCCGATGCTCGCTAAGCTTAGATTAAATACAGAAATCACATATCAAACCGTCAAAATTGACAGGTAATAAATAGCTTCAAATAGCGGATGTCGGAATGCGACAACAAGGCCGTAACGCAGCCTTGCTTTTTCCGTATCATCCAATCAGCATAAAGCCTGTTATGCTGGCTCCAATCTGAATAACAGAGAAACCGGCTGCGGCGCGCGCCACATTCATTATTAACGTAATAAAGTACTAGATAAAACGGACTTGGACAGCGTGTGAACGCTAAGAGAAAGCCGTTGTCGCAACATTAGCTGCTCGCTTATTACCATCAGATAGTCGTTCAGATGTTTTTGACCAATTCCGTAAGTTTGATTGCGTCGTGTCCCTAGTGAGCCCTGGCCATAAACGATTAATGCCTACTAATGATCATAATCTTCCAACGAAAGACTCGTAAAGTTTTGTGTTGTGGTAATTGTTTTGTGAATGCTATATTTTATAGATACAATTCTAATCAATAGAAACATATATTTTATTGGATAAACATGACTGCTATAAAACTGAACCACGGTCCAGACCTTTGTAGATAATCTGACAGGAATTGTAAACTATTTCTGAGTGGACTGTTTGCACTATCAACGTGCTACATCTAAATTGAATCTGCGATCTGAAATGAGCAAAATGTACTGAAGAAATGAGCTTGGAACTCGATATCCAGCATAGACGTCTTATTGCGGTGATCTGTAATGAAATTGAAGGGACGTAGCAAACGAACCGGTGTTATAGTTATCTTATTAAAAAGATCAGCTCGAATGCGGCGTCGCGTCGGGGAACGTTTAAATCGCGATTTACCGCAACCGGCTCCCGGGTCCCGATCGGATCTTCTGCAAAAATATTTGCTCTTTTAAATATATTTATTGGATACAAATTCAACGACATCCTTTGGATTTAAATGTTGTACAACAACTTAAACATCTTCATTATTAACATAATCAGCTATAAAATTCAATAGGTACAGAAACTTATCCTCATTTAACACTATTTCTACATTCACTTTCATGTTCAGACAATTAGTGACGGAAACAAAATAGGAAACCAAATTTACACCTCATTTACCTCGGCACGCGACGGAGGGTGACCGATGGCCCGAAATCACCGTATTATGCGGCCCGGGAGTCCAAATAGATGAATTACCTCAACATCCGTGAAACCACGCTTCACGAGCAAATGTGCCATGACAACGGCGCGGCGACGCCCCTCCATTTATAAAACATCCGCAAGAAAGCAAACAAATTCTAATTCGAGTTAATAAATCTGATTAAAGAATCAAATGTTCGGGTAAAGATAAGGAGCACTTCCCTTTATCTTATTGTGTTCTATCCCATACTTATGAACCCCGTCTTCGACTCATTAGTTAACCATCTCTGTCTAATCTCGCTTCATCCTTTTCTCTCTCGTCTCCGGAGGGCCATTTATCAATTCCAAATAACATGCCGGGATCTTTTCTCTTGTGTTTATTTGTTTTTTATTTACCTTATCCTTCGGTGCTCCGTTTGTGCCTTCGTTTTTGAGTTGAAATTGATTGTAAAGCCGGCCTAATGGCATGCATCTAACATAATGTACGATGCATTGATAACGCTAATTGTGCGCCTAATGAGAGAATGTATAATAAGGTATTTTTGGAATTATCGATTGAAGTTTAGATTGAGTACAAGTTTAAACATTTGGACGGTAAAATTAGGCATAAAGCCGAAACAATAAGACAAACAGTATAAAAATAACGACCGTAATAGGATCTTGGTTTGATAATAAATTCACGAGGCGCTGCAATTAATGGATGCAATTTTGCGTGCAAAAGCTATTAAAGTTTAGTTTGCCATTAAAAGTTTCCAATTTCCCAGAGTCGAGGTTCAGTTATTAACAGAGACCTGTGTGGTGCTCTTTTTATTTGTCTGAGTTGACTTTTTGTTTTACTTTAATTATTTATTTATTGCGAGCCCGGTTGTCCTTCGTTCGCGACTTCATTGGCCGCCTTTTAAGACCACGAGAGAAATTCTTAAATTTCTTACCGCTAGGTATATGGCTACTTGAGTCATTCGTTATTTTTTACTTAATGTCGAAATTAAGCGAGCTTTGATGTCCTCTCATTAATTTAAATAACGTCTAATGGACCTTAAACATTTGATTACTTGAAACTCGTCAGTTTGATGTTTTAAAGTTTTTATCGAAATTCTCAATCGATGTCCCGCCGAATACCGATGCACATCAGACGACGACTCCACTAATCATTTAAAAATTAGACTCGAAAAAAAAACATGATTCCGTGAACGAAAAAGATATCTTAAAGATGCCGGACATCAAGGGGGGTCTTCCTTAAGCTTTCCTCTGGTCCCGAGAGCAAATAAAGCGGCGTCCCTCTGAAATTAATTTGGTTTTGTTTCATCGTCTGGAGCCGAAGCATTTACATTGAATGCGGTCGGAGGCTGGCCGTTTGTGAGGATATTTATGTAAGGGCTCGCGGAGTATGACGTGCGCATTATTCATACGCGATACGTAGCACGGACCAGCTGTATGTTATTTTTACCGGTTCATCGGCTTTGTCGCCGATGGGTTCCATGCAACAGGTAAGGTTTTTGCTATTGATAAACAATTGTAATGTTATTCTGTTCCACGATGACTGAAAATATTATATTTAAAAACAGGTTATTTTCTGTCTTGGCGTTTTTCATACAAATAATTAAGAAGAAACAAATAACATTCGTGTTGTATTCTTGCTATAAATAACGACCAAGGCAGATAGGCAATAGAAATTTAACGATCGTCCATGCTGGTACCGGTTCAATGACAGGATATTATTGCTAAGTTTCTATTAGATTCACGGTTACTTGCCAGTGGGCGTAGATCGTTATACTGAAAACTGTTAACACGTGTACATGAGCTACGGCACGCAGGTTGTGTAAATGTAATGCTATCAAATTTTACGACACCGCAAGGCGCCACGGCGTCGATGTTCATGATTGAATTCACAAGGTATACTGCATTTCCTTTTGCATTTGCAATAGCTACTTCCTGTTCGTTCTATAGACAATGTACTTCAGTATCAACTCTGGTCTGCCAATACTATTTACAACATGCGTACGTTCTTACGATATTTAGGATTTTAAGAATATTTTTTTTCTCAATCTTTGTATAATATCTCCCATTATGTCTCGCATCAAAATACTAATGAATATCAATTTTGAGATTTAAGATCAACATCTAAAACAAAATTCTTTTCGTTCCAGATTCAAGACCAGACACTGACGGCGTAAGATGCTACTGCAATACAGCACAGTGCGTCAGCACAGGGTACATGTGCAGGTCACCCCTCAGTGGGGGTTGCTACAGCGAGCTCCCGGCTCCCAGACGCATCCATCACGCCAGACATGGGTGCTTGCATCATTTAGCTGATACGTAAGTATTACAGATTTAGTAATAGCCAATAGATGAACTGTAATTATATTAGATTAGACTGGTTAATGTAACGGTGATTCAAACCACAGACATTTACACGTAGGTGCAAGAGATAGGGCAATGCATGATACCTGGTATAAGTTTAGATTAGAAAGACTTAGTATACGAAGTAGCATTGTATTCTATATACTCTGATTGTATCTTGTAATACATTTCGCGAAAACCAACACGATTACCACAATCCTTGTTTCTGAACAGCAAAAAAGAGCATGTTAAATACTGAATCTATTAAGTTGTTCCGAGAATGTCTTCTTTGATCCTGGATTTCTTATTATGATACTTTAATAGATGTTAAAATTGTAAATATGTTCGAATTATTTATAAACAATTTATTGGACTTTGAATATTCAAGACAATATCAAGACATAATATATGTAGATAATAATGATCATATTATAAAGCAACGCAAAGGTCAATTAGTTGTTTTCTTAACATTATTCGTGATTGTTGAAAAATTGAGCAACATCATAAACATTTTCATTGGCCACGATATGAATATCATTTTCAATGATGGAATTCTTATTTGGCTTTCGTTATAAAATCCAGTCACGAGATATTAATTAGTTTGTTTAATGGCGTATGCAAATAACATAAAATCATTCTGATACGAGATTTCAAAGATCGAAACACGATCGGACAAGATTCCTTAAATAAGGTACACATAAAGATTCTTAATAATTAGCATAATTAGTATGCTTGACATTGGTTAAGTGGCAACCCTTTACAAAAAGTTTGACAGATGATCAGTTAGTTACATCCTAAAATACGATGGCTTGCAGTACTGTTAACGATGCATTTTATTCAAATTGCGTGTCACTCCTTAATCCCTAGCGGTAATTTGCTTGTCAAATTTACAGCGTCATAATTATTATGATTTGTTTTCGATGTAAGAACATACGGTTTCCTGTGTTCCTTTTGATTTTCATCATGAAATTAATTAAGTATTCTTTTGTTGGACACGGTACACGTAAGATGCTCTGTCATCCATCAATTCTGTTTATCATGCTTGTGGCCGCGGCTCCACTAATATCTATATGTTGCGTTTCATGTATCTTTAATCAATTTGTCTTCGTTCATTTCAAAATTATTCCGCTGCTCTTTCATCATCGATGACAGTATGGAGATACGACTGTTACTTTGATTGAATACGTCGACAGATCTTTATAGGACGTCTTTGCTAATGCGTTTGTTTACCTTCAACGGTAAGGTAGCGTACCTTCAATAAAACGTTAAGTAATCACATAAATTTTATATTTCTAGTCGTATGTTCGTTCACCTCGGTTAATATTAATTATTCCGTCGAAGGCACGTCGGAGCCGGGTTTGTTTTTATACACTGAAATTACCCGCTCAGTTGATTATCTTATTCGGATCGGCCCGGGCCCTGTTCAGAGAACAGGTTCCACTCTCAGGCGCATGCCCGCTTTTATTTGCTTTAAATAATTTTTTGCTCTTTTTTGGCAATCTCCGCTCGTCCATTATCTTCGCTAACGATCGTCGGGTTCGCTTCGTTAAAATTTCCATCGGTATCAAATTGAAATTGTACGCGTTTATCGGTAATTAATTCTGCTTTGAGTTGTTTATTGACGTATATAAAGTGCGTTTGAATGATGTCGGTGTGATGTGCTCGTTTGTTAAGATAAGGGTGACTGAGCCTTGGGGTTGAGGCGCAGGTCAGGATCCTAGATAGCGCCGCAGCTGTACGGGCGCCGACCCGGCCTATCCGCCATGTTTAAATCTTCCACCAGATAGACTGTTCACTGTTACCGAGGAATAAAGCTCTAAATCCTTTATCTTAACAATTTGATAAATCGTCGTATTTATGTAGATATACGTATCTTTCTTCAACCCTTCGTTTTGCAAACAAAGACTTTATTGTGAATCTCTTTTATCCTATTATTTTGTATAGGTAGATATCGTATATTTAGCTAGTTATATTGCACGTACTGACTAACGACGTTGGTTCTTTATACGTATGTTCTATCAACTCCTATCCTATCGCAATGATCATTGTGTTCGTTGTTTTTATTTGCATTATGTTCCGATAGATTATTTTATATCAGGAAGTATTGTATTTTTATTTCTAACAATATATTCATTGTCGGGTATAAGATATTTGTTTTCACTTGTGTAGGAAATAATTTTCTCCATAAATAACAAAGTCTTTTTCTATTTCTATTTAGTGATGGAACTAACTGTGAAATCATGAAAAAATTATCAGCTGTTCCATACAAAAGTTCAATACCTACACGACCAAAATGTATGAAGCAACCGTATTATTTTACGCGATATCAGAGTTAGCCCTATAATAAAAGTTGTTCACATTGATGAGTACTTCCACCCCTGCAAGTATTGCCAGTGATAACAAAATCACCCTGTATATTTGGAATCAAAAATCCAAATAAAAAATACCTATTATATTTCTTAACACATGATAAATAATAATGCAAACCCCAGTATAATTATGGTTCGTTTTGATACTCAATTTAAAATTTTGTGATATATCTTATTCCGCATTAACACGTTTTTACAGTATAAAACTCATTAAACCACGAATAATTAAAATCGTTATGAAAATAACAATGGGCATTTATTTACCCACCAACGTTTATTTATATATAAGTTATCAAGTTCTAATTAAGTTCTGTTACTTATTCGCACTCATTAGTTATGAATAGAAATAGATAAAATTAAGCGTCATTATTATGGAAATTGATTATATCGTGAAATGCGCTCGAGTCTATGATATGTTTGTTGACCCATCTTGTAATATGGTATACTCAATTTTAAATATACCAAATTGTACCTACTATTATTTACTCTCTTTAATCAAAAATAAATATTTACAAATTGATCTGTAAAAAAAATGCAAGACTACTAAAAATAATTGAAATATGCGATAAATTAATATATAATTTATTTTTATTTTAACTTACAATTCTGTGCAATTCGCTGCAGTTTTGTGAAGTGCTTGCGTGATTTTGAAGTACGGTAAAATGAGCAATATCCTTTTAAGACCCACCACACGTTTAAGATAACCTGTGGTGTTTTGAGGAGGGATTAGAATAAATATCATTATTTTATTTATTTATTACATATTGAATGACAAAAATATATCATTTAAATTTAATTAAAATGATACAATTACTAGTATGTCCCTAATTTAACATTAAATGCGTTTTTATAAATGTATTTAGTTAGAAAGGGTAGAACAAAAATACATGAAGATAATATTGTCATTTTACTTATGGCCGCCTGTACCGATAAAGATATTCGAAAGGGTTGTCTCTAAAATGATACAGTATTATATCTTAAGTAAATAATATATATCTTAATATATAAAATTCCCGTGTCACGATGTTGGTCCGCGATAAACTCCAAAACTACTTATCCGATCTTAACGTATTTTTTTTTATGTGTGATTTGTTCCAACTTAAAAGATGGATAGCTTATATCCCGATTATTTCCTTTTTTATACCGGTAACGAGGGTGAAACCGCGGGGAACAGCTAGTATATATATAAAAGCACAAGTCTAGACTGGCTGAATGATAGAAACATGGTTAGTGGTTACCCTTTTATTTCATCTTAGTATAAGAAAATAAAAAAGTTAAGTTAGAGACAGAATTCCGCAAATGTCTTCAGTGCTAATCGACATAGCAAAACAACGGGACTGTATCGCCAATCAGTATTCAAATAAAATTGATTGGAATTCTTACAGAAATACCGCCTAACATTGGTTCCCATGAGAAAATATGCTAATAATCATACAGTTTTGTAATATGTGTAGTCAGTTGATTGGCTATTCGTGCTTAGGAAAGTGTGCCATGTGGTGTTGAGTATTTTGTGAAAAATCATCTTCTATTTCTATCGAATTTTGATAGTGTAATCATAGCCATGTTTGGAAATAGCTATTATTTTGTTATTAGTGAATAGTTTTTTTTATTATAGGCTTGAATTCCGTTGCAATTGTGTAGGAATGAAATTGGAAAAACAAAATGAGATTCTATCGAAATTATTATTTATTTTAAACGATCATTGGTGCATTAGTGTTGACGGGCGTCGTGGCATAGATCGTGAGTTCCAATCGGCTTCCAATGGGCTTTCGCTGAAGGAAAACCTCCTAACATACTTTGTAGTACCCATATGTGACAAAATCTGTAGCTATGCACCTACCAGTGAGTTTCGGCTGCTGCAGTTCAAGTTTATAAAAAAAATACGTGTGACACTCGGGGACTGCCGCGGTAAAGCTATTGCATAGCATTTTTTATCAACTTATGCAATTAATTTTTTATTTATGCAGTATTGTTTTTTTATATTAATTCTAGTTTTTTCTTTGATATTAATTGATACCTATACACTTTCACACAAACAACTGCTTGTTTACGTATTCGTCAGATTTCGGAGCAGCTCGTGTTAGGTTTTATTTTCGTTACGGAATTTCTTGATTCGGTCGCCGCCCTCAAAGCCCGCGATAAAACCTATACAATAGCTTAAAAACATTAATCACTTTCTAATAATATTAAATAACTCCATTAACAGCTTAATAGAGCGTCATTAGTAGGGACCGTGTGTCCAATAAATATTCAAATAAACAGCTAAATCTAAATAATTCCGTGAGAACATGACTCGTGAGCGGTTTGCAGCACAAAAATGAGAAATCCGTATTCATGGGGCGTAGGAATATGTAGTAATATTATATGACTGCAAAGTCCACTGGACATAAGGCATTAGGCGTGTAATACGCATAAATATAGAGCTTTTATTATTATAAATGAGTATATTTACTCGTTTCTTAGTACCTGACTCAATGTTTTAATATAATCCAATACGGTATTTTATTTATTCATAGTAGGTACTTAATCTTTGCTATTATAAATCTAGGAAGCCGTGCCACTATAATTTAGGTTATAATTGGAATGGATACTAAGAAAAAGTGCTAGTTTACGAATTAACTACTTAGTTAGAAATCGCTAGAGGCGGCGCATAGTAATTTAATGTAGTGCTTTTGATTCCAAAAGAAGTAACTGTAAAGAAGTATACTAACTTCAAAGTCAAAGCCATTTATTCAGTTTAGGTCCTAGAAGGGCACTTATGTACAAGCTACTGAAGTTACCACCTGCTCGGAAGTCGCCTTCAACTGAGAAGAACTGGCAAGAAACTCGGCAAGGTTACATTTTTGGACAGTGACCATTTTGGCTTTTTTCTTCAGTAGCAACCTCAGTGGTAGTGGTGGTGGTAGTAGGACTCTTTAACCCATGGTACGGCATCATCAATAAGTTATACTTATACATATAAATTAACGCAAACGTCTTTCTGTCTGTCTATCCATTAGTGAACAAACAAACGCGCGGACGCGGACGGGGCCGCAAATGAAGGCTTGTTTGTTTTTTTTACTAAAGCCTGTGCGACCACAATCTCACCATGAAAAGTGACGATGTGGCCGAATGTGGTAGGCACACAAAGCCTAGATGAAACTGAGTCTCAATCGCAGCACTAACACACCGGTAGATGTTTGGCGGCAGATTTTCAACGAGCGGGTGGTAGCCAGCCAGGCGGGTACTACAAAGTACCCTAACACCAAGCTATGGTTTTCCTCACCTTTAGACGACATTCTACGTTACTACTGAGCTCTCTTGTCTTAAACCTTTGAAAAACATAATATAAATATATTGCTGAATCAATGGTGCCTAAAACCCGGAACACCAAGCACTTTGCCAAATAAAAAATATGTTTAATTATAACAAAACAAACAGTCACTTGAGTGATAAGTATTGATCACTCAGCGTTGACCGTCTGGCATTTTGTGCGCTCGCGCAACTCGACTAATCTGTGAGCCGCGTGTAATGTGGTAATAGCCCTCAATGATATCTGTGTGGGGCAAGCTATAAGCTATATAAATTCTTTTACAGCTGTAAAAACGTTTCATTTTTTTCAATTCGATAGGTATCCGTATCGATTACTTATAATTATAGTCCATTTAGTAGATTTTATGACTAAATATTATTAAATAATATCAAGTCTATAACTGACTTGTAAAAACAATAATTATTCTCAAGTTGTATCTTACTTCGAATAGTGGTCAATCAAGCTTTTGGTAGGTATAAATAAATAAAGAAGAAAAATCACTTATCGATTTCTAATACCTTAAAACTTGTAAACAAGAAGGTACGATTGTTTAAACAATGTCTAAGTTAAACAAACCATAATAGGTAAAACATTAGATATGTCAACATGCTTTATCTATTTGTTCACAAAAGTTCAGTAGCCTATTTGATTAATGTCTTGTTTTATAAATACCTGTAACACGTATTACCTATTTTATTGAATGCTAATTAATTTTACATTTGAGCATAAACTTTCACAAAGTCCCTTCATCATCAACTCAGTCAGACTAATTTATTTTAGTAGACTAGCTAGACAGTAGTTTTGCTAAATAATTTAGATTTTTTTTATTTTAATTTAGTAACACGATTGTCGCTCTACTTTTACAACTCGCACCAAGTCCATACAAAAGGACACAAATATATTATTTTTTTTACCTTAGAAGTAGCATGCGTGTACTGACTGCCGATCGAGGCCAAACTAAGATGTTTTTATTAAGACTCGTTAAATTGAATTCGTGCTTCGGAAAAAACCTCTATAATTTAATTCTATAAAATCATTGCAAAGTTTTATTTTTAATTTGTTGACTTGATTACGAAACATTCATCGGCTGTAAATCGTCTCGCAACATTAACTCGATCGTTAATTAAAGTCAAAAATGGTTTTTATCGATGGACATTATCGTTTAGTAATATTAGTATCTCTGCTCACAATTAATACTGAACTAATAAGCTGCTTAAAGAGTTCGTCCGAATAATAAGTAGCCTATGATAAGCAATAGACAGATTAACCATCGCTTTGCTTCTTTATAAGAGTATTGATTAGGACAATCGAGGTCTCAGTTACTTAAGTATTCATAAGAAATATGTATTTCTTTAGGTACAGTACTTAACCTTAATTATTTTAGGACGCTGCTACTATAGTATTTATAAGCTGCCTTACACACGTCTAGATACCTCTCAATATATGCCTACACATGCGTCCTAACGGTATCCTTTCACAATATTTTCAGGGAGAAAGTAGCACTGTCCCGTTGCCAGAATTCGCCAGTATCTGGTGGTCCACCGCCATCCACGGAGCATTCCTTGTTGCTGTGCTGCTTCAAGGACCTGTGTAACCATGAGGACAGTCCCTTGGCGAGGGCCAGGTTGAATCTCACAGCTCATGATTTAGGTAAGTCTAAAGACTTAGAATATCACATATAATTATTATAACGTTGCTTAGCCAATGCATGGCTTGGCAAGGTGTATGTATTCAGTCTTCTTTTCGAGGCGGCTGGCAATCGTATTTGACTGACGTAAAAAATTGATAAAAAAAAATACGACCAGAGCCCAATAAGATAAAAAAAACAAGGCACATAAATACTACTAACTATTGTCCGATCATAACGTAACAATTGAATTGAATTGCTTATTTAGATCAATATATTGAATGAATGAAATCAACACATCATTTAAAGGCGTGATATTGAAATAGTCTACCATTCTCTCTCTAGACGGACTGACGACCATAGAGTCGCGAAAACAATTAAAATGTTTGTTTGATGAAATGAGACTGATAAAGGTGTTTTTTTTTTAATTTTCGTTATTCAAAAAAGAAATATATAATCCTAACTATCCTAACTAATATTATATATGCGAAAGTGAGTTTGTGTGTTTGTTTGTTACCTTGTTACCTTTTCACGCTTAAACCGCTGAACCGATCGCGATGAAAATTGGTTTAGCAGATAGCCTATGGTATGGAGAAGGACATAGGCTACTTTTTATCCCGGGAAAACAAAAGATCCTTGGGGAACGCGGGTGAAACCTCGGGGTGGAAGCTAGTGTAATATAAACATAGCAGAATTTACTATCAGCTTGTATACAAGTCGAAACAAGAGCCGTATTTCCATTTTTTTTTTTGTAACCATGTAGAGTTGGTAAGATACTCTACCTATCACGCCACAGGTCGTGGGTTCGATGGCCGAGGACAGATGTGTGCATGAACATGTCTGTTTGTCCGGACAATAACTGAAAATATATATAGTACTAGTGTAGTATCCCGCGTGATTTCACACGCGTTCCCGAGAAAAAAGTAGCCTTTGTCCCACTACATGCCATCTGCATACAAATTTAATCGCGATCTCAAAAGGAAACAGACAGAGTTATTTTCGCATTTATGATAAAATTATGGAAGTATAGATGTACTTAAAAAAAAAGTTGTAGTATATGTAAATATATCAGTTATCTGGTTTCCATAGTACAAGAGCTGTTTAGTTTAGGAGGTGGTCGTGTGTGATCAGAATGTATGTATTCTTCGGGTATTCTCATTGTTCTGACATTCCATGGTTATGACCATGTAACTGTCACCTGCCTTTGAATATAGAATTACATGCCTTACAATGATGCCAACATTAATTAAAATACAGTTTTAATTCAATGTCCAGGACATAAATACACGTTCAGTATCGCAGTGAGTGGTCAATTAAACTATTATTTGTTGCCTTATTATTGCAAAATGGTCTAGTTTTATATCTGTCAGTTTTTATGGTATAATAAATAAATTGAACATGTCTGAGTGTGTATAAGTCGAGTTCGCATGCCGGTGGAAAATTGAATTAAGGTGCAACCACTATGCGTGTGCGCTTGGTGAATTTGTAATCAAGAAAAACTACTTAGGTAATAGTTTATGAGGTGGATATGAATTTCGACGATCGATTTAATTTCCGAGTCACTGAAGGTACAGCAGTTTTCATTAAACTGGCAGATGTCATTATATTATGTCAAACGTCAACCGACCGATTACGTCAATGGAGGAAACATTTTTTTTAAATAGCCGTACCAAAGAGCTATATCATTTTTAAAACAATCCAATTATCTCTGGACCGGAATTATGGCGGTCATAATAGCATACGAATCATCCATGCATAGTACATTATGGAATTCTGCGTAAAGATTATTGTAAAACAATTATTCTAGTTTATCACGGTATATCAATAAAATTGTAAAGGTACAGTTTCCTCGAACAAAGATATTATTCCATGTCTCAGTATCTAATGTAAACAAGTGGCGCCCGTGACTCACCCTGTAGTGTGTAGGTATGTCTACTGAATTGCATCACTATTTCAAGCTGAAATTTTTATCACGATGATGTCACATCACTTAAAGAGTTCCTTACTTGAGAAGGTGATGATATGGCCGAAGGACAGAAAGCCTATACGGTAACCTATCTCATATTGTGCAATCAATTACGCTCGGGATGTTGGTCCGAGGCAGCAGTGATTACATACTATCAGGTGGATGGCCTGCTTGTCAAATTGGTGACATAATTAAAAAAAACTTTGTTATTAATATTATTTTGATGTTGTTTTGCTTTTCATTTAATCAATTAGTTTAAGTAGTGATTTTTTTAGCATTTTTACATATTATTGTCTCAAAAAACATTAAGTACGATTCCAAACTGATATCCTAAATTAGTCGCTTGTTTTCTGTTGAATTGGCCGAAGGTGGTAAGCACACAAAGCCTAGAAGGAACTGGCTCTCAAGAGCAACGGCCGGAACACACCTGTAGGTACTTGGCGACAGATTTTAAAAAAATTATTTTGTTAGGTATATCTGTCCCCTCGAATACCTGAAACTATCCAAGTCCATCACTATCTATCTGGGATGCTGCAACGGTTATTAGTTATCCAGATGTACTCGTATTTTGCTTCGAGATAATGGATTTACCCCGAGGCCCCTTTTGCACTTTATTGCGATTTGCGATGCGCAATTGTTTTAGCATAGCTCCCATTTCCCTTTGTTCAAATTAATAACAACCATGTTTAAATGGTACTTAATAACGTGAAGATAAAGATTACATTTGATTGAATGAACTATAGATGTTCCATAACAAAGGAGTTTATGTCGGTCAGTAGTAGGTAATAAATAATTCAGATTAAATTTTGAATTTCGAACCGGTGTGTTCTGGCAAGCTGCATACGAGAACATGTTTCCTTTTAGGCCATCAGCTTACCACTTTCGACCACATGGTGCCGACCACATCATCATTTACCACTGTGATACAAACGAAAGTAATAAAAAAAAAACATAATATTTTAGTTTCAAAATTGAACTGAAAAAAGCAACACACGCATAATCAAGCTTCGATGTGTTGTTTTGACTGTCAAACAGTTCTACAAATCGATAACTGGATCAATTGCCCGAAAGAATGCGATCGTGTCACTCTTTATACCCATCAACAATTCGATCTAATGTAATAAAAATCTTTATGGGACCGTTACATTTGAAACTGCCTATTGGAATATTGGTATAGTACATTGGTAACCAGCATTAGTGGGTCAACTGCTAACTGTTCTTATTTATTACCTATCTATGTAAGCAAGCAAATTAAGCGCTTAGGGTAGCTAATAGGCGAAAAATGTAGATAAGAAAATAATGTTTTCAAAACGTATACCCTCAAAGTATAATAATTAAAGAGAAAAGAAGCAAAGTAAAAAGAAGCATTTTTCTTTCACTGATTGACACCTATTGCGGTGAAAAACTGTAACACCGTTTTTCTTTATAGGTTTATTTACAAAATATAGAAAGTTGTCGTCGCCCTTATAAGAAAAATAATATATATAATATTGCGAACTGTTTTTTACCGTGTGTGTGGAATAATGTCCCAAAATATTGACTATTTATTATAATGTGAGTTTAGTTAAGTACTTATTGACAAAATTTTGACATTCAAATGTTGTTTACTGAATTGTGATAGCTCGTGCACTATGTATAGGGTACATTTTCTAAGAAATGTGATGCATAAGCAATTACAATTCGCAGTTTAATGTCCGATATCAATTCTAGTTAGTGCATTAATGATAACATTTTGCTACCGATTCAAATGTGGTAGGTATGATGCATTTATTAAACTTTTTTGTTTGGTATACGAATGATAGCTTTTCCGCGCAGTTTCGCCCGCGTTCCCGGGATAAAATATAGCCTATGTTACTCGGTGAAGATGTAGCTTTCTAACTGTGAAAGAATTTTTAAAATCGGTCCAGTACTTTTTAAGCCAATTCGTTACAAACATACTTACATACAAATCTTTCCTGTTTATAATATTAGTATAGAAGTATAGATTAATATAGAAAGTTATGCCTTTAGTTGATGTTGATACAGACAAGTTCAAAATAGATTTAGGCCTGCGTTCATCGATATTTGACCTGCCAATGCTTATCGTTTAATTGTAGGTATAATAATTTCGAGTTAATTGTTTAAGCACGGCTCAATATTGATGAACGTACCTACTTAGTGTGCAGTTAGTATAATTTATTTCTTTAGAAATTCTTCTTATTCGCATTTATGAATAGATACAGATTTAGGAGAGATGTATGAGTGAGTGAGAGATATTTATCCACTACTTAAACTGGAGCACAAAGGAAACTAGGTGTTCGAATAATGAAATCCATCGGTTGACGCGCGTCCCAAAACTACCTACAAAAAAATATAATTCCAGGAATCGCGAGTCAACTTATTGTGAAGTGGCACCAGAAGAAATTCGATTCTTAAAAAATATATTATATATTATTGTCTCAACCAGCGGGATTAACCGCCACTCTTCTGACAACCCTATCAAAACTGTTGCCATCTTTGTCATTTTATATGTCATTGATAGTGACACGTATACTTTTATCTAGTAATGAACTGATCAGGCTTCTAAAAACTGGAAGTCTTAACCTAGACCTGGTTGATTATCAGTGATTATCCAATGATTATCAGCTTAGAAAAATGTCAGTCCATCTGATTTCCAATCATTAAGATTACCCCATCAATGTATTTTTTTTTCTCAGAAGGTACAGCAGTGGCCAGCGACGGTGGCGCCAACTACAATGGAGAGGTTTGGTTCAAAGCGGCGACAATCGCCGTACCGGTGTGTGGGGCTCTGATACTGTTCCTACTGGTGGCCGTAGCGGTGCGGCTACTGAAGGCAGACGCGCTGTTACATGCTGATAGGAAACTAAGGTATGTACATTTACTTAGATTTAAGGCTGATTGTCCATCGAAGCGGGTGGCTAGGAAAATATATATTAGCACCCTTAGGGGCCGTCCATTAATCACGTGATGCTCGAAAGGGGGGGAGGGGGTTCGGCAAATATCACGAAATATCACAAGGGGAGAGGGTGTAGTAAGATATCACGTGTTTCGTCAAACGCGCGATTTCTAAACCGAATAGCGGCGTGTAGTGTGACCTTGATTCGCCGTTGCCTGGCAACGAAGTCCCCGCGCGAAGATAATATTATAAAAAAAAATATAATCTTTGTAGGTTGGGTGGGGAGGGGGGGTTAGTCTTAAACCTCACCACGTATCACCAAGGGGGAGGGAGGGGTTAAAAAATGCTAAAAAAACATCACGTGATTAATGGACGGCCCCTTAAGGGCGTCACACATGGCGAAGGTGAGATAATATTTTATCTTAAGATATATGAGACAGTGACCTATGAAAAAGAAAGAAAGTGAAGGTAGGTAGTTGCTTCTCTTTTCATAGTATAATGCTCTCTCATTGATCTTAGATCAATTATAGCATCTGCACCATGTGAGTTACATAAGCAAGCTATAGAGCACGCCTTACTAAGTATGAACCGAAAGCATACGTATGAACATAGAAGGGTCTCAAAAGAGGATGATTGATGGGAGACGCGAGGTGGGTTCAGGCAGATGCATGGAACATCGCTATGAAAGCGCTATACACTAGCTAGCATATCTTTGCTTACGATCGGCACAACGGACCGGAGCGATACTGTTACTCTATAGCTTTTATGTATACTCAAAGATAGCACCTCTCCGGTGGTAAGGCAGTCGGTGATAGTTAGGTTGTAGTGATGTCGTTCGAATTCTACAAGAGTTTGAGTTTTCAGTGAAGGAAATCGTTATGAGGAAACCATAGCTCGATGGTTAGGTACTTAGTAGTACCCGCCTGGCTAGCTTCCACCGTCAAGATCAAAATCTGTCGCCAAACACTTAACTATATGTTCCGGCAGTTGCATTTGAGAGCCAGTTGCCTTCTAGGCCGTGCGTGTTTACCTTCGACTACATTATCATAGTGATTAGTGAGATTATGGTTAAAATTCATCTTACTAATATTTATTTTCTCTCAATTTCAGAGGCGGCTATATGTCACCATTAGCTCAGCATACATCAGAAGATGTAAAAAAAGTATGGGTGGGGACTCCCTCCACCCCGCTCCTGGTCACCCCCGGGGGCTGCCTGGTGGCGGTCGAGCGCGCCCAGCTGGTCGACGTACCCCCCTGCCAACAAATCTGTGATATCCAACGGTAGACTGTCTAGTGTGTGCGCGAAATCTCTTGGGCGGGCTGTACCGTGCGTGACGGGTTATGACTGAGGTGATAATTGATGATGTTTAGTTACACTATAACACTTATGATGCTGGAAATAGAGTCTATATTCTAAAATTGTAATGCGTATTTTAGGTTCTCTGTTTTTCAACTAAATTCAGTTTCAAAAGTGTCACAGTTTGTCTAAAATCCACTACAGGGTTATTATTATCATAATATGATATAAATATAATTTTCCAATAATTTGCTATCATGACTGAACTGTTTTATCTTGAATCTTTAAATATACTGTAATCACGGAAGGTTGTATATCAAAATAAACTTGTCTATTTATATCCCGATTTTTGCCAATTGAATGAATGATAACCAAGTATGTATGTAAATTAGTTATTAAAAACGACTGAAAGCCTATCGCCACTACAACACTAAATAATATGATAAAAAAAGAGTAAAATGTGTTTAGAATTTTCTATAATATCTAAATGAGTGGTGAAAAGGCGCAAATGTGAATCTTCTTCTTAAATTGATCTCAGATTTTTTCTTTTTTTTTTCACCGTTTCAAGTCACGGCGCAGGCGCAGCCCGCGGGTATACCAAATCTACCACAATGTATAATTGTAATGTTTATTTTAATTTTAGTTATTTTTATAAGCGCTTTGTGTTCCTCTATCATAAACTTTGTAAATGTACACCATTTTAGATTTAAGGCGATAAATGATTTTGTATGGAAGCGTAACGTTATTCAGTTACCAAATGTGTGAAAATTAAACATTTCACCGAATTTACCATTCAGCAAGTGATATGTGGATGTTTACACAAATTACCAACACAATGGTAACATTCATAAATATTGTCAATTACATTACCATTTTTGGTAATCAATTAATGTGGGTAGTTAGATAGTTAAATAAATTGAGAAACTTGAAAAAAGGTTTGTTGGAATCGTTGTATTTTTATACAAAATTGTATATATCAATGTATTCTTTTTATTTTATTTATAATCTGTACCGACATCATAATTTCTGCATGCATTTCCTAAACTTCCATAATGTTAAATCATTTGTAATTTTGTATATATAGTATACGTTAGTTATTTAAGTTTGTTACCTGTTGTTTTACAGTGTAGTGTCGTAAATAGAGGCGATTTCTGTTAGTTAAATCCATTGAGGGCTACTTTCCTAGTCTTATTTTATCTGTTTTTTTGTAGTATATCATGTACATTTTTATGACAACATTTATTTTTTACTTTCAATGGATTTTGCTTGTGGTCGAACACAAATTGAACGGCTTTATTTAAAAATATATATTTAATTTTAAGATTACATTGGTTGTTTGTAAATAATTTTTGTATGGGGAATTTTGTAGTAAGCTATTTTCTGTCGTTATTTTTTTTAATTTTATTCACAGCTATTGGAACTTCATACTACATATAACGTATCAAATTATCGAATCCCATCTTCAGATTTTTTATTTTGACCAAAGCATAGAGCTTTGTAATATTAAAATTTAATTTCCCCATTAAACATTTCGACCATGTCACAGAGATGGACCTTACAATGAAGCTTCCTTATGGGTGCCTTACCTACGGATGTAATTAGTAATAGGACATGATAAATAGGTGCAAGTCAATAATACTCTATAATGTTATGATATATCTGCGATCTTTTATGTAAATATTAAATGTATGTGTAAAAATAAATGAAATAAAAGAAATTATTTTATTACTGGACTTACTTGGTTTTTTAAACTTTAACCTATGACCACACTTCATATACGTGGACTAATTTAATAAACTAAGAAGAATAAGACTGCAAATGACGAGGCTGTATGGGCTAGAACCCTTTGCCTTCCCTAAATAAGGGAAAACATAAGAAAAAGAAATACCTATGACTCGTAGATAGCTATGACTACTACCTGTGCGCACACGTATTGATGTGCGTGTGGGATTGACAGACAGAATTAAATATGGGTTCATCTAACCCTACAATGAACATTACCTGTGAAGGATAACGTCACTGTGAGGAAACCATAGCACAGTGGCACATTTAACACTTGCAATGTATTATATATGTAAGTATGTTTGTTCGGGTGGAATCTTTGAACTCAATTTTGAAGTAAATATCTTGAACCGATTGAGCTGAAATTTTGTTTACACATTTAGTTTGGATGACGATGCACGATATGGTGTGTGACATCATTCTAAATCCAATATGGCGGACCATCCCAGATGGCGGAATAGTTATTTTTAATGCATTTCTACAATATGGATATCAAATGAAAGGGTTTGTGGAGAGTAATTCGAAAAATAATTGGCGTTATTCCAAATCCAATATGGCGGATCATCCAAGATAGAGGAATAGTTATTTATAATGCACTTCTGCAATATGGGTATTAAATGAAAGGGCTCATTGAGAGTAAATTGAGAAGTGAGCTCCAAGCTGAAATAAGTTTGACTTGTGTAATTTGGCGTGTTGGGTGTCATCAGAATTGGTCTGCAACCTGTCTAGGAGAAGGACAACTCCAATATCAAACTCGGAACTGTGTTTCGTCAGGCACAAGTAAGCTCCAAGCTGAAAAAAGTGGCGCATTCTCCCAAACACCCAAGTCAAGGTCAATTTTTATATACAGACTGAGAAACCTAGCCAGCGATAACTAAAAAATAAATTAAAAGCTAAATTAAATGAAAAAGGAGGAAATATTTTTTCCTTAATTTTTTTTACTATCAACTTATAACCTCATTATTTACAATTTATATGACCATAAAAGCTTGTCGCGCTATTTGTAAATAAACTAGTACCAATTTAATTATGTAAATTGATCTGCTAAGTTTACTATATTTTAAATTAATTAAATACCGATTGGTAATTAAACTTCGCGACAAGCTTTTATGATCATATAAATTTGATGGATAATTTTTTTACGGAAAAAAATATTTTCTTCTTTTTAGAGCGTTTAAATAAAAGCTTTTTTAAAAAAGCTACTGTACCTACTTACTCATCGAGGCTTCGGGAGCCTGGCGAGTGGAGAACTTTTACCTCCTCGGCCATACAAAGAGGAAAACACTGCCAGCCTGTTAGGAACCTTGCCTATCGGCTGTGCTATCGGCATGCGGCAGCGGCGGTAACTTTGAGGAAATTTTATAGCAAAATTAATATATAGTATAAAATACAAACTATGATATATAGAAAACATCCTCAAAGCCCTCGCTGCTGTCGATAGGCAAGGTTCCCAACAGGCTGGCAGCGTTCCCTTTTTGGATGGCCAAGCTTATGCGTTGGCGGAAAAAGCTCCCAGCCCGTCGGTCTCCCGAAGCCTCGATGAGCTTGGATGATAAAATCCGAGCAAATCGGCGAGCCTCGAACCCCCACGGACCCATGGTTTCAACTGCGAATGGCATGAACGAAAAATTAGAACCAAGACAAGCGTATTTTTTAAATTTGGATTTTTCAGCACCGGTCGCAGCGACATTACAAGTCGCCCGTAAGTGGGAAGGCGTAAGTGTATCTACACACGTGGCATCCCACACCAGCGGCTTGCCAACACTCCACGGGATCAAAGTCATACCATCCGGCCTCTTGCCATCGTCACGCGCAATTCCGACTGGTTCTAGTACAGAAGGCACGTTATTACCTATATTTTGTATATTGTATTTTTGTTGTAAGTACTTAAATAAATAAATCTATAAAGAAATGATAAGTTTAAAACGCGGAACGGATTTGAATTTGTACCCTCATGATCAAACCTGACTGAGACTACATTCAATTAGAAGTGATGCGTGGCCGGGTTTAATTAGTTAATTTAAATAATCAACCTTGGTTTAAAACTAGATCAATTTATTTGACGGAAACGTTTCGTCATTACCGGTTGAAATCCGCTATTTAATACAGATATCATCTTTTATCTATCCATCATCTTAGATATCCTTATTTGCTACTCAATTATAAGTCTTATACCATTAAAATAGGTGCTCTAAGTTTCTATGAGAGTTTGAAAATAAATGTCATATATTAATTATTATATTAATATTTGTAATTTTTTAATTTGAGATATTTCTATTTTTAAGATCAGAGCAAAAGATATGAAATCTTATAAATAAGAATGTGGGTAATTAAAAAATATAGTATTTTTGTGAATTTTGGACTTTCAAGTCAATATTCGAAAGGTAAGTTTCAATATTTCTTTCTAATATTCAGTTAGTTGATAGGTACCTACACATAACTAACAATTAGCTTGGCTTTACCTACCTATTTTTTTATATATTTGCGTTGCCAGGAGAATAGGGGAGGACTTTAGCGGGGTAAAATAATTGGGCGACGATCCCCAATTATTTTAACCCGCTAAAGTTATCGGTTGCTAAAAATGCAGCTCGGGCAAATGTGGTATGCACCTACGTTATTGCTAAGATCATGTACCTACTACCTACTGCATTATGTGTGTTATACTGTAAAAAAACATAATAATTATGGTAAGAAAAAACTCTGTAGTAAATTTTTATTGAAGTTTGGTGTAATGTACCTAATGCCTACAGTTTTTTTTCCAAGCCCCAAGGAGGTCTAGTATAAAGTATATATGGCGGAATGTTAATTAGATAGTTTGCTGCGTAATTACTAGCTGTTCCTAAACTAACCTTGGGTAGATGAGGTACCTACCTATCTAGGTTTAAGAAGCACAACGCAAATAATATCCTACTCATGTATAAAAACAAGTAATAAATTAATGTCCGTCCATCGTTAGCGGATAAAAAAAAAAAATTAAAAAAGTGCAACAGTGAATTTGAGATAAAGCCCACGAAAATAATGTTAATTCAAGAAAAATCATTTGTCCTGGAAATTGAATGAAACCGCAGGGCGAAAGCTAGTCTAAGATATTGCATCATTTATATGCGATTCAGGTGCCTAGTCACTTGATACGTAATTATTGTCTTATTATTATGAACCTCACGTCGAAGACTCGTTCCATAACTTGGATTTACTCATTAATAAAAAAAAAACCGGCCAAGTGCGAGTCGGACTCGCTCACGAAGGGTTCCGTACCATCCATACTATCCATTCTAATATTATAAATGGGAAAGTGTATGTGTCTGTCTGTTTGTTTGTCCGTCTTTCACGGCAAAACTACTGAACCGATTTAAATGAAATTTGGTACACAGATAGTCTAGAGCCTGAGAAAGGACATAGGCTACTTTTCCCACGGGAACGCTGGTGAAACCGCGGGGCGGAAAGCTGGTTATCTATAAAAACGGTAAAAAATCACGTTTGTTGTATGGGAGCCCACTTAAATATTTATTTTAATCTGGTTTTTAGTATTTGTTGTTATAGCGGCAACAGAAATACATCATCTGTGAAAATTTCAACTGTCTAACTATCACGGTTCATGAGATACAGCCTGGTGACAGACAGACGGACGGACAGACAGCGAAGTCTTAGTAATAGGGTCCCGTTTTTACCCTTTGGGTACGGAACCCTAATAATGACAATAGGAAATAGATAAGTACGAGTATGACAACTTAATTATCTTGTATGAATTTATGTAACTTACTTGCAAAGAGGGTTAGTACTTACATACTGAGAATTGTTTAGTTTGAACTTTGCGAGCTTTCGACCTCATGGATTTTGTCTTCTTTTTTACTAAAAAAAAACTGACCATATTCGATGTTTGACCACAATCACTATGGCAAGTGATAATGTGGCCGAAGGTGGTAAGCACACAAAGCCTGGAAGGAACTAGCTCTCATGCAATGTGCAACTGCCGGAACAGCTAGTCGGTGTTTGGCGACAGAGTTTTCAACTTGAGGGTGGTAGCCAGCAGTCAGGTAGGTATTACAAAGAACTTCTGCACGTTAGTTACTCCTATAATTCCTACCAGCACCATCCGAACCCGACAGAGCAAACTCTACCCCGCTGCCGCGATTGTGTTTGCGAGATTTCTCTACCTACAGAGTTGGCACAGCGCCTCTCGTGGATTTTTCATGGTACTAATTTCACCCATTCAAAATGTTGGTTGTTAGCTGTATTCTATCATAATGTTTCGAATTCAAATTCAAAAATCATTTATTCAGTTTAGGCCCTAATAAGGCACTTATGAACGTTACAATTGATTCTACCACAATTACACTCAAGGTTCAAATTACAATTGTAATAAATGTAAACAAAATCATCTATGTTCCTTAGTAGATTATAGATATATATACCTAACTATACCAACATATAACTTTTTTAGTCATTTATAAAAATTACAAAGCTTCGTACAAACATACAAACAGATTACACATTATTGTGTTGAATAAAATAATAGATAATTGAATTACACTGTTGCTCTACTTATTGCTAGTAGGTAATAATTTTGCTGGTATATAAATTAAATTAAATTCAGACATTTATGCCATTCTGTCTCTAACAGTACGAATCAAATAAATACACTAGATGAAAAGTATGTACTAGATAAAATATTTAAATTCTAATATACTCATAGACTTTTAAAATCAGTTAAATAAGTTAGGTGAACGGCAGTGCAACCTCAGCCAAGACCTTTCTTTTTCAATATCAATTTAATAAATCTTTTTGAAGTTAATTTTGTGATATTTCCGTTTTTTTTTCAGAGCAAGATGACTAATAGTGAAAATAATAGACGTGCCGAAGGAAAAGTAGTTAATTTCGATCACCTCATATTCTGGGTGGCCAATGCGAAAACGGTAAGAAATTAAAACGTTTTTAAAAGTGATCGTATAATAGCATTCAATTTATAAAAATTACCCAGTATAGTTAACATACTTTTATTATATTCTGTCCATAATCTCAGGCTTCAAGTTACTTTGTGACGAGGTTTGGTTTTAAGCCTCTAGCCATTCGCCAATCTACAGAAAGCAGGCCCGTGCTGTCTTATGCTGTTAGACTGAACAAGGTAAAGATAAATTAAGATATTTAATTGATACTATGTGAAGATCCAGGGTAAAAAACGATGAAAGGGAGGGATTCGACAAACACTTTTACATTTAACTACACTCTACTAATTATATTCAATATATTACGTTGCTAGCTCAAAATCTTCAAAAATGTGAAAATTTGTTTTGGCTTTTGGAAGATATCGACATTTTTTCTATTTAGAAATATAAGGTTAATCAGAGACTTCTTTCCGGATTACACTCAATAACTTTTTACATTTATATAACAGATAACAATAGCCTTTGAGTCTCCAACAACATCTGGCGGTGAGATGTCCAAGGATCTGACTGCACATGGAGACTTTGTAAAAGACGTCGCTTTTGAAGTGCAGAATTTGGATGAGCTAGTTCGCAGGGCTAAAGAAGGTGGCGCAGAAATAGTTAAAACAATCACGGAGGAGAAGGACGATAATGGAATCTTAAGATTTTGCGTGTTAAAGACTGTGAGTATTATGAAACATTAAAATTTTGCGGCTTCTTAGAAAAAGCCTAATGTATAATTAATTATCTGAAGCAAACGAACGAAGAACTTTGAAAAAAGTTCGTTGGAACGACTTTGTGCAAAGTTCTTCAAGCCTGGATCCAAAGTGCTGTATTTCTGGTCGTACTATCACATCTATTTGGGTATTTTAGTGAGTCTTGAATCAAATAGCTCTTAGGTTAACTTTCGTGACAATAACTAATAGTTCTAAAATGATGATAGTATTTGTTCCAAAGTCTTAACTCTTATCTACATTCAAAGTCTTGATAATAGTGTATTAAGTATCACTATCAGTTATTGCTGGGTAAAAGCCCGTCTTCAATTATTTGTACATCAGACAATTTGACTTCCATAAACCTTTAATTTCAGTATGGAGATAACACACATACTCTTATAGATCGTAGCAAATATAATGGGATATTTTTACCAGGATACGAACCGTTGGAGGATGATGTTCTCAATAAAGTGTTGTAAGTTACTAATTTTAATAAGCATTCTATAAATTGGACTTGTTTTTTTTATAATGTTTTCTGGAATAGCGATAATCGATATGTATTGTCATTATTGTGATACTGCAAATAAGTGCCCGAATTTATAAATTATATAACGTGACTCCTGGCATTCTATATTTTTATATGTAGTTTTGGGACGCGCGTCCCATTCCAAAGCCAAAGGGTAAAATCTAGTTAGAAAGTAAACGGCTATATTGATTTATTATTCAAATTTCATCTTTTCTACACTTTCCTACTACCTAGTTAGCACTGAGAAAACTTTCCCAATGACTACGTAACAAATATTAAGTACATTAAGTTTAAAGGTTAGATATTAAAATCGATGTCCGTATACTATGATGTCATCAACAGCTTAAAGAGTAACTAGAACTAGAGTATGTCAATTGATAATTATCGTAATTAGAGTTTTAGCATAGGTAAGGTTAGCATCCAATGATGATGGTAAAATAAGAAACTAAAGAATTTCAAAACTTGCAGACCAGATACCAATTTGATGTTCATAGACCATGTCGAAGGAAATATGGCCGATGGAACCCTTGAAGATTCTGTAACCTGGTACGAGAGGAACCTTAATATGCAACGGTTAGTAGCAAATTTTTGGGGTCCTTGTATTTTTGCAATCCTATTAAGTAATAGGCCTACTTATCTTTATGATAAGTATTGTGCGAAAGTTTTTGTGAATGTTTGTTACTCACTCAAGTAGTAATGGATTTGAATTAGATTTATCACATAGATACATGATCACTTATATCATAAAACAGTGTAGGTTTCCTGGAAACTTAAGATCCTTCAGGAACGCGGTTACAACCGTGGAACAGAAGCTAATTAACAGTCTGCAAATTAACTTCAGTAGGTCTTGTGAGAAACGTTACGTTTTGTGACCCAGTTTCTCACTAATAGAGTACAAAAACAGTGAAATGCCAATTTATTTTTTCTTATATTATGTTAAAACAAGATTGAATTTGGATTATTTGACATATTACTCCTATTTGTTTATCTTTATCTCCAATTTCCTAGTTTAACCTTTCTCTTTCAGGTTCTGGTGCATTGATTACAAACATGACTTGGTACCTTATTCTTGCATTAACTCAGCATCTGTTATCAATCCTGAGGAAACCGTCCTCGTGAGTATCAAGATAAAAATAGTACTCACAATCAGTGAGGCCTCAACAACACACAATTAGTACATGCATCTCTCAATAGGTGGCGCTGTATGTTTGACGTATTTTCCTACATCGCGATGTTAAGAGTCTCCCCGTTTTAATGACCCTCCACGGAAACTTGACGTCAGATATCGCTTCTCGGCCTTTTGGCTAAGATCAAAGTGTAGTATCTGTTCTTTTCAGCTTAATATCTGAAAGTTCCCTCACTGAGGGACCAGTATATTAAACTGATTTTTGTATCCAGACGGGATGTACGGGGCTCGCTCCACTCCCGTCACGGGTCGGCCCGGCATTGCAGTGCCGCCGGGATCGGCCCATATAAAACCATATCAATCGCTCTCGCATTTAATCCAACCCATGAATGATTTGGCTAGTTCTAAACAGAAGTAATAGAAGTAGCATTTTATTAATGTCGAGATAACGAGTAAATCGCGTTTTTTTATTGTGTCTAAATATACATAGATATAAATAAACAAAACTTAGACTTGCACTTGGATTACTTTTGCACAAACTTACTTCACACTCAAGGAGTCCAAATAGTGGCAGCTCAGTTTTGCCAAAAATGCTACTTGGATTACTTCTGTTTTGAAGTAACCATTTAATAAAGAGCTTATAGTGGAGCGTTACTTGCGTTGAGAAGTATGATGATTTGTGATGATTGGAAGTCGGAATGGAGTATATTAATATTATTTTATAACAGTTGTCTATGAACGAGGCTGCAAAAGGCTTGCGCCCGACAAGCAAAGCCAGCGAGTTTGTGAAAGCTCTAGGAACATCAGGAGTCGAGCATGTTGCCTTGTATACCGACGACATCATTTCTACAGTAAGATTTATTAATTACCTATTGTAAGTAGACGTGCTCAAAATTAAATTAAATCGTGGTTTGAAAAATAATTTATTACTTACTATGTCAGGAAAAGGACTTGGCCGATTATTTACACAATTTGTTAATCTGTGTAGTGTCGATTAAGTTATTATTAAGTATTTGTAAGTTTTTAGTTTCTCTTAACAATTTAATATCTACATGAAAGTAAAAACAGTGTAAGTAGGTGCACGCCAGAGCACTCCCTAACAATAGACAGAAACTACTCTGTGCAATAGACGTAACATTTTTATTTTTTAACTTTCACAGATGCGCAACCTAAAATCTAGAGGAGCTGATATTTTGACATGGCCCCCGACGTACTACGAACTCATTAGAGAGAAACTAAAGGACAGTTCAGTGAATGTGGACGAAAGTATTGATGCGTTGGAGGATAATAACATTCTGATAGACTTTGATGAAAGAGGTTATATGCTGCAAGCCTTTACCAAGCACGTTCAGGCTCAACCGACAGTTTTTATTGAAGTGCTGCAGAGGAGGAACCATAGGGTTTGTATAACCTTTTATATTTGTATAAGATTATTGTAGAGGATTTGCCGACTCATGTAATCTGAATACATTTCTTGTTTTTGTTATATTTTTTTCGTGGCGTGTGCATGAAACCATCTACGCGTGGAACGTAAATAGAGGTATGTTTAAAACCTCACAAAGCTAATAAAAGTGGAGTCAAATTAAAAAATAAAATATGTATTGGAAACTTCGAATCTCACACTTTAAAATAACGTAAAATATATTTCATTTATTGCTTTTCTGATGACTAAAAAAAAAATATTTATTTTTTGATAAATTCCGCAAGAACACTGATTTTAGGGAGACTGGAGCCTTATGAAATAATTTATGGCAATCAAAATGTTTTTAGGGCTCCGGAATAACAATAAATAATTTGTAAATGTTATTCGAAACGGTAAAAACGAGACAAACGGCTGTCATTTTTATTGTGGAATTATTATGCGGGGCTTTCATATTTCATGTTTCATAGAGACATTATTTTCTCTCAATTTCAGGGCTTTGGCGCCATGAACTATAAGTGGGTATTCGAAGCAATTGAGCGTCTGGAGTCATCCAAGAGTGAAGTGAAGGAACAAAACGAAGAAGCCAAGAAAACAACAGCTGCTTAGTATAGTAATCTTTGTTGCTATATGTATGTTCATTACTTATCTTTTAAATATATAAATTCAGCTTTCGTATGTTTGCGTCCGCAAAACTTAAAAAGTTAGTAGATGGATTATCTTGAATTTTTTACACAAGCTTTTTTATTACTATATAAGTTTCTATGTACTTTTTATCTTTAAGTTCCCGCGGGAACGGGAAATTCTAAGCGTTTCGCGAGGTTAAATTAAACCAGCTTATACAGCGAAGCGTGACCAGGCTTTAACTAAGTAGTTGGTAAATATTTAAAGTTGCCTGTACAATATTATATAGCAATTAAGTACATATCCTGAAGGTACTTTGCAGGGGAAGAGTCACAACTCAACATTGCTTTGCAGTTGCTATGAGATTGGAAGTAGGAGTACTTAACAAGCAAAATACATTAATTTTGGTATAGTTATAACTTTTCATAATGAATACCATAATATGTACAGGATATTAATTATATTACACTGTTTTTAAGATAGAGATATGACAAAAATATTGATATACATCGTCAATATGAAAAACTTTTATTATAGGACCAACTCTGTTGTCGCGTAAAATACATTTTGGTCGAGTAGGTATTGAACTTTTGTATGGAACAGCTGATATTTTTTTCAGTGAGTCCCTAGTAAAAGTTGTTCATTTTGATGAGTACTTCCACCCCCACAAGTATTGCCAGTGACTAAAAAGACCCAGTATAGATTATGGGTCTATTTTGTAGATCAAACATTTTTGATGTTATAGGTTTAATTAATTATCCACATAAGTTAACCTAAATTTATATTTTTTTATTATAACCCTTACCTTATTCTATTTATTTTGCTAATTTGAAAGAGATCTTAAATTATTCCTTATAAGATATTTTTTTATATAGATGTTGAAATAGCAGGACACGGTAGGCCTTCGTGGTGTGACCTATTTGACCCTAATCCCCGACCATTGTAGTGATGATAGTGATGAGAGTAGCCTACAGGTTTTTGGCGGCAGATTTTTAATTTAACGGTGGCCAGGCGACTACTACAAAATATTCATCAAGATGTCTTCCTTCACTCAAGCTCAAACTAGGTAGGTAGGTATTGTAGGTTTCGAACCCACGACTATTATAACACCACTACCACAGACGTTACAATAAAATGACAAGACCAATTAATTCGATCATTTTAGTATTTTCGTTTTACTTCACAGTCATAAACATATCTACGTCTTTAAAAACCTATTTCTTTCAATATCATAGAATGTCAATGGAAAATTCTTGTGACAATATTGCGCAACATTGTGAAATACCATGCGCAGTAAATGGCGGCCGACTGGTACCGGATTCGAAGCGCGACTGACGTGGGGTAGAGACTACCACTGCGCTTATTGGTATAATTTTAATGCAATACAAACGCTATGAAGTACGTGCCTCAATTTTAGGGTTTTTATTTTGTAAAATTGTAACTTTTTATGAGGAATAATGTTGAAAAGAGTAGTAGATTTTTTATTTAAAAAAATCTGGCTTCCGAATTTTCAATCTATCCTTTCTAAGCTCTCAAAGAAAGTTCTTAATAAGCTAAATTCAAAATGGATCTTTGTGTAAATAAGTAAGTACCTTCTCAAGTAATCAACTACCTATTTTACTTCCAGCTATATAAACTATATAGCTATATTAACTTATAAATGGGACAGTTTGTGAGGATGTTCACGCAGTCATGGGCTCAATGGTATGAATTATATTTTCCACATATCTATATTACGTTATTTTGGAACAAATAACGTATATTTGTATCCCACGTAGCAGATTACCTGAATTTTACCAAAATAATATTGACCAGTATTCCCTGAAACTTAGACTAACATAAACCTTGTCCATAAAACAGCAAAAGCTTATGAAAGCCAAATATTCAACGAAGATAAAGATCCTCGAAGACTAATCTCTTCACCAGAGTACTTCAGGGACGTGTTTGTAATTTTCTTATTCCTTTGACCTAAATTGTACAAATGGCTTTGACTTTGAAACCAAAGCCTCTAAAGTCAGCCAGGATTCAAGTAATGACGCCACGGCGCCATCGCCACCCCGCCTCTGTGCTTTAGTTGTTGTTCATATCCAGTTTTAAATCGAATCACATTTGCATTTCATTTATCGAAGATGCCAAGTGGTTCGACTTGTTATGTAGAATGGACAAAATGTTACACGTTTACGGTATACAAATTTAAAATCATAAATGTGCTATCCAAGGGTAGTAAGCAGTATACCTACTCTCGTAAATTGGGTGTGCGTCAGCGCAGCGGCAAAGTATCGAATTTCATGATATGACACTTCAATATGAATTACTATTAATCACTATCACGTGAACCGTCTGTCTACGTCTGTATTTTTTTTATTGTATGGCAGAAATTAGTTCCATGAGTATTCCGTCGGAGGCGCTGCACGCTATGATAATTGCTATACAGAAATGTCGTAAACGTAAACGCGAAGTAGTTTACTAGCATCAATTCTTAACACTCAGTGTACTGAACGAAGTCTAGTATTACCAGTGCCGTAACTAGGGCTGTGTCAGCACTGCAGGACGAGGAGGGGCGCAGAATTGACCAGATCCGGACTAAGTTTTGGTGCATGATAGTTAGTCGCAGATAGAGAAGCACGCACCGGGACCATAAATGGCTAGTTACGGCATCAGGGTCACCTAATAGGAAAAAAATCGGGTCAATCGGATGGTTAACTATCAGAGACGATCCAATTTAGGTAATAAAAAAGACTGCGGGAAATAATAGACGCGGAACGATATCATCGGGACTGTCCCGGCAGAATTGGGATGGGTGACAACCCTGTACGGCACTGAGTATCTTATAAACTGTTGACAAGCTTAACCTATGTCTAAATGCAAAAAAAATATGTTATGGCACATATTTTATTGGCCCCAAACAAAATCATACCAAACTACTGTGCGACAGAGGTACAGCAACTTGTTGGACATCTGGATAAACAACGCGCCATCATAAAGGTAAGCACACACATGAATGAGGTAAACTAAACTTGAATCTTATTCTGCAAATCGTACACAAGGTCTCGAAGTCACAGAGACTTTCCTTTCAGATTTTTGGATGGGATATTATAATACTTGCTTAATTGAAAACTTGAAAGGATGTTATTTCAAAGGATAAAAGATTATACTTTTTCTCCTTAATAATAGATTAGACTAAGATACTCGTTGTGGATTCTAATACTAATAGTACATAGTAATAGTACTAATAGTCCTACTATGCACTGCACATTATCTGAAATCTTGAGGTTAAGTTTGCATTAAAATATATTAGAGCAACTTTGTTGTGCGCGCAGCTTTACAATAAGCTTGTTTTGTATAAATACTAATTTTATTACTAACGTGGTGTTTTCTGTCTCCGATATAAAACTGTTCGAGTTTATTTACGTATCAGTCTTCCGAGGGTTTTCGTAAGAAACTGTTAAGGAATACGTTTATGAAAGTTAATTTAAAGTGAGAGAGGATATTATTTTCAGGATCTTATTATAAACAACACAATGGTGGGTAAAATTTACGATCTAATTAATTAATTTGAGTAGATAATACGATGTGGAGATTTATGATACCTTAAGTTACATTATAATAATAAAATTGGGACCAATTTTTTAATGGTATAAAATCTTTTTGGTGTGCAAAGAATACAATTTATAATCTAATTCTACTCATAAATGAGTTTTGGAAAACATTCCAAATAAAATGTCTGTATGTAGGTACGTACTATTAGTTTTCTTTCTAAATCTTCTACATTCTGTCTAAAAGAATGGACTAATTTTATAATTCTGAATAGTTATGGACAAATTTTATTATTCTAAATAATTACTTAATGATATTTTTCAGACATCCTACACTGATAAAGGTAGAAAACCAGAAAATGGTAGATTTCTTGCATTCGACCATCTCACATACTGGGTTTCAAATGCAAAACAGGTAAGACATACCTATTTTGACATTTAAAATACATAAGTAACTTACTTAGGTACGAGTACCTAATCGACACTTTGGAAAACGTTTAGATACGTGTTATATTTTTTACTACCTACTTACTTAATCAAAACTGATTATAAATTCTTTTTTAATAATAGGTATGAATATTAAATTTTACACATACTTTATACCTACATTTATACAATTTTTGTTATTTTATGTAGGCAGCCAGTTACTATGTGACGAGGTTCGGCTTCGAACCTCTTGCCTACAGTGGCTTGGAAACAGGTTCGAGAAAAATAGCTTCACATGCTGTCAAACTTAATAAGGTGAGCAAAATGGTGATTTATATACTAGCTGTCCCCCACGGATTCACCCGCTTTCTCGAGAAAAAAAGTAGCTTATGTCCCTCTTCATACCGTAGGCTACCTGCGTACCATTTCATCGCGAGCGGTTTAGGCGTGAAAATCTAACAGACCGAGTTACTTTCGCATTTATAATATTAGTATGGATTGTTGGGTCTCAATTGGCGTACCAAGTAGTAGATTTCAGGGCGAACAATTTTATAAATGGATACAATATTTACTGGCTTGTTTTATAACCCATGTAAAATAACACGTATAAGTATTTTTATTAGGTACAACAGAGATTTTGCTAATTTTCCTTTCTAATAACCCATTTTCGTTTTGGATGATTGTATCTTTTACGTCATAATTATGTCCCCGAGATTGTCAGTACTTATCAATAAAAAGCAGAGTTGTATGGTAAGCGCTGCGTTTCTAGCACAGGTGTAGGTATTCTTTAATATTTTTTATATGGTCTAGTAACCTAAGGTCGCTTTTATAACAGTCTTTAAACAGAGGGTTTTAGAAAGGTGAAAGCTATGATCTTAGCTTAGCCGAAAATAAAAATAAATGTTAAAAATTAGCTCTTTCCATTAGTTTGACGGATATCATTACTTCGCAGAAATTGATCCTTATTAGCATCACTATCGGGTGGTGTAATAATACAGTATGTGTTTGTTATTTCAAAATCAACGAGTTCGATTCCTGGCCAGGAATATTGATTTTTCAAAAATTCAATGATGCAGTTTTACTTTTCATCAAAATCGGACTCGAGACTCTGTGGAGTATTTTTTGCTATTCCTTGTAGTTTAGGATTTGGCCATCCACGCCCTCTTAAAAATTCATCCAGTGTTATTAGTTGTGCTAATATCTATGCACCAAGAAACCCGATATCTTTCTAAAAACATGAATTTATTTCGCGGAAATTTAAAAAGGTACTGATTTCACAGATAATCTTCGTCTTCCAAAGTCAGTATGAACCAGTTGAAACCGAGTTAACTAACGAGGTGGCTTCACACGGAGACTTTGTCAAAGATGTAGCCTTCAATGTGGAGAATCTGGACTATATCCTGGAGTATGCTAGGAAACAAGGCGCTAAAGTAGTCAAGGATTTGTGGGAGGAAAAAGACGAGTTTGGAGTTGTTAGGATGGCAGTACTGAAGACCGTAAGTATTCATTCAGTAACTTTTTTGGTAAGTGATGACTGAGCCGAAGGTGAGCACAGAAAGTCTAGAAAGAAGCTGGCTTTTAAGTGAAATGTTCAAAAAATCTCAGATCTTCAACTTGTGGGTGGTAGCCACTCAGGCGAGTATTACAAAGTACCCTACCACCGTGCTGTTTCCTCACGATGTTTTCCTTCACAATATCGTTGTATTTTTTAACATTACAAGAACAATGGTAACACGTCTGGTTCACGAGCCAGTAGCTGGCGGATAGTGAAGACCAACCCTCTTATTTTGTGTGAGATAGTATAAAGGAAATCAAGTAAAATCCAGGTTTTAAATATATCCGTCACATTCTAATGTCATATAACAAAAGAAACGGGACTAGCTTTATACCATTTTAAGTTTGGGTCTATACAAAAACTGTTCTAATTTTAAATTAACAGCCGCTTATCTGGCCACTGAATAATCATTCCTTATTCAAAATAAATGAAATATTATTTATCTATTATTCGTAATGTCTTGTTTACTCTAGTGACGCAGTGTTTATTTGTTTGTTGATGTTGTTTATAAACATGTAAATTATATGTTAGATGTAAACAATTTGAAAATGCCATAATAATGTTGTTTGTCATAAGAATGAATAATTAATTGCTAATTCTGTCGCCAAGTACCTACCGGTATGTTCCAGCAGCTGTACTTGAGATCCAGCCTTCTAGGCTGTATGTGCTTAGAGGGTGGTAGCCAGCCAGGCGGGTACTACTGCAAAGTGCCTAACACCTGGTTTCCTTCACCGGTATTTCAACTACGTCGCTGCAGGCCCGCGCCGACCCCCCACAGCGCCTGTGTGCGAAACCTATGAAACGCCTCTTTTTTCACGAATCGTCATGTTTCAACTTATTTGGCTCTGGATGGCTGGCTTTGAATGATTGTTCAATTGTTTTGGCTCTCTCGTTCCTTAAAGTCGGGGAATCCCTGTGACCCCACCCCGCTAGCGTCGCACGCATCGCATCGGGTTGCGTTCATAAACTCATTCAAACAAACTCACGGCGCGCGGCGGTTCTTTTGATTTTAACACTGAGCTCGTAACTAATGTGAGCTAAAACCCAAAGCGTAAAATTAAACCACAAACGTGCATATTATCTTGGGAGACTTTTACAATAAGCGCAATATATGTTCTGTTATTTACAAGGCATATGTTGCGCCTATTGTACCTACTTATCGATAGTCCACTACAAAGAATATGTTGTTGTGTAAGTGTAACAAAAATAATTTCGATGGCGGCGCCCCTATTGTCTTGGCGCCTGTGTGCGCCGCACACTTCGCACATAGGGACGGTGCGGCCCTGCGTCGCTGCATTTCAATTGACTTAGCGTTCATAGGGTGCTCGAAGGACCAATCCTCTACTGGATTAGGTTAAATACTAAATATGAGTTTTTGAAATAAAACAATTACATACTATTTTTCCAGTACGGAGACAACACACATACTCTCGTAGACAGAACAAATTACACTGGCCCATTTTTACCTGGATATCAACTTCTTAAAAACGATCCTATCAACACATTTTTGTAAGTATTTAAGTAGGCTAAGTGTTCTTGTTGTTATTTTATTTTTATTTGTGTTTTTGCGTATTATTTCTTTAAAAATTGATAAACATTTAATGGAAAAAAGCCAACATTGTCAGATTGTCCAAAAAAAAAACCCACAAAGTATATAAAAAATGTAACCTTTCTAAGTTTCTTGCCGATTCTCAGTTGAAGGCTCGAATCGATGGTAACTTCAGTAGTTTCGACGTTCATAAGTGCGGGCTCCTAGGGCCTAAACTGAATAAATGGCGAATAAAAAAAATAAATACAGTCTCCGTCGACCGAGTTGCCGGCGACCAGTAGACAGTACGTAAAGCCCTAAAACCAATTTTACAGGTTAAAAAATAATAAATGTTTATTTGATTTCAGACCTAAGGTAGAGATCAATTTCATAGATCACGTGGTTGGCAATCAGCCTGACCATGCTATGGAAGAAACTGCTTCGTGGTACGAACGCTGTCTTCAGTTCCACAGGTAAGCAATGAATCCTAAGTACTATTATAATTATCGCGAACGTTGTGTAGTAGTCTGTGACCACGAAGGCGAATGCATGTTTAAAAAAAACAGCTGTTATAAGTAGGTAAATAAGTTACGCACTTCACGGGGTTTTTTTCTGGACTTCTGGAGCATGCTACAGAGCTGAATTGAGATTAGTTAATAAGAACTTTTATAAATGCGAGTTTGTGTGTAGTTTGTTACCAATTAGCTCCGTAACGGCAGAACGGAATTGGATAAAATTTGGCACACAGATAAAATATATTCTGGATTAAATCATAGGATATTTTTTTTATCCCGGATATTCGGGTGGAACCGCGGGGCTAGTTAGTAATTTATAAATCCCATTTCAGATTCTGGTCCGTAGACGACAAGCAAGTATGTACAGAATATTCAGCATTACGCTCCATCGTGATGGCAAATTGGGAGGAGACAGTGAAGATGCCCATAAACGAACCAGCTTCTGGCAAGAAGAAGAGTCAAATTCAAGAGTACGTGGAATACCACGGTGGTGCTGGAGTGCAGCACATTGCTATAAATACTGAGGATATTATTACTGCGGTAAGTTATTGATAGACAGGTTGGGTGGTTGGTAATCCCCCTTATTCAGACTCAATCAGTTGCCATTCCGATAGGAAAGGACAATTTTATTTCGTTAAATTTAGGCTGATACTGTGTTAGTCGCAGAATTCATTTGCCGCGATCGACTTCCTCGTTCCAAATGGAAGTCTGAAAAGAGAAAATAAGAGCCATCCTATTCAGTACATTACTCAATCGGTTTGTCTGCCCGAACGGGACCGCAACCGAGCAGGTCTGAATAACCCCGAATATACCCTATACCTATCATGCCACAAGTTATGGGTTCGATGCCCACCCAGGGCAGACATTTGTGTGCAGGAACATTAAACTTGTAGGTTTGTCTTGAGTCTGTGTGTTTTTTCGAAACTTGATCAAACGAAATTTGCGGATATTAGACATAAAAATATCGATACAAATCCGAAAAAAGTTTGATTTGTTAGCTATCCCAAAAATCAAGGCGTTTCAATTTTTTTTTAATGAAAACCATATCTTTTGGTTTTTTCTTTTCTGTATTTTCTTCAGTTTTTATTTGTTTAACCTGTGGTTAATTAAAAATTATGATTTTCATATCACTTTCACAACTGTTACAGTATACCTACATTTGTATTTTTACCCACCTTTCGTTTGTAACAGATTGAAAACCTCCGAGCCCGCGGCGTGGAGTTCCTTTCCATACCATCAAAATACTACAAGCTAATCAGAGAACAATTACAACACAGTAAAGTTAAAGTAGCAGAGAGCATAGACATTCTAGAACGTCTCAATATACTCATAGACTATGACGACGACGGATATCTGCTGCAGATCTTCACGAAGAACACGCAGGACAGGCCCACTTTATTCCTAGAAGTAATACAGAGACGGAATCATAATGTAAGATTTAACAAAGATTTAAGGACCGTATTAAAGCTGCTTTAATTGAAAAATCTTACTATACTGTGAATGATTATTTAAAAGACGATAATGCTTGGTAGATTATTACTTTTTGTGCATATATATTACTTTTTGTGTATATATATTATATTTTTTATTATGTTATTATGATACACCTTTTTGCCCTTTAAACATGTCAATGGTAACAGTGATAACATATTGTGTGTTCTTATTCATATTCCGTGAAATTGTTTTTCTTTATAGCAAGCTTAAGGTAGTCATGCTCACTTTGAGGCCTTTGCTTGCGGCGGCGTCGTGTGGCGGGTCGCTCACTTCCCTACAATATGTGCGAGGCGGCCGATGGCTGCCACATGCGTAATACTTGTGAACAGGTGCTGCTTGTGGGGGCTGGTCTGCTTAAATTTGCTATTTATTTATTAACTAAGTCACTCATTATTTTGTTTCTTTTCTTTTTTGTTATAACACACATATATTGTCAGTGAGACTAGATAAATAATTTAATGTAATAAATCTGAGTTGGTTTTGAAAAGAGTAATTGCTGAGTTTCTTGCCGGCTCTTCTCAGTAAAAGCAACCTTCCAAACCGAGCGTTAGAGTCAGACTATTCATAAGTGCTTGTGAAGGCCTATTTGAATAAAAAATATTTTCATTTCATTTTCATTCAAGTATGAGTGCGACGCGACAGCCGGCGGTTACGTATGGCGTCGTATCTAATCTTTGACGTTTACTAATCTATGATATTTTCACAGGGATTCGGTGCTGGTAACTTCAAGACTCTTTTTGAATCCATCGAGTTAGAACAAGAAAAGCGCGGCAATTTATAATTAAATAAAAATTATGGTTAGATTAAAAAATTGTTGGAATAAAATACAGTTTTTAAAAAGAGTATCATTTTATTGAATTACATATGATTAACATTATTACACGTCATTTATGTAACACCAATAGATCTTGACATGATTACCAACGTATTTACAAAAAAAATAAAACAGATACGTTTGTGAGAAAAAAATGCACATAAATCGAAAATGTACGTAAAAGTCTACACATGACTTTATAAAGACAGCACCAAAATATTTAATAGATCCGTTTATATGCGATTGAAATAAAACACCTGTTACTCTGATTTTATGAATCAATATTGCTTGTTGAGAGCAAAGTCTTGCCATTTCAAATTGAACATTAATACATTTAGATAAAGATGATTTTATTTCAATCGATTACCTTCCGGATCGACCCGACATAATATATCTTTATTCGATAATAAGATCTTTGTAATCGGAATAGAGTTTATTATTAACTGAAACTTTCCAACAAATTATTATCGGCATAAACGATGTCGAGCCCAAAACGTCATCAAAAATAGACATAACAAACAATTAAATATGCAATGCAACATAATTGCGTTAAATAGTTTATATAATACATAAATTATTAATTTGTCTAAAATCACCAAGTTGTTACGTCACAGTAGAATCGCCATAATTTAAGTAGAATACAAATAATAGTTGTCACAAATGAATTAACTCTGTAAAAACTATTATTTAAGATCACAAAGGTAACACAAGTTATTGAGAATATTACCAATATTCACTAACCAAATATTACTCTATCAATTGATAGTGGAAACCAAAAATGGGGAATAAATCATTCAACATGAAAGAAATACTTCGAAATTTATCCTAGATTTAATCGTAACCTAACGTCTACAGTCTCTGATATAATTTATTTACGAACGCACCGAGACTAAGGTTAAGTTGTAAGCTAATTTAAACGTTATGTCATAGCATTAAGGTCTGTATTGTACACTACGAGGAAAATTGTGGTATGTGTCCATTATCAAGTCATTTATCCCATAAGAATGTCATGGAAAAATTTACCTTAATACTTCATGATAAGATTCATCTGTTTGATCATTGATTAGCTTCAGCTTCTTTAGCGTTCAACTTCAATCTTATTGTAAAGATATAAGGTTATTTTTTCTATGACATTATTACATGGTATAAGACTTTACTTTTGCACTTTTACATTCTGGGAATATAATATTACGGGCATAACAATAGGTTTACACTTATTTCTCGCATCTACTTTACTATATCTATGGAGAAGATTTAAAAAAAGTAAAAAAAGATTAGTCGATTACGATTTTTTTTTCAAACATGATTCTATAAAATAAAATATAACAGAATAGACAGCATAATGTATCACACAAATAGATTTGGAAGAAAATTTGTTTAGTAAATTAATAAATGCATAGAAACAATAAATATTTTTTTTAAAACTAGAATTGAGATTTTTCATTACATACATATATAATGTACATGTATTTATATTTGAGTTTGAACTGCTACGTACATCTTAATATATATATTTCTTGTGTGCGTGTGTATGTGACTGAACTCCTCCTAAACGACTGGACCAATTTGGATGAAATTTTGTGTGTATATTTGAGCGGGTCCCTGGATGGTTTGAAAATACAATTGGACCCGGTAGATGGCGTCGTAATCGAGTTTGGACAGGACAACGTCTGTTGGGACAGCTAGTATTATTATATTTTAGGGCTGAGAAAAATTCGTAACGCGTTCTTAACTGCTAAATCATGTCTAATATCCCTGAAGTGGTAGACAGATATTGGAGTTAACAACAAGTGAAATAACTTTTTTTGACGACTACATTTCTACACTAGTTTTCATATTCGTTCACACATATATATCATTAATTAAAACAAGAATAAGGTCGTAATCAAACCTTAGTAAGTAATGTGATCGAAGGTTTTATTTTCTTTTTACTTTGTATAGACTTTGATCACAATTTCACTATGATAAGTGATGATATGGCCGAAGGTGGTCAAGAAGATAATTGGGTCTATCGACTCATTTGTACTTTCTTCACCCAACATGTGATGTAATACCCCAAGCTATAAACAAGTGTTACCTCGTCCCAGTGCGTTCTAGTTGTCACAAGTGGTTATATCTAAGTGGTATTATCTTCCCTGGGGTCCGGCTCTATGTCCCCAGGCTCGACTATTTCGAAGTCTCTGTCGGTCGACGATCGCTGACTGTTCTCCGATTCTGATTCTGAGAGTTTGTCTATCGGTTGTGCCGTCTGGTCTGAGATATCTGGATCTGATCTGTGAATTGACGGATACGTTTTTAAAATATTTTAAGTAAGAAAGAAAGAAAATGTCTTTGTAGTCGTAACCTTTTGGGTGGCAATGTTGAATATGGTATTTTTTTTTTTTACGGATTTTTCTAGCTTTTTGATCACCATTTTGTGAGCATGAGGCATATTGCAATGGATTGTGTATTAATTATGCTTTTTAAATTATTTAAAACCATACGTTAGTTCTCTATTAATAAATAAAGCACATTTGTAAGTAAGGAACCAATATATAGTTCTATAAAGTTGTCACATACGTCTCACATGCGCTTGAAATTGACGTAATAAATTAAACGCAGGAAATATTCGTTAAAAATTTAAAACCATCCACTTTAAGAAATAATTGTATTTAAAATAATTGAAAGGAAGAAAGAAAATATTTTTTACTAGCTTTTCGCCCGCGGCTTTGCTCGCGCAGACAGTAAAAAAAAACATACAGTGACACTGGCCCTACAGATTTATTATAATTATGTATAGATAGATTGAATACACAGCTATACATACTTTGTGTCCTCGACCGGCTCGTCTAGTTCAGCGACGGGTGCACTCTCAGTGTCTGGTACTTCCTGCACGAGAGGCACTTTCTCAGCCTCGTCGTCAGAAAGTTTGTCTTTCTTGCGTTTCTTCTTGTTTTTCGACGATTTATCGCTGTCAGAGCCGGGCCCGCGGTATTCGTACTGTAAGTTTAAGATTTGTTTTATTATTACTTGGTATAGGCTTTTGTTTAACTTCATCTGTGGGTAGAATGTTACATTTGAATTTTAATACAGTGTCACCTAATAGGTACTTGTCAGCAATAAAGATTTTTTTATAAATATTTTATGGACTTAATTTTCTCGGCATCAAAACAAAAAAAATGATTGTATACCTACCTTTTAGGACTCATTAATCCAAATAACTTTTACTATGAGACCAAGTCTAAAAACGCAAAAAAAAAATAATCAGCTGTTCCATACATTTTAGTTTGAACTTTTGTATTACGATGGACAAAATATTAAGACAACAATTATGATCAGTAAAAACCTTATAAAGCGGCCAGAATGAAGCGAAGAAGCCCACGTCCTCGGTAAGGTTGGGCAGCAGCCACAGATGGTGGCGCGACCACGTCAACATCCACACCAGACAGAACACCACCACGCGAAGAACTGTCAACGCTATGATCATCACTAGGAACCCAGCTGCCGCGATACTTAAGTAGTACACGCCTTTTCTGTAACATATATATATATAGAATAATTATAATAATATGGTGGGACATTCCTCACACACGGCCGTCTGACCCCAAACTAAACAGCTTGTACTATGGAAGCCAGATAACTGATATACTACATTATACTAAGTTTCGATTAAGTACATCTGCATGATAATATTATCTCTTATTTTTTTTACACTAGGTACTGACTGATTATGCATTCTATTATCACTAACAAACGTCTATGTAAAGTTTTACCAACTAATTTAATTTATTAAAAAAAGAAAAGTTATACAAATCTAGGGTAAGGTTCATGATACGAACCGATACAGTCATAATGTATATGCATAGAAGAAATGTACATACATTATAGTGTCGACCATAAATAACTGGGAACAGAGTAGGTAGTAGATGATAAAAGATTTATATAGAAAACGGGATATTCTTCTACCGAAAAGTACAGTAAATGTTATTTCTGGAATAGCAGTAGAATGGCTTTCTATACGGGTCCCAGTGAAAGAGAGAGAGAAAGAGAGAGAGAGAGAGAGAGAGAGGAAGAGAGAGATAGACTGTTGTGTGCGTCTCACCTGACAGTGGCGGGCCACAGCGGGAACATGCACACGGTGATGGTGCCGACGACGACGAGCGCGCCGCACACCCAGTAGTACCACGGCATCGGGTCGTATATCCAAACGTATGCGTCGGCCGTATCTAGAAATACTTGATCCAGGTGCATTTCGAGACGTATCTTGCGTTTTTTCTTCTCTTTCTCCTTCTCTTTCGCGTCTTTTGTATCCTGGAAGAGTTTTTGATTTTAGAAAAAAAATGCCAAAAAAGACAAAATGTTTCGCGCTGACTTTATTTCAGTTTGTTTCGGTTTATCTTCACTTCATATCGTGTCGCTTATCAAGAAGATTAAATACTCAATTCTAAGTTAAAAGAGTGCTTCGAGAATATGTCGCTCATCAGGAAGATGAACTACTCAATTCTAAATTAAATGACGACAATGCGTCGAGGTCTTGTAATATACATCTTATGTAATAAATCTAAGTTTGTTTTGAAGAGTAATTGCTGAGTTTCTTGCCGGCTCTTCTCAGTAAAAACAACCTTCCGAACCGTGCGTTAGAATCAGACTATGATCATCAAATATATAACAAACTATAATAATTTACTAAAAAAAAATGCATGTGGTACTCAAACGACTTTACCTTGCCTTCACAGGCGCTTGCCTGACTCTTCTCTCCGTCCTTTTCATCACCACTTTTACTAGTTTTCTCCAACTCTTTCTTTTTGGACTTTCCTTTCAATTCTTGTTCGCTGACTGGTACCTAAAGTGAAAGATTATTTTTTTATTTCACAGTAGCAGATATTCTGCCTGATAGTAAGCGGCTACCGTCGCCATCTATGAACATTAGCAAAAGGGGTGTATGTATATATTAGGGGGATTGTCAATGTGTTGCCGACCTTTGAAGTGAAATTGGCAATTAGCAACTCGTGGGTGGTAGTTTAGGAACTTGACACATGGATAGTATTTGTAATGCTACTAGCTTGCGCCCCGCGGTTTCACCCGCGTTCCCGTGGGATCTTATGTTTTCCCGGGATAAAACGTATCCTATACAGGTTGATTTTTTAGTAGCTGGCAATACTTGCAGGGGTGGAAGTACTCATCAATATAAACAACTATCACTATGGGACCAACTCTGATATCGCGTAAAATAAATTTGCTTCATACATTTTGGTCGAGTAGCTATAGAACTTATGTATGGAACAGCTGTTTTTTTTTCGTGATTTCTGTTGGTCCCATAGTAAAAGTTGTAATGAATACTTCCACCACTGCAAGTATTGCCAGCGACAAAAAAAAATACCCTGTATGTTATCTATCTATGTGCCAAGTTCAATACAGCTTTTTATGCGTGATTGGAGACACAAACATCCAAATATATAAAAAAAATGCACTCCGGGAGTGCCGGCAGAAGTGAAAACTTTTTTTGAGAGATTGAGATTGAGCTCTTGTATCATCATCATTATCATTAAAATTATTACAATTTAAAAAATATTTTTTTTCAGAGTGAGTTTGTTTTGTTATGGCGCCAAAACTACTGACAGCGACATTACTGGCCGCAATTATTTTAATGGGAGAAAAAAAAATAATAATAAAGAAACTAAACGTCAAACTGCGTCTCGCTCGTAACGGTGTCGCGAGTCCAGAGGTTTTACCTCATCTAAAAAGAAACTAAACGTCAAACTGCGTCTCATCAAAACGGTATCGCGTCTCATAACGGTGTCGCGAGTCCAGAGGTTTTACCTCATCTAAAAATATGCGTACCGCGCTAAAAGAAGTTTACACTTCAAAAATATAATATTATAGTAGGATGGCAAGGGCAAATTTTAACATCTCCTTCCTCGATTCATCAACATCATCATCCCACCCTGTTCAAAATCATTTAGGGTCGGCACAATATGTACTCTTCCTCCATTCGACCCTTCTATCTGTCATATCATCATTTTACCCAACCTCGCTTCTTAAAAATTCCTTCCACAATTCATTGGCTTAAGTTAAAAGTTTAAACACAAACCTTCTTAGCCCTGTGGAATAATTTGTGCAATAACATCTTGTGTAAGTAATCCGTTACTTCGAACCTTGTGGTAAAGGCAGGGCTCTTGCCCGTCGCCCATTTCGATGTGAGAAGGGCATCCACTGCCTTTGTGCCTGAAAAAAAACCCCTGTATATTAAGGTTATTTTATTATTATTATCCTAATCCTAACTAATATTATATTGTTCCAGTTTAAGATTTAAATTTACGGTTGATGATTATTTGTGCAAATTTAATTACTTCTTAATTTTTTTACATACTACTTAAATTTGTATCTTATAAAATTAAACATGTTTTAATAGAAAACAAACTTTATGTATATAACAAAGTAAAGAGCATTTATGTTCAAACATGATACGGCCAATGGGATTGATGTAAAAACGGGCACAGATTATAAAACAACATACAATGAACATTAAACAATTCCACGCTAATCAATGATAACCTATATTAAAGTGGGTCATTGGAGCAAATTTAACAATCATCTAGTACTACATTGTAGATATTACATAAAACAAACATGGAAAGTTTATTAAACAAACATAAGAAATGTAGTTATGATTATAAATAAATCTGCATGAGTCAGATATTAATAAATCAGTAACTACAATAATGTAATAAAACACGTGACAACAAGCAATCATTAAAAAATTAAAAAATGAAGATATTTTGGAATAGTATCATAGTAAATAATGATTCGTTGAATATTTTGTTACCCAAAGTAGAGCAAATTATATTCAATAGATATAGTGTTACCCAAATAACATAGAAAATAATGATTCATTGGATATTTTGTTACCCAAAGTAACAGTAAATAACACTTCTCATCAGAAAAATCGAAACGGTACTGCAACAACACGTCTGAAGTTTGGTTTTAAATGAATTTTATGTTTTATTTTTACATTAAATAAAAAAGTAATAATGCCAGATAATTGCGGATATTATAAGGTATCGTTTAACAAATATTAATGTTTCAAATTAAAATCATATGCCTTTAACTATCGTGTTTTTTTCAACAGGTAGGTATGTTTTTTTCCAAAGTTTTTTGTTAACTTTTTGAAACGAAGACGTAAAACAAAAAACCGGCCAAGTGCGAGTCAGATTCGCGCACCGAGGGTTCCGTAAAAACTTCGTCCATCGTTCGTCCATTACGGGAAATGCACAATTTTATTTATTTACCTTATTAGAGGTTGGTGCCAATTAAGCTAGACCTCTAAATTGTATCAGCGCCCATACAACTCAGAGGTCTTTATTAATTGACGTAACTATGTATGTATGGGGTCACCCTTTAATTTTCAACTTTTTTATTTTTTGGAATTTTCCCTTTATTTGTGCTGTAAGACCTTGCTTTTTGCCAAATTTTGTGATTCTAGGTCAACGGGAACTACCACAAAACAAATAAAAGGGCAAAAAATTCGCGTTTGTTGTATGGGAGCCCCCCTTATATATTTATTTTGTTTTTAGTATTTGTTGTTATAGCGGCAACAGAAATACATAATTTGTGAAAATTTCAACTGTCTAGCTATCGCGGTTCTTGAGATACAGCCTGGAGACAGACAGACGGACGGATAGACAGCGAAGTCTTAGTAATAGGGCCCCGTTTTTACCCTTTGGGTACGGAATCCTAAAAATGATTATAAAAAGTGTATTCAGTATCTCGTATTTCTTCCCCGGGCTCTAATGTCTGCTTCCATGCGGTGTGGTTTCTAAAATTTTACAAATTCTTCTTACAGGGAAAAACATACCTATTGAAAAAAACACGATAGTTAGAGGTGTTTCGATTTCTTTTATGAGAAGTGTATATTCACTGGACTTACCCGAAGTATCATAGCAAATAATGATTTATCATATATTTTATATAAAAATATCATTACTAGCTTATACAAAGTAAAAAAATATATATATATTGTCCCGCTGATAGGTGAAAAACTAACTTTTCTTTAACCAGTCTCTTTGCTCGATTGCTACGTTGAAACAGACGTTGTATACATATGAATGGATAATAAAATCGCTATGAATTAATTGGCACATTAAATGTAAATACTACCGTTTAATGGAAAATTTACCATGTTTTAATTAAATTTATATATGAACTGTATAGGGCTACGAATATGGTCAAATTATCTCCTCCAGCCCATCTTATCAGCTCCACTTCAGTCTGACGCGACGGCATTTATTATCAGTTTTTTTTTAATTCAACTTACCAGTAAAATATTCGACATGGTGATTCAAGAATTTAGTCTTCTTTGTGGGCACGTTGGCTTTCAACCATTTAGCCACCGCATACTCCTCACTCGTGGGCTTTTCCGACTCAGTCGGCTCACCAAACTCCTGGAATATAAAAGCAATAGGTACATTTTTACTATTAGAAAAAACATACTCTTGATTTTCCCCGAGGACAAAACAAGAAACTCAAGAGAAGAAGAACGACACACACCAAACTTGTAGAAAAATGTTAGTAACATTAAGAAAATGTTAATTTCTATGAATTTACAAATGAGACGGAAAACAAAAGAAAAATCGTAAAATTATTTGAACTACGTATGTAGAAACCCTTGACAGTATGTACTCATAACTAATCGTGAACTGACCTAGGACAACACAGCAAATTTAATCCCCGCTTTATGCATATCTACTTAAATACTAACAGCAGGTGGAGTAAAGACCGAACGTAATGGTAGTCGGTCGAAAAAGGGAAAACGGTAGACCAGCAATGCTAGATTGCAGTGAAGACCTAAATGAAAAAAAGGATCGGCACAAGAGTGGGAAGGTATAGTGGGCATAAAAGTTATTCTTACCATCACAAAATTCTAGAACACCTCCCAACACACGGCCATCTGCCATGTTTGATATACAATACTTTGTCTCTGATAGGTTTGAAACATAGATAATGCAGTACATCACCAACGACATAGTCAGTGTAGGTACCCGGACCCGGGTGCAGGTACAAGAAGCGCAAACGATATCTAAATAACGACTACATTTAGTTAGACCGTTCTACCAAGACTTCTTCATATACTGTCTCACTAAATCAGCATTTGTCTGATGTTGCCAATTGCAATCCCATTGCAGTGTAGCCAAGTGTAGCCATAATAATATGGACATTTCTCAAAATATGATAACGTGTGAAACTATCAACTCAAACTGAATCTACATCTGTAATATATATAAAACAACCAAGTTCTGTCTGGCTGATTCATTGACGGAGCGTAGTTGGCAAAGCTTAACTATTGGTCATAGAAACATGAAATTTTGAGGTTATATTCCTTATGTAAAGAAGGAAGTGCAAAAGAAGGATATTTTCGAAATTCCATCTCCAAGGGAAAATTGGGTTATATTTATAAATAAGTAATTACGTGGTGGAAAGCTAGTTAGCAGAAAACTGACAACGTACACTCCAACTAAAATACAAAAGAAACTACGGATTTTTTAATGAGTACTAAAACAAAACTATTCGGTTTGTAAACAAATGCCAAACGTTCAAGGCAAGAGTTACTTATGTAAGCGGCCGTGACTTTGACTCACGTGGATTTGTTAATGAACTTGTACATGGTTTTAAATATCTGCAAGACTTAACATTTATTTAAAAAGGGAGATACCTACTTTATTTTTGAAGATATTGTCTTATTAACTTTATAGTAACATTTGCGATGAGATAATGATTAAAAGTAATTGATAGTGATAAAGATAACAAAGAGTTTTCATTCATTATTTTAATTTCTTAATCTTCATTACGATCTAGTAAAATAAAACATTTCTATAAGATTTTAATTACTTATACTAAACGCTAAAAAGTAGGTCTCGTTTAAGTATGAAAAAAAATTGTACAATGCGTAAGAAGAAAATGATAAAGAAATATGTTATAAATAAAACTGATAACTACGAAATCCATTCTAGTTACCTATCGCTTTATACGATTCGATGTTTTAAAGTTTATCTTACCAAGAAAATAATGGTTAAACATTTTTTATTTAATAAAAATGTACACTAAAAAGAAATTAAGAAATATCTAGAAACAAAATAATAACTTTTAAAGATAAAACCAGACCGCATATCAAATTCTTGCATCATCCGAAAAAACACTGCACGATTTTTAATTTCTCTAACCAATGACAGTCCCAATTAAAACGCAAGTTAATTAACACGGAATACTCACAAATTCCCTCATATTCTATCATTAACACTAGACACAACCGTATCGATAAACTATTGTGACGATTCTGATTCCAAGTGTTCGTAAGTAAGCCGGTGAAAGTAGGCCACTCGCCTATGGAGAGTTAATGGGGAACATGACTTTATACTAAAAACAAATACAACATCACGACGCAGTCGAGATGTTATTCCAATTTAATAATCAACTCGACTCCGTTCAAAAATGTATAAGAAAGTATGTATCAATGTATCAGGCGGGCCGTATGCTTGTTTGCCGACAATGATGTATAAAATAAAAAAAGTAATAAGCCTTTTTAGATCGGTAAGAAGACCTGACACCGCATATTGCCGCATTTTAACACTAACTACAACTATTACATGTAATAAATCTGTAGAAACAGTGTATAGGAAGAGTAACAGAATGCAATGTTTTTTTGTTGTTGTCTGTCCATCTGTTTGAAAACACTAATCATCGAAACAACCGAACGGATTATCATTGAGTTTCCACGAGTTTATACGGCTTGGCTTGGCGCTTCATATAGGCATTTAATCGAAATCTGATGAAAGGAAGAAAGAATATATATATATATTTTATAAAGTCTGGAAAAAGCTAGTGTACAATAATCTCTCATCTAGAGATAATAGAAAATGTGATTTTTGCCAGGAAATAATAGGTTTTGTAGTGACGTACTAAGGGTCCCTAATTTACCATAGGTACAATGAATGTACAAACAAAAGAATGGTAGATAATAATATGGATTACTCTGTCTGTCTCTATTCATTGACAGTTACAAGGTTAATAATGACATAAAAAATAGATATAGTTATAAACTTTTTTTAATAATAAAACACGAAAGGAATTTAGGTAAAAGTCGATTCCAACTAGTCATACTAATATTATATTTGTGTATTATAAATTAATTAATTAACCTATCCTTAATGACTCCATTGCAACGTAATCAGTAAGTGCCATCACGCCATAAGGGATAATGTAGAATAATAGCTATAAACGCCATTGTGCAACACATGGTAGGTTGTGCAGTCGGCATGTGCTAGTAATCATTCAATCAATATCAATCTTGTACAAGACTGTGACATAAATATAAATATTACGACGGTGGTTCTTCTTCGTTAAACTGGGGTCAGTTTATGTGTTATATACTTAGAATAATGTCATATATATCAAAAGTCTGGATTCCATGATATAGGGTTATCTCATTAAGATACACGCGAATAATCTCGTCCCGCACTGAATTGCGAGAGAGAGAAGGGAACAAATAATATTTCCTAGTAAAAAAGATGTTTTAATTTTTGTATTAAATCTTAGAATGTCTGTCTTATTTGGATGGTTAAAATAAGAAAAAAATATTCTATTATTTTCGATTTTTTCCAAACATTATCAATGCAAAATATTAATTTTAAAAAAATATGTTCCATGGCATATATCCTCTAGTTTAACATACCTATATTTTTTTAAATAAATATCATGAAATAAAGAATACACAGAAAACCTATATTAAAGAATCATCATTTATCGTATATCGTCGCCTCAAAGTTCAACAGAAGTCTGGCTCAATATTTCCATTGTAGAACTACAGTTCAACTTATTTAATAATGTCATTCGGCAACCTTCGTGTAACAACAACGAACGCGAAAATATGGTTCCACGATAGAGCAAGTAAATTATGTCTGCTATAAAGAGATCCATCCATATTATAAAAAAAACATTTATCTCTTTGTGTAACAAACAAACACGAAAATATGGCTCCACGATAGAGCAAGATCTGCTATAAAGAGGTCCACACTATAAGAAAAAAGGTGTATCAATTTTATTTTTCATAGACCATGAAAATGTTAAATTAAATAAATAATTATTAGATTAGTTTTAACCACCTGTGCAATGTGTGCATGTGTGCTTGTCATTGTAATTTTCAAAGTGCAAACAAAAACACTTGTGTATACAATACTATGTGAATATTGGTTATTAATAAAATATTCAAGAAAAATGTTACCTTATCTTGAAAAACGCATTCAAATCAATATGGTTTCAAAAATAGGTTATAGATTTGATACCTATAGATATCATAGTCTTAGAAAGAAAATTGTAGTTATAAAATAAAATAGTTGTCTTATTTTATTCCAATGTTGATGACTATGGGCCAGTCTTACAGCTTGCCAATAAGTTCCGGATAGCTTATCTGACAGATACAATGTTCTTTTTTAGTGGTGTTCCCTATTCTTATTAGAATCTAGTCTCAATATTAGGCTAATAAGTAATTTGTATTTAACTTTACACTTTTTCTTTTCGTCTCTATAAAGGGGATGACTTTCGTTCTTGATATTGTCCTTTTAAGTCGTCAAACATAGGCCCATACTTAGTAAAAAAAAATACTTTTGCCTTTGTTTTGAAATTAACAAAATGAGAAGGTGTTTATAGATATCCACTAGATAAGATATCAGGAACTTATCGGCAAACAGTGAGACTGGCCCTTAATGGAAGAAATGCAAGAAATTTAATGAAAAACAAGAGACAATAAGAGCATAAGAGCTTTTGGCTCCTCTTTCTCCGGGAATAAGATTAAAAATAAATACAAGAGCTAGTTCAGAAAAAATGTGATTTAATTCAGAAGAAAAGCGTCAAACAAACTTTAAGTTATGTCAAACCTTCTTTCGCTGTAAAAAAAAAATATATATATGAAATCATGCATTGATATGTGTACAAAGAATGAAAAAAATTATAAAATGCCAGCAATTATTTAGGTACCCTGAGGATTTCATGGTGAACTAAACTTACTTATTTTTCTGCTCCACAATTAAAACATCGCCCAGTTAGCGATTAAGCAAAAGAACAGATCTGTTACAGTCCAGCTTTCATCATTTATTTGTGTGTTAAAAGCCTTTAACATTTTGATTACATTTTATATCTATCCACATGTTCTTATAAATGATGATGAACTTTTTATGTGCATATCTCGTTATGTCAAAATTTGCATTGGCCTTTAGGATTGACAAATCTTAACAAGTTCAGCCCTACATGTCTGCATTTACGTGTCGAGAAGTACATCGATTTATAACGGAAAATGCATACACATTTTTTTTGCACTGAATGTGTTCAAGGAATATTTAATTTGTGGCCAATTGCATGTACCCAGTCCCCAGATATCTTATTGATATTTGTAATTTTTCTGCAAGTCAGTTGTTCTTGAAATTGTGATAGATGTCAAGGATTTGGCAACATTATTGAATAAATAACATTAATTATTGCATAAACTGTCAGACATTGCCTCCATTGAACTCAAGAGGACATTTATTTTAAGGGTTGTTTGTTCAGCAGATGGTGAGACTATATTTATTTCAAATTTGAGTGTAAAAATAATATGGATACTAAATTAATAATTTGATATTATAATTGTTTGTTTGTACATAAAGGTATGTTATACATTTTGTAGAACATTCTCAGTACTATTGATTCAATGTTGGCTGAAGGCATACATTTACTTTGCAAAGAAATATAACTATTCAGGTTTATTTCTTTGGAATGTACCTATGTACTTGATAAAAAAAATGCTAAGTAGTTCAAACCTCATGAAGTTATCAAGCAATAAGTTGAATTTTAATTGAGTATGGTTTAGGAGTTTCAAGTAATATGTAAGTACTTATATGGTGATGATAAACAAAGGATATACAAAAATAACTGACTCAGTTTGAAGCAGTGACGCTAAAGGAGAACTACGCATAAAACACGTTGGTTTTCAGCCAGAAGATGTACAAAAACATAAAATCGAAATGAGTGCGTCATTATGATAATACCACGCAAATATGGGAGCGCGTGACGTAAAACTTATTTACCGCAATCTTGTACACCTGATACATTAGAAAATATAGTTCTTTGTATGGAAAATTGGGACTGAAATCTATTGGGAGCGGGGAAATCCACACACCGTGTCCGCAATATGGAAACGTCGACAAATCGAACTAAATTTATAATTTAATATATTTGCTGCGAGTTTAGTTTTAACAATTAAAAACAATGAGCTTACCTCTTTTCGTTTCTTAATTTTCCTTTTATCTGCCATTATAAATAAATTTTGCCAACGTAGATATTTTCTCGCCTGAAATCTATTCACTTTTCTTGTTTCCGATGTTCTCTCTCTGAGACTGACGCTGCTGACACTTTTTTGTTGACTGACAGTGACAGCTGACAGCAGATGTCATGTCACAGTATTGTCAGTTCACCATGACATGACTGAAATAAATGAATGAATCAATACCCATAAACTATAAATAGGGTATATGCCTGTATTCAAAATAAATTATCCAACACTAACCAATGTATAAAACATCAAAAAAAAAAGGAGAAACCACGATTATTTTATTTAATTTATCCTTATTATGATTTTTAATGACCAATCTAACCATAAAGAGTATGCTATATAATTGTGACGTCACATGCTTGTATTTCATACAAAACTCCAATTAAACCTATCGTTTTGACATTTCATAAAAAGTTGCTGATTTGAATGTCAGTCAAATACCCTATTGGGATTGGAAATACCATAAACAAAATAACAATTCTCATCAAAAACATTTGTTAAAAAATCTGTTAAAATGTTTATAGAATGAATTAAATTTGCAAACATCTTTTCATTTAAACAAATAATTGCAAATTTTAAATAATATGAAATATAATATACGAACATTTTGAATCCTTAAGATTAAAATTAATTAAATATTCAGCTTTAACAGTTATAAAACCCATAAAATATCAAAATAAATACTTTGACATTCGATTAATTGGTCGAGTATCTCCAATTATTTAATAATACGTTGCCATGGCATACGAAATCCGAAAAAGCTTTTCAGAAACCCAAAAATGTTATAATTTACGAATAATTGGAGATTTTAAACTGTTGACACTTGACAGACTGTCACTTGACCCGTTCAGCAACCCAAAATATGAATAATCCGAGATATATAATAGCAGCATGTCACGTAATTTTTTGATAATTTTGATTCTCGGAAACCGGCTGACTGTGTGATAAAGAATCTAATTTGAAAACTGATAAACATTTTTAGCCCGTGACCGTACATCAGTATTTCCACCATCTGACTGAACGAACGGATTAGTTAACTACCTATCCATACAAAAGATCTGTAGCGACATCTATCAAGACCTCCGCTATCCGTAGATAGATGGCGCAACAAGATTCTACATCGCACTGACAAAGTTCGTCGCGTACTTAGCATATATACAAGATTCCAACATCTACAGTTGGACCGCGGTCCCCAGGCACGATGACCCAGCCTGGCGGAAGATCTTCCCTTTTCAATGGAGGAGTCTACCACCTTGCTCCTCCATATTGGTGACCCCGACGTGATTGGAATTTCCATCTCCATCACTTCCAAGCCACTCCGCACCTGGTCTCAGCTGAGTCACACAGCAAGCCAGCTTCGCCTCAATCAGTTCCAACGCAGCCGACGCACCGTGCTACCTGGTCCTGCAAGGCACACTTCCAGCGACAGCACTCATCGCCTGCACAGTCCACCGCAGCCCACGTCCGGATCTTCATCGGCCGGCTCCTCACTCTCCGGCGTGGCAATTTCTGCACACGTGGACTATCATGGCTCAACCCGTCGCAGCAACCCCGCTCAGTCTCAACTCACCGCAGACTTCCGAGCAGCACTGGCACTTGCAAGCTACATCAGCAACGACGCAGCAACAACGAATCGACCTCTGGTCTAGGAAGGGAGTGATGTAGCGACATCTATCAAGACCTCCGCTATCCGTAGATAGATGGCGCAACAAGATTCTACATCGCACTGACAAAGTTCGTCGCGTACTTAGCATATATACAAGATTCCAACATCTACAGTTGGACCGCGGTCCCCAGGCACGATGACCCAGCCTGGCGGAAGATCTTCCCTTTTCAATGGAGGAGTCTACCACCTTGCTCCTCCATAGATCTAAAGAAGAGTTATTGGTATTGACTCATTATTTGACATCACTAACTTTATTTCGACAAAAAGTGGCAACACATGAACACACTAACTAACTGTCACTGTCAGTTTCTGGAATACGAAACTTTTGGATTTCGTTCGTTCGACCGACACTCATCCATCTCATTTACATTTGCACAGTAATAGTAAAAAATCAATCAATGAAACGCTCATGCTGTGTAGCTGTAGTTTCGTAACACTGCGACAAATCACTTGTGTGTAATGTATTAACCTGTGAACTCAGTGTAGCGGTCACCTTCGGTATTACTTTGAGAATTGATCAGACACTAGTGTCGTCCGTGATTGATAATATCTTTTTTTCATTTTGTGATAACAAAACAGGATGGCTGAACGTCAAAGTAATGGATATAAAGTTGAAGAAGGTAAATAAATAAATCATTATACATATTATATATATATAGGTCTCCTTATATTACGTGAGATGGTTTAACTAACTACTTATTGTAGTTTTTGAGTTAGAGCCCGGTTAACAAAAATGGTCTAAAACATAACTTTGATGGTCCGTTATTATTTTATTTTTGATTAAATAGCAACTCTTTGCACTCTATGATTTCTTCACAGTGACAACTCATGGCTACTAAAATAATTTGCAATTACAATCTTCCATTAGAATAATGCAGTCAGTTGTGACTACAAACGCGATAGACCACTGTATGTAATTACGCTGTGATATTAGTAGGAAGGATGTAATTTTTAAAAATTACACTTAAATACAAACTAATTAGCTCACTCAAATCTTGTATATGTATATATACTTAATCTGAATCTCAGAGAGGGCTCCAATGATTTTCATGATATTTAGTATGCAAGGGGTTTCGGGGCGATAAATCGATCTAGCTAGGTTTCATTTTTAGAAAACGTATGAGCCAAGCTCCGTCATCCAGGTACTTATAATAATTAGACTAAGTTGTCTTTTAGAAAATATCTTTTCTAAAGTATTAGTCTTTACAGATTAGTAATTTTTTGCATACCTAATGACGATAAAGTTTTTTTTTATAATTTTTAATTTTAATAAAGCCTGGAAATATTCATATCTAAATACACTGTACCTACATGTGAAGTATTAACTAATTAATTACTAGCAACTATAATAATAGTCTTCTTGATTGAATGGCGACTGTAGCTGATAGCACAAGTCTTCAATTGGTGGACTGCACTGACAAATGCCTATAAATTATCAACTTCAATATATTTTTTTGAATTGTTAGACAATTGGTTGAATTCTATGCCTGAATCATGCTGAATAAAATCAATATAGTAGAACAAGATATAAGAACTAGTCTAGGAGCCATAGATTGAACATCACCTTCATAGTTTGGATCCACTGTTGTGATACACCATAACGTGATTTGTGAATGCTAGCGAATGATAAGAATACGATGATAGCTTTGCAATTTATTCATCTTGAACTGTAGCAATGTGCAGACATCAATATTATGCTATAAGTAAATTGTTAACTGCTTTCCGCTTAACATCCACCCAGGCTTTATCCGCGTTCTCGAGGTAAAAAGTCTTAGCGAACATTTCCGCTTACTGCTAATTCTTGGCAAATGCAAATGCCGAGATCTTTGCGAGCTCTCATTTGCCATTTACGCTAAGGGTACTAATGACTTATCTACTATATACGATAATTTATGGGGAATTATTGCATCGTCAATACACTCTACGATAAATTATTCATGCCAACTTCAGTGTAGACTTTTGATAAGTCTAGTTCTTTGTATAATAGGTATGTCCTACTACATCTGTACCTACTTACATAATTATTGTTAAATACCTGTGGGTATTCAACTGTATTATTAGATATTTGTTAGTAGATCATTATTTATGTCTTGTCTTGTAGTAAGTAATTTAATTAATCTGACATTGAAATCACATAAATAATATTACAAAATTGCATAGCTACTTGCCTAACTTTATAGTAGGTACTTGATTTATAGGTATATATTATACCTATAAATCCATTATCCGCTATAGATATCATAATTGTATCGGTTTTTACTTTTGCGATACCAACAAGTGAACATTATGAGGAAGCAAAGATAAGTAATTTTTTATATTTGTTGAACTGCAAAATTTTATAAATATACCAGTTAAATATATGAGGTTAAAACCCAAGTACGTATACCTAAATAATTATAAAGTGTACATACGTATGTTAAATTATTCAAATTGCGTTGGAATTAAATAAAAGTTCATGAGTCGTGGTGCGACTGGACCTCAATAATGATCCGTGTGATTAGGCGCGTATAATACGTAAATCAAAACATCGGCCTCTTAGATCGATTTTGAAACAATTGAATTTGAATCCTGAAACTATGGGCAATTGTTTTGTTTTCGACAAACAATAGTACATTGTTCAACGCGGGAAGAAAGTGGTCGATCAAATCATCACAAATTTTACAAATTAAAAATTCAAATACCTAAACAAAAGAAAGCAACTCGCGCGCGATTTCTCATTTTTTTATAATGTACAGAAAAAGCAAGTGGCCAGAATCAATGCGAACTTGAACATAAAAACTGTTTGTCTTTTTTAGGTTGCTCATTAATTAAATCTATTAGTACGATAACAGTGGATGTTCATACTATCATCGCTTATTTTGCTACACCTGTGTGTGATGGTCACAAGCAATTGATATAAGGCACCTTCCTTCAAACGAAGGTTGAACATTATCTATAATGACAATTTAACATAGGTATCTATATCTTTTGTAACATCATTGGACTATGAACTTGTGTATATATAGCATATTATAAAAATATTATCTATAGACGTACGTGATAAACGAGCAATTCGTGAACCTATATATATAATCTGAATCTCGGAAACGGCTCCAACGATTTTCATGAAATTTAGTATACAGGGGGTTTCGGGGGCGATAAATCAATCTAGCTATAGGTTTCATTTTTAGAAAACGTCGTTTAAAAAAAATTAAGCTCGGTCATCCAAGTACTATCTATATGTGATAAATGCGCGGCCTTGGTCCGTCACAGTCAGAAATAAATCCATTTATTTAGCAGGCGGAATTTCATATGACGTTTAAAAAGATACAGCTCTATGACAGACAGTCGGACACGCACACGTGCGTAGGTTTAGTAATAGCACAGTCTATGTAACTCTTACAGTCGGCCAACAGACACGTCTAGACATCGGAGCAATCGTGCGGGGCTCGCGGGGTGAGGGAGGAGCGTTAGCGAGCCCAAACTGCCTCGCGTGGGACACAATGCAGCAATGACTAATGCCTATACAAAGCGGCATTTCGCGTGACTTCAAACACGATAGACCACTGTATGTTTTTTACGCTGTGGTAATAGGGTCCCGATGAGCACCCTATGGGCACGGCACCCTAAAAATGTGAAAAGCTATCGTGTAGTAAGTAATCCAATTCTCTTTGATTTGGCTGACAAAAAATAAGTTAAAATGAATTCATGTTTTTCAACTAAATTAAGTTTGTGAATACAAATCATTCGGTGCGCAACGCGCCTTATAACACAAACAAAGACTGCGCATGATTATCGATATTCGATAAGATTGTTTGATAGCCCGGAATAATTATTAGCATTGCAGTAATCGATTTAAATCTCTGGCTGTAATAATATTGAGAACATATTTCAATTGAGTATTTATAATTAGGTACTTCAAATATTAATCGGGGTTAACGAATTTAGTAAATTTGTATTCAAGGTGAATGGTTTCTATTTTGATCCATCTGTACCTACTAACAAGTTTTTTTAAATATTGTTTCAGTGATACCAGCCGGCTATAAAGTTGAAGAAATCGAGATACCAGTTCCGTGGGGCCACGTCTCCGGTAGATGGTGGGGATCTAGGGATAAACAACCGATAATCGCAATCCACGGATGGCAAGACAACGCAGGAACATGGGATAACCTCATCCCACTTTTACCCGTGACGACGTCAGTTCTCTGTATAGATTTACCTGGCCACGGTCTGTCCTCATATTATCCTAAGGGTATGACATATTATGTATTCTGGGACGGAATAATTCTTCTAAGACGTATCATAAAGTATTTTAAGTGGAGTAAAGTTACTCTGATGGGACATTCGCTCGGTGGTGCACTAAGTTTCATGTACGCGGCGTCATTTCCCGATGAGGTCGAGAAAATTATCTGCATAGACATAGCGAGTCCCGCCGTAAGGGAACCGTCGAATATGGTTAAGGCGACGGGCTGGGGTATCGACAAACTTCTCGATTACGAGGATTTAAGCGAAGATAAAATACCCTGTTACGAATATAATGAAATGATTAATATAGTCTGTGATGCTTACAAAGGGTCTGTTTCGAGGGAAAATTGTAAGGTCCTAATGAAGAGGGGCATGTCTCCAACACCTGTTCATATGAAGAAGCATGGGTATTACTTCAAACGTGATCCGAGACTTAAAGTATCTGGTCTGGCAATGATGTCAATTGAAACAGCATTGGAATATGCAAGCAAAGTGAAATGTAGGGTCTTGAATATAAGAGCTCTACCCGGGCAAAGATGGGAAAGGCTCGATTATTATTTGAAAGTCATTGACAAGTTAAAAGAATCGGCTGATGTCCAATATGTAGAGGTAGAAGGGACACATCACGTGCAATTAGAAGCACCTAAAAATATAGTAGAGTATATATACGATTTTCTAGAATATTAATTTATTAGCGACTTAGACATAATAAATGCTATTTGTGATACGAAATGTGATGTGATGAGTGATATCCGATTAAAATGGTGCAGATATTGTTGATTCGCTCTAACACGCTTTTAGTTATATATCTAACTCATTTCTGTATTTATTATCGGATTTTAAAATATAAGGAAGGAAGAAATATCCAATATTTTTAAGAATACATATAGGTAATACCAAAGTATTATTTGTTGCAAAGTCTACTCTGTGTACAAGGGCTTTAAGTCCGTTTATATGTTGGTTTGTGAAAAAGTACCTGGAGGTATAAGTTAATTATTTATTTTATTTAACGGTCTCGTATTACTTTGTGGGGATGACCCTGTTTTAAATTCCTTTCCTGTGCCTGCGATCGTGAATGTCGGTATACAAAATTTTAATGTGATGCTTTGATAATGCGTTCATAATCGTTGGATTAGACGACGACCACTACTGGGCATATTATTATATCTATGGAGGAGTAAGGTGGTGGAATTGAAAAGGGAAGGTCCTCAGCTGGGCTTAGTTTTAATGTCCGAAGTTTGTAATCCAATATTTCTTATTGGGAATTCATTTATATGCAAAGTACCTCATAAATTAATGAAATAACCAAATAAGAAACATTTTTTTATTTAGAAAACAATGTAAAGCACAAAGTGATATGGGATTGTTTAACAATGGGCACAGTATCTGTTTTGTAATGTCATTGATAATTTTATCCTCCAGATCGACCACAGTGATGTCTCTTTTCGGCGTATAACGTTCCGTGTATGGGAGAGCGAGACAGATGCCGCTCAACTTACTTGGTTATAATAAATCGATCTGTAACTCATAGACACGTACATTTGTAGACGACACAATGTTTGTGAAAGTAGTTGATCAAAGTGAACATCCAAAAATACTATGTAGTAATGAAAATATTGATAATTTTAAACTATACAGGGACAGCCCTCCAACTAATGGGGCGAATTCAGTCAGTATATCATACTAAGATGACCGGTCCATGAAATTATTTCAGGAACGTTATGGGAATAAACCTGATTTGTTTTATTACCCCATACGCAATGTATTGATGCCGTGGCAAAACGCACGTAGTGAATTGCAGCGCAGCGAGTCTTCGGCCGCCCTCCCCGCGTCGTTCGTTAGAGTATTTCATCATCCATTGCTGATTTTTTGGTTTTTAAATGGAGTGCTGCGTACAGAGAATGTAATTATAAATTTAAATAAAGGAATAGTAACTAATGAAAAAAACAATTAATGATTCAAAATAAGAAGCTGAATGCACCTTGTCAGTTTGCGGAGGGCTGTCCCTTACACCCTTTATACCAGGTGGATATTTCGAAAATGCATATTTAACTTTAACTCTGAAATCGTGAAAATTTTATGTTTTCATAATTTCAACATAAAATAGCAAGCTGCCACGTACCTCATACTTGTGAACAGGTACTGCTTGTGGGGGCTGGTCTGCTATCTATTTATTTATTTACTAAGTCAATCACCATTTTGTTTACTTTTCCGTCATAACGTACAAATAATGTGAGTGAGTTCATGTAATAAATCTGAGTTGATTTTGAAAAGTGTAATTGCTGAGTTTATTGTTGACAGTTCTCAGCAAAAGGAACCATCCGAACTGTGTGTTAGCGTCAGACTATTTCGTAAGTGGTTTTGAAGACTTATATTTGATTTTTTTTTTGTATTTCATTCCATTCAAAGGTTTCGAAAATATGTCATTTATTTCGCAATATCCACTGAGTTGGGGCTCTATTTCCTCATTTATAAATAAATTTATATCATTCTACTTTGCTATTTTATAAATATTTTAAATTAGCTACTAATTTATTGTAGGTGCAAACTACATACTCTTTTTAGACTTATTTAGACATAAATCTGGCTGGGTCAGATCAAATTATATTTCTAGTTTTGATATCGAATCCGTGTTTAGACTATTTATTGTTTATAATTAAAATAACGCTTAACTTGGACATATTGGTTCACATTTTCTAATTATTACTCACTCGCGACTGCCATAGAACGCTGCCACATGAAGCTGCCAGCGGCTATTAATGTATCGGAAGCGCGTGACAGCCACTTGTGGTCGGTGATAGGCACAAGTGATGGGTGATCGACACAAGTGACCACTGTATGTTACCGATTACCACCGGTCACCAAACGGTGGCCGCCGGCGACAACGTGTGCGGTGAGTCCATGTAAAATGTATGAAAACCGTAGTCTGCACCTCAGTGGTAGCGTTTTGTGACAGTAGCAAAGTGTGCAGCAATGTACTTACGTGATGAGAATTTCGTTATTCTATCGTTTAATATTTGAAAGGTGATCGTACATCGTGTATCGTTTTTCGGAGAAGACCCTAAGGTTAATTGCGACAACTGACGGAAGCGAGAAGTGTATATGTATAAATTTATAAACTTACGGATCTTATTTTCTAGGAAATTTATAAACTTACCTAACCTAACCTAGTAAATTTATAAATTTGCGGTTCTTGTTATTTTCCGGTGACATATATAATTCATTGGGTATCCGAATTTAAGATGGTCATCTAGTTAGCTGGTTTTATTTATAAACTCACGGATCTTGTTATTTTCCTAGAAAATTTATAAACTTACGGATCTTATTTTCTAGGAAATTTATAAACTTACCTAACCTAACCTAGTAAATTTATAAATTTGCGGTTCTTGTTATTTTCCGGCGACATATATAATTCATTGGGTATCCGAATTTAAGATGGTCATCTAGTTAGCTGGTTACTCAATAACTAAAAAGCTTAACTAAACTGTAGTTGTTTGAATTGTAACATTGCATAAAATTATATCACAAAGGCGAAAAGTGTAAGATTTTATAGTGAAAATTAGTCAACTAAAGCAATTATGTAGAAGAATAACACATGATGTGATTATCTAAACAAAAGATTTAGTGAAATCATTTGTTTTTAGAACTGGCGCAAATCAATTCGAATAAACGTTTTACACGGGAATATAAAGTTTAGCAGTGTTTATATAAAGTTATAAGCTAAAATACAGTAATTATGACAATAGATTTTAATCTTGAGGGTGGTATCCAGATATGCGGGTACTACAAAGTGCCCTACCACCGTATTATGGTTTCCTCTCGGTGTTTTCCTTCACCGAAAGCTCAGTCCTTGTAGGATTCGAATCCACGAGCCTTCCTCATATTACTTTTATATTTTCAGTTTTATTCTTTAAGAATCATTATTGTTTGAGATAGATAATTCTATATTTTCATGAATAAATATTATATAAAGGATAAAAAAATGCACCCATGAATGAAATATTATAAAATAAGTGGCACTGGTTTATGTAAGCACCGTATTTTATTTTAAAATAAAAAAAATAAAATCATTAAAGAATTAAATTTCAATACATCACAATGCCTTTATCTTTTTGTTATTTTATTTCGCATGTCCTTAAACATGTTCCTGAGAGGCAGTTATCCAATTCTTCTATGGATTCGATCTGAAAATAAAACAAATATTCGGTTTACGGATTTCAAAACTGCTTCTAACACAAACAAACTATCGCATGATAACTAGCTTCCGCCCCGCGGTTTCACCCGCGTTCCCGAGGAATCTTATGTCTTTCCGGGATAAAAAGTAACCTATATTGTATTCCGATATTCCGATGTATGTACACTATCTATGTGCCATGTTTCATTAAATCCGTTGAGCCGTTTATGCGTGACTAGCTTACCGCCCCGCGGTTTCACTCGCGAACTCTTATTTTACCCCCTTAGGAGTGGAATTTTCATAAATCCTTTCTTAGCGGATGCCTACATCATAATAGCTATCTATATGCCAAATTTTAGCCCGATCCGTCTAGTGGTTTGAGCTGTGCGTTGATAGATCAGTCAGTCAGTCACCTTTTCCTTTTATATACTGGGTGATTTTTTAGTCACTGGCAATACTAGCAGGGGTGGAAGTACTCATCAATATGAACAACTTTTATTATGATAAGAGCTATATACTGTTGAAACTTGGTAAGTAGATGTATTCTGTGAACCGTATTAAGATTTTCGCACAAAAATAGAAAAAAATGAAGGAATTTTAGTGGTAGTGACGTCGGACGCCGCGGCGAAGGTAGTGGGTTCGAGTCCTACAATGAGCTGGAGCTTTCGGTGAAGGAAAACATCGTGAGGAAACCATAGCACGGTGGTAGGGTACTTTGTAGTAACCGCCTGGCTGGCTACCACCCTCAAGTTGAAAATCTGTCGCCAAACACCTATTGGTGTGTTCCGGCAGCTGCACTTGAGAGCCAGATCCTTCTAGGCTTTGTGTGCTTACCACCTTCGGCCACATCATCACCTACCATAGTGAGATTGTGGTCAAACACAAACCTATACAAAGTAAAAAAATAAATAAAAATAGGACGAAGTTTGTACGGAAACCCCGGTGCGCGAGTCCGACTCGCACTTGGCCGGGCTGCAAATCCAACAAATCAAAGTTAGTAGATTAATTTAAAAAATCTCACATTTAAAGTATTTTCCTTGTGTGTCCTACAACAAACTGTAATAGTCTTTCCAATCGCATCTTGAGCTAGCAACTTATCGTTAATGCACCGCCATATTGTGCTCGCAGACTTGAGTACATTCATGTTGCCGAAAATGTAGAATCCTGGCAATAGACAATATTAAATGTACCATGTATTAGCTCTTACATAAAGAGGATGAAACTCAAGAATCACCTTCAGTTTCATATTATTAGCCAAATGGAATCCTAAAATGTGCTTGGGCTTTCGGTAAAAGAAAACATCGTGAGGAAACCATAGTACTGCGGTAGGGTGATTTTTAGTACTCACCTAGCTGGGTATAGCCTCAAGTTGAAAATCTATCGCCAAGTACCTACCGGTGTGTACCGACAGCTGTACTTGAGAGCCAGTTAATTCTAGGCATTGTGTGCTTACTTTCGTCTACATCATCAGTTTAGAGATTGTGTTTTCTTTTTTAATTTTTGAAAATTATTTACCTTCCTTTGCACGCGATAAAGCTACGCAGATCCTGTTGGGTGCTGCCAAGAAGCCAATCTTGCCGTCTCTGTTACTCCTCACAAGCGATAATATAACTATCCTGCTCTCTTCGCCTTGGTAGTTATCCACTGCCGTGATTTTTATATCACGCAATGAATCATATTTTTTGCTTAGCTGTAATGATAAGAGATGAGTTCCGTAACAGCTTTATACCTTATACTAATTAAAATAAAGTTCAAATTTGAAAGAACATTATTTTAAAGGCAGTAAAATAAATATTTAAAAAGGTCATATGAGTAATTATATTAATTAATTGGATAAACAGTATCCTATGTTTTATTCCAAGGTATGATCTATTTATGAACCAAATTTCATCCAAATACATATAAATAGGATGTATGAATACTTAAAGTTCAGAACACACATTAATTAATAGTACCTACCTGTTTAATCAACGAAACTTGTCCGGTATAAGTGGACAGTATGGTCACTTCATCTGGTGTATATTTCATCTGACGCAAATAATTTGCAAGAGCGACACACCATTTAGCTTCTAAAGTATTCTTATGACTCCAACTGTCTTCTAGACCCTAAAATTTCGAAACATATCTATAGTTTCAACTATAAAATCTATGAAAAAAAGGAAAAAAATAATGATTTTTTTTAAGGTGGCAAACACGCTTCTATGGTCACCTGCAGAGTGGCACTTCTTGGTAAAGCCACCATCACAGATATGAATTCTGAGTCTATCGCTATAATTTGTCAAAATTTGTTGTCCCAAATTTGTTGAAATTTGTCGGCAAATACTTCAAAAGATATTAACCAACGTCGGACGCCTCGATATCGAATAGTCTAGGAGCGAAAATTAATATTTAAAACCATATTTGCATCTACCTAGTTCATGAGACACAGAGGTAGCCCTGCCAGGAAGTTCCTGTTCTGGGGACAAATAGTACCCTTCATGTCAATCCAGAATATATTCTATCCGGGTGCCAAATTTCATCCAAGTGCGTCCAGTAGTTATTGCGCGAAATAGTTTTGTGTAGTAGGAAGTAGGATTAGTAGGATAGGATATACTGAACTAACCTCGGAATCTTCCAAAACGTCATGCGCAAAAAAATACAAATTGTCCCCCATTCCCCTCACATCATGGTACCCGGACACAGTACAGTGAGTATACAAGCGGTCGTATATAGCGGGCACGAGCAGCAGCGCGAAGCGAGCGCGCATGCGCCGCTGCGTGCCCAGCGAGCGAGCGTGCGCGCCCGCCCGCACCATGCGCTCGAACAGAGATACCTCTAGGTTGTAGTCTCTGCCGAGCTTGTAGTGGGCCGCCGTTGGCCGCAGTTGTTTATGGTCGCCTACGACAGGTACCTACAGGTTTATGCTTCGCCACGATCTCATCGTAATAAGTGATGATGTGGCGAAGGTGATGAGCAAACAGAGAAAGATAAAAACTGGCTTTCAAGTAAAGCAGCCGAAAAACGAATAACCGCTATGGTTTCCTTCACCGAACATCCGAGCTTACTGTAGGATTCGAACCCACTATTGTCACGGCATTCCATGTCACTACCACGGAGCTATCGTAACTTCGTGTTGTTTTTTTTTTTGGTGGGGGTGTTGATCATAGTCTAAGCAATAATTTTATATAATGTTTTTTTATTTTGAATGGAGCCGCGGACACAGGTTAGTTACCAATAAGTATAAGATGTTGGCAGCGATGCGTCAATGACGCCACTATATGGGCTTCTAAAACCTCCGCTGCTTCTTCCACGATCACTGGAATGTTAAAATTAATATGATATTAAAATAATGAAAAAATAAAAGCTCGGCTTTGCGTTTGTGTGAGTGCACACGAATAGTATAGAGTGAGATTAAATTTGAGGCACTACTTTTGTCTCTCTCACACTCGCTCGCCCTTATGGCGATGACTCACACAAATGCAATGCTGAGCTTACGCCTCGCCCACTGTCCAGTTATTAGTTATCTATGGGTTTAATTTTTAATACTCCGTACTCAATCCCTAAGGTACTTTTTTGGCAATCCATTAGTTTAGTTATTTATTTCGTTTTTTAGTTTTTGCTATGCTCAATCCTAAATTGTGGCAGAGAAATTTGATATTTTTTCAGGGATTGGGACGCTGCTTGACCGAGCACATGGCCGATATATGGGGCTGGTGTCCGCCATTTTGTGTGTTCGGGTCGTGTACTAATTACCAACAATATTAGTGCCAATTCCAAGTGTCTGGTGGAGGCCCAATACATCGCATTGTCTGGTGGAAATCAGACATGTATCAATGTTATAAGTAATATAATTTTACCTATAGGCGAAAGCAGTTTCTTCATAAGATCATGTCTCCGCGCTGCTGTGGTTGTGGTAACACCAACCACTCTCACAGTCCTCATTACTTCTCCATCTATGAGTGTCGCCACTTCGTTCAGTTCTTCACTCGCTACGTTGTGTTGTTCCTTTTAAATAACATAAGAAAAAAAAACTATCCTAAAATCGAAAAGAAATACTGAAGGAATCTTGGTCCCTTAGTGAAACTTATCCTTATCAATTAGTTTTTTCACCCATACAAGTTCAACAAATACAATGCCTACTCCTTAGACAAAAGCAAGAAGATTTACTACTCACTAGCTGTTACGCACGGTTTCAACTACTTCTTCCTCAATAAATGGGCTATCTAACACAAAATGAATTTTCAAAATCGGGTAAGTAGTTTCGGCGATTACCTCCTACATCCAAACTAGATTTTAAATTACCAACGGCATAGGTCTTAAAAATGTAGTGAACCTGATGCAGCTTTTTAGCAATGAACTTACCAGTAAATTGTTCATTTTCACCATCAGTTCATTTCTGATAGCACCAACGGCTGCATTGTAGACACCCCATCTTTGTTCTGGAGTCAAACTGTAAAGGTCTTTTACACTCGGTATATCTATTGAGTTCTCACTTTGACATAAAGCCATGTTTCTCTGAAATTTTAAAATCAGAACTATTTGTCACTGGACATACAATAGATTTTCATTATGAATGATCTTGTATACAGCGCTGAAGCAGATGCTTTATGGGAGTTTATTTGGTGGATGATTGGATGCCTCTCAAATAAAATAACATTTAGGAAAAATTAAAAGCTTTTTCCTTGCTATATCATCGTAAACTGTTTGTTTCAAGATAGAATCTGCTTCAAATCATTCACAAAGACTTAATTCAAAAAATAACTTTGGGAATGATTAGTTACTCACTTACTGGTTGATTTCAGCTTTGTAGAACCCGCCTAGCTGCCTAACACCCTTACGATAAAAAACTGTCGCTAGGCAGCTAACTGTGTGCACACAGCCAGTTCCCATCTAGGTTTTGTGCTTACCTACTTCGGGTGCATCATCACTAACCATAGCGAGATTGTCTTGAAACATCTTCTAAATATGCTTTTCCTGAGCGACTTGCATTCTACTCCTCGTAGAAATTTTTAGAAGATAAAGATAACTCACCTTAAAACATTTCAACCTCTGTCTAACTTTACTAATCTGAATTTCAAATTTATCCGCCATTTTTTGTCCTTCTAAATGATCATCATTAACGTCTTTAACGTATTTTATACTATTCATCATTGAATCTATTTCCTTCAGCGCCCATTGCTCAGAAAAACACGTTTCAATATCTGTTACATTTAAATCATCAAATTGATTTTCCCAATCATCTACTTCGCTCTCATTTTCTGAAGATTCTTGTTCTTCTAAATGGCCGAAAAGCCATTTCAATACTGGATCTTCATGAGAATTATTCAGTTCATATAATTTCTCACAAATTTTGAGATGCGGCTTAATACTTCTGTACGACAATAACTCTTTTTCACACTTCTCAATCTCACTTTGCACTTCTGTCATTTCTTTAAAAATCTTCTCCAACTCTGATCTCTTACTCGCATATAAGTAAGAGTATTTACATTTGATCTTCATTCTCATATTATTGAGGCTATATGGTTCCAAAACTTTACTTTTACTCTGACTACCCAATCTTATAACACTGTTTGTTATACCTAAAATCCCTTCTAAGAATTGATCTAGGGCGTGATTCGTGTAGCAAATAATTAGCATCGGAGTACCTTCTAGGGATAAATTCTTTAGTAAAGTTGTAGCGATTTTGATCCCTATGAACGTTTTACCCGTACCAGGTGGACCTTGTATTACAGCGAATTCCCGAGTTAGTGCAAATTTGTAAGCTTCCATTTGAGAAGTGTCAAAACCAAAGGTATTTGTAGGCCATTGTTCAGTGTCTAATACACGGAAAGGTATTTCTTCAGTCTGCCCTGTTTCAGTGATAGTGTAGATTGTTTCTGATGATAAATAGGCAGGTGGGCGAGTTTCAGGCTGAAAGTATGATAATAGAATTGCTAGGGAATATTATGTTTGTGTCGAAAGAGGAAGAAAACTATATAATTATTATTGTGTGAGTAACACGCTGCGCTTTTCCAGAATAGTCGAGTCAAGATTAAATTTGGAATCTGTCTCTATGACATAAGGTGTATTTTGAATTAACACAACCTTTTATTGAAACTCGACTTAAGTTTTGATTCTCTACTACTACCACTACTTCTATACTTTCCTTTTCGAATAAGAATACTTTAGATTTCTAGTTTCTTAATTGGTTTGTGAAAACTGTGAAAAGAGCATTATTCTTTTTTCATTATGTTAATAAAAGTTGTGTGAGTGATATGAAAATGGCCCTTATTGCTCCACAACTTGTCAATCATACAAAATACCATAGACTAAACAGATGATTTAAGTTTCATCTATGGTTAATTGACTACTTGATGCCCTAAGCAATCCACGTCTGTGGGCCCGTCTATCGACTAGTAAACTAGTATCGGTTCTTAATTTTTTTTACGTAGGTATTTATTACAACGAGATAGATCATTACGTACCTTAGAATATGTACGAAAGAGATACGTAGAGCACGTAGTAGGTATTACAATAAAAACCAAATCATATTTTTTTATTTATTCAAATTTGACTTGCTATTTTTACGGGCATTAAACACGCGGACAATAGTTTTTAAGTTTAACGTTTTTAACATTATCTGTCTGATATATAATATTGATAAAGCATCGAGCTTTTCCTGCAGCATCGTCATTCTTTTTTAATTTTTTACTATTTCAATTTCGAAAAAGATTGTTCCGCTGTGCAGTTCGTTCGATACCATCAGGTATAAAAATATACGCAGAGCTGTGTCTACGTTAGGGAACGCTGATTCAATTGTGTCAACATATATTATTTTGTACAATTTTGCGAGTTTGCCGTGAACTTGTACGAAGCAAATCACTGGAACTTATTTTATTTATGACATTTGAAAGAAACTGCCGAATTTCGGTTTGTAAATCGGTATTAGTTAGTATGAAAACCGAACCTAAATTTCTAGTCGGTTCATTGCTCTAGGCAATTTAAACGCGCGAGTTTTATAAATATTTTTTCGGTGCTGTTTATGGTGCCCCCCGAGACGTGATGCCCTAAGCAATTGCTTAATTTGCTTATGGGATATTCCAGGACTGTACTCATGTTACTCTCACAGGTATATTTTATACATTTTATAAGAATGTTTTATGAACTGGCCCTCTAAAAAGGTCGCTCTAGCAATATTGTTAATGCAATTCATTTTTCGAATTCTCGGCAGATCCTACTTATTTCAATGTTTTATGTAAAATAGTCATATATACAGGATGATTTTGTTATCACTGGCAATACTTGTAGGGGTGGAAGTACTCATCAATGTGAACAACTTTTATTATAGGGCTAACTCTGATATCGCGTAAAATAATATGGTTGCTTCATACATTTTGGTCGAGTAGGTATTGAACTTTTGTATGGAACAGCTGATAATTTTTTCATGATTTCACAGTTAGTCCCATAATAAAAGTTGTTCATTTTGATGAGTACTTCCACCTTTGCAAGTATTGCCAGTGATAACAAAATCACCCAGTATACAGTTTAATTCATTAAAAGATTTGGTATTGATTAATCTGCCGTAAATTCGTAAAAATGAATTGCATTAGCAATATTGCTCGAGTTTCCCCTGTAATAAATTTCTAGAATAGTAGTAAAAGACTAGTAGTTACCTGAACATCAACAATATATCTGCGCATCGGTAAATCATCAATCCACGAGTTTTGTAGAACCTTTAACACTCTGTGATAAGGTTCAAAGAATACTTCACTTTCTACCATTAGGTAGGATTCCGAGAATATTTTCTTTGAGACAGGATTTTGGAATGATACTGCCACCTGAAAGTAAAAAAAAAATATCACGCCCATTATCAGAATTGCAAAACATTTTTATTATTTTATGGGTTATTTGTTACCTTTATAACAAAATTAGTAAACTGCTGTCGATAATAAAATAAATAATTTTGAAAGATTAGCAAACTAATTATTGTGGGAGAAATGAAATACATTTTATAATTATTACTTAGGTATTATCTCCGGTCCTATTGGAGATACTTAGGAGAGGCCGCCTATGTCCATCAGTGGACGTCTTGCGGCTGAGATGATGATGATCTCCGCAGAGGTATCAAAAAAAAAAATTAAATGCCAAAAAGTGACAAGTAGTAAAATTGATGCTGATAAAAAGTTACACAAAAATATTAGGTATATAGTGATATCAAACTTCAAAAACTGTTGGCTTCGTAACTTTTCTAGTTAATCCTTTAATTTTATCTGTATAATCCTAAAAATACTTACATATCCATCATGAAGTAAATTCAAATTGGAATCCAGCACAGTAGCACACAATATTGTCTCAAAGTTATCACTAGTGAACAGCAGTAGGGATCCAAACATTAGTTGCTTGTTGTACGCATATCTCTTACTGTCGATAAGGCCGTGGTTACTGCGATCTCTCCAAGCTATATCGACGAGGTATCCCACTTTGTTATTACTAACGTATGTGCGTATTACACGAACTTTTGGATAGACTCTATAGGGGAAAAATTATACTTTCAACATGGAACAAATAACAAGTAACGTAGTATAATAATATGTAGTAAATATATCAATTATCGATAGATAGGGTTATTTATTTACATACATTACATGATAATAATTATTAAAATTACAATATTTTACAATAAAAACAAGAACAAAAAATACACATCTTAATTTAAAACTATTTACAAAAAGAAAAGCTGATCTAAATCGCTGCCAGTTGGTAGTGTGCCCAGAACGCTAGCGGCATTGCCACGCTGTATGGCGATGCTAATCCTCTGGCCGAGGTATTCACCAGCCCTCTGGTCACGAGAAGCGTCGATCAGTCGCTTAGAAATATCGCGAAACATTCGATGGGCTCCTGACCCCCACGGCCCCAGCGTCTCAACCCCAAACGGTTCAAAAATATAGCCCCCATCAAGGTTACTATATTTGCGCCGCTTGTGGTTTTCGGCACAGACAGCCGCGCCACCGGCCCTTTTGACAGTCTCTGGAAGGTGGGACGGTGCGAGAGTATCAACACAAGTTGCGTCCCATACTAAGGGACGCCCCAACTTCCAGGGCATCAAGGTCATTCCGTCGGGTCTCTTACCGTCATCCCGCATCAAGCCACTCGGTTCGCGAATAGCTGACACGTGAGCACTGGCAAGAGCCCGGCGGATGATGTCATTGAGGTCAGAATGGCGCGGAATTCTGCCTGCGCTTTTTACGCACGATAGCCCGTGGTGGCCAAGCTGATCGACAAAAGTGCCACACTGGCAGCGATGGGACATATAAATAGGTGCACCAAGACGCAGACAAGATGCAAGCCGGAAAGTCGATGGATCGAGTAGAGTCCCGATGTTTGCTGACGGAAGCGCTCGCAACCAAAGGCCAGATTCCCATTCTGACACGGCAATGAGACGGGCGCGATCCGCGTGGCTAGTTGACGTTTCAACAAGTTTGTTCCGTACTAGCTCGCAGAGCGGCCCGTCCCACTGCCTCTGTGAGGATGGGTTAGTGGGTAAATTAGAATTAGGGCAGGCTACTGTCCAAGCCATTTTTGCCTCAGTCAAATGCGCTATGTCAGATGATGGAATCGACGTATTAAGGATGTCAAAGACTAGCTTTTGTGTACTACTGACTGAGGACAAAAAAGCTGGAAGTGATAAACTGGAAATTTATCAATTATCTTTGAATCAATTATCTGATTTTCATAGTACAAGCTCCACTTAGTTTGGGATTACCTTGAGTGTAAATAAAAAACAAAAAAAAATGTATGGGAGAAATTAGTTTCATGAGTATTCCACTAGAGGCGCTGCTTTATTACTATAATATCGTAAACGCAAACGTGATAAGCGTTTACTAACGTCAATCCTTTACAATCAGGATACTGATGACCGTGTGTAAGGAATGTCTCAGGATATATTTATATATATCTATCCCTTTCTACAACTGTCATTGTAGTTAAAATCTGTCGCCAATAGTCGACTGGTATCTTCCGGCTGCACATGAGCTTCAGTAATATCATCACTTACCATAAAGTAAAAAAAAAAAAGTTTATCCTGAGTTCAGAGTTGGTTGAGAGACTTTTTTGAAGTTTTAGGACTTATCTAAGTAGTATGGAAGTAATTAAATATTTACCAGACGTTATTGCTTGACTTACTTGACTTACCTAATGTTTTCATGCCTTCTTTTAGATGGATTTTGCATATACTTGCCTGTAATGATATACAAGAATATAAATAAATTCTTTAAACTAAAACCTGTGGTGCTTTGTTTTTATTCTTAACCATTTCAGGTTGTATTAAACACTTTGTATGACTTCTATTAAACTATAATATGTTTTTTTTTTAATTTAAGAAATTGTTAACCTTATATATAAAATTCTCGAGTCACAATGTTAGTTACCATACTCCTCCGAAACGGCTCGACCGATTGTTATGAAATTTTGTGTGCATATCGGGTAGGCCTGAGAATCGGCTACTATCTATTTTTTGTACCGCTACGCGAGTGAAACCACGGGGCCCAGCTAGTGTTTGTATATTTATTCAAACAAAACTACTGGAAAAATTTTGATAAAATTTCTACTGTTCAAAAGTCAAGTTTTCATATTTGAAACCATACCATTTTCCTAGACAACCCTTAGTGGGTGAAGCTCAATAGCAGAAGGTGATCGCTTAGTGGTGGTGATGTTGAATACAGTGCCCAAGGTTGTGCGTTCGAATTCTACATAGAGCTTGGGCTTTCCGTGAAGGAAAACATAGTGAGGAAATTATAGCCTGGCACTTAATAGTACCCGCCTGGCTGGCTACCACCCTCAAATTGAAAATCCGGCGCCCAAAAACCTACCAGTGTGTTCCAGCTGCTGTACCTGAGAGCCAGTCCTATCTAGGCTTTATGGGCTTACCACCTTCAGCTACATCATCACTTATTGTTAGATTGTGGTGGAAAAGCCTATACAAAGTAAAAAAAAAGTAATTAAGTATATAAATTTTTACCAACATATTCCTTCCCTTAACGGCCCGAAACAGTCTTCCCTCATCAACTTGAATTGCACATCTAAATAATGCTCTACGCTTGGGTAAGCACCACTGATAATGTTAGGTTTAATCTCAAGCATTGTTTTACCAAATAGATCATCTCTTGTTGGAAAGATATGAAGGTGTTTGAAGCTATTAGGATCTTGGTTATGATTATCTGTTGTTGCTGACCTGTTTTCAGTGAGATCCTGAAATACATATTATTTTATGGGTTGAAATATGACAAAATATTCATTGACTTTAATTCATAGATTATAGGTATATAGGGAATTTTCATATGGTGTTTAACATTTTGTCCCCTCAGGAATATGGTTGAAAATGAGGATTTAGGGGACTATTTTTTTTTTCTTGTGTTCAGTACTGGCAAAAGTAAAGCTTATTATCACAGTTGATGTCTTAATATGGAATGACATGATAGCTGATTGGTATATTATTGATTATTTATGTGTGCTAAAGCTTATATTTACAAGATGGTTGGCTTACTTGTTGATTATGTGAATCTCCATCCAGATTGAATGTCTATGACAAGCATATATACCTACACTGGAGTAATTTAAATAATCTATGGTAACTTATTTATTTATTTAAAAATACCAACCTCTTTATCCATCAACTTGACTACTTTTGACTTCAATTGTAAAATTCTGCCAAAGAAATCTTCACTGAATGTTTCGGTATGTTCCTCCTGGACACCAAGGGCACTTACTTCAGTTACCTCTAACAAATCATGCAAATTTTCGAAATATTCAGTGCTTTTGTCTTCAAAATTAATAATACCTTCACAAAGGTCCAATACCTTTGTGTAAAAAGATTCAACATCGTCCCATAAATAAGTATTCATTCGTTTTTCAACAATTTTCACACAAGGTAACTCACTCAAATAGATTTTTAAAGTTAACAAAAAGTTCGAATTACAAAATCGTTTTCTTAATAGAGATCCAATTTTTGTTTTTTCATTAGGCTCTAAAGACTTATATATAGCTGCCAATATTTTCACGATTAGAACTATAAAGTCTCCTTTGAGTTCCACGTCCAAGAGATTCCAAAAGCCTGGTCTGTGAGAAACTTCTAGGGTGAGGATCGGAGGATTCAATAGCGAAATGTCGAGAAGTCTCTTGAAGCCGATGGGTTTCTTTTCTGTATATTGCAGTTTTGGTATTTCTTGAGGTTCTGGCTGGTCTTCGTCTGCGAATTGCGACGAAGAGCCTGGTCTATTATCTTCTATCAGAGTACCATCAAACCAATCTATCCTTAATGACGACTTGGTACTATCGCTCATTTTAAAATACTAAATAGTCTTTATTAATGCAACAATTTTATTTAATAAATACTCTAAAAACGAGAACGAAACTACGAAATGTTTATATTGATCAGCCAGCTGTTTTGTTTTGATTTTACATGTATCTGTCAATCTCATTATCTGTCAAAAGGGACCACAGACTCTCAACATTGTAATTCAATATTTTTGATTGTTTAGCGCTCTACACATGCTCTATACACTTTCACCTCTGACAAGAAATAGGTACAGTCGACGTCAAAGATATATTTACAATTGAAAGTTACAAAAAGATCTTTACATTAAAATAAGTTGCCATGTAATGTGACAAGTACTTGTTTACGTGATATATTACAGTTTTATATTTTCACTCAATGTGCCCAAAATATGTTTACACTATTTAATCCATGGAATTTGCCACTTTTTCTGACTTATATTCGTTTACATAACAAGTTACAGAATAATATTTACACTCAATGTGTCAAACGTGATACACGTCAAGAGCAACATTTCTGTTTTTACGTTTCATGATGCATAAAAACTTTAACGCATTCTGCTACAAAAACATATTTACATACATATTTACAAATTTCTTTATAATTCATCTATTTCGTTCTGGCCTACCTTTTATTTAAGAAACCTCCTTGCTATAATTTTCTTTAGCTTCTTAGGTACTTATTTTTAATAATTCATATTAAGAATATTCCATTCTATTTATGATATTTCTAGAAGTGTTTTATCTTTTCGAGCGTCATTGATGCATTGCGAGTGTCATTGTAAAGATAAATTTCATAAACAATATTAAATAAAATGTTTCGCATAGACGACCATACAAAGCACAAAATAATTACCATGCGTGAATATGGAGCTACGGTTACGGATATATCGGAAGAACTGGGGATTTCGGTAAGTAAACCTTCAAATGACGGTAATAAATATGGCCTTACGTCATAACATATTAAATTTTATGAGAAATATTAAATAGTGAATCTCATCACTCTCATCTTGTTTCAGCGACCAACGGTGTATCTGTGGATCAACAGATGGGGCAACGAGGGAACAGTGAAATGTCACTCATCTAAGGGCCGAAATAAAAAAACCTCTGAATACACTGACAGGGCTTTATAGAAAGTGTGATGGTCCAGCGATTCATAAGCGTACCTACATATGCACAACAATTAAATGTTAGTGCTAATACAATCAGAAGACGATTAAAGAGTGCAGGACTTCGTCGTAGAATCCCTGCGAGGAAACCGCAACTAACTGACCGGCACAAAGGTTTGCGGTTGAATTTTGCCAATAAATATCAATATTTCGACTTTGAAGACGCGGTTTTTATCGACGAAAAGGTCTTCACAACACGCCAAGATGGACGCGTGTCCCTATATCGCTAAACACGCGTTACGACGAACAAAATGTCTTGGTCGATAGAAGAAGTGGACGTCTGTCAATTGGTTTTTGGGGGTGGATTTCGAGTTCGGGTCCAGGTGAACTTGTGGAAATCACAACACGAATGAATGCCAACAATTATTTAGAAATCCTCAGAGATGTCTTACTACCAACACTTAAAGCTTCATTTGGTGATAAAAAATATATTTGGTACAGGACAACTCATCGGTCCATATTTCCCGTATAGTCCAAGCATGGATCAATGAACAAGATAGCATAGAACTGATAAAGTTGTCACCAAAATCCCCGGACATGAATGTTATTGAAAACATGTGGGGTCTTATGGTCCAAAACTGGGACTCTTCGAAGGTAAAGACCAAACAAAATTTAAGAGAACATGTACACGAGCTGTGGGAATACTATCGCGGTATTGACTACTGCGAAAATTTAGTCCGCTCTATGGGCCAACGCTTACAAGACGTGCAGGATGCTTTTGGCGGCTACACACGATTTTAAAATGTTTAAACATTAAGATATTCACACGTTGTATGATTATTTATATAAGAAGTATTTTTTTTTAATAGAACTAGTATAGCACTTTTTTTTAAATTAAAACACCTAACTGTACTCATAAGTCTTTTAATCAAAAGGTATAGTAGAAACGAAAGTAGGTATGTCAGCTTTTGATCAACATAACAATAAAGCCACGTTCAAGAATAAAAGCCCCCTAAAGCTAAAAAGCACAACTTTAGGGCCAATTTTTATTCCTCAGATAGACATTTATCCAACAGATACCCATGACCATGACAATCCATACAGTTAGTCATCGAATCGCGCTTATCTTACGTAAGGAAGTTCGGCCTTAAATTCACTTTTATTTAAACTTAGTATTCTTCAGTATCTATGCATTTACAAAATAACCGGCCAAGGGCGAGTCGGATTCGTACATTAAGGGTTCCGTACAATTTTCAAAAAATCACATTTGTTGTACAAATAAACAGCTCGACTTAAATATTTATTTTATTCTGATTTTAGTATTTGTTATTGAACTTAGGGGCACAGAAATACATCGCCTGAAAGTTTTAATAGCCTAGTTATAACTGTTCGTGAGATAGGTACAGCCTGGTGAGAGACAGACAGACGAACGGACACTAGAGGTTTAGTAATTGGGTCTGTTTTAACCTCTGGGTACGGAACTCTGAAAATCAAAAATACTGAAAATGGTTTAAATGTAAACATCGGAATTAAAGACTCGACATAGCATTGATAGCGTCATCTAAACGAACGAGACCACGAAAACGAGACAAACAGACCATTTGACAGTATGGTACTCTTTTCGACGATTGTCAATATTTTAGACTGCTGCTTTCAATTGTTTGTAAAGGTATTTATTTACCAGGAAATATAAAACTGTTTATGTATGGTTGATTGTAAATATTAAAATTGAGCTTTACATGCAATTTAATTTGGTACATTAAGAGTAAATATTATTATGTAACTTGTCATGTAAACGAATATAAGTCAGAAAAAGTGGCAAATTCCATGGATTAAATAGTGTATATATGTTTTGGGCACATTGAGTGAAAATATAAAACTGTAATATATCATGTAAACAAGCACTTGTCACATTACATGGCAACTTATTTTAATGTAAAGATCTTTTTGTAACTTTCAATTGTAAATATATCTTTGACGTCGACTGTACCTTAGATATCCAATTATATTATAAAGTACAATTTATTATTATAAAGTGCCAACTTCTTGTGCAATTTTAGCTGCTCTAGCAAGTTGTCTTGATATCTGGGTTTATCATTTTATTGTATGTGAAGCGAATCGTTACGTAGGTATTATTCCTCTTGCAATACATGTCTAAACGAAGACCACTATTTATTTATTGAGTATTTTATTTTTTAAGAGTGGCTTATTGTTATTTTAAATTCAATTCTTTTTAAAGAATAACCTTTGTATTGGAATATTTTTGATTGACTATAAGTGGTAGGTATGTATAATGACTAAATACGTCTCTTAAGATATGAGAGTCTATTTATATTTGCTGTCTATTTATTAACTATGTCACTCATCATTTTGTTTTTTTTTTTTTTTTTTGTTATTACACACATATATTGTCAGTGAGACTAGATAAATAATTTAATGTAATAAATCTGAGTTGGTTTTGAAAAGAGTAAATGCTGAGTTTCTTGCCGGCTCTTCTCAGTAAAAGCAACCTTCCGAACCGAGCGTTAGAGTCAAACTATTCATAAGTGCTTGTGAAGGCCTATTTGAATAAATATTATTTTCATTTTCATTTTCATTCAGAGCACCAAGCCTTTATCCCATACAATCAAATTATCAATTGTCAACTTTTTACTTAATCACAACTTTTGTAAGTAGCGTTTCAGTTAGCCATAAGTACCTACAATATTTCAATATTTATTTGTTACAAAACTACCCGTAAAGCCGAAAGTAGGTTAAATGGGGCCTTATAACGAGTCCATTCACAATATTTAAGAACCGTAGTAACGCTGCAAGTATAACATACCCCAAAAAAATAAAAAAATATTATTATTTTCACTGATGTGCAAACCCTATTTCAGTAAAATTCGCGGAACGACAAAAATAATAATCGTAAACTGATAACATTTTTTTTTTCCAACTTGACATTTTTTGAAGCCAGTACTTGACTATAATGACAACCTTGTATTGAGGTAGCAAACATTTATGAATGAAAAATAGAAAAACTATTAAAGTAGACATTTAATAGGTACGTAGGCGTTTCTGTTAAATTATCTGGTTCCCTGACATGACAGCTTACTAGGGTTGACAAAATTGTTGGCTTTGATAATTAATTATATTTTTACGGGGTATTTTGTAACACGTTGTATATAAAAATGGATCCCCGAAATGTTTGTACGCGCATAACTTCCGAACGACTGCACCTAATTGGATAAATCTTTCTTTGATGTGTTCGTTATTGTCAGGAGAAGGTTTGTATGAAAAAAAATTACACCGGGAACGTGGGCGAAATCGCGGGGAACAGCTAGTTTGTAATAAAATAACTGGGTGTTAAGTAAGTTATGTGCGAAAGTGGATAAATCGTTTCTCGACGATCGTCGTTAAAAAAACTCTTTAAAGGCATAAGGGCTCTTACTTAGCTCTTACCATCTTTTACTGCCGACTAAACAGTAAAACGCGTGTGAAACTTTTAGAAATTAGACCTACGTAAGTACCACTCAGTAGGTGTACTTTAGAAGATACTTTAGGATACTTAACAAGATAAATAAATAAAAAATAATAACTTGTACAGTACAATTTTTAACTAAAAATTAGTTTCTCTAATACTAAGTACTAACTTTTGTATAAGTATCTATCTACCAATGTCAGAGGGGTGATAAGCAGGCAGTCGATCCATGTGATGGTTAGATCGACATCACATTAGCAATAATACCATGGGGATTCACCTTTATAAAGCATCACCTAAAAATTGATTGAATATCCTACTAATGACCATAAAATATTTATACAAATATTTCGAATGCTAACTTCGTCGAGAACATCCTAAAATAAGCACAATTACCTACTTAGCTGGCGTTATTTTTATTAGATCCCGATCCCGAAGCCATTAAGCAATTCATGTTGGTAAATAACGAAGGCAGAATGTAAATAAACACAGCGGCCTCCCATACAATATCAGAAGTGATAGCAACAATGCTTCTACTTGGCAATCCGCCAGACCTATTGAAAAGCATACATTTTACAGGCAATTGGGGTAAAATATTATGGCCACTTATCAAATAGGTACCTATAACGCGTGGGTGGATATATTTTCGACTGCCAATTTTCCTTCCTTGACCCTTTTTATGGTTTTCACACTGAGTTATATGCAGGGCCATCTTTAACTTATTGGAGGCCCTGGGCACATTAGGTCACACTATCTTGTTAGAATAGACAAAATAAGTAGATAAGCAAAGATCAAGATTTATTTTTATTTCTTTATAGTCATATTAAATGAATAGATAATACCTATTATTAATATAATATAACCTACGGTAAAGAGGTACCTTTCTACCTTCTGATGTGCAGCTTTTTTTTCTTTCAACATGCTGAAATCGGAATGCCTGATTTTCGGGTGAGAGTAGGTATTGAAGTCAGTCATTATCGTTTGATTTTTTTGAAATAAATATGTTTTTCGGTAATAAATATCAGTTATCGTTTGGTGATCTGGCAGAAACTAGGGGGCCCCAACGATCGCGAGGCCCTGGGCACGTGCCCAGAGTGCTCAGTGGGAAGAGGGGCCTGTTTATATGTTAAGACATGTGTCTGGGATTACCTATCGCTCGTAAAGATTGAAATCTATTGAGCACACAGAGCTTTTTGGACCTTGCCTTTCATTCAAGTGACTACGGAACTGAACGTCTCTAGGAGTTTCGACGCCATGCATCGGGAATGCTTTTCGCGATGTTCTTTGTCTATTATTATTGGAATGAAGATATTCCCTTGTAGGATGGTGAAAGTGTTGTACACCACGGTGTTTCGACAGCTGTTCAGGTTGTTCCCCTTTAGTTCAAATTCTAGGGTACGCTCTTGTTTGAGTGCTTATCTTTGGTCACATTACCATTAAACGCTGGTATTTTTACGGGGTCAAGTGCGAGTCGGACTCGCGCACCGAGGGTTCCGTACAAACTTCGTCCATCGTTCGTCCATCACGGGAAATGCACAATTTTATTTATTAACTGTATTTGAGGTTAGTGCCAATTAAGCTAGACCTCTAAATTGTATAAGCGCCCATACAACTCAGAGGTCTTTATTAATTGGCATAACTATGTATGTATGGGGACACCCTTTAATTTTCAACTTTTTTTATTTTTTCCTTTATTTGTGCTGTAAGACCTTGCTTTTTGCCATTTTTTTTTATATTTGAGTTGATTGAATGAAAGGTAAATTGCAGTTTACGATTTGTGACGTATTCAAAAAAAACTACTTACTAGATCTCGTTCAAACCAATTTTCGGTGGAAGTTTGCATGGTAATGTACATCATATATTTTTTTTAGTTTTATCATATTCTTATTTTAGAAGTTACAGGGGGGGGACCAACATTTTACCACTTTGGATGTGTCTCTCGCGCAAACTATTCATAATAGAAAAAAAATATATTAGAAACCTCAATATCATTTTTGAAGACCTATCCATAAATATCCCACACATATGGGTTTGACGAAAAAAAAAAATTGAGTTTCAGTTCTAAGTATGGGGAACCCCCAAAATTTATTGTTTTTTTTTCTATTTTTGTGTAAAAATCTTGATGCGGTTCACAGAATACATCTACTTACCAAGTCAGTATAGCTCTTATAGTTTCGGAAAAAAGTGACTGTGACATACGGACGGACAGACAGACAGGCAGACAGACAGACATGACGAATCTATAAGGGTTCCGATCCATCGTCCGACAAAGCGAAATTGTTGTACGCTTTACTAAAATTAGGATTAAGTTCATAAAAGTTGTAATATTATTGTTTTTGGTTAGATCTTTGTACTTACAATTTATTAGGCGATGTGGTCGCTCAGCGACAAAGCCTATCAATAAAGGAAAAAAAAAAAAAAAAAAAAAAGGGTTCCGATTTTTGCCATTTGGCTACGGAACCCTAAAAAGGTATCGCGAGTCAAGTTATTAACTAAATTATGAAACATTTAAATTGTATAATGGAACCACGTGACGTTTAGTTGATAGTTGAACAACAATAGGCCAGTCTGTCCTACCCCAATATACATATAATATTAATATAGGTACTTATGTCTGTACCTCCCTACTGAAACTCTGAATCAATATTGGTTGTGCTATTGACAATTCTATTTATTGTTCCCACGTGACATGTCATGTCTCCTCAATCGCGTGTGGTGTGTTGTCATGTGATTTATTTTAGGGATGACAACCCCAGAGAACCAGTCTTACCTCCCAGCTAATGTTATAGATTGTATGGATATTTGTAACTTATGCCAATAACCTTTATTTGGCATCGCAAAAACAATGACATTAGCACGGAAGGCAAAAGGTTATACAAAAAAAATAGAAATAGCAAATAAACAATTTACTATAACTCACAAAGCACAATAATTTAAGTTACGTCATTTAGACAGAAAGAAAAAACATAAGTAAAATAAAACAGCATAAATAAAGGTAGGGAGGTCCCTAATAATAATTTAAACACATAATTTAAATCCCTGTTTTTTTTTTAAACAAAATGATCGTAAAGATCTCATCTGTATTATGCCACAGTGTAGGCCCTATCCAACCGAATACAATAATGGTTCATGTACTTGATTTATATCCACTTATATTGTAAATACCTATCGAATACTTCTTTACCAAATGTTTTTTTTCTTCAGGTAGTGAGAAAATTATCAAGGCTTATCACTTAATTACCTAAGGGTGGGTAATCTATACATCGACCGTTTGTTCATCGTATATTGGACCGTTAGGTCCCAGATTCCGGTCCTACCCTTATGCCTGCCTGGGATATACCCAGGCAGGCATAAGGGTAGGTTCTCACGGGAAATAATGGGTTGAGCGAGACACGGGTTGATGGAAGAGAGTTAATGTAGGTATTGATGTCTTTGATTAATCTGACCGTGTACATTGGGGCATTGTAGAGTGACTTCAATTTTGTACAGGAATTGTAGGACAGTCATGTTTAAAACCAAAGTATTGTTATTTTATAAAAAGAAAAATACAATATGTACCTTCCGATGCGATGCGGCGCGATCCATAAATATGTTGTACCTACCTATATATACTTCCTATTTCTGAAAAGTACTTATATAAACATGATAATTAGACAGTTTTAATATAAAACAAAATATTTTGATTCAGTGCGGGAATAATCCCAGGAAATCCTCGTAATAATTGCACAGTATAAAATATTAATGAATTTCTTTATTAAACCACCAGCAGCTTTACTTTTCAAAGACAAAAGACTTGTGTCATTAAAAATACACACTGGTTTTTGTCTTGTCCATTTCAGTCCCAAATTTTCCAGATTAGCATATTACGTACATGGACATAGGGTTGGACCTTTGGGGCTTACATTATTTAGACGGGGTTGTTTGCAAAATTGTCCCTTAACTATAATTACGATTTAATCTCGTAAATTAGTAATAAGTGCCTTTGTAATTACGTTTGTACGGTCCCCAGTGGTTTCACTTGCGTTCCAGTGATGAAAAGTACCCTATGTCCTATTCCAGGACCTTAAGTAACTATTTACACCTATACCAAATTTCATGAAAATCCGTTCAGTGGTAGCAAAACATATACACACACTCACACAAACTTTATTATATTACTAGCTTTCGCCCCGCGGCTTCACATGCGTTCCTGGGATAAAAGTAGTCTATAGTCACTCCGCGGTCCCTAAACTATCTCTATACAATAAATTTAGTTGTTTTTTTTTTTACTTTGCATAAGCTCATGTTTGATCACAATCTCACTATGGTAAGTGGTGATGTGACCGAAGGTGCATGCATGGTAAGCACACAAAGCCTACAAGGAACTGGCTCTCAAGTGCAGCTGCTGGAACTCACTATTAGGTGTTTGGCGACAGATTTTTAACTTGAGGGTGGTTGCCAGCCAGGTGTGTACTACAAAGTACCCTACCACCGTGCTATGGTTTCCTCACGATGTTTTCCTTCACCAAAAGCTCAACCTCATTATAGGATTCGAACTCAGGACCTTCACCGTGGAGTCCGACGTCAAACCACTGAGCTATCATCGCCTCAAAAAGTGTAACATGGTGTCAAAATACGCAGATGATCATTTTATTAAATTGGCCAAGTGCGAGTCGGACTCGCGCACCGAGGGTTCCATACAAACTTCGTCCATCGTTCATCCATCACGGGAAATGCACAATTTAATTTATTTACCTTATTTGAGGTTGGTGCCAATTAAGCTAGAGCTCTAAATTATATGAGCGCCCATACAACTCAAGGGTCTTTATTAATTGGCGTAGATACGCCACATACATACATAGATATGTATGTATGTATGGGGACACCCTTTAATTTTCAACTTTTTTTTATTTTTTGTAATTTTTCGTCTATTTGTGCTGTAAGATAGACCATGCTTTTTGCCAAATTTCGTGATTCTAGGTCAACGGGAACTACCATATAAAAATAAAAGGGCAAACGCGTTTGTTGTATGGGAGCCCCCCTTAAATATTTATTTTATTTTGTTTTTAGTATTTGTTGTTATAGCGGCAACAGAAATACATAATTTGAGAAAATTTCAACTGTCTAGCTATCGCGGTTCTTGAGATACAGCTTGGTGACAGACAGACGGACGGACGGACAGACAGCGAAGTCTTAGCACAGATTAGTAAATAGTTACTACGTCTTAGTAACAGGGTCCTGTTTTTACCCTTTGGGTACGGAACCCTAAAAAAGAATTTGGTTGGTACAGATACGTTTTACCGCGAACCAGTATGCAAAATTATTGGTAAGTCGGATAATGAAATTTGTTTTTAAATTACATAGTTAATGTGCATAAATATGATAAAACAGTAAATGTCTACAAAAATAAATGAATTAAATATAAATGAGATCTACATTATTTAATTACCTACAATTATATTAATTGATAACAAATGGAAAATATCACAAGGGAACACATCGAGATGCCCATTTGCACATTTAGGCAATGCCGGTACTAGGGTGCGGTGCCCATAGGCACAGGGCGCAAATCCTGGAGGGGCGCAGAAATAACCAGACCCGAACCTAGTTTTGGGTCATACATGTTAGTTCTTTAGGCATAGAGAAGCTCGCACCGGGCGCATAAAAGGCTAGTTACAACACTGCTTTTAGGAACTGAATATTGAATCATGCCAACCTACGTTACAGTACGTAACTTATTTATACGGCAGCCCATTTTGATTTCCATCAAATTGTGTTTTACGGTGATTAGTACCTATTATTTATTTTTGAGGCCCCGCTCACATGGGCGTACGCACGGTGGGGCAGAGTGGAGCACTTGCCCTGGCTGACAGATCATAAAGATCGTACAGATCTTGTAGTAAATACTCAATTAAACAAAAGTTTTGATTTTTGATACCTAAGTACTCTAGATTTTTATTTTTTGACCCACCCTATATGCAAACCTGGTTACGCCCATGCCCACTCACACAGCCGCAAGATTAGGTTATACAGCAAGGCATACTTTTCCTAGCGCCCTGTACCTACAAGGCACCAGGGCCTATCTCGGTAGGTCTTACTGGCACAACTTTCGTTATGAAACTCGTGCGAGTAGCTCGTGAGTTACCCCACTTCCATTTCTCCAGGATGGTACCGGACCTGGTATAGTCGCTCACCACGCGCACCCTGAATAATGCTAGCGGATTAAATCCTACAAGCTTGAGCTGATTCACGTCATCATCTAAACTGAATAATATTTATCCATATTTTTTGGTGTGTTTTTTTAAGTGTAAACTTCTTTTAGCGCGGTACGCATATTTTTAGATGAGGTAAAACCTCTGGACTCGCGACACCATTTTGATGAGACGCAGTTTGACGTTTAGTTTCTTTTTAGATGAGGTAAAACCTCTGGACTCGCGACACCGTTACGAGCGAGACGCAGTTTGACATTTAGTTTCATTATTATTTTTATTTCATTTCTCTCATTAAAATAATTGCGGCCAGTAATGTCGCTAGTCGCTGTCAGTAGTTTTGGCGCCATAACAAAACAAACTCACTCAGAAAAAAAAAACTATTTTAGATTGTAATCATTTTAATGATAATGATGATGATACAAGAGCTCAATCTCAATCTCTCAAAAAAAAAAAGTTTTCACTTCTGTCGGCACTCCCGGAGTGCAATTTTTTTTACTATACATAGGTATTTGGTAACTAAATAAAAACATTTCATATATTAAAAAAAAAACTAATTGGAAACCATGGGTCCGTGGGGGTTCGAGACTCGCCGATTTGCTCGGATTTTATCATCCAAGCTCATCGAGGCTTCGGCAGACCGACGGGCTGGGAGCTTTTTCCGCCAACGCATAAGCTTGGCCATCCAAAAAGGGAACGCTGCCAGCCTGTTGGGAACCTTGCCTATCGACAGCAGCGAGGGCTTTGAGGATGTTTTCTATATATCATAGTTTGTATTTTATACATTGATTGTAAATATTTGTTAGACTAATTTAAATACCTACTACTTAAATACTTTCACGTAGACTGATTAAAAAAATCACTTATTTGATCAACACTGGGTGAATGGTCATTCGTCAATGTCGGCCGTTCGACAGCAGATTCGATATTCAATTTTATTTTAAAATAAAGGTGTTTTATCTATCAACAGATTGATATCCAAAACACACATAAAAATACGGTTTATTTAGGCAAGTATTTAATAATGTAAGTAGTTTTATTATCGATTTAGTTTTTATTTACAATCATTCTAATATTATAAATGCAAAAGTTTGTTTGTTTATTACTTCTTGACTCCTCAACGGCACTACAAATCGGGATTAAATTAGGCACGCAGGTAGCCTATGGCATAGAGAAACATAGCCTACTTTTAATCCCGGGGTGGAAACTAGTATAAATATCTACGTGTAAGGCCTGTGTTTGAACTCAACCTCACCATATTAAATGATGATGTGAGCGAAGGTTGTAAGCACACAAATACTAGAAGTGAAAAATTACCCAACCGTACTTTGGTTTTCTTGCGATATTGAAGTGAAACTTCTTGTGCGACTTCCAACAAGGTTGCGTTAAACGTTTAACGCTACCATGGAGGGGGTATGAAAGCCGCACCTATAATTTATATTTTAGATTGTAATAATTTTAATGATAATGATACAAGAGCTCAATATCAAAGTTCCACTTCTTCCGCGCGGAGGGACTCCACGCACTATTTTTTTTTCCTTTACCGAATGATCAAAATGTAGAATTCAAATTGATCTTAGCCATGGCATTCGATTAAAGTAAATAGGTATACCTACTGAACGAAATATCTACAATAGCTCAAAAATTAAATCGGAACCGAGTGTAGAGTCTACAAAGCGTGTTGTTGCACCGGACGGCACGTAAACAGCTCCACGTATGGAGTGTGTAGCCGAGAGGTTTTTAGAGGCCATTGTGGAAATACTGAATATGAATAGAATTATGAATGACTAACTTATTCCTTAGTTGTTTAACTATATTTTGCTCGCGTTTCAGAGAGAATAGCTTCTTCTTAATATATAAAATTCTTCTGTACGTGTGTTTGTCACCAAACTCCTCATAAACGGCTGGACTGATTTGAATGAAATTTTGTGTGTATATATGAGTCTCTGGGTGGTTTGAAAATACAATTGGACCCGGTAGATGGCGTCGTAATCGAGTTTGGACAGGACAACGTCTGTCGGGCCCGCTAGTTCTATATAAAATGTGACAAATTTTGGTTACCTCCATGTATAGTTGTCTTTACCTTTTATAAATGAAATTGTCTGAACTTGGTCACTGTTACAATTCTAGGCAGTTTTTAAAACACGTTAGTTTTGTTCTTATGCTACAACTCAATAAAGGATAGAATTATTTTTCTTAACTTATACCACAGTATAAAGGTTACATCTTTATTCTGTGCGTGCTTATACTCTGTCCATCCGTTTATTTGATTTTTGACGTTTAAAATATCAAAGAAATATGAATCTTATTATTATCAGTAATAAGGTTTATCTATTTATTCTATGGTTAATTATATAGCTACATAGATGGACCTTATTTCAAAGTATTAAGAAGAAGAAGAATGAATTTCAAGAATTCTTTGATATTTTTTAACGTCAAAAATCAAATAACGGATGGACAGAGTATAAAGGTCATGGCATGATAGATTGTCAAACTTTGTTAGAGGTAAATATGACATACGAGTGACATTTTGTTATGTCACCAGAGAATTTTTATATGTCAGGATACTTTGAAACTAATTTTATTCAATAAACTAGCTTCCGCCCCGCGGTTTCACTTGCGTACCCGAGGGATCTTGTGTTTTCCCAGGATAAAGAGCCGATAGTAGCTTATAGCCTTCCTCGATAAATGGGCTATCCAACACTGAAATAAATTTTCAAATCGAACCAGTAGTTATAAAATTATGTGAATTATTTCACTTGCTGCCTTATTTCTACAAAATAAAAGATCGATTCGTTCATATATCAAGTTCCTTATAAGTAAATAGCCCTTTAAGATCCTTCAGTCCTATTCCAAAGACGCGGTCGGGTTCTATAATAGGTCCTTCATCCCTTCACCCACGTTATGCATACTCTATTAGTAACTCATACAACGACCACACATTCTTAGTTGTATTAATAAATTACATGCCTTAATTAGAATGAGAATGTTTTCTTTTTTTTAATAGTTTTGGAACGCCTTCCATTAGCGAGTATCAGTTTTGTCAATAAATTACACGGCATGAATTCATAGGCATATGTTTATTACTAGCCGTTCGCCCGCGGCTTCGCTCGCGCAGACTTTATAACCATAACTTCTTTCCCGTTAGCCAATTTCGATGAAACGAACACAGTATAAAAGTAAATTTTAGAAATCTTTAAATGATTACTTATCTTACTTATCTTATATAACATCTTTAGATGATATTTTTTTTGCAACATTCGATTTAAATTAAACAAAGCCTACATGAAAATCCGTTTAGTGGTTCCGGAGATGTGCGTGAATCAACAGACAGACAGAACATTTCTAAAAACAAAACATTTCTAAAAATAGCTGGTTTATGTTCTATTGCCCTTCTTTAATTACCCCCTTTCTATTTTTATAACATTTCTTTAATGTACAGACAGACACACCGGACTCTACTGTTTTATTATATGTATATAGAAGAAAATTAGTTATACTGAGCCAATTAATTTCTGGAATATTGTACCTTGCAACATTGAATAACCCTGTATTGTTAAATAATAGAAATAGCTACTTTCAACGCATTTAGACTGCCTCTCAAACGGTATATAACAAAGTAACCCAGAAAGGAAGCTTATTTTTCAGTAGTCTTCATGTAACCTAAACGGTTTGATGGAATTTAATGTGCAATGTCTCATCGAAAGCCAGTCACTTTCTAGGGTTTGTAAAGGTCGGCAACACAATGGAAATCCCCTTGGTATTGCTAATATCCATATGTAAGTACCGCCTGCCTGCTTCTCGGTCTTCTAGCGTAATAAAATATCTTTGGAATATTTTAAAACCTTATAGAAAATACTTTTTTTTATAAAAAAATATCAGGATAATAACAAAAGTAAAAATAAAAAAAGCTTTCACAAATGCTCAGTTCAAATGTAGCTTCCAATGACCCGTATTGGGGCCATAATGGGTTCTATAGGGATGCCCCAGCCCCAAACGATAAACCCGGAAGAATTATTTGAAAGACGTAACTTTAATGAGAATTCAATGTTCCTGCAGTCATTCGAGAGGATCAGACAATTAGGCAAACGTCCGGGTATTTAATTACACGACTGTAATTGGCCAATCGTGATTGGCGACATTTTAACTAGGTGCAGCGATCGATTGTTATTTTTAATGGCGATTTTAAAGCGCTAGTTATGAAATGTGTTAGATTATCGGCTCCAATTATATTAAATAAGTTTGTGCGGTATCTGGATTCCCTTCAATAAAAAACTTATCTTCAAATGGACTGTATACTATATTTATTTCACTTTGTATCTTGATCACTTATTTAATAACTCGTAAACTCGTGAACACTGGCCGACTAGATACAAAATTACTACTTTTCAACGTGAATTCTACTTTACTGTATTTATCTGAATTAATGAGTAAAAAGTCCAAAAATACTTAAATATCGATGTGTTACCTTATCGAGAGCCATACATAATTTTCCGATTCTGACTTTACTATGGATTAGATTTGGACTATGAATTTACATCATTTCACATTATTTATCTATGATCTACTATCTGTAGCAAAGTGATTTTATCCTTAAACATTGCCTGTAACTAGGTCTTTCCAATGAATCTACGTTGTCGATACCAGCTTAATCTGCCTTAAAGATATAAAATATTTTGTACACAAAATAGTCAAAACGACATAAAGTTTTCATCGGAAAACCCTATTTCTCCGATATCCCTGTTCTATCGGGTTAGATGTATATACACATACATAATACAAACAATTAGCTCAAATAAAAACATATTCTTACGTACTGTCAATTGTAGGAAATAACCCAAATACACAGAAAATAAACATATCATAAACCAAGTTAAAAGGAGAAAGTCGTCTTGTTTCCCTTTCACACTATCGTCTAATCTGTGATTGGTTAATGCCAAAATCGGCCATGACAGCCTCTAAGTGAGACCGATATATGATGTACTATATAAAGAATAGAACAATAGAAGGAGAAAGCGATATCATATTTCTATTTTATACATTTTGAGCTAAGTTCGACTAATTTCATCATCTATCCGCAACATTCTCCCCTCGGCGCAGATCTTCGCAGCCTTCCTTACTAATTGGGAGGATGATGAGACGCCTAACTGGCCGTCAAGAAATTTCCCCTCACGTCTACACATCTGTGCTTTGTACTACACCGTCATGTGTACACACGTTCTATTAGACCCCGTAGCTTCCAGTTATCGGCTCCGATAAGTAAATGTGGTCTGGCGTATTCATAACATACGTCCTCTGATCGGAGCTTACATAGATGTTTTTGTTCTAATATGTCTGAACTTATCACCTGACTATCAAATGGTAAATTCTTCACTGTCCGTGCTTTAATCTTATGAAAGTCAGTTTGGCCTTTTCCGCGTAACTCGATGTTTACAATCTGACTATCCAAAACTCTCTGACTCGATGTGACTGCGTGGATATGTAACGCTCTGGTCGGGCCTTTCGCTCCGACCATCCCGGCAATTCCTTCATCGATCAGTGTTATAGTCGATGCCTCGTCGAATAACGCGTACGTATTTAGTTCTTGGCCGTTCTGTGTCTTAATTATAATAGGACACACTTTCAATAGCACTTGGTTATCAGTGATTACATGTGCCGAAGCCGTATTTACGAAATGCTCGTTCTGAGTCGGTTCGCTTAGTGGCTCGTTATCCCTCTGCACATGTAACAGCGCGTGATGTGTATCACGGCACTCGTCTATTCCGCATTTCTTTGCTTTACATTCGGATCGTCTGTGTTTATTATTCATACACTGGAAACAGACGTGTGCATCCTTAGCCCATTTCCATCGTTCTGAAATGGGCATAGCCGTAAGCTTAGCGCATTTAGTTGTGTCGTGTTCGGCTCCGCAACAGTAACATTCGTTCTTTTTTGGTAATGTTTCTGTTGTAGCATATACGGGAGCTTTGCGGTTACGATCTAATGCTCGATGTCGAGGTTCCTGTTTTGGGCCAGTACGTATTGGTTCCAACGTATCCTTGGACGCGTATGCATGTTTTATGGCGTGCTTCGCTTCCCGCATAAAGAATCGTGACAATGTAACAATTTCTGGTTCTAATTGAGATCCAGATTCCTCTGCGTAGTTGCACCAATTCGATTTGAGGTGTGGGCTCAGTTTATCTACTACTTGCTGCGCAAGCATAGGATTCTGTAGATATCCTTTTTTATCGACACAGCTTATCATTGTCACAATGTTCTGCAACTTGATCGCGAACCTGTTTAGTTCTTCAGATGTTCCACCTGGTCGCGGCAACTTCTTCAGCTCTTCAAACGCATGATTGATGATCATCTCTGGGCAACCAAAACATTGTTCTAATGTTTCCATGATTATCGTTGAATCGGTCGCTGTATACATTAATGCTAACACTGCTTCACGTGCATCTCCTCGTAAACATGTTCTCAATCTAGCAAGATTTTCTGCCGGTGTGAAACCATAGAGGCTAGCAGATTCCTTCATGGCCGCTTTAAATGGTAGCCATTCTCCCTTAGCGCCGCTAAAGATAGGCAAATCTGGCGTACGCCTGGGTATCGGTCTACTTTTGGGCATTTGTCCTAAGATATCTGCTAGTCGATCAATTGCTCTGTTTTCTGATCGCATCGAAGTTGGCGATCTAGCACGACGTGGTGTATCCATTGTGATATGATTCGACGCTGGCGGAGAAGGTGGATCTGCAGCCTTCTCTCGTAATTGTGAGTGGTACTTCGCATGGTTTTCCGTACCGATGCTCTTGAGCTCTTCGAGCTCCCCCCGTACAGGACAACGCTGAAGCCAGTCATTGACTGTACGTTCTGTATCCACTGTCTGTTCTGCGCATACGCTTCCCGATTCCTCGTGTATCGTAGCTACGTTGACGGCAAGTTTCTTTTCAACGAGCCTTATCTGAATCTCAGCTAGTCGTTCTTCAAGTTTTGCTTGGCGTTCTTCTGCGGCTTGGCTATCCTTTTCTTGGCGTTCCTCTGCGGCTCGTCTATCCTTTTCTGCGGCTTGTCTATCCTTTTCTGCGGCTTGTCTATCCTTCGCTTGGCGTTCCTCTGCGGCTCGTCTATCCTTTTCTGCGGCTTGTCTATCCTTTTCTGCGGCTTGTCTATCCTTCGCTTGGCGTTCCTCTGCGGCTCGTCTATCCTTTTCTGCGGCTTGTCTATCCTTTTCTGCGGCTTGTCTATCCTTCGCTTGGCGTTCCTCTGCGGCTCGTCTATCCTTTGCTTGGCGTTCTTCTGCGGCTTGTCTATCCTTGATAAGATTTGTATGAATCTCGGCTAATCTTTCTTCTGCTTCAAGTTCAGCTAGCCTTAAACGCGTTGTAGAGCTGGCGGAAGAGCGATGAGAATGTACGGGTGAAGCCCGTGACCTTTTTTCGGTAGCGCGCAGCGTGGATAGTCGCGGTGGTATCGTGTCGATCACGGATGGTTCAGTCGCGGATAGTGCGGTCACGCCCGACTCACTAATCGAAGCGCGCCTGTGACTAAGCTGCGGATTTACAGGTGCGTTTAACGCAGACGAAGACGCGGGAGGTTTTTCAAGTAACCGTAGCCTCTCAGCCGCCTTACGAGTGCGGACGGGGCTTCTAGATGTCGATATCTTTAGGCGCAGATGCCTATATATAGACTCTACCTAACGTGCTACACCTTCACAACACCACACTATTCTACACAATACTTAAAACCCGAGACACCGATCGTTTGGCACCGTTAGGTGACCGGCGTTCAAGGGCCGCGGATGAGCCGCGTTATCGTTTGTCGCACCGTTGGGTGATGTTGCGTCGTCCTCTTCACTCGTTCTATGATATAGCGACGAACTCGTCACTCGTTCAGGATATCGAGACGAACTCGTCACCCGTTCCGAGATGTTAAGACGAATTCGACACACGTTTGACTATGTACCTGTAGTCAAGTCGAGCTCGTCACACGCTTAACGACGTTGGTGACAAACTCGCCACACTTTGTTCCTGTCGAGACGAAGTCGTCGCACCGTTGGGTGATGTTGCGTCGTCCTTTTCGCACGTTCGAAATGTTGAGACGCACTCGATGCACCGTTCGGTGTTTTTCTCACGACGAACTCTTCACTGGGCGCCTCGAGACTAATTCGTCGCACCGTTGGGTGATGTTGCGTCGTCCTTTTCTCGCGTTCGGCGATCTCGAGACGAACTTGTTGCACCGTTCGGTGTTCTTCGCTCGACGATGTGCCGACGATCTCGTCGCACCGTTCGGTGTTCTTCACTCGACGGTCTCGTCGCACCTATGCGGTGTTGGTCCTTAGATGACCTCGTCGCCCCAATTTACTGGCTCTGATCCAATGTGTCATTAGAAACTGATCCTATCGCACCAAGTCATACGTTTAGATACGTTTATTGACTTGAGGATCTGATATACCTGCAGCCCCAATTCACTGATCATACCAATATGTGTCATTAGAAACTGATCCTATCACACCAAGCCATACGTTTAGATACGTTTATTGACTTGAGGATCTGATGTACCTGCAGCCCCAATTCACTGATCATACCAATATGTGTCACTAGAAACTCATCCAATGTGTCATTAGAAACTGATCCTATCACACCAAGTCATACGTTTAGATACGTTTATTGACTTGAGGATCTGATGTACCAGCAGCCCCAATTCACAATGTGTCACAGCAGCCACAATTCACTGATCATACCAATATGTGTCACTAGAAACTCATCCAATGTGTCATTAGAAACTGATCCTATCACACCAAGTCATACGTTTAGATACGTTTATTGACTTGAGGATCTGATGTACCTGCAGCCCCAATTCACTGATCATACCAATATGTGTCACTAGAAACTCATCCAATGTGTCATTAGAAACTGATCCTATCGCACCAAGTCATACGTTTAGATACGTTTATTGACTTGAGGATCTGATGTACCAGCAGCCCCAATTCACAATGTGTCACAGCAGCCACAATTCACTGATCTTGATCCGGCTCGAAGGACCAAACTTGTGCGGTATCTGGATTCCCTTCAATAAAAAACTTATCTTCAAATGGACTGTATACTATATTTATTTCACTTTGTATCTTGATCACTTATTTAATAACTCGTAAACTCGTGAACACTGGCCGACTAGATACAAAATTACTACTTTTCAACGTGAATTCTACTTTACTGTATTTATCTGAATTAATGAGTAAAAAGTCCAAAAATACTTAAATATCGATGTGTTACCTTATCGAGAGCCATACATAATTTTCCGATTCTGACTTTACTATGGATTAGATTTGGACTATGAATTTACATCATTTCACATTATTTATCTATGATCTACTATCTGTAGCAAAGTGATTTTATCCTTAAACATTGCCTGTAACTAGGTCTTTCCAATGAATCTACGTTGTCGATACCAGCTTAATCTGCCTTAAAGATATAAAATATTTTGTACACAAAATAGTCAAAACGACATAAAGTTTTCATCGGAAAACCCTATTTCTCCGATATCCCTGTTCTATCGGGTTAGATGTATATACACATACATAATACAAACAATTAGCTCAAATAAAAACATATTCTTACGTACTGTCAATTGTAGGAAATAACCCAAATACACAGAAAATAAACATATCATAAACCAAGTTAAAAGGAGAAAGTCGTCTTGTTTCCCTTTCACACTATCGTCTAATCTGTGATTGGTTAATGCCAAAATCGGCCATGACAGCCTCTAAGTGAGACCGATATATGATGTACTATATAAAGAATAGAACAATAGAAGGAGAAAGCGATATCATATTTCTATTTTATACATTTTGAGCTAAGTTCGACTAATTTCATCATCTATCCGCAACAAAGTTTTTATTATGGATCAGATGGACGTGTAAGAGATGTCCCTAGGCAGGATTATTAATTTAGTAGTAGTAGTATATAATATAAGACATGTTTCGGTCTATAATAAATAAAAAATCACATTTAACTACTCATTGTAACCAAATCTTACTTGTTTATTAACAATTTGGTTAAACAATTAACATTTGAATGATAAAATTTGAAATAAAAATACTTATATCATTTATTCTGTAGACGAAATCTTGCAAAGTAATAAATTGTGTAAAATTTAAATTCGCGTACATCCTCTGCAAGCAAGGCCTCCTCTTTGTATTACATTTTTCAAGGAATTCTCATTTCTTTGTCTTAACTTGATTCCAGAGCATCCACGAAATATTATTCACATTATTTTTATTTAATTTTTGTTGTAGAATCTACTTGATAGCATTTTTAACACGCTATTTAAAATATGTGTACCTATCTACCTACCTACCTTTGTCTGTTATAGACTTTGAAACCATCCAACTGTTCATTAGAATGGTAATAATGAGATTTTTTTGGCACACGCCGGGTATCCACTAGTTACTTATAAATGTGAACGTGAGTTCTCCCATTTTACTCACAATGTTTTCCTTCAACAAAAGTCATTTGAAGTCTCTATCACTGTGCTAACTAAATATAGGTTATATTTACACAGAGGTTTCGGGTGACGGCGGGCCGGGAGATTTTTCCGCCAACGCATTAGCTTGGCGATCCAAAGAGGAAAACTTGCCAGGTTATTGCATCGGCAGGCTCGAGGAAATTTTCCATAGGTTTTTTTAGTCGTTGGCAATACTTGCAGGGGTGGATATATCCATTAATATGACCAACTTTTACTATGGCACCAACTCAGATATCGCGTAAAATAAAACAGTTGCTTCATACATTTTGGTCGAGCAGGTATTGAACTTTTGTATGGAACAGCTGATATTTTTTCGCGATTTCACAGTTAGTCTCATAATAAAAGTTGTTCATATTGATGAGTACTTCCGTACTTCCACCCCTGCCTACGTCTAAAAAATCATCCTGTATATTACAGATTGTATTTATGTCGTAAATATATAAATAATAGAGGGTGTATTAGGGTAGGTATCTAATTGAAATTGGCACACCATCAGCTCCTGTAGTCGCTCCTTCATCCACTTCCTTTTCTATAACAAATACTTAAAGATGGGTCCAACCTTGCGTATTCAATTCAAAAGCATCTATTTGTAAAGAGTTCATTAAATATTCAAGTGCCTCGAATGGTTTTCAAGACTGTAAAGGGTTCTAAATGAAGTATTTGCAACAGTAGGGCTACCTGAATAAAACATGACGGGTCGAATACTGGCAATATGTATTATATTCTTTAAGTAATTATATCTAACTGTATCTGGTAGGGAGCGTTCAAGTATTATGTAACGAATTTGTGGGATGGGGGGGGTCTTGTAAAACGTTACGATGCGTTACAGGGGCGGGAGGGGGGTTTGAACTGCGCGTTACGTAACATTTCTTTTTTTTCTTTCCGATACTTTACGCCACATAATAGGATATTTGCCTGTATTCAAAATAAATTATCCAACACTAACCAATGTCTAAAACATCTAAAAAAAGGGGAAATCACGATTATTTTATTAAATTCATCCCTTTTATGATTTTTAATGACCAATCTAACCATAAAGAGTAAAGCGCTTTTGACGCTATATAATTATGACGTCAGATGCTTGAATTTCATACAAAACTATGGAATTGGTTGGGGGGGGGGGGGGGGTCAAAAATATCCAAAAATTGCGTTACGTAATACTTGAACGCAGGGAGCGTTAATTGGAAAAATAGTACAAATAATTTTAGTGAACCATTGAAATGGAACTAGTTCTATAAAGAAACATGGTAGCTTAGTGAATATATTGATAGACAATCAAACTCACATTCGCATTTTTAATATTAATTTGGATTTTATTTTGTGGACTTATGATTTATGAACATGTTATCAATTCGACACGGAACTGCGCATAACGAACCCCTACCAAAGTTCCATTCCGTTAAATGTTAATTACGATTGTATCGATGAATTTACGATATATATTTCAGTAATGCCCGCAGGGATACTATTAATTTAGTTAAGGTACATTCTTTGTAAAGTATTGTTGTTGTGTGTATCATTAATTTTGAATTCAATATTTGAATTATATACGTTAGGTATACCTACCTACTTAGTTACTGTTTTTGGTCTAAAACTGACAAGCAGACGGTCCACCTGATGGTAAGTGGTTACTGTGCCAATGGACATTAGCAATACCATTGGGATTCCCACGTGTTACCGACCTTTATAAAACCTAATCAACTGGCTCTCACATGTTACTATTACAAATAAAGTGACACTCTACCACGTCGTTATGGTTTCTTCGATGTTTTTATTTACCAAAAGTTCAAGCTCATTATATGATTCGATCCCACGACCTTCGCTGCGGCAACCTACTTAACTACCACTGAGCTAATCGCCCTAAGTTCTATTATATATAAATACTAGCTGTCCCCCGCGGTTTCACCCGCGTAGCGGTATGAAATATACTTTACGATCTATTCTCAGACCTACCGAATACGCACAAAAATTTTCAAGCCGTTTCGGACGACTTTGCAAACAAACACTGTGACACGAGAATTTTATATTATTATATTAGATTGATATGACTGTTACAAAATAACTTCAATGAATTTTTATATGGCATATTATTATTTATTAGACTTTATTACTTACTCAATTCATTATGTACAAAAAGCTTTTAAATAATTACAGGATATTAATCTGGGTCTTTGATTAGACTGAAATTAAATCGTGGGGTACATTATTACAATAATTTAAGGCAACGCCTTGAAGATTTTGGTTGCAAGGATACCGATTTTTCTCAACAATGACTAAAGCGAACGTAATGAAATTTACTGTAAGAATTCATCATGTATTTGAATTTATTTTGTCCGTTGCATAACACGATTGGCCAACTTTTTTTTTTTTTACTTTGTATAGGCTTGTGTTTGACCACAATCTCACTATGGTAGGTGATGATGTGGCCGAAGGTGGTAAGCACACAAAGCCTAGAAGGATCTGGCTCTCAAGTGCAGCTGCCGGAACACACCAATAGGTGTTTGGCGACAGATTTTCAACATGAGGGTGGTAGCCAGCCAGGCGGGTACTAAAAGTACCCTACCACCGTGCTATGGTTTCCTCACAACGTTTTCCTTCACCGAAAGCTCAAGCTCATTGTAGGATTCGAACTCACGACCTTCGCCGCGGCGTCCGACGTCACTACCACTGAGCTATCATCGCCTTAAAACTTAACTTAACTTTTATAACACTAAATAATTTATCAAAAATACCTCTTTAAAATAAGAGATTCCAATTTTACCGACATTGAGGATCGATTTGAGGTTCCAAAATTTCTACATATATTAATTGAAACTGATGCAATAATTTGTACATAGGTTTTATGAAATATATTTGTAGTTTTTAAATTAAACAATAAAAACCATTTTGTCGCATACGCCTTTTCCGATTACGCGGGTTTTCTATGAGAGGTCGCTATAGTAGGGAGCGGGACGCAGCACGTTGAATGTGTGTGTATGCTGTTTGTGAAAAAGTATATAGGTGTACTAGCTGTCCCGGCAGACCTTGTTCTGCCCTATTTCTCTAAAACAAACTAACATTGTTTTTTTATGTTAATAGCTGCTCCGACAGATTTCGTTCTGTCTAACGCGCCTTTGTTTTGTTTTGATTGACGTCTAATGTTTGACAGCTGGGGACAGAGTGCTTTGTATTGGTAAAGAAAATTGTTGTTTTTACTATTTTCCTCTTATTATTTACTTTTTTTCTCTCCATAAAAACCTTAGACTTCATCAAACACAAAAAAAATACGTATATATCACATTGCACCACGTGTTGTTGAAAAAGAAATTTCGAATTCCAACGTGGCGCCATCTATGAGAAGTTCACAATAGATGGTCCGACATTTTCTGTAAAAAAATCTGATTTAAGAATCAGTTTATTGTTAATTATAAATTATTAAGACCATTAATCGAAATATAAACTATCCTATATCTCAAGTTAGACCGAATTACACATAAAATGACAACTTTCATCGAAATCGGTTGACTTGGTGAAGAGTTCACTGGGAACATACATATGACACTGGATTTTTATATATTAAGATAGGTATCTATTAATATCAAAGAAAAAAAAACTGCCTTAATAAAAAATAAATAAATAATTATAATTGCATAAGTTGATAAAAAATGCTATGCCTATTGCATAGCTTTACCGCGGCAGTCCTCGAGTGCCACACGTATATTTTTTTTGTTTTGTTTGTTTGAATGCGCTAATCTCTGGAACTACCAGTCGGATTTTATAGCCCAATTCATGAGGAAGGTTATAGGCAATTTTATCCCAGGAATGCTGGAGAAACCACAGGGAACAACAGTGTATGTATATCTTATAGAATATGTACTGTCTGTAAATATTTCTAGTTACATAAACATAGACTTTAATCTGAAAACATAAAACTGAATTTCCAACAAACAATATCTTTCAGCAAGAAACTCAAAGCTAGAAAAATACAAACAAGTCCATCGTTGAAGGAAACTAGTGCTGTTACATCAATGATTATTGCGGATGTACTTACTTGCATTTATTGAGACAAATGTGTTTACGTCGGGAAATTCAAGGATAATTTGATTATTTGCCTTTTTAAATTGTAATATGGCATAGGTGTTCTTGAACGTATATTTATTTTGAATTTAGAATATTGCAATGTTGCAGTTTTGTTTGAATGAAAAATATGTGGATTTTTTAATATTAATTTGGTTGTATTTGAATCTATATAAAATTATTAAATTGAAGTGTCTGTTTGTAATAACAAAATAACATCTTTTTACTGAATTGATATGAAAGTATATACGGTACTTATATATTTTTTTCTTTCTGTCCGTTTATACTGGCTAATCTCCGAAACGGTTTAAGCGATTTTGACGGGACTTTCACAGATAGCTTATGTTATATGGAGTAACTTAGGCGTAATTTTTTATACCGGGAACGCGGGTGAAACCGCGGGGAACAGCTAGAAATAAAATAAATTGAATATTACTTATGCTTTGTTAATAAATAGACTTGTGTTTGACCACAATTTCACCTTGGTATGTAATGTGGCCGAAGGTGGTAAGCTCACAAGGCCTTAAAGGAATGCCGGAACCCAGCGGTACTTAGTCAACTATCACAAAATTTTTTTTTAGTAGTTTTAATGTTTACGTATAATCTAATCAAAAGTCAGGGCTAGCTTTAGAGCCATTGTTTTTTTTTAAATACTGATTTGTGTTTTCTTCAAGGAATATCAACCTCCGTAAATCAGGCGGCAATACACCCTAAGTTGTAGGTAGGTATCCATATCCAACTGAATCTAAGCGTCCATTTTGTCGGTAATGCGTAAAAGATATCTTTCGGGTCGAGTTTCCGAAACATTTGGCACAAATCATTCGCAATGTTGAGATATTCCCTTTTTTTACGAAACAAACAGAAATATTCAGTGAAATATGAAATCTAATATATTTATAATCTATAATAAATAAAACAAAGTTGTGTTGGTTACACCATTTATAACTCAAGGAATGCTGGATCGATTTTTTATGGTAAGTGATGTTGTGGCCGAAGGTGGTAAGCAACCAAGCCTAGAAGGAACGGACTCTCAAGTGCAGCTGCCGGAACACACCAATTGGTGTTTGGCGACAGATTTACAAAGTATCTTACCACCGAGCTATGGTTTCTTCACAATGTTTTCCTTCACCAGAAACCTTCATCACATACTCACGTGCACTCACAAAAATTAGCATTTATATTATTCGTAGAATATGATAATTTTATTTTAATTTTACAATTTAAATAAAGAACAAGTAAAAGTATTGGCATCATCAATGTTTTTCAGCTAAATTATTATTTATATTTTATAATATTAAGGCTCAAAATTAAATAAACATTATTTGATGATAGAAATAAAAATAATCTAATAAATTAATACTCATTTATACCTGTTAGATTATTATTATTCTGTTAAATCTTATAAAAAATAATGTGAATAGCCAATATGATTTTCGGATGAAAGAATTCTATAATAAGAAGTGACCCATGTGATATGAGGATCATTTTTCACAGCATTAAATTTATGAGGCGGCAAAATTTTCTTATCTCACCAATGTTCAAGCTTGGCCGAACAAGAATGTACTCTTACATTCTGTTGTCTAAGGGCATTTTAAAAAATGAATTACGAAATAAAAATGCAGCGTAAAAGCAGTGAATAATTTTGAGTTTTGAATGTCATCAAAATATTGCGATTTCATAGGTTAGGCTGATAGTCTTGTAACTAAAGCCTATTAATAAATAAAAAATAATTTAATTTTGAAATCCGAAGGTTTTAAATTCTTTTTCTTTTCACAACATGAACTTTTAAATATTTTTATGTTCTCTTATACATTGGTAATTTTTTCATTAACAAATTAAAATAATGCGGAACGTACAAAAGTACCTAGGTATGATACGACCAAAAAAAGTAGAACGTTTAGGTTCTTTGCGTACCGTACTTACGCCAAGCAATGTGTCGGAGGCTCATACTAATGACGTCACAAATCCTCACTCACTTCCATTTGCTGGGGAAGTTTGGATGAGCAGGTACTTAGGAAATTTCCTCAATACTTTATCCGGATGAAAAAAGGTTCTTACCCAGATGGGACGTCTATTTATGAATGAATATTTCCAATGAATATTTTACAATAAAATACTTTTGGTGGCCGAAAAATAAATAAATTTACCTACAGTTTTGGGGAAATTAAACTTTACATCCTATGTAAAAGTGGGTGGAAATGAAACCAGCTATGATTAGCAGGTAAATAATAAAGTAAGAACCTACAGAGTGTTTTCATTGTAAAACTGACCTTGTGGGCAACTTTATATAAACATTTTTAATATGATGCTCAAAAAACACCGCAAAGTTTTAGAAGCCTCTCAAGAATGTAATGGTTTAATTTGAATGTAGGAAAATAAGAAAAATACTGTTTAGAGATCCGTAGTAAGTATATGTTGTTTGAAAAATCCCACATTCGGATGGCTAAAAATTGGGCCACCGAGCTACGGTGGTAAGCTTAAGAGATATTTTCTACGTGTATGCAGTGATGAAAAGGTCTATTTTAAATTTACCTAAATGTTCTTACATAATTCATTGAATAGAGAATGGAAAACTTAATGCATTTTACTCATCAAAGTTTAAAAGGATTTGTATTGATCATAATTTAACTTTTTGCTACTCAATAATGTGTCAAGAATCTATAATTACATAAATCATATTTTTACAATTATCGACAACTACGGAACTTTACGTAAACGTGTGTCAAATCACGCACTTGACTGATTCCCTCTAACTATCCACCAAGGTTGCGGCCACGCAGTGCGCATTGTTAGTTATTTTAAGCGTGGAAGTTCTCTCTGAATAAACAATTTGATTGTCCTTTCAAGGAACTTTGCTGGATTCATAATTTACTTCTAGGTATTCTAAAATTTTAATTATTTTTTATATAGCTTCACTTCCATATTGTAGGTGCACGAGCATCCACTAACAATGAGGGGGATTGAGGCCATAGTCTACAACACGGGCCCAGTGTGGACCATATTACACGAGTTTAACTTGTTTTTGCAGGCAAGTTTCAGCAGCAGGCAAGCAATTTAATTTTTTTTTACTTACTAAGCCACTGGTCCTAGAAATACGAAATTTGAAGCGTATGTTCTCTTGGTAACCTCGCTTACGTTACAAAAATAGATTGCGGGTGAAAAAGTATAACGGAAAGCTAGTTTAAACTTTTTGTGAGAATTCAGTGTAAAATACTCGTAAATAGAATGACAAAACTTTGAAATTCGGAAACATTTTCTATCGGCTAGCGAATAATAAAATATAATAAAAGCACTTCAGTAAAAACCGGGCCAAGTCTCGTAATTATAAAATAGCTATTAAAAGTATTGAGTTCTCATGTAATGCCGAGTTTATAGCATTCTTTATTACTCATCCTCAAACTTAATGCATAAACCACTTTAAAGCTCCAGTGTCAAGAACTTTATTTAAGAGGGCGGATTGTTTTAGCATCCATGAAACGTTTAATAAAAAAAAAAACTGCCAAGTGCGTCTTGGAACACACGCAATGTAGGGTTCCGTCAGTACACTAGGACATTAAAGTACTACATTAGGATCAGGATATTATTTTAATTGATATTTTTATTACTAATATCTAGTTTTGAATAAGATTGAATAAACCCTAAAAACAGTACAGGAAATGTATATTAGCAAATCGGAAAACTCTCTATTAGAGGAAAGCGAGTCTAAAAAGTTTTTACTTAAATAACGTATCTATTAACTTGTTCACTTTAAATCATCTACCAATGCGTCTCATAAGGACCACAGAGTAAATAGACACAATACTGCAACAAGGCATTCACTACAAAATAGCTTCAACTGCTGTGGAGTTGAATGTAGGCTTTAATTATTCCTGTTCAGCGCTTGGTGTTAAACGCGCGCTATTATGAATATCTTATTGTGCTGAGGAAGCATTATTTTATATTCTTGTAGCAATTATATGGCGACAGTAAAACATTTGATATATATATATTTTTTTACTTTGTATAGGCTTGTGTTTGACCACAATCTCTCCATGATAAATGATGATGTGGCCGAAGGTGGTAATCACACAAAGCCTAGAAGGAACTGGTTCTCAAATGCAGCTGCCGGAACACACAGGTAAGTGCTTGGCGACAGAGATTTAAATCGATAGATGCGCCCTTGCCATACATAAGGTGCACGAAAATATGTCATCGTTGGGAAGAGTGAGCTTACTCTTTCCGTCGTAGTCGCTTGTAGGAAGCAGTGAACGGTGCACGTTGCGCGCAGTCATAGAACGTTTTTGCAAGCGCATGGTCTTCTAATGATTTAAATCTCTGCTTGGCGACAGATTTTCAAATTGTGGGTAGTTAGCCAGTCGGGTACAACCTTTTGCTTCACCAAAACTTCAAGCTCATTGTATGCTTAGAACCCATGACCTGAGTCACGGCACTTGAGGTCACTACCACTGAGCTATCATCGCTGATCAGTGATCACCGTCACTCATGGTGATTTCCCATGCGAGTAATTTACCAATGTGGGAAATAAACAAATTTAGTTTATTCCGATATTGTAACTGTGGTTATTAGAGTGCAAATAGAGTTATCTTCGTTGCTATTTATTGTTTACAATTTGCAGTATCTATAAATTCAGAATGCATGTCACTATAAAGCCACTGACATGCCGTGCTGGTTTAATGGTTTCCATTCAATAAAATACATGGTGCGAATTTTACACTATTAATACTATTATACAACTCCTTTTGTAGAATGTAATTCATTATTTAGTTTGTCGTAGAAATTATTATGTCTGGTGCTAAAAACATTTCTATTCCAAGTTACTATTATTCTATCTTTGCTGTAATTTAAATAATTGGAACAAACAAGTTTACTAAAACCACTAATAAATTAATAAAAAATGAAAGATTGTGTGTGGGTTTGTGTTGATGTAGTATCTAATCGCAGCGTAATGGCTGAACCGATTTGGATGAAAATTGGGGCGTTACCAAGCAAGCTTAGGTAATTTGTATATTAGTCGAGGTGGCATATAGAAACAAGTAAAAATTATCTCACTAAAATTACTTGATTAAATTATATTTGAGTACGAAGGTATAAGAGTAATCCTACAATCCTACTTCCTACTAATCCTATCCTACAAGTATTATAAATACGAAAGTTTGGATGGATGAATGGATGGATAGATGTTTGTAACTCAATCACGCCAGAGCGGCAGAACGGATCTGGATGAAATTTAGCACAGAGATAAATTAAAGTCTGGAATAGCACATAGGCTACTTTTTATCCCGGCAAAATATATTATCCCTCGGGACCGCGGATGAAACCGCGGGGCGGAAGCTAGTCATAAAATAATTATATTCAAGCCCAGTTCGGTCCAAAAATAAACTTAAAAATACTTTCAGCATTACTATTATATCATTAATTAAGATGTTAGCATTATAGAGTATCTCATAACTTATTTAAGTTAACAAACAGTTCTAATGTAATTAAGCGACAGTTGGAGAGATCTCGATTGCCAAAATAAACGAGTAAACTTTAATTACCAAATTAACTGAGAGGGTTACACTAATTATGTTACTGAGTTAATTAACCAATGATATTTATACTTAAAAAAGTTTTTAATGGAGGGTGAGAGATATGAAACACAGTGAAGATGGTTCAAATCTGGTGAGTTCCAGGACATCTGAAATCGCGAACATAATTTCAAACTTTTCAAACTAAAGGCCAAGCTTTTTTTTGCCCAGGAAAATCCTCATGTACACCCCGCGGCTCCGGGGGGATTCGGCGGGGGTACCCAGCAGCGACGGCCTGGTGGGAGGCCTCCTCTTCGACGATATCATCGCCAATGTCGTTGTCCGTTGTCGACGGTGGGGACCGGGGAGCTTTTGTCTCCAGTGTCTCGAAAGGCCAAGCGAGAATTCAGAGCTAGTCCCATAGATGGCGTGGTTGGTAAGACACCCTATCTATCACGTCACAGGTCGTGGGCTCGATTCCCACTCAGGACAGACATTTGTGTGCATGAACATCTCTGTTTGTCCTGAGTCTGGGTGTAATTATGTATATAAGTATACACTTACAAAAAAAAGTAGAAGGTATATGTAGTATATTAGTTATCTGGCTTCCATAGCACAAGCTCTGCTTAGTTTGGCGTCAGATGGCCGTGTGTTGAGGAATAATGTCCCAAAATATTTATTATTTATATTAAAAGTGATTCAGAATTTCCACCCGGTGTATTTCATAATATTGCGTGCTTAAGTATGTCCTCTTTACAAATAAAACTTTTGCGCACCGGCACGCAAACTGCGCAAAATTTTGATTTACGTGAATATTTATCGCAGTTGAATTTTTTTTACTGCGGCCAACATTATTTCGTGTATAAATTCTTTAATAACTAAGAATGCTATTGTATACATACCTACCTACTAATAAAACTTTACAAACATATAAATAAACTAAAGAATATTGCGAAGAGATAAGCTTTTGATATTTACGAGAAAAATTCTGTTTGGGATTAACTTGAAAATTATTTTGGCATTCTGCCATAAAATATTTTATAATGTCGTTGGAAATATTGACAGCTCTAAAAATAGCACCATCATGCCACTTTTATACTAGGTACACAACTTACGACTTTCGTTTTACTTTGAAATATCATTTCATTTCCTATACACCATTTATATTTTGAAAAACGTTCTAAAAAGTCATAATCTATCTATATTATGATATTAAAACGCTGTAACGTTTGTATGTTCGAACGCTTTACTATCAAGAATACGAATTATTTATTTATTTCTTTCACAAAGGTAATACTTTATAGTTATTAAGTATCTAGTTAGATGAAACAGAAAGAATACAGTTTCCAGATATAAATTACTTTGTGAGAGACTGGTGTCTGTACTAGGAACCTGTATTACAGATTACTAGGCTCTCTCCCTTGGGACTAATACTGTGTTATGTAACAAACATTGAATTAGTTATTATTAAAACCTGTTTGGGTCAGCTGAGGTCTTCAATAATAAAGCGGACTGTATTTTAAGTAGGTTTAATAATTATATAAAGTCACCGATATAAACGAAATATGACGCGAGTGTCGTGGGTGCCGCTTGGTCGTGCAGTGCCTGTCAAGAGCCCCCGTGTCCCGCGCGCGGACAGAACCCCTAATACTATCATAGCACGGGGATAGGGTACTTCGGAATACCCGACTGACTGGCTACCACCCTCAAGTTGAAAATCTGTCGCCAAGCACCTACATATCCTTGTAGACTTTGTGTGCTTACCATTTTCGGTCACATCATCACTTATCATGATGAGATTGTGGTCACTGGCACAACACAACACAGGCTTATTTAAAAAGAACTGCTGTGAGCACCTTTAGGCGCGAGAATCGACTAACCGGTTGATAACTTCACTGCCCATTTTATAGTAATTATACTAAACTAGACCCTAAACTTGATTTCGAATTAATTTCAATTTGTAATAGTTACCCTTCCTACCGTTAATCTGTCGTTGAACTAATCCGGGTCGAAACCTCGCAATTTGCATTGGCCACTAAAATTGGGAGTATCGTTCACCTAGGTTAATTTAATTTGGGATTTCGTTAATATACGAAACATGCCGAAAATGGAATGGAGTTATAATTAGTTAATTTTACAAGCTTTTAAATATTCCAGTACATATTTTTTAGCCCGTTTACTTATCCAATTAATTTTAAAAGATACAAGAATAATTAATTTGTTGATGGACAAACTTAAAACTGTCCAACAGGAAATTATTGGCGATGGTAGCTGACTGTGACATCAAATGCCGTGAGAAAGGTCGTGGGTTCGAATACTACAATGAGCTTTAGCTTTCGGTGAAGGAAAAAATCGTAATGAAACCACAGCACGATGGTAGGATACTTTCTAGTACCCGCCCAGCTGACTACCACCCTCAAGTTGAAAATCTGTCGCTTAGCACCCACCAGTGTATTCCAGCAGTTGCACTTGTGAGCCAGTTCCTTCTAGGCTTTGTGAGCTTACTACCTTCTGCAACTTTCTGAAAAAAAAAAGGATTGGGTACAATGAAATGTCCAAAATCGTTATTCGAATGATTTTTACCACTTCATATTCCATTTATAAAAATCCTCGTAAATGTAAGTACCTAATACCCAATAAAATTGCTTGCCCAATTAGCCCCTTCGTTACATGTCGGGAAAAAAATCTCACCCAATTTAGGGCAGGTGTTGCAATTTTCGGTTGTATTAGCGATGTAAATTTTAAGCGTTTAAGCAGTCACGCTTTGTCGGCGGTTTAAAAATAAAATATTTTCCAATGGGTCACCTACATTTATTTAAGGTTAAATTTGGAATACCTAACATTATACCACCTATAGTTATATAATTTAAGTCTTATCTTTTTGGTTGGTAAGTGGTTGTTTACGTTACGATTCAGGTAATATACCTACAATAAAATGGTTGCTTCATACATTTTGGTCGAGTAGGTATTGAACTTTTGTATGGAACAGCTGATAATGTTTTCGTGATTTCACACTTAGTCTAATAATAAAATTTGTTCATATAAAATAAATAATAAATAAATAAATATTCTGGGACATTATTCCTCACACACGGCCATCTGACCCCAAACTAAGCAGAGCTTGTACTATGGAAGCCAGATAACTGATATACTACATATACTACTTTTCTTTTGTAAATACATACATATATAGATAATTACAACCAGACACAGGACAAACAGACATGTTCATGCACACAAATGTTTGTCCTGAGTGGGAATCGAACCCACGACCTATGGCGTGATAGATAGGGTATCTTACCAACCACGCTAACCGGTCCGTCGATTATATTGATTAGTACTTCCACCCCTGCAAGTATTTAATTGCCAGTGACTAAAAAGTCATCTAGTATATTACTTTTTTATTCCAAACATTATTTATACTTAGATTTTTTCTTACGAATAAATCTAAAACACAAATAATCTCTCAAAAACATAAGACACTGTTATATTAGTTCTTTAAACACATACTACATCTGAACAGCTTTTACAATGCTTCTATAGAGCTTCAAATCTACACTACCGTCACTAAATAATCTTTACTCATGTACTGGCACGCCACTTCAGCAATGTGCTGGTAATTAATCTACAACCCAACGGGTTCCACACTTGATTATAAATCTATCTATATAATATAGTACTTTGGCTCACTATTGATTTTTAAATCAAACTCTTTAAAACATAGGCTTCAATGCGAGAGCGTATGTACTCGACTAATTATGCCACTGATGAAAAATACTCAACAAAATACCAAGCCAAATTTCATAAGACAGCCGTACACACACACACACACACACACACACACACACTTTCGTATTTATAATATTAGCACTACGCTGTGATATTAGTATGTATGACGATATGATATGTGCGTTCCTGGAGTAGGAATTTCGGTCATTGACCCGTCAATACATCTCTGTCACTCGCGCACAAATGTATTGCCGTCATACTTGCACAGATCCGAAGAAGTATGGTTTCGTGTGAATGATAATGATACTGTAAAAAAAAGAAAATATTAGTAGTAGGTAACGATGGAAAAGTACATTTTACCTCACAAGCATTTATTATCATTTATTAGTCAAAGTCTGCAATTAATTATTACATTCAACCACTTATTACAATTAGTGTCTCATGTAACGTGAATGTATCGTATACGACTGAATATCAATCACAATTAACCATGTGAGATGCATGTAGGTATGTGATAATATATTACCTACGTTGTAATTTATTTACTCATATATTACATACATAATATATTACTCTAATTAATACAATAAATATTTACACAGTGGACTTGGAAATTCAAATGATTCATCATCATCATCTTCATCTCAGCCGCAAGACGTCCACTGCTGGACATAGGCCTCCCCTAATGATCTCCAATGGGACCGGTCTTCAAATGATTAGCAGTAGAAAAATAGTAGCTACCGATATATACAGGATGAATTTTTCAAAAATACTCAAAGGAGTCTCGAGCCTGATTTTGATGAAAACTAAAACTGCATCATTTGATTTTTGAAAAATCAATATTTCTAGCCAGGAATCGAACCCGTACATTTTGAAAAAAATACACTCACTGTATTATTACACCATCAGATAGTATCACAATAAGAAAACTGGTCTACCATGGTCTTAATCAACTACTAGTCTGGATTTAGACACTACATAGCGAGGCGTTTAAGTATTAGACATTCTTAGAGGAAATCATAATGTATATATATATATATTTTATACAACATAGTCGGCAAACAAGCATACGGCCCGACTGATGGTAAGCAGTTACCGTAGCCTATGAACGCTTGCAACACCAGGCGTATCACTCACGCATTGCCGACCCTTCCCCCCTCACCGATGAGCTCTGGCGACCTTACTCACGCGCAGGAACACAACTATAAGTTATTTGGCTGCGGTATTCTGTAAGGTGTAATATAATTCATGACTGAGTTAAATACTGTGACTTAATTAATTAATGCTACTCTAGTTTTAATTAAGTATAACTTTGCAAACTTATTTATCTGTTGGACGGTTAGTTAACAGCTCTTTACAACGCTTTAATATATATAATAGATTAGTCTTTAAAACTAAGTAAGTTTATTTCGCTAAATGTAATTAGATCCAATATTTGTTAAATAAGGTACTCAGGGTATTCAAATTTTATTTAATCACAACTTTATTCCTTAACACATAAAGGTTATTTATTTAAAATCATTATTTGAGGATGGTCACGTTTATCGACAATTGTTTGATACTGATAGGAAAGTTTGAAAACGTTTCTTAATGTTTATACATAATGATTAATTATGACAATGATATCTCTGTGGTAGTTACTTCGAATGCCATGTCGAAGGTCGCAATGTCGAATCCTACAATGAACTTGGGCTTTGGTGATGGAAAATGTGATGACGTTTTTAATGACCATTACTTAAAATTTAGAAATCAAATTCGAAATATCCTCAATTGAGCATCTCTTTAACCTTGCATGTTTTTTTATTAATAATGTTCCATTTAAAAAATGTTGTTAAGACAGTATTACCTCGGTTTTTTTATGTTTTAGTATTTATGTTATTATCTTCTGTTGTCTCTGTGTGTATGTATCTTGAAGCGGTTAGATATATATTATGTATTAGCTTTGCCTACGACATGAATGTCATGCTGTGTATGCACTGTTTGGGTTTCAATCTAGGTTATGATCAGTTTAAAGAAATGTAAAGCTTAATGATAACTTGATTGTAATCTGTTGTGCGTACCTACCTAATAAATAAATAAATAAATAAATAAAATATCACGAGGAAGCCAATATAGTACCCGCCTGGCTGGCTACCACTCTCAAATTGAAAATCTGTCGCTAAGTCCCAAATGCAGTGTCTTCTAGGCTCTGTGTGCTTATCACAGGCTTATAAAAAATGACACGTATTTATTCACAACTTTCCTGCTATTTATATATTGTTTAAGTTAAATAACAATTATGACTGAAGACGTTCCATTGTAATAAGGAGAACATATTCAAATATTATTTAATTTTATGAAATCGTGGAAAAACAAACGAAGCAGATTTAATCAATAATGTAGGTACCTAAGTAAACCACCGCGGCACCGGAGTAAATAAATAACATTATTTACATATTTACATAATTATTTTTCTTTATATCTTCGTAACTGTAATTCTAAACTAATATCTGTCAACGACAGAATGCATACAATTTGCATGCTACGAAGATCTTAATCCTACGAGCTACGAAAACAATTCGTAGCACTCCGAATATTAACTCGTAGCGCATTCTACGAACAAATCAATTCCTACATTTTCCTTATTTTCATATATTTCTTGGAACATAATATAACGTGACTGTAAATTATATCTATTTTTACTTTAACCTTGAAACTCTGTAGCTACGTATAATGTTCAATAAAAAAATTAAAACGATAAAAAAGTAGTTTTTATTTTTACCTACGTACTAAAAGGTATTTTTGCCTTTGCATTTGAATAATTTTAACATGAAACCTTGCAAATAACTAATTATTGATTATGTAGATAAAGTTGAGATTTCTGTTGTATACGTAGCATAGTACGAGTAGCCGTTTTCATTAAATAAAGGAATTATTTATGATGATTGAATGGAAATGGAAATATAAATGATTAAGGGTGGGTTATTTCAATTCATTTTGACGTAAGAATAAATGTAAAAGATGGCGTTAACCATCGCTAATAAAATTGCATTCACGAATATTCAGTTTTTTCTTTTTTAGGGTTCCGTAGCCAAATGGCAAAAAATGGAACCCTTTCCGGATTCATTATGTCTGTCTGTCTGTCTGTCCGTCCGTATGTCACAGCCACTTTTTTCCGTAACTATAAGAACTATAGTGTTAAAACTTGGTAAGTATATGTATTCTGTGAACTGCATTAAGATTTTCACACAAAAATAGAAAAAAAACAATAAATTTTGGGGGTTCCCCATACTTAGAACTGAAACTCAAAAATTTTATTTTCATCAAACCCATAAGTGTGGGGTATATATGGATAGGTCATCAAAAATGATATTGAGGTTTCTAATATAATTTTTTTCTAACCTGAATAGTTTCTAACCTGAAAAATAAAAAAGTTGAAAATTAAACAAGTGCGAGTCCGACTCGCACTTGGCCGGATTTTTTATAACATGCTTAGTCATTTAGTTCTTTGAAGCAACCCTTAATTAACGTCTGTTTTTAAATAGGTACATAATACATTTATTTGCAGCACAGAAAATACAACACAAAAATGCATGAAATTTCAGTGAATTTTGTTCGAGTAATATAAATTCATTTCATACAATTTGCACGGAATATGTGCCATAAATTAAAACCGCGTAAATACAATGCATGCAGTAATTTATGTTTTACCATTTTAATAGCTATACCAACTCAAAATGTCACGACCATAAGGTTTGAACTGATATCATTTCCGTGGTGTGACGTGATAAAATTGTCGTTGGACAAATATGACGCCGCGTTTATTAGAGAAAATGCACTCTAAGCTTTTGCTGACGTCGCGTCGTTTGACTTTGCCAAAGTGAGGTGCTACTTGCTCCATATCGGGTAACACAGTTAAGAAGATTGTCTAACCTTTTCTTTTTAACCCAGAAAAATCCAACATGGATACCCTACCGCTCCGGAGGAAAGCGGCAGGGTTATGTCAGACTCCTACTGACTAAATCTTGGGATGACAAACCTAAAGACATAAGGTAATTTAGAGCGTTAGTTCTATCGTGGCAAATAATGAAAAAGTCGACAAGTCAAAACATTTACAAAGCATACAAAGTGGCTCTCAAGTGCAGCTGCTGGAACACACTAGTAGGCGTTTGGCGACAGATTTTCAACTTGAGGATTGCAGCCAGGCAGGGGATACTACAAAGTACCCTACCACCGTGCCATGGTTTATTCACGATGCAAGCTCATTTTAAGATTCAAACTAAACCTTCGAGACGGCATTAGATGTTACTACCACTGAGCTATCAATGCCGTGACATGAAATAAAAAAAATACTCAAAGTTTTTTTTTTTTTTTTACTTTGTATAGGCTTGTGTTTGACCACAATCTCACTATGGTAGGTGATGATGTGGCCGAAGGTGGTAAGCACACAAATCCTAGAAGGATCTGGTTCTCAAGTGCAGCTGCCGGAACACACCAATAGGTGTTTGGCGACAGATATTCAACTTGAGGGTGGTAGCCAGCCAGGTGGGTACTACAAAGTACCCTACCACCGTGCCATGGTTTCCTCACGATGTTTTCCTTCACCGAAAGCTCAAGCTCATTGTAGGAATCGAACCCACGACCTTTGCCGCGGCGTCCGACGTCACTACCACTGAGCTATCATCGCCTTAAAAATTCTAGTACAGTAGTAAATTTCTTTATTACTGAACGTTTACTAGAATTACTTTCTTTCACCCGATTTTGATAAAATAAAGCGCCAAGCTAAGTCGCTTTAATCTGTGGAAACTTCATGAAAATCCGTGCAGTAGTTTCGTAGATTAGCGTGTTTAAATAGACAGACAGGGAAAAAATAATCTCTTTGTATACTCTTCCTACACTACATTGCAATACATAACGTACATTTGTTTTACAATCATTCTGTACGTCATTACACCATTTATCGCATTGTACGCGGTGGCGCGGCTAGGACGCATGCTACCTGGCCGCGCCATCAATTTAATAAAATATCTCATGAACTTTAAAAGTACTTTTTTTTTTACATAACATACAATAATGTACATATTATGTCCATTTTTATAACTTAATTGTTTTTTAAATTGTAGCTGTGCGCTCTATGTGTTAATCCAGGGTGTCAGTACCAAATTTCATTAAAATTGGTCCAGCAGCACTCACAAACATTCGCCTCTATAATATTAGTGTGATTACTTTAGTATCGTTTAAATTGTGGTAAAACCTACCATTAAAAAAAATATCATCTCCACACCACAGAGCTGTGTGTACCCGTTGTGTGCAGACAGTGTCCCGGTCAGGCGACACGACATGAGCCACCGAGCACTCTCCACTGCAAACAAAGAGCCACTTTCAACATTGGGGACGAAATTTAGGCTCCAACGTGTCCATGGGCTTTTGTAGATTCTATGAAATTTGAGATTACTTACGTAGTTAGAAGGGAAAGCGAACCGAGGTCAACGGATATACATACTTATGAAGTATTTTAATTGATTTAATGAATTAGGTGTAAAATCGTATCGTATTGTAGGTAAGTATTATTTATTTATTTATTTTATTTAAGGTCTGCCAACAGTTGTTACAATCATACATACACCATATACATTTTAAATTTAAAAGCACAACCAATTAAGGCCTTTGCCACACTAGACGGAAATTCCGTCGCGGAACTTCCGCGGCGGAACGCCAATACATGTTATTGCATATAAAATACAAATAGCGGGCACACTACGCGGAAGATCGGTCGTTCCGTCGCGGACGATCCGTCGCTCGGAGCGGACCGCCACTCACTCGCGTCTGTTCGGTCGTCCGCGCACCGATCTTCCGTCAGCGTAAGATCGGCAACGTCGCATTACAGGCATGTGTATGCATCGCGCCACATTCAGCGGATAACACGCAGAGACGACGGACGTACAGGATGTTCGACACTGAATTTTGTATCTTTCTTAGTAATATAGTCCTTAGTTAAATTCAGCAATACATCCAATGATTGTATGGACATACGATAATATTCAAATGCTTTATCTGGATTAAATCTTAGTTGCATATACAGGGTATGAAATTGCCTAATTTCCAGTCGGAGAATATTTAAGGGATGAACCCAATATTTACGCTTTCTTCTTTTTTCTTCTTCTAATGCCTCATAAATAGCTATCACTTCTATCGGATCCATCACGAAAACATGACCACACCGTATAAGCGCAGGCAGCCAACTGATGATCCGCCGCTGAATATTCAATGTGGCTAGGTACCGTATAAACGGATTGTCCGCCGCGGAAGTTCGGCGACGGAATTTCCGTCTAGTGTGGCAAAGGCCTAAAGGTAAATACAACATGATAATTTAACTGATAAGTTAGGAAAAATACAGCATTATTATAATTCGTGATATCTTATTTTGAAATTGTTATTTAATAGCCAAAATAGTTACACCATAAAATGTTTCTTCTCAGTTGAAGGCGGTCTCGTGGTTGTTTCATTTTTGACCTGTATTATGTATAAAACCACATAATAATTAGTATGACATTGTGACAACAAACTATCAGATATGTACGATACCCTATACAAAGTATCTGGAATATATATTCGGTATTCGGCCAAACAGCTATCCTTTAATCTCTTGGCAAACAGGTGATATATTTGAAAAATATTATACCTACCTACTAAAAGTATCTTAGCAAACAAAATATTTACAAAATGAATTTAAAAAAAAGTGTTTTAGATACGAGATGAAAATACGAATTTTGTATCTGTGTTACAGATACTTGTATCTTAAATAAGTCACATCTCTGCAAACTATCAATAAACCGAGAACATTCTAGCATGCAAGTCAAGGTTGCAAACCTTTGACGCTGGCCACTTAATCACGAACCTAGTTGAATAGGATCACTCTGCGATAGCGTGTTAATTAATTAGTTAGTGAGTATATATGTGATGCTGCAACCATGCGCTTAAATATATATCGAAGGCGATGATAGCTCAGCGAAGGTCGTGGGTTCGAATCCTACAATGAGCTTGAGCTTTCGGTGAAGAAAAACACCATAGCACGTTGGTAGGGTACTTTGTAGTACCCTCATGTTGAAAATCTGTCGCCAAACATCTATTGGTGTGTTCTGGCAGCTGCACTTGAGAGCCAGTCCCTTCTAGACTTTGTGTGCTTACCACCTTCGGCTACATCATCACTTATCATAGTGAGATTGTGGTCAAAACACAAGTCTATACAATGAAAAAAAATATATACATGGTTAGTTGATAAAATTGATTTGACAGGCCGGTTGGCGTGTTTGGTAAGATACCCTATCTATCACGCCGCAGGTGGTAGGTTCGATTCCCACTCAGGACAAACACTTGTGTGCATAAACATGTCCATTTGTCCTGAGTCTGGGTGTAATTATCTATATGTTAAATACATACATATAGATACACTCAGAAAGTTTTGAGAAAAAAAGTTTTTATGTGTGTGACACTGGCCAGTTATAATTTATTTAGAAAACACGATTATTTATAAGTAAAAATACAAACATTCCAATTACAAAACATCCCTCCACTTTTCTCATTGAAAAATAGATCTGCGTCAGGAACACTTTCGCGCGATGATTTTTATGATTTCAAATGTCGTCTTAAACCGGACGAATCGTAGGATAGACTTCAAATGTCATTTATTGATGAAGGCCCTTCTAAAGCAACCGTATACCACTGGTATAACGAATTTCATCGCGGTCGACTAACTTTGAGGGATGAAAATCGAAGTGGTCGCCCTTTGACATCTGTTACGGAAGGAAACGTGCTAGCAGTGAAAAAAATAATTCAAGAGAATAAGCGAATTACGTATGAAGAGCTTCAGCACATACTGCAAATCGGATCGGGAAGCGTTCACGAAATTCTACATGAGCATCTTCTCGTGAGGAGGATAGTTTCACGCTGGGTGCCGCATGCGCTAACAGCGTTCGAGAAGGCCATAGGAAAGGTGTCTCGCGGCGGATTGGAAAGTCTTTCGAAAATTGGTTTAGACCACAGAATAGGTAAATTATTCCGTGGTTTAGAAGCATGAAACTTTGTATAGATACTGGTGAAGAGTTCTTTCAAAAGATTAACTAAAAAAACTTTACTCGTAAAACTTTTTTTTAAAGTTTCTCAAAACTTTCTGAGTGCCCCACGTATCAGAAATCTGGCTTCCATAGCACAAGCTCAGCTTAGTTTGAGGTCAGATAGCCGTGTGTGAGGTATAATGTCTCAGAATATTTATTTATTTATTTAATATGGTTATACGAGTATACCAAAAAAGTCATTAACGACGATATGAAATTGAATAAAAATATATTACACCTTAACTGGTTTTTATAGCTCAAAAATATATAAAATTCTTTCACAGTTCATTTTGTAGTCATATAAATTAAATAAACATTATTTCAATTTATATTAATACTAAGTATGTCTTAAGTGTCAAGTTTGACTTACCCAGAATGGATGTATCACTTGAAAAACCGCTAATTTTCATTATGAAATTAAAATGAAATTATATATAATTAATTATATAAACGTGTTGTCGTATTAACTTCCGTAAATTGTGACACTTTTAAATGAGACATACTTAAGGTATAGACTATAAACACAAAAGATACCAAGAAAACATAAGTTGTAGTTGGGAACCTTGCCTATCGACAGCAGCGAGGGCTTTGAGGATGTTTTTTATATATCAAAGTTTGTATTTTATACATTGATTGTAAATATTTGTTGTGAATTGAGTTGTAGTGATAACAGTATAGTTTCTATCGCTAAAACATTCTGTTTATATGCTTTCGTTGAAACGCTAAACTACTATAACGATTTTAATGATAACAGTTAGAGAGCTAGACCTCGAAGTTAAACATTGGCTACTCTTTATTTTAGAACTTACATAAATTAACTCATCTATGTTGTAAAGCTTAAAAAACTATTTGCTATAAAGTAAACTCACTACCAATTTGAATTAAATGGCTATATAAAGTATCTCTATCCTTGTTTTGAGAATAGCTATAGAACAAGACAGGTCTACGGATAATTAACAAATTAATTAAGGTGACGCCGCGTTAAGCTTAAAAATCTGAAATTCAACGTGCTGCGTCCCGCTCCCTACTATAGCGACCTCTCATAGAAAACCCGCGTAAACGGAACGGGCGTATGCGACAAAATGGTTTTTATTGTTTAATTTAAAAACTACAAATATATTTAATAAAACCTAAGTACAATTTATAGTATCAGTTTCAATTAATATATGTAGAAAATTTGGAACCTCAAATCGATCCTCAATGTCTGTAAAATTGGAATCTCTTATTTTAAAGAGGTCTTTTTGATTAATTATTTTGTGTTATAAAAGTTAACCAATCGTGTTATGCAACGTACAAAATAAAGTCAAAGACATGATGAATTCTCACAATAAATTTCAGTTCGTTCGCTTCAGTCATTGTTGAAAAAAATCGTAATCCTTGCAACCAAAATCTTCAAGGCGTTGCCTTAATTTTTCAATCATATTGACATTTCTGAGTCGACTGTCAAACTATTAATTTCGTTATATGTAGCCTTTAGGCTGCCTGTCCACCAGAACGGAGGATAATTTAACAAGTAGAATTAATTATATAAAGTATGTATTTAAATTAAGTTAAAATTTTCCTCGCGCTACTCTAAAAGACAAGTAGCTTTACACTTTCATTGTAACCATTTACCCTTGGTGCTGAATGATAACTGTTATTTCAATTTTAGAGTACAGTTGTTTATAATAACATAAACACAAATATAACGAAACATTATTATTATTCAAACGATGTAGCAATAGTTTAATGTAGCAATTGTGTAACTATAACTTAGCTTATTCTATGTCATTGATCTCTATTCACTGGGGACGTAGTCCATGTCTAACTATAAATTCTTAAATGACAGCTACTTTTGTGCCAATTTCAAAGTAAGAGATAAAATAATCACAATAAAAAAATACTAGGTATGTTATTTATAATAATAAAAAATATTTTTTTATCTCACTTTTTTACGTCTAACAGTTATGTTTGTTCAATTGTAAAGACTAACCAACTTATTTTGAAAAAACATTAACAGCATTTTTATAATAAGCTAAATGAGGCTGATAAAGATTTTTTTTAAAAATTTATTGCTTATGTTTACAAGTAGCACTAGGTACAAATTATCACTTAGTTAGCGAATCCAGTGTATACGAAGATCAGTGGTATGTTGGATAAGGTTTTGATTATAGTCCTCGGCTGTCACGTTGAGTGACGCAAAGCTCTTCTCCGTTAAGGGATGCTACGTAAAGTGTATTCAACAAATTCTATCATAATTATAATGACTTTTTTTTTATATCGATGTATTTGGATGGGATTTAAATTAAAAAAAATAGATTTTAGGTTAAAATTTTGTTCTGATGGGTTGGCGTGGTTGGTAAGACACCTTACCCATCACGCTTCAGGTCATGGTTTCAATTCCCACCTAGAACAGACATTTGTGTGCATATACATGTCTTGGTTTAATTATCAATTAATTATGTAAGTGATCTTATGTTTTCCCGGTAAAAAGTAGCCTATAGCCTTTCTCGATAAATGAGCTATCCACCACTAAAATAATTTTTCAATTCGAACCAGCAGTTCCTGAGATTAGCGCGTTCAAACAAACAAGCAAACAAACTCTTCAGCTTTATAATATTAGTATAGATATACGTATTTAAAAAAAAAGTACTTTGAGTATGAAACCGTGACTAAATTAGTAATAAGCTTCTATACAACTTTCCAAAGTGGTATTAGAGTCAGACTATTCAGAAGAAGGACTAGGTATATGAATAAAAAATATATTAATTTTAATTTTCATTAACATAATAATATTCCTTTAAAACCCACGAGAGAAAAGCTGGTAATAACAATTTATAAGCCTTATTATAAATGAACTAGCTTCCGCCCCGCGGTTTCACCAGCGTTCCCGAGGGATTTTATGTTTTCCCGGGATAAAAAGTAATCTAAAGCCATCCTCGATAAACGGGCTATCCAACACTAAAATAACTTTTCAATTTCAACCAGTATCCAGTTCCTGAGATTAGCGCGATCAACCAAACAAACAAACAGATTCTTCAGCTTTATAATATTATATTTTATATCACATTTGCTCGTAAAGGGTCTCTTATTTCACCAATTTCAATATCGTAATGTATCTCATTACGTACTTGTTCGTTATTGTAATGTAAAACGCACGGTTTATCAGGATGCTCCGTCTAAAACAACGGTACTTTTTAAAATCTTAGCAAAGAGTTTTTATGTCAGAAAAGTGATCAACATTTTATGAATAAAATTAACTTTGGGAGATAAAATATAATAAATAAACGTTTAATTCTTTAATTTAATTAATTTTGTCCATAAATTACAACCATTTATCTGAAACAAAACACAAAAATATTAATTTACTTTATTAGTAATACTGGTTGTTTTTGTGCCTTTGCCTTAAAAAAATCGCTAATTTGTGAACAAGTAAAAATTATTCCGCGCGCTTTTTCTTTTCGCTGTATTGTTTTTATTTGAAAATGTCGTCAAGTAATGACGAATTAATGATTTATTCGTTTAAGAAAGTCCGAGTTTTATTTATTTCCTCGCAAATATGTTATAAAACGTCGTATGACATACGTGCGCTTTCATAAGTACAGCCTCTGCTTTCTTGTAGCCCTCGCCTGCGGATCGGGCTAGCAATATCGCCTCGGCTGTAATTTTCAACTTACCGCACTTATATGATAATGTACTATTATATACTTACATTATATTAGTATAAATTTGTGATTCTAAGGAGAACATACATTTTCAGATTTTACAGTCTAATTCATTTACTTCACAAAAGAGTAGGTAAACAAATACCTAATAATCTCAATAATGCATTGCTTCTGACATTCAGTTCAACCCTAATCCGTCCTCAAAAACGTTGTCGTGGTAATGACAAGTCCTTCAAAGCCGTTGTCCCTAAACGAGCCATTTTGTAAGCCCTTTATAATGCAGGCTCTTTTATTTCGTGGTTTTCTTTGAATACCAACACTTTAAATAAGAATAATAGCGAAGTATTCGGTTTTATTTAGTTTAAAATTTATAACGAACTCAAAATGTTCTACGTTTATATTGAATGAATTCTCTCGTAATGTGTGCAGTTGGATTTTAGTAAATGAAATACGCTGACTGTCGTCGTGGATATACCATATTATGACGTACAAGAATATTACAGTTTATAATCGGTCCTTTTTAGGGTTCCGTACATGGTTCAATACGCACTTGTCCGGTTTTTAAGTATACCCCGTAATAATTACAGCAATTTCAGAATAACTACGTGGTACTCCTTATATGGGTAAGAACTTATATACAGAGTGTAAGGGACAGCCCTTCATAAACTGAGAGGGTGCATCAGCTCCTTCTTTTTAATCATATTCCACTGGAACATTTCTCCGGATCTTTTTATCGTTTTTTCAGTAGATATTCCTTTATTGTAATGTAAAATTACATTGTCTGTATGCAGCACTTCAGTTATGTAAATAAAACAGGTAAAATCAAAAATCCTTTCACTGGGGATAAGGACAGATACCTAATTTATTCTCTGAATTAACTAATTTACAAAACATTTAGATACAAATGAAACCAAAGTTATACTTAATTGTAGCAAAAACACTTATTTTGGGAATCATTCCTAAAAAAAAGAAACCAACATCGCATCACTTTATCAAAATCCTTTCAAAAAACATGAAAAACTTCTTAGACAAGTAACAAAACGATACATTCACATTTCCAAAGTGGTGATGTCAGATAAGATGGAATATCCACTCATCCCGAACCGGTCCAGCGTCCAGTCATCAATTGTCAAATGCAAGCTCGTCACTCATCGCGTGACGTCACTGGCAAGTAAATTTATAAGCACTCTGTATATCTGAGCTGGAAGAAATACTGTTCATTTTACCGGAGAATTATTATAATGAAACGAGATAAAACATTAGATAAATAAATAGGTTTCTCTCAAATGCAGATAAATTTAAAAGCAAAATAAAGTCATAATAATGATTGATCACATATTATATCTGTAAGATTAGACTCAAAATAATTTTATGTAACTAGGGAAAATAAAATCATCATCATAAGACGGCCACTGCTGGACATAGGCCTCCCCTAAGAATCTCCAATAGGACCGGTCTTGGGCGGCCTACATCAAGCGAAATTAATTAATATAAAATACTTTAAATTTTATCAAGACCTTGGCTAGATGAACATAAAGTAGCATTTTCTGAACGTCGATTACGTAATTATGTTGCAATCAGTTTCAAATTGAAACAAACTATAAATCAATAGAAATATTACGTTATCAAAAATTATTCCAGTTACAATGAAACACTGTTTGCATAACGTTATCAGAGGGTTTTTACGTTATTAGAAAAACGCTATATCGCCCTGAAGTGGTTAGGAACTTTTGTCCAGAAGGCCTTCCTTCTTTGAATGGCAATGAGTTATGGAGCTATGGTAGCATTTACGATATGTAATAAAATACTTAGTTACCTACTTACTTATCCAGCCTTATCATAAATGACTGGGCTTATTAAGCGCAACAGTATAATCTTTAATTATATTCATTGTTATAAGAAACATAATGGTTCCTAAATTGTTTGAGTATAAGTAAAAATGTATAATTTTATTTAATTAAAATGAAATAGGCTTATTAATTTGCTGATGAATATAATTTATGAATACAACGTTTTGGTCACGGCTATGCTTATTTAATTATAACAATGAAAGCTTTGTGGTAAACGAGTATTTTTTTTTTTTACCAAAGTTATGACGACTACGTTTTTTGTTATGTTTTGTGAATGTTCCGACTACTTCTTACTATCTATCTTGTGTATATATAAAAGGAAAACGTGACTGACTGACTGATCTCTCAACGCACAGCTCAAACTACTGGACGGATCGGGCTAAAATTTGGCATATAGATAGCTATTATGATGTAAGCATCCGCTATGAAAGGATTTTTGAAAATACCACCCCTAGTGGGGTAAATTAGGGGTTCGCGGGTAAACCGCGGGGCGGTAAGCTAGTATATTATAAATGATAAAGTTTGTGTGTGTATGTTCGTTACCCCTCAGCGCAGTAAAGGCTGGATGGCTTTGAATGAAATTTGAAACACAGATGGAATATGTTCTGGATAAATACGTAAAATACTTATATCCCGGAAAAAAACATCAGATCAATCGGAAACGCAGGTGAAACCGCTAGTATGAAATTAATAAACTATAATTTTAACTCCCATTGATGCTTGTAACTCTATATCATTTAATAACTAATTTTAATAGTAACCAACGCGCCATACTTACTTCAAACTAGCTGACGGATATATAATATACCTACAGATAATGGACGGGCCATTACAAAATCCGCAAAGCAGATTTATTGTTGTTCAAACAACTGTCTTTGAAGTCACTGAAATGTATTGCAAATAACCAATATGTAATAGGTATCTAAAATTAATGTCAGCTTGTAGATATTAAAATTACTAATAATATAATTGTGAAAAATGTTGTGTATGTTTGTTAATGTATTAGTTAAACGATTTAGAATACATATAGCTTGATCATATTATCCTGAAATAAATTAAAGGATACTTTTATCCTGGAACTAGATGACCCAGTGAGCTTCGTACCACGTGAGATGGATAAATTGGTCAAGCCATTTTTGAGTTTTAGCGAGACTAACGAACAACAATTGTTTTTTATATATAGGAATTAGACAAATAACATATATTTCACGAGAACGCAAATACGAAAGAAAAATCGCAGATAGGAGGCTAGTGTATCTTAATTCTTTCCATTATGATATATGGTGTGATAATGTCCTTATGCTATTTAAAACCCGATTGTGAGTTAACAAATTGTGTTGAGGCATTAACTACAAAGTACCCTACTACCTTGCTATGGTTTCCTAACGATCTCCTTCCGAAAACTCAAGTATTTTAGGATTCGAACTCAAGACTGAGTTATCATTATGTTTCAAAATCTTTCTGTATTTTTCATCGTACATTGTAAAACAATAATGAATGATGTAATTGAATTTAGAACAAATGGAACATTTGCTCGCTTCAACTACTTAACAGTAAAGTTGTGGGCAATAAATCACGACTAGCTGACCTTAAAACGAAGACGCCATAAAGTATTCCCATTAAATCTGGTATTTAAGTTTGATAAGCGTGATGTCTTTACTAATCCTACTAATAGTATAAACGCGAAAGTTTGTGAGGATGGATGGATAGATGGAAGTTTGATACTCTTTCCCGCAAATACTACTGAACGGGTTTGGATGAAATGTAGCACAATAAAATTGAAATATATTCTAGATTAATATATAGGATACTTTTCATCTCGGAAAACATAAGATCACTCGGGAATGCGGATGAAACCGCGGGGCGGAAGATTATTAATTTTTTTCTCCAGCCTATACAAAGTAAAAAAAAAAGTTCTAGTTCCTTTGCAATGGACATGATGAACTAATGAATACGTGAATTCTTTTAAATAAAATTATCTTTTATATGAATTTTGAGCATTAACTTTATCTACCTATTTAACAAAAAATACATGCGTAAATAATAGAAAATATAACTCTGGGTGAAATGGAATTGTTGCAGCTCGCTACCCTCGTTTATTGCGTTTTGATGGCGACCAACTCGATAGAGCCTGCCGCCTATGCCTACCGTTTTGTACACTTCGATGGCATGAAATTACCACAAAATTCCCCCTAAACTGTCTACTGCTGTTTTCCTCGGCAGAATGTCGTGATATATATATATTTTTAACTATGAATTTTGTAAATGGAATTATTTTAATTCATGAATTTAATTATTATTTGATTAATTAAATTCGTGAAAATTAAGCAAATACCTTTTCTTTCAGGCAATAGTAATTAAATACTATTGAAGTACTTAGGTACTGGTGTTTTCAGTCAGTTGTACTAGAGAGCCAGGTGCCTTCTAGGCTTCGTAAAGGTCAGCATCATCAGGGAGATTCTTGGTATTGCTAATGTCCGTATGTTTACCATCAGGTGGAATCTGAATGCAAGTCATACATTACAAAATAAACTACAATATTTTGAGCTCTTTCAAACATTTCATACCATACTTTTCAGGTACCATATCCAGCTATCGCTAAACGGATCAAGCTGAAATAAATCAGAAGATATTGTATTCTTAACTTAATGCTGCCAACTTACCCACAGATCCTTAATTTAAACTGAAAAGCTACAAAAAAAGAAAAAAAAATGTGTTGTTATTTGTAAAATGCAGAAAAAAAACCCGTCGTTCTATAATAATGATTTGTATGTGCTACGAAATTTCGTAGGCACTCTACGGACACGTAGACTCTTGTAGAAGCGAAGACACGTAGCATAACCGATGCTTAGTATTCAGTTTGCGTTATTGATAAAAAGCCGCTGTATAATAATGTTACATAGGTTCATTTGAATATCTAAGAGTCTGATAATGTAATATCTGAAATAATCTTTATTTACATCCTTAATTCGAAATGTGTGTATGTCTTTGTATTTACACTTATCACATAGATTTTCACAATTAAACCACATTGTATTTGGGGAAAACGAGTAATACCACAGGGCATAGTTAGTCTCAGGCTTACGATCACATCAAATCAACGAATAAAGTCAGTCAAATCATGTGAGAGTACTGAGCCGGAAAAATGCCATAAAATCTTCACTTCCACAACTCTGGGTTTTCCCATTTCGTACACAATGGGGAAATCACAAAACGTTTACCACTCACCATATTATATATCCATTGGAAAAGTTACTGCGTTGTAAAAGAAAGATTTCCTTATTGCTTCTTTTTGTTGGAGTTTGGAACAGCCATCTTGACATAGGTATGTGTGGGTATGAATGGATGTGAGATCGCTGGTAAATTAATTTTTTGTATGACAAATTGCGGCAACTTTTTTATTTCTAAAATTTTTCGAAACAAAAATAGTAGTACTTTTTTTGTTTTGGTAAATAAATAAATATTTGTTCAATATTAATATATATGGCACTTAATCGAATCAAAGTACAAAGTACCTGAGCTTGAATTCCAAAGCTTTCATGTAAACAGAGCTTTTCACTTGTGAAAATTGTACTTAATTTTCTCTAGCAGATGTTTGAAATGTTTACAAAGGGTCTTAATTATTATTATAATAAACTAACTCCGCGGTTTCACTCACGTTTTAGAGGAAAAAATTGGTCATATTAAAATGAAAGTCTTTATGTAGCTATCCCCCGCGGTTTCACTTGCGTTCCCGAGAAAAAAGCTTGTCCTTCTCAATACCATAGGCTATTTGCGTACCAAATTTCAAAAAGCTGAAGAGTTTGTTTGTTTGAACGCGCTAATCTCAGGAACTACTAGTTCGAATTAATTCTTTCAGTGTTGGATAGCCCATTTATCGAGGAAGGCTATAGGCTACTTTTTATCCCGGGAAAACACAAGATCCCTCGGGAACGCGGGTGAAACCGCGCGGAAAAGCTAGTCCTGAATATGATCTTTTTACGTATCAAGATACATCCGAATCTGATACGTTTTTGATGTCACTGAGTAACAAAATCCATACATAATTTCGCTTTTATATTATTAGTAAGCTAAGGCACGGTGGTTGTGGATGTACGACTAACTTTGGCAAAACAGTTCTGTAACTTATTAGTTACGTTTGTAAACTACTACAAATTGTTACCTCGTTACAGTACGGTATTATAATTTTGTTGAACAAACAATCGTAGTGTTTTCTTAGTTGTGTTGGTATAAGGCATAAAAAGAAGCGACTTTTGTCATTTTTAAACTTAAAAAAGAGGTTTTATGTTCGACGCGTATGTTTTATTTTCTATGTGTATTTAAGTGGATACTAATGAATACACGAAAAATTTATCAGCTGTTCGATACAATAGTTCTACTCCTACTACACCTACTCGACCAAAATGTATGAAGCAACTGTTTTATTTTACGCGATATCACAGTTGGACCCATAATAAAGGTTGTTTATATTGATGAATACTTCTACCCCTGCAAGTATTGCCAGTGACTAAAAAAACATCCTGTGTAGTGTATATTGGAGAAATTCAAAGGTTCCACGTTTTTTGTGAAATCTTACAGTCATTAGATAGATATGGTATCTGTTGCTTGGAATTAATACACTTCTGCGATAAGGCTGGGTGCTGGATACGTGATTTTTTTTTTAAATTAGACTATGCAGGTTGTCAAATAAGAGCGTGTTGTAGGTAATGCAATAGCTAGAATGACGTAGTGCATTATAGTGATCATTCTGTGAGCATGAGGTCGTAAGGTCGTGATTGTAAAAAAACGTGAGGTGTTTTTTATAGCTATAGAACGAACTCTCCATATTTAAAAAATATTTTCTTCTTTTTGGTTCGGCTATAAAAGCGTGATTTTTGGTTTTTTAAAGTAGTTTTTTTGTACTATTTATAGACCTGTGTTTCATTTCAATCTCACTGTGGTGAGTGCAGATGTAGCTAAAGGTGGTAAGCAACAAAGCCTAGAAGAAACTGGCTCTCAAGGGCAGCTACCGAAATACTACAGTAGGCGCTAGCCGGGTAATGCAAATTATTCTAACACCGGTTTCCTCACGATGTTTTCCTTCACCGAAACTAGTTGTAGATGGTTATAATCTAAATTATGTGTTTTTAGGGTTCCGTAGCCAAATGGCAAAAAACGGAACCCTTATAGATTCGTCATGTCTGTCTGTCTGTCCGTCCGTATGTCACAGCCACTTTTTTCCGAAACTATAAGAACTATACTGTTGAAACTTGGTAACTAGATGTATTCTATAAACCGCATTAAGATTTTCACACAAAAATCGAAAAAAACAATAAATTTTGGGGTTCCCCATACTTAGAACTGAAACTCAAAAATTTTTTTTTCATCAAACCCATACGTGTGGGTTATTTATGGATAGTTCTTCAAAAATGATATTGAGGTTTCTAATATCATTTTTTTCTAACCTGAATAGTTTGCGCGTGACACTTCCAAAGTGGTAAAATGTGTGTCCCCCCCCCTGTAACTTCTAAAATAAGAGAATGATAAAACTAAAAAAATATATGACATTACCATACAAATTTCCAGCGAAAATTAGTTTGAACGAGATCTAGTAAGTAGTTTTTTTTAATACGTCATAAATCGTAAACCGCAATTTACCTTTCATTGAAACAACTCAAATATAAAAAAAATATTAGCAAAAAGCAAGGTCTTTCAGCACAAATAAAGGAAAAATTCTAAAAAATAAAAAAGTTGAAAATTAAAGGGTGTCCCCATACATACCTACATAGTTACGCCAATTAATAAAGACCTCTGAGTTGTATGGGCGCTCATACAATTTAGAGGCTTAATTGGCACTGACCTCAAATATGGTAAATAAATAAAATTGTGCATTTCCCGTGATGGACGAACGATGGACGAAGTCTGTAAGGAACCCTCGGTGCGCGAGTCTGACTCGCACTTGGCCTGTTTTTTTACCTTATTACACTTCTTCCAAAAATAGGGCACCCCAGTGTACTCATACAAGTTAATTGCTTAATAATTAAGTTGAGAGTCCAATTACGGAAGCGACTTGTTTTGAAGTGACCCCCGCATATAAAAGGGTCCGTAATGGGCACCTTGAACCCAAAATCGAAGACTAAATTTGGATCTTTTTAAGGTTGCGGCCATGACTTATGATTATCTTTAAGTATAATGAATAAGTACATAAGTAATTATATTACCATCAAGTTTTATTATGTAAGATACCCTATCTATCACGCAGCAGCTCGTGGGTTCGATTTCCACTCAGAACAGACATTTGTGTGCATGAAAATATCTGATTGTCCTGAGTCTGGGTGTAATTATCTATATAAGTATATATTTACAAAAAAAAAGTAGTATATATGTAGGATATCAGTAATCTGGCTTCCATAGTACAAGCTCTGCTTAGTTTGGGGTCAGATGGCCATGTGTTGAGGAATAATGTCCCAGAATATTTATATGTAATTTATCCAGTTATTGAACAAATTACTTAAAATTGAGAGGCGTCTTAGATACTTGAGAAGTCCGTATTCCATATAGTCGCACATTCAAAATGTAGACTTAATCGTAACAGAAAATATATAGTATTATAAAATTAGATTATGTAAAATATTTTGTATTTTTTTTTTGTTAAGTTCACGCAACGGTGCAACTGATTGTCATGATTTTTGGCATTGAGATAGTTTATAGTCCGGAAATTGAAATAAGCAACTTTTTAACGCAGGAATGCGAGTAAAACCACGGGGTGAACGCAGTATAATTATATATCAAATACAATTTGAAGTTTCCATACAATTTACTTCTGAGTGTTACGATTAGCGTATAATTTCAATGCGTGCCTTCAGTATATAGCGTGACTATTTACCAAGCTTTAAGTCAAATTCAAACATATAAATTTCGGTCTTAACTCAAGAACATAAAGCTTATTTCAAAATAATACAACGGTAGAATTAACACGTTGCGTTTGGCCTGTAATTCGGTATGCCCGGGAGGTAAAACTAAATTATTTATTGATTGAAAGTTGACGCTGCATCAAATTATTTGAGGAAACCATAGCACGGTGGTAAACATTGGTACCGGTCTGGCTGGTTACCATCCTCAAGTTGAATTCACCAAACACCTATTGGTGTGTTCCGGTAGCTGCATTTGAGAGCCAGTTCCTTCTAAGCTTAGTGTGCTTACCACCTTTGGCCATATGATCGATGGGCAGAGACTGCCACGCCGGAGAGTGAAGAGCCAGCCGATGAAAATCCGGACGTGGGCTGCGGTAGAATATGGCGATAATTGTTCAAGATCTCGGTAGAAATTAAGCCGACTGGGAGCTTTACTGGCGTGGGCCTCGTAATACAATAGACTTATAAAAAAAATATGGGCGTATAATATGGTCTGATAGGTACCCATGCAAAGCTGGGGCGGGTCGTTAGTCCTACAACGAACGGTTAGAAATCTACACCCAGCTAAATAAAAAAAGCAACATTTTTCCCAAATTCTATTTAAACCTTTTTCCACCCACGTGTAAAAGAAAGTCTCTTTCGCCGATAATATAGTGAGGAAATCAATCTATCATGTTTCTCTGCCGCGTGAAATATTGTATTTCAATATAATGGAGGACGTTAGATAAGATTTTCTTTTCTTACTATAGTGCAACATGACACTGAACTGAAATATATTGCTTTATGGATAAAGATACTCTTGTATTCTACGTTATCTGTATTTGGATCAAACGCGTGAAAAACTAAAATACTAAAGAACGGTGTCCTTTACAAACTGTTTTGAAATAAATCGCTAGATATGTTTAAGAAGGAAAGATCTAAAATTAGCCTTCCGCCCCGTGGTTTCACCCGCGTACCCCTCTTTTAGCCCCTTAGGTGTCGAATTTTCAATAATCCTTCGTTAGTGGATGCCTACACAGTATAAGGTATCTATAGGTATGTGCAAAATTTCAAGTCTCTAGGTCCAGCGGCTTGGGCTGTGCATCAACAGTCAGTCAGTTTACCATTAAAAAAAAAACTATATAAATTATCTGATAGTATACATATTATATAAATTATTTTAAGTGGTTAATATCTATTATAGGAGATAACAAATTATCTTTAACTATCCATTGTATTCATGTACTAAATTGATGTATTTGTGTAGAATTATCATTTAGGTACTTAAAAATAATTTATTTCATATAGGTACTCGATTAAGGCACATATTCGTATTCGTGTCATAAATTCGTGCGCCGCCCCTTTCGTGCGGCCATCAGATATAGACATTGATTTATTTAAACAATACATAATTATAGTTATTAATACTAACGTTAAATAGAAATAACGAAATGACATTTTGTTACAGTAAAAAAATATCAGAAGTGGTATTGATTACAACTGTCATCGAGTAGTCTAACCTTTTACACAATTTTATTGATTGAAAATGATACTGATATATACGAATTTCAAAATGAGCAATATTTGTTAAGAAGGCACTGAGAATACTAGTATAATATTGGGTAGGTTATTACTTGAACCCCGATTCCAGAATGTTTTTTGGGGAGCACATCTCTTTTGCGAGCCAAGAGCTTATAATACTTAAAATAGTTCTGTGAGACCTTTTAAACAATGGCTTTTTGGCGGCACCGACCACATTTTACTTTTTATCTTGTTTATTGTAACATTATTGAATTGTGTTCGTCGAATAAATAATTTTTCTTTCTTTCTTTCAATGGACTCTCATAATTTAAATGAAGTAAAAAATATTTATTTTTTTTGTTTTAAAATTATTATAACGTTAAAGATAGTGGCCTGCAATGCAGAAAATACGAAAAGGTTGAAATGCTGTTTATGCCATTTACTGTGGTAAATACAGGGCTATTATTATTTTAACGACTTATTAATGGACTGTTAAATTGATGATACACGCATTAAAATTCGTTTAATCGGTATCAATAATTATTCCATCGAAGAATAATAGCTAGAAACTGAAAGATTTGCTATTATCATTAGCTGCAAATTAAAATTTCCATACTTTAAATATTCAACCCGTCACAAAACATGAATAATGCTCGTACATTTCAACTAAATATGTCTGTTCTAAAACACTAAAATCGCTTTAAATTTTACATCTCTGTTTCAATTTTAATGAAATATTTTACTCTCATTTTTGGAACAAAAGTTAACTTTGGCTCTCGAATGGAACTCGAATTTCATACTATTAGATACTCTATCGTTTTTTTTTTTTAAATAAATGAAACGTTATATGTGAAAAGATGGAATATGTTTTTTTTTATATAGATATGCTAGCGTTTGACCACAATCTCACAAAAGAGGTAATCACACAAAGTCAATAAGGAGCTGGCTCTCATGTGCAACTGTCGGAACACACCAAAATGTACTAGGCGATAGATAAATAAATGAGTGATAGCCAGCCAGGTAAGTACTATAAAGTATCGTTCCACCATGCTATGGATCCCTGGCGACGTTTCCTTTCACCGAAAGCTCAAACTTATTTCAGAATTCAAACCCATGACATTCCACGACACTACCACTAACCTATCTCACTTTTTTAAATAAAAATAATGGTTGAAAAGACTAAATAAAAATAAGGGTTGAATTGTGAAAATACCTTACTTGCCATTCTACTGTTCAATAAAATTTAAAACATTTACTTTTTAAAAACGGTAGGTACTTCATGATAAGGGTCCATTACCACAGAACATTTTGAGCACTACAAAATTCATTTAGTATTCAACGAGAGAGCTGAAACAGCTTGTTGCAATGAAAATGAAAACGCTTCGTGCAATCTACGAATTAATTTAAATGACATTAAAATCGAAAACTCCATTTTAGCTAATAATTTTTAAGCTTTATTAGCTTCCGCATAAGAGCAAAATTGGCGGAAAAATTGTTTAATTAAGCAAAAAAATATTGCAGTAAGTAATTTGCAGTAGCGGAAAATTAATAAGATTTGGGAAACTATGCTTTTGTAGGAACATAATATGTTTTTGGCTTAAATATTTTATGTATTTATTTACCCGGACAATGAAGAAACGCCCATAGGCTCATTTGATAAATGCTCTACCAATTAATATAATTTTCTATTTCGAATCCGGTAATGGTCGAAATTGCACACATAGTTTACGTAAAAGGAATGACAATACTAACAAAAAAAAGTAATAAAAAATAAAATTAAGAAATTTACATTAAGAATATTAGTTTCTCGGGTAGCTATAGTTAATTCTGTTTCGAAGTAATTTGCTTATCCGTTCCTGAAAAGGCAAGTTTACACCTACTTTATAAACTTAGTTTGTGTATCTTATACTTAACTAGCTTCCGCCCAGTCAATCTATCCACGATCCGGGTGAATGTATTGCTTTCCCGGGATAAAATATACTTTTGTGTTATTTCAGGGTATTCTTTATCTTTGAACCGAGTTTAAAAACTGAATACCATTCCACAAACATTCACAACTACATATTATTAGTTATCTTCAACTGTACTAGCTAAATTGTGCCAACATGACGTCGTGCTTTTTCAATTGTCTTCAAATAAAATTTTAAAATATTTTTTTGTGCTTATAGAATATTTTCTGATCATAAAAATGCTACGCAAACCAAAGCATAATATTTAATTCTTAAAATTATTTATATCCAATTAATTTACAGCATTCTTTTAACATTTAAAAGTTTGTCAGACAGACAAACTAGATTTTATCCAAATATATTCGATTAACAAAAAAATAGCAACACTTTCGTACGTTCATTACGGAAGCAAATTTTCACAATTTCATTATTTAACGATATTTATCAACGCGACGTTTTATTTGTCGTTCGTGTTTCGGGAACGCACAGTACACAATTGTCAAACATAATTGTCCGCCTACAAAGGCACGTAGGTTGGTAGGTTGTGTTAAATCAAGGTAAATCGGAAATCGAAAGCGGTGCGTGAGTCGAATACGTTATCGTTAAATTCATTGCAGTACTGTGAATTACTTTTGGAAACTTTCTTTGAACTTTTTCCGCCCCTTTTTTATTACATCTAATTGCTAATGTCCATACGTGACGGTGGCAACTTACCATCGGGTGAACCGTCTGACTGTTAATCAGCCTTCTAACATAAATAAAGAACATTGAATTCCGATAGAACATAGAACATGTTTTGTGAAGCAAAACGATATTTTCCCTTTGAGGGAGAAGGAAAACATCTTAATAACTGCATTCCTAAATCTGTATGTAAGTTTTTTATAAAGAACTAGCTTCCGCCCCGCGGTTTCACCCGCGGTCCCGAGGGATCTCATATTTTCCCGGGATAAAAATAGCCTATCTGCTATTCCAGACTATAATCTATCTTTTTTTTTTATCTTTCTTTAACTTTCGCGTTTATAATATTGGTAAGGATTTTTGCATTGCGAAAAAATAAAACAGTTTAAGGCTAATAACTGTTAACGCTACTACAGTTATTAGATTAGTTCCCACTTGAGCTCCGGTGAAATCTGTGTGAAAAATAGTTGTCTGACTTATTATATCCTGCACCTTTTTCTTTTTCACACGAGCTTATTTTCTACAAAAACCGATCGTATGTCACAAGGGCAGGCTTTTTTCTAAGGTCCGATAGTAATCAGAATTGGTAGTGGCCCTTCCGCAAGGTGTGTACCTACACCAATCATGATTACGGGACATGAAACCTTCGGTAACTTAGGGGAGCCCTACACCTGCTGATTCAGAAGTAAGTTGTAGTGAAACGATGAAGGCAAAGGATTATTTGTAGGTATTTTTTACTTGACTAGTGTAGGTAGGAAGAAATAATGCAGAAATAACTTTTTTTTAAATAATTCTCGAAACTGCAGGGTATTTTTTTAGTGCGTTTTTTTGACACACAATCTGTACAATACTTTCAAATAGGCATTTTCTGAGTGTGTTTATGAACATGTTTTTTGTTTTCCTCATAACCTACATCTTTATTATTTTACTGCAAATTAAAAATATATAAACCGTAATCACATAATTAAAAGATACCTAAAGATTAAAATATACCTGTTCGATATTAATTTTAAATGACTATGTTAGGTTTGTCATCCCGAACAACCTGCAACTAAAGGTCAATCATGATTCATGGCCGATCAAAATGTATAAAAAAAAATTGTTAGCGATTTTTTCGTTGGTTCTATAGTAAAACACCGAATCACAAAAATACTACTGTGAAAATAATCATCTAACCCAATCTGTGTACGACTTTAATACATCGGTACAGTTCGCGAATACCACAATCCTTTCAATACTTGCATACGCTTAGCCTTGTTGTAGTGTTGGAAAAATGTCGATAGACGATGTCGATAAATTACTATAACATACGTATTTTTATAACAAAATCACTATTATATTTATTACTTATATATGTACTTGAGTAGCTAAAGAGCCGGAGTAAAGTATATTATTCAAGATTGCGTGGAGGTCTAGGAAAAAGTTGTACCAGATTTTTCTTATATCTAAAATGTAAATTAAATTGATCTAATAAGGTAGATACTAAAGTAGACAACTAGTATGGTATTTTGATAACTCTCATAAATCTTAGGTAGGCCTAATTACATTCAATACGAGGAGACAAAAACAAACAAAAATTATTTAGTTTATAAAAAATGAGTTTTGATAGTCGTATTCAAATATTATTAGCATCGAAACTATCGATAGTTTACCAATAACGGACATCACTATTTGATTACGATCGAGAAAGAGATTGGACGCTGGGAATAGGTCTCCATACACCGATTGTCGATAAATATTACCAACAAACATTTTCGGCCATGCGGATTTTGTAAAATGAGCTTTATTTACTGCATATCGCTTTGTTCCTGTTTTTTTTTAATATAGCTAGTGAAATAAATATTTATGTAATTTAATCGAAATAGTAAATAAGACTACAGATACATAAATAGCTTAGTAGTTCTTGACTCGCAATTCCTGAAATTCTATTTTTTTTTATTTTAATTTTAAACGTTATTTATGAATTTTATAAAATAATAATAAAATACAAAAAAAAAAATTAAAATATTTTTTTAATTTATATTAATTATAAAGAACGTAGACAACAAATTTGGCTTAACTATGTACGCATGTTTTTATTCGTAAAATGTATGTAACTAGATGATCAGTTTGAGAATCATTATATACCCACAAACGAAAGTGCAATAACTCACAAACATGAGATTTTACGCAATCTCAAGCACACCCTTGGGATATTTAGCAGCTCGAACGATCTCAACCTATAGTAAGTATTAGCTGAACCGCACAGTTCCAGCTGAGAGGCACGCATATTCCCTAAACACCTATTGTGTGTTGCAAGCCTCTGATACCAGAACATTATTGGCTAGGGAAACATAATTTTACACAGATGAGTAGAAAACTAATATCTTTGAAAATGTAGTTGCTAGGAAAATTCAAGGATTTCCATTTTGTGTTAGTTAATTGGTTTTATCAGATTTTATAGTGTTACTACTTTACGCCACACGGTTTCACCTGCGTTCCCGTGAGATAAAAATAAAAATAAATATTCTGGGACACATTCCTCACACACGGCCATCTGACCCCAAACTAAGCAGAGCTTGTACAATGGAAGCCAGATAACTGATATACTACATATACTACTTTTCTTTTGTAAATACATACATATATAGATAATTACACCCAGACTCAAGACAAACAGACATGTTCATGCACACAAATGTTTTTCCTGAGTGGGAATCGAACCCACGACCTGCGGCGTGATAGATAGGGTATCTTACCAACCACGCCAACCGGCCCGTCAATCCCGTTAAGCCCGGATCTTATGTTTTTGCGGCATAAAGAGTGTCTTCTGTTTTATTTCGGGGAACTATCTGTGTACAAAATTTCATCACGTTTGGTTGTATCGTTGAGGCGTCAAGAGGTAATAAACAAATTCCCTTTCACATTTATAATATTAAGCTGAAATGCTACCAGCCTATTGGGATCCTTGCCCATCTGCAGGGTCGATAACTTCGAGAATTATTTCTATATATTATAGTTTGTATTTTTGTTGTAAATACTTGTTGTAAATATACCCTATTAATTAATTATTTTAGTTGGAATATTAGGATTATTCATTTATTTTGTCTACATAACAGTACAAAGCCGCTTATTTTATAAAACATACATAAAAAAATTATGAGACGTATGTAGAGCAGCGTATCTTTGAAATAAAGCAATAACATTTATATAATAATAGTTTATTTTTGCTGTAGACTGTACTAAGCTATCATTTTATACAGAAAACCAAATCCCAACTGAATTCATAAGCAATTCTCGTTGAAATACACACTTGAGCTCAGTAAATCGGTTTTACTCCGAATTGTAAGATTTGAACTTGCTTATTTTTGCATGTAGGTGCAATAATTTTTGTTCATATATTATTTGCAATATTGCGCTTAGTTTATTTTTAGGGTTCCGTACCCAAAGGGTAAAACGGGACGGTGAATAAAGTATCCATATAGGCATGTACTACCACCTTTTTTTGACATCTTCACAGTTTTTAATTTTAAAAAAGTAGAAATCAAACACATAGAACGATACAAACAACGGCGACCGTCTAAATTCCATCCCAAAAAAAGCAAATGTATAAAAAACAAACAAAAAAACGAATTTCGTTTCCAATGTATAAACTACACATAGGTGTATAATTTTAGGGACAATCTTCACACATTTCCATCGTATACCCATACTATTTGAATATTGTAAAAAATAAACAAACCACTTATTATCCTATTATTCAACGACACAATAAACTTTCTTCATTACATGACCTAGTTCTGCAACATAGTCTGGCATTTACGAAAAAATACTTAAGGACTAATGTCTCTTTAACGCTGAATGGTACTGTAGGTAATAAATCTCAGTCTTACTGCCTTCATTAGGCCGCAGTCCTATTTTCGGGGGTTAATAACGAAAAAAAAACCCTTTTTATTAAGGGCAGCTAACTAAATAAGCCGATAGCTGTGCGTTAGGCTTTATTGCGCCATAAAAACGTTCCGGGAGCGACACAACGTGTTGTGTGCGATTATCCTTAGCTTCTGTTGTTATCTGATTTATTATTGGAAACTTGTATGTTTTTTATTTATTCGATAGTGATGTATTTTTATTGAGATACTAGTTTCTGCCCCGCGGTTTCTCCCGCTTTCCCGAGGGAGCGTATATTTTCCCGGGATAAAAAAGTATCCTATATATTAGTGTATGATTTATTTATCTATGTGCTAAGTTTCATCCAACCGTTTATGCGTGATTGAGCCACGAACATCCAAAAATACATATTTATAATATTACTATAGTAGGATTAAAAAACTTTTAGGAATCAAGATACTTATACCTTTTCCACTTTAAATGGTAAAATAATAATTATTATTTATTTTAATAATCAGGGAGTAGCACTAGAATAATTCCTAGTATTTTTAATTTAATACCACCATATCTAATTCCGCCGTGAAATAGTAATGCACTTGTTTTACTGTGTTTCGGTTAGGAGGGTATGGGAGCCGGTGAAATTACAGGCACAGGAGACTTAACAACTTCATGTCTCAAGGTTGGCAACACGTGAGTGACACCCCTGGCAGGGAAAATATAATATTGTAAATTCTTTGCCCGTGGTGTTATGAGCGTCTATAGGCGACGGTAACAACTTACCATCAGGTGGGCCGTAAGCTTGTTTGCCACCTAAGTAGTATAAAAAAAAAAGAATGGTGATTTTTTTATGGAAATAAAAATGAAATAAATGAAAATGTAATTATTTTTTATTCAAATAGGCCTTTACAAGCTCTTATTAATAGGTTAACGTATATGTAGTACCTATGGGTTATTCTCGTCTTTTAATTTAATGTAATTTTGTGATTTGCGCATATGAGGTATTAAATATTGAATAATCTATTGTATTGTAATAATAGGTGATAGTAGTAGAAATAGGAATTTTCTAGGTGTTTAGTCATTAAGGGTGAGATAGAGTAGGAATTATGCAGGAACATTGGCATTTTATAATATTAAAGTAGATACTATAAGAACAAACAAACATTCCTGTTTTAAATAATAATTTCATGTTCAGGTGTAACGTACCTCATACCACAATTTGAAAACACAAGGCAAAAGTAATAAGGAATCAAATTTTCTTTTATTCATTTTTCATACGTTCAGGTATTCCTGTTGGAATTTATTATAATCGTGTCTCGCATACAAAAGACAAGCCCGAATTATTTGCTTGCGGTATGTTATAATTTGTAGTCATGAATTCAGAGGTGTGCCCGAAAGGAAGGAGTTTTATGATTGCCATGAGTGGCTTGGGAAATGATAGTAATTTATTTTTTATTAGATGCTAGTTTTTAGATTCCAGCTTCGCTCTCGCAGACTAAAATAAAGTCTATTCGAAGCCATGCCATATTAACCTGTGGAAATCCATTCATTGGTTTTAAAGATCGGTATAGAACAGACAGATAAGAAAAAAATGTTTTTTTGAAGGTTTTTTGTAAGTATCGAATGTTTATTTAACTATCTAATATATAAAATTCTTGTGTCATAGTGTTTGTCTGCAAACTCCTCCGAAACGGCTCGACCGTTTCTTATGATTTTTTTTGGGTATATTCGGTAGGTCTGAGAATCGGTCGTAGGCTATTTATACCGCTACGGGTAAAACTGAGGGGGACAGATAGTACTATTTAGAAAACATCCTCAAAGCCCTCACTGCTGTCGATAGGAAAGATTCTCAACAGGCTGGCAGCGTTCCTTTTTTGAATGGCATATATTAAATGTGCTGAAACAGCAGTAACCATTTTAGTAAAATAAGTTAGCGACAAAAAGAATTCCGTACGGTTAGGTATCGTATTGCAAGAAATTTCTATAAACATAAAAATATTAGGTACTAAGAATGGTACCGAAGAGAATCTCTCGAAGAGGATAATTGTGTTTATTACAATAGATGTGATAAAATCTTGAAAGGGTTGTTTATTATCGGGTTTTATGACCAATCGTCGGAATATGGGAATGAACATTGAGATCTGAGATAAGTTGGTAGGTACATGTAGGCTATTCACATGTATATATGGTTTTTTTTTTTTGTATGTATAACTTTAAATTATCACAACTAAGGCGATGGTAGCACAGTGGTAGTGACGTCAAATGACGTCAAATGGTCGTGGGTTCGAATCCTACAGAGAGCTTGAGGAACATATTATTCAATTAATGAGTGTCTCACAGAAAATAATACCTATTATTGACATTATTTTAACTAAATAGACTTCAATTGTTAATGTGTTATTAATTCGATTATAATTGCAAGAATTTGTACAATATTATTTATTAACTTAATGTACAAGAGCATCAATTTGCTCGCCACATATGGCACATCCTTAGAGTCACATCTTAATAAATATACACCTTTTATACCTGTATTTCAAATAAAGATTTTGACATTTAGTTTTGTTGTCCCACGTGCTGTAGACTGGGTACCGTATCTTACCTATTTTATATTAATCCAAGAAAAATATATATTTTCACAAAAATACCTTCAGAACCTTTAGAAATCTGTGAGAAGTAAACATCTGGAATAAAATGTCCTACATACAGAGTCGTATAGCAATTTTGTAACGCATATAGTTCTCGTTTCTATCGTAAAGTTGTACGAGACGTTTTTGATGATATTTTAACAATAAGTGTCAAGGAATAGATGGTAGCGGAAATACTTACATGTATCCCGCTTACCGCTAAGTTTCTTGCCGGTTGAAGGCTCACTTCCAAACCGGTGGTAACTTCAGTAGCTTCGACGATATAAGTGCGTTTCTTGGGACTAAATTGAATAAATGGCTTTGACTTTGACATCATTATCGGACGAAAAAACCTCACAAACCCATTAATGATATTCAGAAGTCTGATGAATAATGATGTATCATATTATTAACATAAAATATCTTCGATGGAATAATTACCTATTTGGATATAATCGATGAAAATATTTTTTATTACTCGTGTTGTGCCCAATATAAAAAATAACAAATGATTTGAATTTTTTAATAAAAAATATTGCACCGAAATAGACTGTAATATTTGTCATTTTATACTAAATTGGGACATCGCTGTAATTTGTGTGTATAAATAATAATAATGTAATAATGACAGCCTATATCTGCCCACTGCTGAGCACAGGCCTCCTTTCACGAATGAGGGTGAAAGGGGTTCTGCCGTTCTTGAGTTATAAATAGATATAGCTAAAAATTATCTTAAACTTTTTACATTACATGAAACTCTAAGGAATTCATATAACACACTCGCACCGCAGAACAAAGTAATTGCTATCATTTTCATTTGATGCCTTTTACATTGCGACATCCGTCATGCGAGAGCTTGTAATAAAATAAAGCGTTTGTACTGAAATATACGCGGAATATAAAGTTTTATTTCATGCCAAGACTCACTAGCAAAGAGTTGGATCAAGTACAATGTTATACAAGTTATGTTAAACTAATAAGCATCAGAGGGAAAGTACCTTTAATGTGATCATTAAAAACGCTTATCTTTTTGCGCACACAAATATGTAAGTAGATTATATATGTAAATTTAAATAAAAGCATTTATATACTTATAATAACGTCTTGAGGAAATCATAGTACGGTGGTAGGGAACTTTGTAGTACCCACCTGTGGGCTACCACCCTCAAGTTGAAAATCTGTCACAAAACACCTATTGGTGTGTTCCGGCAGCTGCACTTGAGAGCAAGTACCTTCTAGGCTTTGTGTGCTTACCACCTTCGGCCACATCATCACTAACCGTAGTGAGATTGCGGTCAAACACAAGTCTATACAAAGTAAAAAAAAGAACAAAATACTTGATATTATTATGAAATTAACTATTATTAATATTTAAGATATTTTCCCTCCAGGGTCTAGTCGTTTGACCCATCCTATATATACTTATGTGTTTAAAAATAGCTCAATATAAGGTCCCAATAAATGAAGTGCAGTCCATTTGAGGGATGATAGTATAGGTCATAAGTATTCCGAAAATGATAAAATGAAAATATTAAAAAAAAACCTTAAATTTTACTTTATAAATAAAAGTGATAAGTAAATAAAATAAAGGTAATGTTCTTTTTAAATGCTTTTTTATTTTTTGAAAATAAATTATTAATTAATGCTTAGTAGTGATGAAGTACCATTTCAGGTTTTTTTTTTCATTAAAATTACGACCGAATATTTTTATTTTATCATTTTCGGAATATTTATGACCTATACTATCATCCCTCAAAAGGACCGTACTTCATTTATTAGGACCTTATATAAAGTAAGGAATACGTAAGTGTGGAAATTAATGTCTTCACTAAACAAAAATATTGGCAAGAGAGCATTTTCAAGTTAACTTTTATCATAATAAACGAAATGTCAAGAAGTTTTCATATCATCAAAAATTGGTACCGACGGCTTACTCTTCAAATCTTGAATAATAGAACAAATACTGCTTATCCAAAGTCCATATTATGCATAGAAATCATCAAATATGAAAGCTTTACGCACATATCTGAGAGCGGATCTAGTCAGGAAAAAGTCAACTTATAAAGTAAATACGGAGATTAAATACACAGGTATGTACATATATTTTTATTTGACTTCCATATAAAGCAAGGACATTACAGCTGCTCATATTTGCCGACAAAAACTAAGTAACAAGACATGTGACCTAGGATATAACTTTGTTATATTGTGTGAAATATATTGTAACACAAAACTTATATATTAATTTAAGGGCTAAGGCTCTTATGAATGATACAATTGACTTTACCACAAACTAACACAACTACCACAATACACACTTCATGAAATATGCTACAAACTGCTACATTTCTCAGATCCCAAACTAAGAAGAGCTTGTAACTAAGGAAATCAGAAAAATATAGATATTTCTTTATTTTTGTAAACATATGATTTCAAGTAAATAAACGTAATTGCAGTTTTTAGGCTACTTGACTTGAGTTATAATAATCATAAGCCCTGTGATGTTTTTCAAGGGTTTCTGTATCCTACCTAACTAATATTATAAATGCGAATGTGAGTTTGTTTGTTTGTTACCTTTTCACGCTTAAACCGCAGAACCGATCGCGATGAAATTTGGTACGCAGATAGCCTATGGTATAGAGAGGGACATAAGCTCCTTTTTCTCTCCGGTTCGCGTGGAGGACAGCTAATTAAATAATAAGGAAAATACAATAATAGCTAGCTTTCATAATTATTATACAATAGAAGTACAAAGCCACCTTGAACAATGAGACCGTTTTTCTGAGTCAATAAAATCGGTATTATTTTCGAAGAGAACGCTGCAGCCTGTTGGGAACCCTATCGGGAGCGGCGACAGCTTTGAGGAAGTTTTTTTTATATTAGGATTTTTGTTCTAATACTTATGACGTATTTTAAAATAATTTTTATGACAGCTTTGTTTTGATTTTTGAAAATTCAAAAATTAAAGTTTTCCCTCAAACAAAAAAAATATATTGTATATTGTTGTCTATTGGCACAAAGGGCAAAATATGTTTGGTATTATATTTTTAGCATTGTTTTCAAAAGAAAAATTCTATTCTAAAATTCTATCGTAAATCCAACGTAACTCAATCATAAAAAAAAATATATATTTGCAGACAAAATAAAAACTAAAAAGGAAGACCGTCACCAAATGGGAGCGTGCCCCGAATGCTGGCAGCATTTCCACGTTGAATAGCTAAGCTCATCCTTTGACCGAAATAGAAGCTAATTAAGTTTTTATCATAAATACCGTGGTTGTAAAAGTAATAGTGTAATTTTGTGGGCGCTGATGAGGATATTTTAGGTAATTTTTAGGGGTTTTTAAAATGAGAAAATCTAATAGCACGTAGTTAAAATTGTATATTGAAGCGAGAAGCTAAATCCAAGTGAGGTACGTAGGTACCTATAAAAATGACGTTGGCAGAAAATATATTAAAAGTAAGCGCCTGATTAAGTCACAATAGCAGAAGCACGGTATTGAAAATAATAACTATTTGTAACGGTTGATCCGCTGCAACATGCCCCCGGCCGTTGAAAGGTTCCTTTCAACAATCTTCAAATAAAGGGCATATTCTGGAAAAGTCTCTTCTTATTACTCCTGTGGCTGTCTTGACATCAACGACCCTGCAGATTTGGTCTTTGCCAGGGTGAAGAGCTACGATACGACCCATCTTCCACTTCAATGGCGGCAGATTGTCCTCCTTAATAACGACAAGAGTGTTCAGCTTCAACGAATCATTATTATTATGCCATTTGACTCTCAGTTGGAGCTCCGAAACATATTCTTTGTTCCACCTCTCCCAGAAGTGCTGTCGAAGCTGCTCAATTCGTTGATGCCTCGAAAGATGATGTGTAGAGTGGTCGCGGAGGTCCTTTACTGGCAGAGAAGTGAGTGGTCTTCCGATCAAAAAGTGACCTGGAGTGAGAGGTTGAAGATCTTCTACGTTCGACGACAAAGGAGTAAGTGGTCGTGAATTTAAAATAGCCTCAATCTGTATTAAAGTTGAGTTAAGCTCTTCATAGGTTAAGTTACAATTTCCCAACACTCTAACTAAATGATGTTTGGTCGATTTAACACCCGCTTCCCAAAGACCACCAAAATGTGGAGCGTAGGCAGGTATAAAGTGGAAATTAATTCCGTCATGCGCCACGCTTTCAGCTATGAAGTCACAACTGTTCTTTAAGAACTTTGAAATATCATTATAGGCTCCTACAAATGAAGTTCCGTTATCGGAATACATATTAAGAGGTTTCCCTCGTCGAGACATGAATCTACGTAAAGCTTGAATGTAATTATTGCTGGTCAAATCGCCCACTAACTCAATGTGTAATGCTTTTGTAGTAAAACACACAAAAATAACAATGTACACCTTTATTAGTCTACTTCCTCGACCTTGACGACTGACTGAATTAATAGGGCCTGCATAATCAACGCCTACGTTCTGGAAAGGGTAGTCTGCTGGTGACAGTCTGCTCGATGGCAAATGACCCATTCGCGGGACGACAGTCTGTCCCTTTAGACGCTGACAGCGAATGCATTGCCGATAACAAGCTCTAGCTAAGTTGCGGCCACCTAAGGGCCAAAATGTCTCACGTATAGTGGCCAGCAACAGTTGCGGACCAGCATGCATTAATTTTAAATGCTCATATCTAAATAAAAGTTTAGCAAAATGATGAGTGGACTGTAATAAAATTGGATGTTTTTTGTCATAAGAATATTCAGAATTATCTAATCTACCACCAACTCGCATGATTTTATTTGCATCAACAAATAAATACATTTAACTTAAGGAGTCTATTTTTATGAGGTAATTTTTTATTACTAAGCAATAAATTGTATTCATGAAACGATTCCTTTTGCGACTGAATAATTATAATATTTAATGAATTTTTTAATTCGTCTGTAAAAAAATGCGAAATGTTCACAGGGCGTTTTTTATATACATAATAATTAATGAAACGAATTACGTAACAAATACTATGCTGCAGTCTCTTTAAATTTGAAAAACGTTCAAAATCTATTATGTTCAAATTACTACGGTGATCAACATTAATTGAAACATTGGTTTTTATCTCGGGTAATATACCAGAGCTATCACATGTAGTTGGCCAGAAACTATCGTCTTCTTTCAAAAAGGATGGACCAAACCACCACAGATCTAGCGTTTGCATAGTGGTAGGTTCAACACCTCGTGATAATAAATCAGCGGGATTTTTGAGTGTTGGTACATGTCTCCACCTGTGTGAGCTGGTTTCATCTAAAATTTTGGCTACACGATTGCGTACAAAAGTATTTAGTTTAATAGGCAGCATTTTAAGCCAACCTAACACAATCATGGAGTCTGTCCAGAATGCAACACTCGAGACCTGCGTTCGAAATGCATTAGCGACCCGTTGATATAACTGCGCTCCAATCACAGCAGCACAGAGCTCCAGTCGCGGTATGGTTAGAGGTTTGAGAGGAGCAACACGACTTTTGGCCATTAAAAGACGTACTTCGACCTTACCTTCCTTGTCAACACTACGAATATACAAACATGCACCGTAAGCTAATTCTGAAGCATCAGTAAAAATATGAAATTCCAGCCGTTCATAAGAATCACAGACAACGCGGCGAGGTATATTTATATTATTAAGTGCAGGTAAAACTAGAATTATATTAGCCCATGCTTTGCTGACTTCAACTGACAATTGCTCATCCCAAGTCAACTTATCGAGCCAAAGCTTTTGAAGCAGCATCTTCATGCGTATTACGCATGGTGCCAATAGCCCTAAAGGATCGAAAATCCGAGCAATAACTCCTAGCATTTCTCGCTTTGTGTTTTCTATCTTCTCAGGAACCGTTATAGGAAAGCATAGTTCATCAGATTGCGTTTTCCAGCTCAATCCTAAAGTTTTATTCAGGACGTCACCTTCCATATTTAAATCGAAGGGAGTCTGATTGGACTGTTCCGAAATTAAGGTGGGCTCGTTAGACTTCCATTTCCGCAAAGGCATAGAAGCGGAAGCTAGAGCATCAGTTACGCAATGACGCAACATGTGAACTTCCTCAAGTTGATCTCCACCTGTCAAAAGATCATCTACGTAAAAATCATGGATGATGACATCCGCGATCCTTTGATCTTTGCATTCAAGACCAACTTGTTTGAGGCATCTAGTGGCGAGGAAAGGAGCACTAGCAGTACCATACGTAACTGTGTTTAGGTTATACACCTTAATCGGATTAGACACACTGTCACGCCAGATGATTCTCTGTAAGTGTCTGTCAGATGGATGTACGGATATTTGTCGGTACATCTTCTCGACATCCGCAGCGAGTACATACTTGTATATCCTAAATCTGAGAAGTATAGCTGTAAGATCATCTTGAACGGTAGGGCCTACCATCTGGATTTGATTACAAGATACGCCAGAGGTGGTAGGTGCACTAGCGTTAAATACTACACGTAATTTTGTAGTTGAACTACTCTCACGCATTACGCCATGATGAGGTAAAAAATACGACTGAACATCGCCATCAATATTACACTCCGACATATGACCTAATGATATGTACTCAGACATGAAGTCCTTATACATTTTATCGAGTGGAGGTTGATTTTGATTTCGACGCTCTAAGGAAAGAAAACATCGCTTGGCGCGATTATATGAGTCACCTAAAACACTCACTGATTCCTTTAATGGAATCCTGACGCAAAATCGGCCATCATCTAAGCGTGAGGTATTTTTAATAAAATGTTCTTCGCATAACTTTTCTTCAGCTGAGTAAGTAGAAGATTGACGACAGACTTCTTCAATCTGTCAAAAACGCGTTAATTGGTTTTGTATATTATCTACATCATCAGTTTTCATATTTGAAAAGTTACACTTAATTGGAAAGGATTGTGAAAACACGTTATGGCCGCCGTTTAATGGACCACAAACCAGCCAGCCAAGTCTGGTTTGATAAAGTGTTGGTTTTTGATCACCTAATACAATCCGTTGCGATCCTAATAAATTCCAAAATACGTCAGCTCCTATAATCATGTCAATGGAAGCTGGCGTGTGAAAGTAGGGATCAGCTAAATGTAAATTTGAAGGGATATTTAAATGTACCTGTCTAGCGGGAATATTATCCGTTATCGTAGGTAAAACAAAACATATAACATTGTCCGAATAAGATTCATACATGGACTCAATGTGAACTCGGCACATTTTTTGTACTGACGATATCGAATTATTTATTCCCTGTATAAACCTATCCGTGTTAATAGTGGGTAAGTTAAGTGTGTTAAATAATTTCTCGGTCATTAAACATGCCGAACTCCCGGAATCAAGCAATGCGCGTGCGATGTGTTCCTTATTATTAACATCGTAACACCTAATCAATGCAGTCGACAACAAGATCTCGCCTGAGTTGCACGAATGTGATTTCAAGTTAACGCTAGCTGAAAATGCAATTTGAGTTTTATCAGCGGCTGTGGTTGTCCGTGTGCAGGCGGCGGATGACGTGATCGCCTGGTCGACTCGTCCGCTATTGTTATTGCTTGTCGCGAGATCACTCAATGGTTTATTAGCATTAAATTTATAATCAGTGTTATGAATAAGTGTGTGATGTTTGCGCTTACATATTTTGCAACCAGTTTTTTTGCAATTATTAGGATAGTGACCACGACGAAAGCAATTAAAACACACCCTATAACTAGCAAGTGACGACAGTCTATCGCCAATACTTAATGCTAAAAATTGTGGACAAGTGTTAAGGTTATGATCGCCGTTACATTTCGGGCAACTATAGGAGGATGAATTACTCTTATCCAATGAAAACATAGACTTAAGTTTGGAACTGTGCTTACATGAAGTGTTTGAATTATTATTATTTGTGGTAGTATGACGAGACAATTCCAATGTTTCAATTAAATCAGCATGATTACGCATAAAATCCATGAATTGGGCAAAAGTTATTGTTTTACCTTTATCAATGTGACCTTTACACTCCTCCCACTCACGGAATGTTTTGGTGTCCAATTTATGACTAATTATATAAATTAACAGTGTATCCCAGCTGTGAACAGGTTCGCCTAATGTACTTAATGCTCGAATATTTTTATTTACTTGATCTATTATACGTTTTAAAGCTAATGAAGATTCTTTTGTAATCGGTTCGAGATTAAATAATGCTGTTACGTGATTTTGGATCAATAGTCGCTTATTGTCGAACCTCTCACATAAAAGTTCCCATGCTAAGGTGTAGTTTTGAGATGAAAACTCAATCGATTGTATAACAACAGCAGCCGACCCTTCCAAGGACGACCTCAGATAATGAAACTTGTTAATATCGTCTATGTCGTCATTGTCATGAATCAGACTGGAAAAGGTGTCGCGAAACTCAAGCCAGTTATCATACGAGCCAGAAAATTTTGACAAATTAATAGTAGGCAATTTGACCAGCTGGCGCTTAGAACTACTACGATTCGATTTAGTGTCATCTTGATCTGAAAATGTATTCATCATATTTTTACCCTTAGCTAATAAACTGTAATACTGAGATTCAACATTAGTTCTTTCGAGTGTCTCGGCTTCAAGATTATCAGTTAAGCATTCTAATTGTATTTGAAGTTCATTGAATTCCTCGTACAAGCTCTCTAATTTATCGATACGCAGTTGTAACTCCATTACCTGACAAGCACTTGGTTCAGAAATGTTTAAAGTTGATAAATAAGTACCGAATGCTGTTAATCTCCCTTTACAACTGCCCCGTTTCCTTTTAAGTTCCTTTATATCGGTCATTATGAGAGACGAGTGCCGTAGACCTGAAATTTACAAAAATAAAATTGACCAATGTGTATACTTGCAGGTTAAGTATTGATGTTAAAGTTTAGTTTAACAGATATTCGTTTAATTTTACAATGTACATAGACAGTTTATGATAATTTGTTGTTGCTTATTAGATATAAAAGGTATAGTAATGGTCACGTTCGGTAATTGAATATAAATTGTAAGAAATAATTAAACTGTACAATTTCTTACAGAATTACTACCTATTGATAATTTTACTATATAAATCTACACAAAATGAACTAATACATATTTATAGGCAGATTTTATAATGATTTTACAATGCTAATATAATAAAGGTTTGAAATAATCATAATATAATAGTTAACTAATGTAACTATACTGTTACTGTACTGTAGTAATTAAGCACGGTTAACTATTGTAGTTTATGATAAAATTTTATATAATTCAACCTAATGCAATGCAATACACCTAATTAATAATGTTGATGGTTATTTATTAACCGTTAATTGCAGTAAAATATAGGAATGATGTAGTACTAACCTTTACATGACCTTTGTAAGTTACCTAAAGGATTAACATTACCTGAAGTGTTATATAAAGAATGTTGGGTGCAATATAATAAATGCTAATTAAACACTTTATTTTTTACTATTTTATCACTCTAAAGTTCAATCCACTTTTCCTTTTAGACCTGTGATTTCAGTAGATCTCTCCACTCCATTTACTTATGCACCACTTCTTGAATTAATTAAATATCTTCAGTTTTCCACTTGCGCTGATAATATCCAATATTTATCCGGGTTGCAAGGACCATGTGGGCGCTGATGAGAATATTTTAGGTAATTTTTAGGGGTTTTTAAAATGAGAAAATCTAATAGCACGTAGTTAAAATTGTATATTGAAGCGAGAAGCTAAATCCAAGTGAGGTACGTAGGTACCTATAAAAATGACGTTGGCAGAAAATATATTAAAAGTAAGCGCCTGATTAAGTCACAATAGCAGAAGCACGGTATTGAAAATAATAACTATTTGTAACGGTTGATCCGCTGCAACAAATTTAAAAAGTTAATAAAAATAAGTTGGAACAAGTTATAATAATTTATTAATGACTAGCTTCCGCCCCGCGGATTCACCCGCGGTCCCGAGTGCTCCGATCGCCACCAAACCTTACAGGAACACCCGCGGGGAGTGAAGATTGTCTGAAAATTTCATCGCGATCGGTTCAGCGGTTTCGGAGTCTATAAAGACATACAGACAAACTTTCATTTTTAATATATATAGATAAAAAAAAAACAAATAAAAGAATGTGCAAACCCTTACTATATTTTTTTACTAGAGTTAACTTTGAAGACACTTTCAAGGTCTGAAAAAAAAATGTACCATATTTTTATTTTTTATAAATTCCAATTAAGACTATCAAATTCTCAAGAAAAATGAAGCAGTTAAATTGAAATTAAACCAAGTCTGTTGTGAGAATGCAGCCCTATTGTTCAGCTCGCGTTGACCTTGCCTCTCAGATGCAGCCCATTCTCTACATAACACTATTATAGTTAGCTAGTATTAAGATTGTAGGTCAAGATAAGATGAACCTTTTTGTTAAAAAAAGAACAAAATATTAAAATTATTCATTGTATTTAATAAAACACAAAAGAAGCAAAACGTGTCACTTGAAATTTTCATTTTCTGACAGATTTATGGTTCGTAGCACTGTAGCACGTACGCGATAGTGCTACGACGCGTAGCACTTACATAACATGACTTTTGTAGCACTCATTTATAACGTGCATGCATATTTCTATCCAATTTTTGTGCGAAATTATAATGTAAAAAAACGTGAAAAGGATTTTTTCATAACAATTATTAAAAAACAAAAGGAAATAATTAATACGATAATACGTATTACCTGACAAGTTTCACTTATTCTCAGTTCTTGGAAAATACAGAAAAAAAAACCTATAACGTATAGTTATGTCATAATGTGAAGATTTAATATGTGACAGGTGGACTTAGGAAAGGTTCGTGTAAAGGACTGATATTGAAATTCGTGTATTGTCCCGATTCTCCAACAAAATAGGTATAAAATAAAACAATGTATTGATATTCGAGAGGTTTTATTAAAATCCTTTCATTGAGTCATTGTGTATTTATTTAGCTTAAATTATAAGTACAAAACTAAATAGTTAAGTTTAGCTAATGTGATTTTTTTACATATTAAAAGTATTTTAATATTAAATAATTTATTGATAGACACAGACTAGTGAATTAAGTTCTAAAGAATGATTTTTTTTAACAATTCATGACATATAACTAATTATAGTTAATTAGGACATTAGTCCTAATTAAAGAATTTGTCCTAATACAAGCTACATATCTTGCGTGATTCACATTAAATAAATATCGTATAACTTGTTTTCACTCGGTAAAATTATAGTAGTTTCCGCCTTACGATTTTACTTATGTTTCCGAAGAACATAATGTTTTCCGAGAATAAAAAGTACCCTGCATTTTAATCTATGATATACTCTATGTGTGTGATAAGTTTCATTCAAATCCGTCCAGCCATGACGGAGTGATTGTATAACAAACATACATACAAACAATATACCTCTTAATTAACATAGAATACATCATCCATAAAATTGGCAACGAAAAAAACACCGAAAGATTTAGAAGAAAGACAAAATGTATAACTCGGTCTCTCCCTGAACTGCTCTGGCTAAAGGTCGGTTATTTTCAAAGTCGTCCGTATGTCTAGAAATCTCCGTCCAATTTTAGAATTGTATTCTAGGTCAACAGCGATGACGACAACGGAACATGGCTGTTAAATTGAGAATAAACATGGTTTTATGTAACAAGATACAAGATTTATCTTTTTACTAGCTACCAGCCTGCGGTTTCACTTGCGTTCATAGGATAAAAAGTAACCTACGTGATTCTTCAATAAACTATGTCGATGTAAAAAAATACGTTGCATCGATCCGTTTCTCCATCGCTGCGTAAAAGAAGGATAAACCAAGAAACAAACAAACACACTTTAGTATTAATAATATTAGTAGGGAAGTAGAAATTAAAGTTTTTATACAAGCACTTCATTATTTAAAACCAAAGCAAAAGACATTAAAAAATCGTGAAAGGTTTATGATACCGGTGACTCAATCGTATGTAAGGAGGTTATTTTCAGTTTCGACTGACAATAAATTTCTACAAACTCACGGGATCAAAAAATCAAACACTACCATACACGGAGACATGGAATCCCAATTCGTTTTTATTGTTTGATTTTTCACTTATAACACAAATGAGCATCTTATGAACTAATAAATATGTTTCAGTAACAGTTAGAAATTTAATACACGTAACTGTACACAAATAGAGTCACAAGAAAATGATTTTTCAGTTTTTACCACATCTTTGAAATCAGTTTTGTTTCGTGATAGTTTCATCAGAACTATTCCTTTGAATTATTTCATGAAGAAAACATTACTTGTGACATGCATGAATGTTTTCGAATTTGTTCTTTAGTTTTGTTCTGAAGATTAATGCGACTATGGCTGGTTACTAGCCAACGAGTCAGTGCCAAAAATGTCTTCAGTCTACCTAGTTCTTACGGAACAATATAAAAATCATTGTTTTTTTATTTATTTAACTAGTCTGTGTCCATCGTCAACAAAAGAAAACAATGATTTTAATTTAAAAATGAATGTTTGTTAAAACTATTAATTTAAATCTCTAAAATTAAACATTATTATTACTGGATAGATACATTTTTACTAGATATAAAAAGAAGGATTTTGTTAACTAAATATGCAAGAAAATGATGAAATCCACTGATTGGATTACCGATATAATCAACTCCGATTTAAATCTAGTTACCAATTCCGTTACAATGCAAATTGGTTAGCGATTGAAAGACTTCAAATAAGGATAAGCTTAGCCCAATTTCGGACGGAATATAGACTCACCAACATTACTAAAATAGTTGCAAATTAATAATTAAAATGAAGAATGCACACTTTTAAAGGCTTAGCACAAAATTAAATACTATATTGTGAAATAAAATTAGAATTTAATTAGCCTTATAAAATACATCTCAAGTTATACGGTTAAAATGTGAGAAATGACACAAAAGAATTGTTTTTCCTTTATTCGCAAAGTTTTGTTGTATAGGCACGATTGATTTGTGAGTTTTAATTATTTACAATTCTCTTCCTTTTTAATTTTAGAGGGACGCATTCAATAGTATCATAAAATATATCAATTTTATCCTTATATAACTTAGTTACAAGTAGCTCATTGATGTCACAACTGTAACTGAATATTTGAATGCCAAAATCGACATAAATATGTAAGTCTCCGCTGTATTCTAAAGATAGGTTCTGATATCGATTATCATGTAACCTTACCACGAGTTTGTAACTCGAAGAGAATTAATGAAAAAAAAAAGATAAAATAAAAGTATCTAAAAATATGATCAGGGCAATGAAATGTTGTAATGTAATAATAATAATATATAACTACACTAATATTGTAAAGAGGAAAGATTTGTATTTTTCTATGTTTGTAACGAATAAACTCAAAAACTGCTAGACCGATTTAAAAAATTCTTTCACCATTAGAATGCTACATTATCCCTGAGTAACATGGGCTATATTATATCAGGGCTATATTACAAGAACGCGGGTGAAACCACATGGAAAAGCTAATTTAAAATAAAATAATATTTTTAAATATAAAAACTACCCAAATTACGAGAAAGAATTAATTTCTCAAAAAATATTTGTTTAAACTCATGGTAAGGGTCTTGTACAACATTTTGGATTCAAATTGGTGTACAATGCGATCGTTTACCATTGTAGAGGTTATCCTATTGTGTGTTTAAATTTAATAGCCCTACATTACCTTAAAGGCCCATTATGCCACTGACAAGTAACTGTTATACAGAGAAAAACAACTTTATTGTTATTTAAATGGCTGTTTGTTATCGTTCCTTTTACATTGTTACGTAGTTACATATTTATATTTCATTAAATAAGAAATTGTAAGGAATATTCTTGAAAATCATCAATTACTTCATGTATAACTGTTTCCTACTAACTTGGAAACAATTGATCTGTATTTAATTAAACAAATGGTAAGTGTTCTCGGTGATATAATTGATGGTTAACTACTTCAATATTAAAACTTACAGTAAGATTAATATCTACAAAGTCATTATTATATTTGGCCATTAAATTACCTACGATCCTACGCAAATTTAAAATACCTGATTAGGGATAAAATCTAGAGAATTTGATAAAATGGATCAAACTGATATTAATAAATGCACTGGTGTTTTAGAAGTTATTAATAGCTATTTTCATGGCGTTTTAAAATTACGGTGCATTAATTAATATCAGAGATAGCTAAAACTAATCAAATATCTTAGGATAATAGCATAGATATAAAGGACGTACTTGACAGGGCTAAAATATATTTGGAAATGTATTCGATCTCGGTGCTTCAGTTTAATTGTCTTGACGAAATGAGCTTGTAGCTATTAATCACAATAATTCTCAAATAATAATCGTTATTCATATAGAAAGCATTTTATGAAATACATCAGAAAGAGGATTTAATAAATAAATAGTTTCAGAATCTCGATATTTTTACATGTTTCTTAAAGTAGCACCACACGTCTACATTTTGCGTAAAACGCGCTATAGAAATCTACTTATAAGATATTTATACATCTATAAATATATTTATTTAATAGATATGATGAAGAGAAAGAGAGAAGTTTAGAATACTCTGATTGACTACTGGAATTATTGAAAGATAAGATTTAGGGGACCTTACAACTAGGTAAAAGGTTTTTGTTGGTACCGTGTCAATTCATGGGTGATTAATAAATACAACACCGTCCGCGTGTGGCAGACGCACCGCCAAACTAAGTGATTTACCACTGAGAAACGTGGTGGAGGCGATTACGCGGAGCACAGCGTATGTTAATCGCCATACCGTAACATAAAAATAATTATAGCATTTTTTAAAATCAAAACAAGTTTTACAAAGTCATGAATATATATAAGTATATCATCAAGGTACATTATGAAAAACTCAAAACACATACACATAATTTGGTCCATTGAACCATAGCACACCACTATCACACACCATTAAGATGTCATTAAATTAAACATTAGTTATCGTGAGCCGTCTAGGACTCTTTGGTCTATTCAAATTGTTCACTGAACCCCGCACATGTACTTGTACAGAACCCGGAGGCATATCTACAGCTGAATGTAGACTTGCTGCTCTAGATGTTCTCGGCGAAGGAACACACACTCTCAAGTCCACTGCACTATGAAGACTTGCGGCTCTTGAAGACCTCGGTGTAATGTGGGTACGGTCTGAAGGAGTCACAAGAGCTGGAAGGTCGGCTGCTGAACGTGATCGTCTCGGTGGACTCTCGGGTATCAGTGCCATACCACCCATGCTGCCCACGAAGACCGAGTTCTGGTAAATGAGGATATCCATTGATGCCATACAAAGAAATCTTATTGGAATTAATTTCAATCATATTGAAGAAATTTTGCACAGTGTTAGGGGATTTTATAGTACCCAACTGGCCAAGCACCTATTGGCGTGTTCCGGCAACTACGTTTGAGAGTCAGCTCCTTCTAGGTTTGGAGTCCTTACCACCATCGGCCACTTCATGACTTATTATAGTAAGACGGAGATCAAACACAGGGTTACACACAGTAAAATAAAAGTACCTGTCTTGGTCGATGTGACAGGTACCCACATGGTTGATAAGCTGGGAATGCAGCTCCATAATCATAAGAAACGCAGCCTCGTGACAGCGAAGCTCGATGCTGAACAAAAAAGATATTTATGAAGTTTTATGTTAAGGTTGAAAATTAAAAGCACATTGCTGTTAGGCTGCTATGTTTTATTTTTGTATTTGTGAGTGCAAAACTATATACAAGCTTGCATGACTTGAAAAAACAAAAAAATTGTGAATAAAAACTTTTGTATTATTTGGCTTCGACAGGTGCAATATTTTTCTCGTTTGTGAGACAGTTGCATGTATGTATTTACAAGTGTAATTTCATTATTACCATAAATTAATTTTATTTTTATACCAAATTAGCGAGGCCTCTGTAACGAAATACAAAAAAGTAAGTATAGAGTATGTCTTATAATCCAAGATTATGAAATAAACATAAGATTTGTTTGTACATACGTGAGGTGGTATGACGACTGCGCTTTCGGCGAGAGCGCAACTCTGTCGATGTTGTTGTTGAAATTTTGGTTGATATGGTTCCAGCATTCTATAGAATAGAACAGAACTTCAAATAAAGTGTTTTTTAAAGATTTTATGCCTTCTTTCTGTTAGTGCATGACGTCACTTAACGCAGTGACTGAAAATCAGTGCTAATAAACTATTACTAGCACTGATTTAAATTACTAGATTTACTGAGTCACTGACCTTGTTTGATGTCTCACAAGTTTACTATTTTCGTCTTTTTACCTTTTATATAAATACTACATGTATTGAAGTTCAATATACAGGTGATTTTTTTAACCAGTAACTTTTTGGCCAAATCCAAAGAGACCCATAGAAATATTTATAAGGATACAATTTTGAGAAGTAATATTAAATAGCAAACTAAAGTAAAGATCTCGAAGGTCGTGGACCTTCGCCACGTTATTGGCGTCAACTACTGACTACACCTGAGCTAATATCGCTTTAACTTCCTATGTATATAACGTTGATAAAATAATAGTAGGTATAACAGTACAAAATAATTACAGCAGTAGTTGTCGATAGCATAGTAAAATAACGTTTCAAAATTGTACGTTTTACAAAAGCCGCAAAACTCTCGTTGTTTATAAAACTATTAAGGCCCCTCGATCATTAGTTCCAAAATAAGTATTGGCGGTACATTTTTGCCTGTACTCGTAACATAAACTATGCCGGATTGCCCGCTGCCTGTTCCACTCACATTCAGGTTAAATTGTTTACTGAAATAGTCGACATCGGTTATTTTACGAGTAAATAATGCGTTCCCTGAAAATTGTTTGAAGTACTCAAAGAAGCTGTTTTGTTTTTTTCGCCTGAAATGTTAGTTCCGTGGTTTACTACCATTTGTATGGATTAAAAAATTATAGTGTATTTTTAGGAATTATTTTTATAGGTTTTACTGTAGGTAATATCTATTTCACATAAGATATACGAAATTTGAGTACAGATGACCTCTAACAACCTTAACTTATTTTAAATTTCTTAAGAATATATTTGCCATAGAGTAAAAGTAACTAAATATATTTTATCGTGCATTCCCCTAAAAAGTGCAATTAAAGATAGCAAGGGGATCTACGTACAGCTTATAGACGCACCTGATCTTGCCCCAACGGTTGAAGAACAGGGCAATAGCAGCCACCCATAGGAGGAGCACAAAAGCTACAATTAATGCTTCTTCAGCTCTCACAACCACGCCACTGCCATCTGATGGAAAAAAGTGTTACCTTGATACAGATAATTTTATTACTATGACAATATCAATTCATAGACACGTTACTCGAATGTGATGTACAAGGCGACAAACTTTAAGCATGACCAGATTTAAAACCATTTCGCTTGCAAGTAGCAGGTACCTAATCATAGTTCAATTTATACAAAAAAAAAATGTAAATTCATGTTTTGACAAGGGCATTGTCTGCTTCTATTGTCGACCAAGATAAAAAAATTGCCTTATGGTAACCATGCTTGAAGTCTGTTCACTATACATACTTACATAGTAGCAGTCTGTTCACTGACTTAGATGATCAGATTTATCGACAATATATATGTAATATATTCAAGTGCTGAGTAATTTTCAACACTAGATAAATATTTCGGTACATGACCTAATAGACTTTAGTTGAAAGTGTTTAAAATACTTAATAAATTAGAGTAAATATGAAAAATATAGATAATAAAAGGGATAGGTAAAACTTTCGCTACAATAAATATTTTTTCTACTTGGAGTATTTGAAAGACATTAAGTTTCGTCAACAAAAGATTAACTTGAATAGGCTTTCATAAGCTTAGTTGACGCTTAAATCTTCAAATTGTCTGAAAACTTTAAGAGTTTTGTTTCGTCATTTCAGCACTTAATATTCTTTAGAATTATTTAATTTATATTTATCATCTGGTTATTTTTTAATTTTACCAAGATCACAATTTTACTATCTCTAGGTCAGCTAGCGGCTAGACAATTCATATTGTTTGCAGTGCCATAAAACATGTCTCCTATTCCAGTGATATTAATATTTTTATTGACGCCCAAAATGTTGTAGCGGGTAACCTTCAAATTCATATTTCATTTACCATTTTCATTACTTACATCCATTGTACCTAATTTATAGCACCAATATAAAATTTATTAGATTCATAAAGGTCTATAAAGTATTTTTCAAAAATTTTTTTTTGGAGATTTATTAAAACTTTAAGTTAGTACCCGCTTCAGGCTTACAAACAAGAATGACAAGGTTTACTTAAAAATCGGTAATGTAAATTTCTGAAAATATCGCGCCCATACAAACATACGGAAGAAAACTGAACCTTCCTCTTCTTTGAAGTCTGTTAAAAATAATTAAATATATTTTGTAATTATTGTTCCACTTTGTTCGTCGCAACAATATCAATTTAATAAACCATTCATTTAAAACCTTTCAAAATCGCCACTATTCGATTATATCCAGTTTTTTTCGTACCGGACGTCTAGTTTTTTATATCAATGATATCGATCATTGCTGATTCACTTTGAAAGTTAATTTATCACTCACCAATGTCAGCTAAGGACACATTGACGCGGGCCGTGGAGGAGGGGGAGGGATGAAGCCGGAGGACCACTTCCGCAGGAGGCCCGCCGGTTGCGCCGCTCCATTCTACACCATAAACAAGATGCTTTATTTTCATTACTCTATTAAAGATCTGTCGCCATCGTGTCCACATACTGATGCGTTAGAGTGAAATGAAACATTACTATTACATAGTACACTAGGCAACATTCGCCTGTTTAGGAGTTCAATTTTTGTAAAATCATTTCTTCTTTCTTTAGCTATTTCGTCACTCATAATAACATGTTACTTTATGTAACTTATGTTGCCACCACCTAATTCTCTTAACGCTCGTTTTGACAGTCCATATGCATTCACATGAAAAAAACAAATATAGAGAGCCCAAAAGAGATATCTTCTTGTCAAAATGGACCTATTTTATTGTGACGACTTTAGTCATTTTCTTTCTCGACTCATCGCGAACTCGACAGATAAAATATAGTAATTAAATACTGAATTAATCTTTTACAATATTTTGTAACACAATACACCTTATACATTATAAAACGAGATGTCCCACGCGGTTTCACTTGCTATTAAAAAATAAACTGTAACCTTCCTCAAGAATTGGGCTATCAAATGCAGAAATAACTTTTCAAATACTGGCAGTTCCAGTGTTTAGCCCGTATATACAAACAAAAAAAAACAAACAACACTTCAGTTTTATTATGTTAGTATAGATAGACATACATATTTCAGATTTCTAGGTATATGTATGTATTTTGATTGACAGTCAACCAATAACGAAACAGTTTGGTCCATAATAATATTTCAGATTGTCCACTTTATGAGATATGCAATTTCTTTCAAGTAGGTTAAGAAACAAGATCTTTATGATAAGTCTTTATTGACCGACTTTGAAACAAATGTTTTAAGATAACGGACGAATTAACAATTGGGAGAACTTTATAAGGGAATTCGCTTGTCTCTTGTTGAACAATTGTAAAGGTCGGTATTTATTTGTAATTTACCCAGATTGGTGATAACTGACAAAGAAATTGATGACAAAAAGAGATATGGTATTTTAGTTTCTCTATGAGACTGTTGAAGAGAGCGTGTAGGATAGAAGACTTTCTCAGCCGTGGGTGTAGGGTGTAGGTGTATATACACAAATATAGTGTCCGCAAATCTTGAAAAGCAGTCGATGGATTTACTTGAAAATTTTATACAACGTTGCATTTTATAAAAAAATGGTTTTTATTTCTAAGTTCCCATGGAAACAGTAAATTCTAAACGTTCCGCCAGGTTTAAATTGAGCCACACCGAAGCGTGACCGGGTTTAGCTAGTAGAATATAATACTTTATGTTACATTAAGGCCTGATCCTCCTCCATATTAGAGTACTACTCTACAAAAAAGCTAAATATAAATTCTTGTAAGTTTACTGACAGTATACAGGATGTAAGAAGACATCTCCCGAAATGTTATTTTCAATGACGCGTAACTTTTTTGTATCAGGTCATTATATCCGTAGGGTTATTGCGCGAGATTTGAGATTTTTATATTGCTTTTTCTTAAGAAATTAAAGTACAAATTTAATAACATTTAGATAATAATAAAATAACCTTAATCTATACCTACTTAAATAAAATAAAAATTAAAATTAAAAACTAAAAACTACTTGCTTTTTCTTGTTTTTTTTTAGTTTCAATATGTTACGATTTGCGCGCTACTAAAGAACTAAAACTAGTATGCGTACTACGTCTTGCGCAACATCCTTCTGCATCTTCTTGTGTCATGCATTATGACACCATAATGATTCCTATTTATCGCATTGTCGATCAAAGATTTTGTCACAGAGGTGGAGGCGGGATTTAAAGGGGAACAGTTACGCAAACATTCTTCGACGCTCTATGAACGCTTTGACGGTCTATCTAGTGTGATTTTTGTGATTAAGTTTTCTATATTCATGGTCGAAATACACACTTTTGATTTAGGTACAACCTACATAAGTAGATATACTTAATTTATGGGTTTTTAATAGTTTTAAGAGCCCATATACAAATACACTCAAAGGTAAACACAATAAACCACGAATCAATATGGGTAATAATATAATCGAGTAATAGTGATTAATTGGACCAAGATGGTATTTATAGTAGCAAGTCAAGCCTAGATATTAAAAACCAATCAATCTAACTGTCTAATAACCTAGATATGTATATACGTAGTATAAACGTAGATATATTATAAATTTTAGTGTCAGTATGTCTGATTGTATGATTGTCAATTAGTCTGTCAGTCTATTTATAATATTATTAATTTGAAAGTGGGACTATGTGCCGATCGGTCTATATATCTGTATATGTCCTATCACGATACAAACTAGGTAAGTACTAGAGTTTGAGCCACCAAAGAAGTCCCGAAGGTCCACCTCTATTACAAAAGAAATGAGATCCATTTTTTTTAATCCACGGGATTTCTTTGGTGGCGCGAACACTTGAAATCCAGATACTGGACAACAATCGAGATATTAGCAAATAGGTTGTCTGTAATAAGTCTTGGTATAGTACTAAAAATATACTGCTTTGAAAATAATAAAAAAGTATTTTAAAGATTAAATCTGTGAAAAATAGTTTTGATTTTGATAAAAACTAATAAACTTTGTAAAGTTCCACGAGAATTTTAAACTTGAGTAACTTCATAATACAGTTTTGTGTTTAAATAATTAAGTCAAAGAGAAAATGTATAACATTAAAAAAAGATGTATAGTTTAATTTGTTGAAGGTACGCTACGTTATTACTTTTTATGTTTAACCTGGCGGTTGCTTTCACCTTTGTAGGTACTAAACAAATTAAATAATCCTAACACATCTCAACAAAGTAATCTAAACAAAGGGAACTACGCGTAACCAAATTATTTTACGTTTTATAATATTTTGAGCTAATTATTCAAAACCCTTTATAATTATATTAAACTATTTTTAGCTTTACCGCTCTCACCGGCGGAGATGCGCGAAGGATGGAAAGCCCTGGTGGAGCCCTTTTCAGGTGCCTCGGGTGCCTCAGTACCGCTCGTTAGTATTTCTGTGGACAAAGGGAATACAATTATGAGATTACTAGCTTATATCCCTTGGCTTTAGTTAGGCTAAACTTACTATAGACAATTATGGTCAACTTGCGTAATATTGACTTTGAAGGCTTTTATCCTACGAATAAATTATAATTTACTAGTTGTCCCCCACGGTTCCACCCGCGTTCTCGAAAAAAAAGTAACCCATGTCCTTCTCCATACCATAGGCTATCTGCGTACCAAATTTCATTGCGATCAGTTCAGTGGTTTAGGCGTGAAAAGGTAACAAACAAACACACAAACAAAATCATATTCGCATTTATGATATTTAAAAATATGTTAGGATTCGTATCTTTTAGCTCAATATTTGTTTATCTTCCCATTTACTACAAAAAAACAAGTTATAATATATAGTCAATTTTCTCGAAGCTAGTGTTGCTGCTGCTGATGGGCAAGGTTCCCAGCAGGTTGGCGGTATTTTCTCTTTGAATGGCTTATCGGTCTCCCGAAACCTCGATATGTTAAAAAAATTATTGTGAAAATATTGTACAGTTATTTTCTAGTGTAAATAGCATTGCTCTGCATTGCGGCATATTTCTGAGCAAGAATATTTACGCCTTCAGCCTCTTCATTGCTCCTTTAAGGGGCCTTTATTTGTGGACCTCATGTTAATGGCTACACCTACGTACCTAATTAAAAAGCATATTTTTTTAGTCAAGATAGATTATATAGCGACATACGTATGTATATGTAATTAACTTAGCCTATATTTAAAAGAATATTTATTTTCTGAATATAGAATATATCCACAAGCAAACAAACCATTCCATCTTTAATAATACTATTAGACATGTAATTATTATACAACTGAATCTGGGAAGGGAGCATGTGGCTAGTTATTTATTAATTAATTAAGCATAATTGTGGTTGGCATAAAGCATTTTTCAATGCATGTCAGTACAAAGGAGCTTTTGTGCTAATTATGTTTTGAAATAAACGTTTAAACAAAGGCACATGCCATTTGCAGGTTAAAATTTAACAAATACACATTGTTCGTAATATTGAGGCTGTGTTTCCGAAACTTGAATGTGTGTAGACTGTAGAATACTTTGTTACATTTAAAAATAATAATGTTATTATTTAAAAAATTTAAGACATCATCTTCGTTCCATTTTCTAATTCTTATTTAAATATTTAGTGTTAGTTGCGTGGCAAATTCAAAAGTTTGAACACCACAGTCTCTTTTTGATATATGAATTTAAAATATAATTTTTCAGTGATTTTACAAAAAAAAATTAGAGTATTAGATTTATAAAGTTCATTTGGCTGTAACTAATTTAAAAAGTATACGAAAAGTTTTGAAATTCAAGTAGAAAATACATTAGATCGAGTTTATATAAGGTTGCCGAGCAATTCACAAATTATTTAATAAAATATATATATATATATAAATAATGTAAATAATTGTAAATAAAAAGTTTGGGAGTATGGATGATTGTAATTCAATCACACATAAACGGCTGAATGGATTTGGATGAAACTTAGCACATAGATAGATTGATATATCTATCATCTATATTATCATACATTGGAATGAAATATAGGATACTTTTTATCCCGAAATAATATAAGATCCCTTAGAAACGCGGGTGAAACCTAATAATAAACAATACAGGGGGTTTATTCAATTAAAATAACAAGACAGTAGAATTTTCATAATTAATCTTACTATGAACATCAATAGATAGTTATTTTAATGTTGATTGTCAGACTTAACTTGTAGGTAACAAACAACATATCTATTACGTCTCTATTATCTATCCTCGTGGCATCTAGGTATATTGACAGAAGACTGACTTTGACAAGGCCGACGCTGCATAGATATAACAAAGGGCATAAACTCTAATTGAACACATTCAGCATTTCATGTAGCAGTTAAACCGTTCATTTCTAGTCAAAATCAAATTTGAACCTGCTTTTGAATATCGAAGTGAATTTCTGAGATTTGATTTAAAATTCAGACATGTTTTAAGTGTTGCTAGTGATCAAAAGTCTCTACTTACAATATCATATCAATATATTAATACGTGAAGCAAAAACTTTGTAAGTATCCCTTGCGGACAGAGGAGTATAAAATAAGGCACAGTTAAAGTTTATACGGAGAAGGAGAGCAGAAAGCTAATATTTTTATAAACTTAATATGCATTAGAAATAAATTAAATTAAAAAAAAAAACACATTACACACGCTACCTTACGTTTGACACACACACATGTCACCACTGTCAGTCATAACTCGCAGCATATGTATGCCAACGACTACATGTAGGCTGTGTAGTCGTTGATGTATGCTGTGTCGATAACGCGGTAAAGATAAACTTAATGATAAGAGCTCGTATTTGAGAAAAAATTACATAAATATAAATTATATTAATGCTTCAATAGTCACTTATTTATAGACCATTGACATTTATAATATTAATCGGATAAACTAATAATTTTCAGGTTTTCAGGTTTCACTATAAGCTCTGCTGGCGTATATTTTGCCCAAAGAATTGGCATTGCCATTCAGCGTGGCAATGCTGCCAGCCTTTTTGGCACACTTCCGCTCGGCAGCGATTTGGGGCATTTTTTTTATTTATAAGTAAGTAGTTTTTAGTTTTTAATTTTATTTCAGTAGGTATAGATTAAGGTTATTTTATTATTATCTAAATGTTATTAAATTTACTTTATAATTTTGCTAACACTTAAAATTATAGCTCTGCTTGATTTGGAATCAAATGACTGTGTGTGAAAAATGTTCCAGGATATGAATAAAATAATAATAATTTATGAAATCGTGTAATTTGCGTTTTATTGATTAATAACAGTGGCATTTTATACAATGAAGATCTAATTCCGCCGTGACATAGTGCACTTGTATTACTGTGTTTTGGTTAGGTATGGGAGCCGGTGAAATTACAGGCACAGGAGACTTAACAACTCCATGTCTCAAGGTTGGCAACGCGTGAGTGATACCCCTGACAGGGAAAATATAATATTGTATTTTCTTTGCCGGTGGTATTATGAGCGTCTATAGGCTACGGTAACCGCTTACCATCAGGTGGGCCGTAAGCTTGTTTGCCACCTAGTAGTATAAAAATAAAAAAATCTAATTGCACTAGTGAAGTGAAATTAATTGAATGCGTGAATCTTGTCTCAAAATGTCTGTGATAAGTTTTTGTAGAACAGGCACAATTTTACTAAAACCTGACTGACTTGTACGGACTTGACTATAATTATCTATCTATCTATCTATATATCTATCTATTTATCTTTTTCCAGTGTAGTCATAAGTTGTTTGAACAATGTCCAACTAATGACAAGGTAAATACGCCGCGAGCTTCAATAGTCCGGGACTATCGATTGATCAGTGACCTTTAGTACGTAGTTTATGCTGTAATTATATTTATTTGGTTGGCACTATAATACATTGTATTAAAGGCCATAACTTTGGACGGAGGGAAAGAGGACAGTCAGTCAATAGTCTAGAATACACCTGACATGACAGTGACAACAAAAATAAAGTAAACAGGTGATGGTAACAACTAAGCGGCCTTATCGCTAGCGTTTCGTACTAGGTACTATTTTGTAGGCGCTAGATGTGTAGCATTATGTAAGTTTGTCTCTTAATATTTCCACGCGGAATTTGAAATTTATGTTTTCGAATTTATTTTACTCTGTTTTTTAATCTCCCTTCTTGCCCAATTTCAAGATTGTACCTTATAATAATAATAAATAAATATTCTGGGACATTTTTTTCCTCACACACGGCCACCTGACCCCAAACTAAGCAGAGCTTGTACTATGGAAGCCAAATAACTGATATATTACATATACTACTTTTCTTTTGTGAATAAATACTTATAGTATAGATAATTACACCCAGACTCAGGACAAACAGACATGTTCATGCACGCAAATGTTTGTCCTGAGTGGGAATCGAACTCACAACCTGCGGCGTGATAGATAGGGTATCTTACCAACCACGCCAACCGGCCAGTCAAAAGTATTATACCTTTTAGGTTTTATAGAGTAAACATAAAATTACCAGTAATTTTTATATATTATTTATTCTGCACTCAATTAACTATATAAAACCTACTTAGATGCGCGGTCAGAATCAAACTCACACGATTATTCGATTAGCCTTTGTAACCAGGTCACCAGAACTCATTATTCTTTGTAAAATCCTTACTTCACATTACAAAAATGGCTAACTCAAGTTCCCTTATCGAATACATTAATCAAGGCGTGTTTGTACATAATAAAGTGCTCTCAGTAACAATTTTAACAAGAAAAAGTCGTAATAAAGTCTTTCGGAGCTATTTCCAGCGACCTCAGAAAAGTAGCAAGTTTTTTGCTACTTTGGCACTCCTTCGAAGACGATGAAAAGAAAAATGTGCGGGTGATTTTAAGAATAATGTAAGAAGTAACACATCTTGTGGTGTTAGAATGAAGGGGATCTGATGAATTACCGCCATATTATTTTTGTAAGAAGCTTGCATATTATAAAAGTTATTATATAATGACTAGCTGTCCCTCGCGGTTTCACCCGGGTTCCCGAGAAAAAAAGTTGTCTATGTCCCTCTCTATACCATAGGCTATCAGCCTACTAAATTTAATCGTGATCGGCTCAGTGGTTTAGATTAAACGTATAATTATTCTTATAGTAATAGTTCAATTAGAATGATCATTCATCTTTTTGGCACATGCACGGATATGGGCTGTCAAAACGGCCATAATAGTACGTCGCTATTTTAGTGCTAAGAATAAACAAGCTAAGTTTTCTCGGTCACATTACATGACGTCAATTGAGCACCCTGGGGCCAGCAACTAATGACGCAATGTCGACATTTTCATTATTAATTACCTACAAATATTTCCTTTACTCCAATTAATTTCATTTTCTGCCATATAACATATTATACCAATTACCCTAATAATAAAATTTAAAATTACTGTCGTTTTTTTTGAGCGAATAAGGTCGTTTATTGTCTCGTAATAACACAGTTTATTTATGGCTTGTAGTATGGTTGATTAACGTGAAATAATTTAATAATTTCAAAAAGGGAACGCTGCCAGCCTGTTGACAGCAGCGAGGGCTTTGAGGATGTTTTCTATATATCATAGTTTGTATTTTATACATTGATTGTAAATATGTAAAAAAAAAAATACATAATTTAATAATGTAGGTATTTATGTCATTTGCCTATATCAAAATGTAACTCAAGTTCTTTAAAATAAACAAAGAGTTTATTTACACATGGTGTAAAATAATTAACCAGATAGCTATTACCACCCAACTCAAAACAGTAAAATATAACTTTTTACCAACTCTGTCCAAGTTATTTTGTATTTTTTCAAACTAATAGCGTGTAGAATATGAAGAAAAATGAGCTTAAATCATTTCATTTAAGGTTGTATTTCTACCGTACTTACTTGTGTGACAAGTGTTTAATTTTAATAAAATGTAAAATAGAACACGACTCAAAATTTTAAATAATTTCTGCTTTTTACTATTTTTTTCAGAAAGCCGCGAATATCTTATTCAGCCTTGGGTTTTATCATACAATTCGAAACATTTACACTCTATCTCTTTCCCGCCATTAGAAAGAGAGAGAGATAAAGACCAGCCCTTTCGAAGTTCCGATTTTGAATTTGACCTAAAAGACAAACACGTTCGGAATCGTACTAAAGTCCGCGTAAGGGTGGAAGAAGGTCCCCTGGACCCACCACCTTCTGTTCCTGCCAAAAAAACAAAAAAGGAATCGTACTAACTAAAGAAATTTTGCAAAAAGATAAATTATGTCTTTTAATGTAATTTATTGAATATTTAATTGTATTTGAACGAAAATAAGTATTTACTGCAAATAAAACTGATATTTAACCTGTAAATATTTATTATCTCCTTAAGTGTTCTCGCTGCTGAAGTGAAAAGTTATGTATGTTACACGAGAGAAAAGTTTTTTGCATCTCGTGCCTTTGATCCCTCGCTACACACAGGATTCAAAATCAGCACTCGCAGCAGAAAACGACTTTGCTCTCTTGTTGCACAAATAACTATTATCCCACGATGTTAAAAAAATATGTAATGTTCCAATTTTAAATCTGACTTTTGAAACTTTCAAAATGGTCTGTTTTACAAAATATTCAATTCACAATATCAAATTATGAAGGAAAATTATACAACGACGGAACAATATCTCCTGTGCTATCCAACTTCATTCGTTTAAAGTTGTACCTACACAACACAAGAAGTTAAATAAAAGCTAAAACCGGGTCATTTCGACCCCGCTCATGTCTGGTGTATTCTAAAACTTTTCCCTTTATTTGACTCAACAGATTTGAACTTGCAAGTGAGTTTTGCTTCTGTATTTTTGTCGAGTCAAAAACAATAAAAAATAATAGATAGAGGCAATTTTAATATATATTATTATATATATTTTAATAATTATGATAAATAAATAAATATAAATAAATATTCTAGGACATTATTCCTCACACACGGCCATCTGACCCCACACTAAGCAGAGCTTGTACTATGGAAGCCAGATAACTGATATACTAATTTTATTTTGTAAATAGATACATATATAGATAATTACACCCAGACTCAGGACAAACAGACATCATCATCGACAAAACGGTAGAACAATTAGAAAGTACTTAATTGTAAAAAATATTAAACAGCACAATAATTAAAAGTATATACCTACTATACAAACACAACGTAATTTACGACATTGTCCCTTATGACCGAAGCCTGTATCAATATAATCGAAGGGTATTACGAATAGGCATTTTAATTAAAACGAGCCTTTTTTCCTCGACATCACTTGCCAGTTCGGGAGTCCTTCGGGAGAATCGATATTACTATAAGCTTGTGTTGAACTCGCAAAAAAGTCGCTCACAATATTTATACTTGTACGTAGGTTTATAGGATGACAGTTCTATTACGTTTAAAAGTGTTTTTTACAGAGAAAAGTGCCCATCGGCAGTGGCGGTAGCTTTGAATTTTTTTTTTATATGGTTTGTATTTTTTATTGTAAATACAACAAGTATAAAATTAAAAATATTGTAATCTATATAAATAAAAATGAATCGCTGAAATGTATGTACGCGCATAACTTCCGAACGACTGCACCTATTTAGCTAATTCTTTTTTTTTGTGTTTGTAATTGTCTGGACAAGGTTTAAATGGAAAAAAATGTTCGACGGAAAAAAATATACCCAGGAACACGGGTGACAAAGGAGAAAATAAATTAAATAACAATAAATAAAACTGATGATGTTTTATACGTATAAATTGTCCATTAATGCACTCCATTATAAGGTGGACGTAACATATCCCAAAGAGCTTTCGTGCCAAGCTGTCTGGCAATAAAATAGGCGGAAGTCACAGCAGGGGTCCGCTTGGCGCCACTGCACTTAGTACAGTGCCAACTGCTAAATATTACTGCCAATTGCATCTAGTTATCATAATGCCAGAAACTTGGTTGAAATAATACTCAATTTGGTATTTTATTCCCGTAAAAATTGAATTCTTATTTAGAAGTTTGGTTAGGTTGAATATAGCAGTATCTATCTATTTACATAATTCGCCTTAACATGATTATAAAACCTGGCACCCTGCGGTTTTACCCATGTTTTTTGGTATCCTCCGTTATCCCTCATGTCAATCCGTTGGTAAATTATGACATGACGTGAAGGAAAACAAAACAAACAAATAAAGTTACTTTCATATTAAATTTGTGATATTATTTTGAGTGGTATTTTAATATAAAAGGATTAATAATATTCATTTAATTTTAAACACAATTTTATTTAAAATTTTCAAGGTCATGCGATTTTCGTGTGAGTTTTTAAAGTAACAGCTCGACGTGGTCTCGTTTGTATGTTAATTAACCAATGTGAAGAGTTAATTTAGCTGAGCGCGAACGTACTTGGTGTCGAAACTTTTTTAATTTGCTGATTAATCATAAAATATACACGGTTATAATGAACTGAGAATTATATAACTTTAAAGTAATAGTGAAAATATATATTTTGCAAATGGCTATGTAGTTTGAAATTGGTTTTAAACATGTTTTACGTTTTTTCTCTATGTTTAGGGGGTTGATCATATAAAAGAGATTTATTTTATTCAAATACGATCTCTATTGTGATGTTTATGATATGTCATAAACACACACGCTCTATAAGTGGAAAACTAACCAGAAGATAGCAATATGTGGGGAAAATTTTATAGTGTAGGTACTCCTATTTTCTTATATATAGGTATACATTATATGTAAATACAAAAGCCTTGAAAATATATCGCAATATCTTTTAAATATTATCTATGTCGCGTAAACATACTAAACGGAGAAAATACTGAATGGTATTCGCAATTGAAAGAAAAGATAAAGTTTTTTTATTTGGTAAAAAGTTGAAAACATCTGAGTGGCGCTTCCGTAGAAGCGATTACCGATAGCTAACTTATTGAGACACGCGAGCAAGAGCAAGTTCGAGAAAATTCTATAGCATTTTGAATTGACTCACAATATCTCTCGCAAAGTTTCAATATTAACACTGTCGAGCGTCTGACTTTGGCCTTAGCTGGTAAACTGTATTATCTAAGTCATAGGATTTCATAGTGAAATATCTTTAATCCATTTTTTGATTTATGGTGTTGATTATCTGAGTAACTAATATCTATATTTACATACATTAAAATCTTTCGCAATCATAATATTAGTCAAATAATTGCCTAAAATATGTTTCCAAATAATATATTTCAATTCCTCTAAGCTCATTCTGATTTGTTACACTTCGTGTAGATACTATTGATATATGGATGACATATCCTAAATCACCAAGCCTCTCTTGGCCCAAATTCTGGACTATAGTTCCAACTCCGTAAAGCTGTCTATATCTTACACAGTAATGGACATTTTTTTTTTAAGGTGGGGAAATCCTCCTGGATACCCGGACCGCTTCGGGGGAAGGGCCCGGGCTATGTCAGACTCGTACTGACTAAAACCCCACCGTATTCCTTCTCTGCCGTATGGCGAGGCTGCGGGATAAATTCAATCTCCACCGCGTGCCCTGCCAAGGCACGCTCCCCCTAGGGAGCCCTTCTCTTTAGGGCGGGGCTCGGCACACGAGATACAGCCAAGCCCCGCCTCACCTCCGCTGAGGTGCCCAGGAATACTTGGGCGCCTCCAGCACGGGACCCTTAACGTCGGCGGTAGATCCCCCGATCTACCGCCCACAGGTCCCCCGTTAGGGCGGCATCCGGCCCGCGAAGGCCAGACGCCGCCCGCCACGTCGTCGGCGGCGGATAGGGAGCGAGTCGGCGTTGTCCTCCCGCTTCCGCTCCGCCGCTTCCTTCTGCGACAAGACTTCGTCGCAGAAGGAAACGACCGCCTTCCAGGACTCGTCGCTGTCGACCATGGATCATATCACGGCCGGCAGCAACAAGTCCCCTCCTATGGTCGCGGACAGGGCGGCACGAGGCACGGCCCAAGCTGGGCAAGCCTCGCGCGTGTGTTGCGCCGTGTCCGCGACTCACAGTAATGGACCTGATACACGGTTATCAACCAGCTACCAACCAAGGTTGTTGTTGACCGACTGTATAGATCGAAGTTAGCAGTGTGGTAATTCCTGGAAGGACCAATAACACGGATTTGAATTTTGAATTTGTCACTATTGTGTCAAAATTTATCGCAAAATATCAAATTTTATCCACTCTAGTTCAAAAGTTATAAATAGTACCTATACGAGTTAAAATTAGCCACAAATTCGTCTTAAATTTGAAATACAGAGGTGGTCCCACCAGGAAGTGTCAATTTTGGTAGAGCCACCTTAAAACCGATATAGATTTTGAACCAGGGACCGACAAATCGATATTTGGCGAAAATTTTTGACAGCGACAAAATAGTGACTTACTCAGAATTCAAATCCGTGACAAGTTAGCTTGAAACGTAAAGTCATCGTTGACTTAATACCTTCTAGCTGTCCTTGTTACACAGTGTAACAGCCCTATAATTGTTATTACACATAACCGTAGAACATCTAGAACATCATGACATCACTTTCGATCGATGGACAAAAAGCCACGGCCGATCTAATAACTCTGATATTAAATGTTGATATAATATTACTACATATACATGAGGAAGGCAAGGTCGAAACTGGTCCCATTGGAATCAATAGTATAGTCAATTAGTTGAGTATATAAGTAACTGAAATTACAGGAAGCTTTTAAAACTTACACGAAGCTATCTAACATTTTATTAAACATTTTTCCATGGTGTTGTTGACTACGATCCATACTATGACGTCTGTAGGACATGATGATGTGGCCGGAGGGGTGAAGAACTAAAGCTTTGAAGGGCTTTTAAGCTCAGTTCCAGGAATACACAGGTAAGATCTCGGTGACAGGTTCTACTTGATAGTGGTAGCTAAACAGGTGGGTACTATGAGGTAATCAAGTTCAAACTTGTATGATTCGAACTCGTGAATTTTGTCACGGTATTGGGTTTTTAGTTTTTTCGGTCCACTGTACGTTTGGCCAGTGGACCGAAAAACCTAAAAGTCGTAATTTGAAGGAGATGATTCGATCCGCAAGAAACAAGTGCTTTAAAGGACATTCAAAGAAAAAAATATGAATTTTAACCTGACTGCAATAAACGTAAAAAAGGGTTATGTTTATCAAAAAATATTTTACTTATAAATCCAAATTTAAAAAATACGCTTGTCTTGGTTCAAATTTTTCGTTCATGCCATTCGCAGTTGAAACCATGGGTCCATGGGAGTTCGAGGCTCGCCGATTTGCTCGGATTTTATCATCCAAGCTCATCGAGGCTTCGGGAGACCGACGGGCTGGGAGCTTTTTCCGCCAACGCATAAGCTTGGCCATCCAAAAAGGGAACGCTGCCAGCCTGTTGGGAACCTTGCCTATCGACAGCAGCGAGGGCTTTGAGGATGTTTTCTATATATCATAGTTTGTATTTTTACTTTAATTGTAAATATGTAAATAAAAATTATAACTTATAAATATTTTAATAATAAAGTGAACAAAAAGCAGATAGTGCCGCAGGTAGTGACGTCGGACGCTGCGGCGAAGGTCGTGGGTTCGAATCCTACAATGAGCTTGAGCTTTCGGTGAAGGAAAACATCGTGAGGAAACCATAGCACGGTGGTAGGGTACTTTGTAGTACCCGCCTGGCTGGCTACCACCCTCAAGTTGAAAATCTGTCGCCAAACACCTATTGGTGTGTTCCGGCAGCTGCACTTGAGAGCCAGATCCTTCTAGGCTTTGTGTTCTTACCACCTTCGGCCACATCATCACCTACCATAGTGAGATTGTGGTCAAACACAAGCATATACAAAGTAAAAAAAAAGAAAAAGAAAGTAAGCAATAATAAAAATAATCTTCTGAGTAAACCTTCTCTTATAATAACATTCTGTAACAAGATTGCGCGCATTGTCTGAGGGGCAACGGCAATAGGCAATTACTACGTCATGATTACATTGACCTTAATATACAGGATGATATAAAATGTGATGTTAAAGTTCATGTTCATGGCGATTTTGCTGGAGTCGACTCCGATTAGTTGCCATTTGCACTACAACGTGGACTTTGACGTCCTTCGCTCGAAGCTCACAGTAGAAAAGTATATTATTTAGCTGTAAGGCCTGGTGCCAACTTTTTTTTTTTTTTAATAATAATATCCTAAATAAAGCATTATCAAAAACCTAATGATTGTTCGAACACAATTATTAGAAATTACAAAAACAAAAATGTGTTTCATAAAAACGTATTTATCTTATTCTTGGAATAATTTATAACGAATATAGTTTTAGTAATTTCATCGTTCCAAATTATGCAAAATTTATACGTGTGACTTTTAAACTCGACCTGTACATGAATCACAATGCTTGCAGATTATACTCACGAGAGACAGCTCGACGGGAGATTATTCCATTGCTACATACTATAAAACGCAATCTCTCTGTCCGTCTGCTCGTTAGCTTACAGTTCGGGAACTACAATACTACAATGATATAATCTATTTTTCACAGTTACTTTTGAAACTATATGACTGCAGGGAGCTAGCAGTGATCGTTTTGGTGAAAACGTCAGAAGCAACATGGGTGAAGCCGCGGGCAAAGTCTAATCCTAACCATTATCCTAACTAACTAATCCTAAGTATATATAATATTATATATGCGAATGTGAGTTCGTTTGTTACCTTTTCACGCCTAAACCGCCGAACCGATCGCGATGAAATTTGGTACGCAGATAACCTATAGAATTTTTTCTTGGGAACGCGGGTGAAACCGCGAAGAACAGCTAGTTACAAATATTATCAAACAATTTGTACTGGTACATATGCTGGACGTTTTACGAGAGTTAATATATTTGAAACTTCGATGCTATGTTAGCTTACTAAACAATTTGTGTATCTATATAATATGTAGGTATGTAGTTATGTCTACTGTTACTTTGAGTACCTACAATTGAATTACTACACAATAATTAAACTAACTTGCGTGTTTGTATGACCTTATTCTGTATACTGTTGATGTAGTATAGTCACAGAAACAGTTTAAGACTATTGATTGTAAGTATTATTAGGTAGACCTAAAATTACTAGTTATTTCTATGTTGAGTGCATTGCGATTTCTTTGTTAGCAATTGTCACCCTCAGTGAGTATTGGTAGCGTGGTAACATCACAGCACAGTCTATGTAACTCTTACAGTCGGCCAAAGGACACGTCTAGACAGAGCAATCGTGCGGGGTTTGCGGTGTGAGAGAGGGGCGGTAGCGAACCCAAGCTGCACTCACACTCACACTCACAATGACGAATGCCTATACAAAAGCGGCATTTCGCGTGACTTCAAACTGACCACTGTATGTTTTTACTCTATGGCCACAGTAAGACTTACCACTATTCTGTACTGCCTACATTTTTGACGAAGGTGGTGTGCGATTATCCTACTATTTTACTAATCCTACTTCCTACTAATATGATGGATGGATGGATGTTTGTTACTCAATCACGCCAGAACGGCTAAATAGATCTGGATGAAATTTGGCACAGAGATAGAGTCTGGAATAGCACTTTATATCCCGAAATAACATAAGATCCTTCGAGCGGATGAAACCACGGGGCTGAAACTAGTCCGTAAATAAAGACTCTAGAAGAGTTTTACTGAAACAAAAGCCACCTCTTTTCATAAATATGCATACAATCACTAGTAAACATTTGTAGTTAGAAATTGTAAATCTGATGACCATGTACCGAGCCGCACATTGGCTAAAACGATAAATTCAACCTGTCGCGCCATCGGACGTGAATGTCCATTCATTGCAACACCACAGCGAAATGCCGATTCAAATAAATTATCTTTGATTGATCATCTAATGGTGAGAATACGAGCGGGTGTCGTGTTGTATCTAAAAGTCAATTTATCAATAGATATAGACATACCTACATTTGGTTTTGGGGCGCAGGAAACGTCTCTTTTGGTAGTAATTAAAAAAGACTACAGTTCATCGTAAAAAGTTGTCAAAAGATTTCGTCCTCTGTGCAGCTTTCAAGAAAATCAGGTTGTGCAATGACCTTCCCTTCGAGGTTTCTTTCAAAGTCAAAGCCATTTATTCAGTTTAGGCATTATGAAGGACAAATTGACTGAAGTTACCACCGGTTTGGAACTCAGCCTTCAACTGAGAAGAACCGGTAAGAAACACAGCAAGGTAATTTTTTTTATATATCGGACTATTTTGGCTATATATATTTAAAAAATATAGTAAAACATATGCAATATACAATTAAAAACAATTTTCCTATAAGAAGTATAAAATGGTGAAAGAAGGTTTTGGGTCACGGTCGGCGAGATGGGGCGACGAATGACTTATGCCTGTTTGCCGACATACATAAAATTAAACTTTGTAGGTACAGGTGTAAAGTCTGTCTGTTTATTAAACATACAAACCAGGAACAACCATCTCATATATATTTACTTAAGAGCCCCCACAGACTTGAGACTTCTTCAGTCTTTTTCTTGAGACTTTCTGATAGTTTTGACGGGTTCAATTGCAAGATGTATGCAAGTGCGCATATTACAATTAGGTCCCAAAATAGTATAATTAAAAACAAGTATATTAATAAACAAGTGATCCGGTAGAAAATGACTGAAAATATAATTTAAGAAGTACAATGGATTCTTTAAAATCAATTACGTCAAAGGTTTATTCGTAAACCTATTTTCACGCGAACGTCTTTTAATGTTAAGGATATTAAATCGTTTCTTGTTTAAGTCGTGAACTGATCAAAGACAGCATTATCGACGGCATTATAAAGCTCATTTATTCAAAAGCTTTGTCAGAGCTTATAATAATTGACGTTCATTCAGGTAGCCGAGACGTGATAGAACATAATTTTGATTTATTGAACCCTTTCTTTGGTGGTGGTGAATGATTTAAAGCTGCTTAGGTATACCTAAGGTTTCCAGTAATATTAAATACTAGCTGTCCCCTGCGGTTTCACTCGCGTTCCCGACTTACATTCGCATTTATAATATTAGAGGATTAAAATTAGGATGATTTGATTACGAAGACCTTTCGACTATTCAGTATTTGTTGAACTATTTAGATATAAATCCAGTTCTTTAATGTCTTTAAATATGCAAATCTTTGTTACCTACTTATATATTCTCTCTAACAATGCAGTCTTTGTTATAAAGTTGTAGTGTCTAATGAAGTAGGAAGACATCTTGCATATTCTCAACTACAAGTGACAGTTGTTACTTAAAGAGTTTTCATTATTGATGTGTTACATTACAGCGTGCCTCGTTCAATCATAGGGAACGCAACTCTTGACTTCGCATTTATCTATAAAAATGGTTGGCTTTTAATTATTTAAATTATATAAAGTGGTCAATATGATCAGTAGAAATAGACGTAAGTACTAGATTTATTTTAAATTAAATATAGGCATGCAATTTTGGCGTGGTTGGTAAGATACCCTCTATCACGTCGCAAGTCATGGGTTCAATTCCCACTCAGGACAAACATTTGTGTGGGTGTACATGTCTGTTTGTCCTGTGTCTGGGTGTAATTTATCTATAATATCTATGTATGTATTTACAAAAGAAAAGTAGTATATGTAGTATATCAGTTATCTGGCTTCCATAGTACAAGCTCTGCTTAGTTTGGGGTCAGATGGCCGTGTGTGAGGAACAATGTCCCAGAATATTTATTTATTTATAAATATTTTAGTTCCTAAATAATAAAGAATCTATAAACATCGTACCAATATACCCAGGAATTATACTTACCAGATAATTTATTGGAAATATGAAAGACTAATACGATAACTGTACTGAAGAAACTGCAGTCTTTAAATTGCATTATGACAGTTTGAACGTCAGATAGAGATGTATCGAACAAAACTTGAAACTTCATTCGTCGAAGCCATTATTGTAGTATAGATGTCGCATATGTTACCGACGTCTTTTAAAAAGGAATACTGTGATATCTGCAGAAATATGGAAGATCTTTTGAAGTTGAAAACAACATAATATCGTGTATCTACACATGAATGAACATCAATGACTCCGCAAGATATGAAATTCAATGAAAACTAGAAAATCTATTTTAAAGGCATGGTTACATTTGAAGCGGTATTTCTACATAAGTATTTATCAACTGCACAAACCCAATGTTTTTAGGTAAGTAGGTACTAAATTAAATTATCTACCTAGTTATAAAATAGGTAAGTATGAAAATTTAATAATAATAAACATGTCCAAAACTTCAAAAATTGTAGTAAGTATCACCGTGACAGATCGGTGATACGAGTTTTTGATGTTTTGGACCGAGACGTTACGGTGACGTGACTGGCTTATTGCTCCTAATATTTTGCGATGTACACAAATATCTAAGTTCACGAAAAAACGCCATCATTTTAGGATTTAGCAATCATAAACAAATTGATATTTTTTCACATTCTCACCGATCAATTTCCTTCTTTTATCTTCTAACATCTGGCAGAATTGAGGGACAAACACATCTGGTGCCATTTAAATATAAAGTGAAGTGATTTAGATATCGTACATGTGTTTATGTCGCAATCAAGTTACAGTACATTTTTTGTTTTAACCTATTATTATTATATATTAAATAAATAAATAAATAAAATAAATTGGCTTTTTAAGTTTACCTACCAATTTGTCTCCGTCTTATTTTATGTTGTCCAGATCTGGCATGTCCTCGTTTTGCTCGTAGAGTTTCTTTCCTCCTCACCCAGTGGCCTCCACTATCTGAAAATAATTTAACATTATTCATAATTAGCCGTCAGTTACACAGTTATTCATTATAAAAAACGTCTTACACACATTCAAGACACACACGCATTTAAACTACCTAAATGAATACGTACAGTAATTAAATTACAGTCCCCATTCTAGGCAAGAGTTAAGATCTACTTGGACTTACACCAGTTTTGAATAGTTTCCATGTATTAACCGTGTCGCGAACTTGGAAACATTTCCTCGGAGGTAACTTGGAACTTGGAAAGTTTACCTTTATACTAAGTTATGCCAGCTACTTAACTTGAAAACTATCTGTTTGCTAGTGTGGATTTGTGAAGGGGTGCGACTTTCATCGAATATTCTTACTACCTACTTAATTTGCGATTCTTGTTTTGAAGGACACTTTGGATGTAGATCCGAGGGATCTTATGTTTTACAAGGTATGATATATAATTATGGGGCTGAACGGTAACGAACACACACACACACATACATACAAACTTCCCGACCGAAATTTCGCCAGCTCCGGGAATGCACTATAGTAAGTCATACACTAAACATACACTATAGTAAGTAAAACACTATTAACTAAATACTTGAAACAGAAATGCTTTTATACACTGCAAGAGTTTTTTGATGACAAGTTGGTAAATATCATATTAACATATAGTTTTATTTTAATATAAATTTAATTAATTTAATAATTTCTAATTTGATAATGAAATAAAGTAATGTAATGTACCCAAGTGTAAATAAAGTAATGTAATTAAATATTAATTTATGTAGACTTATGTATGTACTAATTCAATTATTATTATTTATTTGTATTTTTATGAACAAAATTATATTTTTGTTCCTTTTTGATTTATTATTATTATATATTTTTTTATCATTATTACTTGCTGTGCCCTAACATGTTGTTCATTTATATTTTTTGTAACATCTTCTATACTCATGAATGCAATAAAGTTTGAATTTGAATTTATCTGGTTTCCATTAGAGGCACAGGTACAAGCTCTGCTTAGTTTGGGATTAGATGGCCATGTGTAAAGAAATGTGTGAAATAATTTTGTCCATGACGTATACCAACTTTTAATATTAAAAATTAATCTATTTTACTATTAGCATTGCGATTAACAAGCGACCCGCGCCGGCTTCACACGGGTAGCAGAGCATTTATTTTATTTATTTATTTATATACCTTATTATATGAGTTTATCGCGTTCAGGCAGATTTACTCGACTGCTGTATTTTATTTTATAAAACATAGCTTTTCCGCGCGGTTTCACCCCCGTTCCCGGGATAAAATATAGCCCATGCTACTCAGGGATAATGTAGCATTCTAATGGTGAAAGAATTTTTGAAATTGGTCCAGTAGTTTTTGCGTTTATTCGTTACATACAAAAATACAAATCTTTCCAACTTGTAATATTAGTATAGATTATTAGTATTAGTATAGATCTACAACTGGTTTTGATAAGGTTAATCAAAAGAACCTCGGAGTGTACCCGTACCAAATTTTATTGACGGGCCGGTTGGCGTGTTTGGTAACATACCTATCGTACCTATCACTTCATAGGTCGTGAATTCGATTCTCACCAACGACACACATATGTCTGCATGAACATTTATTTTTGTAAATATTTATATTAAATAGGTACCTATATAAAAAAAAGTTTATGTAGTAGATCAGTTATCTAGTTCCCATGGTTACAAGCTCTGCTTTGGGATCAGATGGCCGTATGTGAGGAATGTCCCAAAATTTTGATATTATGAACGTAGACACAATATTGAGGTATAATTTCTAATGAACAAAATATCAGTGATAATATAATTTCTTGCCTATCGACAGCAGCGAGGGCTTTGAGGATGTTTTCTATATATCATAGTTTGTATTTTTTACTTTAATTGTAAATATATTTCAATGTATAGGTATGAACAGACAGCTAATTAATTCCGGGCTTTGTAGGCACACACAAAGCGTCCCGGGATCCTTTGTGGCGCGCCGCTCGCCGACTGACATCCGGCCGTAGGAAAAACTAAATGTTACACGCCACGATGCCTTGTTTCAGATATGTGAATGCGTGTGGGTTCCGGGATTATAATAACGGGATTACCATGATGTGATCATGGCGTTATTGTTGCTAATCATATTATAAAGGCATTTAGATATTGATTGAGATATTACATATTTTACAGCACAAACAATACTAATGCAAAATAACTTAATTTAAAAAACTAAATAGGTATTACAGATTAAGATCTAGGGCCTAATTAAAGCAATGTAGGATTAAGGACTGTATCAGAAATGTCGATTTAAATTTAGTGACGGCGTTTTAAACTTTTTTTTTATTTCAAGTTAAAAAAGGAACAGGCATAAATCTAATAGATTATATGACATAGATGTGGAATATTGTCCTGAGATTTACGTGGAAAAAAAATAGCATTTAGCTTAACTATTTATGTAGATTGACATTTATTAACAACATTGACTATATTACTTTTTTTTGTGCATTTCTTCTCTTCTGTCTACTTAATTGTATAATTCTGCAGCCCGCCGCTGCTGGCCGTGCCGACTGCCAGGACCAGCCTTCTTGCCAAAACACCACTGACCCGCGCAATTCGTACTATGAGCTTCATACCAATACGGATATATTCACATGTCATTTGAGTGGATTCGCAAAATTTATATTATACTTTTTATGTTATAATATAGATTAGTTAGTGTAGTTTGTATGTATATTACCTATATTGTTGTGTGTTGTATAATGCATATATACCATTTTGTAAGATGTATGTAGGTTACGCAGTTTCTGTTTCTGTTATTGTTACTTGTTTATTAAAATTGTGATCATTAGATAACTTTAAGGCCCTTCTATCGCATTAGGTACCCACCTGTAATGATAGTTTAAGGAGTTTATAAATAAATAAATAAATAACAATGTGTGTATAATTCTGTAATATTGTGTGTATGTTGAATAGATGTTTTTTCATTTCTTTGTTTCAATTAAAATAAATAACGATTTATTTATTGAATGAGTCGCACTAGAGCATAGAGTAAAATATTTTGAATTTAGAATATGATATATCATATATCAAGATTCACGTCTTGACCATATGATTTTTTTTTAACTTTTTCTTATGATATGGCCGTAAGAAAACTTGAAAGAACTGGCTTTCAAGTGCAGCTGCCGGAACACACCGGTAGGTGTTTGGCGGCAGTTTTTCCGCTTGAGGGTGATAGTCAGTTAGGCGGGTACTACAAAGTACCCTACCACCGTACTATGTTTACCTCACGATGTAGGTATTCTTTCGCCGAAACCTCAAGGTCATTGTAGGTTTCGAACCCACAACCTTCACCACTTCATCCGAAGTCACTACCACTGCGCTATCATCGTCTTAGATACGATCAAAGATGTACTTAATCAATATAACTCATTCGTAGGTAGATAAGGATCATATAGATAGGTCACTGCTTGTCGATGAGACATCATCGATAAAGACCTAATGGCTCTAGTATTATTGGAAACGAACCTCGAATTATTCAAGTAATGACACGGTCGGTTCGTTACACCCATCAAACTGGAGTACCTTTACTGTTGGCAAAACATTTTCAGCAATTCTGAAGACCTTATGTGTTAGGCATTAAGACTTGAAATTGATTGGTGTATTGTTAGTACTGGTGAAATTGTGGTTGCAAAATGTATAGCTAATAGCTAAGTACTAAAACCTTTACGAGTGTTTAAAGAGGTCGTTATCTTATTTATGATAAATGGAAGTAGGTAAGTAAATTAGTTATGAAGATTAATTAGAGTTTATAAATAAGATACTTTTAAGCACGTTTACAAAAATATCTTCGTTAGATTTTTATCGTTTCGTTGTCTTAAGATTTTTTTTTATTTGCTGTAGGTAATTTGTGAAATATAGTATGATAAAAAAAACGTGTCGACTTGAGAACCTCCTCCGTTTTTTCGTCGGTTAAAAATGATGATTTCATTAAATATGATTATTATTTTTAGATGTAATTCTATAATTAAGCTAAAAATACTGTAATTAGACGTTTAACCCAAAAATACGTTCTAAAATTAAATAAAAACTATAATAAAATAATACAGTCTCAATGATCCAAAATAATTGTCATATCCATTCACAAATATACTCGGATGAGTGAGCGAAATTTTGTAAAAATGGTGGAAAATTTTGTTTCCATTTCTCGTAACATTGAAATGTATGCTCTTTGCTTTTGGATGACTGACATGTGTAAAGGAACGAAAAAATAACCTGTCTACCTACAAAGGCTTCTCTTTTACTTATATTCTGAACACGAATGTTCATGCATCAGTTTATTATGCAGTCAGTCACGATTTGAAAATTAATTTTTGGCATAGCTACAATACTGCGCTATAAGTGATATTTTTCATTTGAAGAAAATATTTTTCAAGAACTAATCTGTCAATTCAAGTTGTGCACATTCGAACTTTTTACATTTTTATCTCGACTACTGAATAACTCGTATGAAGAAAAAATTACGTGTCTATGGATCAAAATTTGTGGGCTTTACCGTTCCTAGGATGAACTTGAATGTGTACGTGATATGGTTTTATATAGTTGTAGGTTTGATTGTACACCACATAGAGCCGCGCGTTTTTCGGTTTTCATTGTTAGCTGATTGAAAGGCGATCTCTAACCTTTTGCTGAATAACGACCTCTGAACGAAATTCCAGACGCTTATAGACTATAATATTATAGGTATTGTTCAGCATCAACCAAAACTACATGCAAAACACAAATATTGTCAGTAAGACTACATAAATAATTTGGTTTGAAAAAAGTAAGTACTTGCTGATTTTCTTGCCGGCTCTTTTCAGCAAAAGCAACCTTCCGAACCGAGCATTAGAGTCAGACTATTCATAAGTGCTTGTAGCCTATTTGAATAAAAATATTTTCATTTAATTACATATATGAATATTCCGTCTATGAAGCTGCTTACATTTCGTAATAAAAATTCCTGTCCAGACTGAGGGAAAGTAGATGCATACGACTGTCTAAAGATGCCTAAGGCCTCGAAACGTCACGCAACCTCGTTTCCAGTGTGTGCTCATAAAAATGCGATATCCTTTTTTATTGAAGAGCATTTAGATTCGACCTCGCCCTAAACACTTCGTAGTCACTTCCGCAAAATGACGTAATGTATCGTAATTTGTGTGAAATATAGAGTCACAAGTGAGAAAGAAATATTTTTATATGTATTGTATATAAAGTTAGAAAGGATGAAGGTAGTTATTATGTTATTTTATATAAGAAAATGATTTGTAGTTTTTAACCGACTTAAAAAAAGGAGGAGGTTTGTTCGTCTGTATGTATTTTTGTGTTCTGTTATAAGAGAGGTAACTATTGACTTCACGTTCCAGAGGAACTGTATGTCTTGCGATATATGTCTTGAGTGATATGTCGCAATCTACGGAAAAAATCGAATGAAGCAATCAATTTCAGTATACGAGCAAATTTTTTTATCACTGTCAATACTTGCAGGGGTGGAAGTACTCATCAATGTGAACAACTTTTACTACGGGGCTAACTCTGATATCGCGTAGAATAAAATGGTTGTTTCATACATTTTGGTCGAGTAGGTACTGAATCTTTGTAGCTGATAATTTTTCATGATTTCACAGTTAGTACCATAGTAAATGTTGTATTGCCAGTGACAAAAAAATAACCCTGTATATTTAGAAGAAAAAAAAAGTAGTACTCATTTACCCAGTTATCTAGTTTCCATAGTACAAGCTCTGCTTAGTTTGGGATCAGATGGCCGTGTGTGAGGAATGTTCCAGGATATTTACTTAGTAGATTTCTTATAAAGTTTTTCGAACTTTTACATCGAGGGTTTTTATCATCATCAATACAAGTCAACCAAGTATTTTTCAACCAAGTATTTTACCAAGTTCCATAAACCAAGTATTTTTCGGAAAATCTGTATATTTTTAAGACATTTCAACAAATTTTGATTCTGCGTTCCCTTTTCACACATTACTTTAAATCTGTCTTAGAAGATAAAAGATAACAGTAGTGATACGCACAAACACTATTCAAAACTAGAATTAATTTTTTATACCACTTTGTCGGCAAACGAGCATACGGCCCGCCTGATGGTAAACGGTTACCGTAGCCTATGAACGCTTGCAACACCAGGGGTATCACTCACGCGTTGCCCCCCCCAGATGAGCTCTGGTACCTTACTCACGCGCAGGAACTATAAGTTATTTGGCTGCGGTATTCTGTAAGGTGGAGGTACTTCCCTAGTCGAGCTGTCTTTGAGCGGCATATCGCTATGCTCTACCTCTCATAAACTAATAACCAATTAAAATAGTAAACGACTTTAAATAATTTCAAGCACAACACGAAGGTTAATGTTCTGTACATACCACGTAAAATATGTAAACGTACTTATTTACATATTAAGGGTAACATAACTAAACTTCAGACCAAACATCAAAGTAAAGGACTGCGGGCGACCGCCGGCAGCCGCTTGTTTTCATCATATCGCAAAATTGCGGGGAACTTTCAACTCGAACTCAGTTTACCCGGTATTTCTAATACCCGGAGTCCTAGTACCCGGTAACAATACCGTACTGTATGTTTTATACTCGTTTATGTATTCAACAATCATAAATTATGGGTGGCACATGGAAGTTACTGTAAACTTATGGAGATGTAGAAATTGGGGTGGCTTTGCTGCCACAAGCTTGGAATTATTGTTTCAAACTCAACAATATTATTATTGTGTACCAGATTTGCGCCACGCGGTTTTACCCAACCGCCTATTTTACCCCCTTAATGGTTGTATAGGAATATATCCTGAAATTTAGGCCCAGCAACGACTATCTGAACTCTTTCAGTCAGACGGGCCGGTTGGCGTGGTTGATAAGATACCTTATCTATCACGCCGCAGGTCGTGGGTTCGATTCCCAATCAGGAAAGTCATTTGTGTGCATCAACATGTCTGTTTGTCTAGAGTCTGAGTGTGATTATGTACCTATATATGTATGTATTTGCAAAAGAAAAGTAGTATATCAGTTATCTGGCTTCCATAGTACAAGCTCTGCTTAGTTTGGAGTCAGATGGCCTTGTGTGAGGAATAATGTCCCAGAATATTTACTCAGTCAGGACTAGTTTTTTTTTATATATACTTTCCATTTTTATGTAACAGTTTGTCAAAATTCAACAAAATTAGTAAATTCAACCCTAGACCTTTGCGACCCAAAAATAGTAACAAACATAACCAGTGGCGTAGCGTGTCTTGGCGGGGCCCCGTATAAAAATCTGTTTGGGGGCCCTTATGAAGGGTAAAGATTTCTCACAAAAGAAAAAAAATGTTTGCATAAAATTAAAAGAAATACTTATTCATCATAATTATCTATCTGTCACTTTTTCCAAAATTTTTACAAACAATTCAAATTAAATATACACTATCCTTGCCTTTTTTTCGGCAAATTGATTTATTAAATCATTTATAGGTAATGTACATCGATTATATTGTGGGATTCCCCCGTTGAAGTAAATGACTTAAACGGGGAAATCCCGCAGCCCGCGATAACCGATGTAGGGTGTTGCCAACGTATAATTGATACGGATACGGCGGTAGCTACGTCCCTGAACATAACTAAGTACTATCTAACTGAAAATAAGCTTTATAAATATATTTTTTAAAGATATGACTAAACACTATCGAAGTAAAGAAGACATAACTCTTAGTTATATACATAACTACATGTACCTAAAGCAAACAAGCCTCCTTAATGTTCCCATTGGGACAATCGCTAGTTACTGTATTTCGTATAGACCGATGAGGCACTGCCTCGTGATACCTTTTCGTTGGTTCTTATGAATCAACTATTATGATTAATCATTACAAGGCTAGCACGTGCATGCGGTATCTGTATATTATATATCAATGCTCTTTATTTGTACAGAATGAGCTAATACATCACTGTCGCGGGGTAAAAGCATCATAATATGTAGTGCCTACAGGATTTCCTAGTACAGACACCAGTCACACAAATATAAAATGATCATACTAAATGCTCAATCATGAATACGTCATGTTTAGAATTTGTGAAAAGAGAATGAATAAAAATATTCTTCTTTTCTTTGTTTTAGTATAGGCTTAAGGTGGTAAGCACACAAAGCCTAGAAAACATTTGCAGCTTCCGGAATATACTGATAGTTAATTGGTGACAAGGTCAAAGCCAAAGTCAAAGCCATTTATTCAGTTTAGCCCCTAGAAGGGCACATATGAACGTCGAAGCTCTGAAGTTACCACCGATTCGGAAGTCGCCGTCAACTGAGAAGAACCGGCAAGAAACTCAGCAAGGTTACATTTTATAAATATATTTTTTTGGATAGTCTGACAATGTTGGCTTTTTTTTCCATTAAATGTTTAACAATTTCTAAAGCATTATATAATAAATATAAACAACGAAGAAGCCGCCAATATTCCAACTCACAGATTCTTAACTTGAGGGTAGCAAGCGAGGCGGGTAATTATACCCTACCATCGTGCTATGCTTTTGCCACGATGTTTATCTTCACTGTAAGCTCAAACGTATTGTAGGATTCTAATTCACATTTGACGTCACCATAATAAGTGTATGACATAACGTTTATATTCAATTAAAACTATCTAATCTAATAATAATAATCTAATAATCCATTATCATTTTACCCTCTATGTGCTTATCATGAGCCATATCATTATTTATTACAGACAGATATATATATATTTTTGAGCTATTGCATAGCTTTTATCGCGGGCTTTGAGCGCGGCGACTGTATCAAGAAATTCCGTAACGAAAATAAAACCTAACACCCCCCACTCCGCCTACCATGTAGCTCGGCCGAGCGTTTGCATGGTACGACTGTACGAAGCTCGCACGGATCGAGACGAGCTGCTCCTAAATCGGACGAATAAGTAAGCAGCTGTTTGCTGCTTACGTATTGCATAAGTTGATAAAAAATGCTATGCAATAGCTTTACCGCGGCAGTCCTCGAGTGCCACACGTTATTTTTTATACAACATTGCCGGCAAACAAGCATACAAGTACGGCCCACCTGATGGTAAACGGTTACCGTAGCCTATGAACACTTGCAACACCAGGAGTATCACTCACGCGTTGCCGACCCTCCCCTCCACCCCGATGAGCTCTGGCGACCTTACTCACGCGCAGGAACACAACTATAAGTTATTTGGCTGCGGTATTCTGTAAGGTGTAGGTACTTCCCCAGTCGAGCTGCTCTTTGATGCTCTATCTCTCTTAATTAATATTACATGTAATGGAAACATAGCAACTGTAAAATAAACCTTATGATTGGTAGCTTACAGTTATAGTGGAACATGGAGGTAGGTACATCAAATGTAATTGTTTTCTATTACCTAGATAAACGATTCATTGAACTAGAAATTCCACATAAAGTCAGGAATTTGAAGATAACTAACTATTAGTATACACTAATAGAGTACTTAACAAATAGAGGCTCTATCTGAAGCCTTTAGGGAGCTCTATATGATCTCATTTGCATAATGGATGTAGTATAATCTCTTGTCTTATTTTACCTTTTCAGTCAAGTAACTATTATTCTTGATGTAGTTAGATTCTATTTACCTATGTATAATTATATATATATATATATTTTTAGAGTTTTTTGTTTGTTTGTTTAAAGGCACTAATCTCTGGAACTACCAGTCGGATTTGAATATTATTCTTGAGGAAGGTTATAGGCTATTTTTTATTCCCGGAATGCGTGTGAAACCGCGGGGAACAGCTAGTAATTATATAAATATTAATGATCTTGCTCGGTCATATAATATGAAAGTATAGTGACATAGAATGCTGTGATAAGGGTCGGAAGTTCGAATCCTATCCTAATGAACTAGTACCTACAAGTGTGTTCCGACAGTTGCACTAAAGAGCCTGTTTTCATACATATAAAAAAACAGTTTTTATATTTAAATCTATCGCAATTTATTGATAGGCTTTGTCGCTGAGCGACCACATCGCCTAATAAATTGTAAGTACAAAGATCTAACCAAAAGCAATCATATTACAACTTTTATGAACTTAATCCTAATTTTAGTAAAGCGTACAACAATTTCGCTTTGTCGGACGATGGATAGACTAAAATGCTATTACAAATACCGATGTCACTACTTCTATCCACATCAAAATGAGTTTTTCTAAATGTTGCGTTTCGTACACACTCCCATAGTACATGTTGAACATCTTCTACTACTCCGCAATCAATACAATTGGGTGAATCAACTTTCTTAATCAAGAATGCAAACTTGTTCGACGGTATATGGCCAGAGCGTAACCTAAGAGCAGTAACTAAGTTGTTCCTATCTAATATTGTATGGTCAATCCAAGGATATCCAGAAATTTGGGGTTGAATAGTTCGATACCAAATTCCCTTTTCTTTTGATCGCTGATCAAAATACTCTTGCCACAAAACCCTACACTGATCTCTTATTAGGTTAAAGTAGTCAGAAAATAATGGCACTATTGTCATAGGAATACCATCGACGGCTGCTTGTCTAGCTAAAAGATCAACATCCTCATTTTCTTTGAATTGGATGTGTGAAGGTATCCACTGGAGAACCACTGTTTTACTATTAGCTTGTAATCTCAAAATCAATTCCAGTATTGTGCGGTATCTGGATTCCCTTCAATAAAAAACTTATCTTCAAATGGACTGTATACTATATTTATTTCACTTTGTATCTTGATCACTTATTTAATAACTCGTAAACTCGTGAACACTGGCCGACTAGATACAAAATTACTACTTTTCAACGTGAATTCTACTTTACTGTATTTATCTGAATTAATGAGTAAAAAGTCCAAAAATACTTAAATATCGACGTGTTACCTTATCGAGAGCCATACATAATTTTCCGATTCTGACTTTACTATGGATTAAATTTGGACTATGAATTTACATCATTTCACATTATTTATCTATGATCTACTATATGTACCAAAGTGATTTTATCCTTAAACATTGCCTGCAACTAGGTCTTTCCAATGAATCTACGTTGTCAATACCAGCTTAATCTACCTTAAAGCTATAAAATGTTTTATACACAAAATAGTCAAAACAACATAAAGTTTTCATCGGAAAACCCTTTTTCTCCGATATCCCTATTCTATCGGGTTAGATGTATATACACATACATAATACAAACAATTAGCTCAAATAAAAACATATTCTTACATACTGTCAATTGTAGGAAATAACCCAAATACACAGAAAATAAACATATCATAAACCAAGTTAAAAGGAGAAAGTCGTCTTGTTTCCCTTTCACACTATCGTCTAATCTGTGATTGGTTAATGCCAAAATCGGTCATGACAGCCTCTAAGTGAGACCGATATATGATGTACTATATAAAGAATAGAACAATAGAAGGAGAAAGCGATATCATATTTCTATTTTATACATTTTGAGCTAAGTTCGACTAATTTCATCATCCATCCGCAACATTCTCCCCTCGGCGCAGATCTTCGCAGCCTTCCTGGCCGTCAAGAAATTTCCCCTCACGTCTACACATCTGTGCTTTGTACTACACCGTCATGTGTACACACGTTCTATTAGACCCCGTGGCCATACATTGCGAAGTAATAATCCATCCGCAATTACCACGATATCACCCACCTCCGCATTCCGCAAAGATCTTTGGGCGTCGCCACGTGGTGCCAATGTAGGCAGGTACTCTTTAAAGTATTCTCCAACGTTTTTTCTTCCGTTGCCCTATGGTTACCCACATCGGGCCGAAACAATCTATCCGGCAGTGTGAGAATGGTCTGGTGTACGTTCCTAGACGGACCTGTGGCAGATTGCCTTTAATAGGTATTGCTGGATTAGCTTTCCGTATCTTACACCGAGTATACTGCTGTAGAATAGCTCTTACTGCTGGACGTAATCGAAGCACCCAGTATTTCTGACGTAGGTTGTTGACCATCTGTTTCCTACCTACGTGGTTATGATTCTTATGTTCGTGTTGAATCATCAACCGTGTTAACGGGTGTGCTTTGTCCAGTATTGGTGGATCCTTCATGCAGTCTGGAACCATAGCCACGTTGATTCGACTGCTCACTTGCTTGGCGCGTTCATCCTTTGCGTCAGGCTTTCTGTTCAAGGAGACCCCTACTGCATCAATATTGAAATTCTCCTTGACGAGTTCATTCAGTTCGTCATTTCGGTTATTCGTTACTGAGCTTTTCTTGATCTCTTGAGCTGTTTGTACTTGTAACACTGTTTCGTTTTCATTTGTTACAACGCTTCTGGGTATGGATCCGTGTATAACCCATCCCAATCGTGTGAGTGACGCAGCTGGTTGATTTGCTTTTCCAGTCAACAATTTTCGTGTCACTATTAGCTTCCAGTTATCGGCTCCGATAAGTAAATATGGTCTGGCGTATTCATAACATACGTCCTCTGATCGGAGCTTACAAAGATGTTTTTGTTCTAATATTTCTGAACTTATCACCTGACTATCAAATGGTAAATTCTTCACTGTCCGTGCTTTAATCATATGAAAGTCAGTTTGGCCTTTTCCACGTAACTCGATGTTTACAATTAGACTATCCAAAACTCTCTGACTCGATGTGACTGCGTGGATATGTAACGCTCTGGTCGGGCCTTTCGCTCCAACCATCCCGGCAATTCCTTCATCGATCAGTGTTATAGTCGATGCCTCGTCGAATAACGCGTACGTATTTAGTTCCTGGCCGTTCTGTGTCTTAATTATAATAGGACACACTTTCAATAGCACTTGGTTATCAGAGTTTACATGTGCCGAAACCGTATTTACAGAATGTTCGTTCTGTATTGTTTCGTTATCTTTCTGCACATGTAACAGCGCGTGATGTATTTGACGGCACTCGTCTACTCCGCATTTCTTTGCTTTACATACGGATCGTCTGTGTTTATTATTCATACACTGGAAGCAGACGTGTGCATCCTTAGCCCATTTCCATCGTTCTGAAATGGGCATAGCCGTAAGCTTAGCGCATTTAGTTGTGTCGTGTTCGGCTTTTTTGGTAATGTTTCTGTTGTAGCATATACGGGAGCTTTGCGATTACGATCTAATGCTCGATGTCGAGGTTCCTGTTTTGGGCCAGTACGTATTGGTTCCAACGTATCCTTGGACGCGTATGCATGTTTTATGGCGTGCTTCGCTTCCCGCATAAAGAATCGTGACAATGTAACAATTTCTGGTTCTAATTGAGATCCAGATTCCTCTGCGTAGTTGCACCAATTCGATTTGAGGTGTGGGCTCAGTTTATCTACTACTTGCTGCGCAAGCATAGGATTCTGTAGATATCCTTTTTTATCGACACAGCTTATCATTGTCACAATATTCTGCAACTTGATCGCGAACCTGTTTAGTTCTTCAGATGTTCCACCTGGTCGCGCAAACTTCTTCAGCTCTTCAAACGCATGATTGATGATCATCTCTGGGCAACCAAAACATTGTTCTAATGTTTCCATGATTATCGTTGAATCGGTCGCTGTATACATTAATGCTAACACTGCTTCACGTGCATCTCCTCGTAAACATGTTCTCAATCTAGCAAGATTTTCTGCCGGCGTGAAACCATAGAGGCTAGCAGATTCCTTCATGGCCGCTTTAAATGGTAGCCATTCTCCCTTAGCGCCGCTAAAGATAGGCAAATCTGGCGTACGCCTGGGTATCGGTCTACTTTTGGTCATTTGTCCTAAGATATCTGCTAGTCGATCAATTGCTCTATCTCCTGATCGCATCGAAGTTGGCGATCTAGCACGACGTGGTGTATCCATTGTGATATGATTCGACGCTGGCGGAGAAGTTGGATCTGCAGCCTTCTCTCGTAATTGTGAGTGGTACTTCGCATGGTTTTCCGTACCGATGCTCTTGAGCTCTTCGAGCTCCCCCCGTACAGCACAACGCTGAAGCCAGTCATTGACTGTGCGTTCTGTATCCACTGTCTGTTCTGCGCATACGCTTCCCGATTCCTCGTGTATCGTAGCTACGTTGACGGCAAGTCTCTTTTCAACGAGCCTTATCTGAATCTCAGCTAGTCGTTCTTCAAGTTTTGCTTGGCGTTCTTCTGCGGCTTGGCTATCCTTTTCTTGGCGTTCCTCTGCGGCTCGTCTATCCTTTGCTTGGCGTTCTTCTGCGGCTTGTCTATCCTTTGCTTGGCGTTCTTCTGCGGCTTGTCTATCCTTGATAAGATTTGTATGAATCTCGGCTAATCTTTCTTCTGCTTCAAGTTCAGCTAGCCTAAGACGCGTTGTAGAGCTGGCGGAAGAGCGATGAGAATGTACGGGTGAAGCCCGTGACCTTTTATCGGTAGCGCGCAGCGTGGATAGTCGCGGTGGTATCGTGTCGATCACGGATGGTTCAGTCGCGGATAGTGCGGTCACGCCCGACTCACTAATCGAAGCGCGCCTGTGACTAAGCTGCGGATTTACAGGTGCGTTTAACGCAGTCGAAGACGCGGGAGGTTTTTCAAGTAACCGTAGCCTCTCAGCCGCCTTACGAGTGCGGACGGGGCTTCTAGATGTCGACATCTTTAGGCGCAGATGCCTATATATAGACTCTACCTAACGTGCTACACCTTCACAACACCACACTATTCTACACAATACTTAAAACCCGAGACACCGATCGTTTGGCACCGTTAGGTGACCGGCGTTCAAGGGCCGCGGATGAGCCGCGTTATCGTTTGTCGCACCGTTGGGTGATGTTGCGTCGTCCTCTTCACTCGTTCTATGATATAGCGACGAACTCGTCACTCGTTCAGGATATCGAGGCGAACTCGTCACCTGTTCCGAGATGTTAAGACGAATTCGTCACACGTTTGACTATGTACCTGTAGTCAAGACGAGCTCGTCACACGCTTAACGACGTTGGTGACAAACTCGCCACACTTTGTTCCTGTCGAGACGAAGTCGTCGCACCGTTGGGTGATGTTGCGTCGTCCTTTTCGCACGTTCGAAATGTCGAGACGCACTCGATGCACCGTTCGGTGTTTTTCTCACGACGAACTCTTCACTGGGCGCCTCGAGACTAATTCGTCGCACCGTTGGGTGATGTTGCGTCGTCCTTTTCTCGCGTTCGGCGATCTCGAGACGAACTTGTTGCACCGTTCGGTGTTCTTCGCTCGACGATGTGCCGACGATCTCGTCGCACCGTTCGGTGTTCTTCACTCGACGGTCTCGTCGCACCTATGCGGTGTTGGTCCTTAGATGACCTCGTCGCCCCAATTTACTGGCTCTGATCCAATGTGTCATTAGAAACTGATCCTATCGCACCAAGTCATACGTTTAGATACGTTTATTGACTTGAGGATCTGATATACCTGCAGCCCCAATTCACTGATCATACCAATATGTGTCATTAGAAACTGATCCTATCACACCAAGCCATACGTTTAGATACGTTTATTGACTTGAGGATCTGATGTACCTGCAGCCCCAATTCACTGATCATACCAATATGTGTCATTAGAAACTGATCCTATCACACCAAGCCATACGTTTAGATACGTTTATTGACTTGAGGATCTGATGTACCTGCAGCCCCAATTCACTGATCATACCAATATGTGTCACTAGAAACTCATCCAATGTGTCATTAGAAACTGATCCTATCACACCAAGTCATACGTTTAGATACGTTTATTTGACTTGAGGATCTGATGTACCAGCAGCCCCAATTCACAATGTGTCACAGCAGCCACAATTCACTGATCATACCAATATGTGTCACTAGAAACTCATCCAATGTGTCATTAGAAACTGATCCTATCACACCAAGTCATACGTTTAGATACGTTTATTGACTTGAAGATCTGATGTACCTGCAGCCCCAATTCACTGATCATACCAATATGTGTCACTAGAAACTCATCCAATGTGTCATTAGAAACTGATCCTATCACACCAAGTCATACGTTTAGATACGTTTATTGACTTGAGGATCTGATGTACCAGCAGCCCCAATTCACAATGTGTCACAGCAGCCACAATTCACTGATCTTGATCCGTCCTCGAAGTACCAAACTTGTGCGGTATCTGGATTCCCTTCAATAAAAAACTTATCTTCAAATGGACTGTATACTATATTTATTTCACTTTGTATCTTGATCACTTATTTAATAACTCGTAAACTCGTGAACACTGGCTGACTAGATACAAAATTACTACTTTTCAACGTGAATTCTACTTTACTGTATTTATCTGAATTAATGAGTAAAAAGTCCAAAAATACTTAAATATCGACGTGTTACCTTATCGAGAGCCATACATAATTTTCCGATTCTGACTTTACTATGGATTAGATTTGGACTATGAATTTACATCATTTCACATTATTTATCTATGATCTACTATATGTACCAAAGTGATTTTATCCTTAAACATTGCCTGCAACTAGGTCTTTCCAATGAATCTACGTTGTCAATACCAGCTTAATCTACCTTAAAGCTATAAAATGTTTTATACACAAAATAGTCAAAACAACATAAAGTTTTCATCGGAAAACCCTTTTTCTCCGATATCCCTATTCTATCGGGTTAGATGTATATACACATACATAATACAAACAATTAGCTCAAATAAAAACATATTCTTACATACTGTCAATTGTAGGAAATAACCCAAATACACAGAAAATAAACATATCATAAACCAAGTTAAAAGGAGAAAGTCGTCTTGTTTCCCTTTCACACTATCGTCTAATCTGTGATTGGTTAATGCCAAAATCGGTCATGACAGCCTCTAAGTGAGACCGATATATGATGTACTATATAAAGAATAGAACAATAGAAGGAGAAAGCGATATCATATTTCTATTTTATACATTTTGAGCTAAGTTCGACTAATTTCATCATCCATCCGCAACAAGTATTGTATAGGCTATCGGTGTGCCTCACCCGTGCGAAGTGCACCGAGCCAAGTGTTGTAAAGAGCTTTTTGAATCAGTCAAAATGACAAATTTATCTAAATTAAGAGAGCAAATGTAAGATAAAGCTTCAGCTATTGCGATTAATTCTATATGCATAATAGAAATATTGGAATCAATTCTAAGCCTAATGAAACTACCATGAAATGGATCCAAAAAGGATGCACCACCAGTACCGCCTTCTTTAGATCCATCAGTGAATACCCTATGAAATCCTCCATATTGTTCATCAACATAATTAGTACAGATATTTTTAAGACTATCTCGATCATATAGCCGCTTTGCACGATTAATTAAAGGAATGGATAAAACTATAACTGGAGATAAATTAATATTGCTGACCCATGTTTTTAATGAATACATTTCAAGTTTTTTATTAGTGTGCAATGTTAATGAATCCAAAGATGACTTAATTACAGACTGAAAACACGACTAAAAATACAGTGATGAAAGCATCTTATAAAATGGGAGGAAAAAAGTAAAACGTGTACTTAATTACCCTCAAGTCTTTACAATTGAGTTATGAATAATGTCGCTATGTTTTTAGGATAAGATCATTACTAAACTAAGTATTAATTCTACATCAGCCATCTTATATCTATGCTATTACTCTAAGTTGCCTAAAAGACATCGCTTCAGCGATAAGACCACCTGAATTATTCTCGCTTTTTGCTAATTTTGTCTGTTAGTTTCTATTTTTCTGTCAGAATGTATGTCAATAAAGTATATTGTATTGTATTAAATGCGCGATTTCTTTGTGTTGATCTGTTTAGAAGAATGTAAAGAAACGGAGTATGGAGTTCTGATACCCAGAAACTCTCTTGACTCTTAGCCTCTAGACGGAAAATCTTTTTTTAGCCAAAAATTAGTAAATTGTGTTATTGGAAAATAAACCCTAGATTCTAGGTCCAAGTCTTAAATTTGACTGTTGTAATTCTAACTCAAAAATAGACATTGATTTACGTTCTACAATCATAAAACTAGTGCGTGAATAATTCAGTAACACAGGATCCGTTAAGCATGTAGCGACATCTATCAAAACTTCCGCTATCCGTGGATAGATGGCGCAACAATATTCTACATCGCACTGACAAAGTTCGTCGAGTACTTAGCATATATACAAGATTCCAACATCTACAGATGGTCCGCGGTCCCCAGGCTCGATGACCCAGCCTGGCGGAAGATCTTCCCTTTTCAATGGAGGAGTCTACTACCTTGCTCCTCCATAAACATGACAGACGGGCAGACATTGTAGGTTTAGTGAAAGCACGTAATGGAGTTAGCACCTTTTGGGTAAGGAACCTTGAAAATCATGATACACTAATAAGGTAACTCTAATTTGAATGGTATAGTAAGCTCAGTTTTCTAAAGGAGATAACGCAGGCGTGCGGTATTACATCGTGATTGTGCAATTTATTTACCGGGTCTTTGTACTCAAATGGTACTATCTGTTGATAGGAAAGATTGATTGCAGTTAAATAACATCCGTAAAGATTCGATAATCGATTGGTAATGACTGTGAATAATGCACAAATCGGTTTACAATTGAAGCTTCAATTTAGTTTAAATGAAAACATATTCGGTAAACTTTTCAATAGTTTTCCAAGGTCAGTAAGTGAGTCAGGACTTTCTTTTTATATCTATAGATATATGTTGATGTATATTTTGCTGTTTTTGATAAAATATAGGCAATAGTCAGATCATGAAAAATGTAACCTTGCTGGGTTTCTTGCCGGTTCTTCTCAGTTGAAGGCCGACTTCCGAACCGGAGGTAGCTTCAGTAAATTCGACCTTCATAAGTACCCTCCTAGGGCCTAAACTGAATAAATGGCTTTGACTTTGACTTTGATGAATATTGCAAAACAATCCTTTATATTTAATCGTAGTTGAATAAGAAAGCAATTTAATAATTTATGACACTAGTTTACACATCTTCACAAATTCTATTTCACGTTTTAGCAGTGCATCCAAGCGTCGTGGTCCAATTTGCTTGTTTGCATCTTTAAACGGGTTCGTGCAAGTTTCTTGTAACGTAATATTTAAAAAAAAGTATTGTAGATGTACTTAAAATTTTGTTTTCTTGTTTTATCTGAAAGTTAGTTATAACCTCATATAAACCAATAGCATAGATGTACATGTAGTGGTGATTTAGTAATAAAAAGAACTTAATAAGAAAACAACTACAAAATCGCAATAAAAAATCAAATATCATGTTTATAATTTTGCAAACACGGAGGGAAATCAGAGTAGATTATTTTTTAAATAACTTCTTATAATTCTCCGTTACTGTTTGTATCTACTGAAAACAAATAGCTACGTCCCAATACTCAAGCCCCACCCTCACTAATTATAGGGACAATCCAATTTCATCACAAACCCTTCGACACAAATCATTTTTCAGCGTCCCACACCACACACTACTCTTGTAACGTCCGAGTAATAAATACTACTACATTTTTTCCTCGTTTCTACTAAGTGCGGCACTTTATACTTTATTAGGTGGATGGCTGGCATTCTCGTACGTCTTAGTTAGTAGGCGGCCTTACTACGCGTGTGGAATGCCTTAATGAAAGCCTTAGAGGACAAGGCACGGATATTTTACTGTCCACTCGTAAAAATAAAGATGTTTCAGTTGATTTAGTACGTATAAATTGAATGTATAGAGTTGGTTTAATGATTTTCTAGATTTATTTTTATTTTACTGAGTAAGAAAAACCTTTTGGCAGTATTTTAACACAATTTAATGTAAAATAATTATGTTGTCGAAGTTACAGCTAACTCTCAAGTGCAGCTGCCGGAACACACCAGTAGGTAGGTGCTTGAAGACAGAGGTTTTCACCTGAGGATATAGCCAGCTAGGCGAGTACTACAAAGTACCCTTCCACCGTGCTACGTCACTACCACTGAGTTAACAACGCCATAATAGCATAGAATTCTCGTTAACAGAATGTAACGTTACATATTACGTTACATTCTGGTTCAATGAGAGAAACGTTAGCCAACTATTCCGTTTCATCGCTCGATATCGATGGAATTACTAATACCACACTATCAAACGCTAGGAATGGGGTTAACGAACGGATATACGGTGAGCTAAAATTTCGATGGGAACTCTATTATGATGCAGGTGTTCAGAATTAGGAATTTAATTAAACATTTAGTATGTAGGAAATCATTACTAACCTTTTTTTATATTGGATTGGATTATTGACTTTTAACATGCGATACTTATAATAGAATAGGTATTTCCTGTACAAGCATGCTATATTTTCAATTTTTTTTCTCCTTCCGGGTCCCGCCCATTTCAGATAAAAAAGAGATAGCTAGTAATTCAATGGATTTGATGTTTTTTTTATGCGAAAGACAGAGAACTATGTAACCGTGTTCCTGTATGTATTGCATCAACATCTCTCCAAGCACCTACCAGGGTATTCTTATCACCTTCGACCTAATCATCACTTATCTGCACATGAGATTATTGTCAAACACAGATGATGTATTACCGAAATATATTTAGATTAATCTTAGCTTGTAAATAATAGGTACAATTTATTATAGTGTAAATAAATTTGATATCGAAATATAATAGGTTTATCTAGATAGCATATCCTCTACACTGAATAAAATGTCAGCCATGTTATTCTGTACTTAAACTCGACGGTGAATTCTCGAGGTGACTTTTCTCTGTCTCACTCATGAACTCTTGATTACCGCGTTTCACGAGTGAGACAGAGAATAGTCACCTCGAGAATTCACCGTCGAGTTTAAGTACAGAATAACATCGCTGATAAGGGTATCCACGTTTTAGCAGCCTTGAAGAAGGTTTTACATCAAAACGTTTCATCAGTTCATATCCTAGGAAGGCAGATCCTATAATGATCGAAGTTTCTGAAAATATAATTATTGAACTCTAAAAGTATAATGTGTAAAATACATTCTAAAAAAAAAAAAAAATTCTGTCTAATATTTTTTTTTTTTTAATTAAACGCTATAAAAATGTCAACAATTCCTACCACTAGGACAGAAAAACATCACACTTTGTACACACGTACATATACATCCACATATTTACTCAGTATTCTGACAAAGAAAAGGAAAAAAAAATACCTTGTTAAGCCTTTGACTCGAATGGGACGCGCTACCCAAAACTACCTACAAAAAACATTTCAGGAACCACGAGTCAAGTTATTAAATTCAAAGTCCTTTAAAATATAAACCCATGGTCACACAAAATGCCGAGCTACATTCAATTATCTGATACTATTACAAGCTTTGGTTGTGGCCAGAGAGCTGAGCAAGATTAGCTTAGCTTAGGTCGAGCCTCAAGCGGCTTTATAATTATCTACAAGACAATACTTACCCTTTGTGATGTTCCGTTCACTTATACAATCAGTACCTAATTTTAATTATAGCATGGTTTAATACTTTTTCTTAATTTATTAGCTGTGAGAAAAATGTTCTAAATTTAAATATTATTATGTTCCTTACATATTTTTTTTCTTTTAGTGATATTATTTTCATGTTCTTTTTTCAAAGTAAATTTATTGTAATTATTATGAGCTAGATGTGTCCCTGAAGACTATTGTTGAGCAATTTTATTACTTTCATTTAAGACTTTTCTAATTATAAGTACCAAAACTATACAAAAAACACTATCGTTTTTTGTTAGATTTGACATTGAGCAACTAGCTCAAGTCGAAAAACGCCTGGGCATCTAGGTCCATAGGACTTGATAAATATATCAAGTGGGCCTAGATGCCTAAAGACTCAATTATCCCCTCTTTTTGTAAATATAGGTTTTAATAATAATTAAGTAAATGAATCAAATTAAAATTATATATACTTACAAGTATATATTTTGTATTTTATTGACAATGTTTCAGCCTTTTTTCAGAATTCCAGTGTGTAAAAATAAAATCCTTGAATAAAAAAATATTTTCCTTGTACCTACATAACAAAGTTATCGCTTTCAGAAGCTCATAAATTCGTTCATAATTTGAAAGTACCCAAAAAACAGAAAACATACTTTTTTACAAAAAAAAATCATATAACTAACAGTATTACGGATATCAGAAATCTAGGACATAACGTACGTTTTTTTATCTTTTACATCGTAAATTTTGGTCACGCAAAAAGTCCTGAAGCCCTAATTTTCCGCCAACAGTGACCGTTTTCAAAGCATTGTGGACAAAATCTGATATTCCACTCGTTTCCTTACAAAATAAACAAAAAGATCATTTAGACAACATTTTTATAATAACATAATATTTTGTCGTAATAATGGTTGTTTTATATCTCGATTTTGACTGTCCTAACACTTAACTAAGGTTTTAATAGACTTTGGATATTATGATTATTGGAATAAAGTTAAAATTAATTAACGAAAGCAAAATAAAAAATCGGCATGAAGTTGAAAGAAAAAAAAATATAATATCTCTCACTCACCACAAATTACATTAATTAGATAATTCACAGATACCCCTTTATTATTAAATTCAATGTAGAATTCTGCTTTCAAAAGCTAAACTATCCAAATTGCAAGGATATCTTACGTTTCAAAAGACGTCCATTGAACAATGTCCCGACACCACAATTTTAATGACTAACTTCAATCATTTTACCTATCACTAGCCTAAGATATTAGACCTAATACCAACAATAAGCTATATAATGCCTCTATTATTCTACTCTCTGATAAAGACACCTAATATAGAAACTCTGTGGCTTTATTGAAACCTTCGTCTTACTCTCCGATCAAAAATGCTACAAGATATATGATCAAGTTCTATAAGGTATATATATACGACTAAAGTCCCTACAAACTAGATATGCCATAAACCGGGCTTTTATGGCATAGGCTATGAGGAATCCATAGCACGGTGGTAGGGTACTTTGTAGTACTACCCCCCCGGCTGGCTACCACCCTCATGTTGAAAATCTGTCGCCGAGCACCTACCAGTGTGTTCCAGCTGCTACTTGAGAGCCAGTTCCCTTCTAGGCTTTGTGTGCTTACCACCGTCGTAAAAACCCATGGTATGTGAAGACATGACGAATTTCATATTTTCGAAATGTATACAAAAAACAATTTTCGACCAAAATTACATGTAGGTATAATGTACACATCTTATGGCTGTTTACATTTCATGCAAGGATTCCGGACTCAATCCTGTCACAAGGGCAAATATTTCCGAGGACAAATATTTGTTACGACTTTATATTATGTATCCCTTGTCATTTTAATTTATGTTATATTTATGTGTTTAGTTTGGGACTGACTAGGCCAGGTATATCTGCTGAGGCCTTTGTCGGCAACCCCTCCCTGGGCTATGTATGTCTGTCAAACCTTCCACGTACCTATGTATTATTTCTATAGAGATATACTTGAATATGTGCGTGTTAATAATAGTATGGTACTTGAGCTCAAAATTTTTAAGAGATGATTATTTTCTATTAGATAAGTAAAAATTATTTGAAATTAGAACTCCTCCTTCATCGAGTTTTGACAAACAATATCGTAAGTTATTGAAAGGCTATGCGGTCTCTTTACACTAAATTGCTCGCGTAGGCATCTCCTTTGCCATTCACAGAACGCTACTTGTACTTCGAAAATTGAACTAAGTAAACATTTTTCAATACGGGCGAGTCTATAACGTAAGATCATCATTTAAGACTTTCTTGATGACTCGCGTTGATTAACTAACTAGTTTAGAACATAGGGTCTATTAAAATTATCGACAAGTATCGACATGTTTACGTATAAAATAATAAATAAGTTTTTGATAGTGAAATAAAGCAGTTACGTTTCCGTAATACCAAAAATTCATCCTGTCACGCTTTTTTTTTATCTACAATCAAATCACGTATGATTGTGCACTAGAAATATCAAATTTAATAATGGGGCAGGTTATGTTCCATCATAATATTATTATGGCTGCGATACAAATCGACGAATCAACTTCCCGTCGGTTATAGAATCGATCAAGTGAATAAAATATCTCTCAGCAAGCATCGCCATGTTGCGGTGTGGTCACAGCTATTCGAAATGGAATTTCAGAGTTTCAGTTCGAAAGTTTTTTTAAATTAAATATCATTGGAAAACGATTGGAAATTGCTATTGGTGGAACTGGCGTATTGAATTTTTTGCGGCTTTGGAATTTTAAAAGAATATTTATTACCTATATATCTATGCATATAAAGAGAAAAGTCCTCACGAGAAAAGACTCACAATTTTGAACAGATGGATTTTTCGCAATTCAACCCCTAAGGAGGTAAATAGGGGATTGTAGGTGAAACCGTCGAGCAAGATAGTTATAAATATAAAATCAAGTAAGCAAACTAGTGTTCATGAATATTATATAGGTGTTATAAATCCTATTATGCTACTTCCTACTAATATTATAAACTAGTTTTTGCGTGCGGTTTCACCTGCGTTCCCGGGATAAAATATAGCCCATGTTACTCAGGGATAATGTAGCATTCTAATGGTGAATGAATTTTTGAAATCGGTCCAGTAGTTTTTGAGTTTATTCGTTACAAACATACTTACATACAAATCTTTCCTCTTTATAATATTAGTACAGAAGTATAGATAAAATTTGCGTGTGGGAGTGTATGTTTGTCACCACTCAGCTCCGTAACGGCTAAACAGATGACACTTGGCAAATAAATTGATTATACCCTGAAAGAATTAAAAAAATAATTTATATCCCGAAAAAAAAAACTAGTAAATAAAAATGCATAAACTTTTGCATGTTTGTTACTCAATAACGCTGTAATGGCTGAACAGATTTGAATAAATCTTGCCACATAGTTAGATTATAGCTTAGAATACTTTTATCCCCGAGAAACCTTGGATACCTTAAAACTGTGGGCAAAACCACGTGTGGAAGCTAATTTCGAATAGACCAATTGGCAAACCTGCAGACATTAATCTAGTGTAAATTAAAGAGATATAAATACAACGTGATTTTTTAGATTAGATGGTGTAATTTCTTAAACAAACAATTACACAAATGAATTCATTTATCATTAGCTCGTGAAAAAAGTGTAATTCACCGAAGTGGAACGAAAGCAAATCATTGCTTTTTAATAGTTATATAACGAGCTCTAGGGTGGTTAAGTTAATTCAGTAAAACCTGAACGGTATTTTGTAATTTATTATTTAAATGTTATTGAAAATACCAGCTTTGTTAGTTATTTTTACCATAATGAGTATGAAAACTCTTTATTTTATTTTTAATTATTTAACAAGATTGAAAATAAAGTTTAAAAAAAACACACACAATAAATAAGTATATTGTGTATGCCGTATGCTTGTTTGTCTCCTTAATGGTATAAAAAAGTAAACTTATTACATGTTATATAGAATAGATGAAAAACCTAGCGTAATTTACTAAGAATTAACTAAGAATAAGTTAACAAAAAGCCAAATACAAAATTACAGATTATCTCTGAACTTCACAGTGCTAATCTAGGATTCCATGTGTCGTGGTGTCCAGTCTCTTACCAAGTATTGTAAATTGTATCTATGTGTGCCATATACAAATAAAAGGAAAAAATATCAATTAATTTTTCAAGGTTATTTGAAATTCACTTCACTTTCGCAGTGTAGTTTTCAGAATAGGGTATTACACCTATTTTTGAAAAGTGTCTCAATTCGTTCCTAAGGTGCTAATAAGCCACCAAAAAAAACAAAAATTTTATTCAATCGATTAGTGCCATAAAAATGCATTTAAATTTTACATTTTCAATTTTCGCGCGTAGTTTGATGAAAACGCTGGACGCCATGTTACTGACAACCGACCGTAGGTCATTACGTTATTTGGTTACTTACAAGAAGTAAATAAATGCTCTGATATTGGTCTCAATTGGACTTATAAAATTTTATAAATTAAAAATGAGCTATTATCCTTTTTATTAGTGTGCTGTTCCTGAATGCATGAATACTATTGTAAAAATAATAATACACTACTTCAGTTTACACTTTTTAGCTTACATACAGCACCGTATGACGTCATTATAATGGCGGCTACTGTTTCGCTTGTTTAGAAACAGATTAAAAAAACTGAAAACTTTGAAATTAATTTTAAAATTAATTAAGTTATTTTATGAACTAAAACTAACATTTTCCGACTGCTTATTGCCTAAGCTATCTAAATTGTACATTTTTAGATTTTTTCTCATGTTGTGTAAAATACCCTATTGGAACATTTTAGAGGGCAGTTTATAAGAAAATATTATATGATTAAAAGTTTCTACGTGAATAAAATTGGGTGTAAATGTTTTTATTTTCTTAATATTTGTCCTTATTTTATATTTAAATATTTAATTTGAATTTTTATTATTTATTTACTGTCAAACTAACAATAGAGTTTAGTTTTAAAATTGTTACTAACATGTGTAGATTTAATCTGAAATAAATGTTTATAAAAATAATAAATATTGATATCTAATTTATGTATTTATGAACTATAATCATTTGATCAGTTTAACCATATTTAAATATATCATAAAAGTGAAAATTATGATAATTTATTGTATTTTAAAACAAATAAAAAGGTCCCAAAAGTATTCGTGCATTGCACAAATATAGACGCGGTTTGGTTCAATAACAAAAATATTTCGAGATGGTAACTTTTCGAAATCTATGGTAGGTTTGTCATGCTGAACAAAATTTACTACACGAGCAACTCTGAAATCACGAAGATAATTTAAATCTTTTCATGGTCGAAATGCTTTTTTTTTTATAGAAGATGAAGTAAATGAAGAAAAAGAAGAACATGGGTTTCGAAAATACTCACCCGGTATATGTAAATATTGCTCCTAATTTCTTATCCTGTTTAATATAAACTTTTGTGCAATATTGGGAAATACTAACCCATAATACCTACACCTAACTTGAAGAATAATCACAGCTTAGGTATGTAACAAAAAATACATTAAATATTCAACATTATATGTAAATAAGTGACACTACTTACTTGTAGTTTCAGATACAATCTTCGCTTCATATTTCAATAAATTCAACAATTCTACACTCATTTTAGTTTATAAACCATTTATTTTTATTTAACTAAAAGTTGTTACTGAACTTAACTATTAAATAATTTTATTTTCACTTTGGCATAATTTTTAATTTAATTTAAAATGTATATACTTTTTAAACATACATTTGAAATTAATTGGATTTTCGTGTTCAGTTTCGTAGCAGGTTGCCGTCAAACGCGGCGTGCGGCTACGCCGGCCTACGACGTAGCACTGGCGCAGAAAGCGTAGTCGTAGCGGCTCATAGAAAGCGTGCGTTGTTTTTTTTAATTTTAATTGTATTATTTTCTTTAAATTTCGAATACTGTAGATGACAGATTGTGCGGTAATTTAACATTTTTTTTAATTCTTTTTCTTGCTTAATAACTTTATCTTGCTTAACAATGAGTGGGTACCCTTTATCTTCTACCAAATAAATATAGATGCCGATATATTCCTGACAGCTTATCTAGTAGATATCTTTCCCTTTAATTCTGGAACTATATAACCTAACAGTTATTTATCAGTATCTTATCGGCAATCTCTCTTAGCAGAAATGTTTTCTATGTAAAATATGTTAAACCACCATTTATACTTATCTGGAAGATAAGATTTATCCGAGAATTGCCAAATAGGCCCACTAGTAGCCTATTTTCTAATTTAATGTTATATCCGCTCCAAATGATCCTTCAGTGCTCACAACAATTCGTACGCTTGTTAGACATAATCCAGGGAATTATCTTTCAGCTGTAATTAAATCTAACTACAGTATAGGTACGGTCAGCAACATAATGTAGTTAATAAAGTTAACAAGTGATTTCTAAATGTGTGTACAAAATCCTATATATTTCTATTTCAGTGTATAGGTATTTTATAAATTAGAATCTGTTCAACTATTTATGTTGCTGACTGTACATAATCGTGCGTAGGTTGTTCAAAATGTTGGGAAGATATTAATCCTCTTTGATAGGAGTTAATATTCAGTAATTAACTTCGAAGTAACTTAATAATACAATATTATGCAGTTACTCTGTGTATCCGTTGATTTCTGAATTGGACTTTATTTTAATGTAGATAAAATACAATGTCAGGCAGTCAATGGTCGAGAACAAGATTATTTCTTGGAAAAAGAAGAAAAAAATATTCTAGCGATGCTTTCTAGATTCTGTTCTGTACAGTCAGCTCCTGTGTAAATGCTTATAGCACAACGAAGGGTGCCTAGTGTAAAACAATAAAGAATGGTAGCCATTCAGGTAGGTACTACAAAATACTGGAGCGATATCAACTACATAAGAAAATCACCATAAGAAACCAAAAATCTGTGGATAGATGGCGCCACAAGATTCTAAATCGCGCTAACAAAGTTTCCTGAGCGAAACATCAACAAAATTCCAACATCTACAGTTGAACCGCGGTTAAAGTCAAAGTAAAAAAATAAAATTAAATATTCAGTTTATTTAGTTTAGTCGAATTTACTGAATTTTCTCACAATATAAACAAATAAATAAAAGTACAAAGCAACCTAATAATGAATTATGTACAAAATAAACTTGTACCTTATTTCTAACACTGTAAATATTATAAAGAACAATTTAGTGAGAAAATTTATCGCCTGGAAAGATTTTATGCATTTTGCGTGCCTTAATATCGTGTCGCCAGACGATATGTTAGTGAACGTTATCGCGTCGTGTGAAGCGATCTTACATCTGGCGACCACGGTTGTAGTGAACTAGATTTTATGTGAAAACTGTTATATTGTTAGACTTTATTATTTTGGGTATTTTGAGCTTCACTTCATATTTAAGTGTACAATTAGGTAGTGTTTTCCTTTTCCTTATTTCTATAATTTTATTAGTACTAAATCACTAATTGCCTTGAATGATTGATTAAGTATTTATATCATCGCTGCAGCAACGTGGACCCTGCGGGAAGTAGAGAAGAAGAAGATAGACGCCCTAGAGATGTGGTGCTGGAGGAGAATGCTCGGAGTATCGTGGACTAATTCCGTACCAACGAGTCTATACTTCGGGAACTCGGCATCAAGCAGCGTTTATCTCGTATCCTCACCTTTTTTGGTCACGTATGCCGCCGAGGGGAGGTGGCTATTGAGCGACTTGTGGTCCAGGGAAAGGTTGAGGGTACCAGGCCACGAGGTAGATCGCCTATGAGGTGGACTGACCAGATAAAAGCGGCAGTAAATGGCTCATCATCACTACATGAATGCACGAGGAAGGCGGCCATCAGAGAAGAGTGGCGGCGTGCTGTGAAGCTTGCCACCAACAGCTGAAGTGATGACCACGACCACTCTGTCAAGAGTGATACCGACAGAGAAGAAGATCTTTGTTCATTGAATCGCTATAGATAGAAAGAGACAGTTCTAGATCAACCATTAATTAACTTAATTTACGTTTCCAATTGCGAGTCGAAACGCTACTTGGGTATTTTATATTTTCCTTATAATACTTAGAGACAAAATACA